>OX421980.1:100777904-103265552 GCA_949128135.1 Parasteatoda lunata
GGAATAATTTTGGTTCTATTGATCAGATTTTCTAGAACTAAGTTCCAACCATAATGGTTTCAAGTGGTGATTTTAAGTTAGCCATAACACTTAAGTTACAGGATCGAACACAAAAACTTACTTTTTGAAGAAGAAAAAAAACTTTTTTTTCGAGGGATTTAAATTTCTAACTCTCAAAATATAGGGGTAGATTGCTAATTGCAAAATATCGACCCAATGGTTAAAATAGGAAAGTGGTCCGAAATTTTAATTCCTTAATTTACTTTTCCACTTTCAGTGTACTTAGCCGTATTTAGAATAGTTTTTAAGCGAATCGAAAAAGTTTTGAGAGCAATTATAAAATACGTTACATATGGTACGGTATATTCTAAATGATAATTTTTAATTCTTATTTATTTTGCAATATGGATATATTTGAAAAAAAAATTTAAATAGCCATTTCTTTTTATTCGGATATTACACAATAAAATGCCTCTTTGTTACCTAAGTCAATTTAAATAAATTTTGCTATGAGATACATTATTTTATTTTGGTCATCATCAATTTGCTATAATTCAGCGTCTCCAGACGTCGGGTACCTTTGGAAATGAAATGGTAAGTAGTATTGTTTTCATTTTATTTAATTACACGCGATTATTAGTTGGTCAAGTTGAAAATTTATATCAATGGTTGTATTATCTTTTATAATTTTGAAGAGTCGTTATTAACTTATTTTCCCATAGCCGCAGTCCATCAATTTCGACAACGGATCGGCATCCGAAATAATGCTCTCCAATAAATTGATGCTTTACTTTTTAATTTAATCACGTGACTAAATAAACTTATACTTGTAATTAATTCTGATTAATTTAGTGAAATTTCTAACATTTACAAATAAAACAAAGTAATTTAATATTTCACAATAAGCACCATTTTAATAACTCAAACTAATCAATATCTCTCTTTGTCAAAAATGTTTATTCAGAGAAAGTGTATTTTTGTGTCTGAATCAGTAAATTAATATTTAACACAAGTTAAATATTCGAGGTAACGCTTTAAACCAATATGATTGGTGTTTAGCTCGAAAAAATCTAGTTAATTAGAACAAAAGTTATTCCGAGTGGTGTCATTTTGTGCAACACGAAAGTAAGGGGTAGCCGACTTTACAAACAGTTATAAAATATTGCAGGCAACTCATTTCGCTCGTTCATGATCAGAAAAATAAACGAAGATGTATTGAAAATGAGAGGTAGTGTATATAATAAAACGGCAAAAATAAATCACCTTTTGAGATTTCGGGGATAACTTTTTCCTATCCAATTCAAATATCTCCAATAAAAAGTGTGGGGATAAAGTGCACCCGAACAAATAAAAAAAAAACTACACTTAGCAAAAGTTTCATGAAAATAATAGAGCAAAATATCACGTGGAACAGTAAGTCGAATGAGATAGTGCTTCCTCAAACATTGCTATGCCTCATATTACAACCAAGAAAACTAGAGATGCTTGTAAAATTTCGATGAGAGGTCCTGAAGCATTCCTTTTACAGCTTCGATCTCTTCTTATGTAGCTTTTACGTATCTGGCCTCTTAAAATATAACCTTGAAGGTCAAATTTTTATTTGTGACAAGGAAGTACACGTTAGCGTGGAACTAGATCCGGCAGAAACCTACGAGTTATTTAATTTGAAATCAGCCTTTGTTCTGGGATCAGTGTATCTTTGTCATGGGGGATTCTTTCCACACATGCCTAATGTATGCCAAACACATATGCCTAATTAATCACCACAAATAGGTGATGTCCGGGAATTGGTTCACAAGATATTTAAAAATCACAAAAGGTAATTAACTCAAAGAGTATAACTCGTCGCCCCCATTGAGGAAACCTCTACTTACATACATTTTAATTGTCTAAATTTTAAAATACCTTTGCTCGTTTGCAATCGTAAATGGCACGAGTAGGTACCGATAAGGTAATACTGTAATTGTCCAAGTGATATAATCTAACTCAAATTACGCGATTTTTCTATTTTCGGGGGATAGATCCATGGTTTTTTCACCGGTGGTCTTCCATAATTGCCTTCTTGAACTTAATAAGCTCTCTTCTGGTTCATATAAATGAATTTAGAATTCCAAATCACGCGATATCCGAAAATATTTAGAGCAACCGAAGCACGCGAGTTCTGGCGACGCAACATTTTCTATCCATAACACAATCAATGACAAGAGAATGGATATGGATTCTTTTTTTGAGCCAATATCAGTTGCAACCACAAATAGCTCTTAATTGAATTTTGTTAAGGTTCGTATTCGTACCATAGTTTGAGAAAAAATTATAACAAGAGTTCCCATTAACACTTCGTTGTGGGCCTTTTTAAGAGAAATAACAAAATTTAAAATATTATTAAGTATATCTAAAGGTTTGGTCATAACTTAAAATTTTTTTACACACTATTTGACTGAATTTGATAGAGATATGAAAAGTTATCCCCCGAAAAATCAAAGAGTGATGTCTTTTTAGCCTTATAATGACAAAATATTAAAACAACGAATACTTACCCACAATGAATGGTTATTTCTAGTTTACAATCGAAATTAAATTATTTGACAGCGACGAGAGTTAACAAAAAATGTTCGTTAGCAAATCGCACGTGTTCAGAAATATGGTCTTTATAGTTTAGTCAAGAAACGGAACAAATATTTGAGGTCATAACCTATGAAAGGTTAAAGCTCAACAAAAGAAGCAAATGCAGAGTTTTTTTTATTTTTTGCTATGGAACCCCGAATTTAAAAATAAAATTTATTAGCAACAGTAGATATACTAACAAAAAAAAAAAAAAAAAAAAAAAAAAACTATAAAATAATTTTTATGTTATTAATGAAAAAATTCAAATATTTTTTTTTCCATTTTTTTTTTTTTTTTTTTTTTTGTGAATAACAATCTTAGAGTTTGGTAAAATATTAGGCTGTTGAATTTGCGGGACGGGAGTGGATTCCAGTTTCGGGTGTACGCATTAATTAAAATTGAATAAAATTAGCTGAATTATGTCTTTTTGAAAAAGAAGTTTTACTAACTTTGAAAACGTAATAACAGAGACACATAATTATCTGTTTCAAATAGAAAAGTTTCATGAAAAATGCTCATGCATCATATAAAATTAGTAATGTATAAAATGCCTGTATATAATTTGGTATTTTGCTATATTTTTGAATTTTAAAAAAAAATAGTTTCATAAAAATACCCAATATATTTACAAAATAAAAAATTAACCCAACTCCCGAAACTCCTGTTATTTCACCCCAAGAATCCTTTGATTCTATCCGTGAAACCAGAAGTCTCGAGAATTTTTATAGTAACTAATCATATAGCTAAATTAAATAATCATATAGTTAAATTAAGCATATAGCTAAATTAAATAATCATATAGTTAAATTAAGCATATAGCTAAATTAAATAATCATATAGTTAAATTAAGCATATAGCTAAATTAAATAATCATATAGTTAAATTAAGCATATAGCTAAATTAAATAATCATATAGTTAAATTAAGCATATAGCTAAATTAAATAATCATATAGTTAAATTAAGCATATAGCTAAATTAAATAATCATATAGTTAAATTAAGCATATAGCTAAATTAAATAATCATATAGTTAAATTAAGCATGTAGCTAAATTAAATAATCATATAGTTAAATTAAGCATATAGCTAAATTAAATAAATGAATAATCTTAAAAGAATATTTGACTGTGTTCAAAATACAAATTTTATATTTGTTTTGAACTTTCTCTTAAAAAAAATTTTAAATACCACTTGTAGAAATTTTAATAATCTTTTTCGACTTATCAGAAAGTGAAAGAGCCACTCCAAGTCTCATTATCATTTTTTTATCAACTAATTTTCAATCTTAATGAAATTTGATATTAAAAACGTAAAAACTTAAGTTATTCTAAGATTTTTTTGGGGAATTTTATTTAAAAAATCGTCAAAGGTATTATAAAACGTTAGTTAAAAAAAAAAAATAAAAAGCGTTGAAAAAAAGTCTTGCAAAGTGGGCGGAGAGTCAAAAAAATTTTTAAGAAAAACTAGTCTCGTTTATTTTTTCTCTTTTCGCTTTTATTAATTTTACAATAAAAATCTTACTCGCATTAGGTTTTGACATTTAAAGATTTCGTAGTCAGAAATGATATTAAAGAATTTTTACATCTTATCAAAATTTATTCACCTCTCTTTATTCAGTAACTAAACTTTACAAATATAAAATTATTTTTTAAGATTTTAAATTCATTTTGAGGGAGGGGGGAAGTCGCAATATGCTTAAGGTGAAACACCATAATAAAAAATAACATGAGTGAACTCAAATTTTAGAACTGTCTCTTGACTAAACTATATGGATCATGTTGCCTAGATATAATTCAGAATCGGTGCCATGATCTCAAGATTGCGGCACCTCATATTTTGAGACTTGAATTCGTCGAGAACAGAGCCTGAGCCGAACTAAGTACGTGATCCACTCGTTAAAGTCAGGGAACTTGTTAAATCCGAAGTGCACGAAATTTATCAAAAATAGAAGCTTTAATTGAACCAAAGAATAATCAATTTCCAGGAGAAGGAAATTCAAAGATTTTACTCTTTTTTTTTATCTAAATATTAACGGCAATTTATGTATTCACATTTTTTACTGATATAATATCACAAATACATGGATAATCCGCTGGTGTCAAAAAGCACGAAACCATATTATTAAAGTACCAACTACATCTTCTCATCGTGTCATTACATTTGTTATTTTTTTATCATTAATTCTTTAAGGACCGTGATCACATATGTCTTAACTAACCATGACGAGACGAGTCTGTCCGACTAGTCTCATCATGATCAGTCACAAGATCACTCGGACGTGGTCACAGTTCGGGGCTCAGGGCTAGACATATAAATCGCAATCAATCATTATCAAATGACGGAAGCAATTATAATAATTCAAAAATAATGATACAAAAATGTACTCATCAATTTCCGGCTCAATCACAGGCGGGAATAGCCCATTATGCAGCTCTAGTGTGACTTAAATACCAATCCACTGGGGCGTGCAGCCATTCTTCCCATGCTAGTCTGCAAGACAAAACACCAAATATAACAAAATCAATTAACGGAATTAAAAAGAAAAAACTATTTTCTTACTGTTTAAATAGGATTTTCATTTGGTTTATTTAAAACTAAGGATTAAGCAATATTTTAAGTCCCGAACTTAAATAACTTATTCAATCCAAAATGAATTCTTGCTTTCTATATGAATAGTGGAAAATGCTCCACTTACCTTTAGACCGCCAATTTGATTATCCATAAAAATATTTATTGGATTTAATTATATTTATGACTAATGATGATGAATCTACATTTAATGAAACGTGGTAATTATAAAGTGATGAAAAAGAGTAAGTAAGTAATTAGCGGGACAAGCCGCTTCTCCAATTGTATTACATCTACTGTTTTTTTAAAAATAATAAGTTGATATTTCTTCGGCGCTTGCCACGCCATCTGGGGATAGTTTTCTGGGATGAGGGGGATGACATCTGGGAATGAGGGCTTGTTACATCCTCCCACCTTGAGTTTTGGGAGATAAATGTCATGACGAAACTCAATTAGTCAATTTCAAGTTTATAAAGTTTTCGACATGGTCGTAAGTACGATCCATGCCGAATTTTTACGCGCACCACTCTAGTTTTTCCATCTTGTCCGGGGTAAAGAGCATCTATTTTGCCCAAAAGCTAATTGATACGTTTATTGTTATGGTCCCCTATGAGAACGATTTCGCCTTTAACTAGAGTCTTTCTTTTTGCGGGCAAAATCCTTAAGTTGTCCTATATACTCAATTCGGAAACGTTTTCTTAAGTCCTCTCGAATTTTTTGAAGATAGGTAAATCCTTTTTTCATCCTTGTGGCATCAATTAGATCAATATCTGGTACTCCAGATTCTTTCAGTTCGTGCAAAAACATGGCTGGTGTTAATGGTATCAAGTCCTCTAGATCTTCTGAGATGTACGTAAGTGGTCGGGAATTTATGATGCTTTCAACATCACAAATGACTGTGTATAGTTCTTCATAGAGAAGGTTTGCACTTCCAAGGACTTTCCGTAAAATTAATTTTAGCATTCCACTCATTCTTTCAAAAAATCCACCCCACCAGGGTGCAGCGGGTGGATGGAACTTCCAGTGAATCTTTTCAGAAGTAGCAAAATCTTTTAGTTTTTCGAAGTCTACTGGTTTCAGATCCGCAGCCGCTCGAGTCAGATTTATGCAGTTGTAAGAGAAAACCGTTGCTGGTCTTCCTCGTCGTGCTATGAACCTTCTAAATGCCAACAGAAAGCTATCCGTGGAAAGTGAAGTAACTAATTCAACATGAATGGCTCGGAAAACCGCACGATCCAACTTTTGCTTCCATCCTGCAAAAAGTGTTGTCCGCACAAATCCACTCCAATTATCTCGAAAATCAATGCTTCTCGTACACGATCTTCTGGTAGAGGACTACTTAGGACTTCTGTAAGACGAGCGCTGAATCTTTTGCAAATCACACATTTTTTAATCTCACGTTGAACAGTCTTTCTGCATCTGAGGATCCAATATTGTTGTCTTAGAACTGACATTACAATTTGCGTTCCGGCATTATTTAGTTCTTTGTGTTTATCAAGTATAAGACAGTGAGTGACATTATGGTCAGATGGCAAAACAATAGGATACTTAAATGTTCTCAAATCCTTCCTCATCGCTCTTCTTGTTCTGACTCGTTCAAGGCCTTCATCATCCGTTATAGTTTGTAATGATGTATAGCAAGGCTTGGTTTCTTCTTCTAGGCATCTGTTCTGCACGTACTTCATAATAACCATTTCAGCGCCTTTCATTTCTTCAATAGTCAGCTGTTTTTCGAGGTTTCGTTCATCCGTAGCACTCTTGATGTTTCTATAAAATCTGTAAATCCAAGCAGTTACCCTTACCATTTTTCGATATGATGTAAAAGTGTCATATAACAGAATTTGTCCTTTGAATACATTTGATGAAGTCACTACTGTTTTTCTTCTTTCAGCGTTGATAATGTCCATATCTGGATCGATAATATCTTTCGGCCACAGCTGTGGTGGGTCTTTCAACCAAATAGGGGCCTCCCACCATTTAGATTGCTTAAGATGCTCTGCAAAGCATCCTAGTGAGGGAAGATCAGCTGGATTAAGAGATCCGGGAACATAATTCCATTTTTCTGGCAAACTGAGAGATCTGATTTCTTGGACTCTGTTGTAAACAAAAGGGGCCCAATTTTCATTCCTTTTTATCCAAAAAGGGGCATTTACTGAATCTGACCAGAAATTGTTTTGAATATTTTCAAGTCTTAAGTCTGATTTAACTCCATGTGCTAGTCTAGCTCCTATTGTAGAGGATAAAAGTTCAAGTCTGGGTATGGTGACGGGTTATAGAGGAGCTACTCGAGATCGAGCTTGAATGAGCTGACATGATGTCGAGTCTTCGTTTTGGTTTCTCAAGAATATGCATGTAGCATTAGCTACCTTGCTCGCATCACAAAAAATAGGTTAACTTAAATTTCTCGAACCTTCAGGATTGTCCAGGAGACATCTCGGAATTGTTATATCTTTCAATTGACTTAGTTGTTTTTGCCATTTTTCAAATGTTTTTCTAATGGAAGATGGCAGTTCTGCATCCCAAGTGCATTTTAGCTTCCAGCACTCCTGAAGCATGATCTTCGGTCTTAATGTAACTGGACACGTGTAACCAATGGGGTCGAATACTTTGTGAACTTCAGACAGAATCTTTTTTTTGGTTCAAGTCTCAGAGGCCTGCGATGTTTCCTTTAAATCCAAAGTCAATAAATCAGTACTTAAATTTCAAATCAGTCCCAAAACTGGTACTTTTCTTTCTTCTTTAGGGATGGCTACTTCTTGCGAATTTAGGATACTATGCTCCCACCCTCTTAGATCGAATTGACTTCCCTTCAATATATAATGCGATTCAGTAATAAATTTGTGCAAATGTTCTCTATCTTCAACACTGGTTAAGCAATTATCTACATAAAATGATTCTTCTAATTTAACTGCTGATTCCAGCATTGATTCTGGCGCTTTCTTCAAATGGTACCATAGAGTGGCTCCCAACAAATATGGACTGCAAGTCAAGCCAAACACCACTCTTCTATGTTGGTAAATTTTGATCTTCGAAAGGTCTCCATTTTAACACCATGGAAATCTTAGGAAAGGTCTATCAGCTTCACTCAGTTGGATCTGTAAGAAAGCTTTTCGAATATCTGCAATGACTCCAATCTTATTTAGATCCGAAGTTTTAGCCTGAGCCACATGAAGGGACAAAACTGTGTTGGTACTATACTGTTTTCAGGATCACGAGTTTTACCCATAAGTGTCCAACCTAATCGCGTTTCGAATGCTACTAAACTTGCTGAAACCGATTTAATAATACCCGTGAAAAGTTTACCGCAAACGTCGGCTCCGATAAGTAAATAAATTTCTTTAGTTTCTGAATTCAACCCTTTTATGTTTTTATAATCGCAAAATTTAATACCTATCTTATTCGCTTCTTTTATCCACGAGCCGTCTCTTATTTTAGGAATTTCTGTAAAAAAATTTTCCTGATCATAAACTTCAAAGTTACAAAAATAATCCTGATTTAAATTGCTCAAAAAAATTTTGTATTTATTATGCTGATTTGTTCTTCGCAATCCACCGAAAAGACTATGATTTAAGTTTTCTTGCCCTATTGGTTTGTAACCTAATTTATTTATTGTTTCTTTTAAAAGATACGACATTTGGGATCCCGTGTCTATCAAACCGCGTATAACTATTTCCTTTTGTCAGTTTATTAAGCGAATTGTTAACGTTTGCATTAATACTTCCGGATTACAAGTTTCATTCGATAAAACCGTACTTTCCACTTTACTATCTGTTTTCTTTTCCGGACACATAAATGTATAATGACGTCTTAAACAAACATCGCATTTTACAAAACTCCTGCATTTTTTAGCCGTATGGCCAAAGCTTCATTTGCAAAGCGAAAACTTGCTCATTTGTAAAGCGAAAACAAATGAAGCAACAACTGCTCCTCTTTAAAATATCCCTTTTATCATTTATTTCTTTCATTTTAAATTCATTACAATCCCATAAATTATGTCTATCGTTACCGCATGAAATACATTTATTTTTCTTATTACTCGATTCATTCAATAAATCTGACGCTGTTGATATGCGATTCTTATTTTGTTAATTCGAATTCTCGCCTCCACTGCTACGCTTTGAGGAGGGGAAGGGGGAACATTCTGAAACTCGTGTTATAGATGAACTCAAGGCCGTGGCTTTTTCTCGGCTAATCACTTCCGTTTTTAAAATTTCTAGGATCTCTGATACTTTCCGCTCGTCATCGTTGCTATATTTTTTAGTTATTTCTAACACTATATCTGAGGGAAGTAATTTAATAAGTATAGGACAGAGTAAAGCCCCGTAATTTTCCTGATTAATTCCCAAAGATTCTAAATTTCTTATTTCGGTTCAAATGAGAGTTAATTATCAACGTTTTCTTGCCAAAGCGTTCCTTTAATGTTTCAATTGCTGATACATAATTATTATTTGTTAAACTGAATCCTTTAATTGCATCTGAAGCAGATCCCACTAAATATGTTTTTAAGTAATTAAACTTTTCAACATTCGACAAATCAGTGTTTTTATCTATAGCAGATTCAAACTGATCGTAAAATCTTTGCCAGTCTGAAGGATCGCCAGAAAATTTCTCTATAGTTCAAAGAGGCAGTTTCAGAGAAGAAGTTTCATTTATTCTTATATTAGTATTAATCTTCGGTTCGGAAATGTTCGAATTTAACTCGGGAGACACTACCGAAGTCGACAGTTTTTCTTTTTAATCTGCTTTTACTTCGTACAATATTTGTCAAACCTCATCACACTTTATAATTTCTGTATCGATTTCATTTACATCCGTAATACTCAGCTGAATTTCGAGATCAATTTCTTTCAATTGTTCTTGTTTTAACATTAATTCAGACATCAACTCATCCAATTCATCTATTGTCACCTTATCATCTTGATATATGTTTTCGACTTTGGTTAATAACTTAGTAGTTAATGACCTTATCGTAGTACGTTTTTGTTTGGATTTATCCATCTTAATTTATAAACGAACTACTTATACACTTAAAGTCACTACTCAATAAAACTAAATTTCTAATCGAAAATAAACAACAAATCTCTTAATGGCGGTCCCTGTTCGGGCGCCAGCAAATGTTCAATGTTAAATGAATTCTTGCTTTCTATATGAGTAGTGGAAAATGCTCCACTTACCTTTAGACCGCCAATTTGATTATCCATAAAAATATTTATTGGATTTAATTATATTTATGACAAATGATGATGAATCTACATTTAATGAAACGTGGTAATTATAAAGTGATGAAAAAGAGTAAGTAAGTAATTAGCGGGACAAGCCGCTTCTCCAATTGTATTACATCTACTGTTATTTTAAAAATAAAAAGTTAATATTTCTACGGCGCTTGCCACGCCATCTGGGGATAGTTTTCTGGTATGAGGGGGATGACATCTGGGGATGAGGGCTTGTTACATAACTAAACCATTGAGAAGTATTTCAAGAAAGACTTTCGAAGCTATTATTAACTGATAGTTTGAATAAAGAATTCAAAATAGTCATTTCACGTCAGATAACTTTTGGTCTGACCCCTTAATTTTAATAAAATTTGGTGGATATGGACACACGTG
This sequence comes from Parasteatoda lunata, assembly GCA_949128135.1. NCBI lineage: Eukaryota > Metazoa > Arthropoda > Arachnida > Araneae > Theridiidae > Parasteatoda > Parasteatoda lunata. The sequence continues at coordinate 100,788,682 of OX421980.1, forward strand.
ATTAGGAAAGTAGTTCCTCCATGATTTAGATTTTTTTCACTTGAAAATCATTCCAAGTAATAAACTAGTGCATAAAATGTCCAAGTTATAAAATTACAAACTTGCATAAATATAAACGGTTATAATTATTTTTTTGGAAAGATCTACCGGGTTCTATAATTTTTGCTGGGTCCGGGTACCAGGAGAAAATCAAATCTACTGAACCAGTTCTAGGACCCGGCAAAAGTTTTGTTACCCCACCAATTCGTAACCCGGTTTAGTTGAGTTTTGTTACCCCGCGAAAATATTATTTGTTACATCACCGATTCCAGGTACCAGGTAAAAAATTTGGATTTATTACCCGATTGGTTTAAGGTACCTAGCCACGCATTAAAGCATTTATGCAAAACAATATAAAAAGATGTTCCATTTTGGTTCCGAGCGCTTACGTCTCAATGAGGTGACTCAAGTACGCATATCAGCGATGGCTGGTCGATTTGAATTCTGCACCCGGTTCTCACCTATCACAGTGCTGAAGTAAAATATCTTCAGTGGTCGACGAATCATGGTTAAGAATCTCCTTGCCATCATACTAAACGTAGGGGGTTTTCGTAGTTCTCCCCTCCATGTAACGTAAATGCGGATTAGTACCATCGAAATTTCAAAAAGGTAAAGTTCCCCCTATTCTTGATTTAGGAGTTCTCTTGTCTTCTGGATTAGGTTCAAAATTACAAGTCTACGGAATTAAACATCGGTAATCGTAATCCGAAAATTAGGTTGGCCGTTCAATGACGGATATAAAATATAAAAATTGCAGAATTTCCAATAGAATTAATATTTTACAAAACAAAAGTACAAATAAAGTTTATTGTGATGTTATATGTGTTCCTACATAAAAAGAAAATTAAATTTAAAAAAACTTAATTTAAAAAAAAATTTACTAAAAAAAATTATGATGACTGGATAATCCAATCTAAATCTTTGCTATGACGTAGTTGCCAATAGTAAACTTAATTTTTCATATAATTTATTAAAATTTTCGATATCATTTATTAATGTATCAACTAAAGATGGTACGTACCATTTAATTTTGATACGGAAAAAACACAGAAATTACAGAAAAATCATATTTATGGTATCAGATACACAATCTAATTACAGATTTTAATTAATGGAGAAAGATTTATAAAGTAAAATTTGCATCGTTTCTATCAAAAATGAATTAAAAGTCTTTTTTCCATTTATAAAGCTTCTTTTTATTATTTTTTATTCCCTTAAATTGCAAACTCAAAAAATAATTTCATTCTTAAATTAAAACGGCAGCAAATAAAATTGACAATCTATTTTGTAAAACAAAATTGCATGCTAAACATGTAGCATTATTTCTAATGCATTTATAAGAATATCGATCGAAAAATTCTTATAGTGCATATGTAACTAGCAAATTTATGTGTTAATCTTTGCTGAAAAATAAAGTGTTTGTAATACTAAACTGGATTTTTTTAGTTTATTTTTCCAGTATTTCATTAGTTGTAAATAGAATAAAATTACCTCAGTTCATTAAAAAATATCCATTGAATTTAATAATTCTTTTCAAATGTTTCATTATGATGTAAAACATTAAAAAAATATTTGCAATAAAACCCAATAAATAAAACTTAAATAATTAAATGCATTATAAGACAGACGATAGTGAAAAACTGCATGTTTATCAAGAAAGAAAAAAAAAAAAAAAGATTCAAAACGCAAACGCCGATTTCTGCTTTCCAATGTGACTAAATAAAAAATATACCAGGAGCAATTAGTCGATATATTCCACTAAATATTTTAAAAGGTTAAAAAATGGTTACTCATATCTTTGAATTGTAGGATTACCACATCCGATTTTCTCCTCAAAAAATTTGATTAATAAAAATCACACATTCAACATTATCTCGAAATTTGAGTTATTTTTTCATTATTATTATAAAGATTAAGCTTCTTAAATGTTAAAAAAGTTAGGTTTTAATTAACGGTTTTATATAAGTAACCTAAAATCATCCGCTTACATTAAATATTTCGGAATTTACACTTGTAAGAATAAATTGCATCCTAAAAAGGATATTTTATGTGATTAAAAAATTCAATTAGTTTTTTAAATCAAACTAATTTATAAAACCGAAATTTTTTATTCCGTTTTATTCCGTTATATTTATAACATTAAATTATTTTTTATAGTTGAAACAAAACTTTAGGAGATACATAATAATTAGGTTTTATAGACTTTAACCTAAATAGAGTTTTCTTGTTAAAAATATTAATCTAGTTAGTGCAATTATGTTTAAAAAAATATATTTCTAACATATTAAACATTTTCCTGTTAGCACAAAGATAATTTTTACGAAAAAAAAAAGCTTCAATTTATTTACTTTATTTATAGTGATAAAAATATTTTGAAAAAAAAAATTTCGCAAATTGAATAATTATGAAAAAATCTCCAATATCGAAAAAAAGAATTTTTTTTATTGAGAAATAAATTTTTAAGAATATATTTTTCTTTCATTAAATACAATCTTACAAAATCGCATACTTGTCTATGTATAACTTACAATTCGATTTTCAATCCTAGTTACAAAAAATATAAAAAAAAATACTTATTTTTTAGCATTAAATTAAATTTAGATGTAAATAGAAATTGTTTGCATTTCTTTTGATTTATTATATTTTCATATTAATTTTTACAGCCAAATAAGCATATGTAAACAGATCAGAAACTATACAGACATATACAGAAACTTTCTTCTATCTGAACAATTCAAGCCAGATTACATTACATTATTGAAACTGATTCTTTAATTTCTTTATTGTTCAGTAAAAAAAGGAACAAAAAACTTAAAAGGGAATTTAAAATATTCGGTTAATCTTTATATCTGGTTAAATTTCAAATTTTTAAACAACAGTTCTTGCAGAATATAATTTAATAAGGGAAAAAAAAATGTTTCGACATTCCCTGGTTAAATTATTCGAAGCACTACAATATTTTCTTAAAATCTTAATTATCAGGTAATACTAAACAGCTTTATTGTTTTTACGTGACTGAAACCGGTTTGCACTCCGTGTATCAATTGGTTAAATTGGATGATACATAAATTCAACGATTGAATAAGTTAGACGATATATTATATAAATATTTATTATATCAGGTATTATATTACTATAATATAATAATTCGACCAAAATATTAGACGCACTGTAGTTTTTAAATAATTGCATGTTCTGCACGAGTTTATATACGATACTTTTATAATTAAACATACATATTATGGGTTTTTATTCAGATTATTTTTTATATGCTTCCTCTTTGTATTTATTTTTAACGTATTGCACGAATTGATGCACGAACGAAAACAAGTACGAACCTGTTTCAGTAGCGTAAAAATAATAAAACTGTGGAGTATTACTTGATAAGATTTTACATAGAATCTTTTAGTGCATCTAATAATTGACTGTATGATGCAGAGATATTGAAACCACATTTCTAAACAAAGACAATTAAACAAATCTTAAATTTGAATAATAAGAAAAATAAAACTTACGAAAAAGTTAGTTCACACAGAAAAATGATTCTTATTTCATTAAATTCAAGCTAAATTGTTTCTGGCGAAGTTCTCATACTGAAATAGTTTTATCAAATCAGCCGTCATTCTTTTTTCCTTCGGAAAATAAGAAATCTCGTCTAAAAGAGATTCCCAAAATTAATGTAAGGCGATAACCAGGATTAATATTAGTTTAAAATAGAAAATTCTATCACGAGACTACAACAGTACTTCACTAACTTGCATTTGAGCAGGTTACCACTTACTCCATAAAACGTCGTATTAGTTACCTAATCGCCAAATTGAACTTCATCATCAAATTCATTCAACAAAGCGAAAGTTTCGTTTACCAGGAGTTGGCACGTGACTCCGCCTTCATCACGTGGTATCCGACGAGACTATTTTGCTAATTGTGAACAATCCTGGAAAAGGTTACTATTTGGCGATCGTATGTCAAAAATATTTATTTTGCAATTTTTATGTGCATTTTTTAACATTAAATATTTCATAAATTTAATGACATTTCTTTCTTTCGAGTGAATAGTCTGTTCTTTTTGAGACATTTCGCTACAATATATTTAATTAGCTAGAGCAGTGTTTCCCAAAGTGTGGTACGCGTACCCCCAGGGGTACGGGAGAAATTTAGCGGGGGTACGCGTTCTTATGCGAAATATCTTGCAACAAACAAAAATTTCAAAATTTTCTATTTGAAAAAAAAGCTAGCCATTAAAATTTATGATTACGCATTTTTCTATTGGCTATTTTTTTGAAGAGTTAACAGTTAATAATTACTGGTGTCAGCAGCCAGTTGTGATTTTTAACTTAGTGCAATTTTTATAGTAAGAAATACATTCATTTTTTTATTTTATTATTAGTGGTACACAGAGTTACGAAAAATTCGTAAAGTCATAACTTTGGGAAACACTGAGCTAGAGTAACGAAAGATATAATAGCAGATGATAAAGCGAAGTAAGTGACTGAAAAAGAATTCACTGTTTGGGGGGGGGGGTTGTCACAATTTCAAGCGTGGGGACGTTTCTCCCTATCCCCGTTCTTAAATGAACTCTTCGTCCGAGGAGGTGGAGCCAAGTGCCAACTCCTGATGAACGAACTCTTAAATTAAAACGATTTCTTGATTTATCTCAAAATAATGCATTATCAAAAGATTATTTTCTATTCGTCAGAAACAAATCGATTAAGCAGATAGGAGAGAGAAAAAATTTATTTCTACAAATTTGAGCTAACGATCAGTTTTCGTACTACTATTTTTGGACTATCCTATACTTGGACACATAAAAAGAGAATTTAAAATTTTAAAAATTGCGTTTCTTTTTTAATTCGAAGTAGAGCGATAGAAGAAAACAATTCTATCTTTGTCTTAATTAAAACTGTAAATGTAGGGCTCAATATTCTGAAAGACGATATTTACAGTTATTGCAAATGGAATTAATTTCTTCTTTTAAAAGCATTAAACTTTTTCAATGATCTCAATTTTTATAATTGCCTAAATTTACGTAAGATAGATAGAATTTGAAATTTCGATTAGGGACTAAAATGGCGATAAATTTTAAAAAAGCTTAGTCACTTGGTCACACCATTTGAAATTTGAGAACTCTAGCTGGGCGAAAAGTGGTCAATTTTTTCTAATAAATTCTATTTAGCAATAAGATTAAGGTGGAATTTTCTTGTAGCTTTTAGGTATTTTTATCACAATATTGCCAATTTTGTTACAGGACTCTAGTTGAAATTTAAGTGCTCTAGCTAATCGGAATGATGCCGATATTTCGATTGACGATAAATGTTGTCTTGCTTTTAACGATCAGAAAAATAGAAATATGATCGAAACTCTCATTGAGCAAGAAGTTTCAGTTAAAATTTGAGAGCTCTAGCTCGTCAGAGAGAGGTCAAAATTTTCAAGATTCCAGCCTTATACAAACAAAAGTGATTTATTAAAAACGTAGTAAACAATGCTTAGAGCTAAATAGTTGTTTATTTAGCACATTTTTTTTAACGTATCCCTACTAAATTCATACAAACGATTCATATCTAGATAGAATCACTGATAATTATTGCTGATGAGCATAAGCATAAGATTAGATTTTTAAAGAGCATATCGGTTTTTCACATCCTTAATTTAAAGTTTAGTTTCAAAACCAACTTAATATAGTTACATATGAAAACAATTTTTTTGAATAAAACATTTCTACGTAATTAAATCCTTATTTTAATTCTTATTAGTTATTCTGATAAAAAAAAAAAAATAAATAAGCAATTTAAATATTTTTAAAATATTTCAAAAAATATAAATGAAAATACTAGAGATAAAATTAAAAATAATTGAGAGATATTTTTCATACACATAAGTTCTAAGTGTATAAAATATTTTTTTTTTATTATTTTTTTTTTTAAGGAAAACATTTAAACGGTGAAATAGGGTTGATACGAGGTCAATCAAATAATATGTAAGCACCTGCTGGGAGAAGGGATTTGGGATTTGCTTATTTTGCCTGATAAGGGGGTAAGGATACGAGCAATGCTTACTTTCAAATTCCCTTATTTTCTAAATTTTCTAAAAAGTAAAATAAAAAATATTAAAAAAATTACACATGGAAAAATGTTAACTTTAGAATTAAAGTTGAATAAAGATGAAAAATTATGAGGAAAAAAAATCATTTTTATTTAAACGTAAAGTGTTTTAAACACAAAAGAAAAGATACAGTTACCTATAATAACACTATAATAACCACACTTTACATTTTGCGTTTACAAAATTCAAAACAGTCAAATTTTAAAGTTCATTATACATTAAAGTGCATTATGCATTAGTGCATTAGTTAAGGGGAAAAAACTTATTTTAAACTGATTATTATGGAATTTTTCAGAAGCCTAAATTCTATTACTCAACCACAAGACTGCAATCTTAATTATGAAATAGTGATAATTACGGATGAATCATAATAATTGTACTTATCATTGGGTTCGGTGGTTTGATTATTTTTTCTGCCAAAGATCCACAATTGCAAAATATAAGTTTCTGTAATATTTGAACATTTCTTACCGAAAGAAGAATGTTCTGTTTAACAGCTTAAGAAATATCGGGCAAGGCGTAAACGGCAAATGTTAAGGAACTTTCATATTATCATGCGAAAAGGAAAACTAAGTTAAACGATGCTAGAAACTAAGTCTGACTCAGTAAACAAAAAGTTTAGTTTAGCCAGAAACGCCTTTACTGCTCGCATCAATATATTATCCCATATATTTAATGCAAGGAATTCATACCGTAACAGAAAGTACATCTGATTAAAAATAAATAGAAAAAACTATTAAAGTAAAATGAACGACTCTTGTGGGGATTAGGGGTCGTGAGTCACGTATTAATCTGAAGATAAACTACCAACAGGCCAAGTGAAAAGAATCTACATAGCATTACACAAATAGCTTGTATTAAAACACTAACTTTTCTGAATTTCAAAAATGTTCTATTTTAGTTTCTTAATTTTATGCATGTATGCTTTGTAATATATTTTGATACCACAATTTCTATATTTTGTGCTTTCTGTCAAAGAAGCCTTATTTTTCTATTTTCCATTTTTCTTTTCATTTTGTATCTGAGCTAACTACTTAGATATCAATATCTGAATTAAATACTCAGTCTATTTGAATAAAGAAACAGTAATTCGATTTTAAAATAGCACAAAAGTTTTAATCAGTGAACTGAGCTGAATTCAAACATCACGCTACTAGTGTGGAAAAAAAACCTTGTTATAAACTATGTCTGACGAATAAAAAATACATCTATCGATGAGAAACGTCTATACTTTAGTAAAGTTTAATTACTAGAGTAGCATATGATGTTCTAAATTCAATATCTCTCTTTTATATTTATTGCTTTTAATTAATTGCACAGAAAATATCATTTTTAAATATTATATTAAAAATACAGCATTAGGGATGTCAACTGTTCTAGAATAGATTTTATACTAGTAAAGAGTTGAAAACTAAATTTTACAGTAGTTTGTTATATGAATAATTCAGAGATAATAAAGTTGAAAAATATACATAATTTGGATAAAAATTCATCTTTGAAAATGGTAGCCTATTTTAGGGCTCTCGAAAAATCTTAATTTTTGCATCATATTTTTGAAGTAAATGAAGTTTTTATATTATCAAATATGCTATGCAATTGAAAAAATAACGTAAGTGCTTCGCTTCACGAATGATTCCGAGGGAAATAAGCTTGAACGCTTTTCTCCTTCTATTGCTAATGCTGAGAACGCTAAAATAGAATTTTAGAAAACTGATAAAACAATTCTTTTTATTTTCTTTTTATTTATTTTTGCAATATGTAGCTTGCCGTATAATAATGCCAAATATATAAAAATCAAAATATTTTCTTTTTTTTGTCGCTTACGTTGATTTTTCAATTGCATGGCAGAAGCGAGGTTGATTTTTTTCGTTATTTTAAAACTCTCCACGAGTTAATAAAACAAGATTGTGATTTTTATCCATTCAAGTTAAGATGCACCAGAGTCGAAATAAATTTAAATCAAATTTACTAAAGCAAGAATTAAATTAAAAACAGTTTGTCCACTAGAAAAAATCTGCCCATAATGCAGGTTAGCATCCCTAAAATATTAACATAAAAATCAAAATTTTCATAAATAATTACAACAACATATATCAAAGGATAATACATGAAACAATAAATATAAAGATTTTTTGGGAAACATTTTAGAAGCCAAATATTTTTTTGTTCAATAGATAAGATATTCAAACTTTATATGGAACAAAATTGTAATTTCATTGAGTTATACTTCAGTTTCGAAGTTCAAGCAGAAAAAAAAAATTAAATTCCAAATTGAAGAGTAAAATATTCTTAGTTAAATAAATTTGAAAAACATTTAAAATTACGACGAAAAAAAGTTTTTATAACTCTAAACAAGACTACTCCAGATAAAACTGATAATTAACTTATAAACTATATTTCGGAAGCAAAATTTTTTTTTGAAGTTTAATAGTTTTGAAGTTTTTGAAGTTTTTTTGAAGTTAATAAATTTTCAGTATTAATTTTCTCTATAAAATACATTTATTTTTTAAATTATTTGAAAATATTGAGTTTTTTTTTTTTTTTTTTTTTTTTTTTTTTTGAAATATGCAATAACTGAAAGATACGGGATACCTAATTCCATGCTATCACGTATTCAAAAAATTTGTCGATGTTGCACAAAATAATATATTTTAACGAACACAATTCATAACGAGTGAAAGGAAGAAAATTAGGCAAATAAAACTAATCCAAATAAAAACAAAAAGTGTAAGATCATTTACATTCGAACTTACCAAAATAATAAAAATTATCTCTCAAATTCAAATTGATTTTATTTGCCATGACAGAAAGAAAAAGAGGAAATGGTTAAAATCATCTTTCTTAAATGTCGCCAAATCCAACTTCTTTTACAGCGGCTGCTTGCTTATGTTGAATCGGATATGTTAAAACTATTTATTTTAATTGTAGAGTTGCATGTGATTTTTAATTGTGGCTTCTGAACGAATCAATTTTTTTTATGCTACAAGAGATTTTTTTTAACAGATCTGTTATACTTTCGTATCACTAATTTCAAATCTGCAATTGGTTTCTATCTCAGAACTAGTTTTTTTTAAAAATTACGTTTTTAATCTATTTTTTGTTGAAATGGTCAAGTTAAAAGAAAAATTATATGCAACAAAGGTTTCGCATAAATGTTGCCAGTAACAGGTAAGAGAGAGCATCATCAAGACTGCATAGAACAATCGTCATCCGCTGATAAAGGAGCTTCCGTAATCTGAACTATTTCTTTGTGTGCTTCGAAACAGGTTATAAGACGCTTAGTTGCCCACGACGTCATTTCCGGCAAACATTCCTATGCAGTTTTGATCCCTATGATGTGCCCCGAAGTTTATCGAACATCAACGCAACCTCCTGATTTATATAACGTTTCTTAACTCGTACATTTCGACAAAAATTAACTGAAAATGTCATTTTAAAAAATTTATCTTTAAGTGTACAACTAATTTGACTCGAAATCCCCAACACCCGAAGTAGGCAAGATTAAGTATTTTTATAAATGCAACCAAAATCTTGTTCTCCAGTATATTAATTAAAACTGCATTGTAATAAATAAGAAATAGGATATAATAAGAGATAATTTGTATGTTAATTAATACAAAAGGATGTTAATGTATAGCGGATAAAAATGTATGTTCTATTCAAGCACAAAATATATAAGTTAGAATGTTATCAAACAGAATGTAAGAATGTTATAAAACATAATCTATAAAGTTTCGATTATTATAAGACTCTTTTGTTTCTAAGAACTTTTTAATAATATTAAAAAGCGCTTTTGAGAAATTCATTTATTGTATGTATGGAAATTTAAGTCAAATATTTGAAAACATATTTTTAAGCATTTATGAAAAAAAAAGTAAATGTAAACTTCAATTATTTTAACATAAAAGAAGCTCTTGAAGATTAAAAAAAATTGATACTCGGACCTTCAAAAAATGTTTGCAAATAATTTTATACCATCATCGAGATACCTCAAATAGTTTTCAATGCTCTTATGAATATAACGCATTAAAACTGGATACCGTTCGAGAAAATTTCAAAATAAACTTTACTTACACTTAACAAAGAATAAGCAAAGCCAATTAAAGATGATAATTGAGCAATAAAAAAGGGGGGGGTAAGGATACGAGCAATGATTTCGTTTAAACTCTCATTTTCAAACTTTTCTTAAAAGTAAAATAAAAAGTTAATAAAAGTTACACTTGGAAAAATTTCAACTTTAGAATAAAAGTTGAATAAAGACAAAAAATTGGGAAAAAAATTATTTTAATAATTTTTATTTATCTTAGTAAAGTGTTTTGAACACAAAAGGAAAGATACAGTTACCTACATTAACACTAGAATGATTACACTATACATTTAGCTTTTACAAAATTCAAAATAGTGAAATTTTTAGGTGCATTAAACTTAATTTTATATAGGTATATAATATTAATAAGATTAAGCTTGAATTTGCTATTTAATTGAAAAAAAGCTAAGGTACTAAATGAACAATTATTTCACACTGAAATTTTATACTTTATTACAAAAAATTGGTAAAACTAAATTGATTGCTCGAATAAGCCAATATTATATTTCTTATATTCCTGCATTGGAAACACTGAAGTTTTTTGCTTACAGCTTTTTAGATTTAGTTCGTTTTTTTTTTTTTTTTGTTTTTTCCTATAAGAAAAAAAAAAAGATAAGGTTTCAGAAAAGTTCAAAAGAGGAAACTTGATATTTCTTCCCTATTTTTATTCCTTGATTCTAACAATGTACAAAAACAAAAACATTGTTTCTAACAATGTTTTTGTCTTTAATTTATTGCTAAAGAAGTAAAAAATTATCCTAGCGTGCTGAAATAATAACTTGCTAAAAATAAACGTGCTTTAAAATACTAACTTATCTGCATTTCAAAAATGTTTAATTTTAGTTTAGTTTTATATATACGTTTTAAATATACATGCTCTGTAATATATTTTGATACCTCATTTTCTATATTTCTTACTTTCACCCAAAGAAGCCTTATCATTGGTGAAATGGGTGTTGTTTTGGGTTTGATGGCGTGCGCACCTAATTTGGACGCCATTTCACTTTTCAACTGTGTTCAAGTGTAATAGTAAAAAGTGCGCATGCGTTGCTATGGCTACCGCTGCGGTTTGATAATTTTTTTAGAATTCTTTTTGCCGTTTTATTTTCCCCAACAGACATTTTCAATGTATTTACAAGAGGCCGGGATAGCCTGGTCGGTAGGGTGCTGGGCCCATGTCCAAGAGGTCGTGGGTTCGATCCTCGCCGGCTGAAGACTCCCCGTGTAGTAAATGGTGACTGATGCACGTTAAATCTGTCGAGTCTCAAAGTCCTCCATGTTCCCATAACAAATCAATACCTCTGGGGGTACTGATCCAGGAGTTTCCTTGTCTTCTGGATTGGTTCAAAATTACAAGGCTACGGAGTTGAACATTAGTAGTCGTAAACCCATGAAATTGGGTCGGCTGTTCAACGACGGTTATAAAATAAAATAAAATGTATTTACAAAATAATAATTCAAAGTATTTTTTTATACTTTTATTATTAACTTATAATTACTGCCTTGACGGTAATTTTAACATAAATATGAATACTAATGAAGGAAAAGTATTTTGTGACGTCTTGAAACACACATATTGGCAGGATTTGAAAACAAATCCGACGACAAACATCAATTGAAACAGTTTTTGCAACCCATGATTCGAAATGTTTTGGGGTTTATTGGAGTCAATCTAGTAAAGGAAAAGAAAAAAAAAGAAGAAGAAAAAAACATTTGACGAATGAGTTACCAGTGATCGTAATAAAGCTATCACAATTTGTTATTTGTTTTTAGTTGCGATTTTTTTTTTATTTTATTGTCTTGTGTTGCCATAGATTTTTTGTCCTTTTCTTTTCATTTTGTATTTGAGCTAAATACCCAGATATCGATATAAGAATTAAATATTGAGTCGCTTTAAATAAAGAAACAGTAATTCTAATTTAAAATAACACAAAAGTTTGAATCAGTGAACTGAGCTGAAGTCAAACATCACGGGGTTAGGGTAAAAAAAAATCCCTGTTATAAACTTTGTCTGACGAATAAAAATACTTCTATCGTGGAGGAACGTCTATACTTTTCATACAGTTAAATTACCCGTGGTGCAAAAGACGGTCTAAATTCAATTTATCTCTTTTATATTTATCGCTTTCAGTTAATTGCACACAAAATACTTTTTCTTAAATACTTCAAAACATTTAATAAATACACCATTAAGGATGTCAACTGTTCTAATAATATATATTTTATACTAGTAAAGAATTGAAAGCTAAAACTTACAGTAGTTTGTTATATGAATAGAAAAATATTCTTGATTAGGAAAAAAAAAATTAAGTCTGGCGAGTTTTGAAAATGGGCTCCCATTATAGGGCGCTCGAAAAATGACAATATTTACCACCTTCATATTTTTGAAGCAAATTAAGTTTTTATATTATCAAATACAACACTGCCAAGCAATAGAAAAAAACAACGTTAAGCTCTTCACTATTTCGAAAAAGTAGCTTCACAACTTTTCTCCTATTGCTAATGCTATGAACGCTAAAACAAAATTTGAAAAAACTGTCATTTAAGTTAAGTTCGTAAGTTAAGTAAGATAAGTTCATTTTCTAACGAGTAAGTTATAGATGAATAAGTTCATTAATGTTAGTATTTGGTATTAAACAATTTAAAGCATTACAATCCATTTTTTATAACATAAAATGAATATTTCCAGCTTTTCTTTTTTAACCGAAACTATAACTTTCTTGTAATAGGGCAACACGAGTTTGAAATTTGGTAGTTAGAAGGGAAAAATGTTTATAAACGCAAAATTAAGCGAATAAGTAATAGGAATAAAAGCATGTAAGATAAGAGAATAAAAAAGTTTTACAAAACTTGAACATTTTTAAAACGTGAAATACTTTTCATTATTTAGCATTTATTTTTAAGCGTTACTTTAAACATGGGTTGAAAAATTAATTTTCATAAAAAGGATAATAAAAATCAATAATCGGGAATATCATTTACACACCTTAAAAATGTTTTGCACTTAAATTAAATATCTGCATTCGAACAGTTTTCATTAAAAAAAAAACACTATAACAATTAATAAATCAATAAAGAAGGGTTCTTACCCAGATTGCTCAATAAACTAATTCCAGACGCAGTAGTTGAGGTACCATTGTGTGTTTATTGAGGCGGTTGAATTTCATTATTGAATTTCATGGGACGCCAGTTAGAGTTTCATGAGACGCCGTTTAGTCAGGCGCCATTGCAATATTTATCAGGCACGATTTAGCACGTGCCTTTGCGAGTTCCATCACTCGCCAATTGTTCATCTTACGACTTTAGACGGTTCCGGCAGACCACAAAACGAGTTCTAGAAAGAACTGTTAATTCCTATAAAAAAAAAAAAAAAAATACTTATTTACAATTGAAACATAAGACATCAGTGATTATTCAATGTGTGATTAAGCCGAACTCAAAAGATATGAGGAAAAAAACAACTTATTTGAGGGTTCAATTAAAATTACTTATAAAGACGTAAGAAAATTATCACAACAATAATCGCCCAATTATGTGGAATTAGAGTTTAGAGGGATGAGGGTAAAAAGCTTATACTCCAGATCAAAGAATCAATTGCCCTAACGGAATCTGCAACTGAAGGCTTTGGCCCACCTTTAGCTGACGTACCTAATAAGATGTGTAAAGACACAAATATACATCATTTTCTACTTTCCTGTCAACTAGAAGCAGATAAAAAAAACACACACACAAAATATCTTGCAGTAAAAAACATTTATAGAGACTAAGTTATACCGTAACGTCGAAATAACTTTAAATCATTTTACCAAAGCAAGAATTAAAAATGAAAACAGTTTTGCTACCACTGGAAGAGGTCTGCCCATAAAGCAGAGCAAGTTAGCATCCCTTAAATATTAACACAAAAATCAAAATTTTCATAAATAATAACAATATATATTTAAAGATATTACATGAAAAAAAAAAACATAAAAATTATGAGATTTTTGAGAAAAATTGCAGATGTTAATTATTTTTTTGTTCAGTAGATATGTTAAGATATTGAAAATTTATATGGAACAAAATTGTAATTTTTACTTCAATTTCTTCCAGCAGAAGAAAAAAAAACTAAATTCCAAAATGAAGAGTTAAATATTCGAAGTTAAATAAATTTCAAAAACATTTAAAATTACGACGAAGGAAAAATATTAAAATGCTAAGCAAAGCTAATTCGGATAAAAATGATAATTAATTTATAAACCATATTTCGGAAATATTAGTTTTTTTAAAAATGCCTTAATAAATTTTTTGTATTAATTTTCTCCGTGAAATACATTTATTCTTTAAATTATTTGAAAACATTGAAATAAAAATTTTGAAATACACAACTGAAGGATACGAGATACCTCATTCCATGTTTTCAAGTACTCAAAACATTTGTCGCAATTACATAAAATAATATATTTTAACAATAAACAAGCACAAAAAAATACAACTAATCAGAATAAAAACAAAAAGTGAAAAGTTAATTACACTCGAACTTAACAAAACAATAAAAATGATCTCTCAAGTTCGAATTCAAATTTATTTATTTGCCATAACAGGAAAAGTTAAAAATTATCTTTTTTAAATGTCGCCAAATCCAACTTTTACAGCTGCTGCTTGCTTATGTTGAATAGGATATGTTAAAAATATTTTTTTTAATTCTTTAGTCGCTATATCAGATTTTTTATTGTAGCTTCTCAATAAATCAATATTTTTTTATGCTGCATGAGATTTTTTTTAACAGATCTGATATACTTTCGTATCTATAATTTCAAATCTGCAATTGGTTTCTATCTCCAAGTTAGTTTTTTTAATTATCTTTAAATTATCTTAAATTATCTTTAAATTATCTTTTTAATTTTTTTTTTTTTTTTTTTTTGAAAGGCTCAAGTTAAAAAAAAAAATATATACAACGAAGAGTTCGCCTAAATGTTGCGAGTAACATAATAATGGATAAAAATGTATGTTTGATTCACAAAATACATAAGTTAGAATGTTATCAAACAAAAATGTAAGAGTGTTATAAAACATAATCTATAAAGTTTCGATTATTATGAAACTCCTTGTTCCTAAGAACTTCTAAATAATATTAAAAAACACTTTTGACAGAGTAATTTATTATATGTATGGAAACTTAAGTCTAACATTTGAAAACATATTTTTTAAATATTTATGTAAACAGATGAATGTAAACTTCAGTAATAATTTTAACATAAAAGAAGCTTTATTTATATAAAAAAATAATTTTAGGATCTTTTAAAAAAGATTTACAAATAATTTTATTACAATAGAGAAGAATAAGACATAGCCTATTCACCTTTCGGCTACGTATACTTCTCTAACAAAAATGTCCAAGATGATAATTTGTATTTGTGCTAGAATTAAGCCCGGTTTGAAATTTGAGTTTAAAAGAATAAAAGATTTTTTTTAATGCATTAAATTTTAAGAAGACTGATTATAGAAAACATACTAGTCGGTAAAAATAAATAAATCTACACTTCCATGAAAATTATATATTCTCATTTAAAAAAGTAAATATACAAGTATATCCTAATTATAGTTACGTAATTAAAATACCAAATAATAATAAATGTTAAATTGAAAAATTATTAAAATATTAAAACTCTTCCTAGCCCAGAAATATGATAAAAAACAGAAATAAAAAATTTAAGATTACTTACATGCAAATGGAAGATTTAAAAAGTAAGTATATTTATTGCTACAGATTACTCAACGGAACTTTAAAAAAAATATTAAAAAAAATTTTCAGAATACGGAACATTTAAGAGATCTAAGAAAGAAGGAAGATGCAAATTAAGATCTTAGCTGGTTTTCGATTCGCTAAAAGTTAGTGACGCAATACACCTCCTTCCTCCCTTTCTCTCTCCTTGTTTACAATCGTAGTTGCTAGGAAGAGGATTTAAATATTCATTTATTAATTCGAACTTTTATAAATCTCCCAATCGCAAAACCCAATTTTAAACGGATGAAATCTTACAACCTTAAAACAAAAAATTCTTTTAAAACTACGTTTCAACTTTTGACAAATTTACAAAATGTAGTTAAGAACTTTTTACTCGACATGTGTTTGGCTAAATTTTTTTTATTTTTAATAATTTATTAAATGTTTGACTTACTTGTTTTTCTTCCATGAAATAGATAGAAAAATAGACTAGTGTTTTATGGGCACAAAAAGTAATATTTCTTGAGGACAATCTTTTAATAAATATTATTAAGAAACCTTTCTTGCCACATTTTTTAAAGAACTTAACAATATTCGCACAAATTTTTTATAAATAACAAAAATATAAATTCTAGTTTTTTTGGCGAGTGCATTTAAAGTAAACTGTTCTTTACTTTACATACATGTAAAATTGTTTCTTTATTTACGTAACATAGTTTCAGTCAAGTTTAGTTTGTTTTCAAAGAAAATATTTTGATTTTAGATATTGTTACATGATCAGATATATTCCATATGCCAGCTATTCAAAACAAATTACATTTTTAATTATAAAGAAAACTATTAAGAATTAACAGTAAAAGTATAGACAGATTCTTTTTGTGTGAAGTTCTAGATATAATTTGTTTTTCTGAAAAAAAATTTTTTGCAAAGATTTCTTATAAAACAAATTTGTTTTTACGACGATTTTATATTTAATAACTGGAGGAGAGAGATTAAAGAGAGACCCTTTTAAACTTTTATTAAAGTACCATTTTCTTCATTCAGTTCAGTGTTACCAAAATGCAAACTTTTGAATAACCAAGTTGTAGCTGCAGCAGCAAAGGGGATTTGGTTAAGAGACACTTCTAAATATTTTTCTGAAACTTCGGAAAATTTTCAATGTCTTTTGTATGTATAATACGCAAAAAAAGCGACTCAACGGCAATTTCTGGAATAATTTCCGCAGTTCCACACGGATTTATTTATATTTGGTAGATAACTATTAAGTATAGAAATTCAATAATTTTAGGATATTATGTCTTACAAGGAAGACTGTGCAAATAGAATTTTAAAGGATCAAAATAAATAAATTTAGAGTCAAAGATTGACATAAGCTAACACTTCTAGAATAAATAATTTCGGAAAAGTGCGTCTACAAATTAAACAAAAATATATTTCAAACTTTAAAATAAATTAACATTATTCCAACTGACAATTAATGATATTATTAAAAATTATTTTAAAAAATGGAAAACATAAAAATCACCATCAATATGTAAGATGAATGATTGAAAAAAATACCCAAATTTTAAGGGGAAAACAACGCTAGAGGCATATCGCTGGTTCAAAACTAAAACGACACATCTGCAAACGTATTATGCCTGCAGATGTGTCGTTTTAGTTTTGAACCAGCGATATATAATCATTCAATGGGGGTCAATTTCCGCTAATAGAAAATTTTAAATTCTAATTATAATTTTTATAAATCAGAAATTTATATATTTCTAATCTTAAACTAAACTCAGTGGCGCGACAGCCCACAGAGGGCCAAGGCCTACTGTGCCCATCTCAGTTTTCTTGACCTTGGGCTCTGGGGTGCAGGATCAAGTGTTCCGGTCAGGTGGTCAGCCGAACGCGGAACCCCCAGTGTTTAGTTCCCAAGCATGCTTGGTACTCATTTATCGACCCACTGAAGGGATGAAAGGCTGAGTCAACCTTGCCCGAGCCAAGGATTGAACCCAGGACCTGTGACACGGGAGCGCGAAGCGCTACCACTCAGCCACCGGGCGTCTAATATATTTCTATATATTCTAATATATTTCTACATATATTTCTAATCTTATTAAGGGAAATTTTAATAATGAAAGTATCAATGAATTAAAGTCATGAAAATATTATATTACGAAAGGCAATTAAGCCATATTATTTTAAGTAATTAAAATAATAATAATATAGTAATTGTAAATTTCATAACATTGTAAAGAAATTACACTATTATGAAATTCATAAAAATATATGATATTTCAATTCTTGACACAGATTCCGACAATCCTTGAGCAATAATAATAAAATAATAATAGTTTCAGGAAAATTATATAAATAAATTATACAATTTTTAAAACTATTATTTTAAATTATAAGTAAGCAAAATGCCTTTTTAATTCACAAAAACTCAATCTTTAAAACTAAATTACGTGTATATGAATCGCTATGTGTGAATTTTAAATTGAGGGGCTACAAAAATCTAAATGTTCTGTGTAAAAATTGCGTAATTACAAATCGTAATTTTGATTTTAAAATAGCGCAGGTTCAAATCAAAGTTTTATTTTAAAATCGTAATGCGTTATTTTAAAACGATTGAATACGAATCAAGGTGTTTAATTTTTGAATCATTTGATGCAAATTACAATGTGTTATTTTGAAATTGCGTTAATACGAATAACGATGAATGTATTTTAAATCTCAATCTCGTTAATAAGAATCGCGAGGTTTGATTTTATTGACATAGAAAGATAATAAAATTGTGAATCAATCTAGTTCTGCATCAGTTACGAGTAAATAATTATAAAAATATACAAATTTAAATGTAAATATGTATGTTTAAACAGCTATTATTACTAAAGTAACATTATTAAAATGTTACTCAAACCTTGATAACCATTCAACACGTATTCTCTTTTATAGTATAATACATTTCTATTTTGATTTAATTTACAACAATTTAATATGAATATAAAAAAACCTAACGAAATCATTAAAAACCAAAGTATTGATAAAAAAATTATTAGTTTCTTAAAAACCAAACTAATGATAAAAACAATCACAAATAAAGAAAGAAAACACAACAGAAATATGTATTGATAAAAATATATAATAAATGTAGCAGCAAAAACGGAAACTTACTTCGCAAATCTTTTAAAAAAATATGACATATAAGCCCCTGAACTATTGACTCGCTTTTAATTTACCTTTAATTCACTTAGGAGAGAAAGAATACTAATTTGTTATTCTAGGGTTGTTATAATCTTATACTGTAAAGGCGGGTTGGCACAAAGTAAGCGTGCTTCTTCAAAGTTCATCATAAAAGTAAATTAAATAGAAATGGGACGCGCGAAATTTAAGGGAAAAGGGAAAATGTGAAGGGGAAAAAAAGTTCCGCACTGTTGTTGAGAGTATGATATATCAAATGAATAATCTCGGCCTCTGTGTTTTTAAAATTCATTCTGATTTTAAAATTATTTAATGAAGTTTAAAAAATAAAATCATATTTTATTAGACATTAATACAAGCAGTTTAACCAACCCTGTGATTATATTAATGAAAAGAGGAAAATTATTGTCTTTAAAATTAAATAAATATAAAAAAAAGTTCCCTGTATTTGTAATTGTCTCTAATTTTGATGTGACGTAATTTACTTAGATGGATGCATTATAATTGTGCCAATTGTAGGTACTGGTAATTGATTGTTATCCATGACGTATATCCCTAAGAGGATTTTAAAAATGCTAAGGGTCAATTTCAAAGATGCGTTACCTAGAATTTTTCCAGTTTCGTGGGGTAAGGAAGCTCGATCCTAACTTCACGTTAACGGTTACAATCAAGTTAATTACAGAAAAAATTCAGAATAATTATTTCTCAAGCCCAATCTCACTGCATGCAAAATAGCAGGTGAATTTGGAGGGTCACATTCACATAAAGCGAAATTTTTGAATATTGTGCTAGTGATCTCTGAGGAACCGGGGACAGTTCTGTCCATCCTTGGAAGTTCCTACCTGAAGGAGGGGTAGAGGGTCATAACAATAGATTATGATCCATCAATGTGTCAAAAGGGAAAATGTATTGTTATGAATAGATCTTTAAAGTGGGGACTCTTGAATTTTAACAAATGTCTATCGCCAAACATTTGGCGAATGAAACATCTCTTTAGCAACCCCTAAAGATAATACCACTACATGCTGTCAATATAGTATTTTTAGCAATCAAGATGGAGATATTTTTTCATAATTCAAAATTTGGAGAAAAAAATCCTGAAACATGAAAAGTACCTCTATTATTTTCATGGGAAATTGAAGAACAAGACAGCTTGGTCTTGTATCAGAAAAGAAAACGGGTGTAGAGCATAAAACAGCAATTTTTTTGTTAATTACTTGAAGGTTCATTACACTATCACTTCGTATAACAACTCCTATACATCTATCTCAATCATTTTAGTTTTGTTTCTTCCTAAAAATCGATTGAAAAAAAGATTTTGTTTTTAAAATTCTCGTTACTCTTTTCAGCACATTTTGTTAAGATTTAATTTTATTTGTTAAAAATGTATAAATAAATCTTTCTCTCATATAACTGTTAAAATTAGAAAACGTTTAAATTTCTTTTGAACCGTTTATATTTTTAAACGTTTCGATACAAATATTAACTTTTAACAGCATCAAATCAGTGTTTTATTAAAATGTTTCAGTTTTTGTACCTTTTGACATGAAATCAAGTGTTAGTACTCCCGTCCAAAATGAAAATTTCGAGAAAAGAAAAAAAAAATACAAAGAAAAAAGAATGGATATAATTTTAAATTAAATAAAAATAAAATTTATAGCTTTCAGAGGTTTTAGAAACCTATAATAAATAATGAAAAATAACAAGTTTTTTAACACCCTATGCCAGAAAATCAAGCAATAAGCTTGGAACTTGTACCAATTACTTAAGTTGTTGTTTTTAGTAACTGCATAACATTTCGTAAACCTAGCGTAAATATTACTGGAGATATGATGGGTTTTTTTATTAAAAAAAAAGCTAATTTTTTGTTTTATGGTTTTTTGCTATAACTTTAAAAATTTTCAATGGAATTAAACAAACTTTTTGTTGCAATTTAAAATTAATTACAAATGTATTGATTTAAAATTTAAACAAAAATTGCAAAAAACTGCGCAAGATATGAGTATTTCAAGTAGTTCTTTTATGCTGCGCATGTGCTAAAAAGGAATTTAAAAAAAACTTGATCTGATTTTATAAATTCAAAAAGTTTCAAGCAATTCAGGCCTCGTAGCACATCGAAAAAAAGAGATCGCGTCTTTTTTTGATTTTTTTTTTTTTTTTTGAAACAATATACATACACCATACTATTTTTAAAAATGGCAAGCGTTCAACTATATATATATATATATATATATATATGTATAAATATATATGTCGTGCTATTCTCTCTCTCTTCTTCATCATAACTTTCGAGCCGAGTTTTATTTAATCATAATAGATTAAAATTAGTTTTCTATAATGTTTTCATTCATTTTTTAATTTCCTTTTCTATAAGGATGACAAGATAGTGATTTTTCTATGCTTTTATTGAGGAAAAGAGTTAAAAACTGTTTACAACTTTGTACAAATGGAGCAGAGCTCCTGGATAGGTGCTTACAGTTTCATTTCTAAAAGATAACTGTACACTTTTTTAAATGTTTCATACAATCATGTAATGTCTCCATACAATCATTTTTTCATGTCATGTGATCCCCAACACCCAGACTATTTTTTATATCCTCTTTGTTAGAAGCGGCGTTCTTATCTTCGTTAGAAGCGGTGTCGTAAGATATAAAGACCAGATGGAGATGAATTAATATCTCAACATAGTGCTTGATTTTGGGGGGAATTCGGCTAGATCTTAAGGTATTTCGACTTCTTTAAGATATTTTATTTCACTGCACAGACTCATTTTATAAATAAAGATTTCACCGCTATTCAATGAAACAGATGTACGCGAAGGGCCAAGTCAAGCATATGAAAGAGATTATTTGATGTTCTCATAAACCAGATAAGCTTATCTGCAGATAGATATAATTTTTTTAAAGTTTAGTCTCAAAAGACCTTTTTAATTTTATAAAGCTATTATTCTAGATGTTACACACACACACACACACACACACACATATATATATATATATATATATATATATATATATATATATATATATATATATATATATATATATATATATATATATATATATATATATATATATATATATATATATATATATATATATATATAGTGGGAATCGCGAGACCTATTGGATAAACCAATTGCAATTTCTAAGATTTCCCTCTTTTCCCTAAATAGAGACATTTTCGGACTTTTTGCAAGATTTTCCCTACCAGAAAGACTGTTTGTGAATGGAGGGAACATCACTTTTTCGCTCCTACTTAACTAAGAATGACGTATTAAAAGTTACTCTGCTTTCATGAAAAAAAAAAAAAAAAAATTATATCTTCGTTAAGAGGAATCATATTTCTTCCTGAATGAGGCGGGGTGAAAACAAATTATTGATGATACAATCCAGAGCACCACACTGTAGGCATATCAGCTTTCAGAAAGACATTTGTAAAGGAAAGTGATGTTATTTCAAAAAACATTTTAATTATCAGGAGTCCGATGCAGTATTTCTTTTTAGTCAAGGAGGGTGAAAAATATTGAAGCTTGGCTCCCTCCACCGCTTTCAGAACGTAGACAAAACATGCAGCATAAGCAAAAGGAAAGTAGAGATCTTTAAGACAAATTCTACTGGGCGTAGGTATCATTTTTAATAAACAAAAAGTTTGATGATTGAAGAATTTATTTTTTGTCGAATTTTAAAACTATTTTATTCAGATCGTAAAGTCTTAAAACTTTCTAGCGCAATTTAAATAATGGAGTGCTGAACAATTTCAAATAGCTTAATATCAATATATATATTCATATATTTGAACGTTGTATTAAAAGCATAAATAGCATAAGTTAGTTAATAATTTTTCATGAAGACATGCCATCGCAATTTTGATTCTCTGTAGAGGGGATGGCTCCTATGCTTTGGTAGCCTGACGACTTGCGCGCGAAGTCGAGCACTTTACGGTAGAAGAGTTTGACGAGAACCGATACCGCGCACGCTCGGTCCTTACGCAGGCTGATCACTGACTGTGGTCACCTCACTTATTGACCACAGTCAGCGCTTCTTGACTTCAGTTCTACTAGGAACCGTGTTTTTACGATCAGTCCATTGCGGGAGTATGTCAGTGTGTGTATATATATATATTCGCGTAACTGAAATTCTAGAGGGCAATTTAAATTTGTTCGAACAGTTATTACTGCTTTATGCGCTTTTTCTCCAATTCTTAAACTTCTTTTACGTTGAATAATTCCTGTTAAACCATTCTGTTTTTTTTTTCTGCCCTCGAAATTTTCATTTTGGACGCGAGTACTAACAGTTGACTTCATGTCAAAAGCTACAAAAATTGAAACATTTTAATAAAACACTGATTTGATGCTGTTAAAATTTAATATTTTTATCGAAACTTTTAAAAATATAAACGGCTCAAAAGAAATTTAAACATTTTCTAATTTTAACAGTGATGATAGAAAGTTATATTTATAAATTTTTAACAAATAAAATTAAATCTTAACAAAATGTGCTGTTTAAATTTGACAGTAAAATATTGTGTTTTAAAAGCATTATCAGTGTACAGAATTACATAGAAAAAAATATATAATTGTAATTAATTAGTAAACATGATTGTTGTAGAACATTTCATTATAAAACAATATTGATGTAATTTTAATTTTCAGGAAAGATAAATTACCACGTTAAAAAAGAGAGATTGTTTACTTTTTATATTAAGAATACATTTGAACAAGATTAAGAACGGCAGGTATGATGGAATTAAGTCAGACACTGAAAATTGTACTTCGTAGGTTTTATAACATCAAAAGATGGATTTAATATAAAATTAAGACTTTGATGAAAGTATTGCTCTGTCTATATATAATTTGGTTACCATATGACATATGAGATAAAATGATATATCAAAATTAAAAAGAAGTAATAACATTTGGAGCTGATTCAATTCATTAAGTTATTAATTATTACTATTATTTTTTAACTTAATTTTTCATACAATTTTGGTAAATATCTGTATTGTTATATTGATTTTAAAGTTTATAATACTGGCACATATATCACTTGTGTGCAATGGAAGCATCTAACTTAAAATTAAATAAATAAAGTAATCATAAAAAGTATAAAGTAGTCATAAACTTATATAAAGTAGTAATAAAACAAGTCCTGAGGTGTCAATTTTTTAAAACTTCTTGAATCTGGTTAATATATTGGTATAAAAAATGAAATAACTTATTGGTTCCAAATCGAAAGTTTTCAAAACGTGATATAGAAATTGGATGAAATTTTAGGCTTTTATGTATCAAATGTGCTCGCCTTTTAAATAAGTCACTATTAAAAAAATTTTCACAGTTATATCTTTAACGTCGAGGTAAAAATAAAGTTGCGTTACTCTAGTGTGTACAGGGTCCTAAAATAGGACAATATTTTAAAAAAGATTCAATTTGGAATATTTTGCCTATTGAAACTTCTGATCAGAATGATATGTAAATATAGGGTGTTTATAAAGTCCTAGACCCATTTTGATGTTTAATAACTCATAAAGTAATAAAGATAGATTAAAATTAATAACATAAATGGTTAGATAGACTCAAAAAGTTTCATGACCCTTGTCAATGAACTTCCACGTGTGCCCCCTTCATCGCACGGAGAATGTCAAGTCGATAGTCAATTTCACGCCAGGTAGCGGCAAGCATGTCGGCATCCACAGAGGCTATTGTAGTTGTAATTCTGGCTTTTAGGTCATCAATGTTCGACACGATCCTCTTGTAAACATTGTTCTTTATAAATCCCCAAAGAAAGAAGTCCAACGGCGTTATATCAGACGTTATACCTCCTCGCCCAATCCATCTTCCTGGAAAATGGTCATTCAAAGAACTACGAACGATGATATCCCAATGAGGTGGTGCATCATCTTGTTGCAAAAAGACATGTGGCTGAAGCTATTCTAGTTGTGGAAATACGAAGTTTTCCATCATGTCGAAGTATACGACTGATGAGACCGTCCTTTCTGTAGAAAAGAAAGGCCCAATGTCTCGGTCGTGCATTAGTCCACACCACACATTAACCTTTGGGGAATGCCTTTGTGCCTCACGGTATTCATGGGGGGTTTTCAGATCCCCATATGCGCACATTATGGCGATTAACAATGCCAGAAATATGAAAGGATGCTTCGTCGGAGAACATTATGCGCTTCAGAAAATCAGCAGCTTCTTCTATCCTTCCTAAAATAACTGTTGCAAACGCCATCCTCCTAGACCTATCGTCTGGTTCCAAACCTTGAACAATTTTAACTTTGTATGCAAGCAGTCTTAATTGTTTCTTAAACTCTAAATTGCCTTCTCTTCTAAATTGCCAAAAACAAAAGAGAGAAAAATGCAATTAATAAGCAGACGATATTTTGAAAAGTACAGATATTTAGACTGGAAAATGAAATTATCTGAAATTAACCACACGCGCAGACGATATTTACAAAAGTAAAGATATTCAAACCTGGAAAGGAAAATATATGAGTTATTCCATCAATAAATGCCATAGGTTTGCTTAAATCTTTATTATTTTATGAGTTATTATACATCAAAATGGGTCCGGGACTTTATAAACACCCTGTATATGTATTCACAACATCATGCAATTATATATGACTAAACAATCATGACACGGGATTTTTTTTTCCTTTGAAATTCCAAAGCAAATATCATATCAAGGAAAAAAGCATACAAATTTTTTCCTAAATAAAAAACTCTTTTTAATGGCTTGTCTTGACAATAAATTTTATTTTCTTTACCGTAAATTTTATTTGCTTTGGATTTTTAAAATGAAAAATAAAATAGTGAAAAATAAAGGAAAAAATGAGGAAAAATAAATAAAATTTAAGCAGCTTTATGTATAGTATTTTTCTCATCTTGTTGCAGTTTAATTTATCTAGATTTATATCGAAATTGTCATTTTTAAAACGGAAAATAAAAATATTCAATTGATAAAGAGAAATATTCACAGTTTTCAGAAATGATAAATTACAATAGTTTTTATCGGATTAATTTCTTATCCTCTATCAACAGCATTTATAACTTCAACATCAAAAAATTAATTCTTTAAATTCAGAAAAATTATTCATGATAACTTTCACTAAGTTAATTAGCAGAATTCGACCATCCTATAAAATTAATAATTAATCATATTAGAAATGTATGAAGAAAATTTTTCATTGTAAAAAATTTTTTTACATTGCAGTTCTAAATTTAAAAAACACACACACACATTAAGAAATATTTTTTATGTACAGATATTTTGACTGGTACTTGTTTTTATTCGGCATCGCCATTTTTTTCGCATGTTCTTAGCTGCAGCATTTTTGTAACTACAAATCATTGAAGACGACTATTTTAAGCGTCATTCATAAGAAGGCGTCAAACAGTTTCATCCATCTAGATTTGGCTTTATTTCGCTATTCTGGCGCACACGCTTAAAATTTTTATGCGGCAGTCGATCTTGAACTGATAGGAGGGAAATTAATCTAAGGCAGGTGTGTGAGATAATTATGGGGTTAAACGCAAGTAGGAACTTCCGAGGATGGATAGAGCTGTACCCGAGGAACCATTTCCATTACATTCTGTACAATACTTGTGCTAGTAGTCCCGCAGTGAAATGATTGTAAAGACACGGTTTCCAGTAGAATACCGAAATCAAGCATCACTGGCTGCGGTCATTAAACGGGTGGAGTGACCACTTTGAGCAGCCTGCGTAGGGACCCAGGGCGAGCGGTATTGGTCCTCGTTAAACTGTTCTACTGTAAAGTGCTCGACTTCGAGCAGATCGTCGGGCTACTAAAGCAGGGGAGCCATCCCCTCTGCGGATGATCAAAATTTCGATGATATGTCTTCAGATCATCCTCAGGAATGTTTCACAGATCGTTGCCAGTAGCCCATTGTACAGCTGTAGTGTGACGTAAATAAAGCACCTTTGTGCTGGTAGCTTTCCATATTTCTTTCTTATTTAGTTTCTCATGCGGGTTTCAAACTTTGAATGCAAAGGGCACACAGGAGTCGAATTATCTTTTGTTGGTGTTAGCATGTGTATTTTTCCATCTGTATGTCTTTTCTTTCTCCAATAAATGGTCTACCTTGGTGGCTATTATAATGTTATTCAAAATTTAAAAACAAATACCGTCCTTATTCGCATATGAGTTATGTATAGTTCTTTCTCTTTACTTTGAAATATCTCTTAAATGAAATTAAAATGACAAATACACATTTTTAAATCACTATGTATGCAAAAATTAGAATATCAAAACCAGTTTGACTGCTTTTGAAGCACTAAAAGAACTATTAATCTCCTTATACCTTTTCTGGACTAATTATTCAAATTAATTAGATTTACATGTATAAATCCTTCACTACCTAATTAACAGCAATAATTCTTTATTGGATTTTTATTTCCTCCATCTATTATTAATAATAACAACCGTTGATGTCGGAGTTTTATTTTTACGAAAAATACTTAACAAATAAGAAATATATATAATTTAAGGAAAAAATATAACAAAGATTTATGAAAATAGAAGAAAAATTATTAAAACAATAGTTTTAAATATTTAAAAAATCGTTTTTATTTAAAAAAAAATTTTAAAAGGTCGGAAAACAAAAATAATGAAAATATATAATATATCTTTTCATTGTTTTTGTTTTATGGCTTTTTAATTTATTCTTTTTTTAATTATTTTTAATTATTTCTTTTATTAATTTAATTATTCTTTTTTTAAAAATTCCATAGCTACCAGCTTATCTGTTATATCCTGAAGTGTGTTCTGAGTTGTAGTAGAATATAGAAATTTCAACTGTGTAGTTTTCATAAATCAGATTTAAAAACTTTTTGTCCAGTACGACGTAATACTGCTTACAAAATTAACAGAGGAAAAAAAAGCAAACATTTCGTATTCATTACCTCTTTTATTATTACAGAAAAATTTTGCTATGTAACTCTAAATTTATTAATTGGTTAAAATGTAAGTTCATTCTTGAATTTTTTAAAGTAGTACCCATTATCGTGTTTGCTTAAAAGCATGCTCAAATAGCAAAGGACTCATGTAAATTAGCAAGCATATTGACGGTAAAATACATCATTAAAATTGCTGATATAACTTGAACTCGTAAAACTATAGTGTCTAGTGTTAGTAATACGATTCAACTCTAAAATAAACAAGAATATATAGCTAAATTAACATGGGTTCATGGAGTCGTTTCGTTGTTGTCAGAAGAGGACGATTTCCGTTAAAGAACCTAATGCGTTCTTTTTATTACCCAACAAAACTGTAGATACTATTAAATCTTAATTACCGGAAATTTCTTTTTTTAAAAAAGCAAGTTTCGCTAATTATCTTTTTATGGGAAACTAGTAACGATAATAGAAAACTATTTTAAGTTAAAGAGGATTAACTCAAACGTAGCTAGGTTTTACTACACTTGGTCACTAATTCAGTTTTTTTTTCCACCTTGTAATATGGTATCAATTTTACAATGCATGAAATTGCAAGGCTAATATTTTTTTTTATAATCAAAGTATAAAATAAATATTGGTATTCTAATATTAATGGCGATATTCTCAATAATTTAAATGAGAATTCTTGAACGGATTTTCCGTAGTTTCAAAAACTATTTTTCCAGTGGTAGTAAAGATAGAGCATTAATATTTTGATGAATTATAATTTAAATTTTCCCACCCCATTTATAAATATTTTAAACAGTAAATTAAAGATCAGATAGAAAAATGGTAGTGTTCCGAAATCCTTATCGTGTTCTTAAAAGAATTTTGTTGGCTGTCTCTGATAAACGTATTTTCCTCAAAACTCAAACGTTGTCTTCTTTCCTGTTTTCTTGGTTAATCTGCTTTGTTCTTGTTTTCTTGGGTAATTTTTATTATTCATATGTACCGGCATTTTCCAGGTTCTAGTGCTCTTGGTTAATTTTCTTGGTTCTGATGTTCTGCGATAATTTTCTTTTTTCTTGTGATTCAGTATTTATTTAATTTTTTTTTTTTTTTCGTTCTTGCATTTTCTTTGTTTTTTTTTTTGTTTTTTTCCTTTTACTTTCGACATTTTCTTGTTCTAGTGTACCTCGCATATTCTTCGTTTTCGTGCTCTGACATTTTTTTTTTCTTCTAGTTGCTTTGTTTTCCGTCTTTTCATTGTGTTTGTCTTTTATTTGTAATGTTTTTTTTCCTCTCCTTTTCATTGTGTTGATTTTTCGTTTGTTGAGTTAGTTTTGTTTTCCGTTTATTCATAATTTTTTTAGTTTGCTCACCTTGCTTTGTTTTTCGTCTTTTGAAAAGTTTATTTTCGTTTATTCAGAGTACTTCTTTTTTGTTTATTCATTTTTTTTTTTTTTTTTTTTTTGTCTATGTGTTAAGGATATTTTGTTTTTCGTTCTTTAATTATATTTTTCTCTCGGGGGAGCCTGTAACCCCTAGAGAGCGCGTCCCCAAGGTGGCGGATAGGGGAATGCCTCCACTGGTTTTCCAGTGGGTGGTAGAAGGGAAATAAAATACCTTCCGCGGACCAACAGGTAGAAGTCCAACCTCTCGAGGCAATGGCGAATCCCTCTATGACAAGTGCAATAGGGCTGTGCTCCATGCCTTCGGTCCCATTTGACTTGTACTTTGATTCTACACTTGTCAAACAACAACAATTATATTTTTCTTTTTTTCAATATATTTCTTATTCTTTTTTTTCCGTTTTTTTTTACAGGAGTTTCTTTTTGTCTTTTTAATGTGTTTTTGTCTTCCTTTTTTTCGTGGTTTGCGTTTTGCCTTTTCACTTTTTTTTTTCTCTCGTGTTTTTATTGGGATCTTTTTTTTCTTTGATTACGTTTATTTGTTTTTAATTTTCTTTATGGTATGTTTTTAATTTTCTTACGGTTTATTCCATATATTGTTATTAATTTGTTTTTCGACTTTACAGTATGTTTATCTTCCATTGCGATGTTTTGTTTCTCGCTTTTTCATTTTTCCGTTTGTTCAGCTTGTTTTATGTTCATTTAATACATTATATTTTCATTTTATTTGTTCTCGGTGCTTTGTTTTATACTATTCATTCTGTTTTTTTTTTTTTTTTCTCCTGTTCTTTTATTTATTTATTTTGTTTTTCAATGGGCTTTGCGATTTTCCTTATGTTTTTTTACCCGTTCGTTTTGGATTCTTTTTCGTTTTTCATTGTGTTCGTCTTCTGTTAGTTTCAAGTGTTTTGTTTTTCGTTTGTTCATTGTTTTTCTTTTTTTTTTCTCATGGCATTGTTTTCCTTGTGTCTTTTATTCAGTTTTTAATTTTTTGTTTTCAGTTTTTTTTTTTTTTTTTTTTCTGGTTTGGTTTTTTTTGAAAGGTGTTCAAGGTTATGTCTGCTTTCCGATCGCTCATGCTATTTTTTTTTTTTTTTCGTACTTCCTTTTTTTTCAAGTTTGCGGTGCTTTGTTTTCTTATTTTTTCGTTACCTCCTATTTGTTCCTTGAATTTTTTTCAATATGTTTGTTTTCCGTTTTTCTTTCCATTTTTCTGTTTTTCATTTTTTTCTCCTGGTTTTTCTTTTATTATCAGTTTTTTGGTTATGTTTTTTTCCCATATTTTTTTCTGTCTTTTTTTTATTTTCCATTTATTTACTCATTTTTTCATAGTGTTTGTTTAGTTTTTTTTGTTATTTCTCTCCTTTTTTCGTTGTTTTTTTTTCACTTTATTTACAATGTTCTGTGAATTTTTTTTTTTTTTCCGTTTGTATCACTGCGCTATATTTTGTGACTTTTTATCGTATTTTTCTTTTATTGTTCGTAGATTTTTTTATTTATTGTGTTATTTTATTTATATATTTTATTTATTTCATTTGTTTATTGTGTTTTTTTTTTTTTAATTTGATCTTGGTGTTTTCTCATCTTTAATTAATTTTTTTTTTAATCTTTTATTTATCTTTTTAAATCTTTTTATTGTTCGTTTTTCATTTGCGTATGGTGTTTTTTTTTTTTTTTTTTTTTTTTTTTTAATATCTTTGTTGTGCTCGTTTCGCATTGCTAAATTTATTATTCTCATTTTCTCTGAATTTTTTCTTTTGTTTTCTTTCAATCCCTCTCTCTTTCTCTCTCTCTCTCTCTCTCTCTCTCTCTCTCTATATATATATATATATATATATATATATATATATATATATATATATATATATATATATATAATATTTCAAACAAAACTCAAATGCTGAAGTGTTATGCAATAAGCACTAAATATACTAATATAAAGTATATTGATATTTTATATATTTGGTAATTATTAAAACCTCACCAATACTTAAATGTCTGCAGAAATCCGTGTTTTACACTCCCTTGAAAGGAACCGGAGAAAATTGCATGAATATCATAAGTTTGACCGCGATCCATATCCTCACACCAAGTGATGCAGTTAATTCTAATGGAATAAAACACATGTTTTGTTTAATATAAGAACGCAGAGTCAACAAGAAGAGCAAATATTTGAGAAAAATAAAAGTTAATTTATGTTAATTTGTATTAATTGAAGATTTTAGTAGAGAAACCAGGTAAGTGACATTTTCAAAGAGGCTATAATCAGTTTAGAGGAAGACGAAGAGAAACTATTTAAAAAACTATTAATTAAAAGGTGGAATAATTCTCCGTCTAATTTTATTTACCACAATCTAATTTGATAATAAAATCAGGCATACATACTAAAACTCATGTGTATTAGTTACGTTAAAGTGAAAGCAAATACAATTTTTTTGCATTAAATATACCTATAGTTAGGCAACCACTTTCTGCCATTTTCACTGTTTCATAAATTCCGCTAAAATCTCCCTTACCTGGTACTTCCACAAATCTTCAATTGTGTGTCGGTACAGCTTTGTGTTTTATTTCATAGTGTTAGTCAGTACTGATTAATTAATTTTTTATTATTCACCTCGTACAATGAACTTGGATCCAGCTAGTTATTTATATTTTCATGTTTTTCGAATTTCAATTTAATTTTTTAAATCATTAATTTTTTAAGTTTGATCAATATTGTTTATAAATTTAATTTTGCATTTCACAAATCAGAACTAGAAGTCCTAATTCTCAGAACACCTGTGATTTCTTAAGGGAACACTTTTTGGAATGCCCGTAATAGAGTTGGTCTATTTGAAGAACTCCAGCTATTCTTTTGGATCCTCGGTAGTGTCTATTTCTCAGTAGTATCTCGGTAGACTGGGTAAGGCTTAGTATGGGTTAGAGTTCCCTTGCTATCAGGCTAACCGTAGGAGGTTTTGTGGTTTTCCTCTTTCGTATAAATTTCGAAGTTTATAAAATAGTGTTAAAATGAAGAAATTGATGCTTCTAATCGTATAAAAAATCATAGTAAAATTTATACATTAAATTGTTTTAAAACAAGTATTTGGATATTTGCGGATGGCTTCTATTTTTATTTATTTAATTTATTTTTAATTTTTTTTAGCTGGAAAGGTCTTTATAAAATTATTAAACTCTCTTCATGAAATATGTGCAATAAAACTTTTCTCTGAAAGAATCAAAATTTCATAATAGTTTGAAAACTAGTAACAAAAAGTTGTAGAAAAACTTCAAAAGAATTTTGGAATCTTGTTTTATTCAAAAACAAGCATTTAAAAATAAGAAACAACGAAAACTGTTCCGAAAATCGTAACCTACGTAAAATGTTTTAATTGCGTGATGAAGTATGTCGTTCTCGTAGCTAGTTCAGATTTTTGTCAATTAACTAAAACTTAGTAATAAAATGCTGTAGAAAAACTTCAAAAGAAATTTGGAGATATGCTTTATTCAAGAACAGGAATTTAAAAATAAAAATAAACGAAAACTATTACGAAAATCATGACAAATATAAAATGATTAATTGCGCGATAAAGTATTCTTTTTTTTCGTATCTAGTTCTGATTTTTGTTGGTATTTTTCAAAATTGTAAATAATTTCACAACTTATTTGAAAATACTTCGAGAAAATTTAGCGGCAAAAGAATTCCATGCAACGTTAAGTTCAAACTTTTTTAATTGGCGAATTTCGAATTGGCGACTTTAGTTTTCGGCACATTTCTAATAACTAATTCGGGAGAAACAAAGATTATAACAACCCTAGAAAAAGCCAAATAAGAAATCTCTCTTCGTGTAGAGCATTGTTTCTCAACGGGGGCGTTGGGAGTATGCTGAGGGGCAGTGAACTTGTTTTGGGTGGTAGGGGGGTGTTGGATATGTTATGGGCGGTAGGGGGCGATGAGCATGGTTAGTCATTCAAATTTAGTTTTAAAACCTCCGAATAAAATTATTAAACTAAGATTAATTTAATAAGTAAAATAAATCTTAAATTAATATTAAATGAAAAAATAAGAATATTCGATACATCATTTGCACCAGCAGTTAGACGAACTTGTACGCCGCCTATTCTCCGTTTCGAAACAGTATTGCACAGCGCATGAGTCATTTATTTTTGCCTCTGACTTTTTCAAACCATTTGGCGTAGGGTTTTAACTCATTTAAGCCGTTTGGCGAAAATTTGATTCATAAATTTCTTATTCCTGGGAACGGCTTATTTATTTTGAATAATTTTTTTTTCTATTTTTTTTTTCTGACTATCGAGCAATAAATTTGCGGTTATTTTCATCAAATTTAGACTGGAAGAGCAGCGCAGATCTTCGAGAGTTACATATTCATTAGATCTATTTTTAGATTTTAGTGCGGAAGTGACTATTGTGTTCTGAATATTGGACGGATAGGCGTCAATTTGATATTGACATTCGCTCATTAATTTTAAATCGAAAGTGTTATGTTGCTTAGTTTTTTTAGAGTAAAATCATTATTAGAGCGAGAGGTAATGATTATCTTTTTATTTAAAATTCGAGTATATTCTATTTTTGCTTTATTAGGATCCTCAAAAATATTAGGGGGTTATTAAATCACAATAAAGATTTTGGCAGCAATTGCCGTTACTGCTATCGGATTTTCTAAGACTGTCTCCTATAGCTCTGACTCATTCAAGCCATTTGGCGAAAATTGAAGTGCATGCTCTTTTAGTATGAATGTTTGATTTGACCAGAATTTCTTATGATAGTTTTCATTCACTTCCTTTCTATTTTTTTTCCAATTTTCGGTTCGATTTCATTGTTTCTTTGGCCAGGTACGTGTGCGAATTAGTTTTTTATAGTATTAAAAATTAGTATTATTAGTTATTGCAATATTTTATTCATTAATTTTAATAAATAGTTGATTTTCTTTTATCGTTTGTATTTTGCTGCCGCCAACAATGTCGCTTAACAAAAAGAAGTGTCGTCAATACAATGCCACGTACAGAGCCTGACTAAGGCAGGGGCATGCGGGGCAGCCGCCCCGGGCCCCGACATCAGGGCGGGGGGGGGGGGGGCAAATCGACTGGAAAGTTTATTTTACGTTATATTCATTAATAATTTTTTTTAAAGCAAAGTATCAGTTCAGTGTAAAATTAGCTTCTTCATTAATCTATCGTATGAGCACAGAAAATCTAAATTTCGTAAATCCATGCCTTCCTAGGACATAATTCAGCTATTCCAGCCTGTATTTTTACATATCGCAAAATGCGATATGTTTAAAAAAATACGGGCTTCTGATTGGCTTAATTGAGTAATCGTAATTGTTAATCGCAACTGCTCAACTGCTGCTAAATTTTCGCAGCACTGAGAAATCAAAACAATAAATTATGAGTTGTATTTTCTCAAAAAATGTGAAATATTCCTTTTATTAATTAATTTCATTTGCAAGACTATGAAAATCGGGTCTCTATCTTTACAGGAATTGGTAACTAATTTTAAACCATAGTTTCTACTACAGAATGGCAACAAGGAGATGATAACGTCGGATCAATGGGCTATTCTCATTGTGATTGGCTATTGAATATCACTCTTGGTTGCAAGAATTTGGAAAGTTATCGCGTTTATTGTGAATTAAAATAAAAATTCAAATAATTTTGTGCATGCTCGTCTGTGTTTGCTCACCTCGTATTTGGTGTGTTGCCACAATTGATTCATTGATGGATTGTGTTTACATTTATTTTGTAAACAACCACTAGAAAATAGGAGATTATTGTTTAAAAAATGAAATTAGACGAAAATGTTTTCGAATTTTTAGATATTTATAAATGTAACAATAAAAATGTACGTTTTCTTTTTTTAGGTTTATTTATTTTTAAATAAAATTATATCGTTTTGATATTAAGAGTATGTTAATAGGTGCTCTTAATTACTTTTAAATTAAGTATTCTCTTATAAAAGCTTAGCTGCACTATTTATGTAATTTTCTTACGTTCTGTTGTAAGGAAAAGAAAATTCAGATTTTAATTAAAATAATAATTATGCCATGTAAAGTCTAATAATCTTGTGCATATTTCCTAACATTTGTACTTTTAAGTAATAATTAAAATTATTAAGCATTGTAATTGTAACATAGAAAATAATTGTGCAGTAGAGTTTAAATTGATGTTTAAGTGTTTATATATTATGTTTATTCAACATTGAAAGTGTTTCTAGTTATAACATTTTTTAAATGAATTTGTAACGTGCAGTTTTAATAACATGCGTTGAAAGATTAATTAAACTATTACAAGAGATTGCTGTTAAAAAAAATTATCAATAAAATTTTTATGTGGTTATCAATTATTATTTATTTATTTGGAAATAAGGAAAGGTAATAATATATTTGTGAATTTAAGCACATTATGATAAACAATAATACTGAAATGATAAAAATTCTGTGGAAATAACACTAACATTGAAAATGAAAAAATTCATGATACATAAAATTTATTTTCGAACTGTGGAATACTTGCTCTTATGAGGATAGATTAGATTCTCGATAACAGATTATTTACTGCTGAGTATTAATAGTTACGTCAAGTATAAAAATGTTTTTTTTTTTAACTTGCCACTGCTTTATTAGAAAAATAATTTTGTAACAATCAAATAATAAATATATAAAAATCTATATTTGATACATATAAGGGTAAAATTCTTTATTTTTTGATTTAGAAATTATCAATCAGAAAAATCCTTTAAAATTTGAATTATATTTATATAATAAGTAAAAGGAAATATTAGCAATAGCAAAGGAAAAATTTAATGAGTCATTCCACGTCAGATCAATCACTTTTGAACTGACCCCCCCCCCCCTATTTCAATGAAATTTGGTGGAACATGCACACATGATAAAGTAAGCATTTCGACCAATTTTTAGATTTTTAAGTTGAAATTTGTCCAAGTTATAGACACTTGAAAAAATAAAATTTAGAAAAAACCACTAACTTGCATACATATGTAACTTTTTTTTTTTAATTGTATCAGAAAAAAAAATTTAAACACCATTGCAATAGACCTTTCATTTGATACCTTATATGACTTTCTGTGGCTAGGTCAACTTACAAAGCAACCTGATTTAGCCTTATATGTGGTCTCAAAAAATTACGAAAAATACATACAATATACATGGAAAACTGAGTAAAAAGCCTAAATCAATGATCATTTATATCAAAAGTAATATTTATCTCATACTTTTGGCTTCTAAAATGTGTTGAAAAAAACAATTTTATTTTTAGCAAGTGTATTATATTTTTCTTATTAAAAAATGGTTTACCTTTAGATATGCAAAAAATATGTGAACTAGTTACAAAATATGAATAACATTTATTTCATAGAAAATACTTAACTTAAAACTTAAAATAAAAATTATGATTATTAACTCTGCAACAATATGTTATGAACAGAATTAGTAATTGTATAAACATCTAAGCATTATAAAATTTTATGAAGTAGTTAGGAATGATGTAGTGCTTTTTTGTGTTTATTATTTTTATCTCATTAGGTGGTATGAAAAAATCTTGACCTTTTATTGTTTGTACATCAACATTCTAAATAATCTGTATTTTATTTACTTTCAATATGAAAGGCTTCTGTGGGTACGAGTATGACAGTGAGGGTCCATGAGGCTGTAGAAAACTTATCTGTAGTTTATATTTACATCTAAAATACATCGTATCCACCATTGGCTGTCCTGCAAAATAACAACATACCCTCAAATATCTTCTAAAGAGCAGTTCTAAAGAATTTAACACCACTGTCTGGATCTTGCTTTCAGATGAATTTGAATACATTTTTGTTTTAATTGATGTGTGGGTTTTGTGTCTTTTTTAATTGATTTTTTGTGTATCAGGGATTGTGTGGCTTTCCAAAAAAATGTTTCGATTTCTCACAATCTTAATATGATTTTCTAGTACACAAAATTTGTTTATTGATGACAATATTAAAAAGTGTAAATAATTTACTCTAATTTTTATTTCATTAAAGTTTTTATTTTGTAGGGTTGTTTTGTGTTGAATGAATATCTAATTTAATTTGGTCAAAATGTTGCTAGCATAATTTTTTTTTTTTGATGAAGTTATGTATGAGTGCTGAAACATGAAGGAGAAATTTTTTGCGGTACAACTGTATTGTTTTTATGTTAAAAGGGCATTTAATTTTTTATTTCTTTATGCTTTGTTTAGAAACATAAAGAGACCAAAGAACATCTTAAGGGATTGTGGACCTCATTTGAAATCAGCTTAAATAAATAGAATTAAATTGTTTGTTCATTATTATTTGAATTAACAGTATTTGTTAATGCTTACATGGTTACTGCTACTTTATAGCCTAAAATAATAATTTTTTGTTTTGTAATCAAATGGAGAAGTGTATTATTTCTTCTTAGTCTAAATCAACTACAGTTTAATTGGTAATAAAAAGTATATTAAATTTTTAATTTATTAACCATTTGTATCAATATTAATGTACTCAAGTGTCTCAAAGTTTGGTATGAAATAAAACCTAATGTATAAAAGAAGCTATTTTTGTACATTGTCTTAAAAAAGCTACAAGTAAAGTTTCATTTCATTTTTTCAAACTATAGCTGGTTTCACACATTTTTTTTTCTTTCATTTTTTTTATCATGGCTAAAATAAATTTTAACAAATTTAATACAGGAAATAGGATGTGTTAAATATTTAGTTACTTGTTTAAGAATGAAAAAAAATTATAATTTTTATTTTATTTACATGTATAGAATTGGCATTTTATGTATAATCTGCACTAAGGCTCTTTCTCACACTGTTTAGCTTTTCTTTGATGCCTCATGCCCTCTTGTTTGTATTTATATAAAAGTAATTATTTTAAAAAATATATATACATTCTGAGTTTTGGAATTTTAACTTTTTTTTTCGAAATGTTATTGAATACAGCTTTTTTTGTTTTTAATATTTATTTTTGTCTTTTCTTAGATGACCCCTTGACTATCCTTGGACTGCAACCCGCAAATACTAAGCCTATACTTTTCCCCGTGATTCATGCATAGAATGAAAAGGCATTGCCCCATTAATTTAACATTACTTTTCTTTTTTATTATTGATTTTTAATTGTTTATTTGTAAAAGCTCTGTTTGAACTCTAATGCACCATTTAAAAAGATTATCCTTAGAGCATGAGTGGTGAGTTTTCATTGCTTATTACTAATGAAAATAGTGAAGTAACAGAGAATTACAATTTATAATTTAGGATTAAAATCATAGATCTAATAAATAATAGCATTAACATTGTGCACAGTGAATTTCAATAGTTAAATAGTAATCAATAAATAATGTTTGAATTTGTGGGTTCCCATGGTCTTTAAAAGTCCTTAAAAACTGCTTAACTTTTATTTTGGATGCAGTCATCAAATTCCATCCAAACTCAGACATGTTATGCAGTTTAAGTAATGATATCTAAGAGCGTTAAATCTGACGCGATAAAAATAGGGATATTACTAAAACAATTTGTGATTTGGAGCGCGCGGTTTTTATTTTATTTCATAATCGTCGTTGAACAGCCGACCCAATTTCGGGGTTACTGTTACCAATGCTCAACACCGTCGCCTTGTAATTTTGAACCCAATCCAGAAGACAAGGGAACTTATGGATCAAGTATTGGGGGATTCAAGTATTTCCTTGGAACTAACCCGCATTTGCGTTACACGAGGAAAAAAACCACGAAAACTTTCATGTCAGACCGCAAGGGGACTCTTTCCCATAATCCGTCTGCCGTATAGGATAGTTTACGTCAGCAGTCGGTGCGAGCCGGGTGTGGAATTCGTGTCGATTAGCCATCACTGGGATTCGAATCAGAGGTTCAACTCATTGAAAGGCAGGCGCTCTATTCGTCACCGCGGCTCTAAAGAGCGAGGTTTAAGGCATCCAAGCCATGTAAGGGGCTGCGGTGCTTGTGAAGAAGCAGATTGCTGGTCGATGAACCCTTAAACAAATTTCCAATCGCCTGTACTCACAGCTGATGATTTTCATATCCTCGAACCTTTTTGGATTATACGTCTTAATTAAAAAAGTTTAAGCTATTACATTAACGCTAGTTTCGAGTACAAAATGAATAAATAAGGAAAGTGTGACCAAATTACACTTAATCGTTCTCATTTATCTGCGAACTCATTTTTCTGCTATATAGCAAAAAAATTTCTGGAGAGCGTGCATTGCGCCAACGAAGGATGGAGCACCAAAACCAGCACAGTAGTACGTTGAATTCAGAGATTTTAATGTTCCAATAGTTTTGTCAGGAGAACAGTACTAAGTTTAGACCCCTTAATGTTAATTTTACTTTTTGCGTATTTTGCCATATCTCGAAAACTTTTAAAGCAATTTGAAATATTTTTGCGCTCAGTTACAAAATTCGTTTATCTAAAGCGAATTCTATATAAAATATAACTATAATATATAAATATTTATTATTTTATTTAATAATAGTCGAAACAAATTGAATTGTATGGTAGAAAAATTTTTTTTAAATGCAACTTTTCGCTAATAGACCAATTTTACTGAAATTTTGTATTTTGCTTTTTAAAATTGCATTCTTTAAGATGCATTCCATACAATTCAAAATTTCCGACTATTATTAAATAAAAAACTAATGAACATTTGCTACAACATATATTTTGCGTGGAATTAACTGCAGATAAAAGAGTTTTATAATTGTTAATAAAAAAAATTCAATTCGCTTAAAAAGTACTCGAGACAGTAAAATACGCAAAAATTAACATTAAGAGGACCAAATTTTGGAACTCTCTCCTGACCAAACCATATTTCCATGGTTCCGGCTACTCACAATGAAAAAAGAAAAGGTAGATTTATTTAGAGAAAGTGCATTTTTGTATCTGATTTTGTAAAAAATTTTTACTGTAAGACTGTTTTTTTTTTTTTTTTTGTTAAAGGGGCATAAATTTTCTATTTCATTACGTTTAGATTATGAGCATTTAAAGGCCAGATAATGTCTTTGGGTCGTTAATGCTTTTAGGGTTACTGCTACTTTATAACCTGAATTAATTGAGTTTTGTTTTTTAATTAAGTGGCAGAGCCATTTTAATGTTTTTAGGGTCCATGGGCCTGTCTTTATTTGGGGACCTTTTATGAGTAGTTTTAAAGAAAAAAAATTTACTTATTGACTTTATTATTTCTTTGTAACTTTGAATTTTTTTTCTTCTTTTAAACAATAATAGATTATTATAAAAACTTTAATACATTATTTACAAAGAAAGCTTAAGGCAGCAATAATGTTCACACTTTTTGAGAGGCGATTCCTTTTATCACAACATTAAAATCAATTTCTTGCAAAACATCGTATTCAAGGTTCATGATTGAAAATGTACAGTTTCTAGAAGTTCTTTGTTCTTTTCAAAAATTTGAAGAGCAGCCGTGATGTTTCCGTAACTTTTTTGCAGTGCCGTTGTTGCGTCTAAATGGGCGAACCACCTACCATCCGATATAGTGTTTAAGACTAGTGCAGATTCTAAGAATTCTGTTAATAGGTATTCCACCGATTGGTAGAACTCAAGAAAGAAAAAAAAAAAAAAAAAAGAGTTAAGTTTCTGTAAAAATTGGAAATCCCGCGGCTCGCGCACGCATTAATTTTAGGCTATGTGCTAGGCATGGTAAAAAAAAAATTGCAATACTGCCTGTTATGTTGCCATGTGGTGGACGCTAAAAAAAATATATATTATATATATATATTAGGCAGATAAAAGGTCACAATATTTATTTAATAGTTATGAGAGATTGAATAATTATCCAAATGACACAAAATTGAAGTGCTCCTCAATAAAAGTTAGGGGAAATCTTACACAATTAACCACCCGTAAAATGTTTCGTTTTAGGGAATAAGGGAAATCTCAA
Organism: Parasteatoda lunata; assembly: GCA_949128135.1. Lineage (NCBI taxonomy): Eukaryota > Metazoa > Arthropoda > Arachnida > Araneae > Theridiidae > Parasteatoda > Parasteatoda lunata. The sequence goes on from OX421980.1 coordinate 100,830,030, forward strand.
TAATTACAATCGATCTTAAAAATTGGTTGAGAAAAAAAAAAACTTTCCCACCGTTTAACTAAAGAGAAAAATCAAAAATGTTAATGCATGACTTAAAGGCCAAAACAGATTAAAAGACAGGATGTGAATATTAAAGTGTGCGAAAGAGCGTTTTGTTTAGAATAATCAATTAAGAAATGGACTTAGATAAAGGAATAACATAAAAATTTGAGTTGAAGCTTTTATGTTACACACACATATGTAAGAATAGACCAAATTGCATCATCCGTCATTATGTAATATTTGGGAGAATTTCATCATCTACTTCCTCATTGAACAGTGCCAGCGAGTTCACGCGGGATAAGTCCCGAATTTATAATTAACTCTCTTTTCCATAGAAAAATTTAAGAGAAGCGACAGCTCTCACCAATCATATCACTGTTAAACTTATTTCCTTTTTTTCTATTAAATGTTAAGTTTGTTTATTTAATTATTGTCGTTATTTCCTCTTTTGCTCCACAAACTACTACACACACACATATAGTATATATATACAGTGAAATCTCCTGTTATGGACACTCCTGCAAAACGGACGCCTCCCAATACGGACATATTTTTAATTCCCCGGGAATCTTCTATGAATAAACCATTATGCACATTCTCCGCAAAGCGGACACTCCAGTAACCGGGCGCGGACAGTCATTTTGGCCCTGAAACGTTATTTTCTATCTCTTCAAAACGGACACTACTTTTTCTAAATTTGAAAAAAGAACTGTTTTTGCTTTAAATAGCAAGCTAAAAAAATGCGACTTTTCACCATTTTTAAAGCATGTAAATTTTTTGCCTTATCCATAACTAAAAATATTGTTAAGTTATTTCACTACTGAAGAATCAATCTTTCTCCTCTCACCTTGCCTTATATTTGTAAAGAAAGGAGAGAAAATGATACTGCTCTCCTGAAATAATTCGGACATCGGCATCTTTTCATCTGGACCACACAGGTTATGAGATCCCTCAAGTTGAAATGACATCTTAAATGCTTCTTCCCCATTGAAAATTTCCTTATTTTTTCTTATCAATTTGAAGACTGTATTTAACACAACTGGTATAAAAAAAAAAGAGAACAGAAGAATCTTTGAGGTGTTCATGCAAACGAAACATTTATTCAGACACTTGATAGCTGATCAATTGTGAATAATCAACTCCATAGGTCCTCATGACTTTTAGGTATGCATTGCTTTTTTTCCCTTCTGTGAATCATGGGAGGTTTACTTTCAAGAAGGTATTAACCGTGTTCCCTATCAAATGATAAGTAGTTGTAAGGGGATGTAAACTTAATAATTGAAACCGACTGAGCTCTTATTCGGTATCATATGTCTAACTTAAGTATCTATGCTAATAGGAAAATTATATTCATTTATCTGTAACTACATCTAGAATTAAGTATTTATATCAAACTTCTTTATATATTCTTTTTTATCTTTCTTGAAGTTTAAATAAACATCCTTGTAGATTATTTAATTATTTCTACATCTTTGAAAATATTCTAAAAATAATTTAAAGTGTTGAACTTCGTTATTAGGGTACCCTTCCCGTAAACGGACAATTTTTTCGGTCCCAAGAATGTCCGCTTAACTGAGGTTTTACTATATATATATAGATACAGGGGAGGGGGGGGGGAGAGAGTTCACCCACTCTTGCGGTACTGCTAATTTAATATAAAAAGATGTTGGATTACAGTTAAGTGAAGTACTAGGATTAATATACTTTAAAATAGTCGCTTCCTTTGATATGTATATTCAGGGCCGGATTTAAGCTTGACGGGCCCTTATAAGTTCAATTCTATTTCTATACATCTAAAGTAAATAGTGATTATTTTTTATTGCTGATTATTAATATTATATTATTAAAAAATTTGATAATATTACTTGATTGTTAAATATATTGATTATGATGAGGCTATAATGTAAAACCTCTTTTATTGCATATATTTTTTGAACATTTTTGGCTTATAATTGAAAGGCTTTATTAAAGAGTCTATTAAATCAGAAAGAATAAATGTAACCGCATATCCAGCTAAAACGCGCCTTCAGTATATCAATGGAACACACTAAAACTTTATATCAATTAGTTTTCGATAATTATTTTTATTATAGAATAAAATGTTTTAAAAGATAAAGATCTGTTAATGTCGAATATTTAATGAATGAAAAAACATAACCCATATTGAAATCTAACAAATTTCCCCTGATAAATTTTTTGACAGAAAAAAAATTAAAGCCTCCTAGATTTACTTTTCAATCAAATTGGTTTCGATGTCTTTCATTCCACCTGTCTCATTAGTGATTCAACATATTTCGATATCATTTCTGTTTCGTTCTTACTTAATATTAATTTGCTTGCGATACTTAATTTGTATACCTTTTTTTAGGAGTTTAAAAATATAATATTGAGGGGATTAACTGAAATTAAATTGGCTTTTTCATCAGTAAATAACAATTAGATTTGATGTTTCTTTAAACAGAATTATCGTATTTTTTAGACACTTATTGCTGTATTGGTTCTTTACATACTCACCCTTCAAAACAAAGAGGGTCAAATAACCCTTTAGTGAGAAGGTTTGACCCAGTTCTTTAGCTCCTAAATTATTTATAAAACATATTTTTTAAACTTGACAAAGTTTCTAATTTAAGTAAAAAATATTGATGTAAACAGGGGACAAATATTATAAGTTATTAGATAATTACTAATTTCAACTATGAATTAGAATTGATTCAAACGAAAGGAATTGAACGAGGACCATTTTAACGACTATGTGACACAATGGAAAACTCAAAACAGAGTGACCCCAAAAAATACTAAGACTATAGCTTATACGTATATTCAGACTTGTGTATATTCAAGAAACGATAAATAAATTATACACATTTTCTTTTGATCGTTATTTTTTAATTTCCAGTGGTACACAAGAGTACAGCGTAAGTGAAAAGTACAAAATAAAAAATACATATATATATCAAGTTGGATATGACAATTTGAAGTATTTCTATTCTTTTCGTTCCTATACAATGGACAAACAGTATTGGTAGCCAGCCTGACCCTCTGAAGTTGCTGCAGGTGCAATCATATAAGGTCTATGACTACTATTAGTGGCAACATCCTGAGAAAACAAGTAGCTTTAAGTCTTCTTTATAACTATTGTCTGCTTAGTCAGCTAGAAAATAGAAGCATCTTTCTTGATAAAAAAATAAAAATCATGTTACCTTAAAATTTTGCAGTGGGTCAGAATCCAATAATAATAATATCTGGCAACCATGTCGGGAAATAAAGAGCTCAATTAGTTTTATGAATTAAAAGAAAAAAACAATTTCATTGAAAGACGAATTGCAAATACAATGCCCGAAATGTTATCTTGTTGCTGTACAGAGATATTCTTCAAAGTAAATGAGAATCTGCATACACCATTGTAGAAATATTAAGTCCTGGTAAACATATCTCACAGAAAAGCTTTAAATAGACAATGCTGTGAAACTGTTCTCCGGGACAAATATGAATCATCACTAGAAAAACAAACTGCAATGAGAATATTAATTAAACTTTTAAATTTAAGACAGACTATATAAAATTCAAATAAAATCCAGGCAAAAGCCAGAAGAGAACAAGTTGCTTCAAATTGATATTTCAATCAAGATACCTTGTTAAGATTTCAAACAATGGTATATAGTTGAAAGCACAACTTTTCAAATTTTAAATATAATAAAAGATTGCATACATTAGTTGGAATCAACTTGAATTATAGAGAGAAAGAGGGACATTCCACACAGAAAAGAACGTTTTTAATAAGCAGAAAAGTGTTATAAGCATGCGCTAGAAAATTTCATGAAACATTATTAGGAAGCATGCATACATACAATCATTATATATATATAATAACCATGAACAATTAACCTAGGCATATCCATCCTTTTCCAGACGTACTTGCGACATCTTTAGAAAAGTCTCACTACTCCTTATCATAATTGCGAAGCACATATACAATTAATGTTAAATCATATAATATAACGTATATATACATATTATATACTGGTTAATCTTATTCAATACTTCTATTGCAGCATCCATCAGGGTTTAGACAAAAAGACTAACGACATTAAGAACAAGACTATCACAGGACATTACATCACAACATCTAATAATTAGTCACAGCACAGTTTTTCCCCCTTCATTTTATTCTTTTCATAATTATTTTTTTAAAATATGATATAAATGACATCACGGCCAACTGCTCGGTTGGCGTAAACATAGCAACACACAAAAACACCACAATTCATATTATCTCTTTGAATTGCATGGGATAGAAGAGAAACCGATCAATTAGAGTTACAATTTTTAATCCTATTTAACTCCTGAGTCCATTTAATTATTTCTTTCATATAGACTTTTGGTTTGGCAAGACCATATGGATCATAAAATTCTATTTCATTTTTTGCAAAATTAGCTACCAGAAATGTCCAATGATTTTCTTTATTTATAGGAATAAAAATTCTCTTTGTCTTAGATAATTTATCACTGCTCCAATAATTCAGAGGAGATCCATTAGACATAATATAGGGGGTATGAGAGCAAAGTGCAGCTAAATTATTAGAATTTGGAAGATAGTTTTGAAATAAATGCATTAATGATACTGCCATACAGCCAGCCTTTCATAAAATTTTTATCAACTGCTTTTAAGTATTTATCTTCTCTTACATGAATAAAAATGTCTAATGACTTCAATTCTAAAAGTGATATGTTAATTTTATTGATTGTTAGATTTATATTTTTTATGTTATTTAGATTTGGAGTGAAAGACATACAGTTAACTTCTGAATGATTAGATTCATCAAGTTCTTCTAAATTATACTTAGCTTTCTTAATGGTAGTTTTTAAGTTATTCGAAGAACCTCTCTTTATTATATTTACCTTTTTCTTAATGATATCCTGTTTTTCTAATTTAGCATTAAGAAGAACTGGAGATGGAATTGCAAATTTAGTAGATGGTACATCAACTACTTTTGACATGCAATGACAACAAGATGTTTTGCACTTTCTCATCTTCAATAAAATCAGTCAACTGAGAGATATATTGTTTACATTCAAAAATATCTGTACTTGATTTACAATTTAAATTAAATGGAATGGAAGGAGTGATATAATTTTCAGGCATTAATAGGCTCCTTTGCTTCATTAAAATATCTGTTTTTAAGCGACCTGAAATATATGTATATATATACAAAAAATTATAAGAGGACTTCAATCAAGATTGGCCTACATTAAAAGTACCAATATAAAATAAATACATACTGCTTCATAGGTAACTTTTTTTTGTAAGACCTATAATATGCAAGCAAACAGTTAAGAGAATGCCATGTAATATAATAGCCACTGAGTGTGCTTTTTTACAGGAACAGAAATAATTTACTTACGGTTTAGATTTAGAAAATTTTATTTTATCCAAATATCCACTTTCGGAAGATCTAAAATATGGAAGCAAGCAATAAAGCATGCGTTTCATAATCAGAGTTTACTTTGTAATATACACCAAAATAACACGTAAACAAACATTTAACAATGGACTCTGCAATATAACAATATGGAACTACTTTGTAGTGTTTTAGTTGAATTTGTATTCTCAGATAATAAGCACCATTTAAGTAGTGAAGTTTTTGACATAACTATCCAACACTTTTTTATTTCACTAATTAAATACCTCACATATAAGTTTTTTTTCTCTATGCTATGCTTATAAAATCTATTTACAGAGGCCAGATAAATAAGGAATGCTTAGATTAACTAAATGATATGCAGAATCTGAATATGCCAGGTCCTATTTGGTATAGTGCAGGAAAATATGTTGCCTGCAAACTGAAAGGAAAAAAATATTTCTGGTATGTGAAAGGGATAAAAATAGCGGAGGAATTAGTTTCATAATTTAATGTATATACTATTGCTGTGCACCGTTTAAACCATTGATAAATTTAATAACAAAGTGGCATAAATATCAGATCTATTTCGTAGAAAAGAAATAAGAAAAACATTTAAACAATTACATATGAGACATTTATATATATATATCTCTTGTGGTAAAATTTGACACTAGAATCTAAAATTAAAAAAATACATACTTGTCTGTCGCAGACAACTTGACTTGATCAAAATATCCATCTTTGTTGAATTTAAATCAGGTAAGCAAACATTTAAAAGCATGCTTGGCAATAAAACAAAATGAATATAGCTTAGTAAATACCTGAGTGCTTTACATGGAAAGCATTAAATTCACATATGAGAGCATTTAATTTAAGAACTTATTGAAAGGCAAATAAAATAAAATATAACAATAACTTATCAATTCATATTTAATAGTAATAAATTAAAATTTTATTTAAATAAGCGGCAACAAGTTTTAGCAAATGCCAATAAAGAACATATAACAATTTTTACTTAACACATGCCTAAGGATTGTATTTATGGGGCTAATCTCCTCCTGAACCCATGAGGCTTTTCTGAGAAGCACCACGAGAAACATAAATTTATTGAAGTTTATTTGTTTAATTAGGTTTATGAAGAAATGAAACTTAAAAAATAAAAAAATAGTGAACCAGGGATAATACTTTCATGCCAAAGTCACTTTTACCAATAAATTGACAGGGAAGAACACGTGTAGGTTAAGCATCTTTTAACCTTAACTTAAATAATAAAGTTTCTATTTTACATTAATAATGAAAAGAAATAGGATATTTTCAAATCATGCTTTATAAATTCGAACATTAGGTCAGATTAGATTTGAAAATTATGTAGATAGTACATTAAGTATCTTTACAGAGCTAAGAAAAATTTTGAAAATTATTTCCTTATAAATTTCAATTCCAGTCACATTAAAGAAATATTCAATAAACGTATAGGCATTTTAACAAAAAATAACAATAATTAACATAAGTGATATATATATATGTGTCAAACATATGTACTAAAACAGCTTCAAAATTTTGAATTAAAAAAAAACTTATAACAATTAAGGTACAATGCCACTAATAATAATATACAATTCATTGAATAATAATAAAAAAAAACAGCAACATTATAGTAGCAATAGAGATAGATACTAACACTAACTGAGACACTCTTAATGGCTCCTGTTCAAGCTGCCTTTCATTTAAGCTAAAAAAGAATAAAAGTACATGAATCTCTGAGCAACAGAGAAATTTTTATCAACAATTTTGTCACAGTAATTTCGCTCTTTAGTGTTGCGCAATATACAAATTGTTATTTTTAAATAGTTCATTAATCTTAATGTCTGGTTCAATATTTTAACAAAAAATAACAATAATTAACATAAGTGATATATATATATGTGTCAAACATATGTACTAAAACAGCTTCAAAATTTTGAATTAAAAAAAAACTTATAACAATTAAGGTACAATGCCACTAATAATAATATACAATTCATTGAATAATAATAAAAAAAACAGCAACATTATAGTAGCAATAGAGATAGATACTAACACTAACTGAGACACTCTTAATGGCTCCTGTTCAAGCTGCCTTTCATTTAAGCTAAAAAAGAATAAAAGTACATGAATCTCTGAGCAACAGAGAAATTTTTATCAACAATTTTGTCACAGTAATTTCGCTCTTTAGTGTTGCGCAATATACAAATTGTTATTTTTAAATAGTTCATTAATCTTAATGTCTGGTTCAATATTTTAACAAATTGCAGCTTTTTTAAAAATTAATTTTAGTCTTTATTATTTTGTATTAGGATTTGCAACTCACTGAATTGTACCTCTTTTTGATAAAGTGATGTGAACAAAAAAAAAAAAAAAACCCAGCTAAACCTTTGTAAACTAGAAGGGCATTATGATATTTTTATTTTGCTGTTTAACAAAAAAAAAAAAAAATAGTTGCAAAATGTATACAAAATCTATTAAGGCTAGTACTATTACTATTACTAAATCTATCAAGGCTAGTACCATCTGTGAAAGAACATGGAATCACCTAATAAAAAGATTAACAGAGTTAAATATATGTAAGCATCTTGTGAAAGGACAGAAGAAGTATGCAAGGTTTGTTTTACATTGTCCTTTATGACTAAAACATTAACTCTAAAAAATCTTGGGGTGCTGAGATTAAAAAATAAATATACATATATATAGGATCAATGTAACAAATACAAGTAGTTTTATTAATAATTAGAAAAACTTCAAATTAAAATCCAATCAAATTTGTTAATATGAATTATATTCTAATGAACTATTATAGTAATCTTATTAAGCATTTTAAATAGAAAAACATTAATGTGTACAAATTGTTTTGCACATAGATGTGATACATATAGAATAAAAATGTTAAGGAAAGTAATCATGCTCATAATCAATTCAATAGTTAAGACAACCTAAAACAATAATAATGAAAGCAGTACTTGCGAATAAAAGCAGGAAAAGAAAAAAAAATCTCATTTTTGAAAAGGGAAAATTGAGCACTTTTTAAAAACACACAATAAAATAAGCAGCTTTAAGGGCTTTTAAAAAACGGAAATAAGCACCTTGAAGCACTCTTTAGAAATGCTATCAGGGGTCTGTCCAGACATTTCATGAAAGGTCTGTTTTTGTAAAATTGTGAGAAAATTACTCATAATTTGTGAATATAAAATAAAAGTCAAGTCACATTCTTTCAACCAGGGTCCGCTTTTGTGAATTTGAGTAAATAGGGTCCGTTATTGCAAAAAAACTTTTTCAATGAGTTTTTAAATTGTAAAGACATACAAGATTATGCTCAACGCTGTATAATTATAATTAAAAAATTTTTATTTTAAAAAATAAACAGCAATTGCAACTACTAAATTAGCGATGCAACATACAAATATTTGGAATTTAGCCTATACTGCTGAACGCAGAATATTCATTTCTGACGAATAAAGGAAGAAGCGCCTGCCGAAGACAAAATTTAGTTCCCTTACATCTGTCTGTCTCCCCCCTCCCTTTCCTGGGAAGGGTTTATTCGATTAACAAAACACTAATGAAGATAAACAAATTTGTGAAAGGTCCGATAAAAGATAAATTATTTTGTGAAGGGTCCGTTATTAAGTTAAAATATTTTGTGAAGGGTACTTTTTTATGAAAAGATTTTTTGTGAAGGGTCCGTTAACGGACCCAAATTTCTTCTAAACAGACCCCTGAAAAGTGATAAATATAAGATAAAATCCAAAATGAGGATCTTTCTATATTTATTCCTAGATTATTATTTTTTTTAATTTTACAACGAAAAATGAAACAACACTATTTTAAACATGATCAAAGAATTCTTCACTGTTAACAATAAAATTCAATATAAAAGCTCTCAATAAAACTTTAGAAAAAAAAAAAAAAAACCTTTGTATTATGTCACTGAAATAAACATTAATCACTTAATATAAGTAAAATATAAGAAATTAATATAACTTAAATATAAGAAATTTCATTACTAAACTGCTTCACACCTTTTTGACAGTACAAACATAGGATTTCTAAGAAAGCAGAGAAAAACATTGATGAATGAAATTTTTTTTTATTACAATTTTTTTAAAATACATAAATTTTACATATAAAGAGAGACAAACTATGCAATTTGAACTCTAAAGCGTTGTATTTTAAGAAATTTAATATAATTCATTAATCTTTTTTAAATTTCATGTAAATTTTCTTATATAATGCTTTGAAACATACACTAATGTTATAAATCTATAATTAATAAGAATTACCTGTAATTAAAACTTTCATGATGATACAATATCATATCCCGCGCAACCAAATCTAGAAAATGGCTTCCAAAAATGCTCTTGCATAAACAACGCCAAATACTTTGGCGAATAAGTTTGGCACAGTACGGATTACAATCAATATAGGGTTATAACAAGATTGATGGATAAAAGCTAGCGCCAAGCTCACTCCGCCCAGTTACCAATTCCTAAATTGACCAAATATCATGAAAATCTCCCGGCTGTTGCTTGGCTGCCCACCTTTTTAATAAATAGAGGCATTTGATTGGCCGATCGCATTATCGTTTTCATCTTTATCACTTAATCGTTTCGTCAGGTTTACTAGAATGGCATTTTTAGCATTTTTATTTGGCGCAATTTTACTAATGCGCTTGCTCGTATGATAATTTATTCAAACCAATCGAAGTACTTCGTAGACAATGAATATAGATGCTTGTATACCCTCCTTTGCTTGTGTATACTCAGACAAAGATATAAAGATAGAAAGATCAATCACTATACCAAACGGATGTCAAGGTGAACTTTGACATCACTGGTCTCTATTCTATTTTTATTTATTTGATTTTTATAAATTGTCATGATAAATAATAACATTCTGTCTCTGTGCCAGAAAAATCTGAACACATTTTTGTTCAAATTTTTTAAAGATTAATGATTTGCATATTTTAAAATTTAAAATGAAAAAATTAATATATTCTTGAAAATTGATTTTTATATTGTTCTGAAATTCATATACTTGAAATTAATAAAAAAGAAAAAAAAAAAACACTTTAAGTGCTTATTAAAAACATATAAAAAATTATAAAAATAACTAAAAAATAAATCATTAAAATAAAATAAAGAACAGTTTTATAAGCAATCTAAGCTGCCCAAAATATTTAATTTCATGAAGAACAATAAATTGGAAAATGTTAATAATTGCTGAGATAGAGTCTCATAATTGTCTGCTAGCGTTCAATTAGTTTGTTATTAAAACTTTTTCATGGTTTTCATTTGTGCGTAATGTAAAGTCTAATTATTTTCATTCAAAAAGTCTTTCAAAATATAATTTCATTCCTGTATTTAAATTACAAGTAACTTTTTTATATCTTGGTTGTGTACAAAAATACAAAAAAGTACAAAAAATTTTTTTACAGCATTTCACAACATTTACTTAGTTGCCTCTATAATCAAAGATGGTAATAAAAAAATAATTGATTGTTAAAAATGATTTCATAGCTATAATGAACATTTCGATGGAATCCTATTACAAAAAATCTGACAAACGTTTTCGTGGTTTTGGTTTTCCTTATTTTTTTCTTGCAGAATTTGGTTACTAAAATAGCTTTTATAAGTATGCTTTTATTCCGATACTTAAATCGCAAGTTACTTTGATTCCTGGGCTGTGGAAAAAAAATATTAATATGAGAGAAGTGTTTCAGAATATTCACTAAGATGACAGATTGTTTTTCAAGGATGATAAAAAAAATTATTGATTATAAAAAATAATGTCATTGCGATAATCAACATTTAGCTGGAAACCTATTACCATTCAGCAATTTAAAAGAATTTTTCGTGGTTTTCCTTCGCATGTAACGCAAATTTGATTATTTTAATTTAATGTTCATTAAAATAAACTATTCTTATAACTTTCATGAATATGATTGTATTAAGATACTTAAATTGTTAATTACTTTGATTTCTGAATTGAATTAAAAAAAATAAGGGCGTTTCGTTACATTCACAAAGATGATAAGCTTCACAAGGATTAAAAAAAAAATTATTGGTTATTAAAAAATAATTTATTTTAGATAATAAACATTTAGCTAGAATCATATTACCGATAAAAACAATTAAAAAAAAGCATTTTCGTGGTTTTCCTTAGCGTGTAACGCAAAATTTGATAATTTTAAATAAAATAGGTTATTTTTATAGCAATTGTACTTCGTTACTTAAAATTCGACTTACTTTAATTTCTGGGTTGAGATAATAAGAAGAGCTTTTTGTTCTGTTCAGAAAGATGGTACCCTATCTATTAAGGATAATAATAATAAAATAAAGACTGTTTATAAAAAATATTTTCATTGAGATGATGATGACCATTTAGCTTGAATCCTATTATCACCAAGCAATTTTTAAAAAATCATTTTCGTGGTTTTCCTTTGCGTGTAACGCAAAATGTGATTATTTTGATTTAATCTTATTTAAAATAAACTAATCTTTTAATTTTCATAAATATAATTTTACTCCGAAGCTTAAATTGCAAGTTATTTTATTTTATATACCAATAAAAGCATTATCGTTTGTTTTTCTTAGCGTGTAACGCGAAATTTGATAATTTTAATTTCAATTTAATCTTGATTATAATGTATTATTTTTATAACTTTCATAAATAAGGTTTTATTCTGATACCTAAATAGCGAGTTACTTTGATTTTCGGGTTGAGTTAAAAACTACACAAATATGAAGAACATCTCGTATATTCACAAAGAAGTCTCTCAAAGATAATAAAAAAATTATTCATTATAAAAAATATCCATTGCGATTACTGAGCTTTTAAATGGAATTAAGCAATCTGAGAGATATTTTCGTGGTTCCCCTTTACGTGTAATGCAAAATATGATTGTTTTCTTAAACTTTTATTCAAGCAAGAAAAAAAAAAAAAAAAAAACATTTATACCACTACTAACCACTCCAAAAACCAGAGTAAACGCCTTATTATAACACTGATACGCCAAGAATTTGGAATTATGAAGAACTTGCCTGTATATTTTGATTCAATAAACTGGTTTATTTTCTGCTTTCCTTCTTACAATTTTTTTTAAGTGAAAAATGAGAACTTGTTACATCTTTTGACTCTTCCACATTACCGTTAAAAAATTTGACGGGTCATCAGGTTGTCTTTTGTCAACATCTGAATGAAATTAGAGCAAATAGTATAGTATTTGTAATGGCGAAAATATCAAAATGATGGAATAAACATGACCTTTTTATACAGTGTTAAAATTCAAAAACTTAAATACTCGGGTTCCTATGATTTGTTATTTTACTAATAACTTATTCTAGTATGTTATATTAAAATATCTGGAGAAAAAAAAAATTTCTAACCAAATATTCCTTGAGTACTATTCAGCTATACTATTTCAGCTTAAAAATTGGGTTTTAACTTCTAAAATAAATTGATATGTAAATTAACACATTAAGTTATATTTTTTAATCAAACCATTTTATGTAAAATAATATGTTTCTTAAAAATCTAGCAAATCTTTTTCGTGTATAACATGACCAAGTTTAATCATAACGAACAACTGAAAATGTGTTTCGCTCATTATAATTATGTAAAGTCACACTTTAGGGCCATATTAAATACTAAATAAAACATTTTAAATAATTTTTTCTTTTTCTATTGTGTTATGTGCATATTCCACAGTGTAGTTAAGCACTGATTTATTCATTGTTTACTTTTTTCACTGCATACGAAAAACAGGTATTCTGCTCATATGCTATAAACAAAAAGTGGATTTTGCAATCGTTCTTGAAAGTCTTTTTGTAAAGCTAAAATATCTCAAAAATTTTACTAGATTTTTAATTAAGTAAAATTTGTATATGTACCTTACATGGTATAAAAAGTACTTTTTTATACATGATGAAGATGAAATAAAGTTATCTCCTAAGTTTGAGTGCTACTTGTAATGTTTAAAGATAGGAAACATTTATCGGATTAAATATTTATTAATAGAGAGGGTAAATTTAAGAATGTGATGAACTGTGTATAAACTGGTTAAAATTAAAGTACTTAAATTAACTTTGTATATAAATAGTGGACAGTCCTCAAGTTTGACTTATTAGATTTTGCTTTTTTTACTAGCACTATTTTGTAAAATAAAAAGATGTGAAGATCAAAATTCTAAATCTTTCGATTCTTCAAATCGATTATTACAAAATCTTTGCTTGTATTGATACAGAAAATGATGTTCTGTAGAGATGACTGAAAACTAAATATCAGGACAAATGAGGATAATTTTATATGCAACCCATTTGTTTTTTTCTTAAATTTCTCCCTAAATCATCTTAGAGACTAAATAAGAAAAGATTGGCTGACTTGCAGACAAAACATTAATATATAATTTATTCAAAATAATACATAAAGTAATCAAGAAGGATAAAATAAAATTATCAAGATATCTGCAGAAGTTTATTTTTTATTACAACATTGATTGTTTTTCATTTATTAGTTCAATAACGTATCAGTAAAAACTTATTGCAACATTTCACATATTTCAATAGCAGTTTTGCCAACTGTAGAGATTTCTTTTCTTAACTATGTTAAATATAAGTTTAATCTGCGTAATTTAATCTACACAAATAATCAAATAGAGGCTATTAAATCAATTAACCAGTATGTCTTGAAAAGCAAATTATACTGTTTTAAATTCTGGTGTTAATTATAAAATAAAAATGTGAGAGATATAACTTGCAACATTTTAATATTTTAACAGATTTTTTCTGACTAAATTGTTATAAGACGGAACAAATTAGATTTGACAATAAAATTCAGTATCATTTTCTTACATATCATATTTTACTGGCATTTCACAATTTCTTTTTCTCTTTAAAATATAGAACAAGTTTATGTTACATAGGAAATAAGATAATTTTCAATTTTCTATAGGTTCAAAGTATATTAAAAACAAAAAATAGGTAATGGTTGTAAATAAGTATTTGCTAATTTGGTTGGCTATAGTAATGGAGATAAATTATTCTGTTCAGCTCTTGCTAAATGCTAAATAGCCATCTATATCCATTCAGTACACCCAATAGCTAAAATAAAAATATATTCTATTATTCTACTTTTAAAAAGTTAGTCTACAATATCAGTAAATTTATTAACATCAAGAGTGTCTATGTATAAAGAGAGAAAAAGGTTCAAAAATTTTCTATTTGGAATTTGAAAATTTATTTTTGAAAATTATTCACATTAAAGCTAAACCTATTGTTTTTCCTGCACACAAATAATACTTAATTCTTTCTATCTTTCATAATTAGTTATGATGTGATGCTGTGTTTCAAAATGATACTCAAGTGTAAAAACAATTTAAATTATCTTATTTTCTACTTATGAGTTTATTTTCAGTTTTTCCAATTTAATTACTAATGGATAAAAAAATAGAACTTAATGATTTTCAAGAGTGTAAAAAATATATGTCAGCTTTAAACCTTCAACATTTTAGCATTTTTAGTTAAAATAATGGCTAATTTCTACCATTGTCGAGAAAACTGCCCTTGAAAAAATTAACTAAGCTACCATTTTTTAAATTTAAAACTGCGTGTGTTTATTTTTATTTGTGATCATTTCTTTTTTTTATAAATCTAACCAAAGATTTACATTTTGATTAAGATTATTACATGTCGTATCCTCTATATTCTATACTTTATTTAATAATAATATTTATTAATTTGTACAAAAATGTTGCATTGAAATTTTCTGCAAGTAATATGGTAATGGTATATGGCAAGTAATATGGTATGGTATGGAGGGTGATAATGATGTAAATGCAGTCAATAAAATATGACTAAAAAATGAACTTTGACTCCCTTAATTTTTTATACATATAAACATTAATGAATAATATTTTATTTAATAATAATGTAAATATAGCACAAGTACATTACATAATAACATAAATATAGCACAATAAAAACAAAAATGATGAGAAGAAAAGAGAGGAAACGTGTTAAATAATATAATAAAGATTAACGAAATGAGAAAAAGAAAAATTATTAAAATAAAATATTTTTAAAAATATTAAAAAGCCGGAAAACAAAATAATAAAGACTTGATGATTATATTTTCTCATTATTTTGTTTTCTAGCTCTAATTTTTTTTTAATATTTAAAAAAAAACTTTATTTTAATTTTTTTTTCTTCTCTTTTCATTAGTTTTTTTTATATTATTTCCCATGTTTTCTCTATATTGTTATCTGATATATATGTTACGGCCAAAGCCCGAATTCGGCCAGATCGCGAATTGACCAAGACCGCTGTAAATTGGCTGGCCAATGTCCGATCTTTTCTTGATTTCGGGAATTGGCCAGCCAGATCGCGAAGTGGCATAGGATAGCTGGCCAATGTCCGATTTTTTCTTGATTTCGGGAATTGGCCGGATATAATTATACATTTATTCGATGATATAATTACATTTATTCGATATTTTATTACTTACTGACGATATAGATTAAACTTATTCGATATTTTAATACTTATTGACGATAGATTACATTTATTCGATATTTTAATACTTACTGACGATAGATTAGAAGATAAATACCGGGAAAATGCATACCGGGCAGTGGCATTGAACCTTAAAAAAACATTAGTGTAGGATATACCCGGCAAATGTATACCGGGCAGTGGCACTGAACATTAAAAAAATATCAGTGTAGGGTATACCGGGCAAATGTATACCGGAAAGGGGCACTAGACTTTAAAAAAACATCAGTGTAGCGCATACCGGGCAGTGACACTTGACCTTAAAAAAACATCAGTGTAGGTTATACCGGGCAGTGGCACTTAACTAGACCTAGTATATATTTTGGACATTTACCAAAGGTCTAGTCATACTAGGTCTAGTTAAGTGCCACTGCCCGGTATACATTTGCTCGGGCATTCTTGAATGAGCACATTGCGTTTTTGACCGGAACATCGTAGCCACTTCGCGAAATGGCCGGCCAAAGTGCGAAATAATTGATCGTTTCAATTATTTTGCACCAATTCGCGAAGTGGCCGGACTTCGGGTTTTGGCCGTGACATATATATACGCTGCAACAAAGAAAGTTTTCATTTTTTTCCCTATTGGTTACAACAAATTGAAGTTCCTAGCGTGTAAGTTAAGCATGAAAGAATAAATTTACATGTCAGCAAATTTCTGAATGAAAATTCCATGCTCGTGTGGGTCACGAGAAGTTGAAACAAACTGAGCCATTAGTTGGGAAAATTTAGTTCATATCAATGAACAAAAGTGTTCTATATTATGTTTTATTTATTCTTATGCAGGTTCAATTATATTTTAGAGCTACATGATGCATTAATTACTATGGAAGAGAGATGCATCGCATTAATAAAGATTAGCCACCTATATATTTTTTTAAAAAAATTTTTTGCAGTGATAAGTTAAAATTTTTGAAATTGATAATTGTGGTTTTAAGAAAGTTGTGAATCTTCAATTGCAATTGTTTTTTAAAAGCAAAATTATTTTTTTGTTTCTTTAAGTTTTTCTATTCCATGTTATATATTCTATTTTAAAATTTTATACTTCAATAACTTATTGACTAAAAATTTAATAAGTGATTTTAATTTTTAAGATTTTATGCTGGATGTAACTTAGTAGCAATTGAGTACGAATTAGCATGTTCCTTATAAGATTGCATCGGAATCTTCGGGAGTTGGGGTGGAGTATTAGTAATTAATTGCTATGGAACATATCAGCAGTTGCATCTTATTATACTCAAATTAGCAATTTTATTGAATGCAAAAATGTCTGAAAACTCGTGAACTTTTTATGTTGCCCATTATATTTACTTCATAAAAAATATTTTAATTTAAATACATTTAATTAACATTAAAATTTGTTATTTTAATAAAGTAAAGTTAATAATCTGAATACGATTGGAATAATCAATAGTTCATTTAGGGTAGAAAACAGAACAGGAATAAATTTAAGTCCATTGTAGGTTATATTCTCTAAATAATAACCTCTTTTATTCTACAAAATTATTACTGAATT
Organism: Parasteatoda lunata; assembly: GCA_949128135.1. NCBI lineage: Eukaryota > Metazoa > Arthropoda > Arachnida > Araneae > Theridiidae > Parasteatoda > Parasteatoda lunata. Next base: position 100,847,567 of record OX421980.1, read on the forward strand.
TTAAAAATAAAATTATTGTTTTTAAGACAATAAGATCGTTGCAGTAAAGATTATATAAACAACTTATAATTGATTTTATTTTGAACTAATATTTAATTGACAGACAAATTAAATTTAGATATTTAAAAAAAAGTTATAAGGATAGAAAATCTCTTTCTAAAATTAGATATTTAAGTAAATAAACTATTTCAGCTTAAAAATTGGGTTTTAACTTTTAAATTAAATTAATATAAATTAACTCATTTAGTTATATTTTTTAATCAAATCTCTTTTGGGCCTGTGTGTCCTGCTATTTCACTATTACCTGCAAATTTATAAATTTTTTCATTAACATTTTATTACAGAATTAAGGGAGAAAATATGTTAATTTATTACATCCATTTGATTTCGAGCAAATATAATTGTTTGCTTCGATCTGCAAATTTTTACGTGGTCATAAAAAAAAATTTTATGAAAAAATCAACGTAGTTGGAATATTTATTTTATTTTATTTAATATTTTTAAATTTTTATGTTTTCACACGTTATAACTAATTATTATTGACAGACAACTCTTAACACTTTTGTTGCTAATCATGCGATGTCATGTTAGGAAATTCTCGCCTGCAGTTTATTTCAATAAAACAGATGTCAGGTGATAGCAAAATACATATTATCATTCAACTATTTTTGTAGAAATGGTGATGTAGAATGGTGATGTTTTCTCATGACAATAACATTTGGTTTTTTAGAATAAACTTATTATAAAATTTAAAAACAAACCGTTGCTAAAATAGAGAGAAACAATTTTACTTTGATTTTATCTTTATAGATCGATTACCACTTTTCAATCATAGATATAGTATAATCACCTGCACTCGGCTGGTAACGAACTTGTTAAGGATGAAAATCTATTTATAAAAATTAAATTCCTTTTATTGCTTAATAATTTTGAAAATGTGATGTATATGGAGATGTGAGGGCATTGTGTAGATACATCTGCTTCAGTCTAAAAAATTATTGGCAAACACTTGTGGTATTTACAAAAAATTATATATATATATGTATGTCATGCGGTGACACAAAAATTATTTTATATAATGCTCACATATGTAAAACAAATAAATAAGAACTGTAAAATATTTCAATGGGTATGGGCAAAAAATTTTTTAATAAGAGATTTTCCTATATTCCTCTCACTCATCGAATGTTTTTAGAGGCCATCAAATTAAGAGTAATTGTTTCTAAACAGGAAGTAGATTAATATTGTACTTGAGCACTATGAAGACTTTGTAGTTCATTTTGTTATTTACATTGTTTCATGAAATTTCTTCAAATCTTTTCTAGATAATTTCAGATAACTAGATAACTTCCAGTTAATTTCAACTTAATTTTGAAAAATCACAAAAATTTCAGGACATCTATTGAAATGTTTAGTAATCAGAAATACTTTTTTTTTTTTAAAGGGAAATTAAGGATTACTTTGAGCCCTGATTATGTATTACTATAAAGCAGTTATATGTTTCGGTGCATGAAATGTTCTGTTATAATTTAATTTTCATAGTGTATTTCAATGATTACTTTCATAAAATTTAATTTAATCAATTATGAAGTTAAGCTTTTAAGTATTTTTAAAAAAATTCAATTTAAGTTAAAAAATAGTATTCCTCTTCATTTTATGAATTTTTTTTTTCAGAAAACACAAAGAGAAAAAAAAAAAGAGACTAAGTCAGTAGAAAAATCATTTATTTATTATAAAATGAAAACAATTTAGACAAATATTTGGATCAAAAATACCACAGCTACCTACATTATAAGAAAAATCCAGTACATTTTACAAATTAAATTAAAAATTTTTAGTCTATGAACAAATTGTAAAATACTCCTTTTATAGGAGCTTTTTAAAAGCAGTTAAGATAAATGAAATACCAAAAGTAATACTTTTTGATGAGTGACAGTCATACATTTCATTCATTCATCCATTCCATTCATAATTCTAAATATTTACTAGACACCTATTTGACTTTTGAAAGTTTTAGATTACAAGATATAAATATGATAGGCATGCTGCAAAAATTTGAAAACAAAATGACAAAATTTTAAAAACAGTTTAGAACAATGATGTTTGAAATTACAATAAAATAAACAATATTCATTCAAACTCAAATACTCATTAAAAAAAAAGGCATTTATCTTATTAAATTTATCACAAAATTTTAATACAGATTTGCGAGGAAAAAAAATGAATGCTGCAGACAATATTTATAAATAAATACATTGCTATGAAACTGTGCATCAAAGTCCTTGCATGCTACTTTGTTGCATGTATTACTGAAATCTTAACCGTATTTTGCACCTTTAAACCATCAAAAGTGCTTGTATTTTTTTTAAATGTTACGACACTTTAGGTAATAAAAGGAAACAAAACATTCTAAAATACTATTTATATTGTAATAAAAGAGCCATCATTAAGGTTAGAGGAAAACAGAGCCATTTGACAAGATCTCCATGATTTTACAGAGATCAGGGTTGTTCAATAATTATCAGGGTAAACCCGAAAAAAAAAAAAAAAAGAAAACCCAATTGGTTTTTTTTCATTGCTTTTTATAACAAATTAACTCTAGTTATTAAGTTTATAATAGAATAATATTTATATTTCCATTACTTCTATATTCTGCACTTTAAAATTTTTAATTAACTTCTTAAAAACATTTAATATTAGAAAAGTGAGATAATATACTAAGGTGTTCTCATAAAAATTTGAGACACTCATTCACAATGTAAAAATAGGGTTAATATAAAAAAAAACTACTGTATACTTTATTAATTCTAATTTACCCAAGTACTATTAAAACAAGTACTATTAACTATTAAACCAAGTACTATTAACATTAAAACAAATCAAATGTTCAAGACATTATTTTAATCAACATTACTTTCAAGTAGTTAAAATGTATACTAATCCAATCAGCATTCTTCATAATATTCATTTGGGTCACCTAGAATTTCTATTTCTGTACTGAAGGATCAAAACTGGATTTTCAATAAGAACTGACCTGGCAGATACAATACTCAGGTCAGAGCTGTAAAAAATTCAGTCAATGCAGGAGCCTTATTTCCACAAGTAACTGATGATAACAACCTAGAACAAAACTTAAAACATTGCAACTGGATATACAACACACAATTTGTGTTACAATACAATTTGTGCTTTTCAATAATATTCTAAATTTTAATTTTAAAAATATCATTTATAGTAGTAATGCTATCACAGCAGCATCAAACAAATCATAAAATATGTAAACAGAAAACTTTAATACATGTAAGCTAATTTTTAAAACCAATAATATAATAAAATGTAAATCTATATTTTTATTTTAATACCATTTAAGCATATTCATACAAGGTAAGTTGATAACTTTAATGGTTACTTTAAAATTACTGTGCAAAATTTTATTAATTTAACCTTTTACTCATAAAGGACAAAAAAGTGGCTTCCTTCCAACCTTGTATTATTAAAGTTATAACTTACTTGTCATTCATATTTCCTTTCAAATAATATTCAAGAGAATTCAATACACACAAGTAATTAATTCGAAGGTTTCCATACTATTATAACTATATCCAATATCATAATTAGGAGCACAAAAAAAATTTGCTTCTAATAAAAACCATTCAACAAATTCCACATAACTCCCACTTAAGACATACAGGTACATTGAGGCTGTTTGAGGAGCTTTAAAAGGATGCAATTTATTTGTTGATGACAAGAAAGTCAACCGATAACAAAACAACACATCAATACAATTGTTACACATTTGTGCTCCCTATTAACTATTCAAATTTTATTCTAGTCCTTTCATATTATTCCAAACTATAATTTCAGTTTTCAAAATGTCACTTATAGTAATTTTTAATAAGCAGAATCTCACAAATAAAAAGAAATGTAAACTATATAATATATTAACTCTAATTTACCCAAGTACTATTAACTACATCATTAAAACAAACTAAAATGTTAAAAACATTAATTTAACCAACATTACTTTCACATAGTTAAAATGTATACTAATCCAATCAGCATTCTCCATAATATTCATTGGGGTCACATAGAATTTCTATTTCCGTACAGAAGGATCAAAACTGGATTTTCAACAAGAACTGACCTGGCAGATACAATACTCAGGTCAGAGCTGTAAAAAATTCAGTCAATGCAGGAGCCTTATTTCCATAAGTAACTGATGATGATAACAACCTAGAACAAAACTTAAAACATTGCAACAGGATATATACAAAACACGAAGCACAATTTGTGTTACAATACAACTTGTGCTTTTCAATATTATTCTAAATTCTAATTTTAAAAATATGATTTATAGTAGTAATGTTATCACAGCAGCATCAAACAAATCATAAAATATGTAAACAGAAAACATACATGTAAGCTAATTTTTAAAACCAATAATTTAATAAAATGTAAATCAATATTTTTATTTTAATACCATTTAAGCATATTCATACAAGGAAAGTTGATAACTTTAATGGTTACTTTAAAATTACGGTGCAAAATATTATTAATTTATCCTTTTACTCATAAGAAACAAAAAAAATGGTTTCCTTCCAACCTTGTATTATTAAAGTTATAACTCATTTGTCATTCATATTTCCTTTCAAACAATATTCAATAGACACACACTAAAAATAATTTTTATAATTAACAACAAAAAAATTTTTGCTTTAAATAAAAACACAGATCCGACAATATTGCTACGAAAATTGATGAAAATGATAAACCTGCAAAATTACTGATTTCAGTAGTGAGGTAGCTGTAATATATGGCTAGCAAGTAAAAATGTTGACACCAAGAGCTATTTTATATTAATTCATCAAGCGGTGCAATACTAAAGTCAAGTATCCTTTGAATCTTTTGCATGAAAAAAATGTATTTCGCAGCGTATACGTAACATCACTCCCGCTCAAACGTTTTCGCCATTTTCGCTCACGCTCAAAAATCGGGCATCCAAGCTCTTGGCGATAGAATTCATTTGGCAATCACCCATTTCAGCTGATCGCCAAAGTTTAGGGTTATAAAACGGCTGGTATTCAAGACAGTGCGAAATCTCCCTGGATCCCTCCCCAAATAACGAATGATACCGCACAGTGATGACTGCAACCGTATCTTAAATGATCACGTGACTTCCCGATCTTTGTTTACAATCAATCGGGTAGCGCGCTCTCAAATGTAAGTCTATCGGATTTTGATGATTTTTTGAAACACATTTTACATTTTTCTTAATTTTCTTAAGTACTAATGGTCGATTTTCGTGTTGAGCTTCTAATAAAATTTATGGTAAGTTTCGGCTAAACTATGTCTTTCTTTATTTGAAAAAACTTTAGATTTTTATAGGTAAGTTCTGTTTCTCTTTATAGATGTTGTTTATTATGATACATATTATACATAATTGTTGACTTTTTTTGTTTAGCCCATAATAAATTAGATTGACTGTGATGCCAGATTGATAAATAGGTCAGAATAATTGTAAATATTTTTTGTTACAAGGTGATGAAATTGCTTTGTTTTATGGGTATTAATAACTTCTGGGTGGCAGAGCTGAACCATAAATATTTTGCTGACATTTTTAGGTATACACGTTGTTATTTTCGAAATTCTTAGATCTATTAAAAGCAGAATTAATTCATTTATGTATCTCCCCAAGCTTATTAAAATATTTTAATTAGGTTTTGATGATAGTATTTGTGTTCTGTGGGTGGGTGTGCTTTTTCCTTAAAAATAGTGTTTGTTTTGAATGAAATTAGAAGTGGTTGTTTATTTCTTACGTATACACATAGTTGTTTAATTATTATCGTATAGTTTATGGGGAATAATTTATTTTGATTAAATTCTTAATTGTACTGTATTAAAGCTACAATAAAAAATGGAGCGGTCTTACATGTCTGGGAGCCAAAAAAAGAAACATAAAAAGGCTCGAGAACTTCAAGCTGAAAAGGCTAAAGGAAGCATCTTAAAATTCTTTCCTGCACGTATAGAAGAATCGGAAATCTCTCCTGCATCACAAATGCAATGGTTACCCAATTTGCAAGATGTTGGTGATGAAAAGCCCCATGACCACGAAGAACAGGAGTGCGCTTCTGCAGATGAGATGCCCAAAAATAACAAACGAGAAGTACCGATCAATGATCCTGCTGCCGATTATGAAGTGCACAAAGAACAAGAATGTTTTTCCGCAAATGTTTTATCACCTGAAAAGGATATTCAGCGAAAAGTGCCGATTGATGATCCAGCTAAATGGCACACTATCACTGATGATTTGATCGATCATTTTCTTAGAAAGCCACCTCCACAAAATATGGATCTGGTAAAAAACACTGTGAAAATATTCAATGGAGGCAAACGTCTTTTAACCAAAATTAATTTTTTTAAAATAAAAAAAAAAAATGGTGAAAAATTGGCAAGAGAATGGCTGGTATTTTTAGCATCAGAAAAAAAATTATTTTGCTGGATTTGCAAATTATTTGGAAATACAACAACTAGCCTTTCAACATCTGGCTTCGATGATTGGAAGCATGTTGTCATTCGACTTACAGAGCATGAAAATTTTTTTATGCACAGGGAATCAATTTTAAAGTTTACCCAGAGACTTACAACTGAAAAAAGAATTGATTCTGCAATAATCAAGCAATATCAAAGTGAAGTACATTACTGGCGGTCAGTATTACAAAGAATTGCTGAAACAGTTAAATTTTTAACATCAAGAGGTATGGCTTTTTTGGGGGGAAATGAAACGTTCGGTTCAACCCATAATGGGAACTTTTTGGGCTGCCTTGAATTGATAGCCCAGTTTGACCAGTTTCTTGTGAAGCATATCGAAAAAGCTGGTAATCAAGGAACTGGCAATGTTAATTATTTATCATCAACAATTGTGAATGAATTTGTTGAATTAATGGGTGAAAAAGTCTTGAATGTTGTTATTAAAGAAGTTATAGATGCCAAGTATTTTTCAATTATAGTCGATTCTACGCCAGATGTTACCCATATGGACCAGTTAACTTTAATTTTGCGATATCTTGGTCCTGATTATGAACCTGTTGAAAGGTTCATAAAATTTATACAAATTATTGGTCACAATGCAGAAAGTTTAACCAATGTTATATTACAAGTTTTGGAAGATTTAGGTCTTGACATACAAAATTGCAGGGGCCAAAGTTATAATGCCTCCAACATAATATATAATGCCTCCAACATGGCAGGGAAATATTCAGGTGTTCAAGCAAGAATTAAAAATATTAATTCTACTGCGGAATACATACCATGTTCTGCTCATTCTTTGAATTTGGTTGGAATAAATGCTGTAGTAGAGTTGTGAATTTTTTTTCTTTACTGCAAGAATTATATAACTTTTTTTCTATGTCAACATACCGATGGCAAATTATGATTGATAATTTTAAGGGAAGTAAGCAAAAACTGACCTTAAAAAACCGTTCATCTACACGATGGTGTGCTGATGCAAATGCTACTGAGGCATTGCGTCAAAACTACGCTTCGGTTATACAATCTTTGAGTTCTTTGGCAGATGATCAAGACCAAACTCCTTCCACTAGAAATGAAGCTAAAGCTCTTAATAAAAAATTACTTAAGGTTGAAAATGCATTAAATACAGTTGTGTGGGACAGCATTTTACAAAGATTACATCAAGCCAGTCAAGTTCTGCAAAGTTCTAATGCTCAATTAGAGATAGTATCGCCATTATTTGACTCTTTGATAAATTTCGTGCAGTCAGTTCGTAATGAATTTGACAAATATGAAAATGAAGCGCTGCAAATTTTGCCAGAAAACAGTATGTATGAGACAAAAAGAAAAAAAATTACACCTCGAAGTAGGTTGTTAGATGATGGAAATGCACCGGAAGTTAATCTTGAGCCACGTGATGAATACATTATTAACTGTCACTACCAGTTATGTGACACATTAATTACAAACTTAACAAACCGCAAAATTCCGTATGAAAAATTAAAAAATAGATTTTCATGTTTGCTAAACACAGAATCAAACTTTCAAATAACCAAAGCAGAGGAATTAGTAAGGCACTATCCTTCTGATTTAGATGAGGAGTTCCCTGATGAACTGCAACATTTTCATTCTTTTCCAGTAGATAAGCAGGCGACTGCATTAGATATGATGAAAATGTTAAAAAAATTTAATTTATCTTCATCATTTTCTAATGTTGAGACTGCACTTCAAATTTTTTTATCATTACCAGTTTCAAACTGCACTGGGGAAAGATCCTTTTCATTGCTGAAGAGATTAAAATCTCCCATAAGATCATGCATTCTTCAAAGAAAATTGTCTCAACTTTCTATGTTATGTTTAAATTCGGATATAACCAAAAATATTGATTATAATGATATAATTGATAATTTTGCTGAAAGTAAAATTAGAAAAAAACCATTGAAAATTAAATAGGAAAACATAATATTGATTTATCGTGCAAAATTGTCTCTCTCCTAACAATATTGTATGTAATTGCAAAATTAAAGTTATATAGCAGTACTATTTATAATCTCCCTCTGTTGCATTGAATTTCTAATTATGTAATTTTTTCTTCATTTATTGTTATTATTTTGAAAGAATAGTAAATCTTGGTTAAAACTGAGTAAGTAATAAACATGTTAAAATTTTGTTGATTTAAAAATAAATATTATCATTCAAGGTCAATATAAATGTTATTATTGTCAGTTTTTTTTTACATAGTAATAGATGGTTGATCGACCATCTAAAGCTAAGCACATATGGCGCTAGGGGGCCCCCAAAGAGGTTTTTACCCCGGGCCCCAATTAGACTAAGTCGGGCCCTGGCCACGTACTAGAAGTTTGGATTTGTTCAATCACTGTCGAACTCTCAACTACCTGTGTGTTTACTTCGTAACAAAGTTTTATCGAATGAGGCCATGAAACCTTATCGTTTGCTGGAGCATTTGCAAAAAATTCACCTCGACAAACAAAATAAAGACTTGTCATTTTTCAAGAACGTCAAGGACAAGTTTCTGAAGGCACCTTCGGTCTCAGGCTTACTAGCAACCTCGTCCCAAAAATGCGACGATGGTTTGATAGCCTCTTATAATATATCAAAATTAATTGCCAAATCTGGGAAAGCTCATACTATCGGCAAAGAGGTGATACTGCCGTCTATTAAGAAAGTCTTAGAAACAGTTTTGCACCATCCAGCCGCATCTAATGTAATAAAAAATATCCCATTAAGCAACGATACAGTGCGGCGACGAATTGATGAAATGGCGGAAGATGATGAGGATTCCTTATGCAAACTTTTGATATCAAATGAATTTTCCCTGCAAGTTGATGAGTCAACCTTGCCAAGTAATGAGGCTTTATTGTTGGCGTATGTCCGGTTTGTTAAGGAAGGAAAAATTGTTCAAGAGATGCTTTTTGCACGAAGCTTGATTGTAGATACCAAAGGAGAATCTATTTTTAGCACAGTCAAAGATTATTTTAAAGAGAAAAACATTCCTCTTTCGAATATTATGTCTGTTGCCACTGATGGAGCTCCTGCAATGGTGAGTCGACATCGTGGGTTTATCGCTTTTTTGAAAAGGAAGGTACCAGATATTTTAGCTATTCACTGCGTGATTCACAGACGACCAGCATTTAGTTGGAAAAAATCTCAGCGATTGCTTGCATCAGTCATTGCAATACGTTATCTCTGCTGTGAACAAAATTCGTAGTAATACTCTCAACGATCGATTATTCAGACAGCTATGCAAGATAAACGATGAAGAATTCAATCGTTTGCTACTACACACTGAGATTCGCTGGCTTTCCAAAGGCGCCTGTCTCAATAGGTTTTGGAATCTTTTCGACTCTGTGCTTGAGTTCCTGGAAGACAAAGATGTAGCTCTGAGTGACAGGTTGCTAGAATTCAAGATAGACGTTGCCTACATGACTGATCTATTTGCAAAATTTAATGGTGTTAATTTACAACTTCAAGGCGATGAACTCAATTTGATCAATACAAAATCAGTTATTTCTGCCTTTCTAAAAAAACTCATTTTGTGGAAGCAGAATTTTGGTAGGAATGAGTTTAGCCAATTTCCGATTTTAAAAAGAATGGTGAAATTCTCTCTGATGATACACAAGAATATTGAGTCTTTGCACATAAACTTTTCTAATCGTTTTAAAGATGTCCTGGAAATCCCTCAATGGGTTATGAACCCTTACGTGAATATTGAAACAGCAGAGGTTCAGGAGGAATTGGTTGAACTTTCAACTAATGAAACTTTGTTGAGCGAGGATTCAGTGCTGTGACGGCAGACACAATCTTTGGGTTTACGACAACTAATCTTCAACCCTGTAGTTTTGAGCGCAATCCAGATGATAAGGGAACTCTTGGATCAAGTATTGGGAGAAATTTTGACTTCGTGGAGGACTTTTTGATGGAGCTATAACCCGCATTGGCGTTACATGGAGAGAAAAACCTTGAAAACCTCCCACGATTTGCCTAACGGCAAGGAGACTCTACTAAACCATGATCCATCTACCACTGGGGATATGTCAGTCTGCACTGAGCCAGGCGTGGAATTCGTATCAATCAATCTCTGGATTCGAACCAGTTCACCTCATTTAAAGGTTAAAGTTTTATCCCTTGAGCCATCATGGTTCAGCTGTTTGGTCACCGCAGGTGGCTAGTTGACCCGCGAAGCTGTTTTAATACTTTTCGCCACCACTGCGTAAACATTATCTCCACACTTCCGGTGACCCCTCGGACAAATAAACCACACAGCCATCACAGTAATTTTAAAATGTTAAGGGCGGTATAAAAAATTGTGGTTTTATAATTTTGCTTGATTTAATAACTAATTGAACTTTTTAGTTACATAAAGAATCCTCTTTATGATTAATTTATTTTTAATTTTGTAAGTTTTGAAATATGATTATTTTAGGTTTTGTGTTTTAAATTAGACTGCGTCAACTTCGACTTTGTTAATGTTTATTCGAGAATGATTTTATAACTGGTTTCAGACTACAGCAGATTCTGTCTATGTTCTTGCAAATATAGCGACAGACCAGAGTGAGCCTACAAATGAGGATTTTGTCAGAGAAACTTATTCTTTGATTTGGACATCCAATTTTTTACCCCAATCACTCAAAAATCTGAATTGTTAATCATTCATCTCATGATAATTATTTATTCTATGTTTTAAATAAACCAAATAGAAACCCTATTTTTTAAAATAATGGATTTTGTTATTTGTTTCTGTAAGTTAAATTTTCTTAGTAATATTTGACGCTTTGTCTGAACGGCAAGACAGGCTGCAAGTTGTGATGGACAGAGCCGTAAATAGATGAATACCTTTTTAGATTATTTAAAAAAAATTTTTGTATCATTGCTTCCCTTATTGAACATGTCGAAATGTTTGTAGCTTATTCGTCCAGTTAACTCCATCGAATCTGAATAATATGCCTTGATCCATGGGTTCGATGATTTTGGTTGCATTGGACCCATTTTGACAAGCAGACATCATCAGGGCCATGAAAACAGGCCATCTCCCTTCACGACCCACGGTATCATATATATATATATATATATTTATATATATATATATTTATATATATATATATTTATATATATATATATTTATATATATATATATTTATATATATATATATATTTATATATATGTGGAGAATAAAGGGGGTGCAGAAAGGGCTTTGAATAAAAGGCGATACGTTAAACATAACGAAAAGTATATTAACTATTAAAATACAAAAAATATGATACACATCCCGCTGGCATCCAGCTCGAGCCAGGCGTTACGAACAACTGAATGACATCTACATAGTGTAAGGGTAAAAGTAATGCGGAAAGTAAATGTAATGATTGTCCTTGGATTGTCCACGTGATTGAGAAGCTTGCTTCCTGGGATGGATCTGCATTCCACACGGTCATCCTGCTCTTCACCGACCGCGGTGACCATTTTTCACCAGTTGACATGCCTGCTCCGAAGGACATTTTCTGAAAATACAGAAGAAAAAAAAAGAACAGTACAAAAGCAAATATTTCGAAACAATTAGCTATAAGAAACAAAAAAGAATTAGTTTTTTTTTTTTTTCAGTCCATATGGTTTTTCAATTTCCCCAGATCTTCATATGGTCTGCAGCAGTAGAAGTTATATTAGGACCATCGTGAGTTCCAAGTTTTCTGACGTTGTATCTGTCGTTGTTGTTCACCTTAGTAACTTCATAAGGACCGTGGAATTTTGGTCTCAACTTGAGTCCTGTACCGAACTGCGTTCGTTGAATGGCAACGACATCACCTTTCTCATACTTGTGAGCTTTCTTCCTCTTTTTGTCATATGTTCGCTTGTTTTCCTCTTGAATCTTATAAATGTTGACCTTAGCGTTGTCACGAATTTCTTGTCTGTTACACATAATGGTGTTTTCATGTTCTTCCTTCAGTATTTCCAAAAGCTTGTCGTCTTGTTTTTGTTTCATTTTAATACCAGTGAGTAACTCAAACGGTGTATATTTGGTACTTCTAGATGTAGTGGAATTTAATGTTCTCTGTACTAATGGTACGTATTTATACCATTTCCCTGGCTCATTTATGGACAGTTTTGCTAAAATTGGAATGAGTGTCTCGTGAATCCTTTCAATCATTCCGTTTCCTCGTGGGATTCCAGTTGTGATGGTAAGATGAGTAATGTCTTCATTTGCACAATAGTCACTAAATTCTTTTGAAGTAAACGCGGCACCATTATCACTAATCAGTCTATTAGGATTTCCAAAATTTGTTTGTTGTTGGTTTAATTTCTGAATGGCATCGGATGATGTTGTAGATTTTACAGGATAGAGCCATACAAATTTACTAAATGCATCTACCACAGAAAAAATATGGTTGTAGTTTTTATTGGTTGAAGGCATTGGACCGATAAAGTCAATGTGATATGTGTCTAATGGAGTATCACCTTTTGGAATTGGATTTAATAAACCCTCTGCTTTACCCTTTTTTCTGTTTACTAAAATACACTTAACACAACTTTTAATTACATTTTCTACGCACTGTCTGATGTTTGGGAAAAAATATTTGTCTTTAACAAGATTTTCTGTTTTGTTTACACCATAATGTCCTAATTCATGAGCATTTTTTACAATTTCTATTTGCATGGTCTTAGGGACCACTAATAAATTTCTATCGTTAACAATTTTGTAAAGGATATCATTTTTCACAAAGTAATTTTCAGTTTTACCACAGTTAATTAATTCCTTAATTGTTTGTATAAATTCGTCATCTTTTTGGGCTGTTGAAATTTTAGGTGTTATTTCAGGGGTTTCAATAATCATTATTGGGTAACGACTTAAGGCATCAACGTGGCGCATGTGTGTCCCTGAACGATGAATTATTTCATATTCAAATTCTTCTAGAAATAATGCCCAACGAGCTATTTTAGGAGTAATTTCTTTTTTCTCCATAGTTTTTTGGAATGCCGAACAATCGGTAACAATTTTGAATTTTTGTCCTAATAAATAAATGCGAAATTTTTGTAAAGCTGTTATGATAGCTAAGACCTCTAACTCATAACTGGAATATTTTTCCTCCTGTACTGAGGTTTTCCGACTCATGTAATGAACTGGGTGGAGTTTTTCATCATCTCCCTCTTGCAATAGGATTGCTCCGAAACCAAGTTTAGATGCATCTGTATGCAATTCAGTTCTAGCACCCTGTCTAAACAAATTGAGAACCGGGTTTGTTGATAATTTTTCTTTCAATTTTTGAAAAGCAAGTTTTTGTTCTGGTCCAAAAATAAAATTAGTTTCTTTACGCAATAAGTCACTTAATGGTTTTGCAATATATGCATATCCTTGAATAAATTTGCGGAAATAACTTGTAAGGCCTAAGAAACTCTGAATTTGTTTGATATTCTTAGGTTCAGGAAAATTTGTAACTGCTTTCGTTTTTTCCGTTGAAGGTGTAATAGTTCCGTTTTCGATAATGTGTCCCAAAAAATTAACTTTAGTTTTTAGAAATTGACATTTTTCGAAATTTATCTCTAAGCCATATTCTGACGCGATCTTAAAGATTTTAGTTAAGCGCTCTAAACCTTCGATTTCATCCTTCGCTATTACGTCTATATCGTCCATGTATATTACCATAATACCTTCATTAATAAGATCTCTGAATATGTGATTAATGAATCGTTGGAATTCGGCTGGGCTATTGGCTAAACCGAAGGGCACTTTGGTAAATTCATACTGACCATTGGTGGTGACAAATGATGTGTATTTTTGACTATCTTCATTTATTTGTAAGTGAAAAAATGCGTTCTTAAGATCCAGTAAGGAATGAATTTTTGCCTCGCTTATACTATCTAAAATATCATCTAAGACAGGAAGGGGAAATCTATCCTTAATTGTCTTTTTGTTTAACTTACGATAATCCACGCAAAGACGCATAGTACCATTTTTCTTCTTACACAAAACAATAGGGGAAGCAAAATCTGAATTACTAGGTTTAATTATACCCTTTGATAACCATTCCTTAATTTGAGAATCAACTATTTGTTTTTCAACGTATGGTAATCGACGAGGTTTACAATAAATAGGAGTGTCATCTGTTAAGATTATTTTCATTTCTAAATTACTTGATTTCACTTTGTGAGGCTTATAGTTTTGAATTAGATTAAATACACCTTGTTTAACATGCTCATTTTTTATATGATTTAAGTGCAAAGTATTTATATCATTTATATTCAATTGAAAACAATTAAAAATATCATCATGAAAATCAAATAAAAAGTTTTTGTCATCATGCAAAGTATCACATAATAAAGAATTATCCAAAGACAAGGAATCATTTAAACACAGATCGCTTTTCTTGTTTAAAAGTAAACATTGGGATTGAGAGTTTTCTTTTTGCAATAAATCTCCTGCATAAGCATTTTGTTCATTTATTTTTTTATTCGAAGTGTTCGCAGTTGTTTTGAATTTAACATCTGGCGAATCTGAAATTTGACTCTCGAAAAGAAGAGATTTTACTTGAGGAATAATGACGCAACTGATGGATAGTTTATGAGTCACAGCAAATGGAATGAGTAGTTCATGTTTAATGATGTTTTGACTTGGAAGTGAAATTTTAAGAGAATAAGTTTCCGCTTTAATTGTCTCTCCGAAACAACTTTTTAATTCAATTGAACTTTCTGGGATACGATCTTTCAAATTTACATATTTGCTATTTATAACACAAATGCGTGACCCCGAATCTACTAAACAGTTAATTTTTCGTTCATTAATTTTTAATTCAATAAATTCCAAATTATTTACGCATTGTTCATTGATAGGGTTTTTACTTTCGATGTGATTAATCTGATTTGCATTAATTTGTGAAGGATTAGTTTGGTTTTGAGTTTCTTTAAACTTCATGTTGCAATTTTTTGCGAAATGAGAATTTGCACCGCAAATGTAACAGTTTTTAGTGTCTGGCAATTTATCTGTTCGTTTAAAAGTGTTTGCCCTATATTTTTCTTGATGAGTGTTTTTAGGAGAGTGAAAAGTGCTCTTATATCGATGTTGATTTTCTGTATGGTTGAATGTTAATTGCGGTTCATGTTGCGATTTTCTTTTTGCCGTAAAATAAATATCGCATTCTTGTGCTAATTCCAGAGGTTTGAACCAACCATTAGCCTGTCTTACGCCAATATGGGCGGATGTATCTCTGTCTAGTGTTTCATATATTTTATCGGAAATCATTAAATCACATAATGTTTTAAAGTCATTTACTTCTCTCAGACGTAAATAATACTCAAAAGTTGAACGAATTCGTGTTGCAAATTGAATGTGTGATTCATCAAAATGTTTTCTTTCGCGGCGAAAATTAAATAGACACTGTTGAGGGGTTAATTGGTATTCTCTTAAGATTAATGATTTCAGTTTTTCGTAATTTTTTAATTCCTCTTCTTCTACGTATAAAAGCGCTTTGTTTGCTTTTTCTTGCAAAATTGCTATGAGAATTTCGGACTTAAGTTCATCTTTTACGTTTTTTGTTTTAAATGCTCGCTCCAAAGAATTAAAGAATAAGCTAAGATTTTCAGGATTTCTCGGAACAGTTACTGTTAAGGTTCGTATACTTTTAATAAGTGATTCTAAATCTTGATGCGGGTTAGTTAAATCAGAACTGATGTTTACGCTCATATCTCGCTCATTTTGACTAAGTGATTTAAGCTGAATTTCTTTTTCTATCCTAGCTAATTTTACTTTTTCAAGTTCTAAATTAAGTTGTTGCATTTTTAATTCTTCGTCAGCTATTAATTTCCTTGCGTTTATAATTTCGTCTAATAGTTTCTTTACTGTGTTCGGGTCATTTTTATATTCCTCAGAATTTTCAATTAAAGTTTTAAGTTCGCTTACTGTAGCGTTAGGAGTAGTGGGAATATTTAATTCTTGCGATAAGGTTATTAAATCTGTTTTCGTAGATTTGTACATGATGATGTTCACAAAAAGAAGAAAAAAAATAAAGAGTCACCTACTTCAAAGGTTTCTTTGCAGATAAAATTTTTGGTATCCAGTAACACTGGTTCAACACACAATTCAGGCACGAACTCTGTATCCGTTGACGATATCGTTTCAGCAGTTTCAAGCAACTTCGACTGTGAAATTTGTAGTTTCAGGAATTTCGATGGCGTTTCTTATTCAATTCAGTTCGTAGTTTTAGTAGATACCAGCCCTGCGCGGCTCACAAAATTATAATAGCTCAACCTACTCGTTGGCTATACATGAAAAAATTGAAAAGTTATTGTCCAAAACGCGGTCCACATTCCCGTGGACGAGCCCCCATGTGGAGAATAAAGGGGGTGCAGAAAGGGCTTTGAATAAAAGGCGATACGTTAAACATAACGAAAAGTATATTAACTATTAAAATACAAAAAATATGATACACATCCCGCTGGCATCCAGCTCGAGCCAGGCGTTACGAACAACTGAATGACATCTACATAGTGTAAGGGTAAAAGTAATGCGGAAAGTAAATGTAATGATTGTCCTTGGATTGTCCACGTGATTGAGAAGCTTGCTTCCTGGGATGGATCTGCATTCCACATATATATATATTTATATATATATATATATTTATATATATATATATTTATATATATATATGTTTATATATATATATATATTTATATATATATATATTTATATATATATATATTTATATATATATATATTTATATATATATATATATTTATATATATATATATTTATATATATATATATATTTATATATATATATATTTATATATATATATATTTATATATATATATATTTATATATATATATATTTATATATATATATGTTTATATATATATATATATATATATTTATATATATATATATTTATATATATATATATTTATATATATATATATTTATATATATATATATTTATATGTATATACAGGGCTCAAAATTAATGGTGGTCCGTTGGTCCGTGACCACTAAAATCGGAGTCGGATCTTTTTTTCATTAAACAAAGAACTTGATGAATCTATCTATGAGGAAGTGCATGAAAGATTTTTTACTTTCGAGTATTAAAGTATAAAACTAATAAAAAATAGAGCCAACTGAAAAATATTACAACCGATAAAAATATTAATTTAATGCAAAAAATTAAATATTCTTTTTCTATCTAGCTTGATTATGATTGAAAATCAAAATATAGTTTATAAATTTTTTTAGACTAATTGGTTTTCTATGTTGAAATCTAAATTTTAAATAAGTTGATTCCAGAAAAATACATGATTTTTAATTTATTTCTCAAGTTTTTTTCGATATTGTGGATTTTTTTTATTTAAAATTATTTACCGAAACATTTTCATTATTTTGATTACTATTACTGAAATATATAAATTGAACATTAATTTATTGGATGAAAATTATCTTTTTGTTAAGAAGAAACTGTTAAAAATCAATTTTGTTATAACAATTAATTACCTAGCTATCGGTCAATGGATGGCACTGAGCTAACATTACTTTATTTTCTATAACAGAATGTTGTCAACAAAATGATTTGTCAACAGAAATCAGCATATCTTTTAAAAAGGTAATTTGATTCAGCAACAAAAAATAGTTTAAGAATGTTATGGACAGAATACAAAACTGTGGTTTTATAAATTTGCTTGATTTAATAACAAATTGAGAATTTTTATTACTGAAAGAATCCTTTTTAGGATTGTTTTTTTTATTATTTAGTTTTGAAAATTTCGAAGTAATTAAAATATGATTTAATATGATTACACTTATATCTAAACGTTAATGTAAAATCCATTTTTTTATCATTGCTATAAATATTAAGCTTCTTAAATACCCCGTGGCAGAAACACGGCGACACAGCGACATTGTCGCAGAAAGCGACTGAGTTTTGCAGAAAGATTTTTTTATTTGGGAAATAAAAATTTTTGCTTTGGCAGAAACATAGTAAGTTCTCAAAAAAGATTCTGCAGAAACAGAAGCTGTTTTACAAAAAAAATAATTTCTACAGAAACAGAAAATTTCTGCAGAAGCAATAATGGTTCTGCAAAATTTTTTTCTTACAGAATAGTTTTTAAATAATTGTTTTTCTAGCGCAGTGCGTAAGGGGAAAGCGCTCCGTTTATCTTCAACACAAACAGTTACTGGATGAAAAGGGGAGAAATTTTTTCCCCTTTATTAAGCTATTTTTGGAAATTTGCCAACTTCGGCTTCTATCGCTGGCGCAGTAATTTGCTTTGTGTTTTCTTATGAGAATAAAGCGTTTTATATATTTTGCACTTAAGTGGAAAATTTCATGCGTAAAAACATTCTTTTTTCTTTTTTTTTTAAAAAAAATCATGTGTAGCGAAAATGTTATTTGTTGCTCTTGTAAAGCAACAATAATTAAAAAAAAAATTGAAAACTCATTTTTCAAGGCGGCATTCCGAAGAAGAAATAAGATGGAAGTCGACAACATCTAGCGATGTCAGAGATTTTTTTTTCTGGAAAAGAGGAAATAAGCTTCCCACGCTACTAATATTAAAAAAAAAAAAAAAAAAAAATACGTTCTAGATTCGAACCAAAAATTCTTACTAGTAGCGATGTCGATAGTAAGGATGAAACAACATCTCCAACAAATCAAGAAATTTTAGAAGTAGTCAAAGGTAAAAAATAACTATATATATATATGTTTTTTAAAGATAAAATGCCTATATCCTTTGAATTAAGTCGTCGATATAAAAAAAAACACTCGCAATCTAACGATAAATGAAATAAAGCCTGAAAGATATCTCACTATCTACGATTTTTTGGCATGCGAATGAAAACCAGATTGTTGGAAAATATTTACTGGTGAAACACTTTCAAACAGGTTTCCATACGCATGCGTAAAAAATCGCATCCAATCTAATACCGATGTTTCAGTACTGATGAAGACGATTCCGTTTCGAGATGTTGAATAGACTTGAGCGTATTGAGTCGGAAACCGCGTCTGCGTACTTCGTGGGGAATCAATGCTATATATGTACACAATACAGTGCGACTTCGGTTACAAATCACAAGCGCTGTGTATTTTTTTCGCTCTCAACTTAATCTGATCAAGAAAAAAGTTTTATTTACTTTCTTTTTTTTAAAAAAAATCTTTCAATAAGTCAGTACAATATTAATCGAATCTAATTAATCTGTAATTGTTTTCATGTAGAAAAAATTGAAACAAAGATTGCGTTAATTTTTTTGCTCTTAGAATTCGGATATAGTCAATCCTATTTTATTATTTTGATTTTGATTACTCAACTTCAATATTGATTTTTTCACCTGATTTATTTCTGTACCTAATATAACTATTATAATGAAACATTAAATCATACTGTTTTAAACTGATACTTCAAATTCAGTTATCTTGTTTTATAAATTTAATATTTTTGTCCATTCTTAGCTATTTTTATAAGTTCCATCTTATTACAGGTTCTGGGAAATCTTTAGTTATGCTCTAGTAAGCATTTTTGTCTGCAGATCTATACATTTATAATTTTTCTTTATTATCAAAGATTATGCAAATTTAAACTT
Source organism: Parasteatoda lunata (assembly GCA_949128135.1). Classification (NCBI taxonomy): domain Eukaryota; kingdom Metazoa; phylum Arthropoda; class Arachnida; order Araneae; family Theridiidae; genus Parasteatoda; species Parasteatoda lunata. Next base: position 100,867,645 of record OX421980.1, read on the forward strand.
AAATAATTTAAACTTATTAAGAAATTTAAACTTATATTATGAAATTAAGAAAAAAAAATCTACACAGTTTTATTCTATGCATGTAGGCTTTTTTTATAAACACGAAGTGCATCTATTATTATAAATTCATTACACATATATTTATAACGATAAAAATATCTTGCAGAAAGATATTGGTTCTAGTTAGGTTTGTCGCAGAAAACCAGAAAAAATTCTGCCACAGGGCTTAAATAAATATCAACTGGAAAAGAAATTAAGAACACACACAGATGCTAAAACACTTAGTTTACACAGATTGCACAACCCGCCGATTCCATGAGTTAAAGAAAAATTTTAATTTCATTTTTCCTTGCAAATGTTCAGTTGAAGATCGGCTAACTGTTCCAGGTCAATTTTGTTCTTTACATCAGAAAACTCAAAACGGCGCTTGTGAATTTTACTCTTTCTTTTTTTCATAATAAACATATAGCTAGGTTATATATTTGTTTCTTTACTTTAATACCAATTTAAAGTTTTAAATGAACTGTGTTATTTATTTCTAATGTATTTTTCAGCTAATGTTTTCTTTTTTTTTTTCTATAAGTTTATATTAGGTACCAACTTGATTTTTCATTACCGTCAATTTCACGCTCTTTGAGACTATTTTTCCATTTAACTTTACAGCAAATATTTGCTGAATGTCTTACATTATTGTAAATTATCAAAAAGATTTCCTGAATTTAATGAATGTTTTAGTTGAAGTAATTACGTTCTATTGATAACTAGATTCAGAAATAAATTAAAAATGTAAAGTTTAGTTTTACAATCAGTTTATTTTTCAGAAATGATTAATTCATATGATGATCATTCAGAAATGACTACTTTGGTGGCCCAACAACCTGTGCGCGAAGTAGAACACTTTACGGTAGAACAGTTTAGCTAGGTACCACGGAAACCTGATTGAACTGACAATCTAATCTGGAATTAGTTTACTGGGCACTGTAAGTACTCGTATTGATTTCATATTAATTGTTATTGTGGTCTTTTTTAATTTTATTTTTATTTTATAATCGTCATTGGTTTAATTTTGTCTCATGAAATTTTTGGGTCTACGAATACTAATGTTCAACTCCGTAGTCATGTAATTTTAAACCCAATCCAGAAGACAAGAGAACTCCAGGATCAAGTATTGGGAAACATTTGCCATTCTGGAGGACTTCTTGATGGAACTAAGCCACATCTGCCTTTCACGGTTTCGGAAAACTACGAAAAACTCCCATGGTTAGCCTGACGGCAAAGGGACTTTAGCCTATGATCCGTCTACCAAACAGGATATTTTACATCAGTGTGGTCGCTCTATCCCCTGACCCATCACTGCTCGGTCTTTTTTAAATGAAAATATTCGTATAGAGATTTTTAATCTAAGGGTAAATATTATGATTTTTTTTACCCGTTTTGTTAAATTTGGTTTTTTTCAGTCCATTTTTTCTAAATAAAGTAACGTTTCAGAATAAATAAATAAAGAATAGTATTTTTCGTTTTAAAAATGTTCCAGTATTGTATTATTTTCTCCTTTCTCTAACTTTATAACCTTTTATTATTATTACTAACTCCCCTAATCTTTTGTTTTTAAGTCCCCCAATCCTAAAGACATGGTTCCCAGTAGAACACCGAAGTCAACCTTACTGGCCACGCTCTGTAAGTGGGTGGCAGAGATGGGCATTCAGAATAATGAGTAAAGAATGATGAGTTATTATTTAAAATTTTCCTGAATAATGAATAAAGATTTATTCATTAGTAAGAAATATTTTGAATAATGTATAAATCATGCATTATTAATCATGCATGAATAACTGGATAATTTCACTGATCAACAAATATGGGCTAATTGACTATGAATGTGACAACTACAAATAAAACGTACATGGTAATAAACTACTTGTAATTATTAAGTTACAAGTAACGATTTCAGATAAAAAGGGATTATGATTACCTGTAATCACAATAAGATACGATAACTGACTGGCATATGGTTACAAGTGACTGAAATCTTTTATTTTAAACAATCAATGTAATCAATATGCGCTATTATAAGCAGTCCTTTTTACCAGCAATCATAATCAAACGAATAATTGTAAAAATAGTTACTGCGCGAATACATAAACATGTTGTACATGCATGAGCACTTAATTACGCTGTATGTTTATGCGTATATATATACAATAGCGAGCACTGTATATTAATACTTGTATGAATAAATAAAAAGAGTTAAATGCTTACATACATTGTATGTATGTACATACTATAGTACATTGTATGTTCAAGTGTAAGTGCATACGTAAGTAGGACGCACAATGTATGTTAGTAAGCATGTATGCACACAAAGTAGGTAAGAAAACGTGCATATGAGAGCACAGGTGCACATACAGTGAACGTATGTACATAATGTACATATGCAAATAAAATGCATGTGTGTGTAAAAATATACATACGTACAAATGAGTACGTATGTATATTTTTATGTACATGTGTACATGCAAATATCCATAAGCACAAAGATATATATACAATACGTATGTTCATACAATGTACTTGCGCATGAACTATGTAATAGCAATTTATATACGTTAGTTAGTTCATATAGCTTACCCCCATATATATACAGACGTACAAAAAAAATTAGGAGTCGATTACAAGAAACAATTACAGGCTATTACAGCTATGTAATCAATTACTTATAATCGTGATTACTATTCTCAATGTATGTATTGTTCACGTGTATATATATATATATATATATTCGACATGTATTTATTGTAATTATGTGCATGTATTGGACATAAGTGCATACAGGTTAGTCTGATGAATGTATATATGTACAATGCATGTATATCGAAATATAATTACAATACAATGTATACAATTTATGTAAGTTATCTAAAATATCAAAACTTTAATTATTACAACCACTAATAACAACTCAAGCAATTTGAATGACTAATTCAAACTATATTTAAAATATATTCTTAGTTTTTATTGTTCTATATCATTTAAAAAATATTGGAATTAAAAGTTCCTTTCAAATATTTTTATAAAATGTTTGAGGAAATTTACTTTTATTTAACATAATGCATAGTTCTGAGAAATGTTTACATGGCAAAAAAGCGTTTAACTTTTTAAGTTAAAATTTTATTTGGGTATTCAAATTAAGATTATTGTTTACTTTTGAAAACTATAATAAATTGTGTTTTATATATAAGAGAACAAAATTTTAAAATAAACTTAAGTAACTAAACTGTTATAAACTACTTTTTAGCAGAACTTAGGATAAGAACTAACTATAAAACAATAATGTTACACTGGAGAAAGTTAAAATAACATAAAAATAAATATTCATACTTGTCTTAGTTTTATGGTTAAATTCCTAAAATAAGATGTTTAAGATCAAACGATGTTTTGCATCTCGATACGTGGAATACGTGGATCGCTGACGTGGAATTCTTCTGTTAATTGTTTGTGATTTATTATATTGTAAATGTATTGTTTAATGAAAATATTGCGAAAGGCTTCACTGAATTGCTTTTCAACGGTTTAGTTATCTAAGTTCAGGATATAAAATATTATTTAATTTCTAGTTTTAAATAAACCAAATGGAAACCCTATTTTAAAATGGATTTTGTTATTTTTTCTGTAGGTTTATTTTTTGCTGTTGTAATATTTGGTGTTTTGTCTTGCAGACAAGAACGGCAAGTTGTACGTCATTGCGGACAGGGCCGGAAATAGATAAGTATATTTTCAGATTATTTTTTAGAAATGTTTGTATCATTGCTTCCCATATTGAATATGTCAAAATGTTCGTAGCTCATGTGTCCATTCAACTCCGTCTAATCTGAACAGTATGTCGTGATCTACGGTGCCTTAATCATTTTGATTGCACCCATTTTGCCAGACATTATCAGGACCATGATCACATATATCTGCCTTCACTACCCCACGGTATCATATCTGAACAATACGTCCTGTAGCTGACGTATTAAGACAAAGCCCTTTTTCCATAAAATCAACTTGCCACTTATTTCTTGACTTTTACAGTACATAAAATAAAAGATATCACCCGGAATAACTTTAGTTTTAATGATCAGATTTTCTTGAATTAACTGTTGATCATATTGGCTTAAAAGAACTACCCCAAATATCTAATTAATTTACAGAATCAGACATAAAATCGCACTTTTTCAGAATAAACATATGTAACTGAGGAACATTGTCTATAAAACGAATTTAACTTATTAAAATAGGAATGATTAGAATTTGAAATTACTTATGTATTTTTTGTAAATGTCGAAGAGTAATTAAACTAAATTAATCAAAATTAATATTAATTACAAGTATTACTTTAATTAGGCATGTGATTAAAGTAAAGATAAGGCCTCAGTTTGCACTATTTTGATGGCACAACCCTCAACATTAAAAGATTAATTTTTGAATAAAATTATTATAATTATTAAAAATATTACATTTATAATCAATCATTTGTTGTTTGTATTTCTAAGAAAGAAAAAACAAAAAAAATTAAGGGATTGAATGAATGAATGAGTGGTATAGTAAAGCTATATTTGTGTGACGCTTTTTTTAATCTGTAAAAAGTAGACACGATAGTGAAAGCTTTACATTTTGAATAGAAGGACAATTTTTTCTAACTAAAAGTTAAATAACTTCTTAATCTGTTGTATATTTTCAAGCATTGTGTTTCCTCCTACAATCTTATACATTCTTGTGTTTTATTTTCTCCAACCATGAATTTTAAATTACAATTGCATTTACGTTCGCGCTTTGGGCAATTTACATAGTATTAAATGTCTAAATAGTTTTTTTTTAAAGTAATTGCGAAAATTGAGTTACTCCATCTCATCATTCAAGAGGAAATGAAATTTTTTAGGACATGAGGAAGAAAAAATTTCAGAACCCCCTCAGCTCTGATTGAAGACAAATTTTAAAAAAAAGCGATGCTTATTGCGCCCACACAAAATTAAATTTTTTTAAAAATGTTTTGTCTCCGAGCCACAAATACTTCACTTCCAAACTTATCCATAGCTTGATAAATGTATGGAAAATCCTATTCTTTCAAGGTTAAAGGGTTGCATATATTTTCCGAACAAAAAACAAAGTGTTTTTGAAAGACAATTATATTTTATGAAAAAAAAAAAAAAATCGTTGAAACAAAAATAAGACTGTTGGTTATAATAGGACAAATGGTACTTAAAAGTATGTTCTGTTGCATCAACTCATGGTACTTAAAAGTATGTTCTGTTGCATCAACTCATGGTACTTAAAAGTATGTTCTGTTGCATCAACTCATGGTCCTTGTCATGGGCCATGGGTCCTTTCAAGTGGTACTTCATTATTATTACTACATTCGAATACATTAGAAAGCACACTCTACCGAATTTTGAGCCAAATTTTCAATCTAAAAACTAGCTTTTGAACGACTGCGAAATATCGAATTTTAAGCATAAAAGAAGGATAATTAAGTACAAAAAAAGATATTTATTTTAAAAGATAAGTTTTGAAATTAGCGCCTTTTAATGTTATGTTAAATTAAACTGTTCAAAGTTTTGAAATCTTTTCAGAGACAATGCTCTTTATTTAGTAGTCAAAATTGAATTCATCAGTATCACGTACGTAAGCTACATTAGTTCCCATAATTTTTTGACAAATGGCCTCCAACCAAGTTATTAAGCTCCTTAACATAGTGTTTTTTTCAAATAAAAAACAGTTTTCCGCCCAGACTCTTTCAGACTAAATTTTCAAACGATTTTGGAACATTTAAAATGGATAAAATGTTATTAGTTAACTGCTCCTAAATCGTGAATGAATTATGTTGGAACTAATTCAATACACATCGCTTTGTCATTGTAATTATGCTTAATCACAAAAAATACAAATTTTTGTGCCATAAAGTGCTAGAATAGTGAACTAATCAAATGAATAATTTGGAAATAAATGGAGATGACGCAATTGTGCTTAAATTTTTGCAACGGATATTCTCAGCTTGACATTTTTTTCTGTAATTTCTGCTGCCTTGATCTTTAACTACACCTTTAATAAGGTTATAAAGAATTTTAAATGTCTACATACTTCTGGGTGGTATTTTAAAATGATAAAACTGGAGTATTTCAAACATATGTTCTGGGGATGTGCAAAAGGGTTATGAAAAAGGTAAAAAGCATTAAAAAGAAGGGGGTTCCGAATCACGTGTTAGAAACCCTAATGCTTATTGTGAAACAAAGTAAAAGGAAAAAAAAAAGATGTTTTTTTTTTTAACCCTTAATGGACCGCCATTTAAATGGTTTCACAATAAGCTCCTACAATGACATCACGCAACTCGTAGAACGATTTTTCCACAGTCCAAAATAGCGTTTTTCTTAAAGTTTTTAACTTACAAATTTTGATGTTGAGAATTCATTTAAAGACAAAACACACTTCTACCATTTAATAGTCAAAACCTTTTAGCGGTGCATTGGTTGCGGGCATGCTGAGATTGTGGAGCTCTACAAGTGTGATGCCTTATTTTTTCTATTCGAAACAAGCTCAGAAAGTTGTAGTTTTGTTTCGAGTCTATATCCATTAAAGTAGAGGTGCCAACAATTACAATTTATCCGCAATCATTATGCTTTCATTGTCAAGATTATTACTTACTTTCAAATAATAAAAATTATACTTTTTAAGAATTTCCGTAATAAGCTGTTTAAAATAACTTTTTTTTCCTCTCCATTACCAAGAGTCATAAAATTTTGTGATCTGCAACTAATCTGAGATTTTTTTCTTACTCCTCAAACAATTCTACAAATAAAAACACAATGTTTTTATAGAAACAAATGAAAAAGGGAAAGAAACTTTATGTATTTTTCCTTCCAGCAAGCTAATCTTCTTTCTTTATGGAAGAGCATATTAGAATATTAGCTAAAACTGATGCTGTGAGCATAAATGTTTTGAGGTTCAAGTGCCAGATGGCAAAAAAGCCACGAAGGCTAGTTTTTGATGAACTAAGACCTTGAAAAATCATTCCATTCAATTTTATCATCTTATAAAGTTTCAACGTTGGATAATTTTAAAATGAGTTTTTTTTAAAAATCTAAATGTTACTTTTTTGTTTAATAGTAAATCCGTGCATATTTTTATTAATATTATATACCTATTACAAATTAGGTTGTATATATACCTTAAAATTGCTCTAATTTATATTCCGTTTATATTTTGGTGCTCTGATTTCTGATAGCTAAATAGGAAAGTTGGCACCTCTGCTAAAGGTAGCATTTTACAATATATAACTTTAGAGTAAAGTCTAGATTAGAATATTAGAAAGGCACGGAAGAAACTTGAGATTTCGGCGGTGGAATAAAATGTTTAAATTTTAAAAAACAAAGTTGTGTCAAAAATAAGCTATCGATGATAGATGAAACAATTTGGTGAGAAAACAATTTGGTTTAACAGACAGTTCTTCTTTACTTATGCTGAAATAAATAAATAACACTAACAAACCCATTCATCATATTGTTTAAAAAGGGTTACTTTTTTTAAAAAAAAGAAAAGTTTTTTGTGTGTACAACCAGAACGTGAAGGTTGAAAAGTTTGAGGTCCACAATTGTGTGTTATTTTTCATCTACAAATTCTTTAAATTTTCCCCTACAAATAGGAACTTCAAGATTGAAAACTATCTTGCTATTTGAATAAAAATTAGGTTTTAACTCAATTTTATTTTTCGAGCTCTTGGGTACGTAATGCCATATGAGTTTGCTACTGTGTAGTCACTTTTGAATCTTTTGATGATAAAGTCTGAATTAAATTTTATCTTAAGTAAAATCACATTGATTTCCTGTAAACTAAAATGAAAATAGTGTACAAGAAGGCTATACCACCTTCCTGAAGAAATTTTGAAAATATTCCTTTTAAAACTTTCGAACTGTCTCATATATGATTTGTGACACTACAACTATAGAAATCACTGAATTGATTTGCAGCCCCAAGAAAAAAATTTTTAAGATTTATCTGCAGAACCCGTGTTTAGATTTTTCTTATCGCCAAAACAAAATAAATAAATCTTTGCTGCATTAATTCTGTTACAGAGTATGACTATGTTAATTCTTGAACAAGGTAAAAAAATGGCTAGTGTTTTAAAACTGTTTTATAATTTATATTTTGTTTTTTATATTTGAAATGTTACACGCCGTCCTTACATATAGATATTTGTTAATATTGAAATTGGATTATTTTACTGGATAATTTGATAACATTAAAGAAAAATATTTTAGAATTTTTATTGATAGCTTTATTTACACGTGATTAAATATTTCATAGTAGTATTTAGAAACAGAATATTATTTATAATTAAATTTTTTGAATGATTATATTTTCAAAGAAAACTTTAGATATCAAAACTTAACTTTAGTTTAACTTATTAACTACTGCTGCAATTGGCATGATGACATTTTCGTTAAGTAAATTGCTTGAGGTGTGATTATATTATTTATAACTATGACGAAGATAGTCTGCATTGTCAAAAGAGTTGAACAAAAGTTAATTCCTTGGTTAACAGAGCTTTCTTGTCAGTGGTTAGATTTTATCCAAGTTAGATAACTTACCCGAAAAGTAGGTTATATACAGTTAAGCTTATTTAAAAAATATGAACGCTTTCTTGTCAGTGGTTAGATTTTATCCAAGTTAGATAACTTACCCGAAAAGTAGGTTATATACAGTTAAGCTTATTTAAAAAATATGAACGACACTACAGGTGAATACTATTCAGTTTTAAAGTTAACGGCATTGTGCATTAATTTGGTAGTAAATGTTGCAGATGAATGTTGTCAGAAAAATTATCAAAAAAAAAAAAAAAGAATATTTTATGTCCACTCCCCCTCCTACTGACAAATATAGTGGATTCGGGTTAGGTACGATTTTTGGTAAAATATTGATAGATTTCGAAGAAATTTTTTTCCCACTATACATTAAAAAGAGATTAAATCTTCGAAGAAGGATTTTAAAATATAATCAAACTTATGAGATAGTTTATTTTCTAATATGACCTCTAATAGTAAGAAAGAAAGTTTATGGCTAACAGCAGAAATGTTTCGTATTGTTAAGAAATTTTTTTCTAAACAGAAGTTTCTGATTTGTACAGTTTGCTGACAATGTTTTCAAAAGAAAATGTTCTCTTTGCTTAATTAAAAACTTGTCAGCATTTTTTTTTTTTTTTTTGCTTTCTATAAAACGAAAAATGAATGATGTAACAAAAAACTTGTAATAATTGGAATTCAATTTATCATAAACTACTGCATTAATTATTTATGATTGCACGTTCATATTTGTCACTGAATTTTGTTTCTATAATATATTTTACTAGAAAGAGAAATAAAATCAAATGATGAGCAACCAAAAAGATTTTTAGAAATGTTAACATTTATATTTTTTGACATAACTAGGTAGATTTTTCATCTGGCATGCACAATACTGTCAGAAAAAAATACATTCAATTTTATGGCGCTGATTACTATTGAGAACTCTTAAATAATTCAAATTTTTAATTCGTCAAATTCTCGAAATATGAATGGCTTGAATTTCTGAAAGCATTTCACCGAGAAGTGCAGATTTTTTTTAAAAAAATGGAAAGTTAATTTTAATAAAAACTTGCATCTAGCTGTAAGTGGGGGAAAATTAAAAATTTTAGGATTTAATTTTATCTAAGAATTCAAAATACCATTCTTAATTAAGACTAATGATAGAAGCCTTGTTATTAATATTATCTTAGACGCTAAAGACAGTAGCCTTCTCAGAAAAAAACGCCCTTTGTTTTAATCTTTGTCATTGTCAGCTAATCACATCAAAGAACCAAAGTGATCCAAAAGTATTCCTTTACCTCGATAGGCTTTGGAAAGATCTGAAAGTTAAAATGATATCTTACAAATTGCGTTGGAAGTGTGATCACGTTTTTAAGGAGTTTTTTTTTAATATTTAGTGTTCACACATTAAATTTATTAAACGAAAATTAATACCGACCAGACAAAATCTAATGCATGAAACGTGTCGGCTTAAACGTTTTCTTTTAAAAATGCACTGTTTATTTTATTATACATTCTTTCCAGAATGTAATCATAAGCCCTTATGAAATATTTCATCATAAAAGCTCATAAGAACTTAATAAATAGCTGAAAACAAATTTGTTATTTTATATTACAAAATTTCATACAATTTAATAAGCTGCACTTTTATGGGCTCAGACGTAGAATAGTAATCGTTCCCTCCTATTTTTTGGTTCAATACTTGGTTTTTAAGACTGTTTGATTTTGTTGCATTGATTACTTAATAAAGTTTGCGATTAACTCTATAGCTGCTTCATTGCGCCGTTTGCTATTAAATTATACATTCAACTTACCAATCTATTCACTTAATGGATTTGTAGTGATGTCAGCTCCTTATCTTTTGATATCTTGAACTCAGTTTAGAAGATAGGGACTCCTGGTAGATATTCATATAAACTCACGTTTATGGGATAATTATTAATTATTAGTCCACATTTGGTTACATGTAAAAGAAAACTAAGAAACTCTCTGGCTGCTAGCCCGATATTAATTCTGTTGATTTTTTATTTAAAAAAAAGTGGAAAAAGATTGTAAAGCTTGTTAGGAAATATTATTAAAATGTGAAACTTAATTCTTTTGTAGGTGTCATTGTTTATAGTTTCTACAGAAATCAGTATTCATGATTGTCAATTTGTTAGCAAATATTACAGATAATGAGGGTAGCAAATATTACAAATAATGCAGATTTGACCAGGTCGTATTTAATAAAAAAGTGTTAGTTACCTTTTTTTCGAAAAAATATCAAATTTCGTTTAGACATCGTGGTGAAAGTATAGTTGTTAAAAAGGAAAAAAACAACTTTATTATTTTTTTTGTTAAATAAAAATAAATGTCTTCAGCTAATTAATAAACTAATATAAGTTTTGAAACTTTATTAAAAAAATTCGTTTCTATAACATATTGGCAATTTCCACTGGTTTATTATTTACTATTAGTCATCATATAAAATGCAGCATAAGCTTTACAAAAAGCTTTTTGCTATTTATATTAAATGAAGACCACAGTTTCTAATAGTTTTAACGGCTTTAGTTTGTCAAACGAAGCTTCTTGAAAACACAAATGTTTTAAATTGTTACAGAAAAAGTTCTAGTTTATTTTTTCATTCCACTTAAGATCATTTTTCTAATTTTTATAGTTATTTTGATTTAAATTAAAAAAAATTTCTAAATTTTCTATGATTGAAATATGTTGCTTTTTCTTTAAAATTTGCGTTGCCATACGACAACACCAGTTTCATGTGGTAGTATAAACTTTTGCTATTACTATTTTTATAGCTCGATAAAGGCAAACTCTTTTTTTCATTTATTCTCTGATGCTCATAAAATTCACAACGTGTTTTCAAGTTAACATTGGTACCACAATCAACTAGTTGTGCCTTAGGTGGTGTTTCCTCCCCCTCCCTCCCAAAAACATTATTAATAATTAGTTATTTACTGTAAGCTAAAGCGGGTTTCTCGATCACGAAGTATCTTAGTTTTATTTCATTTTGTTTTGTTTGCTTTCCCATTCATTGTTGCGCCAGGCCTATTTTTCCACACCATTTGAATTTATTAACTTGTATTTCTTCCGGCTCTGCGGTATAAGTTTATTATACCCGATTCTAAGTATATTTCCCCCAAATATAAAATTCCTAAATCCTCTTTATGTTAATAGTTTTAAGATGTGTATTGATTTCCCTCTAATGCATCATAAAAAGTAAATTTTTTTTTTTAAAATCAAGATATGACAATTTTCTCAAAAAGTGAAATGGAACAATTTCCATATTTTAGAGTCATCGTGAAACATTTTCTATATTTAAAATATTTTTCTGCTAATTCAGAAATTTGTATCTGAAATTCTGATTTAAAAAAATATAAGTGTAGAAAATTTCATTTCTTATGCGTAATTTCTTTTGTCATATTGGTTTCTTTTTGAAGTACTAAAAATATTCACTTGATTTTAGATTATTGATCAAAGCAAGATTTCTGTTCTCAAATAAAAATATGAATGTTCAAGTATAAATACTAATTTTCTGAGTAAAATTTCAAAAATATGTTGCATGTTTGAAGAATCCGCCGGTGCCGGTTTGTAATTTTGACTAATCAAAATATATATTTTTTAAGGGGGGGGGGATATTATATATATATTAAAGAGGGGAAGTATGCTTGCTATCTAAAATGACTAGGCATTTTATGTATGAAACTTAGTTCATTTTTTGAGTAATATCAGTGTTTAAGAAATATTTGATAAAATAGTTTAAATAATTAGTAAATTGTCCCTATAGTCGATTACTGGGAATGTCAAAGTTGTGATCTTAGTGCATCTTTGCACTGTATTTATTTCGTTTTGCACTTCAAATCAAAATTAGTTATTAATGGTGCTCTTGATTATACCGCTAACAACTTAAATACTAGCTTCCTCAAGAAAATTCGAAACAAAATGTCATAAATATAAATGCATTAATGTTAAATAAATATACATAAATTAAAGGCAATTTTGTTCTTTTCCTCAAAAAAGAATGAACAAGCTAAAAAAAAGCAAAACAAACAATTACCATAGCAACTTTATTTGCATGATTAGTTAAGATGAATTTTTAAAAGTGAGGAAAAAAAATTAATAGCTAATAATATTGAGATTTCGAATACCTTACATTGTGTCTATTAGAAAATGTTTGTTTCTGATGGTTCTTCGTAGTTCTTTACACTTTTAGTCTTAACTTTCTACGTTAGATCGAAGATAACAGAGTAGTTTTAAACTGTATTACGAAAGTATGAATTCATTTAAACAAGCAGTACATGATTAGTCGTTTTAGAACAAAAAAACGTCGTTAGTGTAAAGGCGATGATTTATAAAAAAAAATTGCTGCAACCTTTCTTTAGTTTTTTATATATTTTCTAAAATTAAAGCATTTTGAGGAAAAACTGAAATATAAATTATTTAAATAAATTTCGTGAATAAAAGCATTAATTCAACAACCTTAAGCTTCGAAAGAAGTATTAGTTTTTTCCTATTTGTTTTAAAAGAAAGAAAAATAAGTTAAAAACTCTATGTTCTGTGCAACCTAATTTCATAATGTTAAAAATAAGTAGCAAATGAAATGTTTTAAAAAGCAATTTAAGTTATTATCTTATGCATAAGTTATGAAATGTATCACAACATTTCATAACTTATGCATAAAATTGAACAATTTCAATAGCTATTCCTGTTCATCACACACAAGCGTTTTTTCAGGGCATGAATTTCGTAATATAATAATGAAACTAATTAAACTCTTATAATTTAGTATGTTTTTCTTCATACATTAGATTAGATTCCTTGTATTGTTAGAAATATGGAAATTTAACTGCTTCAAATATTTTTATAAAACTTACTCAATAATGAAGCAAGATTATTTTGAGTATTATTAATTGTGCCAAATAGTGATTAATAAGATAAATGTCATTTCCAGAAGAATTTTGAAACTAGAATTATGGCTTTTGGAAATAAATATTTAGCATGTTATTTGATTAAATAATTTTTAATGCTCCCAACGACATCCACAATTCAGATTGATCACATATTAAATGTTTGAAACTATGAGGAAAACATCATAGACGTCAATAAATCTTAATTTCCTTTTCATTTGGTTTGAAAAATAGTAAGTGCAACTCGAACAGATTTTGCAACTCAGAGTTTGCAACTCGAACGGAGTGTGCAACTCGAGCGGAGTCTGCAACCCGGAGTGTGCAACTCGAACGGAGTCTGCAACCCGGAGTGTGCAACTCGAACTTGATTAACGCGATAAATTTAAAATGTCATTTCCAGAAGATTTTAATTGAGAATTAGGGATTTTAAAAGGAAATAATTAACACAGTTTTTTTATTAAATAATTATTTTTACAGCTCAGAACATTTTATCTCAGCTATATCCGTCTGTGCAGTTGACATTTGCAAACATTAAATATTTGAGAAGAGAAAAAGTAGCATAACTAATATTTAATTTCATTTTTATTTGATATGGAAAACAATAATTTCGCACAATATAAATATCGCATTTATTTGCAGAAACAAATTCACTTAGAAATGCTGTTTAAAAAGCTCCATGATAAAAATTTCTTTTAAAATATTTTGAATTTTGATACGAGGTTTAACAATAGAAACAAAAACATTTTCTGCCACAATGAAATTTCTTTAGCTTCGAATTCACAACAACAGGTTGTTTTTAAGCAACAGTAGCTAATATGTTCTCAGTTGCATATGAACAGTCTTTTGTTAGATAACATTCGCTACTTTAAGTTATTAGAGTAGTGTGTTTTAAACTTAAAAATCATATTATTATTAGTTATAAAATAATTAGCAGCTTTATTAGTAGTTATTATTAGTTTTTGTTGTAAATGTTAAAATTCCTTTGAACCAAATTAATATTTTTATAAATAGAACATCTAAGATAATATTAGCTTTTTCTCTTACACACAATACCAAAAGTGCTAAATATTTGCTTTAATTTGAAAACGATCGTTAAAGGAAAACCTCCTTTCCTTCCACAAAATGTTCTATGATTTTTAAATATATTTGTGTAAACTTTTAAAACTTATTAGCCTGTCATGTGTCTTCATGTGTTGAAGAAATTTTCCTATGGCTCGTGATAAGGAATGTCATATCTAACCATACTCAATTTACGTATGAGTTTAAGTGTTTTTATGCATCGCAATTCTATATCTTTGCTATTATGTATTTTTCTTCCGAATTATTTTTATTTAAGTAAATAAATTTATTTAAGGAATAGATTGGATTTTAATGGTTACGCTGTTCGTTTTAAATTGCGATCTTTAACATGTTTTCTTAAAATAAAAACGAAGCATCACTTTGTAGTGAGTAGTTGGAAAGTTTCGGATATTCATAATTTTTCATCGGCTTCCCGTTTGTGAACGTTTGTATCCATCGAGTTATGTAAAATTTTTATTAAATTTGATTATTTTTGCAAGACTTTAAAGGTTTTGTAAACCTGATTTTTACAATAAAAAGGCATAACTCTTTTTAAGAATTGTTTTTTTTTATTTATTTTGTTTCCGCTGTTTTTTTTGAACGGAGTGTTTCGTCCCGAGTAATTCTTTTAAGATAAAAATAATTAGAAAATATTTACAACGGTTCCACTGCTTTTTTAAACTGGATCTTAACATGTTTTTTTAAAAATAAATTCGAAGTATCACTTTGTAGTGAGTAGATAGAAAGTTTTAGATATTCATAATTTTCCGTTGGCTTCCCATTTGCGAACGTTTGTATCGATCGAGGTATATAAACTTTATACTAAATTTGATTATTTTACAAAACTTTGAATTATGAAACAAAGTTTCGTAAGCATGCTTTTTACATTTAATAAGCATAGCTCTTTTTAAGAATCGTTTTTTTAATATTTATTTTGCTTCCATTGCTTTTTCTGAACGGAATGCTTCGACCCGAGTAATTCTTTTAAGATAAAAATAATTAGAAAATATTTTTTTTTTGAAAGGTAAAAATGAGTTTCAACTGTATCCACGTAACGTTCTCTTAATACAATGACGGCACTGTTGATAAAGTGGTGGCATTTTTTTATAATTTTGAAATGAATTTGCTTAGAGGTGTTAATTTGTCTCAAAAATAGTTCAGTGAAATTATTAGCGCATTACCTTACATTAGGTAACTTAAGGTAGTTTCATAATTTATGATTAATGATTTCATTATTATGATATTTCAATTTTAAACACAATATTTCGCTCGATAAATGCCAGAGACGTATATATACTTGTTAAAGGATTTGTTTATAATACCATTTATGTAAAAATTTTAAAATATTTCTGTGATCGCTATAAAAACTTGTGATCTCACTCAAAAACTGTACAAATTATTTACAACGTAAATTTTAGTACTTGTTGATTGAAGTACAAAAAAAAAAATGAAGAAAAAAGTGTTTCGTGCATAGGCTTATTAAACAAACAAAAAAATCTGAATATAAAATAAAAAAATTTTATGAAATCCTGGAGCGATTTTTCTAAAGAAATATTACTGGTTATTTGGAAAATTGTCAATTTTTGAGCTTTTCTTTTAAAAAAAAAGTTAGTTTTAATGTTACTTTCCTTTTTACTTTTTCTTTAACAACACTTTTTGAATTAAAAAATTACTATTTTTTAAAAATAGTTTTATAAAGCAAAATATTTTTTTAATATATCAGTACATGATTAATTGTCTCAAAACTTGAAGAAATGAAGAAAAAAAATGTTGACGGAAATGCCATGTCAAAGATAAATCTCTGGAAGAAACTAAGAAACCCCTTTACTTTTCTATTAATTAAAACTATCATTAAATCATTTCTTTAAAAAACGGATGATTTACTTAAACCTAAATCAACTGAATCTTATGAGAAAAAAAATCAAACATTTCTACAACTATGAACTACCAGATAAGTAATAAGTTAGCAATTCCATGTAATCTGTAGCCAAATTTGTTCATGTTATCAATAATTATAAATGCATTGTTTAAAAAAAATTGTATCTAGATTGCTGTTCCCAAAATGTTATTTCTTAATTTGATGCTTAAAACTGAAAAAGCTTCGTAGCTATTTGTGTGCGTAACACACAAATTAAGAATTTCTTAGCCATTGCTTGTTTTATAAATGCTTGAAATTCATCTTAGTATTTCAGATTTGTGGGAAAATCAATTTATTTTAGAGAATTCATATATTTCAAGGATTTTTTTTATTTTACAAAAAAAATAAATAAATAAATAAACTTTGGTGTTATCAAACTTTAATGAAGTTTGACACAAGGGATTTATTTCTATTATTAAATTGAAATTAATAGAAATAGAAATAAAAATCTTTTCCAGTAAGATAACGTTAATAAAGCGCAGTAATAAAAAGTTCTTTTGACTGTGTAAGGTGGTTTAACAAAAAGCGAAAACATTTTCTGCCAGTTTCTGATCAACAGCAGCAGTCTGTTTAAAAACGGCTATTCTCAGTTATATCAATCATCTATGATCAAAATCTTTGTCGGGAAACATTTTATTATACACCATCAGTAAGAGTTTTATTTTATTCAATATGTGTTTTGAACTTAGTAACATGTTAATTATAAGAAAAAGTTATAGAACGGCAATACGCAGTTTACAATGTCAAATTTTTGTAAATTTGAGTTTTGTTTTTTCGATTAAAAACATTTTATATTTCTAAAACATCTAAAAAATCCCTATTTTTAAAGCACACAAGCATAGTACCTGATGGTTGCCACAATATTTAAACGATCGCTAACAAAAACCTTCTTTCCTACCACAATCTGTTCCATGATTAATAAGATGACGAACGCTAATTTAAAGAAACTCTCAACATTGTCCATGTGTTGAACAAGTTTTTAGATTACTCGTGATAAGGTCTGGTATATTTAACTACATTAATTTTATGCATGATTTGAGTGTAAATTCATCGCCCCCTTCTTTTAAAAAGAAAAGTACTATCTTAACATATTTTAAAAAAGAAAAACGAAGTATCAATTTGTAGGGGTTGAAATTTTGGATATTCATAGTTTTTTGTTGGCTTCTCGTTCGTGAACTTGTGTATCGATCGAGGTAAGAGGAAAATTTTAACAAAATGTTATTATTTTTACAAGGCTTTGAAAGTTTTGAAAGTCTTATAAACCTGATTTTTATATTAAAAAGCAAAATCTTATTTTTATTTTAATTCCGATGCTTTATATGAATCTTCACCCTGAGAAATTCTTTTTAGATAAAATATAATTAGAAAATAATTATTTTTTGTTAGGGTTAGATAAGGTTTCAACTATAACTACATAACGTTCTTTGAATACCATAATAAGACTGTGGATTATATAAACACCGGCAAAGCATGTCAGCATTGCCGACATGTGTGTCAAAACTTTATTTAAAAAATTTGAGAACTTGTATTGTCACTCAATGTTTAGAACTCTAGTTTTATTAATTGTTGGCTTAATATTTAAAAATGTTACAAAAGTACTAACACTTAGGCAAAGATTTATTATTATCTACATGTTTTTTTAAATTTTGTTTTTTAAATAGTTTGAAACATATGGTATTTTTTTAAAAATTACAAAGATGTAGTTTATGTTTATAGATAAATAAAAATTAACTGTTCTCTTATAAAATGTTAATAATATATATAGGTAGCTCTAAACCCTTCCAACTTTAATTTTTTACCCAAATAAAAATTACTGATTGTTTTGTCTAAACAATGAGTTGTTTTAAAATTTTAAAATTTTTTTTGATTATTTTAAACATTTTCAAGTTTATTATGATTTTTATTTAATTTACTTGAAAACTTCACTAGAAAATGCATTTTTTCAAAGTAACTTTTTCATTCCTAAGATGAGACCCTAGCTTTTTGAGCTTAACGAATAAATACTATTAAATAAATGCTTAAAATTTAAAAAAATATATATATCAAGTTTTAAAAACATGTTAATTTGTGGTTCAAATTGTATGAAAACTTTTTATACTGGTTATTAATAATTTTCTGATCTGTAAATATGTTTTCCCCAAGACATTATTTTTAAAAGCTAATTTTCCTTACAAGTGTATATTTGAATGAAGTTATAATTATTTTAGTTAAAAGAGTATATATTATTATTGTATTTTGTGCATTATAAGTATACGTTTACAAAAGTTGAACAAGACTATAAGATTCTTCAGAAAATACTTGAAACAGACATTTTTAGAACGATGAAACTTTCATTTGAATTTCATGATCACCCCCATTGATTAAAAATTTTAACGACTGAATTGGGTCAGTAAGCAGGATTTTTTTTACTCAAAAAAACTTTTTTTTTCTGTTTTTTGAAACTGCTTCAAACTATGATCAAACTTTTGGAATCCCAAGAATAGTGTGAGTAAACTCTCTGAACGAGATTGAGCTTGAACAGTGAGTTAAAAGATAAGATCAACTGGAAATATTTAATCTTTGACAACAAAATAAACTTAGAAATAAAGGAGGGGAAAGTAAACAACGTTCGAGAATATAAACAACTAGAAAGTATCTTATATAAACAAGTTTTTTTGAACACTTAAGAGAAATCCTCTCAATTCTTAGAAATTGCACGAAAATCTGGACTTGTGATACTTTTAAAAAAACGAGTGATATCAACAAAAGTTTAAAGGTTACGAGGAGGCCTGATAGAAATGATCAAAAATCACATTTCTAAGAAGCTTAAAGATCAGTTCATTAAGATTTAAAAGACCATTTTTCAGTAACCAGTTCAAATTTATGCATTTTGGCTCTTAAAAAGCTAAAATGATGAGAAGAGCTCCAATTTCAAGGATCTAATAATAGTGGTCGAACAATCTTACAGAGATTTACTACGATCTCAAAAAAAGGTTGACCAACTTACTTTTGATGAAAAAAATACAACATTCGCACAGAATTTGCCCTAAAAATTGAAACTTCAATCTCAAATGTCAAGCAATCCTATTCCAAGCATATGGGCCAGTAGCTAACTCGCAAATAAAATTTGACAGCGAAATTATTAGTAAATACAGGTTAAATTAAACAAAATGAAGTAACTGATTATTTGAAGTTTCAGAAGTTTGTATGGTAAAATGATGGAAAAGTAATCAGAGCATCTGGAACCAATGTAAGAGGCATTGTCTTTTAAAGATCTACATAAATTCTTGCTTATGATGATCTTGATATTATAGGAAGATCAGTAGTGGACAATCAGTAGTGGAGAACTTCGAAGCTATTGAAGTAGCAGCTTGTGAAATGGGACTACTAAACATTAATGCTGACAGAACTAAATACATGGAGATAAACAGAGGGCTCACTAAGGCAATGCCCTTTCATGTGAATGATTATGAATTTGAAGCTGCTGATGAATTTAAATATCTTCGGGCTACTGTAACCTGCAAAAATTACATAAATACTGAAATCAATAGCCGTCAAGCAATGGCAAACAAGTGCTACTTTGGTTTAGAAAGCCAGGTAAAAAGTAAATTTCTTAAACAAAGACAAAAATTAACATATACAAAACACTCCTACGGCCTGTGATCCTACATGGTAGTGAGTGCTGGACTCTTAATAAAAAAGAGGAGAGCAAATTGCTGATATTTGAAAGAGGGATATTCAGAAGAATATTTGGTGCAGTCTATGAGAATAATAAATGGCGCACCATTTACAATCATGAGTTATATAAAAAGTACAAACAACCAGACATAGTTCATGTTATTAAGGCCGATCGCATTCGATGGCTGGGACACTTTTATAGATCTGAGGACCAAAACCCCGCAAAACAGTAAATTTTTTTTAAACCAGAAGGTACAAGAAAAAGGGGTCGTCCCCCGACTAGATGACTGGACGCAGTTAAGAGGGACCAAAAGATAATAAAAATAACTAACTGGAAGGCCTTGGCAAAGAATATATCAAGTTTTAAAAAACTTATTGGGACAGCCTTGGCCTGTCATAGGCTGTAGTGCCCAAGAATAAAAAAGAATCAACTTGGTGCAAAAACTGTGAAGTAAATTAAAAAAGTGGACTAATAGGAAACAAGATCACATGCCTGTTTAGTGACTGGATTATGTCTTCATTTAGATTAGATTTATCCCTTTTGTAAAATGCCACGCAGTTCTACATACATTACACCATAGCAACAAGAATATGAGCAGATGCTTAACAATTCGTAGAGAAAATATGCGTCAAAAATTGATTTTTCCTCTGACTAATAATATTGAAATTACTTGATATGGAAGCTGCGAAGTATGCGAAAAAAGTGGACTTATGAAACAGGATCCCATGCCTGTTTAGTGACTGGAGTATTTTCTTTATATTGGATGCATGCATCTAGTGAAATGCCACGCATTTCTGCATAGATTGAATCATACCAACAAGCACATGGACAGTTGCTACTTTAAAGATTTCCAGTATTAAAAACTGATTCTTCTTCCGACAATTAATTAATACTGAACTTGATGTCAAAGCTGCGAAGCATATGACAAAAGTGGACTAATGGGCAACAAGCCTATTTAGTGAATGGAGTATTTTCTTTAAATTAGACGCATGCATCTAGTGAAATGCCACGCATTTATGCATAGATTGAACCATACCAACAAGCACATGGACAGTTGCTACTTTAAAGATTTCCAGTATTAAAAACTGATTCTTCTTCCGACAATTAATTAATACTGAACTTGATGTCAAAGCTGCGAAGTATATGACGAAAGTGGACTAATGGGCAACAAGACTATTTAGTGAATGGTGTTTTTCCTTTAAGTTGGATGCTTGCATCTAGTGAAATGCCACGCATTTCTGCATAAATTGAACCATACCAACAATCATATGGACAATTGCTTAATAATTAAACAAAGAATAGCAGTACAAAGATGGGATTCCTCCTATGACAAATCATTGACACTGAATCAATTTGGTGTAAAAATTGCGAAGTAAAGGAAAAAAGTGGACTAATGAGAATAAAGATCACATGCCTGTTGAGTGAATGGAGTATTTCCTCATTTAAATTTGATGCATGCATCTTGTGAAATTCCATGCAATTCCTGCATGTATTTCCTCATACCAACAATCATATGGACAGTTGCTTAATAATTCAAAAAAGAATAACAGTACCAAGATGGGATTCCTCCTATGACAAATCATTGACACTGAATCAACTTGTTGGGAAAACTGCACAGTATACCAAAAAAGTGGACTAATGAGAATAAAGATCACATGCCTCTTAAGTGAATGGTGTATTTCCTTTAAATTGGATGCTTGCATCTAGTGAAATGCCACGCATTTCTGCATAGATTGAACCATACCAACAAGCTCATGGACAGTTGCTACTTTAAAGATTTCCAGTATTAAAAACTGATTCTTCTTCCGACAATTAATTAATACTGAACTTGATGTCAAAGCTGCGAAGTATATGACGAAAGTAGACTAATGGGCAACAAGCGTATTTAGTGAATGGTGTTTTTCCTTTAAATTGGATGCTTGCATCTAGTGAAATGCCACGCATTTCTGCATAGATTGAACCATACCAACAATCATATGGACAGTTGCTTAATAATTCAGCAAAGAATAGCAGTATCAAGATGGGATTCCTCCTATGACAAATCGTTGACACTGAATCAACTTGGTGTGAAAACTGCACAGTATACGAAAAAAGTGGACTAATGAGAATAAAGATCACATGCTGCTTAGTGACTGGAGTATTTCTTCATTTAAATTTGATGCATGCATCTTGTGAAATTCCATGCAATGCCTGCATATATTTCCTCATACCAACAATCATATGGACAGTTGCTTAGTAATTCAACAAAGAATAGCAGTACCAAGATGGGATTCCTCCTTTGACAAATCATTGACACTGAATCAACTTGGTGTGAAAACTGCACAGTATACGAAAAAAGTGGACTAATGAGAATAAAGATCACATGCTGCTTAGTGACTGGAGTATTTCTTCATTTAAATTTGATGCATGCATCTTGTGAAATTCCATGCAATTCCTGCATATATTTCCTCATACCAACAATCATATGGACAGTTGCTTAATAATTAGACAAAGAATAGCAGTACCAAGATGGGATTCCTCCTATGACAAATCATTGACACTGAATCAACTTGGTGTGAAAACTGCACAGTATACCAAAAAAGTGGACTAATGAGAATAAAGATCACATGCCTCTTGAGTGAATGGTGTATTTCCTTTAACTTGGATGTTTGCATCTAGTGAAATGCCACGCATTTCTGCATAGATTGAACCATACCAACAAGCACATGGACAGTTGCTACTTTAATAATTTCTAGTATTAAAAACTGATTCCTCTTCCGACAAATAATTAATACTGAACTTGATGTCAAAGCTGCAAAGTATATGACAAAAGTGGACTAATGGGCAACAAGCCTATTTAGTGAATGGAGTATTTCCTTTAAATTGGATGCATGCATCAAGTGAAATGCAACGCATTTCTTCATAGATTGAACCATACCAACAAGCACATGGACAATTGCTTAGTAATTCAACAAAGAATAGCAGTACAAAAATGGGATTCCTCCTATGACAAATCATTGACACTGAATCAATTTGGTGTAAAGTTGCGAATTAAGGAAAAAAGTGGACTAATGAGAATAAAGATCACATGCCTGTTGAGTGAATGGAGTATTTCCTCATTTAAATTTGATGCATGCATCTTGTGAAATTCCATGCAATGCCTGCATGTATTTCCTCATACCAACAATCATATGGACAGTTGCTTAATAATTCAGCAAAGAATAGCAGTATCAAGATGGGATTCCTCCTATGACAAATCGTTGACACTGAATCAACTTGGTGTGAAAACTGCACAGTATACGAAAAAAGTGGACTAATGAGAATAAAGATCACATGCTGCTTAGTGACGGAGTATTTCTTCATTTAAATTTGATGCATGCATCTTGTGAAATTCCATGCAATTCCTGCATATATTTCCTCATACCAACAATCATATGGACAGTTGCTTAATAATTCAACAAAGAATAGCAGTACCAAGATGGGATTCCTCCTATGACAAATCATTGACACTGAATCAACTTGGTGTGAAAACTGCACAGTATACCAAAAAAGTGGACTAATGAGAATAAAAATCACATGCCTCTTGAGTGAATGGTGTATTTCCTTTAAATTGGATGTTTGCATCTAGTGAAATGCCACGCATTTCTGCATAGATTGAACCATACCAACAAGCACATGGACAGTTGCTACTTTAATAATTTCTAGTATTAAAAACTGATTCCTCTTCCGACAAATAATTAATACTGAACTTGATGTCAAAGCTGCGAAGTATATGACAAAAGTGGACTAATGGGCAACAAGCCTATTTAGTGAATGGAGTATTTCCTTTAAATTGGATGCATGCATCTAGTGAAATGCCACGCATTTATGCATAGATTGAACCATACCAACAAGCACATGGACTGTTGCTACTTTAAAGATTTCCAGTATTAAAAACTGACTCCTTTTCCGACAAATAATTAATACTGAACTTGATGTCAAAGCTGCGAAGTATATGACAAAAGTGGACTAATGGGCAACAAGCCCATTTAGTGAATGGAGTATTTCCTTTAAATTGGATGCATGCATCAAGTGAAATGCAACGCATTTCTTCATAGATTGAACCATACCAACAAGCACATGGACAATTGCTTAGTAAATACTTTAAATATTTAAAGTACTAATAACTGATACTTCTTCTGAAAAAAAATTATTACTGAACTTGATGTGAAAGCTGCTGACCTGACTACCATAAAACTTTAGATTTTCTTCTCTATTTAAGTTAAGTAACAGCATAGAACGTTGAATAACAGTAACAAGGAAATGGGGGTGATTAAAAATAAACAAACTGACTCAAGAAAGATGTTTTAGTGTATTTATTACGTTCCTTTTTGTTTTAAAAGCTTGCAATTATTTGCTAATTTTTCTTGAAGTGTTTTCTGTGTAAGGGTAATAAGAACTTTGTTAAACTTGCAGTTTTCTTGGAGGCTTGTTCTAAAAGTGTTTTATTGATCATTGTTGTTAACTTACATTCATACATCATCTATAGTGTTCTAATTTTGATGAATAATATATTAATATCTTAAATGTTTCTTAGTTTCAAGCACTTTAAGCAAAAGAAAATCCATTTCTCCCCATCGTAACAAATAAAAAAGATGGGGTATAAAGTTGTTTATTCCAAATTATTATTTTTTATTTTTTTATTTCTTTAAATGTGAATTTAAAAAAAAAAAATTCGGACTGAATGGATTTTCTTTAAAATTTTTAATGTTTTTATACTTATTTAATTCATTTATTTATTGTACTTATTTATTTATTTATAATTCTTGTCATTAAGAAAATCCATTTCCCCCCATCGTAACAAATAAAAAAGATGGGGTATAAAGTTTTTTATTCCAAATTATTAATTTTTTTTATATTTCTTTAAATGTGAATTTAGAAAAAAAAAGGACTGAATGGATTTTCTTGGGTGTTTTGAAAGTTTTTATATTTATTTATTTCATTTACTTACAGTGTTAATTCATTTATTGATGATTCTTGCCATTATGAAAATCCATTTCCCCCCATCGTAACAAAAAAAAAAAAGATGGGGTATAAAGTTTTTTATTCCAAATCATTATTTTTTTTTATTTCCTTAATTGTGAATTTAAAAAAAAAATCGGACTGAATGGATTTTCTTAAGGATTTTGAAATTTTTTTACTTATTTAAATCATTTATTTATAGTGCTATTTCATTTATTTATAATTCTTGCCATAAAGAAAATCCATTTCCCCCCATCGTAACAAAAAAAAAGTTGGGGTTTAAAGTTTTTATTCCAAAAATATTCTTTCTTTTATTTCTTTAAATGTGAATTTAAAAAAAAAATACTTTCGGACTAAATGGATTTTCTTATGTTTTTGAAAGTTTTTATATTTATTTATTTCATTAACTTACAGTGTTCATTCATTTTATTTATAATTCTTGCCATTACGAAAATCCATTTCCCCCCATCGTAACAAAAAAAAAGATTGGGTATAAAGTTTTTATTCCAAATTATTTTTTGCTTTTTTTTATTTCCTTAAATGTGATTTTTTTTTTTTTTTTTTTTTTTTTTTTTTGAAACATTTTCAGACTGAATGGATTTTCTTTCGTTTTTGTTCTTTAAGTGTGTAGTATAGAAAACAAGCTGAATGGAATTTTCTTAAGTTTAAAAAGCTTTATTTATTATTAAAAGAAACAATCTTTTTCTAATTATTTTTGGTATTTCCATTACATTATTTATCAAACGTCTTTATTTTTGTTAGCTATTGTGAAGAATGTCTCTTATTTTTCAGTTAAAATTTTTTTCCCTTGAAATACACTCAATTTTTTTTTTAAAGTGATGTATTAACCAATTCCTTGAAAAATCCAATTCAGCATTATATATATATATATATATATAACCCATATCCAATCAATTTAAGCCTCCATGAAAAACTTGCAAATTCAATGCTTACTTTATTGTAACCTTTTAAGCATTTGTATTATCAATTGCAATCTAACAGTTTGCTTAAAAAAAAAAAAAAAAAAAAAAAAAAAAAAAAAAAAACATTAAAAAATATAGAAGGTTAAAAATATAAAAAAAAATATTTGAAAACATATAAAATAAAATAAAAAATTGAAAAAAAATATATATAAAAGAAAAATATTTAAAAAAAGAAAAGAAAAAAAAAGAAAATGAAAATATAACAAAAATTACAAAAAAGCAAACTGTGGTAATAATATTTTGTATAATATTTGTGTGTATGTTTTATTTCGTATGCTTAAAATTTTTTATTCTATTTAACTAGAAAAGTTAACAATTTAATATTATGTATGCATTTTTGTTTTTAGTGTTCTATTTATTGAAAAATAATTCTCATTATTTTATTTATCTATAAATATAGAAAATTTTTTCTCATTTTAGTAATTTCATTCGTTCCATTTAAGGTTTCTATTTTTTTTCATAGCTTTCATTTTTTTGTTTAATTATAGGCTATTTTTAAAACATAATAATTTTTTTAAAACTTTTTTAGCTGAATCATTTTGGTAAATTAAAAGAAATTAAATCTTTGCATCAGTGTTTCATACTTTTTTATGCAATATTGTATTAAGTGAGATATCATGTTTTAATTTCGGAATATTTGAAAACCAATATCTTTAAAGTAATAGATTCGAATCAATTAATAGAATCCTCAAAAACATGGAATCAAACGGAAGTTTCATGAATATTTCTATTCGGATCTTCGACTCAATATTTAACTATAATTGACAGCATTATAAGTTGATATTTAAAGGACGTTTTTGCAAAGTTGAACCTGTTGTTTTCTTGTTTTAAATATTTACTATGAAATCAATAAAATTATTTATGAAACAGGGTGAAGCTACCTCTCGCTGCAACTATTGTTCTAACGGCTGGAAGTCAGTCAAAGAATTATCAAATCCATTTAAAAATAAAGTCCATTAAAATAATTAAGTTACTTCAATTTCTTAAGCTGAACTTAAATTTTATTTTAATTAACCTAAACAGTGTTTTTTTTTTGGGGGGGGCAATACTCAAGCTTAAATAAATGTACGTTAATGAATGCCAGCTTTTATCATGAGATACAAAAATGCCAGTTTTCAGAGTAAAGAAATATTTACTATTTCCTATTTAATAAACTTTCTTGAACTATTTCCATTGAAATTTTCTAACTGAAAGAATTATTTACTAAAAATTTCAATTTTTTGTTTCGAGTTTTAAGTGTGAAAAGTTTTAATTATATTAAAAAAATGCATTAAATGCATTAAAATTTTTAAGTTACATTTTTGATCCGTTCTGTCAACAAATTAATGTTTAAAAATAAATCAAAGGTTAAGAACCAAAACAATACGATGATTAAAATACACATTGATTTTTTAGCCCTAATTAGATATGGAAGGGATAAATGTTTTGAATCATTTTTAGAAGAATTTTTTAATTGTAATTTTTAATTAATTTTTTAATTGTATTGTAATTGTATTGTGTGCTTTAATCAAATTAAAAGTCCAGCCTTTAACTTTACGCTTTATTATAAATCCCCACTACACTTTTACCTATTGAATATTGAATATATTCAATACTTAGTATCCAATGGTTTACCTATTGAATACTTAAAATTTCTGTCGTCGCAAAAAAAATTTCTTCACCTATGCAAAGCAATTTGTATAAGGTATGGCAGAAAATGTTTTGTCGCTTTCTGTTTGTCAGCCGCAACTGAGATTAATGATTTTTATAAACTGTACAAATATGCAAAAAGTGCAGTGAATTGCTAGTCATATAATGCTTAACATAGTCTATGTCAGTTATTATAAACTCAAATCAGTAACTTTTTACTGAGAGTACGTGAGAGTTATGGAACTGTAAAATAATAATCCATATAGTCTCCATATATTCTGTGTGGGTTAAGATAAGGAATTTAATTAAATACTGCTATGGAACCGGGATTTGTATTTAGATTCTATTAACTGATCGAAATATCTTGCAGTGTTTTTTATCACTACAGAAATATCAATTAAAAGAAGCAAAGTGTCATTTTCGATCAATGAATTTCAAGCATATTTATATAAGTTCATTTATTAAAAATTAAATTTACGGAGTTGTTTATAATTTCAAATTTTTATGAATAAGAAATATCAGTTTTAAAATGTTTATATATTAACTTAAATTGCTTATCTAAAATGTATTCAAATTGTTTCAGTTATATGTGTGTCTATTGGTAAATGCAGAAAAAATGAGTGAAAGAAAAATGAAAAAAAAATATTCTAAAACTGATCTTAATAGTTTAGTTTTATTTATCAACGTATCATTTCCAATTTTTCATGCATACCATTTTTATGATTTTAATGACAGAATATATTCAATATAAATAAAATAAAACCATACAATGTTTAAAAAATATGTTACGAAAATGAAACTTGCACAAAGCCGTTAAGGCGTTTTATTATTGTCTCTAAAACTTTTCCGTCAGAAAACAGGATTTTTTATATCAGCAAATTATTTTTCAGATTGTTTAATTGCAAACTAGTCATGTACTGTTATATTCGTCAAGTTTACTGTTATTTGAAGAGTTTTATTAGTAAATAATTTTCTGTAAATGTTTAAGTTAACTTAATTAATTTTAACATATAATAAGATTTTTTTTCTACTATTATTAAACTTTTTATTCACAAAAATATGTTAATTACTTTACCACAAACGATATTTTCATAAGCAGTTTTTTGAAAAATTCAAACTTTAAAACACATTTTTTCTAGATTTCAATATGTTTCTGTACAATGTCAGGTTTAAAAGCACGTCTTTATGCTTCAAATTTAAGAAAAAATTTAAATGGTTACATTGGTTGTCTGATTACTAAACATATTTTCTCAGATATATTATTTTAAAAAGCTAACTTTTTTTTACTGTATATTTGAGAATGGAAATATTTTTTGAAGTGAAAATAATATATAAAAAATTATCATCGTATTTTAAAGATTATAATTGAAAATAGTCTTACTGATTGTTATTATAAGCCACAATCTATATTTTTTTCTTTTCTATAAACTTTTTCAAAAAACAAAATTGTTTGAATATGCCATTGAATTGTTTGAATTGTACCCCCTAGCAAATATGCCATCTTTTAAAATTATTAGCAGTTTAGATGGATCATAAAGTTATGGATATTAAATAAAAATCTAACTTTGTACAGAAGATATCAACCTACGATCCGTATGACGAGGAATTATTAGGATAACTAAAATCCAGCAATGAGTGATAATCAAAAATGTAATAAATTATAGATAGTGTGACTTCGAACTATCTCAAGAATTTAGGAAGAGAGCATGAAATTTAGTAACTTTTTGCAAGAGATGATCTCAAGGACAAACATGTCTGAACAGGAAATTCTGAAATACAAGACCAAAAAGAAGCTTGAAAATAAAAAAATAACAAAACTTCTAATTGTCAAGACACGTTACGATTTGAAAGAAGTTTAGTTAAACAAGATACAACGAAAATATTTTTAAGTTTCAAAGTTATCATTCCCAATTTTGAAGCGGAAGAGGCCGAAATTTAGTTTGACAATAGAACAATGTTAAATATCTGAGGAATAAAGCATAGAATAATTAGCTCTCAAATGATTTCTCTTGTGCTATTAAAATTGGTGATAAAACACTCAAATCGCCAATGATAAGTTCAATGTTTATATAAAGAGAAGTTCAATCAAATAATCCAAGCTCAAAACACTTCAAAAAGTAAATTAATAAATAACTGCAAAATGCCAGGGAAATTAGCCAGAATATTTACCTGCTGTTTATAAAAAAAATATAATTATATTCCAAAAGATTACGATGATGCCGATTACAAATTACCTGAAAACTGATGAAGAATTGAACTGATATGATAAAAAAACTGGTTTTTGAGAACTTTATAGACAATTTTGCTGCCAATTAGCAAACAGTTACAGTTTCTAGTATTTTTCTGAAAAAATACGAAGTTGTTTGGATAAACTACAAATTCAAGTCTCGAATGATAAGTTCAAAAAGGTAGATGAATTTTACAAAAATTAACCTAAAGAATACATCAAAACATTTTTGAAAACCAACTTATTTTTGATGAGTGTAAAATACAACTTTTTAACAAAATATGACCTAAAAAGTACTTTTCCAGTTTAAATTTAAAGGAAAAAAATGAAATAATTGATGATCAGAAGATAGAAAAAGCTAAGTAGTAAAAAATTTCTTTAAAAAAAATTAATAAATAAAAAAAAACTATACTTTTCGACACTCCAAACAAACTAGTCGAAGCCAAATTTCAGTTATGAATGAAGAAGTACGCGAATTTGATTCCACAAAAAGAAGATATTTGCTAAATGGTTTTTGTGCACGTAAACCACTTGAAAAAGTTATTGTGCCATCCTTTGGTGTGCTGTGAATAAAAAAAATTGCCCACGACGTTTTGATTTATTTTATTAGCTTTTGAGCTTCATCCAAAAGATATCTTGTCCTTAAAAATGATGCAACTAAAAATCATCTAAGAAAATTTTTTATTTTAATTATTGGGAAGATAGAAATGCTCAAAATAGATAAAAAATAGAATCTACACAACCAGTAATACTGCCTGAGAGCGAGCAAAAAATTTAACAATATA
Organism: Parasteatoda lunata; assembly: GCA_949128135.1. Lineage (NCBI taxonomy): Eukaryota > Metazoa > Arthropoda > Arachnida > Araneae > Theridiidae > Parasteatoda > Parasteatoda lunata. The sequence goes on from OX421980.1 coordinate 100,898,382, forward strand.
TTTTTAGAGGATAAAAAAACAATATCAAGAATTAATTCCTCCTCCTTATCAATGATGAAGACTGAAATAGAATTGTTACTCATAAGATCAGAGCAATCCCATGAAAGTTGCTAACGATACGAAATAAAGTGGACTGATAGACATGAGCATTCCCTTTTTAGTGGACTGTTAAATCATTCATATTTGATATAGGCATCCTAGCAAAATGCTACGCAGTTCTACTCATATTACACTATACCAACAAGTATATGGACAGTTAGTTATTCTATAAGACAATATATACCAAAAATTCATTCTTCTTTTGATCAATAATAAAGACTGAAATAGATACATTAAGTGAAAGATGCAATATAAAATGGAACTATGAGAATCGCTTGCCAAGTGGTAGGATTGTCGAAAACGATTTGGAAACAGATGAAAGATGATAATTATTGGTACTTAAACTGAGTCTGACAATTCAGATACTATCTCACTTTGGAAGAACTCCCAGAGTGACTTTTTGAGCCATGATCTAAATGGTGTGACATCTCCCCGTGAAGCACAGTGTGACATAGTGAGAAAATCTCTCAGTGACATTTGTTCGACTCATGCACAGAAATTCTATTCTAGACTTAATTGCTTGAGGTCTCGACATTATTTTTCGATGTTGCAACAATCTTGCAACAACATTACTTGAGCTCTATCAAGTGGTGGGGCTGACATTTACTCTGCTTGATAGACATTTTGGTGAAACAACAGATATGCGTGTTCTGGTTACTCTACTGCTTTGACCCTACACCCGCACAACGCTGCCACATAATAGTGTTGAACTATTAATTCAAAGAATGTTAATGACATTTATGCCTATAAACAGAGGCAACAGACTAAATAAAATGGGGTTGACTAAAAAAATAAGTATTTTGATAATCTTAATAAACAAGTATCAATGTCTAAGTTCAGATATAATCTTTTAAGTTTAAAATGTATTTTCCTCTATTTTTCTTGAAGTCTTTGCTATGTAAATATAATCAATGTCAAGAAATTGCTATTTTTATGGAGGTGTGGCTTACACATTTTGCATATTTTTATAGTAAATTACTTGAAAATATATCATAAACATACAATAGGTTTCAATGTTTTAAATAAATGAAATTCCTTGCAAAATGGTTGGACATAAATTTTTTAAAATTCCAAATTATATATTTTTTATTACTTTAAATGTGTATTTATGAGTACAATATTGACGGATTCAACTGATTTTTCCAGAATTTCGCATCAATAATAAATTATTAATTTGCAGTTATATATCATGTTGCAGTTATCTTACGTATTTTTTATCATCATATGTCTTTAATTTCAAATGTAGTCAATTACGTCAACTTAAATTTATCGTAGTTGTCAAATAAGAGTTCCATTACACCAAAAATATGGTTTCCGCATTAGGTTTGCTTTTCCAAATTATTTTTATTTTTTCATATTTTGAAATGTGAAATTTAAATTTTTTTTTATGACTGTTTTAATTATTTTTTCTTTAAATAGGAAAACTTTATTTTATTGTTAAAGAAAGACTGTTTTCAAATCATAATTGTAATATTTTTTTTTGTTTTCTATTGAGAATGAGTTTTTTGTGTTAAAATTTTTTCTTTAGTTAAAACATGCTCATTGTTACAATAGTTTGTAGAAAAATCTTATGAAAAGTTCGTTTATAGTATTGAATGCAGGTTTACATATTTTAAGCTATCGATACAACCTCCATGAAAAATTCGCAAATTCAGTTTTAATTTATGTAATTCTTACTAGATTGTAATTTATTGTACTGAAGTATAATGTAAACAACCACATGGTTTGCTAAAAAAATACAAAAGAAAAAAAAATGAAAAAAAAAAGAAAAAGAAAAAAATATAAAAAAAAGAAGAAAAAAAAGTTTAAAAAAAATATATAAAAAAATTTTAAAAAATGAAAGAAATGTGAAAAAAAAGAAAAAAATGTAAAAAAATATTTATAAAAAAAATAAAAATAATGAAAAAATGTAAAAAAAATATATATATACATAAAAAAATTATAAAAAAAAGCAAACTGTGGGGATATTTTATATATCATTATTTTATATATTAATCTTTTAATTTGTATGTAAAATTTTTTTTGTACTATTCTACTGAAAAAGTGAACAAATTAATATTTTGTATGCTTTCTTAATTTTAGTGGTTTGTGTATTAGTTACTGTTTTATTACTTACTGTGCTTACTGTTTTATTTATTTATAAATATTGACAATTTTCCATAATTATAGTAGTTTCATCTATTACTTCAAGAATTTAACATTAAGTTATATTAAAATTTTGTATTTTTTGAAACCTTTTCAAATTTTTCTTCACCTAATTATAGGTTAATTGTGAAATAAATTAATTGCCTTGAACTCTTTGAACTGAAAAAAAGTTTAGTGTTATAGTTTAAAAATCTCTTCATCAGTGTTTTACACTATTTTTTCCCAATATTAATTTTAAAATGGGTAAGATACATTGTTTTAAGTTCGGAAATGTGAAAACCTTCAGTACAAGAATTAAATTTTAAACGATGAACGGAATTAAGTACTCCGAACTAAACAATTTATTGCAAATTTTTGAATATCTTTATGCTAATAAATTCGAATTGATTAATGAAATCCTTAAAATCATTGAAATCAAATGGACAATTCATCAACTGTTTCTGTTCAGAACATCAACTTAATGTTTCACTCTAATCAGCAGTACTATAAAATAATATTAAGAGGACTTTTTTTAAAAGTTGAACCTGTTATTTTTAATATTTACAATGAAATAAATAAAATTATTTCTGAAACAGGGCGAAGTCATACCTCTCGTTTTACTTATCGTTCGAATTACTGGAAGCCAGAAATTATGAAATTAAGAGTATTTTTAAAAGCAGAACGAAGCAAATTCTTTCGGTTTGAAATGTTCGTTCCATTCACAGAAAATTAATAAGATTTTGCGCACACTTTCTGAACTTACGTCCTTGAAATGTGAATTCATAAGTGTAAACTTTTTTTAAAAATGTTTGAAGATTTTGCTTAGCTTAAACCTAATATTTTAGTTGTTTTTTCATTGTGGTTTCACTAAGTTATATTCATGCTTAAATGATTGTATGTAAATGAATGGCAAGCTTTATCACGATGCACTTTACATGAATGGCAGATGTTCTTAGAGTAAATAAATAATAGTTGAATTACTCCTTTTAGATTTCAATTAAAAATCTTGTCACATTGTAACATTTCATCTGAAACAACAATTTACTAAAAAAAAAACATGATTTATTATTTTTTTTAGAAAATTTGTATTTCCGAAGCTTTCATGCTATGCAACAAAAACCTGAATTTTGTACAAATATTTTAATTAAAATTGTCAGAGAAGGTTTTTGTCAGAGAAGTGAAAATAATACAGAAATCAACAGTTAAAATAAAATGTTGATTAAAGAACTCAGTAATTTCTATGCCATTATGTTTATCCATAAATAAAAATATACTAACTTGAAAGATTTTTTTTTCTAATAAAGCACATTTTTGGTATTGTTCATGTAGCGACCTCTAATCAAATTAATAAAGTCATCATTTATAAATGTTTCAATATTTTTTTGCTTTTAATTTTTTTCTGTCATAGCAAAGAAATTTCTTCTACTTTTATGCAATGTTATTTGTACGAAACATTGGCAGAAAATGTTTCGTTTCTTTCTGTTTATCAGCCAATGTTGTATCAGTCATTAAAAAAATTATTGTTTACATCGAAAGTGCAGGAAATTATTATAAAAAATAATTTTTATTATACAAAAAAGTCGTAATAATCACGTTGAGTAAGTTAATATTTATTAGTAGTTTTAATGTACCGTTGTTATTTTTTAAAAAATAATTTCCTTTTTTAATTGGTGTTTATGACTTTCTGTAAAAGGTCAATGGACTTGTTGATCTGCAACATTTAGGTAACCATCTTGTTTTAGATTCAATTTCTTTTAATTGAAATGGGGCATTTTTAAGGGAAATGGAACAAATAACTAGCTGTACATACAAGTAGCATCGATGAAGATTCTTTTAATGAAACCTTTCACTCTTTGTGTGAGAGAACCTTTAAAATGATGATCCATATACCCAGGAGGAAATTTTATTCATGCATATTTCGTGTTGGTCAGGATAAGGAATCTTAACGAAGTCTACTATGGAACCAGGATTTGCATTGCGATTCTATTAATGGATTGAGATAATTTAGGTATTTTTTTATCACTACCAAATTATTAATTAAGGGGATATAGTTTTAATTGGTGTATTTCAAAAGTACTAACATTTATTATTTTTTAATTTTAAAAGTTTATTTCAATTTGTGATGAACAGGAAGTATTAAGGGATCTGTACATTAACAAAGTGTTAATAGTTTCTCTATTGTGCTTTGAAATTGTTTCAGTTATACGGATAAATTTACATTCTAAAACTAAGTTTTTGGTTTACTTTATCTATAAAATGTTTTTAGCATTATTGAGACAGACTATCTCATGGCCTTAGCGAGGAAAAATATGTTCAGTGTAAATAAAAAATGATGTTCGTAATGTTTAAAAAATGTACTTCAAACATGGTATTTTCATAAAACTATTGTATTGTTTTTAAATTTTTAAAAGTCTTAAGTCAGTCATGAGCTTTCAGAAACAAAATATTTTTTACAAAAAAAAAAAAAAAAAAAAAACTAATCATGCACTGTTATTTTTGTAACTTAATTACTAAATAAATGCCGGTAAATGTTTAATTTATGTGCAGTAATTAATAACTACACATGGCTTGAATTTCTTTAAAAAAAATCTCACACGGTTTTATATTTAAAGTACATTTTTAAAAATTTAATAAAGAGAGTTACTTCTCTATAAAAGATATTTTTATGATTTTTTATTTTTAGTGCAAACTTTAAAACTCAGTTTTCGAAATATTTATTCGGAAAATAATTTTGGTTAATGAAATATATTTTTTTAAAATTATGTCACTGAAATATCCATGCACACGCTACTGACTCTGCATAGAAGGAATTCACTTCGAAGGAGTGGTTAAGTGCAATGTATAAAAAAAAAATTAAATACAAAAAGCAACTTGTTCCCAGTTTTGCGATTGGTATATTACAAATTTATTATTAATGTTTTAAATTATATTTTATAAATATTTTTAAATACGGGACTCGTAACTATTTTCAAGCTAGAAAAACTGCCAGAAAAGAAACAAGTATCCTATATTTTTAATGTTAATATGCCCATTGCTTTCTTTTAAATATTTAACCAATGATTATAATAGTAATTAATTTTCTGTGCAAAACATTGGCAATAATCACCACTTAAAAATACAAATATATAGAGCACAATAACATTTTTAGTTTAAATATGTATTACCCCTATTGTTTAGTATTTTACCAGTATAAAAGCTGCAGCGACGAACACTCATTTTTTGTTAAACTTCTGCAAATTTGGTAGAGTTTCAAGTAATTGGTCGGTTAATTATATTGTCAAAAAGAAGCCAATATATCATTGAAGAAATTTTTTATGTGTAAATTTATTGTACAAAATCCTTTTTATGCTTCAACAGTATTAAAATCAGTATTTTTGGAGTTTAAATGCAATGAAAACTGCTTGCATTAAAAAAAAACGAACAAGGAACGAATTCACAATTTTCTCTCAATTTTTGTCTTGTAAGTCAAGTAGTTATGTTGTAAAAAAAATTATATCTTACATATACCCGATTTTTTTTAAGGAAATTTTTTTACGCTTTTGTTCGTTTATGGTCAACAGTTAACAACGAAACTGTGAGTTAGCATTTGTTTTCTTTGTAGTTCAGCCCTGAGATAAGAGATGAGTTCTCGGGTTTCAAAGCGTTTCAGCCGAAAATGGCCTTTTTCAGAGCCAACAAATTTCAATCTTCCTACAACTCTCGGACAGCCAGAAAATATCAGAAATAAATGACGATAATACCGATCTTAGTGTAAGTACGAATTATAATTTAACAACCGTTCCTAGCATTAGTGGTTTAAATTATCATATAAAATAGGAACTGAAAAGAAAAAACGCAAACACATACTCTCGACTATAAGAAACGGGGGGGGGGGGGGTGGATAAAGTTCAATCGATGGAGAGCGACATTACGGATGTTGAATCAGATGTTGCTAATGAATAATAATAATGATAGTCAATTACTTAGGGAATCAGCTATTGACAAAATAGCCATCCGTTTTGAGAATTTAATTTTAAAAACGCTTCATTTACTTAAATATAACGCGCATTATCATGATTATGGATCAGAAATAACCGAAGCACTCTCTGTTATAAATGGGTATCATCAAACCTTTAGATATAATTTAGACAAATTCGGTAACAAAATTCAGAATATAGAAGATCTACACAAGGTCTTCACAAATAGTACTGCCCAAAAAATAATTTCATTTGGAAAGGAACAAGTTCATCCTTTTTTTTGTTTCTATCGTCAAATGAAGATGATATAGATAACAGGAATGTTAATTTTAACAATATGGATACTGATTACCCACTCCGTTTCCCAATTATGAGAGAAAACACGGACTCAAATCCAAAAAAACAAGCACTTTAAGGCAACGCCTTTGTCACCAACTAGATAAAACCTAAGCAACATAGACTTGACTAATGACCCAGAAGACGGGAGTACCATTCAAAATAAAGCAACTACTGAAATTAACTACTTGTTGTTTTCGTATGCCTGTTAAGGCAGAGGGTTGTGATTGTTATTGTTTTCCAGTGGCGCTATCTATGGCCAAGAATTTGACTTCTGAAACACCTAAGCAAAAAGGAAACCAATAGCTCGGTATTTTCATGGTGTATGGTGTTTAGGGCCCTATTTAATTAAGAATCGAAATAAAATTAAATGAATAAAACTTTATCAAGAAAATGCTTTTTTTTTGCAGGTATATGAAATACATAAGAGAAATTAAGTATGTATTCATAAATGGAATTAAAGAAAGTTTGTTAAATAATGTAATCAATAGTTTGTTAAATAATGTTTGTTAAATAATGTAATCAAATTAGTGAATGAATTATCAATTGATAGTTAAGTTGAACAACATAGATTTCCCAAAGCGGATCGAACATATATAAGCACAATCGATTTAATGAAGACTTATTTTTTTTAGTTCAATTTTTCTTTATTTCAGATAATTTTCATAAACTCAAATAATAAAATAAATTCCTAAAATGTTATTTGTTTATGACTGACAATTTACATCTAAACTCTCATTTTTGTAGAATATAAAAAAGTCAAATTTTGTATATAAGAATGTTTTAAAATCTTGTATCCAAATTCTTTGAAGTTCAGAGAAAAAATCAACACGTATGGTTGTTCCAAGTTTTTTCATCCGTCTATAAATGATTTTTGTATTAAATTAAAAAATAAAAATCTAATTTTAAAAATTGCGCATTATGCATAAATGTTTTTCTATGTATAGAAATTATCTATGAATAAATAGCCCATTCTACTAAATATATTTTGCTTTTTTGGAGCGATAAATAAAAATACCAAATCCATGAAATTGGCGGTAATATAATTTTTCTGATATTTAGAAAAACTTGACTTCGTGATAAGTATAAAAAATTCTCAATTTTATGACTATATGTAAAATTGCGTAGAGGACGAGGGCTTTTTTTAAAGTAATAAATATACAAAATCAAAGAAATTGCCAATACGTTTTTTAACCATTTGATTTTACTAAGCCTGATGTTAGAAAGAAATATTTTTTTAAAAAAACACATAATTCTTGAATATTTTTCTATTCAAAATGGTATAAAAACACTTATATATTTGTATTACAAAATATACTTATCCTCAAATTTAATAATTATTTAAAATTCATTTTGAGGTAAGTATTTTCTCTGCTGATGGCGGGATCGAATGATGTGTAACTCACTTCTCTGACTGACTTTTCAAAGTTCGATGATTTTGTTTGAGATTTAGGATATTTAAGATTTGAGGAAATGGTTGAAAGTTAAAATCTTACCAGTTTTATTTGTATTTTAACACTTTATCTCTTATCTACTTTATTATAATAATTGTATTAATTAAGATTGGTCAAACTAGATAAATGTTATAATTCCCCCTTTTTTTTAAAAAAAAAAACTTATTACAATCTGAAGATAAAAAAAACAATCTTATTTAAATTCATTTTTGTTTCCTAAACTTAAACAAATGTTACATCGCAGTTTATTTTAAGATATTCTACATGAAAATCGTGATTACAAACTATAAAATAGTTTAAAGGAACTGTTACCTATTATAGGATTTTTAATTACATTAAGATATGCCTATTTTCAATCATTTTTTTTATTCAACAAATTACAATTATTAAAATAGTTTTTTGAATAAAGTTGAAATTTGCCTAATTACTTTCGAAACGGAAAATGCAATAAGAGGTGATATGTATGAGGAAGAGTAGGCTGGAAAATTATATTTATTTTATTTGTACTATTAATTTATACTTTTGGTAAAACAATGTAGTTTATATGATAATTTATTTTCAAAATATTCAATCTATCAATAACTAATTCGGTGCGTTATCTAATAGCCAATCTCAAAGCAGTATCAAAGATTAAGAGCTTTATTTTCTTTAAAAGAATTAATAGTATAACATTCATCAACAGAGCTCTTTGCTTTCCAAAATACAGTATTAAATGTAGATAAGAGCAGTGCACTGTTATTTTAAAATGTTTTATTTAACCGAACTTTAATAATTTTTATTTTATTTTTGCAGTTACTAAACTCTTTCCATCTTTAAAAGTTGAAATGATATTTCCCCCACTAATGATTAATTAAATGTTGCCTATCAATAATTAAACAATTCTTTGATGTTGAATGTAGCGTTTAAGAGCTGCAGGCTCCTTTACTGCTCCAAGACCAAACATCGCTAACACCTATTCAATTTGTTGAAATCAAACAGTGATATAAAACAAGTTTGATGCAAAAATAAGAGGGATAAAATAATTTGTAATTCTCATGCTTATTTTGAGTCAAAAATAAAAATTTGAATTTGCTATACAATGCATATTTTTTTAAAATTATCCTCCATATAAAATAAACGCTAATTCTTCTAAATAAAATTATCTTGGACCTGCATTCACTACATTTTTTAATTATTAGAATTTTTTTAATTTAAAGCTACTGTCTTGGTCAATGTTTTAGCGTAATTTGCATCTTAACAGATTTTTAATAGCTTTTAAATAACATGAAACTGAATAGCTTCTTTAACGTTAATAATTTTTTTTTTAAAAGGTTGAATTTTGAAGACCTTATAAAGGACAATAACGTCATTCCTAAGATAATAATTAATGACAAATGTTCTATCAAGCAACGTGTGGATTAAAATTTTATTAAAAACTTAGACATTAAAAATTTATTGATTGTTATTAAAATGAGTTACATGTAAAGTAGAAATATATTCTCAAAATTAAAGTAAAAATGTCTTCAAAATATTACCAATAAGAAAATTGTCGTTCAAAAAAATCCTGAAAACACTTATTCTGATAAGTATTTAACTTACTATTTATTTCAAGAATTTTTTTATAAAATGATATAGAAAACTAAATAAAAAGTAATTTCTTTTAATAAAAAACAATTTAACTACAAAACAAATTAAGATTTTATTATTAAATTACTTAGACAAGTTTAAACTTGTGATCACAATATTCTGTAAAATCTTCAGAATGATGGGATAAAAATAGTACTATTTTGTATTTTAAATTACCATTGTCCACTCCCTTACCATTCACTTAATCAATTTGCTTTATGCGTATGCGAAAAAGATAAACATTTTAAACACCCTATCTCAGAAACCAAAGACTTTTATATGTTATTATCATTTTAAAAAAAATAAACAAAATATATCCTGTCACCTTTTTTACTGGTTCACCTAATTAGTAAAAAAACATTTATGTTGAGATTCAGATAAACAGCTAACAGTTTTAAGATTAACAGTTATACTAAATTTCTTGATTATTAAAATGATTTTTCGACTGATTGCATTTATCTCTTGTCGAACACTATAAAGTTGTTTCTTGAAAGGCAACATTTCTTAATGAAGAAAATTTTTCATGCAAGTTTTTTTTTTAACCTATTCGTTTTCAGAAAGGTTGTCAAAATCGTCAACTGAATAAAACAACGATAGCTAAAATAAATAATAGCAGTGTTTGCTGACCGTTTTGATATTTTTAAAATATCTGAACTTTATTTAAAATTTGTTTGATTTGAATTTTTGAAAAGAGAAAACATTACTGTAATTTTTGTCCTAAGATTATTATTAAAATAACAACGAAACAAAGTTTAAAATTTTGAATGGTTGCTCATCTATTTTTCTAAAGTAGATATTTTGTGATTTACAGTGAAGTAGAATATTTTTGATTTTTATATTTTTCAATTTGTTACTGCTTCGTATTAAAGTGGTCTCAAAATATGTTTAAAAGGTTTAAATGATAACGAATTACACAAATTAAAATTAAGTTATACTGAAGTATAGTTTATTATGTAAACTTAAACATTATTTTGATGTTCATCTTTACTTAGTCCTGTTGAAAAAAATATAATTTAAAAGGGCACAAAAAAGTCTAAATTTCATATATGTACTAAAAAATCATTGATTAAAATTACATAATGTAAAATATTTGAAATATTGAAATAGAGGTTAAAATGACAAATTTAGATTTCGATATAGCTGGATCAATATCTTCTAATTTATCATCTTTTCAATAGTTTCAGCCCCATCCTCATAATTGATAATTATTCCCATGTTTAGTGGGAAAATAATGTACCTTGAAATTCTTTCTAATTGTTCTAGTTAATGAATTTTTTTTCTGTTAACAGTTTATTAATTGATACATGAGCAGAAATTTATATCTAATGTTTGTACACACGTATCCGTATCATTAATTACTCACTGCCTTTGTAGCGAGTCTTTCTTTTAAATATAATTTACTAAAGGCAGTTAAATATTTCATAAGTATAAATTGCAATTGTATTTGGCCTCGATTACTTTCAATTTTTTTTAAATAAAAAGAAATCTGCCAAATTTTTTAAATAAATAAGTTTAAAGTATAAAAAGTCAGTTTTGATAAACAATATTGATTTTGCAAATAAAAAAGCAAAATAAAACAGTTCTGAAATCTTCTACATTTAATGATAATTATTTAATTTTGAGATCCTTTAACAGTACTAAATAGTACTTGCGTTTTTGTTGGCCAAATCAGTTACCTCTATCCGTTGAACGGGAGGATTTCCGTATCGGTAATTACATTAAAATAATCTTAAAGGGTTTTGCTACTTCTGCACAATGGCCCACGAGAAACTTCAAAATAAATAATTAGCAGATGATAATCACCTCGTATAACTGCAGAAAAATGTAAGAGTTGGACTAATGTCATGTCACCACCAATTCTTTTGTTTTTACTAGTTCAGTTGCTGAATTATTGGAATACCTTTGGCATGAAATGAAGCAAATTTTAATTGCTTGGATAAAATCTTACCCTGTAGCTTGAATTCTAGGTCTAGCTTGAATAAATTCTCAATAGTTAACAGTCACTTAGTATACATTTCTTTCCACGGTTTATGATTATATGGTAGATAAAAACCAAGCGTTATTTCTCGAAACAAGCTTAAAAGTACTTCTGTTTTAACTTAATCAAAATAAATGTGCAAATATTCGTAAATTGTTTCAAATGCTATTTCTTAGTAAACATGGCAGCAGAAACAATGCAGAATAGTCAAGGGTTCTGCAGATTTTTTCTTTTTTATTACTTCTAGGGTGAAATAGAAATAAAAAATTTGAACACACACACAGATATATATATATATATATATATATATATATATATATATATATATATATATATATATATATATATACACACGCTTTAATACTAATTTTGTTTTCAATGGACTTAGCGTAAACATCTGCTAGACAAGAGTTATTAATTTGTAACTATGTCATATTTCAAAAACATCTTTAAACTTACTTTCAATCAAAAATCTATAGCTGAATAAACAGAACATCAAGAATAAATTGTTTGATGTTTGCTAAAGTAAAACTAAAGACAAACATTCCATATCATTTTGCATATCTTAAAATGTTTAGAAACTTCAATTTTATAAGTTGGAAAATAAAGAAAAAATAATTTTAGAAAAATTGGAAACGATTAAGTACAGCAGATGAATTACTCCCTTCGTATATGCAAAAAATTTTGATCCATTTATAGATTATTAGTATAGGATTAACAAGTATTAGATTCATAAATAAGATTACTAAATACAAAAGTATGAATATTTTTAAAAAAATTTTTAGACGATTTCAGATTTTGAAATTCACAGACAATTTTAAACACTTTGCATTGCATCTTATTTTTTTAAACAATCTAACTTATTTTTGTCAGTTTTTTGAGCGATTTTTTAAAAAAAAATTCTATTTCATTTCCCATTTATTATTGCTCAATAAAATGCATCTGCTTATATATTCCCCAACCTCAGTCTTATTGAGTGTGCTAATATGAATATAGTAAACATCATTTTCATTTTTATTCAGTTCAAACGATAGAAATCAACTTTTATTTTCTTTTCAACAAATATTTTATTTTATAACAGTTGTTGAAAAGCCACATTTAAGATTACCACTACCAATGTTCCACTCCGTAGCCTTACAACTTTGAACCCAATCCAGAATACAAGGTAACTCCTTGATCAAGTATTGGGTGAAATGTGCCGTCGAGGAAGACTTTTTGATGGTTCTAACCCGTATTTTTTTCACATGGAGAGGAGAACCACGAAAACCTCCAATTGTTAGCCTGACAGCAAGGGGCCTCTAACCTATGATCTGTCTACCACTGAGAATATTTCACGTCAGCGCTGTGGTCGGTGCTAGCCGAGTGCGGAATTTGTATCAACCAGTTATCACTGGGATTTGAACCCGGTTCACTTCATTAGAAGGCGAACTCTTCCCCTGATCTACCACGGCTCTTTCAACAAGAACTGTTATTAATGACATTCTTACCACGATTATTGCATTTGATATTTTCCTTCTCGTGCAATATAATACAAAAGAGTGCCGCAAATGCAACATGAAAGTTAAGGTTACTTACGTTGCCCAAGGGCTAAAATTTTAAAATTTGATATTATTCTAGACTTTAAGGAGAAAAAATTGTAGTAAGAGAGCTAGATCTAGAAGAGTTTAACCCTTTCACACCAAATTGTTTTTTTTTTCTTTTTTTTTGAAACTCCGGTAAAATAGAGCAAAAAAAGAAACCTGGAAAATGTATGGAAATTCTATAAATTTTAGGAAAACTACGAAAATTCAGGGAAAAATATTTTCACCTTCAATATTTATTATCGTAGGGATAAACTTTTCTCGCTTATTTATCCCCTTCTCTACCATACATATATGGTAGTTTCCTACTACCTTAGATGTATCATACATGGATTTCTAGTTTCCGACTGTGAATTATTTGGAACAGTATTATGTATAGGGGACACCATTGACTGTGCTCGAATAGTGTCCCCTATACAGATTGACTTAAGTCTTGAAGTCTGGGGCCCGTGTGATAATCAAATTGTGAGTACAAGGAAAAAGAAGGTTGAAGTTGGTAGGTTGAAGATGCAATGATGAAATTGTATCCAATTATTGCTTAAAAGCAATATCAGGTTAATTTTCACATAAAAGGGAATCTTTTAGATTGCTTAAAATTGATTTAAAAGAATAAATAGACTTCTTAATTATTATGTTTAGTTTTAATACGTAAGGTTAATATAGACTCAACACTAGCTAAATAAGTTAGACTTGATGTATGCTAATAATCAACTTTTAAATGTTAATTCCTGCATTCCTTCATTTGCTTAGCAGAAAAAAGCTTAAGAAGAATTGAAATGAAAAAGTGGTTAGCATAAAACAGTAGGCCTGATCATTAAAAATAAATTTTACTCGTTCCAAAAAATAAGAAAAAGAGGAAAATGTAAGATGCTGCAGCGAGGAATAACAAAAATGATAGAAACCAATGGAAGTGTTTTTGTCTGTTATAGTATAAGGGGCAATCAAAATAAGAATGTCTGGTGGAGAATTATTGCTTGTTTTGAATGACTAGAAAAAATAAGGAGGGTTGAGGGTTTCTAACACGAATTTAAAATGTGCTCCTGAAAAATTCCTATTTTCCAACAATGAATGATGTTATGGATTTCCTCGGTCTTCGCAATGAACTCGAAAAAAATATTTAGACGTTAAATACAATGTAAATTCCCCTTTTCTAATGTTTTTTCCTGTTCAATTGAATTTAAAATCCATGGTTTGCAAAAGGAAGTAAACAAAAGTAAATCAAAAAGTAAAGACAATTTTGTATTTTTGCAGTGTGTTGTTATCTGAAGTCACCACATATATGCTCTGAGTGAAGTTGGAATATCCATTCATTCAAGGGAATGTCGGAAAGCCAAATTTATGGACGCACTACTTCATGAATGCATCATTGAGGAACCCTTCGATTTACGGGATGTAACACTATACCACAGTTTACTCGATGGTGCTTTCATTAAGCACCTGCGTCATTCTATTGGTTCATGGGCTGTAATAGATATACCAATCGCACTCATAGTGTATATGTGAGGACATCAGTGTTTTTTTTTTCTTGCAAAAATACGGAATCTATAACTTCTTGAGTTACTTTCATATTAATGCCTAATTCAAAGTAGGAGGGTGGGTCATATTTTAAATATATTCTTAAACTTCTTGCATATTTACTTCCTTTTGCGTGTTTCATTCACATTTTAGGTTTTCCTCCCTTTGCATGTTTTTTTAATTCCTTTTCCTTAAATCTTTCAATTTAATTTTCTGGTAATTTTTTTTCTTGCTATACTCCGTGTTATTTCATTAAATGTATTTTTTTAAAGAAAAATCTGATTTCTTTTTTGTATAATCATTTTTTCTCCCTTACCTTTAACCCATAAATGCTTTTACCTTTTTGTTCCTAGATTTTGCTTGTTTCTAATAACTAAATTCTACGTGTGCGTTATATGCCTACCTATCTTACTTTTTATTTTAATTTTATATATACTATTTTACAATTTATTATTTCTGCTGAGTTATCAATGCTCTGCTTGATATTTTCTTGAGACTGCATAATTTTTTAAAATTTGATGTTAAAAATAATTTTGGAAAATAAAATTACAAGCTGATTGAAAATTTCAATTAATTTGTTTTTGTGAAGTTTAATATTTAAATTTATTTTTTCGTTTAAAGTTCTTAAAAATAGTGTCAGAATACAAATTTCAGCTTTGCAGAATATATCGAAAATTGAAAATGTGAGCTTGTGACATTACACACGCCACGAATTGCCTGCACAATATTTTTAACGATATACAGAATTGACTGGAAATCTCACATAGCGACTTGTATAGATTTTAATGTATTGTCTATAAATCCTAGTAATTTTGAACTGAACTCAGAAGACAAAGAAACTTTCTTCTAAAAGAGGAATATCAAAGAGACAATAGAAAAAGTTCCAATTTGTATAATCTCGATAAAATTGTAATTTATGATATGTGAGTTTTATTATTATTAAGGATATATTTTTAAATTATACTTTCGGGCAATTCAACGTAATGCTAACACAGCTCTCAATGCTTCAACAGCTAAGTCGAAATTAAAACCTCAAAACAAGATTTCAATATTCAATTCTTGACTTTTTTACTAAAAGTTGCGGTTGATTTGGCTAACTGATTTTTTTTCTCCTTAACTGAATTAAAATTTTCCCCGAGAGGCTTTGATTTACCCTACAATACCGATTTACTTTATTTTTAATTCTTACTATTAATTACCGTGAAGAAAAAATTCGCATTTAAAAGTAACTATTTTTTTTTTAAATTTAAAATAAACATTTTTTTAAATTTAATTTTTAAAAATGTATTAATTTTAAAACTTTTAAATTTCAAATTTTTTTTTAAAAATTTCTCAATTTTTAAATTCAATTTTTTTACGTTTGAAAAGAATTTTATGTTTAAAAGAAAATTGAAGATCAATGGAGAAGAACAGCTTATATCCATTTTTTTAAAAACAGAAATGACGATTGGTTCGTGAATTTTGAGGATTGCTAAGTTTTGACAAATCATTACTGTGAAAACTTTTCACGAGAGTTATTTTACTGTGAAGATAAGCTGTGCTTGAATAAAATCGTCTCTGTCCAAGCTTGTTAATTTTGTTTTTGTTTTGTTCCATTTCTTATAAATTTGTTCTATTGAGTAAAAAATGTATTGAGACAATTTCAGGTTCGAGTTTTTAATACTATAGCTCTTAATACTATGGATTTTTTAAAGTGATTTTTTGAGATCAAATGCAAATCAAGAATTGATAATTGTAAATCTATTACTATTGTGCTATTGTTATACGGCAGGGGTGGCCAAGCTCTTTGATAGTCGAGCCATTTTTCAAAATTTGAAAATTTTTGCGAGCCACAATTAGATATGCATTTAAAAGGTATGCAAAAAAGGCATTAAATTTTTTTTTACAGAAATTATATTTATTGAAAACATATAAATAAAAGTACAAAATATGTGTATTGAATTTAAATATTAAAAATTAAACACATTTATTTTATTTCTCTTGACAATTCTTTAAAAGTACTGATTGGTGTTTGGATTTCACGAATTTTAAAGTGGAAGGAAATGATTCACATAAGTACGTTGCTCCAAATATTGAAATAAGTGAACAAGCAGCCTTTTTTAATTCAGGATACTTCGATTCTGGTACAAATTTCCAAAATTCAGTAATCGACGTCGACTTATATTTTAATTGTAGAGCTTGATCGTCTTGCATCTCTATTAATTCTAATTCTTCAGATACTTTTTGGTCATAATTATATTGGAAATGGAAAACTCACATTGAATTATGTTAATTTCAATTGAGTTCAGAGAAATATTAAAATATAATAGCACAAAAATGAAAAGGGAACACGGGTAAATTTATCGAGAGCCACAAATATTCCTTCAAAGAGCCGCATGTGGCTCGCGAGTGGCAGTTTGGCCATCCCTGTTATATGCTTACCCTGTTTATAATTTATATTAGTCCTCTAAAATAAATTTGTAATATTTCTTTCTTTTCTTAAATAGAAAGCTTCTAGAAAATTTGATTGTTGACTTAACATGCAGATTAGGAGTTCATCATTACTAATAGACAAATAAAATCGGGATTAGACTGTTACCCTAATCGTAAAACCCACCCCTCCGCTTGAAACTAACTTGCCCTAAAAACTCACTTCCCCTCTTGACCGCATTGAATTAATCAAAACTGATTCCTTAAAGAATTAATTGTAAGAATTATTAAATAGTTTTCAATTGGTTTGTCGAAAATCCTAAAAAAATATAGTTTTATGTAAGTCGCACAGTTTTATGTAGTATAAAAAATATGGATAAACCGAAGTACGTAAAAAAGAAAAGATTGCCAACTATTTTTCACAATTAAAAGATTTTATTATGCTTTTATAATTTTTTCTGTGCCACTAGCCAGCTTATAAAGTTCTAAATTGAGTTATGCCAGAGTTGAATAAACTTCCTAGGTTGCGCGTGAAATTATATAGTTTTTAATTGAGTTATGAAAGAGTTGAGAAAACCTGTTAGCCATAATGTTTAATTAAGCTGAAATGCTGACATTTTCCTTCAGAAAAATGACAAGTTGTGAATAAGGAAAAGTAAAATTTATTTACGCAGAACAAATTATAATTTACTCAATTGAAAAACAAATTCACAACTTCAAAGAGTTTGTCCTTAGTGTAGTTTTTTTTTTAATGAATAAATCATTTACTATTTTAATTACAGGATTCTTCCTAGCTACCGATTGGCAATCATAGATAAGCAGTCTACCTATGTTATTAGTCTATGAAAGAACTCTTCTGTATGTGTAGCTAACTTTGTTTATTCCGTTTTGTGCCATACATAAAACAGAAGATAAAATTTTCAGTGAATATGGATAGTGAAAAGTTTTTATCTTCTTCTGAGTTCAGGGTTATAAACTAAAAATAAAAGAGAGAGAGAAATAATAGCAAAGCTGTTTACATCTAAAAGATTAAAATTTACTCATCAAATTTACGACGTCGGTAGTTATTCATCTACTTTTTACTTTTTAAAAAATGCTGTCCAATGTTTACTTTTTAACGATTTAATTTTTTATTTTCATAAAACGATTTTTTTTTCAGGGAAACTAATAAATATTTTAGATTTTTTTTAGTTCATAAAAGTCGTTGTTCTCTTGAGTTCTCTGATTTTATTCGTATGGATGAATGCCTTTTTTGTATGCATACACACAGATGAAAAGAGGAGGAAATATTTAAAAAAATTCCGCAAGCTTGTCTTTTTGTATTTCAGGTAATCTTAAAAATTAATACTAAATATTAAAAGTTTTGTGATAATTGATTCATAATGTTTTGAAACCTATTTCTGTAAATGTTGTTAATATCTAAAGTGATTTTTTTTTTCGGTGAGTAAAATCCCGGAATTAAGTACTCTCGGGGTGAACTCGGGATGAAGTGAAATACAGTGCGTAAAATGAAAAGATTAACAGATCTCTATGAATAACTTTTGATCTAATGATCAGATTTTTACGTACTATGATTCAATCTTAATGATTCAAAAGCCAAAATTTTAAATGTGCTTATTAGTTATTGCAGACGATAGTTTTAGTTACGAACGTACTTTTAGTTACATTTAGCACCTACTTTTAGTTATAAACGTACGAGAAACTTACTTTCTCTTAATAAATATACTTTTTTTTTCTCTGCAGATTTGGATTCCTGACTTTCAAAGTTTAGAAGAGGGGTTGTTGAAATCTGGGAAATAGTGCCCTTAATCATAATAAGAGAGTGTTCGAAAGTTAGGGTTTAGTCATGCGTCAGGAGAGCGGTTTAAATCATATCGGATCAGAAGAGCAATAGTGGTTCGAACTTGGGTTTCTTTAACGTTAAATTTAATTTTTAAGCGAATTGAAAAATTATTGCACTCAATTACAAAATGCGATTGTAGAAAGATAATTCCATGCAAAAAAATTTTAATATTTAGATATCATTTTTAATTGATTTATTTCAGAGTAGTCGAAAAATTTTGGACAGTAAGGTAAACAATTGTTTGCCCCATTTTCAATAAAGTAATTCTAAGGTACAAAATACAACGAACGAAATCGGATGAATAGTTCTTGAAAAATTAAATTTTAAGTATACGATTTTTTATGCGCACTGTACGTACAAATTTGTGTTTTGTAAACGCATAACAATTTTTCGGATTCTCTATCTTCAAATAAAATAAAGAATTAACATCGTTATTTCAACTCAAACAAAATTGCTGATGATGATGATTACATAGCTGACAGCTTGTTACGGTCATCGGGAAAGATTTTAAACAATGGCACTATAATAAAACTAAAATTTCACTACTTCGCCAGCACTTTGTGTCACTGAGGGTTTCCCAATTGTTTTTACCTAAATTGTCGACTTTTCTTTAGCGGTGATTTTTTAAATAAATTTCATAAATTTCATAAACTGTGAGCATATTAAAAAAAAAAAAAAAGACTAACTGTTAATCCGTTATCAAGCATTAATTAATTTATTAATTTTGGTTTTATAATTAACTATTTTGAAAATAGCTATTTTGAAATAAGTTAAGAATAGACTTTCTTCACTTTATAAATCTTAACTGTTTGAGTCCCGTATTTAAGAAACACTGTCGAAGAATCCTAAACAGCTCTCTATATGAGTACGAAAAGGTTTTATTTTACGTCGAAATATACCAAGCAGCGTGATTTGTTTATTTTACATCGATGAATCCCAATCGGATCAATAGCGCTTCTTGTATTTGTTAGGTAACTCGGCTTTTTGTCATCATTTGGTCACATTTATTGCAGTTTGCAAAGCGATCGGACGTATTACAGCGTAAGTGTTTGCTAATAATTGTGTGTTTTAAAATGATTAGACGATGCAACGCAAAAAGTAAGTAAGAAATTAATCTACATTTACTGTTGGTGTATCCCCAAAAAGGTAGAATGAATCGAAAATCTATGAGCATAATTAGTAATCCATGTAATCATATTATTGACGACTACAAAGACTATATTGTTCCTGCAAAAGACAACGCATTTTCAGTACTTCAAAGGATAGTGATAACAATGAAATAAAAAAATTTATTTTGTAACGCATTGTGCGTCGAAGTGGGAAAATAAAATGAGTACCAAGCATGCTTAGAACAAAACACTGGGGGTTTCGCGTGCGGCTGACCACCTAACCGGAACATCTGCACCCCATAGCCCAAAGTCAGGAAAACTGAGATGGGCACAGTAGGCCATGGCCCTCTATGGGCTGTCGCGCCACTGAACTTAGTTTAGTATTTACATTAAAAGGAGCTGTGTGATGGACTTGCTACCTTAAATCTGAGCGCAAGGTTACCTTGGTAACTATATTAAACATCTTTGTAAGTGTATTTGGTTAGTATTAAAACAGAACCTATAACCATAATACCTGTAGTAACTAATACCGAAATTGCGAAACAATGACGTCAATAATATGCAGTGTATGTTGTACTCCTGATATTTCTAGCAAATTTTTTAACCTTGTTTGCTGTGATATTTATAATTTTGTCCTGTTATTCCTGATTTTTGTATATTCAGAAAAATCCTTTATTTCCACGAATACAAATTCAAAATATTTTAATTTTAATTAACGAAGCTAGTAAAAATAGCTAGGTAGATAATTTAAACTTAGAGAGTGTCTATTAATTTTATATACAGTATACTTGCGATCTCTCGAAAACCTTGTTACGTCAAAAAAATATTTTTCCTCTTGGCATTACGTATCCACCTAATGTTAGTGTGAATTCCTATGTCGAAGAGTTTCTTCTAAAATCCTTGCTATGTTGAATTGTTTTTAGAAATAGAAAATGAATTTTTTTACAAAAATTGTAATGTAAGTTAATTATAGATCAATTCTTTTCTATTTAATGCATAAATTGTTCTTGTTTTACTTTTAAAAATAAAATTATTGTTATATTTAGACTTATAGTCAACTATCATTGGATACATATTTATAATTGCCAACTCTTCCAGTTTTCCCGGTTTTAATTTTATATTTAATTTGGTGGCAAAATTTATAGAGTCACATTTTATTCTTCATTAATGCAGCAATTTATTTAAAATAAATTTTATAACTAAGAAAAGAAAATAATGAAAGTGTCAATAATTTAAAACACTGTTTTTTACCTTTCAAAATCAATGATTTAAAAAAAAATCATTTGATTTAAATCAACAAACCCTGATAGTTAGTAGTTGAAAAAAGATGCCATGAAAAACATTATAAAACTTTAAGAGTGGCTAACTTTTGAACTTTGAAACATACAATGCTGTAAAAATATTAGAGTTTAGAATACAAACTAAGCAAAATAAAACAGCATGGGCCAGGGTAATTAATTTAAGGAATAACTGATCCATTTTAGTGCACGATAATGACTCATGAAAAAGTAAAGTCTTATTACAAATTTTAAAATAAAATTACCCAAGTAACCCGGCATCTGTAACCGTTGAGAGGATTTCAAAACACTTTTTCATTCTAATTTACAATATGTCATCGCCAATTCCAAGATGGTGCTGAAGTAAAAGAGCATAGATACTTTTGCCTTTACAGATGGTTTCAAAATAACATATCTGAAAAAAAAAAATAACTAACTGTAACTAAAAATAAATAACTTTTGTAACTAATCATCACAATAAAAAAAAACGTAAGTCATTAAATCGGCAGTTGTACTTGGCAGAAAAAAAAAGTTCGACGATAAATTCACGTGAATCGGTCACCTCAAGTGAGAGTTTCATTTCTTGATTAGGCTGCTGTAAAAAAATATCGTATAAAAAATATCAGATTTAAAAACTATGGAGAAATCAATAGCAATAACTGATAAAATTCGACAGAATTATTGACATAAAAAGTAAATACCCAAATACACGATTCGAATTTTTCAGGTTGTTTATCAGGATAATTGAAATACACGTGAAAATCAACATCAATAACTGACTAAAATACAATAGAAAAAATACATCAGTTTATGCTACTATCGGCATATATTGAGCATGCCAAAAAGTTTTTATTTAAATGCATTATTCAAATATAACAGTTAATATCTGTCAAGAAAGAAATAAAGGTAATTCTTTTTTTTACTTTTCAAAAGAAAAATCTTTCTGCAAGAACTCTGTAACGTTCAGCGAAAATGTTGTCATGTCACTGCAATTCTGCCACGGGGCTCTGAATCTTCTCATTTATTGATATTAAACTTAAAAATTGAGTGAAGAAAAAGTTGAAGCATTTAAATAGCTGAAAAAAAATACAAAAGCAAATAACCTTTACATAGTTATTTAAAGCTGCTTTTTTTATTCTTAAAAGTAAGTGTAACATAAAAAACCTAAACAAGAATTTTAAATTGATTAAAATAAAATATAAAATAATTTATAAGAATCTGCAATCACTGAAGTTTAAAAGATGATTCGCTCTAGAAAGGATGTTCTTTCCTTCATTTTTTTAAAGAACACAATCGAAAAATTTTATATTTTAATAAAATATGACTGGGAGTGGATATTTTGTTACAAATTCAGATATTCCGAACTCGGTGAAATTGAGGGGGGGGGGAATTAAAAATTAAGTTTTTTCTGTGACCTAAATCCTTGATTTTTTTTAAAAAAATAGTTAAGATCATGACAAATTTTGTTCAATAATAAATCCATGACTTTCCAGGTGTTCAGATACCTTATATGTACCCTAATAAATACATATATGTAACCAAAGAATAGCATCAGGAGAGATACCCTATTCTTTGGCATGAGCATATGGGAGAAACATTGAACAAGTTCGTCATATTTCAAGTCTTTCAGACAATTTTTTAGCCCGAGAGAAGCAGACAAATTGTTATAGTGCACAAAACCAATAAAGTAAACAAACAATAAAAGTAAACAAGATCTTTGGGAATATCAGAATTGAATAATGTGATATAATTTAATAGTTAAAAAACTTGGACATTAAAAAAAGAGGAAATTGGCGTAATTCTGACAAATATATATATACATATCAAAACCCTTTTCGAAATTATGCATTACTTGATTAATGAGCTAATCGGGTCGGTAAGTAAGATGTAGATAGATAAAATTTTCATTATTCAATTTTTATTGTTTGTAATTTAAACATTATATATTAAATAAATACATTAAACATGATATTAAATAATAATTAAATATATATATACATATAGCTGCAAATTTGTATGGTTGTTGAGAAAAAACTTCTTACTAGTAGCAACATTATAGATATTATTAAATCTTCAGTAGACATATTAAATCAATCTAGTAGACATATTAAAAAAACATTTCAATCTACCATGACAAATTAATAATTGAAAAATATGCAACTATAATCTATTTGTTAGCTCACTTAGGTCTTAAATTTTTAATTAGTTTAATTATTAAAAAATATTTTTCATCGAATGTACAAGTTGGCCGGTGTGAAAAAATATAAACAAAAGCATTTCAGAAGGCTTAACACCTCCAAACATACTATAAAATTACGCCACTGTTCGTGAATGTGAGAATTAAATAATGTGATATAATTAAATAGTTAAGCAGCCTGGACATGAAAAAAGAGGAAATCGATGTAATTCTTGCAATATATAATTATATATATTAAAAACAGCACATACCTGCCAAGATCAGAGAATTCGCTCACTTCAGCAAGGTGCATTAATTCATCTTCAGCTCGGTTAAGTTTTCTGGCTCGCTTAATAAATATAACTTTCCACTTACATTATGTGCTAAGATATAAATCTTATGAGATGAAATTAGATTTAAATATAAGAAGACAAAAGATAAATAGACCGCACACGTAGCGGACAATGATAAACAGCATCTTAACGGGTTGCGGTTCCGAGTGGTATATCGTAGATTTCAGTATTTAGAGAAAACGATTGATGTCGTGACAAAAACACGATTACAATATTGATATCAAATATTGTCCGGTTGTTGTTCAAATATCTCTAAATTTATATTTTAAATTTATTTTTTGGAATTATAACAATTTGACGTCATTTTTTGTCCCTTAAATGATTATGATTTAAGAACACAATAAAGTTTAAAATGAAAAGTTTTATAAACAGACTTTTAATGTGAAATCGACGGGAATCGTACAATATCGTACACACAATGTCGATTTTCGCCAATATTGACAATGTTGGTCGATGTAGACTGAAGCTGTTACAATATCCCTGTGCTACTTGGGCAATGCACAAAATTGAAAATATAATTCTAAACAACTTTTGTTCTAATAATCAGATTTTCATTATGGATCAAATGATTGGATCATAATGGTACAAAAAAAGTAACCTCAAATGTGCTAATTAATTAACTATTAATTAAGTTACGGAAACAAACCAAATTCCTTTGAATAAACGTTCTTTTTTTTACTCTCAAATTATGGAGTAGCCGTGATTGAGAAATTAGTTCAGTCAGAAGAGCAGCCGAAATATCTCGCTCCTGTCAAAATGACAAAGTTTTGCTTTTTATTTCCTCGTTGTATATCCAGGCTAGTAGTGTTAAAAAGTAATACACAAAAAAAAAGGTTTAGACAATCTATTTCTTATGCTCCGAATCATATATATATCTCAATCTATACAACAGATGGCAGTATCAAACTATTAGAGCTTGGAGATAGCTTATTTTAAACTAGATGTCAACGCTCATTATTATTTTATGCTAAAAATGATAAATATTTTATTTCAAACTAGATATCAACGCTCATCATTTTTGTAAGCTAAAATTTTGTTCAAAAATTAAAAAGTATATTGCTCACACTGACTTTTATACTCTCTCTGTCCCACGTTTGACACATGACGTTTGACTTACCTTGGGAGGTTTAAGTGATTTTTCTCTCTATGTAATGCAAATGTGGGTTACTTCCCTAAAAAAAATGCTCCACGAAGGCTGATTTCTCCCAATACTTGATCCAGGAGTTCCCTTGTTTTCAGGAGTGGGTTAAAAATTACAAGAATACGGAGTTGAACATTAGCAGTCGTAAACCTCCCAAAAAAATGGGTCTGTGTTCAACGATGGCTATAAAATATATATATATATATATGTATATATAAGAACTACATCACCTAGATATCGGCTACCCTCCCCCTCAAATTTCAAGAGTCAAAAAACCAAATATGTAAAAATATATGTTTATTCAGAAAAAGTGCTTTTTTGTGTTTGATTCCTTAATTTAGCTAATAGTTAACACTAATTAATTAGTATATTTGGTGCTACCCATTAAGATTGGAA
Source organism: Parasteatoda lunata (assembly GCA_949128135.1). NCBI lineage: Eukaryota > Metazoa > Arthropoda > Arachnida > Araneae > Theridiidae > Parasteatoda > Parasteatoda lunata. The sequence continues at coordinate 100,923,733 of OX421980.1, forward strand.
CTCATAATGGATAATTTCATCTGATGGTACCATTAAGACACTTTGTGAAAATCAAATCATCGAAATGAAAGTTATTACGGATGATATCTTTTCGCATTGTACTGTTTAAATTGTTCATATGTATTGGTTTACAAAATTCTATTCAATGTAATGTATTAATGCATGATTTTTGTTACTACTAAGAAAGAAAATTTTTTTTATAATGAACAAATATGTTTATAATGAACAAAAAAAATGTGATGGCTCTCCTGTATCAATGCTTAGTACCCGTTCAGTTGTAAAAAATAATTATATATTTTGATCAGTGGTCGGATGCAGCGAGCTACAAGTAGCGAAACTACATCATACTACTGTAGTTTGCAGTGATTCCTGGCAACTATTTTTAACATTAGTTGAATAAAGAAATAGAGTTCAAACGCAAAATGTTTTTCGAATTTGATTGGCGCAAATCCTTCGCGGACCCGTCAACGTACGCAATGAGAATGCCTCTGTGGTCGAGAGTTAATAAGATCAACATCTGATGTTGGGGAAAATCTGTGCAAAATCAGTTGAATTGAACCTGAGAAATCGAATTTAAAATTCGGCGTCACCGGTACTATAAAGTACATTTTTGTGTCTGATTTCTTTATATAAAATATCCTCTGCATTAATTAATTAGCATATTTGCGGTCATCCCCAACCATTAAGATTCAGTCCTTGAACATGAAGATCCGATCATTAGATTAAAAAATATTCAGGATGGTTCATTTTTTTTTCGCACTCTGCTTTATTTGTTGGGGGATATAAAAATCATTGATAACGTAAATCACAAATATTTGATAATTTCTAAGAATTTCTTAAATCACTGTCAAAAAAAGCATAGAGTTTGAAAGAACAAATTCGTGCTTTCGAATAAAGAACTCTTAAACATGAACTTCTCATATTTAATAAAGCTAATATTTTATTCAAATCCATTTTGAATACTGGTGAAAATTAAGTTCTCCGGTCAAACTTGTAGTCACTAAATTGCCACTTTTAGAAGACATTTCGTAAATAGTTTGTAGTCGTTACATTTAAAAAAATAAAAAGCAGTTGTAGTTATTTACAAAAAGAACGTTGTTTTTCCAACCACTGCTTTTGATAAATCGTAATTTAATGAATTTTTTGAATCAATATAATTTTTTTTTTTGCAAATTTACACACAATTCCTATTTGAAAGGCAAAACCATGATAGTTCTCTATTTGTTTTTGTTTAAAAAAATTTAATATTAATTATTGAAATATTTTGATATGAAAAATAATAAAGGGAATAAAATGAATGTATTTTAAAGTAATATGTTTGATATTGTAACAAAAAGTTTGCACATTTCTAGGTTTTAGGAAAAGTCCGACGAGTCCTTATTATTCGGATGATTGTGTATCAACAGTCCCGGCAGTGGTCCTGCTTTGTGCCCAAAACTTCCAAACTGCAGGCATCTGTGACCTCGGAGAGCTTTCGGTAAGTCTTACTATCTCTAAACACATGCAAATAGCCTGGTGTATAGATTGGGTAATTTGGGGGAATAAGATTGCTTTTAAAAACATCAGCACGGAAATATCACGAGAAATAGAGGGTCGTACATCATATAATTTGACGGTTAAGATAATTCTTTTATCTCAAACATAATAATATTCGCTGGATAAAAATATTTTTTACTTGTTTTATTATTATTTGTATTCTTACATTTCTAAATAGCACGTCAAAATTTTTTTAATAACTAATCAATGTAAATATTTGTATATCATAGCTGCAAAACAATTAACTGAATTTTGCCATCAATTCTCCTGGTTTTGTTTGCTGTTCTTGTTGTTGGAAGAAATTTCTCTTAAATTTTTGTATGTTATATATTATACTTTTCACAAACATTGATTTATTTTTATGTTACATTAAATTTACATTACATTGCAAACATTAACTTTAAATGACATTTTCTGATACTTACACGGACAGTTTTAATTATAACTTTTTATTAATCATAAAACTGAGTGTATTTAAACAAAACGCTAAACTATGCATTAAATACCATTAAAAAATAAAATTTCGCAAAAATTTGTAATTTATGATTGAATATTGCCCTTTTAATTGAATAACCCGCTTAATTGCATAGATTTGGTTGGAATCGATGGTTAAGCGAGGTTGACTGTATATTAGTCATTCTGGGCGTATTTACTCAGTCCATTATTTTTTCTGGATTTTAACTATGTAATAAATAATGAAATAAATATAATTTAAATCAATGAGTTTTACACTTATGAACGAAAAACAAATTTGACTTATTCTATAAATGTCATACTTTTAATTTTTATTTTTGAAAAAAAAATTTTTTTTCGATTGAATTTAGTTTCACAATTTTGTTATTTGAAAGTTTTTAACCACTGTACGTTATTCAAGAATAAGTAATACGGTAAAAAAAATGTGTTTATGTCATTCATAATGTTTTTTAGACATTTATAAATGACGTCTATTAACTACCAGAATTCACTGTCGAAAAATGTTTGCGAAGTTTAATCCTTTTAAAAAAAGTTTTTTTTTAAATATTGACACTTTAATAACAATTAAAAATGTGTACTGTCAGTCATAAATAATTGAAGTATACCATTATAGTTACAAAATTCAAAGGAAAGCCAAGGATTTTTTTTTTTTTTTTTTGAATGTTAGTGACCATCCTGCTGATGGACAAAAGTGATTTTGAGCACTTTCAATTTATGCAATCTTTAAAGAAATGCTATTGCATTTTTATGTAAGTTTATCAATAAAATTGTGTTAAAAAAAGTATTTAGTTTTTAAGTGCTTAAACAATCAGGGAAAAATTAAAAATAAAAATATATATTCCCCACTATCAAACGACATAAAAGTCCAGTCTTTTACAGTGCATACAGACATATAGTGTATAGTGTACATGCAGACCAGTTTTTTTACATATGTGTTTCAAAATGTTCTAAACTATTCATTCTGCAGAAAAATTTCATTGCTTTTGTAGGAAATTTTATAAGCCATATTTTATTGTTTCAACTTTTTCACTGTTGATTTTGTCTAATGTTTTAGAACATTTAAGCAGAACTTCTTTAAGAAAGAACTTCTTAAGAACTTCTTTTAAAAATATTAATTCAGGAAACTGTTCTTACAATTCTGCGAACTTAAAAAGAAAAAAAAATATTTCTGATTTTTTTTAATTTCTGCAGCAAATATTTGTGTTATTGATGGGAAGATATCTAATATCATTTGCGATTTTAATTATCATCATTAGTGATCAAAATTTGATATTTAGTTATGAACTTATTATCTTACTTTTTAATTCTTTGTTGTACCAACTGTTTTAAAAATTCTGCAATTTCATAAACAAACACCAGCTTGAAAAGAGTGAATACTTTATTTCAAGCTTATAATTGCGAATTCATACACACTTAAAGTGAAATCTAAACAGCAGTAATTGAAGAAGCTTAGATGTATTTATTCCATTTATTAATTATTTTTGCCAATTTTGGCGTACTATTTAAAACCATCAGAGGGCAATGGTAGATTGTTTATAATAGATCACGAGAAGATAAACATTTATCTCACATGCTACTGAACATTCCACAGAAACAGAAATTTACTGTTATTAAAGGCATGACTTGTGTAATTAAAATAACTATGTTTATATTACAAGATTTATATAAAACTTCCAATTCCATTAAATAATTTTATAATATTTATAAAATTAATATGCGATAAGTGCTTGTTTTTGATAAAGTTTGATTTGCAAACAAACTTTATTTTAAGAATATATATATATATGAAACCTTTTATATATACTACCTAAATTAATGATTCTTACTTTATATTGCATCGAAATATATAACTTTACTAAAATGTGTATTCTGCCAACATGGATAGGAAAAAATCCAGTAGATTTTACGAAATAATAAAAGTTTTATGACAACAGTTCCATAATATTTTAAATAATTTTCACATAGGAAAGTTCGGGGATTTTTACTGTCGTCAAAATATAAAGACTTTTAATACACTAATAACTATAAATTGTGTGCAATATTTTCCATTTATGATTGGAATTAAATAAATTTGAAATGTTTGTTTATTATTATGTTAACTTTTAATTTTAGATAGTATAAGACAAGTAAATCATTATTGATAAATAAAGGATTTTATAATTTAAAAAGAGAGTACAGTAAATAAACTGAAATTTCTAGAACAAAGAAAAAAAAAAGCTTTAAACTGATTACTATATGTGAAGCTCGTACCTTTATGCACTGGTAATACTTATTTAAATATTCAAGAAAGAGATAAATTGTGTAAAAATTCTGTTCCCATAAGAATTTTTTTCAAAAACTTACTCAATTATAGAGAATTTTCTAAAATGTACAAAAACTAGGAGAACTTTTATTATACCAGGAGAAAATGGCAAAATCCAGTAGTGTCTACTGGTAAATCCAGGAGAATTGGCGGCTATGTGTATCATATCTTGCTGAAATTTAAAATTTTAGTGCTGTTGAATACCAAAATGGTGGCAGCTACTTCAACAAATCAGTACTTTAAAAAGACATTTTCGGAGTTTCACTATTTCAGGAAATTTTTTAGGTTCTTTGGTTAGCAAAATGCTTAAGTAGAATATTGTAGTACTTTATTATACAACAGAGACGAGGAGAGGGGAAGGGAGGAGGGTCTATATATAAAACAGGTCTTCTCCCCAGATAGCGTACTCGAGCGTTGCGATCGCGAATCAGCACGCACTGTGTAGTAGTCATAGGTATGCACTCATCCCACAAAATGAACATTTTGTTTTAAAAATATTTTTCATTTTAAGCTTTTTGATTGAAACGTATAGGATCTTAAAATATTGTAATTTGGAGTATTCATGGGTCTCACTCCTCAATATTCAGGACTGAAATCAGTCTTGGGAAAATAATCAGTGATCAAAATTCTGTCCTCCAATTGAAATCTATATTTAAATTAATTATCCAAAAACTTTATTTTTCCTTATTTTTCTTTAAAAAATGCAACTTATATTTTCTGTTTGAAATAAATGAAATTACTCTTTTTCATAATTATTGCTGTATTCTCCTTGTTTGAAATGCTAGGAAAAGTTTTTTTAATGACATTTATTCAGTCTAAGATAAGATATTAATTAATAAGAAATTAGTTAATTAAGAAATTAATGAGAAAAAGAAATATAAGTAGAGATATGAATGGCTCGAAGGTGATTATTGTTAAAAGATATAGTAAGCTAACTGTTAGATTTGTTTTGTTTGCTGTAAAAATAGACTAATATAATGAAGAAAAATAAATAGTTTCTTGTAAGAAAAAATAAACAAGTCATTGATATAATGTAAAGGTCAATTTTCCGAAAAGGTACATTTTGCTGTTAGTGAGCTATTGTTTTATTCTGAAAATTCTGCTAAACAAAGCTAGACCGTGAGAATTAGTCAAAAAAGTTCAGTGTTAAAATTTTTTTTGGAGTGGGTACCCTTTGAGTATAATTTTTAAAAAAAATTTTGAGTTTCAAATATTTATTAAACAGCTCTTAAAAATATCTTTCACTTCATATAAGAGCTTTTTTATAAGAACCCAAAAGTACTATTACAATATAATTTGCCAATATTTTGAAGATTATCCATGTGCAGGTTACTACAGGCATTTATTGTAAGTGTTTAATTAATATTTAAGAAATATATTAAAGTTTATATTGGTAAAGTTTATTTAATATTAAAGTTTGCGTTTAAGAAATAAATTCATACTTTTTAAGAAAACTTTGTGATGACAATATAAAGTAAATATAAGTAAAATTCAATATGTAACAAAAAATTATCATTTTTTTATCTGTTTTGCAACGTTTATATTCTTTGCTAATTTAAGCATAATTTAAATATAGCTTTTAATCTGTTTATTTTCAAAATTAGTAAGGAAAGTTAGTGTAGACATTGGGCTAGATTAGACATCTTGAATAATTTTTTTTATTATTTATAGGTCAGATTTTTTCTGTGAGGTATCATAAGTTGGTAACATAACTGTACACTGCATAAAAAAATAAAAAAAAAAGCACCCTGAATAATTTTTGATCTGATGATCGGATCTTCACATTCTAGAACCCAGTCTTAATGGTTAGAGAGGGTGACCTTAAATGTGCTAATTAATTAGTGAAGACGATATTTTAAGTTATAAAATGCATTTATCCAAAAATAATTCAATTCAGAGAATGACTTTTTATAAGTATTTATAATTTTTTATTATTTTTTTATGATTTTGAATTGTAAACTATGCAATTTTTACATTACTTTAAAGGATGTAATTTTACATGGCAAATTACAAAATTGGTCGAATATTTCGTGAAAATTGAATGTTAAAAATATGACTTTTGTAAAAGTGATTTTCTCAGAAACTATAAGATGATTTTTAGCATACCCGTTAAAAATAGTTATGATCAAATTGAGTTTTAACTAACTTGTCTTAAAATCTAAAACACTATTTGCTATTCAACAAACAACATTGTCTGCCGTCAAATTAGTAAGTTCGTTGTAGGAACTCGTTAATCGTATAAAGTAATGTGTGTTCGACCCCTGTTTAAGTTAATACTCTGCTAATACTAACTAAAACATTGTACCGTTATTTTTAAAATTCCTGCTTGTACTTCAAAAGAATGTACATTATTTGGATCAATATCATGCACCCTTAAGGGATCTCGAGGATTTTTCCTAACAAAATTTTCGACTTTTATAAGAAAAAAAAATGCGTACTATAACTTGTTTTATGCTGAGCATTTAAATACCAAATATAAGATAATATTTATTCTAAACTTCTAAAAAGCAAAACAGCAGCAAACTTTACAGCAAAAATACTGCAAACCTTTTACTGAAAATAAAAGGTATCTCATTAATTTTCTTAATTGAAATCGTCTGCAAACTCTTATACGAGGGTTGCTATTTATATTTCTGGCCTAATAATGAAAAAACAAATATGTAGGATCGAAATTGGTTTTATTGTTTTTCAAAATATTCTCCATGATGATGAATGCACTTTTGCATGCGTTTGAACCAATTTTCAAAGCACTTTTTCCAGTCCGATTGAGGTAACTCCAAAACATGCGTTTTGAATGCATCAACCGCTTCTTCGGGGGTCGAAAATCGTTGTCCACGTAATTTATTTTTGATGTGTGGGAATAAGAAGAAGTCATTGGGTGCCAAATCAGGGCTGTACGGAGGATGACCCATCAGTTCGATCTTTCGCTCCGTCAGAAATGCCTTTGTTTGAGTTGATGTGTGAGAGCTCGCATTGTCATGATGAAGAATGATTCGCCTGTTCTTCTGCTTTTTTCGAATTTCTCCGATAACTTCTGGCAAACAAATGGTCGTGTACCATTCAGAATTGACCGTCCTGCGTTGCTCTAACGCCACTGTTGCCACATGACCGTTAATGCCGAAGAAACAGGCAATCATTTGTTTCGATGAGTTGATGTGTGAGTTGATGTGTGAGAGCTCGCATTGTCATGATGAAGAATGATTCGCCTGTTCTTCTGCTTTTTTCGAATTTCTCCGATAACTTCTGGCAAACAAATGGTCGTGTACCATTCAGAATTGACCGTCCTGCGTTGCTCTAACGCCACTGTTGCCACATGACCGTTAATGCCGAAGAAACAGGCAATCATTTGTTTCGATGTGCTTCTTCCTCGAACAACTTTTGATGGTTTTGCCTCGTCTTGGAAGACCCATACAGTTGATTGCTGTTTTGTTTCCGGCTCATATGCATAGATCCATGATTCGTCACCTGTGTAGATGTTATACACAGCCTTTGATGTACCTTGAACGTATTTTTCCAACATTCCCTTGCACCAATCGACACGAGCCTTTTTTTGAGCGTTTGTCAGATTATGCGGGATCCAACGCGAACAAATTTTTTTTACGCTCAAATGTTCATGCAATATTTTAATGATGCTAGTCATACTAATGTCCAAAGACGCCTCTATCTCACGGTATGTCACATGACGATCTTGCTTTATCAGTTCACGCACAGCATCGATCTTTTCTGGCACAACAACGGATTTTGGACGACCTGCACGGGATTCGTCCTGGATCGAACATCGACCACGATTAAATTCGTTATACCAATTTTTTACGGTGCTGTAGGATGGCGCTTTATCGCTGAATAAAGAATTAAGTTCATCGAAGCACTCTTGTCTTGACAATCCACGTCGAAAGTTATGAAAAATAATGGCACGAAAATGTTCACGATTCAATTCCATTTTTTGAAAGAGAAGAACTTTTCAATTTACTGCCAACAACACAAATGAAGCTATAATGGTAAATCGTCTGCTGAATTTATGTTTAAAAATATCAAATTTTCGATTAAAATCATCTGCGGTCACATAGCAACACTTACTGTTGCCAAGGCCAGAAATATAAATAGCAACCCTCGTATTTTGTTTTATTCGAAGTTATGCCTTTTTATCTGTTTTTTCTCAATTCAAATATTTCGACTTTAAATAAACCCATTAAGTTAGAACTTTATAATTGGTTTAAGTATAGCATGTTGTTTAAATTTATTCTAGCACTTGAATTTTGGTAAATACTTTATTTTATTTATTTAAATTTTTTGGAATAAAATATTTTTTTTCCAACCAAATCCTAAAACTTTGTTTTATTTTAAAAAATACTATTTATTTCTTCAATTTCTATGCGTTTGTAAGAAAACCACTTTTGATTGACTATTTCATATAATTTTCATATTTTGGTTTTCAATATGCAAAAGTATTGTTTTTTTATATATATACAGGGTTATTCATAATTCCCTCCGGGGTTTCGTAGCGTTATAGTAAAAACACGAAGATGAATATGGCAAAAAAAAAAAAAAAAAAAAAAAACATATGAAATTATTCCGAAAGTATTCAAGTTTTAATTTAAGCAGTTGCCGGTAGAGATGGCAGTAACATGTACCACTGAAGCCAGTTGTAGGAAATATAAGGTTGTAGTAAACAGACGATATTATGAATGATCCTGTATAAAAAATTCTCTAAAAAGTTCTCTTTGCATTACAAAAATATTTGCATTCAAATAATGTCTTTGCTTTTGTTAAACTATTATGGAAAATTAAGAATCTTAAGTTAAATTTTAAATAAGTTATAGAACTTTTTTTAAAAGAAGGTGTTTATTAATGCTTTTCGATGATATCAAAACCCTTACAGCTTAATATTAAAATTATCATTTACTGTTATCTATGACGTTTAAAATTATAGCACATTATTTATTTTCGTTCTGCAAACTTGTTCTGCAAACTTGTTGGTCAAACATTTCGGTAAATCAAATTTCTTTCTTATGCTAAGTACAGAGCTTCAGTCTACAATCTATAGATATATGTTACATATGTATTTTAAATCGAAATATAATAGCAGAAAATTTGTTCCAAATAGTTTATATGGGAAAACTTTGGAGCCTTTTACGGTTAATTTTACTTTTTTGCATCCAAATCTCCAGAATTATTTAGACAAATCCGAAAATAAATTTATAGAATTAAAAAATAGCATTTGTTTGAAAGTAATTTATAATAATAACTGGGACGTTTTGAACAGGAATTCTTGCATTAAAATTCGTACAAGATGATTTATTCCTTATTCAAATCCTTTTTTAAAAATTCCAAACAAATATTATAAAAATAATTAATAACGTTTGAAATTTTAACCACATTCAAATTCGACATCCACATTAACTTGTGGGAAAAACTTTCTTTCCGCACCTGCGCTATTCAAATCTACTATTTCAAATAGAAATAGCTTTCTAAGTTTTTAAATTTTTTGACATTTATTTTTAAAATTTCACACTTTATTATCATTTATAAACTTAGTTTTTTTTAACTATCTAAATACAGAGGCCTCAGAGTTGAATAAAAAAAATAGTGTTAGAAGAATTATGAAAGTTTTCGCAAATGTTTATTTGACATGATGAATTTTAGCTATCATGTTAAGAGTTTTATTTTTAAATTTAAGAGAAATTTAAAAGAGGGCCGTTCATATATTACGTAAGCAGGTTTCCCGCTGTTTTGATATACCCTCTCAGCAATGAAAGATAATTACAAACAGTTTTTCGTGCTTACATAAGAAATCTCATCATTTTTCTTTCAGCTTTTACTTTGACTGTAATAGTGTAATTTTAGATTTAAATGAATCATAAAATAACTTTTTTAAATTTAAATAAATCATAAAATAACTTTATATAAAACTAAATATACATTTTAGTTTATTTTCTAAAAATTCTTTAACAGTTTTTGGTGATTTTTTTTTCTCCATTGTCAAATGTCTCTAAAATTTGTTAAAGATTATTTTTTCTACTTCTTTCCCCAAACTTAACTTTATAATTGCAAATATGAAGTTTTCTAATTTTTTCCGCATTATTTGTTATATTTTTTGCGAAAAAAAAAAAAAGAAATTTGAGAATAGGAATTTATGCTGTCTTAAACAAGTATCTCTTTCCTCTTGTAAGTGACAATAAGCAAATCGCAAACCTTAGATGCTTTCGTAATATTTTAACGGTTACAAATCAAATATTTAGTTGCTTTTTTAGACAATGCAAGCATTTTGTCTTCTTAAGTAGATTGTGTATCATCGAATCCGCAAGAAATTGTCCTCGCGACAAATTTTAAAAAATACAAATTGTAGCCGAGAAGAATTGTGCTTGCGACGAGTGGTCCCCACGAGGAATTGTCGCGGCGACGACCCGCTCCCCCACTGAATTGTACCACGAAGTCTGTAATCTTGTATCCGCAAAAAATAAATTATAACGTAAGCATGTTTAACAAATTTCTAATTAAAAAAACATAAGTTTAAATTTTGCATATAAATTAAACTTATATTATAGAAATCATAATCTCTTAAAAGCTTGTTGGCAAAAAAAAATGAATTACAGCTAAATTAAGGTGGCAACCAAGAAAGTTAATTTTGTTAACAAACCAATAGTAGAAAATAATTATCCAATCCTGAAAAATCGGTTTTTGCTTTAAACTTGCTTCACCTAAGTTTCGATTAAAAATAAAAAAAGTTTACATTTTGCTAGTTAATAATGGCGTAGAAGAACAAATTGTTATCTCACATTTGGGTGCTAAAGTATGATTTTGCTAGAACTTTAAAAATATATTATCTTAGGAATTTTGTCTCAAATTTTAAGCCAAGCGAAGGAAATCGTTAGCCCACCAAAAAGTTTTAAGTAACACATCAATGAAGAAATAAGGCAAAAATTAGCTTTACCTTTTAAAACAGATGGGATATCAGTGTCCCATTTAATGTTTTTTTTTTTATTTTTTTAAATTTTTTTTTAAGATTTTCTAATTCCAAGCAAAATCATATTCTGGTATTTTTTAACTATAAAAACAGTTTAATAGTTTCTATAAAAGTCGAATTATCGAACAGTTTTTATATATTTGTACTAAAATCTAAAATAAAAAAAAAGTAGTATACCTTTTTTTCCACTCATATTAAAAAACTCATCCAATGATTTCGTCAATTATCGATATATCAATCCCGAATTACTGTTTCTCTATATAACTGCAAATAAAACATAATTATATTGAAAGTGAGTCCATATTTGTCAAGGGACATACCCGTCTGTGCCTATCTATCCATATTTCATAACCATAAATTATTAAAGTTCTGAATATAATATTTTTTTTACTTATTTTGACCTAAATTAAGACAAAATAATGAAAAAAAATTTGAAAAATATGTTTAGTAAAAACCTTGCATCCAAAATTTAAGCTAATTTTTATGTTTGAAACTACAAAGTTTGAATTTTGAACTCAAACCATAACCATTAGAAGTTAAACTATAATTATTCCAAAAATTTTGGTAAGCAAACGATAAGATCCCTCTAAGTAACTTAAAAACAATAATTGATTGACGAAAGCTAGAACAAATCGGGAAAAATGTAGGAGGAAAACTAATTTATATTTTTTTTAAATGAAATTCGAAAGAATAGCGTTAAAAATAAATAATTTGCAATAGAAAGAACTATCACAGCGCACTCTACGCAACTAGAAATAGTTACTATCAAAAGCATTTCATTCTATTTTGACCAAACAACTCGACATTAAATTTTTTTCCAAATATCAATCCAAAGCAGGTCATAAGTAGTCTCCAAATATTAACTCAAATTTTAATAGCAAAACTGAAAGAAGAAAAGAAAAAGGTTTTAGATTAAACACCACCAATTTTTTTTTCTATTTAATCGACTTTCACTTTTTGATACACATGTACATTGAATCCCATTTAGTAAAATTTTTCAAAGTAAATAGTATCGTATGCCTCAATTTCAGTAAAAAGTTGTTTTCACGCATTTGTATGACTTATAAGTCCTTAAAAAGTCATAATATAATCATAATAACAAGTATTCAAACATTTTAAAATTTCCTGTTTATTCACTGGTAGGACCTGTTCATTCACTTAGTTATCTTACTACTTATTATTTGAACCCCCAAGTGAAATAATAATTTATAAATTTCATCCCATTTTTTACATTTTACAACAAATATGTTGACACTTTCATTTACCAAAAATTGCAGAATTGAAAAATATTATGAAATTTTAAATATAGACTGTGCTTAATACATTTAACGGTTGGTTTAACCTACCGTTAGTTTGAATTTTGTTTCCTCACGTTAACCCATGGAAAAAATTGTTAGCCTAGCAAATATTTTCAGGGAATCTATCTAAACTTTAAGAAATTAGATTCGTTGACCCTATAGTTGGAAATCAATTTTCCAGCTATAAGTTTTGTTAACCTAACCTCCGAAAAAAAGTTATAGCAATCAAAATTTGTAGCTAAATTGCGAAATTGACAAATAAAAGATTCAATTTTAACTTTAAACAAACCAATCCCCATGTCCGCGTCGCTGATATATGTTTGAGATAATTATTAAGCTTAAAAAATTAAATATGGACAATCTGAAATATTTTCAAACAGATGGGATATCAGCAAGCCCCCCCAAAAAATTGTGCTACAGGGGTTTACTTATTGATGAAGACGTTTTATATGTGGTGGGCTTATTTTTAAAAACTTGATTATAAATTTATAAGGGAATTTTACTATCTGAGACAATTTTAGTATTTAAAGTAAACAATATTTGTTTATTGGTGCTTTTACACACTTCATCCCCTCCCATTTTTATTCAGCAAATAATTTCAGGAGGAATCTATTAAGGCATAAAATGTATTGCAGTGGTCGGAATCAACGAACTATACGTATGCACTGCTCACTGAAATATCATTAAAAAAATTAAAGAATTGAGGTACAAACGCGCTTGTCTAGTCGAAGTTCTCCAATTTCAAATCGATTCTTGCCTACTTGCCTGGGAAGTGAATGCGGCCGGTGCGCGAATTTCCACTTTGTCGACTCCCGATGACATCTTTGGCACCGTATTTTGAAATTCGCCAAGTCGGGTCTCACATATTCTCGCAAAAATCTTCGAACACTATTTCGCGCATGTTTTACTTGGAACATACGATTTAAAAAAACGCGCGAGTGAGCGTGAAGTGTGAATAAATTTAGCTGCTTCATAAGTTTTTGTGTATTATCTGTCTCTTTATAATCAGACTTTCTGAAACATCTTTTTATTTCTTTGTTTTTTGTTTCCTTTTTAGTTTTAAACTTGTTTTATAATTCTTATCTCGTTTCCGAAAAGATAAAGTTTGTTTTATATCTTTTCCCCTCTTCTGTAAGTAGGATATAGCTTTTTAATTATTTTTATAAATTTATTTCAAATAATTTATGGTGTCTTTACCAAGCATGTGGCCGTAATATTTAATAATGCAGCAGACTTTTGTACCTTATTGTTTAGTTTTTAAATCCTTTAAGTAACTGAACAATTTACGAGTTTCAAGCAGTATGTGTGTAATGATGATTGTTCATAACTACATAACAATTTAAAGACCATCTGTTTATTTATGCCTGATTCAGGAAAGATTTCATGTATGACAAGATATTGAGTCAAATAAGAGAATCTTAACAATTTTTGTATTTAAAAATTTACTTTAAATAAAGAAAGTAGTTTTAAAGCAATTGGGTTGAAAGGTTGAGAATTTACACTTGTCTCTAAACCAATTAATAAATGTTATGATAATAAAGCAAAACTCTTATTATCAGTTATAACAGCAAAAGTAAGATTTTACTACCTAATAAGAAACAATTATTACCATTCTGGAGGGACAGAAAAAAATAGGTCATACAGTTTTCAGACACACAGAATGCATGACGGGGGTTGGCGAGCGCCAGCGAGCAGGGGGCGAAGCCTCCTAGTAGATGAATAATTTCAAATGTGCAGTGATCGAAACAAGAGCATAGGAAAATATCGAAATTTTCCCTGACAAATTTAAGATACATTAAAAAAAAGTTCAGCCTCTAAAATTTTACGTTTTAATAAATATGATTTGATGTTATAACAGATAAATTAACTATATGAAAATTGTAGTGAATATGTGATAAATTTGTTTCTTTATGTCATGGCTTTATTTAAAAATATTTTCTCCCCTTATTTTCATAATAGTATGCATTTTCTGGAAAAATTTTGAACAGATTAAATGATATTTTTTCTCATTTTTTTAAAGACTCTCTTATGAAGAAAATATTTCAAATCAAAAGTTGTTCAGTATAAAATATATGTAATGTTTTTTTAAAGATATGGTAAGCATTTTGAAGGAAGATACTTATTTTTTCTAAAATGGAAATAATTGAAAAAACCTGATAAAAATGAAGGAAATGAAAAGAATTATTTTTCATACTGCGTAAAAAAGAATTCTTGATATTTTTTTTTTTTTTTTTAAATAAAAGCTGAAAATATGAACACTTAATAATGTGATGATTTATGTAGGAGATAATTTTTTTAAAACTTAATTAAGGTATTCATAAGAAATTGATTATTCTGAAGAGATAAGCAAGTTATTACTCCAAATTTTTATTTAATTTACAGGAAAAGTTTCGATTTGAAATTTTTTTTAAATTGAAATATTCGTGTAATTAACTGAAATAATTGTGTGTGTATGGTCGTTAAACGATATTTCGGCAGATTTCTCTACTTCTTTCTTTATTGAAGGACGAATTATTTTTTCCCGATATTTGAATTTTTCTGGTCTTAAACGAGGATAAAATTTTCACTTAATTGAACAAGCAACTTTTAAAAATATCCATGAGTGGGAAGATTCGTTGCAAATGCTGTATTGAGGCGAGCATAGGGTTGCCTCTCAGTGAGGGTTACTGGATAAGGCGATGAAACAGTTGTTTAATAAAACCGAGGCGAGTGGAGGTGCCCGGGAGTCGACATTAGGGAAAATCGCAGCCGGCGTATCATGCCGTTGGTTTCAAAATTGCGGATCCTTAATATCAGGGATCCCTGTGGGTAACATAAGCTATTGCGGAAATACTTTTTATACCTGCTTAGAATTGTTTTTTAGCCAAAACAGTTTTTAATTGACTAAATTTATTTTTGGACCGAAATTACGAGTTTCGTTACGCCCTGTTTGCTCATTGAGGAAAATTAATCTCTCATGTCAACCCAGCAAAAAATTTCGTTAACCCACCCATAAAAAGGAATAAAAAGTCGCAACAAAAACAGGTTCAACTGATTTTTGTCATTTCATTCAAATTTGTTTCAAATTTTTTTGCTGATTCGGAAGATCATTGGTTTTACTGAGCTATAAATTTTTTTAAAAAATATTTTTTCACGTTATCAGTCTTTAAAAGTTGAAATGCATCACTCAGTAGAAAATTTATGACATACATTTTTGTTTCATTTGTTGCCTAACTATGCAGGCAAACATTTTGTTTACCTGTATAGTTAGACATACTGATTGAGTTAAAAAGTGTTAAGAAGTTCTTAGGGTTAAGTTTAAGTGACATTTAAAATTGTTTCAACGGTCGAAGGTTGCGAAAAAATAAAATAAATTTTTGGAAACAGAATAAACTAGTTGGTACTAATTATATTGGTACTCATTAAATTAAGGAATAACAATTTTAATTTTTCAATTTTTTTTTACAATAAATTCTAAAATAAACTAAGTTGACAAAAAAGTAAGTGCTTTAAATTTAAATATAAAACATTTAGTTCATTAAAGAATGCTTAATATTTCTTATGAATTTTGAAATAGTTACAAAGCGGAAGTAATAAGGCAGTATTAACATTTCCGAATAATTGAATTCCCATTCTTTCAGAGGGCCCCTAATTCATGTGTCCTTCTGGACCTCTAACTCTCAGTCCGACTCTGGGATCATGAACAGGGCTGCGTGCTGGTTTATAATTTTACATCCTTATGTTAGAGTAACAAAAATTTTTATCAGATTTTTTCAAAAATAAGTTTCGACTCATTTTTGATCAGACATCCATGATCTTAATAACAAATTTTAGATTTAAAAACAAGAGATCATAATAGACATGTCGACAAATGTTAAAATTTACTTAAAAAGAAAAACTACACAAATCTTTATGTCAGCTTGTCTTTACATGCCTACCTTTAATAACAAATAGAATTCATGGATTGGGAGAGAAAGAAAAACTAATAATAATGTTTAATGATTTTTAACTTATACTTAAAGTCAGTGTATATCTTAAATAAATGATCAAGCAAGTCTTATAAAAAATGAAAAACTTATGTCCTCAATGTTTCTTACCTGTGGACCATCAGGGATTTTGTGAGTTTCAGATGAGTTTCAAAAAATTAAAAAAGCCGGGGTTCGCACGCTCTAAATCCTCATCCCATATTGAAAGGATTCATACACCAGTAATATAAAATCATTTTTTTTAACAAATAAATCATAAATTCAATAGTTGTATAATTTAACTGGTGTCGAGCTACTTAACTGTATTTATAACTACCCCCTACTTGAAATCTAGCGATTCATTCGGATAAGATTTTTGACCTTAATGTAGCTACTAATTCAAAAGGAGGGAGTATAATTCTCTTGAATAATAAAAAAAGCGCTTTTATAATCGTTTTCTTCAAAATTTTACGATCATGATTATTGTTAATTTCTCTTTGTGCGTATTTCGTCATATCTCAAATTGTCTCAAGTTTCACGAACCATTTTTGTTTCACATAAAAAAATAAAAAATAAAAATTTAAAAAAAATTTAAAAAAACTGCAGTCAAAACAAGTTTTAGCCAAATTCTAAATTAGGAAAGAAAATATTGAATTCAAATTGTTAAGCTTCAAAGTTTTGTCTAAAAAAGTTTTAGCCGATATATGATGTAAAAAGAAAGAAGTGTGAATGTTGGAACAATAGGCCAACAAATATTTTCGTTAAATATGATAAAAAAAGATTTAAGTAATTTTCGACCAAATAATTAAGTGTTTACATTTTTCTCCCAACATTAACTTTTAGTAGGGAATCATAAAAAAATTTTCTTTTTCCAACTGCTAAAAAAGTTACAGCCAAAACAGATAGAACCTAATTTCTGATAAGTTGATTATTTTTTTATATAACTAAGAATTTTGATTTGAAGCAACAGTTGAAATTATTCCACTAAAATGTTTCGTCAGTCCACCGAATTATTCAGCAAAAAGAACATATTACACTAATCGATATTTTGTAATCTAACTTAACAACGAAAGAAAATCCACATAAACCTGTATGTAAGCTTCTCTATACATGCTTGCATGCTGTATGATAAATCACATGAATCGTATTTTAAGACACTGAAATACTTTTAATTGCTTACTTATTTCTAATTATTTTTAATTTAGCTTTAATGTTCAGTGTACTAAAAATTATATCTTTCTGAATAACTTTCGGTCTAATAATCGGATTTTCAACAACCAATTAACAATTCTAATGGTTCCAGAAGAGATTGCCGAAATACTATTTAATTATAATCCTAACAATTAGCATCCTGATGTTGATTCTGAAATGGATTTTCGCAAAGTTGTAATAAAATGACGCTTAACGTGTTCCTTAATTACGTTCAGCTATATTTATCACCCAAATATTGTTACTATAAATTCTTTTGTTTATTTCCATTATTAATATTGTATATAGAAATAAAAAAACTTAACTCGATATTAAAATAAGGATACATCAGTGGTAGATGGATTATGTGTTGGAGTCCCCTTGCCATTAGGCTAACCATAGGTGGTTTTTCTTTCTATGCAACGCAAATGCGGGTTACTTGCATCAAAAAGCGCTCCATGGAGGCAAATTTCTCCCAATACTTGATCCAGGAGCTCTCTTGCCTTGTAGATTGGGTTCAAAATTACGGAGTTGAACATTAGCTGTAGTAAACCATCCAAAAACAATTCTGCGCTCAACGATGGTAATAAAAAAACATAAAATATAAGAACTACAATAATTAGATTGCGGCCCCTCCCAGACTTCCAGAGTCAAAAATCCAAATATGTAAAAAAGAAATGCATGCTTCTTCCGAAAAAGTTCGTTTTTGTGTTTGATATCGTAACCTAATTAATAGTTAATACTAATTAATTAGCATACTTGAAGTTACTCATTAAGATTGGAACTCATAACGGGTGACTTCATCTGATGGAACCATTAAGACTGGCCCTTGTGAAAATCAAATCATTAAAGCAAAAGTTATTAAGGGGGATATTTTTTACCGTTGTAATGGTGGACAAAATTCTATTTAGTGTAATGTATTAATACATGATGTTTGCTTCTACTTTGAAAGAAAAATATTTCCTGAAAATACAGAAATTCTCTTAGTAACAGGAGGATATGTTTCTAATGTACAAAAAAAAATGTGATGGCCCTCTTGTTTCAATGCTTAGTACCCGTTCAGATGTAAAGAAATAATAATATTTTTTGATTAGTGGTCGGAAGCAGCGAGCTACAAGTAGCGAAACTACTGATACTACTCTAGTTTGCAGCGATTCCTGTCAGCTATTTTTAACGGTAGTGAAATAAATTTCAAACGCAAAAAAAAAATTCGAATTTGATTGCTTCAAATAGCAACGAGAATGCCTTTGTGGTTTACAGTTAATAAGATCTACGTCTGATTTCGTCTAAAGCTCGGAAAAATCGGTGCGAATTGGTCCCGAGAAATCGAATTCAAAATATCTCACTTTTTTAAAATGCGATTTCAGATGAACTATAAAATATGTTTTTGTGTCTGATTTAGTTACTTAAAATATCCTCTGTTGTTGTTGTCTTGTCTATGCATACAGTGCTAGTGCAAAGATTAGAGTCCCCCAAAAGTCTTGATAACAAGATTTGCAAGTTCTGGAGCCTGATGGCCATGGAGAATTTCGATGGGAGGTGCGTTAAGTTGAAAGAAGAAGCCGATAATGGCCTGGCAGTCAAAAACATGGTCTGGAGTTAGTTGCAAATGAGGACAGTACTTGCAGATGGGATAGGATTTTATATTGGTGCGTGAGATCTTCATGCCTTTGAAATGTCTAGTACGTAGCTAGGGAATGTCTAGTACGTAGATCGGGAAATTTGATTGCTTCAAATAGCAACGAGAATGCCTTTGTGGTTTACAGTTAATAAGATCTACGTCTGATTTCGTCTAAAGCTCGGAAAAATCGGTGCGAATTGGTCCCGAGAAATCGAATTCAAAATATCTCACTTTTTTAAAATGCGATTTCAGATGAACTATAAAATATGTTTTTGTGTCTGATTTAGTTACTTAAAATATCCTCTGTTGTTGTTGTCGTGTCTATGCATACAGTGCTAGTGCAAAGATTAGAGTCCCCCAAAAGTCTTGATAACAAGATTTGCAAGTTCTGGAGCCTGATGGCCATGGAGAATTTCGATGGGAGGTGCGTTAAGTTGAAAGAAGAAGCCGATAATGGCCTGGCAGTCAAAAACATGGTCTGGAGTTAGTTGCAAATGAGGACAGTACTTGCAGATGGGATAGGATTTTATATTGGTGCATGAGATCTTCATGCCTTTGAAATGTCTAGTACGTAGCTAGCTATTGTAGAGGAGTGATTTCTTGGGCAGTTTAGATCGGGGATTGTTGCCTTGCTAAAAAGCTGGTTCAAATATCTTAAATCTGAGGATATTAAAATATCCTCTGCATAATTGGCATATTTGCGGTCACCCCTTTAAGCCATTATGATTGAGTCCTAGAACGTGAAGATCCGATCATTAGTTTAAAAGTTATTCATGATGGTTCGTTTTTTTTCGCACTGTGCTTTATTTCTTAGAGAATATAAAAAAGCATTGACCGCATATATCAAATATTTGGAAGTTTCCAAGCATTTCTTAAATCACTGTCGAGAAAAGCATGGAGTTTGAAAGTTGAAAGAACAAATTCGTAAAAAGTGCTTTAGAATAAAAAAAACTTTTTCATTTAAGACTAGATTGCCCAAGGAAGTCATTTTGACTGCTTTTAAATTTCAATTAAGAGAACGATGATGTATATAATGACACAATTTCTTAGAATTTTGTGACTTTTATAATTATTTTTATTGTTGATATTTACTAATAACTTGTCATATAACTGAAAATAATATCAAAAATATTAAAAATTAATTTAAGCAAATTTCATTATACATTAGTCATTCTTTCACTATGCAGTTATTTTGACTGCTTTTGAGCAATATAAGTATTTTAGTCTTTCTAGTGTTAAACATGAATTAAAACTTCTTAATATCTAATCATATTTAATCAAGCTAATCTTTTATTCAAAATCATTTTGAATATTGGTGAAAACTAAGTTCTCCAGTTACACTTGTAGTCACTACTTACTACTTCGCTATTTTTAGAAGACATTTTGAAAGTAGTTTGTAGTCGTTACATTTTTAAAAGAAAGTAGTTGTAGTTAACTACAGTAGTTTTTCCGACCACTCCCAGCAAAAACAAATTAGCAGGCAAAGCACTGGAAAAGTTCCTGTAGCCAGCAGCTAAATTGCCGGGCAGGTACACGGATGCCGTCACTTCTAACTGTACTAAAGTGAATGGCTGGCCTTCTGTCGACACAGCAGTGTAGGCCAGTAAACGGCCACCTTTATCACAGCCAGCAACTGTAAAGTAGCCATCACATGCACAGATCTTACCCACCACTTTTTGACGGCAACCAGTACCTATTCAATGCTTAACCTAGGGTTGACGGCCAGAAATCGGTTTAAACCCAGCATTCTGTAATCTGGATGCAGAGGTCATTGACCAGTCTATATTTAGATGAGGGGGGTCCGAAATTTTTTTTATATTTGATTTTTATCTTGGGACCTTAATATAAAAAAAAAACTCTGAACTGAATTTAGAGTACTTGTTTGTACAATATATTTCAAGCACATGCTCTCAGTCATTTAATTAAGATAGAAATCGTAAGAAATGCTTAATTGAAGCATTCTTACCTAATGAACCTCGCTGCCCTATATATTCAAATTTTTTAGGTAGTCAAAATATGTGATTGCTCACTATTAATACTTTGTTACCTTAGCATTAATATATTCCTCATTAAAAAAGTTATCCTAAGATTATTCTAATATACATAAAAAAAGTTTATGAAATGCAAATATAAAATTGATAACCTATAAATAAGCCATAAAGTAACTGACACACAAAACAAATCTAAACTCTGCAAATTGTTCTCAGCATACATGTGTACAAAAATGAAATTTAAAAATTTAATCTATACAACTATTTGATCTAATTTTACAACATATTCATTACAACATATATAAAACACAATATATTCAGCTGATATATAAATTTTTATTTGAAAAAAGCAGTCAAAATACTTGTTATACATAATTTTATTCATCAACACATGCATACTTTACATAATTTTATTCATCAACACAACTACTACCACTACACAAAATCACAGCAGTCACAAAAATAACTATTCTACTACATTTCTTCTTTTATTCCTTCCTCCATTTCTATTAGTTAGCAGTCCTCAGCCATCTTTTCACAATAAGTTCTGCTTGTTTTGCAATTTCCGTTGCTGAGTTCTGCCGGACAGCCACTAAAATAAACATTCGATTCATTCAGTATGAGCAAAATCAAAACCTTATTTTTAACAAGACATTGATAAGTTTTTGCTGAAAGAAAGAAGAATTACTTGACTTGAATACTCTAAACCAGTGTTCCCCAACCCCCGGTCCATGGATCAAATGGTACCAGGCCGCCCATTTCATTGAAACTGAATTTAAATTCCTAGCTTTATACCCCAAATTAAAAATATCTGTTGCTTTAAAATTTTATTTAATTTAAAAAAAGGGGGTTCCCGAAGGTAGTGACATAAATATTTTAATGTTTGCAATGTATCATTGTCTCCGATTACTCCCAGATGGAACCGCCTCATTGCAAAGAAACAAGCTCAGGGTTCTTATTAATTTAACGTTCTAGTAAGTTAAAATGTTAAATCACTTTATATTTATTTTTTGGTGTAACTGTATTTTATTTAGGCATGCTTAAATACAATTAAATTTAAATTAGTAATAAATCGAAATAATAGAAAATATAAACAATCAACGCCCCCCTCCCAGTGGGCCGCGGTAAAATTATCAAGCGTTGACAGGTCAGCGGTGATAAAAAGGTTGGGGGACACTGCTCTAAACAGATGAGTTTTTAAATTATGAGATATTTAAATATACTAAAAGAGATTTACTAACAAACTTCCTGAAGTGAATTCAATTTTTTTAAAAATTAATGGCAGTTAATATGCCTTCACAGGCCTTGAAACAATTATTGTTCTGAATAATCCGGGTGGTCACTCAAATCAGGTTTCAGATTTTTCCAGGTAAAAATCTTAATAAATTTTCAGATCAGCATGATTTTTTCACATGAAGTGTATGATGGGTACAAGAAAAGTGCCAATATTATTAAGTATTTTATTTAAAATGTTATCTTAACAATTTACCAGATTTTTTTTAAACGTTTTAGTACAACATTAATTTTTAAAAAATTAAGACACGTATAGAAAATAATATGCTTAAAGTTCTAAAGTGTACTTTTTTCACACAAAGAAAAAAAAGTGATTTTTTTGGTTGGTTTTTTCTTTCCCAAAAAATCCCTGCATTAAGGGGTTAAAGTAAACAATGAAGATAAAAAATTGATATTGACTCAACCAAGAAGTTCTATTTCTGATACATATCTTCAACATATAAGATTGTTACATTAAATAGTAAAAAATGATTAGACTGAATGTACACTCCAAGGAATACATATGTTACCTGATATCTTTTGGAGAACCCTTGGAAAAGTCTTCATTCCTAATTTGTCGTAGCCACCAATCCAGTTGAAACCACAGACAGCCTCATGGGATAGGAGGGCAGCTAGAATCCTGCTTGTCACCTCATTGCAGTCCCTGCCGCCGAAATTTCTCAAATTTTTAACCTAAAAATACCAGTATATAACTATGAAATTCAAAAGCACATAAAATACATGAGCATATTATACTGCTTAGCAAGTTAAGAAAAGGAAAACAAAATACAGTATACTCTGTATATCTCAAATTGGAAGGTATTTAAAAAAAATCTAGTTTTCAAGATAATAAGTTCAGAACTAAACCTAAAAAGTGGGAAAATCTATTGTAAAATATCACTCTTAAAAGTAGTCATGAAACATAAGAATAACTACTCATAATTCAATAAATTTTTAAATTACTTTAATGGTGATGCTTTGTGAAATTAATATATTTTCCTTACATAAAAAACACAAGAACTAGATAAGAATAACGACATGACAGATTTGACCAATGTCACGAATTCCGTAATGTCTTTATATAACTGGTACAGATGTAAGACCAAAAATTAAAAATTTACATAAATATTAATAACATTGTTTACATCTCTGATGAAGTTTCTCTTCAATTTTTTTCATTTATTTAGTTCTTTTCTTTTAGCTAAAAATATTTGTTAAATACTCCATTCCTACGCCTAGGCCTAAAAAAGGGCAAGGTGCTTCCTCACAGACAAGGGTACACCGAGTTTTTAAAGGTATCTTAATTAACACTGTAAATATTTAACAAAATGTGTACTATTATCTAATAGCTGAATTCGATTCTTAACGACTGTAAAATTACCATCCTATACCTACTATTTTACATGTATATTTCAAAAAGTAGTTCTCCCCCATTATCAAAATGAGAAAAATTTGTAGCTTACGAAAAAAAAAAAAAAAAAAAACATGCTAATAGAAAATCATAGTGCAAACTTTAAAAAAAAATGTTAAACTTGAGGGCTTTTTCTATAATTTAAACTAAATATTATGAAAAAAAATAAATATTTAAAAGTACATTTTTAAAAAAAATATATGCATTTCAAAAATTGTTTAAAATCTATTAATAAACTTATTTATACCAAAAAAACTTTTAAAAATTTAACCAGTTGAGAAAAATCCTAACAAAGTAAATATTTGTAATGGTATCAGAATCAAACCTATTAACACGAATAATTTTAAAAGTGTGTAATTATCATTTACACATTTAATTTTTTAAAAGGAATATTATCAGATAGTGTCATCAATGGGAAGTGAGGACGGTTGGCCCTTCTCGACGAGTTACACTGCATACTACAAGCATTTCAGTGATTTGTTTGGAAGCAATCGTAACTTGTTTGTCAATAGAAAACCAGTTGAATTTGGAGCACTTCCGCTACTCGTAAAGTTAAGTTGATAAGCACAGAGCTACAGTAAAAATTTTAGTACTTCAACTAGTTGGAAAATAGTAGAAATTTCAATTGCAAGTTACCATTGTTACAAACATGAAAGCGAGTTAATTCAATTAATAATAATAAACACATTAAGTTATAAAACTTGCAGAAATTCATGGAGGACTGGCACAGGTTTACCAACATTTAAAGAGCTAAAAGGAAAAAAAAAAAAGGTCTTTTATGTGAATATTAACTTGAGATATACTGTCAAAATATTTTTTGGTTAACTTTAAGCAAAAATTTAAAAAGCATTACACAATGGACATCCAGAAAGATTAAATAAAAATTAGAATAATATTTTATAGAAATTAAAATGAAAAAAAATAACTTGTAGGCCAGGAACTTTTATTAACAAAATTGTCAACAATAAAATAACAAAAGCTTTAAGTTCGGCTCTAGGATCACACAATTCACAATATAAGGTTAGCCTTGAAAATCTTTCAGAGTAAATTGAAATTCTTTATTTCCACTAAAAGATTCTCTGCAAAACATTATTGTAAATTTAGCTTTCGGTGAATCTGAAGCTTTTCTTATTTGCATGAACTTACTGTTTTTAAAATCTTATACAATTTTTCTCTTGGTCCCAAAGACTGGTGCATAAGTGAGAATTCACAGTACTTTATTAAATTACTAATAATAAACACAGTAGGTAATAAGAAAACTCATAGAAATTCACGGAGAACTGTCACAGGTTTTCCAACATTTTCAAAGCTACTAGTTGCTGTAGTTCATTTACATCACAATAGAGCTGGACAACAGGCTATTTGCAACGGTCTGGGAAATATCCCAGGATGATCCGAAGACATGCCATCACAATTTTGATCCTCTGAAGAGAGGATGGCACCCCCGCTTTGGTAGCCCGACAACTTGCACACGAAGTCGAGCACTTTACAGTAGAACAGTTTAACGAAGACCAATACCGCACACCCTCGGTCCCTACGCAGACTGATCCAAGTGATCACCCACCCGCACACTGACCACAGCCAGTGATGCTAGACTTCGATGATCTGCTGGGAACCGTCTTAACGATCAGTTCACTATGGGACTCAAAGCTAATAGAAAAAGAGTTGTTTGTTATTTTTATTGATTATTAATTTAGTTTTCATATTGTATTGAACTTTTATATATTTTTGTAATCCCTATAAAAATTGTGCTTTTTTTAATATGAATATTAATTTGTTATTCACAATAAAAACATTATTCACTTAACTTTTAACAAAAATTGTGAAGTAACTTAACATTGATTTCAAATAATAAAAGAATTTCGTAATATTTATTTTTGTGTAAGTGGGGTTAGACAATATACAATTAAGACTGAGCACCTGTATGCTAAAAAACCTTCCATAATCTATATCTTTTTAAAAAAATTTTAAGTTGTTTAACAATTCACAGCATGATTCTTCATAGTTATTTTTTGTATTAACATGTAAAAAAAATAAATTTCATCTTAATTTTAACTATTTAATATAAATTATTAGACCTTTACCTATTTTTACACTTTAAGTTAGCTTAAAGATTTCCTTAAAATTAAATACAGAAAGCATTTTTAATATTACTGTACTAACAGCAATTAGTTAACTAAATTCTAAATATTATTTAACTTAAAAAAATTTAATTTAATGAAAATTCTTAATTATGATATAAACATATTTTCATAATATACTTAGCTAAACCTGATTTATATCATATGTTACAACAGATTATGAATTACACTTAAAGCGTCATCGTACAACAGAATTTATATTTGTTTTTGGCGTGCTACTGCTCGGTTGTCGCCAAATATTTGGCGGCGAACTTGGTGTTAATAAAACATTTGTCTGTAACTTTTCATTGAATTAACTTTAAAAATTGTTTATATTCTATCTTAGAAAGGTGTTAATTATGATGTATAAGTTGAATAAAGATGATAACCTATCTAAAACATAATGCTAAAACAGCACTTCAAACCCGGTTCCTTGTAAACGATCCTTTTCGTTCTGCACGTCGTAAACATATTGAACAATAGTAAATCAAAAATGATTAAAATAATAACTTCAATATAATCAAAAAAATAAAACCTTACCTTTTTTGAAAATTAAAAGAATCTTTAAACAACACAAGATCATTGTCACCATCTATCATCATCGTGCTTCACTACGTAAACATAGAATTCACAGTTACAGTTACTCGCTCGAAAGCTTCACTGTTGGCTGCAGACAGTTTTAATTCGCTGACCCAGTGTAGGTTCAGACTGACGGGATAAGGCGTTTTGTGAAGTACGGCCCCAGCTCTTCCTATAATGTTGGCAAAAGTTCAGGGGGTTGCCCAGCAATCAACCCAGCGGACAATACGCACCGTCACTTTTCAATCAGTACCCGCAGTTATTTTGCCGATGGCCAGAACTTATGTTTTTGTTGGGCTGTTTTTGATAAATCGTAATTTAATGAAATATTTTAATCAATATAATTAAAAAATAATAATTTTTTTACACACAATCCCTATTTGAATGGCTAAACCCTGTTACCCAGTTTGTTTTTAATGTTTAAATAAATTTAAAACTTAATTATTAAAATATTTTGATATGAAAAATAATAAAGGGAATAAAATTAATGTATTTGAAAGTGATAAATTTGATATGCAACAAAGTTTTTGCACATTTCTAGGTTTTAGAAGAAATCCGATGAGTTCTTATTATTTGTATGATTGTATGGCAACAGTCTCTGTAGATGTCTTCTCAGTGCCAAAAACTCCTGTCTTCCGGACCGGATCAGTCATCTGTGACCTCTGAGAGCTTTCGGTACGTCTTCTTCAATCTCAGATATTTTAATAACAGCAGCCTAAAATATTACAATATATAGTATTTTCAAAACTCAATCCATACCATAATTAATAGTGTAAAAAATTTTACAGAGTTAAAAAAAGTGATATTTTTTGATGAAAGTATTCGGTATCAAAATCAATTAAGTAAAAGATTGTATTTTATCCCATAATAGTTGCATAATTTTTAAGAAAACAGTCATAAAAGTGCCTATTTTTTATTGAAGAAAATTATACAAAGCTAAGTGTTTATACAATATATGTATTCATTTTTAATTTTTGGGCTAATTTTTAGGTTACATGTTTGATGAGTGCTAACATCTAGTTTAAAATAAACTATCTGTATACACATGGTAAATAGTCTGGCACTGTCATTTGGTGTATAAATTGAGAAATATACATAATTCGGGATATAAGAACAAACCAGCCCGGAAATATCACGGGCACGAGAAATAGAGATTCGAACATCACCCTGTCATTTTGACGGGAATGAGAAAGAACGCATTAATTCCTTAATCTGAAAGATAATATTCTCTTGATAAAATGTTTTTTACTAGTGTGAATGGTTTATTATTAGTAGTAACCATTCACACTTGTAACACACTTGAATTTAGTTTCAATATTTTGTTATTTGAAAGCTTCTAACCTCTGCACGTTGTTCAAGAATAAATAATACAGTAAAAAAATGCGTGTATGTCATTTATAATGTCTTTTAGACATTTATGAATGTTGCCTATTGTCTACCAGAATTCACTCGCTCAAAATATTTGTCATGTTTTATCCTGTTTTAAAAAAAAGTTTGCTTTAAAAAAATATATTTTAATACTTCAATAACAATTAAAAGTGCTTAAAAATGTGTACTATCAATTACAAATAATGAAATTATACCATTAGTTGCAAAACTCAGAGGAAAGCCAAGGAATTTTTTTCTGAATGTTATTGGCCAGCCTGATACACTATCTGGACTACAGAGATTTTGAGCACTTTCAATTTATGCTATCTTTACTGTAAGTTTATGTATAATGTGTGCTATGCCTGTATTAAAAAAAGTATTTAGGTATTAAGGGCTTAAGTAATCAATGTAAAATTGAAAAGGTATATTCCCCAATACTATACGACATAAAAATACAGGCCAGTCTTACACCTATGTACTTCAAAATGTTCTAATCTCTTCATCCTGTAGAAAAATGTTATTGCTTTTGTGGAAAATTTGTTAGGCCATATTTTATTGATTAAACTTTTTCACTGTTGCATTTGTGGTATAAATATGTAATGTAATTAGTTACGTTATTATTTGATTTTTAATTATTTGTTTTGCCAACTATTTTAAAAATTCTGTTACGCAATTTTTTGAACAAATACCGACTTGAAAAATGTGAATACTTTATTTCAAGCTTATATTGAATTGGGTGTTCATGCACACTTATAGTGAAATCTAAACGCCAATAATTAAGGATGTATTTATTTTATTCATTAATTATTTTTGCACATTTTGGCGTACTCTTGAAAACCGTCAGATGGCAACGGTAAATTGTTTATCACGCGAAGGTGAATATTTATTTCACAAGCTACTGAAACATTCCACAGAAACAGATGTTAACTATTATTAAAGGCATGTTAGTAACAAGTAACAAAAGTTAACTGTTGTTAATGGCATGAGTTGTGTAATAAAAATAATTATGTTTTCATAAGAAGATTTATATAAAACTATCAATTCCATTAAATAAACTTATAAAATTTATTTTGATTCTCTTCTAGTTTGAATTAATCTTAATGTCCTCTCTGTGATGTATGTAAGTTTAAATTGGAAACAAACTTTATTTTAAGAATTAATGTGTTTATGCAACCTAAATTAATGATTCATACTTTATATTGTATCAAAATAAATGACTTCTCTGACTCTTATGTGTATCAATAGCTGCCAACATGGATTAGATAAAATCCAATAGATTTTACGAAATAATAAAAATTTTATAATAACTGTTTAATAATACTTTAAATATTTTTCATATAGGAAAATTTGGGAATTTTTATTGTCATCAAAATACAAAAACTTTATTACACTAATAACTATAAATTGTCTACAATATTTTCCATTTATGATTGATATTAAATGAATATGAAATGTTTTTTTTTATTATGTTAGCTTTTAATTTTAAATAGTATAAGACAAGTTAATCATTATTAATAATTAAAAGATTTTATTATTTAAAAAGAGAGTACAGAATAAGAATAAACTGACATTTTTAGAGCAACGAAAAAGAAAAGCTTTAAACAGATTACTATAATTGAGGCTCGTTCCATTATGTACTAGTATTTAAATATTCAACCAAACGATAAATAGTGTAAAACTTTCTATTCCTATAAGGATTTTTTTCAAAAACTTACTCAATTATAGGAAATTTTCTAAAATGTTAAAAAACTAGGAGAACTTTTATTATACCAGGAGAAAATGGCGAAATCCAGTCGTGTCTACTGATAAATCCAGGAGAGTTGGTAGCTACGTGTATCATATCTTACTGAAATTTTAAATTTTAGTGTTGTTGAATACTATAATGGTGGCAGCTACTTTAACAACCAAGTATTTTAAAAGGACATTTTCGGTGTTTTATTATTTCAGGAATTATTTTGGGTTCCTTGGGTAGCAAAAAGCTTAGGTGCGAAGACTTATGTATGGTGTTTTACTTTGGTGTAAAATAGTTGCCATCATTTTCGGTGTTGATACATTAAGAATTTTTACAGAGTAATTGTTGCTCAAAAGTTGTATCATAAAAAGTTGTCTCTTGCAGGAGAAGTGGTAGTTGCAGTTGGAGGGGAAAGATGACGTCCGCCGTAGTGTTTTGATCCAGTGAGTGAGAAGTGCTTGACTCTAGGTGTAGTCGTCACAGGTATGTATGTAGCCAACAAAATAAATATATTTATATAGTTTTTAATTTTATTTTAAGTTTTTTGATAGAAACGTTCAGGATCTTAAAATATTCTAATTTGGAGTATTCATGGGTGACACTCTTCAGTCCTCAGGACTGAAATCAATCTTGGAAAAAAAAATCAGTTTTCTAAATTCGGTCCTACAATAAAAATATATTTTTTAATTATTCAAAAACTTTCTTTTTCCTTATTTCTCTTTAAAAAATGTAAGATATATTCTCTGTCAAAAATAAATAAAATTACTCTTTTTTTTTATAATTATTTCTGTATTCTCCTTCGAATGTTTTGAAATACTGGGAAAATTTAAATTAAGATTTTTTTTAAATGAAATTAATAGCGCCAAGATAAGAAATTAATGATCAAGGAAAAAGTAAGTAGAGATATAAATGGCTCCAAGGTGATTATTGTAAAATGATATAGTAAGCTAGATTATTTTCTGTTTGCTGTAAAAATAGACATATAAAATGAAGAAAAATAAATATTTTTTGTAAGAAAAAATAAGAAAGTCATTGATATAATGTAAAGGTTATTCTTGTGGAAAACGGTACATTTTGCTGTCAGTGAGCTATCACATTCTGAAAATTTTGCTAAGTAACGCTGAACCGTGTGAAGCTGTCAAAAAAGTTTAGTGTTGACATTTTTTTTTTTTGGAGTGGTAACCTCTTGACCATAATTAAAAAATTGTTTTTGCTAATGTAATAATGTTAAATTTAAAACATTTATTAAACTGCTCTTAAAAAGGCATTTCTCTTCATATAAGAACTTAATAAAGAACCCTATGGTACCAGACTATATTACAATATAAGTTGCTAATATTTTGAAGATTCTCCATGAGCAGGTTACTACAGGCATTTATTGTAAGTATCTAATTAATGTTTAAGAAATAAATTCATACTTTTTGATGTTTTAAGAAAACTTGGTAATGACAGTAAAAAATAAAATGTAAAATAAGAAATACAATGCGCTAACAAAAATTATCACTTTTTTATTTGTTTTGAAACATTGATATATTCTTTGCTAATTTAAGCATAATTTAAGTATATTGCTTTTAATCTGTTTATATGCAAAATTAGTAAGATAGAGGGAAGTTAGTGTGGACATTGGGCTAGATTAGACGTCATGAATAACTTTTTTTATTTATTTATAGGTCAAATTTTTTCTGCGAGGTATCTTAGGTGGGCAATTTTAATGTACAGAGCATTAAAAAAAAAAAAAAAAACCACCCTGAATAATTTTTGATCTGATGATCGGATCTTCACATTCTAGAACCCAGTCTTAATGGTTCGAGAGAGTGACCTTAAATATGCTAATTAATTAGTGCAAACGATATTTTAAGCTACAGTTATAAAATTCATTCATCCAAAAATAATTCCATTCAGAAAATAACTTTTTGCAAATATTTAATTTTCTTATTATTTTATTTAATAAAAGTTAGAATAATTTTGAATTGTAAACTATGCAATTTATACATTAGTTACTTTAAAAAATGTAATTTTACAAGGCAATTTTCAAAATTCGAGCAAAATTGGTAGAAAAGTTGGTAAAAATTGAGTTTTAAAAATACGACTTTTGTAAAAGTCAATTTCTCAGAAAATATAAGATGATTTTTAACAGAGTCGTTAAAAATAGTTATGGTCAAATTAAGTTTTAACTTACTTATGATCTTGAAATCTAAAACACTATAAGCTATTCAACCAACAACATTGTCTATCGTCAAATTAGTAAGCCCGTTGTAGGAGCTCGTTAAATGTATGAAGCAATGCGGTTCGACCACTGTTTAAGTTCCCTAACTAAAACATTGTACTGTTATTTTTAACATTCCTGCATGTACTTCAAAAGAATGTAAATTTTTTTGATCACATATCTATTATGCACCCTTAAGGGATCTCGAGGATTTTTCCTAACAAAACTTCGACTTTTAGAATGAAAAAATGCGTGCTATAACGTGTTTTATGCTGAGCATTTGAATACCAAATATAAGATACATCTTCTAAAGTTCTAAGCATATAAAATTACAGTAAAAATTACTGGAACTCTTTTACTGAAAACAAAAGGTATAAAAATTCGTTTTATTAATTGAAATCGTTTGCAAATTAAAACTATTTTATTTTATTCAAAGTTCTGCCTTTTTTTTTTTTCCAATTTAAATATTTCGACTTTTAATAAACCCGTTAAGCTAAAACTTTGTAATTGGTTTAAGTATAGCATGTTGTTTAAATTTATTTCAGCACTTTAATATTGGTAAATATTTTATTTTATTTTATTTACATACTTTTTTGGAACAAAATATTTTTTTCCCAGCAAAATCCAAAAACTTTAGGTTTTAATTTCAAAAATCTTTATTTTTTCAATTTTTATGCGCTTGTAAGATTGTTAAAAAACCTTTTTTGATAGCCTATAAAAAGTTTTTTTATATCATTTTCATGATTTTGTCTTCAATATGCGATAGTATTGTTTTTTTTAATATAAATTTTAACTCTGAAGGAAATTAAATTATAAAAGTTCTTTGCCATTTATCACAGAAATATTTGCATCTAAAAAATATCTTTGCTTTTGTTAAACTATCGTGGAAAATCTTATGCTAAACTTCAGATAAGTTATAGAAATTTCTTTTTTTTAAAAAGTTATACATTCATGCTTTTTCGATGAAAACAAAACCCTTTAATTCCTAAATTGCAACTTATTATTAAAATTAGCATTTACTATTATCGATGATGTCAAATGTTATTGCAAGTTATTTATTTTCTTCTTTCAAAAATTTGTTACGACTTGCAAACTTGCTGGTCAAACATTTCGGTAAATCAAATTTCATTCTTTTGCTAAGTACAGAGCTCTTTAATTCGGTCTACAATCTATAGATAAATGCTAGATATGTATTATAACACGAACTATAATAAAAGATAATTTGTCCAAATATTTTAATTAAGAAAACATTCGAACCTTTTATAGTTCATTTCACTTTTTTTGCTTCCGATTCTCCAGAACTATTTAAACAATTCCGAAAGCAAATTTAAAAATTATCATTTGTTTGAAAGTAATTTATGATAATAACTGGAACATTTTAAGCTTATAAGAAAAGCAAATTCTTGCATTGCAACTTATACAAGATGATTCCTTCCTTATTCAAATCCTTTTTTAAAGATTCCAAACAAATATTTTAAAAATTATTAAATATATTTGAAATTTAAATCACATTCAAATTCGACATCCACATTAACTTTTGGGAAAAAATTTCTTTCCCCACATGCGCTATTTAAATCTACTATTTCAAATAGAAATAGATTCCTAAGTTTTTAACATTTTTTTGTTATTTATTTTCAAAATTTCACAATTTATTATCATTTAGAAACTTAGTTTTTTTAGTATCTAAACCCAAAGGCTCCAGAGTTGTATAAAGAATCAAAATTAGTGATAGAAGATATATGAAAATTTTTGCAAATTTTTATATGAAGTGAGAAATTTTTAACTATCACGGATTGTTAACAATTTAAGTAAAAATATCTGGTTCTAAAATTGGAAACAGTTTTATTTTTAAATTTAAGAGAAATTTAAAAGAGAGCTGTTTATATGTTACGTAAACATGTTTCCCACAATTTTGATATACCCTCTCAGCAAATAAAGATAATTACAATTTTCCGTGCATACATAAGAAATTCTCAACACATTTTTTGCTTGTAATTTGACTTTTCTGTAATAATGTAATTTTAAAAATAAATTTTAATAAAAAATTTAAATGACTTTGCATAAAACTAAATATAAATGTTAGTTTATTTTTAAAATTTTATGTAAAATATTCCTTTAGAATTTTTTTGTATTTTTTTCCTTGGTCCTCTTAACCACTAAAATTTATTAAATATATTTTTTTAATCTTCTTTCCCCAAATTTAA
Source organism: Parasteatoda lunata (assembly GCA_949128135.1). NCBI lineage: Eukaryota > Metazoa > Arthropoda > Arachnida > Araneae > Theridiidae > Parasteatoda > Parasteatoda lunata. Next base: position 100,957,943 of record OX421980.1, read on the forward strand.
CTTAAATTACAAATGTGAAATTTTATAATTTTTTCCTCATTATTTGTCATATTTTTTTGCAAAAAAAAAAAAAAAAATAAAAAAAAAAAAAAAAAAATTGAAGAATAGGGAATTATGGCGTCTTATGCATATATCTTTGCCCCCTTGTAAGTGACAATAAGCAAATCACAAACCTCAGATGCTTTCGTAATATTTTAACGGCTACAAATTAAATATTTAGTTAGCTTTTTGTAAACAATGCAAGAGTTTTGTTTTCGTAAATAGATCGTGTATCATCGAATCCACTAGAAATTGTGCTCGCTACAAATTTTGAAAAATACAAATCTTAGCCGAAATGAATTGTGCCTGCGTCGCTTGGTCCCCACGATGAATTGCGCTTATGCCGAGTGGTCCTCGCGCTGAATTGTGCAGTGAAAAATTGGGCATGACAATTTAACTTAGAACTAGAAAGAAAAAAAAAGTAAGGAGCTAAAATAAGTTATAATTATTGACTAAAATAGTAAAAATTTAATTTAACCTTCAAATTTTCATTTGAATTTAACTTCCTAATTTGGAATTTTTCTTTATTCCTAATTTGGAATTTTCCTTTAGTTCATCCGGTAAAATAATTTCAAATTTTTCTTTGAATTTAACTTCCTAATTTAGAATTTTTCTTTGGTTCATCCGGTAAAATAAATTTATGGTCTATACTACCTTTGGCTAATTTTTAGCCTAGAAATCACAAATTCAACTTTGCATGTAAACGTTAGACCATTGAAAGAAATTATTAGACCACTCTAGCTCAGCAATCATTTTTGTACTCTGTTTATCCACCAAAAATAAGTTATGGCATAAGCATACTTAACAAATTTCTAACTAAAAAACTTTCAATTTAAATTTCGCAAATTAAAGCTTATTATAGAAATCATTATCCCCTTAAATGCATGTTCTCGAAAAATTTAAATGAACCATGGTTAAATTATTAAGGTGGAAACCAGGAAAGTTAATTTTCGTAACAAACCAATAGTAGAAATGGTTATCCAACCCTCAAAAGTCTGTTTTCGCTACAATCTTGCTTTACCAAAGTTTCCATTTATAAAAAAATAGCACTTTTCTAGCTAGTAAAAGCGGGGCAGAACAAATTGTTAGCTCACATATGAGTGCCAAGCGCTTTCATTAATCCATTCTTAAAAGATAGTCGTTCAAGCTAAAATATGATTTTGCTAGATCTTAGGAATTTGGTCTCAAATTTTAAGCCAATCGAAGGTTTGCTAGCTCACCAAAAATTTTCAAGAAATAAAGCAAGAATTAGCTTTACCCTTTAACACAGATAGGACATCGGTGTCCCTTTTAAATATTCTAATTACAAGAATAAGCATATTCTGTTTTTTTTTTAATTACAAAATTAGTTTAATAGTTCTCTAAAAAAACTCAAATTATCAGACAGTTTTTATACATTTGTACTAAAATATAAAATTATAAAGTAAACTTTTTTCCTCTCATATTCAAAAAATCATCCGCTGATTTTGTAAATTTTCGAAATGTTAATGATTAATTACTGTTTCTCTAAATAACTGCAAATAAGTGACAATTTAAGAAATTATTATATGAAAGTTAGTTTATATCTGTCAAGGGACATGCCCGTCTGCCCCTATCTATCTCTATTTCATAACCAAAAATTATTAAAGTTCTGAATATAATATTTTTTACTGATTTTAACCTAAATTTATACAAAATAATGAAAAAAAGTATGAAAAAGATGTTTAACCCTTTCGATGGTCGCGCTAAGTATACTTACCACCAATTTTTGAAGCCCTTGGTGAACATTTTTACCACTTTTAATTTAGGTTTCCATTTGTTAATAACTCAAGCTTTCTTGAATAGCGTTTGAATAAAATTGGTAGTTTAAGAAAACGTTTAAAAGGATAAGTTTGTAACATTTAAAAAATTTATTTTATAAAAAACGAAAAATGAAACTCAATATCCTAATAGGCCGCTGTAAATATACTTACCACCAAAAAAATGACTTTAAATGTAATTTTTTTATAAACTGAGCTTTTTTTTCTTATATCAATTACTATTCTTATATCAATTTTAATTTTAAAAATGCTTTAATTTACCTATAATAGAAATAAATGACCCAATAAAGAGTTAATAATAATTCTTACTCAAAAATTTTGGCTAATTTTTGTTTTTTAAACCTCAAAATTTGAATTTTAAATCTAAACCTTAGCCATTAGCAGTTAAACTATAATCCCTCCAAAAACTGTGATTTAACGCAAACATCATGGTTAAAATCCCTTTTTGATTGACGAAAGCTTGAAGAAACCAGAAGGAGTGTAAAAGGAAAACTAATTAAAAAAATTTCAATGAAATTGTAAAGAAATTAACATTAAAAATAAATAATTTGCGGTAAGTCCAAGCATTTAAAAAAAGTTACGAACAAAAACGTTTCATTCTATTTTTGACCAAACACAACGGCATTGAAATTTTCTCTAAATATTAACTCATAGTAGGTCATAGGAAGTCTCCAAATATTAACTCAAGATTTGTTAGCCCAACTGAAAAGAAAAGAAAAAGGTTTAGATGAAACACCACAATTTTTTTTTCTATTTAATAGACTTTTACTTTTCGATACACATATACATTAAATCATATTTAAGAAAAAGTTTCAAAATAATTAGTATCGTATGCCTCAATTTCAGTAGAAAAGTTGTTTTCACGCATTTGTATGACTTATAAGTCCTTAAAAAGTCATAATATAATCACAATAACAAGTGTTCAATCACTTTAAAATTTTGTGTTCATTCACTTGTAGGACATGTTCAGTCACTTTAGTTATCTTAAAAACTTATCAATATTGCCACAATATCAATATTGCGGCATATTTAAAAGGTTAAGAATTGAAATAGGCAAAAAAAAAAAAAAATTTAATGTGTATTTAGAGAAAGCCCGTTTTTGTGTCCGATTTCGGGAAATTCCGATGATTTAGAAAAAAATTTATTCAGGGTGATTTTTTATTGCGCAATGTTCACATTTATATTTTAAAAAAAGAAAGTTATAAATTTATTAATTTTATTTTATTTTGTGATTTGATTGCTATTTCTGATTTTTTCCCCTGTTTTTAATTTCAGGTGGTCGCATTTAATTTTCTGGTAAGGAAGAGTTACAGGTCCTCCTTTGGCAAGAGAAATGCGACTATTTGCTACTAAGATCGAGGTGAAACAACTAAGGCTACTATTTTTTAGGGATAAAGAGAGAATAAAAGAGCTGGGTCACTCCTTTCAAGAGACACGTGCCGCTCCGAACTTCTGATTACAGTCAGTAGTAACGTTACGTCTGCGAAAGCATCAACTTCTGGCTTTTTAAAATTAATTATTTCACTTGTAACAAGCATCATTTTTGAAACTTATTTCCATGCAATCATTGTTCTCAATATTTCTTTATTTATTTTGAGGTGATTTTCTTCTCATCTGATTGCAAAAGTTTAACAGTGGTAGTCAAATAATATACGCGAGAGGCAAGAATTATTATAAAACAAAAAATGAGAAAACGCAATTTTCCATGTTTTATTTCAGAAAATATAAAGGTGACATCAAATGAAGTATAAAATATACTGAAGGAATTTATCCTTCTGTGAATAAAAGTTTTTTATATTTCATGTTTTTTGTTTAGACGTTTAGGGATAACTTTACACAGAAAAGAAAAAAAAATCCTGGACAAAGAAAAAAAAATTATTAATGCTTATAATTTTTTCTAATTTAATAAGATATTTTTTATGACATTATTTAAAATAATTATGCTTTTTAATTATAACGCCTCATTTTAAATATTTATGAGCAAGTATATTATCTCCATTATTATATGCTCAAAGATTATTTTTTTAGTAATTAGCATATAAGATTTTTGTTTCCTAGTGAAAATATATACAAATAAATTGATATTACAATTATAAATTAAAAAATACATTAAAATTAGGCGTAACAACTAATAAAATGTAATGACACTTTTATAGTTGCATATTACCATCGAACTATATGTTACTATAAAAGTGTTCTTATATGCTTTTATTTATTTAAGAGTTAAAAACTGAAATTAGAAAATAAGAAAACGATGACATGCATTGAGATATTTTTCTACCTTTAATTTATTTTAAATATACTATAAGAAATACCAAGAAAATGTATGAATACTATATTTTTAAACAAAAATAATTTTTAGCAGTATTAAGTTTGACAGCTATTATCAGAAAAGTGTCATACATTGAACTGATTTCTTAGCTGAAAGCAGCAAATTTTTCATATCTTCTAGTTCTGATTTTTGAGAATTGTGTGCGGCGTGACGTCATGAGGTGGGTAATCGTAGCTTCAGCTTTGAGTATGGAATAAACCAGCCCTTCTATATCTTCTCTTTAGCCCTGACTATTTTTTACAAAAAATGGCATTTTCAGAAAAGATCACTCATTTTACAAATATGTGACTATTTAAAATAATATAGTGTTAAAAAATTATCGAGTAGCGTCAAATTTAATTATCAAATGCGAATAAAAATATCAGAATCCAAAAACTCATGTGAAAATGGCCGAAAAACAATAAATAAAAGTTCAGGAAACCTATATGAATTTGTAATGCAGCCGTCAAGACCAGCATCCAAAAGTAAAAATTAATTTTCCTAATCGCGTGTCGTCATTCGCGAATGTAACGACCTTTAGAGGTTGTTATTTGAGATAAATGGCTGCCAGGCGAATAACAGTTGCTCTGGATATTTCTTATGTGTAACATGGTTACGTCCAATTTTATAGTTATTTACTAAATTTGAAAAAAATATATTCTTAATTATGCAAGTGACAATATAGATGGCACAATAGAATCTATTGTTTTTTTAAAGGGGGAATAAATTTATTTGTCATTATATATATATATATGACAAAAAATTTATTCCTCCTTTGTGTGTGTGTGTGAGAGAGAGATTTTCTCAATCGAATTACTTCAAACATTAAAGTAAAGTATACAGAAACATATAATCTTAAGTCATTTAATCTTAAAAAAGAAGTTTTTTGACAATTTTTATAGAGAAATTTAAATTTTCAAAAAAGCAAACATTACTTATAATCTAAAAAACATTTAATAAAGAATAAAGAAGTAAAAAAATTGAAATGAAAGATTTGCACATTGAGTTGAATTTTTTCTTTTAATCTTAAAGTTCTTAATCAGACGTAGAAAATGATTATCAGTCACTATCATTCTGCACAGAACTATCATCAAGTTAAAATAAAAAATCTATTTAATTTTTTTTCCTAAGCAAATCATAACACGTAGCTGCTTTATAAGTACGGAGAAACCCAAAATAAAATATTCTTTGATTTCTAGCTTTAATTCTCAATATATACGTAAATTATCACTTCATAATTTTAAGATGACTCTAAAATTTTACAATAGTAAGGTCTTAATGTGAAATTCAATTAATAACTTCAAAACAGATTAGCTGAATTCTAGTTGAAAGTGATCATTATAGAAGTCAAAAAATACTTACTAAGAAAACATTAACAAATTATTAATAATCCGCACAAAATGTACTATTTCAAGTAAATCTGATATTCTTTTACTGCCGTTTTCCGAATTATATATATTTAGAAATATATTCTATAAAGAAGAATGACACGCTCAAGTCAAAATTCGTGAAGGTTAGTTTCAATGCAACTCTTGATGGCCCAACATCATTCCATGGTCACTATCATCCAAACTTTTTCATTATGTTGGTTTTTGATATGCCAACAAACTTCAATCATTCCATGATGGAAAATGCTACTTTAATACTATGATAGTAAAGAATCAAGAGAAGTTTAACTCTCATGGACCAACAATGCGGGACGGTCCATGATGGTCCCAACTTTACATCCATCAATGGAAAAACCATCAAAAATTTTGACTTGAGCGTTCTGAAATCACATTTATTCATTGAGTTAAAGTAGGCAAAGGACTTCTATATCTACATTTTTATTAACATTTATAACTAATTTACAAGAATCTTTTTGCAGTTGAAAAGTAAATGAGAAATGAATGGGGGTGAGAGGATAATAAAACGTAGTTGATAAAGAGGATAACATTAAAATATCAAAAATTAATGCAGTGAATATAAATAGAAATTTGACGCATCCCGGTTTCTTTCAGTAACTAATTCTCCTTAGTAGATTGAGACTAATTCTAGATTCAACCTAGAGCGAAACTTTCTTTTCGTTTTTCATAAAATAGAAGTTTCATTAGTTAAATGCCCAGAACTGTTATTTTGCATCCCTTCACTATCCCTGTATACTGCAGAAACAAGAAAGCAGAACGAGACGAGTGAAGATGGACAGCTTCTAAAGCTTTACTTAGTTCTGCAGAGAGGGATTACTAAATTTGAGGCAGTTTACATTTTTGCTATTACATGTACACGTTTTTTAGAAAATCTTAAAATTGATACAACCGAGCCCTCGCGCGCGTTTAGGGGAATCGGGGACACTCTAGCTTTGCGAACTGAGTTAAATACATCCTTTGCACCATCAAAAAATCTTTTGTTTGGAAGTTCATCGGGGGTGTAATGAAACTTTTCTCATTTTGTTCTAGGCAACCCCACTCTGACAATGGATCTTTTTTTTCTCTCCAACGATACAGAATAACAGGGAATCAGTGGAAAATAAATTAGCTTGAAAAAGACTTTTAAAAGTGAGAAGAAATTAAACAGAAATGGAGAAGAAAAGTTGTTTTCGAGTCCCATTGAGGAAAACCTGAAGAGAGAGTTTTCTTTTGTATTTTGTGTTAGGACACAAAAGTGTACACTGGAACTGTGTTTAACCATTCATCTCATATGTTTGACACGATGGAGCCGGATATGCTCCACCATATCTAGGTTAAAATAACTAAAAAAAAATCGAGACAAATTAGATATTATAATATGTGGTATATTATATGATGATGTGATGTATGATGATATATTGTGTATGCTAAACCAGTTGATGTAAGTAAAATATATTATGTGTGGGTGTCATCTTTCAAAACGAAAACAGGAATAGCTAGGTAGGAAAATAATTGGCTGAGTAAGTAATTCTCTTCAGTGACACATTCTAAATTCTTTCACCAAGATGCTTTCTCAAAGAAACAGAACAAAGTAAATCATGATTACAATCAAATGCACAAGTAAATAAAAAAATGGAAGATAAATAAAATAAGTAGATGAGGAAGAAATATAATTCAACTACTAATTCGATGTGCGTATCGCATCGTTAGCTAATGTAGAGAACGTTATATGCAGTTTGACTCATAATGATTACTTGGCATGCATGAGTAGTGGGAAACGGTTAACGGGTTTGAGATTAACATTAGAAAGTAGCCTAACAGAGTTTAAAAAGTAAACAGTCGCAGGTTAAAAAAATGGTCAAATGACACTGACGTCGAAGACCGTTCAAATATTAGCAGGCTCGATTGATGTTTAAATAATATTAGTCTGTAATATAGCACAGTCCAAACAATTTCTTTACTAAATTAATCCCAGACTGCTACAAAATAACGTCTTTAATTCACAGCCATTTCGTGCTAACTTTTACATATTTTTTTCATTTCATCTACACTTGATCTTAACTCCATCACAACATGGAGGCATAAAAGGGTCAGATTACTAACTAAATGATAGTAGTTTTGGCACCCGCTAAAGAGTTAATTGGTTAAAGTAGTAAACAAAAAAGTGGTTCAAAATTTGTTCAAATAATAGTGTGATCGAGTTTGCTTCTGTATTAGACATGAATTGAAACATTCAAATTATCAAAAGAACATGTGTAGAAAGATGTTCAAATGTTGGTAAGAACGAATAATGATTGATCATATGCGAACGAGATAGAATCCAGATATAACAAATGAGATTCGTTAAAAAATTAGTATTTGAAGCGGCTTCACAAATTAATAATATATGATAATACCTGCCAATTAACGATAGCCTGCCCAAATAAAATTACAGTCTATTACTAATCAATTAATAGTAGGCTCGAGGGCAGATCAAATAACAGATTCAAGAACTGTTTAATAATTAGGATGTATCATTATTGATTACAGGGAACGACTGATGCTTAAAAGTAAGTTAAACACGTGCAATTTGATAGTAATAACTAGTAATGTTCATATAATAACGTCGTAGGCTGATCTTGTGATAAATGTCTCGATTTTCATCATAGGAAAGCGGGTGCGAGTAACGATAAATAATTAGTGGCTCGAATAATGATGAAATGATCGGTAGTCATATAATACAAATAATAACGGCTCGCATTTTTGGTAAAATGACAGTGGGTTCGAGCAAAATTTATTTTATATAAACAATATTGAGGCGGTTCAAAAATTGATAAGTCGTTCGAAATTCGATTAAAAGATCGTATGTTCGAGTACTAATGGGAATATGATAAAGTTGACTAGTGATTAAGAAGTAGAGCGTTTGAGAACTGATGAAAAAACAGAAAGAAAAAATTAGTCTTTGAAAACCGACCAAAAGGTAAAGAACTGGTTAAATGACCCACCATATTTTAATCGGAATTTCAAAGTCAATACTAAAAACTAACCTTTCTTTTATAGGATTTTTTTAGTCGGCTTTCATTTCTTTTTTACTCAAGCCTACGAATATTTAATCAAGATTAGTACTAACTGTATTTTTTAGTATTGCAGGCCACCATCTAACCAGTACATATACCAACTATCATTTAATCTATTTCAGAACAGACTCAATTTTTCTAAAAATTTATCGAACCCCCTACATTTCGATGAGTTCTAACTCATTAACACTCTCTTTTGATCACTAGCCTATTATCATTGGATAAATAATCGACCCACTATTCATTTTCGTTACTAGACTGCACTATAATTTAATCAAAACTCTACAATCATTTGATTACTGTTCGAAATACCTTTAATTTAATAGGTACCCAAACCCGCTATCATTTGTTCACTATTTTCATTGTCCCGCAGTGGACTGATCGTTAAGACACGGTTCCCGAAGTCAAGCATCACTGGCTGCGGTCAGTGTGCGGGTGGGTGACCACTTGGATCAGTCTGCGTAGGGACCGAAGGTGTTCGGTATTGGTCCTCGTTCTACCGTAAAGTGCTCGACTTCGCGTGCAGGTCGCCGGGCTACCGAAGCGGGGGTGCCATCCTCTCTGCAGAGGATCAAAATTGTGATGGCAAGTCTTCGGATCATTCTCAGGGATGCTTCCCAGACCGTCGCCAATAGCCCATTGTGCAGCTCTAGTGCGACGTAAATGAACTACAACAACAACACTATTTTTATTTGCCGGCTTTTGATTAACATACGAGACTACTATCATTTGAACACTTTTTTGAACTCTCTTATGTTAAATACTCGAACAGACAAACCGTTTATCAGTACCTGAATCGCATAGCAATTAATGAATTTTCATTTCATGACTATTTTCTATTAATAATTATAGTATATAGGTACTCGTACTCACTATAATTCGATCCGCATTATACGAATATGTATTTTTATTGGTACTTGAACCCTTATCATTTTGTTAATCCTCGAACCTACGATCATTAAATCAATAATAGAATCTCTCCTTTTGCTACTATGATTACTGCTGATTTTCAAACTTTCTCATCATTGATCAATTTTCAAATTGACTCTCTTGGGATCGATCAAAACTCAAATTCACTATATAATGGGAAAGTAAATCATTTGTTTTTTTTTAATATCGGTTCCCAAACCCACTATTCTTAATCGCTTCTCGAACATTCTCTGTTTTGATCACTATTCAAACTCACCATCTTTTTTACACGTTTACGAATAGATTCACAGTTTCTTAAATTCCCTAACATTAAATCAAGAATTGAACCCACTGTTTTAATCAATGCATGAATAGACTACGGTTTGTACTTACTTCATTTACTTGTAAACTAATCAGGGCTAGAAATTTCTACCATTTGGTCACTTTACGAACAGATTATTGTTTATTTTCAAACTTTAAGCCCACAATTTTATCGATACCCACTCTATTATTATCAGTTCTCAAACCCAATACTTTTGATCAAGAAATAGCGCGTTCGAGAACCTATTAAAAGAAAATGGGTCAGAGTACTGATCTAATCATTGTGCATTCAATTAATAGAAGGTTTTATGATCGATCAGAAAATTGTGGGTTCAATAATTTTTATCAATGCTGGAACCCACTATCATTTGATCAAAGTCGCTTCGAATGAGTAAAATGTGGTGCGTTCGAAAACCGATTGAATGGTAGTGGATTTGAGTAACGACCAAATATTAGCCAATTCGAAAACCAATGAAAAATAGTGGTTAGGAGTATCGATAAAATGATAGACTTTGAGAACGGATGAAAAGTTTGTTTTTTATGCTAATAAAAAGAAAGCGTCAAAGTATGTTTAAGCAGTAAGTGAAAATACTGATCAAATGAGAGTGGGTGCGAGTATCGATGAAAAATTGGGGGTTTGATTATTGACCAAATGATAATGGATCAGAGAATCAATGTAAGGTAAGTCTGTTCGAGAACTGATCAAAACAGAATGAGTTAGTGGACCATTTGAAAATTAATGGATTGAGTACCGGTCCAATAATAGCGAGTTCTATAATCGATTAAAAGTTATTAGACCGATTATCTATTAAATGATAATGCGCTAGAGTAACAATAAAAAATGAGTGGAACTTAGAACTGCGTGTTCTAGTATCCGAACTAACAATCTCTTTCTCGAAACTCGAACGAATTATTTATTCATCAGCAATCGAACCCACTATCTTTTAATCAGTTCTAGAACCTTCTATCATTTGATCCGCAATCAAGCTTACCATCTTACATATTAGACTAACAAAAGAGATTTTTAGAGAAGTGTTCAAATGATTAACTCGAGCCTTCGAATTATAATGAGTAATTCATCTTGCTATCATATGAGTATTATTCGATTCCTACCTTAGAGTTTTGATTAATTGATAGCGGATTCGTGGACTAATGAACAACAGCGGCTCGATATTTGATCGAGAAATGGTATGTACTAGAACCGATTCAAAGAACATGGTTTAGAGTAATGATCAAATCTTCGTGAAATCAACTGCTGATGAAGTAATGGGAGGTTCCAGAATCGAAAAGAAAAATGTGGGTTCAAGCACTGACAAAAGCAGAGTCGGTTGGATTAGTGGTGCACTTAAGTAATAATTAAAAGAGAGTGGGTTAGAGAAAAGATTGAAAGGTAATCGATTTGAGTACCGATCAAATGATAGCGAGTCGAAAACCAACGAAAACTAGTGGTTACAAGTATTGATAAAATTATATAGGTTTTGAGAGCTAATAAAAATACAGCGGGTTCAAATAATGATTGAGCGTAGATGAAAATACTAATCAAATTAGAGTGGGTTCCAGCATTAAAAAAATAATGTTCGAAATGAGATCAAATAAGAAGGGGTCCTAATATTAGCAAAAATGAGACTATTTTATGATCAAATGATTGATTGTTCAAGTAATGATGAAATAATAACGGCTTTATGTTCGATCATTAAAATGATAATTGTTCAAAAGACAGTAGGTTCAAAGACTAATCACATGTTAGCGACGGATAAAAAGGAAGTGGGTTCGAGTATTGAATGAAATATAATGCGATCGAGTAATGATCGCATGTTAGTATATTCAAGTACTGATTAAAGTATAGTTCGTTTGATTCATAATCAAATAATAGTAGTCTCTGGTTAATAATACAAGTCCACAGCCATTAGATAAATAATTGTACCACCTCTTTTTTTTAATCTGTAATCGTACCCACTACCAATCGTACTTTTTCGAATCTCATTTAATATTCAAACCCAGAACATGCTAGAATCAGTTCTTAGACCCACTTAATTTTAATTGGTTGTTGTTGTATTTCATTTACGTCACACTAGAGCTCCACAATGGGCTATTGGCGACGGTCTGGGAAACATCCCTGAGGATGATCCGAAGGCATGCCATCACAATTTTGATCCTCTGCAGAGGGGATGGCACCCCTGCTTCGCTAGCCCAACGACCTGCACGCGAAGTCGAGCACTTTACGGTAGAACAGTTTAACGAGGACCAATACCGCACACCCTCGGTCCCTACGCAGACTGATCCAAGTGGTCACCCACCCGCACACTGACCACAGCCAGTGATGCTTGACTTCGGTGAAATTTTAATTTGTACTCGAACGCATTTTCATAATATCAATAATCGAACCAGTAACTATCAATCGGTTACTAAACTCACTATTATTTAACCGGTACTCAATCTATTAACTTTCTATCTGTCCGAGAACTCACTTTCTTTTGATCAGTTCTCGAATCCATCATTATTTCATCAATAATTGAGCGCACAGTCTTGTTATTTGTACTTTAATGCAGTCTATCTTCAGCGATGTACACGATCTTCTAATAGGTTCTGGAACCTAATAGAATCGAACTAACTATGATATAATCATCACTTGAACTTACTACTCTGCAATCATTACTCGATATCATAATATTTCATTCAATACTCGAACCCACTTCCTTTTCATCGGTCTCTAATATTTGATCTGCCTTTGAATCTACTATCATTTCAATGATCGACAACAAAGCCATATCATTTGCCCATAAATTAATTCCATTCTCTCTTTGGTTAATGATGCGAATCGTTCTGATATGAACATATTAGGAACATTATGTCTGTTAATGTCCACTATCATTTGATTAACAAAATCACTATTTTTTATCGGTCAGCGAACCCACTATCATTTGATCAGTATTTGAATCTGCTATTTTTAAGACGTTCACGCCGGCGTGACCCACCGGTGGCCCAGGCTAGATTGTCTCATCGGGCGGTGCACCAAAAACTGGTAACAAATAAATTTCATTTTTTAGTTATTTCCGGGAATAACTAATTGTTTTTAATGGATGAAATTTTTATATTGAATTGCTTCTTCGCCGTGATAAATTTCCTTACAGTGAAATTATATTGTTGAGAATAGATTGACTCCTCCCGAATATTATCTAATATTGAAATAGTTCTTCTACCAGTATTTTCTCATTTCAGGCCTGAACGTGTTAAGCTCTCGAACCAACACACTTTTTTTTATCCCTCTCAAATCCCTTAACTTTCAATTTTTAAAAGCAGTTCTCAGACCCACTTAATTTTTTATTGGTACTCGAACGCATTATTTTATCAATAATCGAACCTTTAACTATCAATCAGTTACCGAACTCGCTATTATTTGACCGGTACTCAATCTGTTAAATTTCTTACGCTTCGCGAACTCATTCTCTTTCGATCAGTTCTCAAATCCTTTATCATTTCATCAATAATCGAGCACACATTCTTGTTATTCGTACTCTACCCAAGTAGCACAGAAACATCGATCTATACCGTGGCCGTTCCTATCAATATTTTGAAAGCGGAGGAATATAGATACTGTGAACAAGTTATTGAATGAATTCCGTCAATAAAACTCTAAAAGTATTTTTCTTAAAACACTCTATATTAAATATATTTTAGTTCCATAGTTCAAAATATTTGCTAGAAAGATAAAAATGAATAAAATTTCTTTATACTTGCTCATATTAGTGAAAGTAAAAAATAGAATGCCGTGATAACTTTATGGAACGGGATTGGAAGGTGAAGCGATCTCAGTATTGCTATCAACAAAGTTTATCCGCTTGTCACGTGATCTTCAGCTCTGACGTCGCGCTTTACGATCCATTATTTTTACCATGATCCATGAATTTTTAGCGTAATATTGTCGTCAAAAGTCACCTTACTGATTTAATTTAGGTAAGCAAAGTTTATTCATCTTCTATTTACTTATATAAACTCTATTAATATCGTGTCAGGTCTTCATTTCTAATTGCAATGTTTCACTTTTATATTTAGGTTAAGCCTACATTACCGAAAGAACATTCCATTATAAAAGATCATATGTAGCTGGTTTTGAATTATAATTAAGTAAGTAGTTTTTAACTTTTCGCTAATTTTAAATATTATTATCGGAATAATTTCTAATTAATGACGTAAATTTATTGTCAAAGTTGTTTGTTCTGAATTGTTTACTTCTTGTTTGCTGGGATGTTAAATGTTATGTTTTACATACAATCTATCTAATTTTTATTAAATAAATTCACTAGGTTCGTAAATAATTTTATGTAAGATGAAATGTTTCTAATGTCATTTGTTGTGTGAACAAGGTTCATAGCATTGTAGTTATGAGTGTATAAATACTTTTCATAAAAATTAAGTCTCTCAACGTTAATTCTGTAGCTTATTAACAGTTAATTCGTTTTAAAACATTAAAAATTGTGCTCAAAATGATATAAGTATACATAATTTATCAAAATATTAATGTAAGCGAATTGTAAAAGGTTATATAGATTTTAAAATTACGTCTAAAAGTAAAATAAGCAGTATGAAAATATTAAACAATTTTAAAAAAAGAAATAAGTTTAACTTTTCAATTTCTGAAAACAATGATATTCTATTTACCTAAATTTAATCCAGTCTTGTAATATAATTCTCTATATAAAAGTTATTAATATAAGATTTAGTTTATGGTACAGGAATGATTGTTATTCATTACTACTAAAAAAAATTTTTTAAATGTGTCAGATATCAAGTAAGGTATGTGTTATGTATAAAGTATGATATGTGTTTGTTATGTAACAAGAGTATACTAAAGGAAAATTAAAATAGACACTAAAGGCTCAAAATCAAAATAGAGATTTATATGTTTATTAAAACTTCTTTAAAGAATTTTTTGTTTGCTGAAAATTATTAAAAAGATTTATAGATAAAAAGGAAAATTTAATTGTCAAAAATAATATCAAAATGTGTTAATCTTTAAAATAACTTTAAAAACTGAAGTATAATTTGGATAAGAGCACAACAACTAAAACTTATAAGTTTCTAAGATAATGATTAGAAAATATTGATCAAAGCTTTTCTAATTAAATATTTTATTGTTTTTCAGGCTTTGGAAAAACCCGGGGGAAATTGGGTTTTTTCATTTTGTGGTCATAAACTTTAAGTTTTACTGTATAAATATTTTTATTTATTAAAAAGTGTTGTATAAGCTTAAAAATAGAAATAAATCTGAAAAGTTATTTTAATTTTATTATATGTATTTTTTATTATGTTTGAATAACACATTATCACTAATACATAGGTTGAATCTTCTTTACTGTTAAATACATAACGTTTCACAATTTTTAACCCAAGCATTATAAAATATAAATACAGTATTATAAAAGGAACAAGTTTATTAATTTTTTCGTTTTCACGCACATATATTTACTAAACATATATATATATATATATATATATATCTTACCTATTATAAAGTTATAACCAGTAAATATTTATAATCAGTAAAAACTAAAATTACATATAATTGAATAAAATTAAATATAGTTTCAGCAAATACTTTTTCTTAAAATTTTATTTTTGTGTCTTGTAAGAAATGATAAATCCATATTTTGTGTTAATTTTTTAATTTTTACAAATTATGTCTAAATTTTTCACGAAAGGGGTACCTCTCAGAAAAACCTAGACAGACCAGGTATATATATATATATATATATATATAAATAAATATACATGGTATAAGTATATATATAACACAACAGGTCTATGTGTGATTCTTATTAAATAAGATTATAACTTAGCTGTGATTCATTCTAAAATTAATGTGTAGAAATTAATTTTGTAATGTCTAATCTTATATTGATATCTATTTACAATATATATCAAGAAGAAATTTTATATTTTGATGTGATAATTTGTTACTGTTTTATCTTTCAGTTTGTTACTGTTGTATCTTATTCTCAATGCCTTCTCGTAAATGATTAGAATTTATTTAGAAAATGAGTGCACTTGTTTGTTTATTTATACCAATATCAGTAATTTAATGAATAAATGTCAGACAGTTCTTTCATTGTGTTGCAATTTCACCAACATAGGTGTATATTTTGCTCTACTCAGCCTTTTAGCTTTTAAATAAGTAAATAAATTATGACATCAGACTATTTTATTTTGTTGTCACTGCACAGAGCAATTGCAAGATGAGAAAACTAGTATAAATTTAGGAGCCTCGAGTAACATTTTGTATTTTCAATTTTTTTTCCTAATTTATTTTTCATGAAAAATTTGCATGTTATAATATTTACAAAAATGTATTTAGTTTATGTATTAGTAAGTATAATCATTCCCTAAATTTTTTCTCCATAGAAAGCATTTTATTAAAAATGGAGCTATTATTATTATGATCAAAAAAATTACAATTGCTCTTTGGATCCTTTGGCAAAGGAACCTTCTTTCAAACCTTGCTGTCCCCTTAAAAAGCGAAAAAGACTTTCACCATCTTATTTGTTCTGTACTTAAGGGTGTATGGAGAGAGTTTAAATGATTATTCTATATAGGACTGGGCAATAAATCTATGTATCTCAAAATATCTACGTAACACATATATCGGCAGGCCAATATGATGACTTTTGTTTTAGATGATGCATCAGAAATCTGATTTAAGCAACTGATAGTGACTTTCATTTTAAGCGATGTATCAGCTGCGGAGTTGTTTATAGCATCGATTTTTCTTATTATTAACAAGTGTACATATAAATAATACTGGAAAGTGGGCTAGCTAATATAAATATTTTAATACTTTTTTAGATTAAATTTTTACATAATTTGTATTGTCTTGTAGCTGTTTGAATAAATTAACAAACTTTTGTTTTCAGATTCGGTATTTTGACAGCATATGCCGGTATTTTGACTGAGGCGAAAAGAAAAAAAGTCATTTGAAAGAGTGCCTGCCATCACTAATGTCATTTGGGTAAAATTGTTGATTAAAATATTATTTATTTTTATTAATATATATATGTGATATTTTTTTCCTTCCAGTTTTTAAATGCTTTAAGAAAAAAAATTTAAAAAATTTTTAATCTGAATAACAATTCCAATTGCTATTAATAAATCAAAATATTTAGAATTCCTCTCCTTTTTGTATTAAATTTTACAAACATTGATCTGCAGTTAATCCTTAACATTTCTAAGTTTATTCAGGATTTTTCGTGTATACTCACAATTTTTTAATATGTATTAATATATATATCATCAGTCGATTTTTATCTTTACAAGCTTTAGTTAAAGGCAGCATTACAATTAAATTTAATTTAAAAATAATGATAGAAAGAGATTCTCTCTATTTGAAAAATACAAAATAAAAATTTTTTCCCATGTAAAGGAAACCAAATATTGCAAAAAAGTTTCAGAAATCCAAACCAAAAGAGTGAGTGAGAGAGAGAGGCTTGAAAAACTTAATTTTCTAAGTCTAACACAGTTGTAAGTCAATAGTTTTTGGATCTGATCACAAAAAAAAAGTAATTTTGTAGAAGGAAGGGAAAAAAAACGGTTACATTAAGGAATTGAATGCATTTGGAAGTGCAGTGTATTTATAATAAGTTTGAGCTTTTGTTTAATTATACTTCTAAGTATATGCAATCATAAGTAATCAATATCAGATCTAAATTCTAAAAATAAATCTTATTTTCAACTTCAATAGTTTTGGTGTATTCACATTAGTTTAAGAGAATTTTCTTTAATACATAGAAGTAAAATTGAATATTAAGAAATACAATTAAAGCTGAACTGACTAGCTTTTTATTATAGTATTTTTTGTTGTTAAAGATTTATTATTTAATCGAAGATACAGCATTGCCGCTTGAATATTCAGTCAGTTTACAAAACAGTGTCTAATGCAGCATGCCTTTTTTTGATCCGTGTGTCGATTCTCTAAGCCAGTGATTCTCAACCGCTGTGCTGCGGTACTTTTTTGTGCTGCCAAATTCTTGAAATGTTCATAAAAAGTATATATATATATACTTTTTATAATTTTTCTAAGCTTTAACCGCGTTAGCATCTTTGTTGGCGATTGCCTTGTCTCTGACAATCTTAAAATAGATGAGAGAATTAAAATTGTTTTTGACACATAGTTTTAAAAAATTTTTGAAGTAAGTAGGAAATTTAATGACTTTAATTTAAAATGATTAATTAACTAAGGAAAGCAAGCTAAATATTAACTTACAGATGGAAATAAAACTTAATCATTAAAGTAAGCTATGCAATTAATAAACAAATTAACAAAGGATAACTAAAAAAAAAACCAAGTAGGGGAGAGTCAGGTAGCCCCGCCCACTTAAGGACTATTGCTTATATTTCTGTATAATATGGAGTAATAATCAAGATTTTTGTATGTTTCTATTGTTTTATCATTTAATTAAATAATACAAAAAGAATAAACCAAAAAAAACATAGTTTAACTTAAAATAGAAATTTAAAAAAACATGTTTTCAGCTCTTTTCAAAATGTGTCGGGTAGCCCCGCCCAGTTACAAAAATTATGTTTTTTGATTGGTCATTTTCATTTACACCTGAAAAAACAATGTATTGACAATAGATAAACCTTATTTATCATTTTTATCACAAAATTATTTTTTTTATTACATATTTATATACTTTTAGTGAATTCTATCATTTATTAACAACAAATGTTATATTTTTTATTATTATTAATGTATATTAATATATTATAATATTAATATATATTTATATTAAATATTTAAAGAAAATAATTTAATTTAAGTAAATCTTTGGAACCGTACATTTATCGACGAAATAAAAGTGGGCTGTGATACCTAACATTCATGTGAGCGGGGCTACCCAAAATCCAATTTTTTTGTAAATTTGTAATTACTCGAACAATTGTTCACAAATAAACTTCGTTCTTTGTGCAAACTAAACTTAAGACTACATACTTTAATGCTGTATGTATAGAAAAAATTATTTTTTTAATATTAAAATGAAGTTTAATCGAAACATTCAACTAATTTTTCTTAATATCATGACAACTGTATTCAACATATTTTAAAAACTATTGTTTACCATGTTACCAGCTGCATAAATACTTGAAACTTTGAAAATAATCTTTTTTTAATATAACAATTATTGTCCGATGGCCCATTGACTTGAAAAAAATATTATTCTCTACATATGAAATTGACATTGGTCGGGGGTACCCGACTCTCCCCTATATAAAAAAACAAATTAGGAAAGGATAACTAACAAAAAAAAATAAGCTAACAATTAATAATTAGCAAAAAACTAGTAAACAAGAAATCACAAAAAATAACAGTTAATAACTATAGAAAACAAGCTAACAATTAATAACTAGCAAAAAGAAGAAGAAAAAATAACTGTTACTAACTAATAAAAAATCACTCAAAAGAAATAATAATCCCTTAATAAACGTGCTTTTGTAGTACTTATTATTATCACAAACTATTTAACACAGTGTGTTGTAGGTAAGTAAACAACTTTTAATCTAATTTTTTTCATTGTGTGCCGTCAAATTTCGAAATGGTTAAAAGTGTGCCGTAACAACAAAACAAAAAAATGTTGAGAATCATTGCTCAAAGCCCTTATTCAATTTAGTTCTCTAAGTTTCGTTATATACTCATTAATAAATTGTGTTTTGTTAGTCTTTCAGTTTTTATTTTTTAAATGTTATAATATTACTCAATGTTTTGCTTCCAGCTACAGTTCTCGAACGCTTTGAGACCAAGAGCTTGCGGAAAAATTTGGGAAGGTCTGCTTCAGCCACTGATTGGGAAGGACGGAAACCTAAGATAATTGACCTGACCAATTCTTCGGACTTGGAGACCTAAGAATGTGCCAATTTGTTTTAATAAATTTTTAAATGTTTATTCAAATAAAATATTCATAGCTACTTTTTGTTTTATTCCTCTGCATTCACACCTTCTATATTACAAAGCACGTTCATATCAGAAGTGTAAATTTTATTGAACCCATAAAATTATAATATTTTTTGAGTTTTTAGTGCTATTGTGCAATATATTAAATTATTAATTTTCAGTGACTGAATCTTGTCTGAAGATCAAATGTACCTTGCAAATGCTAAAAAATAAGAAAACTAATTTACATACATGTTAAATGTGGTAATTTTTAAACAAGCAAATTGTCTTTGATTTATAAATCATAGTTGAGCTGAAAATAATTATCATGCCTTAAATTAATATTCACTTCTTACATTCCTTTTCACCTATTTTACACTTAATTAATTTTTAAGCTTATTACTGCTCAAATCCTAATTATATATATATTTTTATTGTTTGGAAACTGATTAAAAATATTTTTCGGTGCTTATTATTATTATTTTATTTTTTTTGAAAAATCTGGCTACACACCTTGAACTTTGAAAGTATGACTTAAATACTTGCAGATATTTTATTCTAAGGCAATATTAAATCACTAGTTTGCAGAATGCTTATTGTCTAGCATGCAAGGAAATGATTAATTTTCTGCTAAATAGGCATAGACTGAGCAGAGCATGTAGCTCTTTTCAAGTTATCCTTGACAAAAAATGAAGGATTTTTTTTTACTCATTATAAATCAAATTAATTAAATCTGCAACTGTACAGCCTGGAGTATAATTAGCGAAATGAAATCTGAAGTGCAAAACCATATAAAATAATTAACAGACGTGTACCTATATCCTACAATATCCAGTGAAAAAAATTTCTTGAATAACTTATTAAAATTATCGATCGGCGTTCTGCCGCATCTTTAAATGCTTATTAATATTTGTTTTACGAATAACGTGATAAAAATATTCATCGACATTCTACTGTATCTGTAAACGCCGTGGAATATGGTTTTTTCAAACTCGATATTCTACGGCGTTATTGAGATATCGATCTATATAAATTTTACAATGTCGTACAATATAAAAAAAATCTGACGTTTTTACATAGATCGATGTTTCGGAAGAACATCGATCGACGTCGTAAGCGAAGTTTTTTCGAGATCAATCGATATTGAGTGCTACTTGGGTAATGCAATCTGTCTTGATTGACGCATACGATCTTCTTATAGGTTCTGGAACCTACTACCATTTCATTATGAATCGAACGAACTATAATTTAATCAACAGTTGAACTTTCTAACCCGCAATCATTACTCAATACTCGAATCCACTTCCTTCTTATCGGTCGCTAACATTTGAAAAGTCTTTGAACCTACTATCATTTCAATGATCGAAAACAAAGCCATATAATTTGATCATAATTTTTTTCCTTTTGGCTAATATAACGAACCTTTCTTATTTGAACATATTTCAAACATTATTTTCTTAATGCTGGAACCCACTCTCATTCGGTCTTCGAATCCACTATCATTCACTTACGGACATTAATTAACCCCAGTATCTTTTTATTAGCTTTCGAGCCAACACACTTTTTTTTATCTCCTCTCAAACCCTATATAATTTTATCAATACATGTAACCACTATTTTTCGTTTGTTTTCGACCTGAGTATCATTCGATTAGTACTCAAATTCTTTATCTTTCAATCTGTTCTCTAACACTCTCTCTTTTAATTAATACTAAAATGTACCACTGATCCAACCGACTCTGCTCTTTGTCAATGCTGAAACTGTCATTTGATCAATTATTGAAACCACATTTTTTTCTTTCGATTCTGGAACCTTCTATTACTCTATCAGCAAATGATCTTTCGGCGATATGATCATTACTATAAACCAATTTCTTTTAATCGGTTCTAGAACGTACTATATTTTGATCAAATATCGAACCGCTGTTGTTCATTAGTTCACAAAATCGCTATCAATCAATACACGAAATAAGATTGAGTAATATTCATACGATAGCAAGTTGGTACACTCATAATAATTCGTTTGAGTGAGTTGAACACTTCTCTAACTAAACTCTTTTGTAAGTGCGATCGAGCGTCATTCGTAAGATGGCAAGCTCAATTGCGCATCAAATGATCGAGTACTAATTAAATGATAGTGGGTTCAATTACAGCTATATAATATGGGGGTTAGCGAAATCGATACATAAAGAGTCGATTCAAGGACAGATATAGAGTAGGATGTTTGAACAATGGTAAGGCGGTTCAAACATTGATAAGATGCTAGTGGGCTCGAGTATTAATCATGTGATTTAAGGTTCGAAAGCTGATCGCTTGTAAACTGGCTCGAGTACAGAAAATTATTTATTGATAAATCGTTCGAGATTTTATAAAGAGATTGTTGGTTCGGATATTAGAACACGTCACCGTTTAATCAATTCTTAGATCCACTCACTTTTTATTAAGACTCGAGTGCGGTATTATTAGATAGATAATCGGTCTAATAACTTTTAATCGGTTATAGGACTTGTTCTTATTGGACCGGTACTCAACCCACTACCTTTCAAATGGTCCCCTAACTCATTCTCTTTTGATCAGTTCTTGAACCGACTTTCTTAAATTGATTCTCTTAGCCATTATCATATGGTGAATAATCGAACCCGCTATCTTTGATCAACAGTTGAATACACAATTTTTTTTATTGGAACTTGCTTCTGTTATCATTTTAACAGCCTTTTGAACCGCTGTCTTTTGTACAATACTCAAACATACTGTCTTTCGAACAGTTCTCGAACCCACCTTCATTTTAACGCATTTCGAACCTTATCTTTTTATGGCTGGAGCCAGCTATCTTTTGATTAACTCGATAATCGGTCTAATAATTAAGTCGCAATTTTTATGGGGCCAAATACCCACCTTCATTTGATAAGTATTTTCATCTACTGTTTTATAATTATATAAACCCGCTATCTATTTACTAACACACTTTTCATCCGCTCTCAACACCCGCATTTTTCAAACTCGCTATTAATTGATCAGTACTGTAGTCCTTTACCTCTCTTTTAATCAAAACTCGAACGCGCCATTTCTTTTTTTTCTATTATTGATATAATGATCATGGGTTCGAGTACTGTTTAAATGATAGGGGCACAAGTACCGATAAATTCTTGTAATCCGGTTCAAATATTAGCGGGGTCGAGCATACTCTATAATGATTAACGGAAAATAGAGGGTTCGATTATTCATCAAACGATTAGCGGTTCGGGTACCGAAAAACGCGGTTTGTCAGTTCGGGTATTTAACTGAAGGGAGTTGAGAAAGTGTAAAAGTGATTGTGAGATCCAGGTGTATTTAAATGATAGTAAGCTCTAATCCTAATCTAATGGTAGTGGGTTTGGGTAACGACTAATATAAAGGCATTTCGAGCAATGATCAAATGATTGTAGATATGTGATAAAATTATTGTAGTTACCAGTAACGAATATACATAGTAGGTCCTATTATTGATCTAATGATAGTAATCAAAAGAGAATGAGTACGAGAACTTATTGAAATGTAGCGGGTTCGATTAAAAGCTAGAAAAATTGAGTCGGTTCTGAAATCGATTAAATGATAGTTGATACAAGTAGTGATTAATATCCTCTTTTTATATTAGCATTCGAACTGATACTGTATGTATCGGTTCTCTAACCCCTACATTTTATCAGTGTTTAACTTCGCTTTCATTTAAACAGTAAGCGAATTTATTTTTATTTGATCCGTAGTCGAACTTACCATCTTTGGTATATTACACGATCTTTCTGTTATTACATTTATCTACATAACTGTGTTGTTAAACTGGGGCTTACTATTTAATAAGAGTATTCTAACTTACTATCATGTGATCAATAATCGTACTTACGCTCATTTGAATATTTCTCGATCGACTTATCATTTGACCAAATTTTTGTTTTCTTTTTTTAATACTATACTCGAACGCACAACTCATTTAAAGGTATTTGAACCTATTATAATTAAATTTGTACATGAACCCTCTGTCATTTAATCAATAATGCGACCGGCTATTATATGTATGATACTATATGATTATTTTTTAAAATCTGGAGCACGAAAATTCATTATCAGCAATTGAACGCTCTGATTTGGTCATTATTTGCGCCGATATTTTCAACACTTTTCTAACCTGCTAAACCATTTAATTGTTAACCTTGAATTACTTATCGTTACTCGCATCTGCTTTCTTATGATCAATAATCGAACCCTCTACCACATGATCAGTATTCGATCATACTATTATTTGAACATTACCTGATAATACTAACAATTGGCTCGTTTTTAACTTACCTTTGCGCATCACTCGTTCCCTATAATAAATGACACATCCCATTATTCAACAGTATTTGAATCTGCTATCATTTGATCAGTACTCATCTATTATCATCGTGCATCATCTATTATTTGATTGTTAACCAAACACACTGTATTTTCATAATTTTTTGTGCCGATTACTATTTTAACGATTTTCTAAACCTCTCCAAATACTAACTTTTTAACCATTCTCATTTGCTAAACTCTAGCCAATAAACTATTTATCAGTTTTCTACCGCTCACATGTGATCAATCGAACATTATCATATGATCACTTTTTAAAACGTTTTCTTTTGATGAACTGGAAGCTTTTATTCATGCCTAATATCTATGCAATGCTCGTTCGCACTATTATTTGAACCACTTATTTTGTTAAATATATTAAATCGTTTACTTATTTAACGGTTGCCGAAGCTACTATCATTTCGTTAGTAATTAATCTAACCCATTATTTGATCATTACTCGAGCCTACTAACATTTGAACAGTATTCGACGTCAGTGTCCTTTTGAACACTTTTTTAAACTGCTCGTTTTGTTAACTTTTTAAAATCTGTTAAACCATTTTCTAATGTTAATCACGAACCAATTAACCGTTAGCACTAGTCAAACCTGCTATCATATGTTCATTGACGAGCCTACTATTGAGTACTTGCACTACAAGAACTAATTTACCCATATGTTGAAAAAGTTTCTCTACATAAGTAAGAATGTTAATTAACGTTAATTACCTACCGAGCCGCATCGTATATTTCTTCCTCGTCTGCTTTTGTTATTCAACTTATATTTTTTTATTTGTTTATGTATTTTATTGTAACCGTGATCTATTTTTGTTTTGTGTACCTAGTAACTTTGATGTATAGTAAGTCTATATATGTTCTACTTGGTTTCGTACCTGTCCTTGTGTTAAGTCTCTGTGTAAATATATAGTGAAAGAATTTAGAATGTGTCACTGAAGAGAATTAATTACTTAGCTTATTATTTCCCTACCTAGCTAAGAATTCTTGTTACGTTGTGAAAAATGACACCCACACAAAATATATTTTACTTACATCAACTGGTTCAGCATATACAATATTAATTATAGTATAATATCATACAATGTTACTCATTTATTAGTTATTAGTTAATTTAACCTAAGTATGGCGGAACATATCTAGATCCATCTTGTTAAACATATGAGATGAATGTTGACCACTCAATTTAACTTTTCCACTCAATCCATGTTTATTTTGTATCCTTGGAGAGAAAAAACTGAAGAACCATCGTCAGAGTGGGATTACCTAGAAAAACACGAGAAAAGTTTCATTACACCTCTTAAGAACTTCCAAACAAAAGGATGTATTGTGCAAAGAATGCATTTAATTGCGTTTGTAGACCTCGAGTGCCCCTGATCTCTTTAAACGTTTGGTTGAGGCAAATTTTTAATTTCTTTTTTTTTAAGAAACGTGTCTATGTAACAACAAATTTGAACTACCTGAAGTTCAGTAATCCTTCCCTGCAGAACGATGTCAAGTTTTATATTCTGTCTATCTTCACTCGTTCTGCTTTCTTGTTTCTGCAGAGAATATGGATAGTGGGGGGGGGGGGAGCAAAATAAATGCTGGCGTCATAACATCAGATCTGGGAGTTTAACTGATAAAACTTTTATTTTATGAAAAATAAAAAGAAAGTTTTATATTCGCTCTAGGTTGAATATCGAATTACTTACATTTTATTATCATTGCTCATTTTTTTCTCAACTGCAAAATGACTCTTCATATGAATTTGCATTTTATTAAGTATTTCGCTTTATAGTAATGCCTTTGACTGAGAATTTTGAAATGTGGCTAATATTTTTTATATTCAGCTAATTTCCTGGCTAATAATTAAAAATCCTTAGCGTTGATCCTGTATCTATGTCCCTCTCTCTCTCTCTGTGTATGTAATTGTGTGTGTAAGTATGTATGCAAGTATGTGTGTGTGTGTGTGTGTGGGTGGGTGTGAAACATAAAAAGCTTCAATTAATCATTTTATGTTATTTATGTATCTAAATTTTTTTCGTTAATTATTATTCTAGACAAAACTCTCGTTCTCACACTTTAATACTCACATCCTGCCTTTTAATCTACAATTTTGGGCTTCAAGTTCTGTATTGAGTGTTTAACATTTTAACGTTTTTCCTTTTGCTAACTCGTGAGTAGGACTTTTTCCCTTGACCTATTTAATAGACCAATTGTAATTTTTAAGATTTCCCTTATCCCCTGAAACGAAACTTTTTAAGGATTTATTTTAAAAGATCTTCCCTGACTTCTAAATAGAGAAGCACTTTGATGATTGTTCTCTTCCTACTAATTATAAAGTAAATATTGTGCCCTCTTCCATTGCTCCCGCAGTTCCCTATATTGTTCATCAAGGTTTAGGGTTGCGTTTGTGAATTCGTTCACCACGATGCGGTAGTCCCCTATAACGTATCTGAACCCAATGTATCAGCGAATGAAAAGTTCTACCATTAGTTATAAATGGTTTTGAGCTTTCACTGGAAAGCTTTGGTAAATGTAAGGTTTTATCAGAATGCTTGGTAAAAGTTCGAATCATATATTAAAGCAAACTTTTGTCTTTTAGTAAGCTACTTTGGTAAATACTAGGTTCTACCGATAAATCCTAAGATTTACTAGACTTCGGCCTTTTACAGTAACATAATTATTCTTAGACACGCTTAATTAGCAACTGTACAATCCTTTCCTGATCATTTCCTTATAGGGTTTCAAATTCTAATATTTTTATATGACATAACGACACAACAATTTAAAATTATAGAGTAATCATTTTCTGACAAACTTAATATGCGAACATTTTTCCATTAATGCTTTTCTGATCAACGAACATCATTTCAGTGAAATGAGAACTTTCGAATTCGTGATGACATACTATTACGGAAATATATTACGGTTAAATAAGTTTTTTATTTTTCAATTCAATGTAAATTAAAATGAAGATATTAAAGTCCTTTGCCAATTTCAACTCAATGAACAAATTTGATTTAATGAAGCCCAAGTCAAAATTTTTGATGATTATCAATTGATGGACCAACATAATCTTGATGGTAACCAACCAAAGTAAACATCACTTCAACGTAGGAATTTGGACTTATTTATGAAGATCGAACATAGGAATAAGCAACTTATTCTCATGCTATATTCCTAAGGATCAACAAGAATCCCCATTAAACTATCATGAAAATGTATAGTTAGAACTATCACGGGTTGTTGGTCCATGAAAGTTAAACTTC
This sequence comes from Parasteatoda lunata, assembly GCA_949128135.1. Lineage (NCBI taxonomy): Eukaryota > Metazoa > Arthropoda > Arachnida > Araneae > Theridiidae > Parasteatoda > Parasteatoda lunata. The sequence goes on from OX421980.1 coordinate 100,985,297, forward strand.
TTTTAATTATTAACCATATTAGTATTAAAGTAGCATTTTCCATCATGGAATGATAGAAATTTGTTGGCATTGCAAAAACTATGAGCACATAATGGATGATGGTGACCATCAAATGATGTTGGACCATCATAAGTCGCACTAAAACCAACATACACCTTCACAATTTTTTCATTTTATTTTGGGTTTCTCCGGACTTATAAAGCAGGTAAGTGTTATATTTTTATAATAAAAAATTTAAAAATAAATTTTTTTTTCTTTTAATTTGAAAACAGTTGTATAGAATAGGGTATATAATATATATGGAATTTGTATAGAATAGGGTATGCAGAATGGTTTTCTAAGTCTGATTAAGACTGTAAGATTAAAAGAAAAAAAATTAAATTAAATGTGCAAATCTTTCATTTTAAAATATTTCAATTTCTTTACTCATGAGCATTCTTTATTAAACATTTTTTAGTTTAAAAGTAATGCTTTCTTTATTAAAAATTTAAATTCTTCTATAAAAATTGTAAATAGAACTTTTTTTTAAAAATTAAACGACAAAAGATTATATGTTTCTGCATGCTTTACATACTCGTTGCGTTCGTGAATAACGACACGCGATTACGAAACTTACTTTTTACCTTTTGATGCAGCTCCAGATGGCTGCATTACAAAATAATCTTCCAATCTTGAATCTTTGATTTCAAATTTATATTTTCTGAAATAAGACATGGAAAAGTGTGTTTTCTCATTTTGTGCCTTATAGTAAGTCTTACAGGTCACTATCGCGTAAGCTGATATTTGAATACTGCTGTTAAATTTTTGCAAACAGATGTGAAGAAACACACCTCGAAATAAAAATAAAAAAATATATAAAAAACAATGAATGCATTGAAATAAGTTTAAAAAAGACGTTAATTACATGCGAATTAATTTATTTTTAAAGTAAAAAGTTGATGCTTTCGCCGCCGACTGAATCAATCACCTCAATCTTAGTAGCAAATAGTAGTCAATCTTAGTAGTCTTCACCTCAATCTTAGTAGCAAATAGTCGCATTTCTTTTGACAAAGGAGGACCTTTAACTCTTCTTTACCAGGAAATTTAATGCGACCACCTGAAATTAAAAATGGAGAAAAAATAAGAAATAACAATCAAATCACAAAATAAAATTATTAAATTCATGATTTTTGTTTGTTTTACAATATAAATGTGTACAATGCGCAAAAAAAAAAAAAAAAAAAAAAAAAAAAAAAAAAAAAAAATCACCCTGTATAAATTTTGTGTAAATGATGGGGATTTTCTCGAAATCGGATGCAAAAACGTACTTTCCCTGAAAACACAATTTATTTATTTATTTATTTATTTTTTTTTGTTGCATATTTGAATTCTTAACCTTCTAAATACGCTTCATTATTGATATAATGACTCAAATAGTTTAGTTAGGAGAGCAGATGAAAGTCCTAAAAATTCGTCCCTTAAAAATTCTTTTCACTTTTAGCGTTTTTAGTCATGCTTTAAAGACTAATTTAACAACATCTAATTAGGTTGCAGTCACTCATAAAACTCATTTACCCAAAGATCATTTCATGCAAAAACAACAATTTTTAATAATTATTTATTAATTTTTATAATTTAATTGTGGATGGAAAAAAATTGGATTAAGGTATAAATTTTTATACTATATAAATCTACGTATATTTCTATTATAAAATCTAAAATCTTAACCGTTTTTATTTAGTAAAAGCGGGAAAAAATTAAGTAAATTATTTTTAAAAAAATAATTTGGTGACAAGAAGAAATATTTAGATGGAGAGATTAATATTTAAATGTGGTTATTTCATGAGAAGAACTTGACTTGCGCACCCGTAGAGTAAAATTACATTAATATTTTTGCAGATGGATAATGGGTTAGAGTTCCCTTGCTGTTAGGCTAACCGTGGCAGGTTTTCAAGGTCTTCCTCTACCTTTCATGTAACGCAAATACTCGTTAGTCCCATCAAAAAGCACTCCACAAAGGCAAATTTTTCCCAATCCAGGAGTTCCCTTGTCTTTTGGATTGGGTTCAAAATTATACGGCTACGAAGTTGAACATAAGTAGTCGTAAACCCATAAAATTGGGTCGGCTGTTCAACGACAGTTATAAAATTATGAAACTACAGTATTATACAGTACTTTCGCTACTTGTAGCTCGCTGATTCAGACCACTGTTCGAAAAATACTATTATTATTTTTTTTTACATCTGAGCGGGTACTAAGCATTGAAACAGGAGAGCCCTCACATTTTTTTTTTTTTTTTTTTTGTTCATCATAAACATATCCTCCTGTTACTAGAGAATTTCCGTATTTTCAGAAAATATTTTTCTTTCCTAGTAGTAACAGAAATCATGCATTAATACATTACATTGAATAAAATTTTGTCCACCATTACATATGAACAATTTAGACAGTTAAATGCGAAAAGATATCATTAATAACTTTAGTTTCAATGATTAGATTTTCACAGACAAAGTATCAATCTTAATGGTTCCATCAGATGAAATCACCCATTATGAGTTCCAATCTTAATGGGTGGAACCAAATATACTAATTAATTAGTGTTAACTATTAATTAAATTGCGGAATCAAACACAAAAAAGTACTTTTTCTGAATAAACATATATTTGTACATATTTGGATTTTTGACGGTTGAAATCTTGGGAGGGGGTAGCCGCAATCTAGGAAATATAGTTCTTATGATTATTTTTTTTATAGCCATCGTTGAACACCGACTAGGACTGGGCGATATTAGAAATTATATATCGTGATGCATCGTCAGTTTTGCATCGCGATATAGTATTTTTGAATTTCATTTACTTGCAAGGCACAGTAAATCAGATTTCTATCAAAACTCCATACTCAAATTGATTTAAATCAATTTATAAATTTGAAGATATATAAGCAGTATAAAAAAGCCGATTCCAGCACACAGGCGGAGCAGGCGGCTCAGGCGGAGGTCGAGTTGAGTTGAGTTGTTTCCCTCCTGCTGCTGAGTTGAGTTGAGTTGTTCACCTCCTGATTTAGTTTTGGTTTCGTTTTCCAAAATTTCGAACTTCCGGTGGCAACACCTTGTTTAGTTTTGGTTTCGGTTTCCAAAATTTTTAACTTCCGGTGGCAACACTTGATAATTTCTTATTTCTGCCCGCTTGCTTATTTCTGCCCGCTTGAATTTCTTATTTTAGTTTTAGTTTTGATTTCATTATTATTTCTCAACGTTGGCAACACTCATTAATTTAGATTTGTTATTAAAAGATGGCAACACTCAATCGACTTAGAAAATAAGCAGGCGGAGCAGTTTCGGTTTCCAAACAAATTCATTTCATACTAGTGGCTCCATCTAGTGATTAAAACAATTATTTATTTTTCACATTATAGATGTTTGATACTGGTGACGCCATCTATGTAGAAATAAAATAATTTTAAATCTATTTTAATATTTAATTATGTTTTATTATTTATTAAATTATAATTCAGACTGAGGATCGAACTCATGCCAATCTAAAAGCACTCGTGGGTCAGTAGTTGGATATCATAACCACTGACCTACGATTGCTTGGTCAGATATGTGTAAATAAGTTAAACCTTTGTATATTGAACACGTGTATGAATGAAAAGGGGTCGATTACGATACCACCTTTTAGTTTAATCGATATGTTTTTCACTTAATCATTGACAGTTATTAAATGACTATTTCTACCCGTATTGATGCTATTATAATTTTCTCTGGGTGGCAACGGCATTGACCATGCACATGTTAAAGTTTGACGTGTAAATTCGCAGACGGTTATGGATAAAATCTTAGTTTCTTTTTTTCTCATTTTTTAAAATGTCAACACATAAATATTAAATTAAAATAGTTTAAACTCGTGAATTTTTTAATTAATTTTGTGGCAACATCTTTATTTTTATTTTTTGAATGGCAACGTTTCGCCTTTGTAAGATGACGTTATCTGATCAAGTATTATCTTGTTTTATCCTGCAGGCTCTTACAAAAACAGTCATTACTTGTTAAGCGTATGACGTATGATACATTTCTTCACTTCCTTTCACTTTTAGTGTTTACTTTAGTAAAATGATTGGAATTTTATGATTGGTTGTTTACTTCTTCAGTTTATTTTGTTGGCAACGGAACTTGATTGATAAGGAATTTAGTTTAAGTTAAAAGTTGTATCTGTACTTACTCGTGGAGTGTAAAAGCGTGCTTATCGATATTTAAGATTTTAAAGTATTTTACTTAGCCATCCTGTTTGAATTTATTTAAGTATGGAAAAAAGAAAATTAAACCAAGATTCATCTACACATATTATTAGCAAAAAGCCAAGAACTGATGGAGTTTCAAATGTAAGTAACAATATTCAGTATATTTTTTTTTTACATATGGTTGACTATATTTTAATGTTAATTTTGTAAACTAATTACATTTTATTGTATTTTCTTTAGAGCAATGGAAAGTTTTCTGAGGATCATGTTCCAGAAGGAGTATTTCCAATAGGAAACGATTTTTTTGTGATTGCAACTACTTTTCAAGGCAATGCTACAGTTCATATTAGACAGTACAAGAAACATGGAAAATTCTACTACCCGACAAAGAATGGAATCACCCTACGTCCATGGTGGATTGAGTACATAATGGGAATAAAAAAGGTTCCAGACTCGAAGCAAGAATTACCACATGGACTGCTACCGCCAGAAAATCAAATTCAAATTACAAGTGAGAATTTTAATGATTTTTGTTTTAAGCGTATTGAATATGGACTTGATAAAAAATTGTTTTTTAAAGAAATTTCAATATCTCGTGCTCAGTGGGATGAAATGCTTAAATGTTATAATGATATAGCAGCCAGTGTATTAGATCATGTATTTCGATCATTACAGGTTTCTTAACAATTTTATTTTTACTATACAATTTTTTATTTACATCAAAATGTGCTGGTAATTGAGCATCATTTAATGTTTTTAAAAATACATTTCTCCCCACTGGAGCTGATTTTCTATTTCGTAAAAAGTCATTTATAAGATTTACTATATTACTTCCAGGAACAGCTTTATCTTCATGAATAATCTCCCCTTTATTGTTCCATAGGAGAGATTCATTACTTTTTAAAAATTGGTACATATCTTTAGCTTTTTCTTGAAATCGAGCTGGAACTACAGTTAGGATTTTATGCTCCAAGTCTTCTGTTTCTTTTTTGATATTTGAAGAGTCCTCTTCTGCAGACGCATCTACAGGATTCTCTACATTTGTAATATCCTGTTGTTCCGTTTGAGGTTCTGATTTATCGGGTTTCATAATTGAAAAATGAGTGTATTTCTGTAACGCTTGCGAATACAGAGCTGCTTTATCGTGATCAGCTAAATATTTGTTCTGCAGAATATTTTTCATTTGCTGATCCAACTCTGATAAGTGTTCTTGAATTTGGACCCTGTCTTCAGGAACTAGCACGAATTTCTTACTGTGCTCCATGAATTAAAGAACTAATAACTGATATAGCGGCAGGTAATAAAATAGATAAAAATCCTTCTCCCTTTTGAATGAGAATTTTCTTTTTCTTATATAAGGGTGTTTTTTTGTTTGAAAGTTTTCGCAAATTTTCTTTAAACGGAGATAAACGACTTTTTTGAGTTTTTGTTAGGGATATATTTCCACACAACACATTTAAGACACATTCACACAAAGTTTTTATCTCACTTTTTGAACACTTTTTCAGAAGATACTTAGAATTTTTAGTTTTAGAAATTAATTTTAAGAGCTGTAAAGTTTGTTCAGTACACACTGACATCTTGTAATCAAATGAATGATGCAATTACTATTCGAGTGTATTTATCGTTACTCCAAAAATCTTACAAAGGCTTTCACTTTAGTGAGTGCGCATCTTTTAAAATTAGGAGTGTGATAAGGACAAGAGTCTGAATTTGCAACTAATTTATCAATTTTTGGGCAGTCAATATCTTCTAAATTTTCACATTTTCTCCCGATTAAAAATTCCAAAAATTTTTTTTTCTCTAATCCTTTAACATAAATATGTGTGAACATATTTGACAAAAAGTTCAAAACTGTGCGTAGTTGATAATATGGCAGTTCTCCTTCATTCCATTCTATTAAATGTATATGTTTTGTTACCCATTTATATTGAAATTTCTGATGACGAGTAAGTTCTTCAAAAGAACATGGCGGAAGAAAATGAAAGTTTCCGATGATAGAATTACTATTTACGGCCTGAAAGGCAAGTTCTTTTACGATATAGTTGCCTGAAGATTGTTGAAATCCTTCGAAATCTATTACGATGGTAGACATGTTGCTTCTTAAGAATCATTTACTTAAATGAAGTTAGCGGGGTTGATAAACATAAAAAGTGTCTCCGGGAAACATACCCGTGCGCACGCGCATAGATTCATCAGTTTCCGATTTTAAATCTATAAGTAAATAACCGTATGGTTTTGAAGTTGCATCTTCAAAACATTCCTGAAAAAACTTTACTTTACGAGGATATAATTGGCGACCTAAATGCGTAATTTGTGATTGATCTCTTCGATTTTTGAACAACACAAGATAATGAGCATTTAGAGATATTTCTCTAATTTCCTTCCCTTTGTGAAAAATGTTTTGTACCACAAATATTATACTTAAATTTTTATGATGGGAAAATTTAGTAAATAATTTAGTTATTTGTGGGTCATTTCCTAATTCACTCATCAGATCGTCAATGATAATCAATGCATATGAATAGTGATTCAAATTTGATGGTATACCATCATGGAAGGTAACATTTCGAATTTCATCATATAATTTTTGATAAATACCATAGCACCAAATTATTTCTTTCGGGAAGGGTTTAATCATTTTATTTTCTATTAGCTTTTTAATATAATGGGTTTTACCGCTTCCTGATGGACCAGAGACGATCATCGAGAAAGCGTGTCCTAATTTAAGAACATCCATCGCAAAACTGATTCTTTTCGCTTATAACAAAACTATTTATGTGAGAATATTGCAAAATTAAATGTTTAAACAAATAATTTTATAATAAAATTTTTAATAACAAAAATAGTAATAAAATATTTTTCTTTAAGTAATTCATTTATTTGTATTTTGTATAGTCTAAAATTTAAAATTATTGTTTGATTTTTAAGTATTTACTCGATAATAATCATTATTCTCTCCCACATTGCTAACTTTAAAGCATAGAAACATGCTTTTACAAGATAAAATTGAGTGTGTGATTAATGTCTATATGATGAATCACAGTACAATACATGCCCTGACTGTTATTAGTCAACTACATGAATGAATGGGGACTGCACAGGTAGACCAAGCTATAACGTGTTGTGAAGGTGAGTAAAGGTGAGAATATAGTTGAAAAACTAGTTCTTTGAATGGTGATAACGTATAGTACCATTCATAAATGTATCACTCATAGAAAATTCTTTAGTTATGATAAAATAGGTTACAGTTAAGGTGGTTTACTTCCAAACGACTTTTAAAATAGCCTATCCAAGTCTTTGTGTCGAGCATACTTACTGCGCATGATCGTTACAAATTTGCTGAAGATAAAATTTGTTTGTCGATGTAGTTATCACAACGTTGTGTTGGTTTTAAGGCTTCAACATGTATACTTGCAGCATTTGTGGGAAGTGTTTTAATACGAACTACAATTTAAAACGGCACATCTTACAAGTACATGAGAAAAAACATACGCATTCATGTATTGACTGCTCTAAAAAATTTGTTCGTAAAAGTGATCTGCAAAGACACAGAGACTCTGTGCATTCTACTGAGAAAATTTCATGTGAAACGTGTGCTACAGAATTCAGCAGAAAAGACAATTTATTTCATCACTTAAAAAATGGAAATTGTCAAAGAAAATTGGCAAAGCAGAATAAGAAAAGAAAGCGAGATGATGATAATGAACCCAACAAAAAGACGGTGATTCTAAACAATCAACAAGGTGGTGCAGTGCATTCATCTACCGAGCCCTCAACGTCTGGACTTCCAATATTATCCGAACCTTCAACATCTTCAGGACTCCCAACCTTTACCGGACCTTCAACATCTACCATTGCTTCTACATCTGCAGAAAACTTGGATAGAACCAAATTGTCACGAACAAAAGAATCAAAAAGTGCTTTCAAAAAGGCCTATAGAGAATTCACTCTAAAAAATGATGACAGAGAGATCGGTATTCCGGAGTTTTTAAGAAGTAAAAAGGATGAAACTACTGAAATATTTCTATCTGAACTTAAAAAACATGAATCACTGAAAGTGAGATTGTTAATATTTTGCATCTATCAAAAAGTAAGTGATGACTTGGTCAAGCGAATAAAAAATGTCGAGTTCAAGACAGCAAACAAATCCGTTTTCGCCTCTACAAATAAAAGTGAATTATATGAAGAATTAACAAATAAACTTATTCAAGAAAGTGAGGATTTCCAGGAAAAGGACTCAGGCTGGACGCTGGAGGAAATTCTCGAACTCGAAATCCACACTAACAAATTTACTCCCCTAAGAGGTTCAACTTTTGTGGAATTACCTGAAAAAATTCGTATGTCAAATGCTGTAATTAATATTAAAAATAGCGACGCTTGTTGCTTCAAATGGTCCATTTTAGCAGCTGTATTTCCTGCAGCTCGCAATCCAAATCGTGTATCAAATTACAAAGATCATGAAAAGAATTTGAACTTTGAAGGAATAAATTTTCCTACCCCTCTAAGTGATGTTAAAAAATTTTCAAAAAACAATAACATCTCTATTAATGTCTATTCTTTTGACAAAGAATTAAACATTTTTCCATTACTCGTCAGTGAAGTTAGTGAAACTGTACATATTGACTTATTACTTGTGCCAACGAAGCATGAATTTGGACATTATTGCCTGATCAGAAATCTGTCCAGGCTTGTGTCAAAGCAATATTCTAATCACGGACATAAAGTTTATATATGTAAAAGGTGCTTAGTGTTTTTCACCTCAGAGGACTCTCTTATAAAACACAAAGAACTTTGTGACAAAAATTGTCCTGCAAGGGTCGTAATGCCATCTGAAGAAAGTAAGTACATTAAATTCAAAAATTTTCAGCATGTTTTAAAAGTTCCTTTCACTGTTTACGCAGATTTTGAATGCAGCAGTATAAAAAAGCCGATTCCAGCACACAGGCGGAGCAGGCGGCTCAGGCGGAGGTCGAGTTGAGTTGAGTTGTTTCCCTCCTGCTGCTGAGTTGAGTTGAGTTGTTCACCTCCTGATTTAGTTTTGGTTTCGTTTTCCAAAATTTCGAACTTCCGGTGGCAACACCTTGTTTAGTTTTGGTTTCGGTTTCCAAAATTTTTAACTTCCGGTGGCAACACTTGATAATTTCTTATTTCTGCCCGCTTGCTTATTTCTGCCCGCTTGAATTTCTTATTTTAGTTTTAGTTTTGATTTCATTATTATTTCTCAACGTTGGCAACACTCATTAATTTAGATTTGTTATTAAAAGATGGCAACACTCAATCGACTTAGAAAATAAGCAGGCGGAGCAGTTTCGGTTTCCAAACAAATTCATTTCATACTAGTGGCTCCATCTAGTGATTAAAACAATTATTTATTTTTCACATTATAGATGTTTGATACTGGTGACGCCATCTATGTAGAAATAAAATAATTTTAAATCTATTTTAATATTTAATTATGTTTTATTATTTATTAAATTATAATTCAGACTGAGGATCGAACTCATGCCAATCTAAAAGCACTCGTGGGTCAGTAGTTGGATATCATAACCACTGACCTACGATTGCTTGGTCAGATATGTGTAAATAAGTTAAACCTTTGTATATTGAACACGTGTATGAATGAAAAGGGGTCGATTACGATACCACCTTTTAGTTTAATCGATATGTTTTTCACTTAATCATTGACAGTTATTAAATGACTATTTCTACCCGTATTGATGCTATTATAATTTTCTCTGGGTGGCAACGGCATTGACCATGCACATGTTAAAGTTTGACGTGTAAATTCGCAGACGGTTATGGATAAAATCTTAGTTTCTTTTTTTCTCATTTTTTAAAATGTCAACACATAAATATTAAATTAAAATAGTTTAAACTCGTGAATTTTTTAATTAATTTTGTGGCAACATCTTTATTTTTATTTTTTGAATGGCAACGTTTCGCCTTTGTAAGATGACGTTATCTGATCAAGTATTATCTTGTTTTATCCTGCAGGCTCTTACAAAAACAGTCATTACTTGTTAAGCGTATGACGTATGATACATTTCTTCACTTCCTTTCACTTTTAGTGTTTACTTTAGTAAAATGATTGGAATTTTATGATTGGTTGTTTACTTCTTCAGTTTATTTTGTTGGCAACGGAACTTGATTGATAAGGAATTTAGTTTAAGTTAAAAGTTGTATCTGTACTTACTCGTGGAGTGTAAAAGCGTGCTTATCGATATTTAAGATTTTAAAGTATTTTACTTAGCCATCCTGTTTGAATTTATTTAAGTATGGAAAAAAGAAAATTAAACCAAGATTCATCTACACATATTATTAGCAAAAAGCCAAGAACTGATGGAGTTTCAAATGTAAGTAACAATATTCAGTATATTTTTTTTTTACATATGGTTGACTATATTTTAATGTTAATTTTGTAAACTAATTACATTTTATTGTATTTTCTTTAGAGCAATGGAAAGTTTTCTGAGGATCATGTTCCAGAAGGAGTATTTCCAATAGGAAACGATTTTTTTGTGATTGCAACTACTTTTCAAGGCAATGCTACAGTTCATATTAGACAGTACAAGAAACATGGAAAATTCTACTACCCGACAAAGAATGGAATCACCCTACGTCCATGGTGGATTGAGTACATAATGGGAATAAAAAAGGTTCCAGACTCGAAGCAAGAATTACCACATGGACTGCTACCGCCAGAAAATCAAATTCAAATTACAAGTGAGAATTTTAATGATTTTTGTTTTAAGCGTATTGAATATGGACTTGATAAAAAATTGTTTTTTAAAGAAATTTCAATATCTCGTGCTCAGTGGGATGAAATGCTTAAATGTTATAATGATATAGCAGCCAGTGTATTAGATCATGTATTTCGATCATTACAGGTTTCTTAACAATTTTATTTTTACTATACAATTTTTTATTTACATCAAAATGTGCTGGTAATTGAGCATCATTTAATGTTTTTAAAAATACATTTCTCCCCACTGGAGCTGATTTTCTATTTCGTAAAAAGTCATTTATAAGATTTACTATATTACTTCCAGGAACAGCTTTATCTTCATGAATAATCTCCCCTTTATTGTTCCATAGGAGAGATTCATTACTTTTTAAAAATTGGTACATATCTTTAGCTTTTTCTTGAAATCGAGCTGGAACTACAGTTAGGATTTTATGCTCCAAGTCTTCTGTTTCTTTTTTGATATTTGAAGAGTCCTCTTCTGCAGACGCATCTACAGGATTCTCTACATTTGTAATATCCTGTTGTTCCGTTTGAGGTTCTGATTTATCGGGTTTCATAATTGAAAAATGAGTGTATTTCTGTAACGCTTGCGAATACAGAGCTGCTTTATCGTGATCAGCTAAATATTTGTTCTGCAGAATATTTTTCATTTGCTGATCCAACTCTGATAAGTGTTCTTGAATTTGGACCCTGTCTTCAGGAACTAGCACGAATTTCTTACTGTGCTCCATGAATTAAAGAACTAATAACTGATATAGCGGCAGGTAATAAAATAGATAAAAATCCTTCTCCCTTTTGAATGAGAATTTTCTTTTTCTTATATAAGGGTGTTTTTTTGTTTGAAAGTTTTCGCAAATTTTCTTTAAACGGAGATAAACGACTTTTTTGAGTTTTTGTTAGGGATATATTTCCACACAACACATTTAAGACACATTCACACAAAGTTTTTATCTCACTTTTTGAACACTTTTTCAGAAGATACTTAGAATTTTTAGTTTTAGAAATTAATTTTAAGAGCTGTAAAGTTTGTTCAGTACACACTGACATCTTGTAATCAAATGAATGATGCAATTACTATTCGAGTGTATTTATCGTTACTCCAAAAATCTTACAAAGGCTTTCACTTTAGTGAGTGCGCATCTTTTAAAATTAGGAGTGTGATAAGGACAAGAGTCTGAATTTGCAACTAATTTATCAATTTTTGGGCAGTCAATATCTTCTAAATTTTCACATTTTCTCCCGATTAAAAATTCCAAAAATTTTTTTTTCTCTAATCCTTTAACATAAATATGTGTGAACATATTTGACAAAAAGTTCAAAACTGTGCGTAGTTGATAATATGGCAGTTCTCCTTCATTCCATTCTATTAAATGTATATGTTTTGTTACCCATTTATATTGAAATTTCTGATGACGAGTAAGTTCTTCAAAAGAACATGGCGGAAGAAAATGAAAGTTTCCGATGATAGAATTACTATTTACGGCCTGAAAGGCAAGTTCTTTTACGATATAGTTGCCTGAAGATTGTTGAAATCCTTCGAAATCTATTACGATGGTAGACATGTTGCTTCTTAAGAATCATTTACTTAAATGAAGTTAGCGGGGTTGATAAACATAAAAAGTGTCTCCGGGAAACATACCCGTGCGCACGCGCATAGATTCATCAGTTTCCGATTTTAAATCTATAAGTAAATAACCGTATGGTTTTGAAGTTGCATCTTCAAAACATTCCTGAAAAAACTTTACTTTACGAGGATATAATTGGCGACCTAAATGCGTAATTTGTGATTGATCTCTTCGATTTTTGAACAACACAAGATAATGAGCATTTAGAGATATTTCTCTAATTTCCTTCCCTTTGTGAAAAATGTTTTGTACCACAAATATTATACTTAAATTTTTATGATGGGAAAATTTAGTAAATAATTTAGTTATTTGTGGGTCATTTCCTAATTCACTCATCAGATCGTCAATGATAATCAATGCATATGAATAGTGATTCAAATTTGATGGTATACCATCATGGAAGGTAACATTTCGAATTTCATCATATAATTTTTGATAAATACCATAGCACCAAATTATTTCTTTCGGGAAGGGTTTAATCATTTTATTTTCTATTAGCTTTTTAATATAATGGGTTTTACCGCTTCCTGATGGACCAGAGACGATCATCGAGAAAGCGTGTCCTAATTTAAGAACATCCATCGCAAAACTGATTCTTTTCGCTTATAACAAAACTATTTATGTGAGAATATTGCAAAATTAAATGTTTAAACAAATAATTTTATAATAAAATTTTTAATAACAAAAATAGTAATAAAATATTTTTCTTTAAGTAATTCATTTATTTGTATTTTGTATAGTCTAAAATTTAAAATTATTGTTTGATTTTTAAGTATTTACTCGATAATAATCATTATTCTCTCCCACATTGCTAACTTTAAAGCATAGAAACATGCTTTTACAAGATAAAATTGAGTGTGTGATTAATGTCTATATGATGAATCACAGTACAATACATGCCCTGACTGTTATTAGTCAACTACATGAATGAATGGGGACTGCACAGGTAGACCAAGCTATAACGTGTTGTGAAGGTGAGTAAAGGTGAGAATATAGTTGAAAAACTAGTTCTTTGAATGGTGATAACGTATAGTACCATTCATAAATGTATCACTCATAGAAAATTCTTTAGTTATGATAAAATAGGTTACAGTTAAGGTGGTTTACTTCCAAACGACTTTTAAAATAGCCTATCCAAGTCTTTGTGTCGAGCATACTTACTGCGCATGATCGTTACAAATTTGCTGAAGATAAAATTTGTTTGTCGATGTAGTTATCACAACGTTGTGTTGGTTTTAAGGCTTCAACATGTATACTTGCAGCATTTGTGGGAAGTGTTTTAATACGAACTACAATTTAAAACGGCACATCTTACAAGTACATGAGAAAAAACATACGCATTCATGTATTGACTGCTCTAAAAAATTTGTTCGTAAAAGTGATCTGCAAAGACACAGAGACTCTGTGCATTCTACTGAGAAAATTTCATGTGAAACGTGTGCTACAGAATTCAGCAGAAAAGACAATTTATTTCATCACTTAAAAAATGGAAATTGTCAAAGAAAATTGGCAAAGCAGAATAAGAAAAGAAAGCGAGATGATGATAATGAACCCAACAAAAAGACGGTGATTCTAAACAATCAACAAGGTGGTGCAGTGCATTCATCTACCGAGCCCTCAACGTCTGGACTTCCAATATTATCCGAACCTTCAACATCTTCAGGACTCCCAACCTTTACCGGACCTTCAACATCTACCATTGCTTCTACATCTGCAGAAAACTTGGATAGAACCAAATTGTCACGAACAAAAGAATCAAAAAGTGCTTTCAAAAAGGCCTATAGAGAATTCACTCTAAAAAATGATGACAGAGAGATCGGTATTCCGGAGTTTTTAAGAAGTAAAAAGGATGAAACTACTGAAATATTTCTATCTGAACTTAAAAAACATGAATCACTGAAAGTGAGATTGTTAATATTTTGCATCTATCAAAAAGTAAGTGATGACTTGGTCAAGCGAATAAAAAATGTCGAGTTCAAGACAGCAAACAAATCCGTTTTCGCCTCTACAAATAAAAGTGAATTATATGAAGAATTAACAAATAAACTTATTCAAGAAAGTGAGGATTTCCAGGAAAAGGACTCAGGCTGGACGCTGGAGGAAATTCTCGAACTCGAAATCCACACTAACAAATTTACTCCCCTAAGAGGTTCAACTTTTGTGGAATTACCTGAAAAAATTCGTATGTCAAATGCTGTAATTAATATTAAAAATAGCGACGCTTGTTGCTTCAAATGGTCCATTTTAGCAGCTGTATTTCCTGCAGCTCGCAATCCAAATCGTGTATCAAATTACAAAGATCATGAAAAGAATTTGAACTTTGAAGGAATAAATTTTCCTACCCCTCTAAGTGATGTTAAAAAATTTTCAAAAAACAATAACATCTCTATTAATGTCTATTCTTTTGACAAAGAATTAAACATTTTTCCATTACTCGTCAGTGAAGTTAGTGAAACTGTACATATTGACTTATTACTTGTGCCAACGAAGCATGAATTTGGACATTATTGCCTGATCAGAAATCTGTCCAGGCTTGTGTCAAAGCAATATTCTAATCACGGACATAAAGTTTATATATGTAAAAGGTGCTTAGTGTTTTTCACCTCAGAGGACTCTCTTATAAAACACAAAGAACTTTGTGACAAAAATTGTCCTGCAAGGGTCGTAATGCCATCTGAAGAAAGTAAGTACATTAAATTCAAAAATTTTCAGCATGTTTTAAAAGTTCCTTTCACTGTTTACGCAGATTTTGAATGCTTAACTTTAAAAACCGACTCTTGTTCTCCAAATCCTAATCTTTCTTCATCAACTGTTTATCAGAAACACGTACCTTTCAGCTTTTGTTATTATATATGTTATGATGGTGGCTTTTATAAACCTCCTGTTATATACAGAGGGGAAGATGCCTCTAAAGTATTTGTAGAAAGTATAAAAAATGAAGCTCTCGAAATAGAAAAAATCTATCGTAATCCAAAACCTTTAAATGAAATAGAACAAAAACTTTTTGATGATGCTAAGAACTGTTACGTATGCTCTGAACCTTTTTCTTTCGAAAATAAAAAAGTTCGTGATCATAATCACGTTACTCAAAATTTTAACGGTGCGTGTTGCAATAGATGTAACCTTTTAATGAGAGTACCAAATTTTTTACCAGTTTTCTTTCATAATTTGGCAGGTTACGACGCTCATATATTTGTGAAGGAGTTAGGATATGATAATTTCCCCATTTTTTTAATACCTAATAACGAAGAGAGATACATTTCCTTTTCAAAAACAATTTCTAAAAATTTTCACATTCGCTTTATTGATACGTTAAAGTTTATGCCGGCAAGTCTCGATAATTTAATATCTACTTTGAGTAAAAATGAATTTAAACATATGAACATTAATTTTCCATCTAATAAAATTGATTTACTTCTTAGAAAAGGAATTTTTCCATATGATTATTTTGATGATTTTAATAAATGCAATGAAACTTGTTTACCATCACGCGATAACTTTTATAATAAACTTAATGAAGAAGAAATTAATGAAAATGATTACAGACATGCCTTAAATGTTTTCCAAACATTTAATTTAATAACACTTGGTGACTATTGTGATTTGTATGTTAAAACGGATGTAATTTTATTAGCAGATTTATTTGAGAATTTCCGAAACATTTGCTTAAAAACTTATAATTTGGATCCGTGCTGGTATTACACAGCTCCCGCTCTTTCCTGGGATGCAATGTTATTCCATTCAAAAATAACTTTAGAATTAATAACAGACTATGATATGATTTTATTTATTGAAAAGGGTATTAGGGGGGGAATAAGCCAATGTTGTAACCGTTATTCGAAAGCTAACAATAAGTACATGGATACTTTTAACCCTAATGAAATATCCAAATTTTTAATATATCTAGATGCAAACAATCTCTATGGTTTTGCGATGAGTCAGAGCTTACCTTTGAATGAATTTGCATGGTGCAGCACAGATATAGATGTAGAAAAAATTCCGGATGATTCAAAAATTGGTTATATATTAGAGGTTGACCTTAATTATCCCGATGAACTACATGATCATCATTCTGATTTCCCAGTCGCACCAGAAAACAAACCACCACCTAACTGTAGATTACCACACCTCTTAACTACTCTAGAACCAAAAGTTAAATATGTTATATATTATAAAAATTTGAAACTGTACTTAAAATTAGGGCTGAAATTAACTAAAATACATAGAGTTTTACAATTTAATCAATCACCATGGCTCCAGAGTTATATAGATTTTAACACTAAATTAAGAACCGATTCTAAAACAGATTTCCATAAAGACTTTTATAAACTCATGAACAACAGTATTTTTGGAAAAACAATGGAAAATATAAGGCGTCGAGTAGATATTAGATTGTGCACATCCAGCAAACAAGTAAGTAAACTCATTGCAAAACCAAATTTTGAGCACAGAACAATTTTTTCTGAAAATTTAATGGCTGTGCATATGAAAAAAACAAAAATTCATTTTTCTAAACCTATTCAAATAGGCATGGTTATTCTAGAAGCATCAAAAATTCTTATGTATTCTTTCCACTACGAAACGATGAAAGAAACGTACGGAACAAATATTCGCTTGATGTATACGGATACAGATTCCTTTATTTATGAGGTACAAACTTCTGATATGTATGCAGACATAAAAAATAACATTAACTTATATGACACATCCGACTATGATATAAATAACATTTACAACATACCACTAATAAATAAAAAAGTCCTCGGAAAGATGAAAGATGAGAACAAGGGTCGGATAATGTCAGAATTCATTGGATTAAAATCAAAAATGTATGCCTACAAAACTGAAGAAAAAACAGAAAAGCGATTGAAAGGTATTAAAAAACAAACCCTCAAAAATAAAATAACATTTCTAGATTATTTTGATTGTTTATTTAGCAAAAAAAATCTTTATGCGGAAATGAATCTTATTCGTTCTAAACACCATAACATTCATTCTGTGCATCAAAATAAACTTGCTTTATCTTTTAACGACGAAAAGAGGCATATTTTGGAAGATGGCATTACGACTCTTGCTCATGGACACTACAGATTAAGAAATGAAGAAATAACTGATGAGTAATTTTTACTTGATAATTCATGGAGAAAAAAAACATATGAATGTTTCTATAACTATACATGTGTAATATATTTCTTATATTTTGATAAATTAGTTTAATGATATCACAGTTTTATGTATGTCTCAAATAAAAAAAATTATGTGTAATTTGTTATGAATGAAATTTTTTTAAATAGATTTCTCTCTATTACTACATCATAAGTAGATGACGTATTTCAAGCTACAGGTAAAGTAAAAGTTAATGGTTATTTAGGAAACAAACGTTAAATTTAACTTAAGGCAAATGCTTAATTTCTTTGTCATAATTAGCTACTATGATAATGTTTCTCAAATAAAGTATTGTTTTTTTTTTTTTATTCTCAATGCATCAATGAGATGGTGGTTTGGGCTACTATGGTACCTTCAGAACATTTAAAAAAATAAAAATCTTAATTTGTTTTGGGTAATAAAAGTTTTTATTCATTTCTACTACAATTTTTTTTTCATTTATACACTTAAAATATAATTTTTTAAATAGTATCCAGGATCATTTCTAATTAACTATAACGCTATTTAATTTCTTTTATTCATTTCATTCTATTTAAAAACATTCATTCATATTTCATTCTATTTTTTTCCACCGCCTGCTCCGCCTTCAACAATTTCATGACTCTTTTGAGTAACGCACCACAATAAAAAAGATGTTGCCACTGCTAAGAAATAAAATAAATAAAAATCTTGCAAGTAGAAATTATTTTAATTTAATATTTATGTGTTGCCATTTTAAAAAATGAGAAAAAAAGAAACTAAGATTTTATCCATAACCGTCTGCGAATTTACACGTCAAACTTTAACATGTGCATGGTCAATGCCGTTGCCACCCAGAGAAAATTATAATAGCATCAATACGGGTAGAAATAGTCATTTAATAACTGTCAATGATTAAGTGAAAAACATATCGATTAAACTAAAAGGTGGTATCGTAATCGACCCCTTTTCATTCATACACGTGTTCAATATACAAAGGTTTAACTTATTTACACATATCTGACCAAGCAATCGTAGGTCAGTGGTTATGATATCCAACTACTGACCCACGAGTGCTTTTAGATTGGCATGAGTTCGATCCTCAGTCTGAATTATAATTTAATAAATAATAAAACATAATTAAATATTAAAATAGATTTAAAATTATTTTATTTCTACATAGATGGCGTCACCAGTATCAAACATCTATAATGTGAAAAATAAATAATTGTTTTAATCACTAGATGGAGCCACTAGTATGAAATGAATTTGTTTGGAAACCGAAACTGCTCCGCCTGCTTATTTTCTAAGTCGATTGAGTGTTGCCATCTTTTAATAACAAATCTAAATTAATGAGTGTTGCCAACGTTGAGAAATAATAATGAAATCAAAACTAAAACTAAAATAAGAAATTCAAGCGGGCAGAAATAAGCAAGCGGGCAGAAATAAGAAATTATCAAGTGTTGCCACCGGAAGTTAAAAATTTTGGAAACCGAAACCAAAACTAAACAAGGTGTTGCCACCGGAAGTTCGAAATTTTGGAAAACGAAACCAAAACTAAATCAGGAGGTGAACAACTCAACTCAACTCAGCAGCAGGAGGGAAACAACTCAACTCAACTCGACCTCCGCCTGAGCCGCCTGCTCCGCCTGTGTGCTGGAATCGGCTTTTTTATACATCATAAGTAGATGACGTATTTCAAGCTACAGGTAAAGTAAAAGTTAATGGTTATTTAGGAAACAAACGTTAAATTTAACTTAAGGCAAATGCTTAATTTCTTTGTCATAATTAGCTACTATGATAATGTTTCTCAAATAAAGTATTGTTTTTTTTTTTTTATTCTCAATGCATCAATGAGATGGTGGTTTGGGCTACTATGGTACCTTCAGAACATTTAAAAAAATAAAAATCTTAATTTGTTTTGGGTATTAAAAGTTTTTATTCATTTCTACTACAATTTTTTTTTCATTTATACACTTAAAATATAATTTTTTAAATAGTATCCAGGATCATTTCTAATTAACTATAACGCTATTTAATTTCTTTTATTCATTTCATTCTATTTAAAAACATTCATTCATATTTCATTCTATTTTTTTCCACCGCCTGCTCCGCCTTCAACAATTTCATGACTCTTTTGAGTAACGCACCACAATAAAAAAGATGTTGCCACTGCTAAGAAATAAAATAAATAAAAATCTTGCAAGTAGAAATTATTTTAATTTAATATTTATGTGTTGCCATTTTAAAAAATGAGAAAAAAAGAAACTAAGATTTTATCCATAACCGTCTGCGAATTTACACGTCAAACTTTAACATGTGCATGGTCAATGCCGTTGCCACCCAGAGAAAATTATAATAGCATCAATACGGGTAGAAATAGTCATTTAATAACTGTCAATGATTAAGTGAAAAACATATCGATTAAACTAAAAGGTGGTATCGTAATCGACCCCTTTTCATTCATACACGTGTTCAATATACAAAGGTTTAACTTATTTACACATATCTGACCAAGCAATCGTAGGTCAGTGGTTATGATATCCAACTACTGACCCACGAGTGCTTTTAGATTGGCATGAGTTCGATCCTCAGTCTGAATTATAATTTAATAAATAATAAAACATAATTAAATATTAAAATAGATTTAAAATTATTTTATTTCTACATAGATGGCGTCACCAGTATCAAACATCTATAATGTGAAAAATAAATAATTGTTTTAATCACTAGATGGAGCCACTAGTATGAAATGAATTTGTTTGGAAACCGAAACTGCTCCGCCTGCTTATTTTCTAAGTCGATTGAGTGTTGCCATCTTTTAATAACAAATCTAAATTAATGAGTGTTGCCAACGTTGAGAAATAATAATGAAATCAAAACTAAAACTAAAATAAGAAATTCAAGCGGGCAGAAATAAGCAAGCGGGCAGAAATAAGAAATTATCAAGTGTTGCCACCGGAAGTTAAAAATTTTGGAAACCGAAACCAAAACTAAACAAGGTGTTGCCACCGGAAGTTCGAAATTTTGGAAAACGAAACCAAAACTAAATCAGGAGGTGAACAACTCAACTCAACTCAGCAGCAGGAGGGAAACAACTCAACTCAACTCGACCTCCGCCTGAGCCGCCTGCTCCGCCTGTGTGCTGGAATCGGCTTTTTTATACTGTTTAGCAGTATCCAGCACACAGGCGGAGCAGGCGGCTCAGGCGGAGGTCGAGTTGAGTTGAGTTGTTTCCCTCCTGCTGCTGAGTTGAGTTGAGTTGTTCACCTCCTGATTTAGTTTTGGTTTCGTTTTCCAAAATTTCGAACTTCCGGTGGCAACACCTTGTTTAGTTTTGGTTTCGGTTTCCAAAATTTTTAACTTCCGGTGGCAACACTTGATAATTTCTTATTTCTGCCCGCTTGCTTATTTCTGCCCGCTTGAATTTCTTATTTTAGTTTTAGTTTTGATTTCATTATTATTTCTCAACGTTGGCAACACTCATTAATTTAGATTTGTTATTAAAAGATGGCAACACTCAATCGACTTAGAAAATAAGCAGGCGGAGCAGTTTCGGTTTCCAAACAAATTCATTTCATACTAGTGGCTCCATCTAGTGATTAAAACAATTATTTATTTTTCACATTATAGATGTTTGATACTGGTGACGCCATCTATGTAGAAATAAAATAATTTTAAATCTATTTTAATATTTAATTATGTTTTATTATTTATTAAATTATAATTCAGACTGAGGATCGAACTCATGCCAATCTAAAAGCACTCGTGGGTCAGTAGTTGGATATCATAACCACTGACCTACGATTGCTTGGTCAGATATGTGTAAATAAGTTAAACCTTTGTATATTGAACACGTGTATGAATGAAAAGGGGTCGATTACGATACCACCTTTTAGTTTAATCGATATGTTTTTCACTTAATCATTGACAGTTATTAAATGACTATTTCTACCCGTATTGATGCTATTATAATTTTCTCTGGGTGGCAACGGCATTGACCATGCACATGTTAAAGTTTGACGTGTAAATTCGCAGACGGTTATGGATAAAATCTTAGTTTCTTTTTTTCTCATTTTTTAAAATGGCAACACATAAATATTAAATTAAAATAATTTCTACTTGCAAGATTTTTATTTATTTTATTTCTTAGCAGTGGCAACATCTTTTTTATTGTGGTGCGTTACTCAAAAGAGTCATGAAATTGTTGAAGGCGGAGCAGGCGGTGGAAAAAAATAGAATGAAATATGAATGAATGTTTTTAAATAGAATGAAATGAATAAAAGAAATTAAATAGCGTTATAGTTAATTAGAAATGATCCTGGATACTATTTAAAAAATTATATTTTAAGTGTATAAATGAAAAAAAAATTGTAGTAGAAATGAATAAAAACTTTTAATACCCAAAACAAATTAAGATTTTTATTTTTTTAAATGTTCTGAAGGTACCATAGTAGCCCAAACCACCATCTCATTGATGCATTGAGAATAAAAAAAAAAAACAATACTTTATTTGAGAAACATTATCATAGTAGCTAATTATGACAAAGAAATTAAGCATTTGCCTTAAGTTAAATTTAACGTTTGTTTCCTAAATAACCATTAACTTTTACTTTACCTGTAGCTTGAAATACGTCATCTACTTATGATGTATAAAAAAGCCGATTCCAGCACACAGGCGGAGCAGGCGGCTCAGGCGGAGGTCGAGTTGAGTTGAGTTGTTTCCCTCCTGCTGCTGAGTTGAGTTGAGTTGTTCACCTCCTGATTTAGTTTTGGTTTCGTTTTCCAAAATTTCGAACTTCCGGTGGCAACACCTTGTTTAGTTTTGGTTTCGGTTTCCAAAATTTTTAACTTCCGGTGGCAACACTTGATAATTTCTTATTTCTGCCCGCTTGCTTATTTCTGCCCGCTTGAATTTCTTATTTTAGTTTTAGTTTTGATTTCATTATTATTTCTCAACGTTGGCAACACTCATTAATTTAGATTTGTTATTAAAAGATGGCAACACTCAATCGACTTAGAAAATAAGCAGGCGGAGCAGTTTCGGTTTCCAAACAAATTCATTTCATACTAGTGGCTCCATCTAGTGATTAAAACAATTATTTATTTTTCACATTATAGATGTTTGATACTGGTGACGCCATCTATGTAGAAATAAAATAATTTTAAATCTATTTTAATATTTAATTATGTTTTATTATTTATTAAATTATAATTCAGACTGAGGATCGAACTCATGCCAATCTAAAAGCACTCGTGGGTCAGTAGTTGGATATCATAACCACTGACCTACGATTGCTTGGTCAGATATGTGTAAATAAGTTAAACCTTTGTATATTGAACACGTGTATGAATGAAAAGGGGTCGATTACGATACCACCTTTTAGTTTAATCGATATGTTTTTCACTTAATCATTGACAGTTATTAAATGACTATTTCTACCCGTATTGATGCTATTATAATTTTCTCTGGGTGGCAACGGCATTGACCATGCACATGTTAAAGTTTGACGTGTAAATTCGCAGACGGTTATGGATAAAATCTTAGTTTCTTTTTTTCTCATTTTTTAAAATGGCAACACATAAATATTAAATTAAAATAATTTCTACTTGCAAGATTTTTATTTATTTTATTTCTTAGCAGTGGCAACATCTTTTTTATTGTGGTGCGTTACTCAAAAGAGTCATGAAATTGTTGAAGGCGGAGCAGGCGGTGGAAAAAAATAGAATGAAATATGAATGAATGTTTTTAAATAGAATGAAATGAATAAAAGAAATTAAATAGCGTTATAGTTAATTAGAAATGATCCTGGATACTATTTAAAAAATTATATTTTAAGTGTATAAATGAAAAAAAAATTGTAGTAGAAATGAATAAAAACTTTTAATACCCAAAACAAATTAAGATTTTTATTTTTTTAAATGTTCTGAAGGTACCATAGTAGCCCAAACCACCATCTCATTGATGCATTGAGAATAAAAAAAAAAAAACAATACTTTATTTGAGAAACATTATCATAGTAGCTAATTATGACAAAGAAATTAAGCATTTGCCTTAAGTTAAATTTAACGTTTGTTTCCTAAATAACCATTAACTTTTACTTTACCTGTAGCTTGAAATACGTCATCTACTTATGATGTAGTAATAGAGAGAAATCTATTTAAAAAAATTTCATTCATAACAAATTACACATAATTTTTTTTATTTGAGACATACATAAAACTGTGATATCATTAAACTAATTTATCAAAATATAAGAAATATATTACACATGTATAGTTATAGAAACATTCATATGTTTTTTTTCTCCATGAATTATCAAGTAAAAATTACTCATCAGTTATTTCTTCATTTCTTAATCTGTAGTGTCCATGAGCAAGAGTCGTAATGCCATCTTCCAAAATATGCCTCTTTTCGTCGTTAAAAGATAAAGCAAGTTTATTTTGATGCACAGAATGAATGTTATGGTGTTTAGAACGAATAAGATTCATTTCCGCATAAAGATTTTTTTTGCTAAATAAACAATCAAAATAATCTAGAAATGTTATTTTATTTTTGAGGGTTTGTTTTTTAATACCTTTCAATCGCTTTTCTGTTTTTTCTTCAGTTTTGTAGGCATACATTTTTGATTTTAATCCAATGAATTCTGACATTATCCGACCCTTGTTCTCATCTTTCATCTTTCCGAGGACTTTTTTATTTATTAGTGGTATGTTGTAAATGTTATTTATATCATAGTCGGATGTGTCATATAAGTTAATGTTATTTTTTATGTCTGCATACATATCAGAAGTTTGTACCTCATAAATAAAGGAATCTGTATCCGTATACATCAAGCGAATATTTGTTCCGTACGTTTCTTTCATCGTTTCGTAGTGGAAAGAATACATAAGAATTTTTGATGCTTCTAGAATAACCATGCCTATTTGAATAGGTTTAGAAAAATGAATTTTTGTTTTTTTCATATGCACAGCCATTAAATTTTCAGAAAAAATTGTTCTGTGCTCAAAATTTGGTTTTGCAATGAGTTTACTTACTTGTTTGCTGGATGTGCACAATCTAATATCTACTCGACGCCTTATATTTTCCATTGTTTTTCCAAAAATACTGTTGTTCATGAGTTTATAAAAGTCTTTATGGAAATCTGTTTTAGAATCGGTTCTTAATTTAGTGTTAAAATCTATATAACTCTGGAGCCATGGTGATTGATTAAATTGTAAAACTCTATGTATTTTAGTTAATTTCAGCCCTAATTTTAAGTACAGTTTCAAATTTTTATAATATATAACATATTTAACTTTTGGTTCTAGAGTAGTTAAGAGGTGTGGTAATCTACAGTTAGGTGGTGGTTTGTTTTCTGGTGCGACTGGGAAATCAGAATGATGATCATGTAGTTCATCGGGATAATTAAGGTCAACCTCTAATATATAACCAATTTTTGAATCATCCGGAATTTTTTCTACATCTATATCTGTGCTGCACCATGCAAATTCATTCAAAGGTAAGCTCTGACTCATCGCAAAACCATAGAGATTGTTTGCATCTAGATATATTAAAAATTTGGATATTTCATTAGGGTTAAAAGTATCCATGTACTTATTGTTAGCTTTCGAATAACGGTTACAACATTGGCTTATTCCCCCCCTAATACCCTTTTCAATAAATAAAATCATATCATAGTCTGTTATTAATTCTAAAGTTATTTTTGAATGGAATAACATTGCATCCCAGGAAAGAGCGGGAGCTGTGTAATACCAGCACGGATCCAAATTATAAGTTTTTAAGCAAATGTTTCGGAAATTCTCAAATAAATCTGCTAATAAAATTACATCCGTTTTAACATACAAATCACAATAGTCACCAAGTGTTATTAAATTAAATGTTTGGAAAACATTTAAGGCATGTCTGTAATCATTTTCATTAATTTCTTCTTCATTAAGTTTATTATAAAAGTTATCGCGTGATGGTAAACAAGTTTCATTGCATTTATTAAAATCATCAAAATAATCATATGGAAAAATTCCTTTTCTAAGAAGTAAATCAATTTTATTAGATGGAAAATTAATGTTCATATGTTTAAATTCATTTTTACTCAAAGTAGATATTACATTATCGAGACTTGCCGGCATAAACTTTAACGTATCAATAAAGCGAATGTGAAAATTTTTAGAAATTGTTTTTGAAAAGGAAATGTATCTCTCTTCGTTATTAGGTATTAAAAAAATGGGGAAATTATCATATCCTAACTCCTTCACAAATATATGAGCGTCGTAACCTGCCAAATTATGAAAGAAAACTGGTAAAAAATTTGGTACTCTCATTAAAAGGTTACATCTATTGCAACACGCACCGTTAAAATTTTGAGTAACGTGATTATGATCACGAACTTTTTTATTTTCGAAAGAAAAAGGTTCAGAGCATACGTAACAGTTCTTAGCATCATCAAAAAGTTTTTGTTCTATTTCATTTAAAGGTTTTGGATTACGATAGATTTTTTCTATTTCGAGAGCTTCATTTTTTATACTTTCTACAAATACTTTAGAGGCATCTTCCCCTCTGTATATAACAGGAGGTTTATAAAAGCCACCATCATAACATATATAATAACAAAAGCTGAAAGGTACGTGTTTCTGATAAACAGTTGATGAAGAAAGATTAGGATTTGGAGAACAAGAGTCGGTTTTTAAAGTTAAGCATTCAAAATCTGCGTAAACAGTGAAAGGAACTTTTAAAACATGCTGAAAATTTTTGAATTTAATGTACTTACTTTCTTCAGATGGCATTACGACCCTTGCAGGACAATTTTTGTCACAAAGTTCTTTGTGTTTTATAAGAGAGTCCTCTGAGGTGAAAAACACTAAGCACCTTTTACATATATAAACTTTATGTCCGTGATTAGAATATTGCTTTGACACAAGCCTGGACAGATTTCTGATCAGGCAATAATGTCCAAATTCATGCTTCGTTGGCACAAGTAATAAGTCAATATGTACAGTTTCACTAACTTCACTGACGAGTAATGGAAAAATGTTTAATTCTTTGTCAAAAGAATAGACATTAATAGAGATGTTATTGTTTTTTGAAAATTTTTTAACATCACTTAGAGGGGTAGGAAAATTTATTCCTTCAAAGTTCAAATTCTTTTCATGATCTTTGTAATTTGATACACGATTTGGATTGCGAGCTGCAGGAAATACAGCTGCTAAAATGGACCATTTGAAGCAACAAGCGTCGCTATTTTTAATATTAATTACAGCATTTGACATACGAATTTTTTCAGGTAATTCCACAAAAGTTGAACCTCTTAGGGGAGTAAATTTGTTAGTGTGGATTTCGAGTTCGAGAATTTCCTCCAGCGTCCAGCCTGAGTCCTTTTCCTGGAAATCCTCACTTTCTTGAATAAGTTTATTTGTTAATTCTTCATATAATTCACTTTTATTTGTAGAGGCGAAAACGGATTTGTTTGCTGTCTTGAACTCGACATTTTTTATTCGCTTGACCAAGTCATCACTTACTTTTTGATAGATGCAAAATATTAACAATCTCACTTTCAGTGATTCATGTTTTTTAAGTTCAGATAGAAATATTTCAGTAGTTTCATCCTTTTTACTTCTTAAAAACTCCGGAATACCGATCTCTCTGTCATCATTTTTTAGAGTGAATTCTCTATAGGCCTTTTTGAAAGCACTTTTTGATTCTTTTGTTCGTGACAATTTGGTTCTATCCAAGTTTTCTGCAGATGTAGAAGCAATGGTAGATGTTGAAGGTCCGGTAAAGGTTGGGAGTCCTGAAGATGTTGAAGGTTCGGATAATATTGGAAGTCCAGACGTTGAGGGCTCGGTAGATGAATGCACTGCACCACCTTGTTGATTGTTTAGAATCACCGTCTTTTTGTTGGGTTCATTATCATCATCTCGCTTTCTTTTCTTATTCTGCTTTGCCAATTTTCTTTGACAATTTCCATTTTTTAAGTGATGAAATAAATTGTCTTTTCTGCTGAATTCTGTAGCACACGTTTCACATGAAATTTTCTCAGTAGAATGCACAGAGTCTCTGTGTCTTTGCAGATCACTTTTACGAACAAATTTTTTAGAGCAGTCAATACATGAATGCGTATGTTTTTTCTCATGTACTTGTAAGATGTGCCGTTTTAAATTGTAGTTCGTATTAAAACACTTCCCACAAATGCTGCAAGTATACATGTTGAAGCCTTAAAACCAACACAACGTTGTGATAACTACATCGACAAACAAATTTTATCTTCAGCAAATTTGTAACGATCATGCGCAGTAAGTATGCTCGACACAAAGACTTGGATAGGCTATTTTAAAAGTCGTTTGGAAGTAAACCACCTTAACTGTAACCTATTTTATCATAACTAAAGAATTTTCTATGAGTGATACATTTATGAATGGTACTATACGTTATCACCATTCAAAGAACTAGTTTTTCAACTATATTCTCACCTTTACTCACCTTCACAACACGTTATAGCTTGGTCTACCTGTGCAGTCCCCATTCATTCATGTAGTTGACTAATAACAGTCAGGGCATGTATTGTACTGTGATTCATCATATAGACATTAATCACACACTCAATTTTATCTTGTAAAAGCATGTTTCTATGCTTTAAAGTTAGCAATGTGGGAGAGAATAATGATTATTATCGAGTAAATACTTAAAAATCAAACAATAATTTTAAATTTTAGACTATACAAAATACAAATAAATGAATTACTTAAAGAAAAATATTTTATTACTATTTTTGTTATTAAAAATTTTATTATAAAATTATTTGTTTAAACATTTAATTTTGCAATATTCTCACATAAATAGTTTTGTTATAAGCGAAAAGAATCAGTTTTGCGATGGATGTTCTTAAATTAGGACACGCTTTCTCGATGATCGTCTCTGGTCCATCAGGAAGCGGTAAAACCCATTATATTAAAAAGCTAATAGAAAATAAAATGATTAAACCCTTCCCGAAAGAAATAATTTGGTGCTATGGTATTTATCAAAAATTATATGATGAAATTCGAAATGTTACCTTCCATGATGGTATACCATCAAATTTGAATCACTATTCATATGCATTGATTATCATTGACGATCTGATGAGTGAATTAGGAAATGACCCACAAATAACTAAATTATTTACTAAATTTTCCCATCATAAAAATTTAAGTATAATATTTGTGGTACAAAACATTTTTCACAAAGGGAAGGAAATTAGAGAAATATCTCTAAATGCTCATTATCTTGTGTTGTTCAAAAATCGAAGAGATCAATCACAAATTACGCATTTAGGTCGCCAATTATATCCTCGTAAAGTAAAGTTTTTTCAGGAATGTTTTGAAGATGCAACTTCAACAACTTACGGTTATTTACTTATAGATTTAAAATCGGAAACTGATGAATCTATGCGCGTGCGCACGGGTATGTTTCCCGGAGACACTTTTTATGTTTATCAACCCCGCTAACTTCATTTAAGTAAATGATTCTTAAGAAGCAACATGTCTACCATCGTAATAGATTTCGAAGGATTTCAACAATCTTCAGGCAACTATATCGTAAAAGAACTTGCCTTTCAGGCCGTAAATAGTAATTCTATCATCGGAAACTTTCATTTTCTTCCGCCATGTTCTTTTGAAGAACTTACTCGTCATCAGAAATTTCAATATAAATGGGTAACAAAACATATACATTTAATAGAATGGAATGAAGGAGAACTGCCATATTATCAACTACGCACAGTTTTGAACTTTTTGTCAAATATGTTCACACATATTTATGTTAAAGGATTAGAGAAAAAAAAATTTTTGGAATTTTTAATCGGGAGAAAATGTGAAAATTTAGAAGATATTGACTGCCCAAAAATTGATAAATTAGTTGCAAATTCAGACTCTTGTCCTTATCACACTCCTAATTTTAAAAGATGCGCACTCACTAAAGTGAAAGCCTTTGTAAGATTTTTGGAGTAACGATAAATACACTCGAATAGTAATTGCATCATTCATTTGATTACAAGATGTCAGTGTGTACTGAACAAACTTTACAGCTCTTAAAATTAATTTCTAAAACTAAAAATTCTAAGTATCTTCTGAAAAAGTGTTCAAAAAGTGAGATAAAAACTTTGTGTGAATGTGTCTTAAATGTGTTGTGTGGAAATATATCCCTAACAAAAACTCAAAAAAGTCGTTTATCTCCGTTTAAAGAAAATTTGCGAAAACTTTCAAACAAAAAAACACCCTTATATAAGAAAAAGAAAATTCTCATTCAAAAGGGAGAAGGATTTTTATCTATTTTATTACCTGCCGCTATATCAGTTATTAGTTCTTTAATTCATGGAGCACAGTAAGAAATTCGTGCTAGTTCCTGAAGACAGGGTCCAAATTCAAGAACACTTATCAGAGTTGGATCAGCAAATGAAAAATATTCTGCAGAACAAATATTTAGCTGATCACGATAAAGCAGCTCTGTATTCGCAAGCGTTACAGAAATACACTCATTTTTCAATTATGAAACCCGATAAATCAGAACCTCAAACGGAACAACAGGATATTACAAATGTAGAGAATCCTGTAGATGCGTCTGCAGAAGAGGACTCTTCAAATATCAAAAAAGAAACAGAAGACTTGGAGCATAAAATCCTAACTGTAGTTCCAGCTCGATTTCAAGAAAAAGCTAAAGATATGTACCAATTTTTAAAAAGTAATGAATCTCTCCTATGGAACAATAAAGGGGAGATTATTCATGAAGATAAAGCTGTTCCTGGAAGTAATATAGTAAATCTTATAAATGACTTTTTACGAAATAGAAAATCAGCTCCAGTGGGGAGAAATGTATTTTTAAAAACATTAAATGATGCTCAATTACCAGCACATTTTGATGTAAATAAAAAATTGTATAGTAAAAATAAAATTGTTAAGAAACCTGTAATGATCGAAATACATGATCTAATACACTGGCTGCTATATCATTATAACATTTAAGCATTTCATCCCACTGAGCACGAGATATTGAAATTTCTTTAAAAAACAATTTTTTATCAAGTCCATATTCAATACGCTTAAAACAAAAATCATTAAAATTCTCACTTGTAATTTGAATTTGATTTTCTGGCGGTAGCAGTCCATGTGGTAATTCTTGCTTCGAGTCTGGAACCTTTTTTATTCCCATTATGTACTCAATCCACCATGGACGTAGGGTGATTCCATTCTTTGTCGGGTAGTAGAATTTTCCATGTTTCTTGTACTGTCTAATATGAACTGTAGCATTGCCTTGAAAAGTAGTTGCAATCACAAAAAAATCGTTTCCTATTGGAAATACTCCTTCTGGAACATGATCCTCAGAAAACTTTCCATTGCTCTAAAGAAAATACAATAAAATGTAATTAGTTTACAAAATTAACATTAAAATATAGTCAACCATATGTAAAAAAAAAATATACTGAATATTGTTATTTACATTTGAAACTCCATCAGTTCTTGGCTTTTTGCTAATAATATGTGTAGATGAATCTTGGTTTAATTTTCTTTTTTCCATACTTAAATAAATTCAAACAGGATGGCTAAGTAAAATACTTTAAAATCTTAAATATCGATAAGCACGCTTTTACACTCCACGAGTAAGTACAGATACAACTTTTAACTTAAACTAAATTCCTTATCAATCAAGTTCCGTTGCCAACAAAATAAACTGAAGAAGTAAACAACCAATCATAAAATTCCAATCATTTTACTAAAGTAAACACTAAAAGTGAAAGGAAGTGAAGAAATGTATCATACGTCATACGCTTAACAAGTAATGACTGTTTTTGTAAGAGCCTGCAGGATAAAACAAGATAATACTTGATCAGATAACGTCATCTTACAAAGGCGAAACGTTGCCATTCAAAAAATAAAAATAAAGATGTTGCCACAAAATTAATTAAAAAATTCACGAGTTTAAACTATTTTAATTTAATATTTATGTGTTGACATTTTAAAAAATGAGAAAAAAAGAAACTAAGATTTTATCCATAACCGTCTGCGAATTTACACGTCAAACTTTAACATGTGCATGGTCAATGCCGTTGCCACCCAGAGAAAATTATAATAGCATCAATACGGGTAGAAATAGTCATTTAATAACTGTCAATGATTAAGTGAAAAACATATCGATTAAACTAAAAGGTGGTATCGTAATCGACCCCTTTTCATTCATACACGTGTTCAATATACAAAGGTTTAACTTATTTACACATATCTGACCAAGCAATCGTAGGTCAGTGGTTATGATATCCAACTACTGACCCACGAGTGCTTTTAGATTGGCATGAGTTCGATCCTCAGTCTGAATTATAATTTAATAAATAATAAAACATAATTAAATATTAAAATAGATTTAAAATTATTTTATTTCTACATAGATGGCGTCACCAGTATCAAACATCTATAATGTGAAAAATAAATAATTGTTTTAATCACTAGATGGAGCCACTAGTATGAAATGAATTTGTTTGGAAACCGAAACTGCTCCGCCTGCTTATTTTCTAAGTCGATTGAGTGTTGCCATCTTTTAATAACAAATCTAAATTAATGAGTGTTGCCAACGTTGAGAAATAATAATGAAATCAAAACTAAAACTAAAATAAGAAATTCAAGCGGGCAGAAATAAGCAAGCGGGCAGAAATAAGAAATTATCAAGTGTTGCCACCGGAAGTTAAAAATTTTGGAAACCGAAACCAAAACTAAACAAGGTGTTGCCACCGGAAGTTCGAAATTTTGGAAAACGAAACCAAAACTAAATCAGGAGGTGAACAACTCAACTCAACTCAGCAGCAGGAGGGAAACAACTCAACTCAACTCGACCTCCGCCTGAGCCGCCTGCTCCGCCTGTGTGCTGGAATCGGCTTTTTTATACTGCTTATATATGTTTTGCTCAAGAAAGATATTAAATAAACTGACTACAATGTACAAATCTTACTTAAAATATTTATTGAAAAAATGTGTATAGATACAATATTTGCACCTCTTTATCGTTTATAAGGTATAAGCAGCCTTAATTTAAGCTAGATACTTTACTAAGCTTTTAACTAGAAATCAAAGAAAGTTTAAAACGATAGATTTATGAATTTATTCGGAAATCAATTAGTTTAAGTGAATTAAATTTTGAAAAAAAAAGTTTAAAGCTATAAAAAATAATTTTACTAAATGAGCCTGCATACCCAATTGAGCGAAATTGAAACTTCATATGAAATTTATATTTTGAAATAAAAATATATCAGCATTTCCGAATGTTTAAATGATAAAAGATGCTCTGTTTTTTCGAACGACATTACCCCCAGTACTAAACACCCTCTCTGACGCTTTTGAAACATCACTAATTTTTTATTTACTATTATTATTTCACATAAATAATATAGTTCGTTTGACTAGTGCAAGGTTCGAATTTTAAAATAAAACGTAAACATAAGTTTTGTTATAATTTCTTAAAACTTTCACTCCTTGAAAGATTTATCAGTTTAAAAATAAAAAGTGAATTTTATAAATATATCTAGTTAAAATTATTGAAAGAAAATTTAGAAAATTTAAAAAAAAAGTTTGTTAAGAAATTCATTATACGCTTAAAACAAAGTATAAAAACTTTGTTTATTTTTAAAAAAAACGTTTTTTACAAATCAATATATCCTTGTTCTAATTTGCATAAATAATTACATAATTATAAAGTTCGATCGTAATCTTCAAATTCTAAATGAAAAAGTAAACGCAAGTTTTGTTACATTTTCTAAAAATGATCACGAAAATTACGAAAGATTTCTTAATTTAAAAATAAATAAAATTGAAATTTATCAATATATTTACCCAACAGTATAGAAAGAAAATTTAAAAAAATAAGTTCGTTAAAAAATATTTATATGTTTAAAACAAAGTGCTAAATAAATTAAAAAAAAAAAAAAAAAAAAAAAAACGCTTTTAAAACACTATTTTTTATTATTATTATTTCACATAAATAATTAATTTAAACTGAATAATGACCGAATTATGAACGAAAAACAAAGTAACGTTTAATTTCTTAAAAATAAAAGCAAAAGAATTGTGATATTCGATAATATATTTTAATTAACTAATAATATTAAAGGAAAATTTTAAATAAAATTTTCATACTCTCTAATAAAGCGCTAAATGATTAAAAAAAATGAATAAAATTTGCAAACCTTTCAAATTTTTTTGAACAAAGAAAGTTGATTGACTTATGTCCCCATCCAAATGACAAAAAAAAAGTTTTGTTTTAACTTTATTTCTAAACGTAAAAACAACTCAAGATTTATAAATTTAAAATAATAAAAACCCATTAAATTATTAGAAGTTTATCCAAAAAGTTTTTAATAAATTAAAAGAAAGTAAAAAAAAAAAATAACCGAACAAATTTAATTACTTTGTAATTTAATTCTTTATGGGAGCCTTAAATTAGATTTGAGATAATTTTCTAATTTAAAAATAAAAAAAAGTTTTAAAAAGTTTAGTAAAAAAAAAATACTTAATTAATGAAGAAACTTTCTATATATTCTTTTCAATAACAATTGCGTTCGGAACAAGGTAACGGCAGCGATCACGAAATTAGTCCCACTGAAAATATTCTACCGGAAACGATATCAAGTCGCGACAAAAAACAAACAAAGAGGTGCGAAAACGATATACGATATATGTTCTCAAAACTGATTCTGATTCTACCGCTCATCAATCAAGGCCGTTTCAACAGAACGAAACGAACATCGTCTTCCACAGCGCGAGTTGGCATCGGAACGTAAGAGAAGATCATTGCGTGTCTTGTATCGCTATATCGTTTTGCATTCGTCTTCTTTACTCGACGGCTTAAATCAGATTTCTGATGCATCGCCTGGAACGGAAGTCGCTGTATCGGCCTGCCGATATAGGCGTTAAATCGATATGTCGCGACACATCGATTTATAGTCCAGTCCTAACACCGACCCAAGTTTTTTGGGGGTTTACGACTGCTAATGTTCAACTCCGTATTCTTGTAATTTTGAACCCAATCCTGAAAACAAGGGAAATCCTGGATTAAGTATAGGGAGAAATTAACCTTCGTGGAGCATTTTTTTCCTTCTTTTTTTGATGGAAGAACCCGCATTTGCGTTACATAGAGAGAAAAACCACTAAAACTTCCCACGGTAAATCTGACGGCTTCATAAATCAGTTCGAATTCCTATATTGGGGTGATGGTTACTTATGTTGTTTACCATCAAAAAATATAATGGATATTGTTAGAATTATTGATGGTTACCATCAATATTTTGTTGGAAAACCATAAAAAAATTTTGACTTGGGTCATTTAAGGAGAGAATGTTTGGTAAGAAATTTTTTTTTGATTGATAGCGTAACATTCTGAAATCTCAGAAAAATGTTCAAATATCAGCATATAAGTATTCAAATGTAGCAAGTATTTTGGGACAGAGGGAGTATAAAGGTGTGTGTGAGCAATATCTTTTTTAATTTTTGAACAAAATTTTAGCTTACAAAAATGATGAGCGTTGATATCTAGTTTAAAATAAACTATTTATCATTTTTAGCATAAAATAATGATGAGCGTTGACATCTAGTTTAAAATAAGCTATCTCCAAGCTCTAATAGTTTGATATTGCCATCTGTTGTATAGATTGAGATATATATATGATTCGGAGCATAAGAAATAGATTGTCTAAACCTTTTTTTTTTGTGTATTACTTTTTAACACTACTAGCCTGGATATACAACGAGGAAATAAAAAGCAAAACTTTGTCATTTTGACAGGAGCGAGATATTTCGGCGGCTCTTCTGACTGAACTAATTTCTCAATCACGGCTACTCCATAATTTGAGAGTAAAAAGAAAGAACGTTCATTCAAAGGAATTAGGTTTGTTTCCCTAACTTTTTTTTTCCCGACCGTTATAAAATAACCAATTGATAATATATTAAAAAAAGAAAAAAAATCGCGATCTCAACGCGAGAATACACCCTCTTATCGGGGCAAAAATTTTCAGGTTTCTATTTATCAAGTTTTCATTGAGTTCCATCATCGGTAGGCTTTTTTCCACCAGCAAATGGGAAGCAAACTTTCTCTAAGAAAATACTTGAAAAAGCAATCTAGAACTTCCGTAAATCTTTTTTTAACAGAACGTAAATAAGTCATTTACTTTCATTAATGCTTTCCTTATCAATGAACTTCCAATATCATTTCGGTGGACTGAGAACTTTCGATTTCGTGATCGCATACTATTACGGATACTTATTACGGTAAAATAAGGTTTTTAAAGTTCAATTCAGTGTAAATTTAAATGAAGATATTTAAGTCAATTGCCGAATTAATATCAATGAATAAATGTGATTTAAGAACGTGTAGAACAGTTTTTTGATTATTCTTTATAGAATAGTATATATTTCTGAATATATATAAATCGGAAAACAACAGTAAAGGTTCATTACTTGAAATAGTACTTTTGTGTTGATTATTAATAAATCTTTAGTGTTTTCTTGGTAAGTATTTTTTAGTTTTGAATGATCAATTTCCACTAGAATTCAGCTATTCTGTTTTTAAGTTACGATTTGAAATTCTTATCGAGACTTTACAATTATAAAATTTTATAATCATTTTAAAGTTATGAAGTGATTATCTATGTATATATTTGAAAATAAAATTTTCAAACCAACGTACATTTTATTTAGGATATCTCCGGACTTATAAAGCAGGTAAATGTTACGATCTATTAATAAAAGTATGCTTGCAAATAATTTTTTCTTTTAAATTGATGATAGTTCTATGAAAAATGTTTTTCCAGGTCTGATTAAGAACTTTAAGGTTTAAGAGAAAAAAAAATCAACTCACTATTAAAATCTTTCATTTCTATATGAGAAATGTTTCGGGAAAATTTTATAAATATAAGCATTCTTTATTTTAAGTTTTATTTTTAATATTTATTTATTTTTATTGAAAACTTTCTATAAAAACTGAAAAAAACTTGTTTTTTTTAAAAAAAAAATTAAATGACATAAGATTATATGTTTCGATATTTTATACATACTTTAATGTTTGAAGTAATTTGATTCAGAAATTTATAGGATTTAAAGTTTAAATAGACTTAATATTAAATCCATAAATTTAGTCGAAGAATTTCTCGAGAATTAGGACTTCTCTCGTACAAGAATATTGATACATATTTTTTTATTTAATTCATTTACAAATATTTTTCCATTGTGCTTTATGTATTCCTTCTTTGAAAAAGCACGAGATTCTATTTCGAGATCTATATTTTATTTTCTCTCCTGCGTAAGAAGGAATATCAACATTTTCTTTTTTCAAATTTAATAAGCCATAATAAAAAAGGGACGTAACCAGTCGTCGGCGGTAGCGCGCTACAAGTGACGATTTAATTTTCGAAAAAAACAACTAGTTTTTTTTTTTTTTTTTTTTTTTTGTATTGCACTGCAATATAGTAGTAGTTACAGAATAATATTAAAAAGAATTAAAAGATCATAAAATCAATTTACGACCTGCATAGTTGTATTAAGAAAAATATTAAACATTAGTGACTAGACCGTTCTTACATTCATCAAATTAACTCTTAAAATAAATTTAAAAAAAAAAATTACATGCATTGTAAATTAAGCTACAAATGGCATATTTGCTAAGCTCTAAAATAGGCTAAAGTTTCTAAACTTAACTTGCAAGTTAATAAGAAATGAATAGTTAATACAAGTTAATAAAAATGTTAACTTTCAGAAACAAAAATAGTTATAAAATGCATGTTCTTTTTTTGGAATTAAAAATGAATAATCAATTCAGATTATAATTATTAGAAAAAAATACAATGTTAATACAAACGAATTTTAAATTATAATTATTATAAAAACTGATATTTTAAAAAACTCCTTTAAATATCGAATTTAATACTCAGCAGTTAAGAAAAAAGAAATTCACCTGTTTTTATCCACATCTTCAATAATCGAAAGAAGTCTTAATAGCACAAAAGATGCACTAGTCGTTGAATAATAAGTCATCGTTTTGACCTAGAAAAAAAAATAATCATTAACATTTTCAAACAATTATATATCATAACATATTATCATCACATAAAAGATAGGATAGCTAAAAAAACACAATATAACTAGAAAATATTGCAATTTTTAGGATTTTGATTTAAGTCGATTAAAAAAGCTTCAAAGAAGTAAAATATAAATAGTAAAATCACAATTAAGTATATGTTTATAACATAAAATGTAGAACGAATAATCTTTTAAGGAAAGATAGATCTTTTTCACAAAACTAAATTGACATAATTATGTTAAGATCAATAGGGAATAACAAACAAATAATTATTTTCGTTATACAGACGACTAAAATATTTCATGTTAACAAAATTCACTTATTTTTCTTTGAATATCCATCCATTGACTCTAAAAAAAAATCACGAAGAAATTTCCTTGTTTTTTTGAGAAATTTTAAAACTTTTTATACACAACCTTATTGTTTATACAAAGCCTTAAAAAATATTACATAGTGCAAAAAAAGCAGTAAGTTGAGTTTCTATCGCATTAACATAAAAAATCTAATGTAGTACAGGTTTTTAATCAAATCCTTTGAAAAACTTACAAGGACACTCCTGGATCAAGTATTGGAAGAAATTTGCCTTTGTGGAGGACTTTTTGATGGAACTAACCTGCATTTGCGTTACATGGAGAAAAATACTACGAGAACCATCCACGGTTAACTTGATGGCAAAAGGACTTTAACACATGCTCTGTCTACCACTAAGGATATTTCACGTCAGCACTGTGGTCGGTGCAAGGAGATGCGGATTCGTATTGACCAGCCATCGCTGAGATCACCTGGTTCACCTCATTGGAAGACGAACACTCTTTTCCCTGAGCCATCGCGACTCAGTGTAAATACACAGTAACATTCACGTTAAATATTTTGTGGCTCAGTGCCGTGTTGATTGTGATGTGAAAGTTTAGTGAGAAGGATACCAGCTCAGCCATTGTCCACGTTATGTAATCACGGCCATAATTACGTATCATTCCTACCATACTCAATAAACCTGAATGAAGACCTGAAAAACGGGATTAGGTGCTTAGCCATGGAGGTTTGATGTGAATTTTATATGATATTGCTCCAACATATAAGCTTAGATCAAAAAAGGAGATAAACGGGTTTGAAATTCATAACCTAATTAAGAAGACAAAAATAAATGATTTAAAAGCAATTTATGTTATGAAGTTGACAAAAAAAAGTTACAATAAATTAAAATTTACAATTATTTTAGTAAAAAGTAAACATTTAATTTTAGATATTTTTGTACCTTAAATCTGAACTGAATGTAATAGATGAATTTTTAAATTTAATGCAGTTTAAATTCGGTTAAATAAAAGATTTCATTAATTTTAGGGTAAATCTCATTAAATCTAAACTCACATTTCCTCAAGACTCGTTTTATTTTTTAAGTTGTTTGTAAAGTGTCTTTATCATAAAACTAACATTATATTTAAGTTTGAATTAAATAGATATTAAAAAAAATTTTCTTTGATCTTTATCTTTAGTTCTTATTTTTAATTAATCATTATTTATTCATTGTTGTAGAAAAATCTATTTATCACTCCCAAGATCTTCCATTTATAGCTCGCACTATGTTGCATCTTCCTTCCATTAAATGAATAATTTTACCTTACGATAGATGGCCCAGTGTGCGCATCTGTAAGGGTAGCAAAAAGATATGATCTAATACTAGCAAGATGCAATATAATACTGCCGTGCTAGAAAACGCAATATTCCTGAATCCTATCTTCTAATGTTAAAACTAATTTGATATAAGATTATACAGTATTCTATCTAACATCCGAACTTTCAAAATAATCATCTATTTCATTACTTTTTGTACAGCGCCACAATTTTGCTAAAGGTTATCCCATTTTATTAATAAATAAATATTTATTTATGAAAGAAAACCATAAATTAAATATTACTTAAAATATCATTTTTAGCCAATTCAAACTTATGCCAGAAAACATAAAGATAATATTAGCAGAAATTCCGCCAGTGCAATTGTTGAGTTGTAACTTCCTTTTAGGAATGGGAATGTTTACATCGCCGCCATTGATCGTGGTAATCAGCTAGAATGACATTTTTAACTTCAAAGGTATTTATAATTTAGTAATTTTTTAGTAAAATTTATAAATTTCAATGATAGATACATAAAACTTTAAAGTAGTATCGTAGGTACCTACGTTTTCCTGTATCTAGTGTTTTTCCTGTAGAAACATTCAGTGTACTTAATAATCTGACCGCTTCTTCAAAACATTCAAGAATTAATTTAATGAATCTCTCAATAAATATTATGATTGTGCTCATTTTTAATAATGTTTGCTTGTAGTAGTTGACTACTCTGTTAAAACGTATTGTCCGACTATAAATTACAAGTATTGTAGTTAGTTTAGAATAGGCTCGTAAAAACAATGTTTACATGGTAACAGAATGACAGAATTTCACTGCAACAATGATAAAGATAAAAAATAATTTTTAGTAAAGAAGTTTGCCATGTTAAAATAATTATTAATTAATCGGCTACTTTTTAGTTAAAACCATTACATTTTAGAATGTTTGAAATTTTATTCACAAGAAGAACAAACACTATTGTTACATTATTTAAATTTCCTGTTTAATATATTGTAAAATAATGAGTTAAACATTTTGATTTTCATTTCTTGAGTATAGACAGATTTGCATGTTTTTGATACATGATTAATTATATTAATTTATAAATGATAGCAAATGGTTAAAAAATTAGCAACAATATGGTTTATTCAAAGTTGTGTTTACGTTAAATGAAGAGCAGTGCTGAAATGGTGTTAAAAATTTTATTTAGGAAGTTCTTAATAAAAGTGTGAATATTTCCTATTGGCTCTATGCGCTTATACAATGTACAAAAATATTTTGATAGTTAAGTATCATTGTACTTTATCTTTAAAAACAAAATTAAAAAGCATTGAATTTGATATATTTTTGTATTTGTATATATACTTGAATATTCACTTCAATTAAAAAGGGCTTAAGGTTTTGAACTATAATTTCTTCTTTTTTTAAAATAAAAAATAATTAAGAATGAATAAAATGATTACATTATAAATGAAATGTTTTTCGATTCTTGCACAGTGATACTAAGATTTTTTGGTGCAGGTATTGTTATTGAAATCTACCTATTAAATTTTAGACCTATTAAAATTTATTTTAAATGATTTAAGTTTTAAAGAAATATTCAATGCTTTAAATTTACTAATTTAATGTTTTCAATGTAAAGTAATGTAGAGTTTTAAATTTAGTGTTTTCAATGTAAAGTTTAACTCTTCTTCTCTTATAATTTTAGCTTCGTCTGAGGCTGCTGGATAATGCAAATGGAGAATGACATACTGGTAGAAGACGAGGGCTCGTAAGTTCGATCCTGACAGAAAACAAAACAACTGCTGTGTATATGCTGTTCGATTCTCTTTAAATCTGCCGGAGCTGAAATTCCTCTTGTTGTTGTGTAGAAGTTTGAAGAAAGGTGTATCTCTGTGTGATTCATCCCTGCTGTGTGTTTTACACGTTTTTTACTGTTGCTGACAATTTTATAAAATCTTTCAATAAAGCAATGATTCATCAGTTTATTGCTCTGAAATATAGTTGCAGCTGCAAAAAATTGCAAGTGAAGGGAAAAGAACTTTGAACTGCATGAAATAAATGACTGTAAAATTTTGGAATTCTTTCTATTTAAAAATAATAATTAAAATGATAACACATGGTCGTACTGTTGCTTTTTGCATTAAAAATAAAAATTATTTTATTTAATGACACATATGTGTTCTTAAGGATTATGTTCATATTAAACAATGACGGTAAGAATATATTGCTTTTATAGTTGAGTGATGTTTATATTGTGTTTTGGATTAAAATAATATAATTAAATTGTGAAATAATGTTTGTCATGATTTGGTTTGATTAATTTTTTTATTCTTAACTACTGCATTGTGTAATTTATATTGCATCTTTGTAATAAATCTTCGAAATTTTAGAAAATGGCAGCAGATATGTGTTCATTAATAAAACTTAATAAGATATAATGTTGGAAATTTTTTTATAGTCATAATAGTAATGTTTAAGCATTTTGAAATTAGTTGTTGATAAAATTCGGTTTCTTTTAAATTTTCAAAAATCGGAAACAATTTTATTTTAACATCATTGTCTAACAATAACTCTAGCTTATGGGCATTTATACAACTAGCATTGTATTTTTACTTTAATTTAGTTCAAATTTGAGATAAGAAGTGTATATATATATTTTTATGATGTTTAAAATAATGATAATAGTAAAAATTTCTTTGGCTTAATATTAAAAATTTAGCTGAACATTTATTTACATTAACGTTAAAGCAAAAAATTTAAACCAACGTAGAGTAGAATCTTGTTTAATTTTTCATCAGTAAGGTTCTTTGCAGGTTTTTAAATACATAATTTTCTTTATGACTAATTGATCAATACCAGAAAATTGACTCTGCTTAATTTTTTAAAATTTATTTTCTGAAAAGCTCTGTTTAAAATGTTTACATATTACACCCGCTTTTTTCTAAACCTATTTATGTCATAACACATAATCTATAATCAGCGAAATGGAATTGTTTTAAACATTCTTTTTATAGCAACGTTCTCAAAAGAGTAATAGATTGTAGTCAAATTTTGATCATTCATACCAAAGGCAACTTTTAAAAGATACTGTTAAAAATGTTATTATTTTTTCGTCTCGTTCTTGATTGCTATTATATGTTTGTGCAAATTTAATTTAGATTAAACATAATATTTACTGACAGTTTTGAAATTAAAATATTATGTAAATTGTTTGCAAAGATTGTTGGTTTAGTACATAACACCTTTAAATAATTATCGAATTGATGATAATTTCTGATGTGCCCCTAAAAGTAGTTTTTACATTACAAAAAATAATAGCAATTTTCATAATATTAGTTGCTTTCCTGGTTTCACTCCCTGGAAAAATTTCAACATTGTGTTTGGGTTTTGTTTTAGGTGTTTTGTTCAATAAAATTTCAGATACTTAAAGAATAAAGCTACGTAAGTATTTCTCCATTTAATTTCTGTGATGATATCGGAAGCAATTTTTTTAATGCTGATTTTAAAGTATAACTCACACTCTTGAGGATTTTCATTATCAACATTGTGTTTATTATTTTAATTTTGGAAATTTTCACATAATTATTCATTTAAAATTTGAGACAAAAATTTCTGCTTTTTTATTTTTATCATGTTTAAAATAATATAATTGTAAAATAATTATAATCGTAAAAAGTTCTTTTGACTGAATAACATTTATATTATGATAAAAATTCCTAATCAATTTAGAAAAGAATATTGCTTAAACTTTCATCTTAAAGGTCTTGTATATTCTTTGTGAAAACATGTACAATTGAATCTTTTTTTTTTTTTTTTTTTTTTTTTAAAGTCCCATTCAAGACGTTTGCCTATAATGTTATGTTTGTTTTTACCATATTCATAATGCATAAACTCTTATCGGTGAAATACAAACAATAAATTGATTGATTTTAAAGAAAAATTTTGTGATAGCAAGGTTTTTCAAAATTAACTGATAGTAGTCAAATTCGGATCAATATAAAAGCAACTTATAGTAAAAAAGTAGTATGTTTTTTCATCTCATTCTTGTATGCAATTAAATGTTTGTGCAAATTTAATTCTGATAAAATACAATATTTAAAATTTTTTTTTGGTTTTGACATTTAAATGTTATCTAAACTTTAAGTAAATAAAAGTACATAGTACTTTAACTAATTATTGAATCGTTAAAAATTTCTGATGTCCCAATGTAAAATTATTTTTACATTACAAAAAAAAAAATTGCAAATATTTCTACAGGTGCCTTTAGGTTTTGTTTCAAGTGTTTTGTAAGTAAAATTTCAGATTCTAAAGGGATAAAGTTACGTAAGTAGTTCTCTCTTTAATTTCAGTGATAGAAGTGAAATAATTTATGCAAGTAAGTAATTTGAATATTTTTTCATTTTCTTTATTGTTTCAGTTATTACAAAAAATAACAGTTTAAAAATTCGAGATATAATTTTATTGTAATATTTTTGGAAATGAATGAATTAGTTATATAGTAGGGAAAAAAAGTTAAGCTAAATTTTCGACTCAATTCAAATGTAAATTTAACTTAGCAATTATGTGGTGTTGTTTTCTTAATTTACAATTTCAGAATATAAATAATTAATGATAATTGTGAAATTGCAATCGGCTTAAGGTACACATTTAAAAATATATATATATATTACAAATTAACAAATTCAATTGAGATTTTGATAAAATGAGCTCTTTTTTTAAAAAAAAAAATTAAGAGTACATTTTAAAAATAAAAAACTTGAAAATTATTAATGATATAAAATTTGTCAGAAAACCCATTGCATGAAGAAGGGAAAAAATATCAATAAAAGTTGTGATATAGTATTATTTCTTAAATAAATTTGAAATATTCCAAAAAATCAGCAGAACATAAGATATACTTTGGAGTAAGAGGGAGGAAAATGGATGGTAGCAGAGTTCACTAAAATAATTTTATTTAGTATTTCTGCATTGCTATGTAAATAATGCATGGAATGACATTATAAAACTATTGTTTTATGT
The DNA here is from genome assembly GCA_949128135.1 of Parasteatoda lunata. Taxonomy (NCBI): domain Eukaryota; kingdom Metazoa; phylum Arthropoda; class Arachnida; order Araneae; family Theridiidae; genus Parasteatoda; species Parasteatoda lunata. The sequence goes on from OX421980.1 coordinate 101,029,722, forward strand.
TTCACTGCTTCACAGCAATACAGAAAATTAAGTAAAATTATATCGCCGAATTATTTTACTAATATCCAAATCCTCCTCTTGCTTACTCCAAAAATAAAGACCAAAGCAAGATAATATCAGAAAATACAAAATCTAATATTATAAAGCATTAAAACTAATGCAAAATAATATTATGGCGAACGCTAGATAATCTTAGTTTGCATAGAATCTAATATTATACGATGCTGGGCAAACAGCGACCTCTTGTATCTTTCTAATAATAGAAGTTGTGCAAGATAACGTCAGATTTTACCGATTTTCTGATAATATCTAATATCAGGTGCTACTTGGGAATGCATAGTTTTTCTCATCAGTCTTTTGTTGGATGTCGTTATGTTAAGGTTTAAAAAAAAAAAAAAAACTGTCTGAAGAATTTTGGCTCGCACTGAATCAATTCAAACTAATAGCTTAAAAGATCTCGTGACGTAACATACTATGATCGATATCATGAACAAAAAAAAATTAATAAATAAATAAAAAAAGAAATAAGGAAAGTTAGATCTTGCCAGAAATAAATCTTCACATTTATATGGAAATTTTCAAAAATATTAGATTCAAGAGACATACAAATCTTTTCCAATTCGAACTGAATTTGAACTTAAGGTTATAACTGAAGGTTATCATTACATATTGTTAGTAAGTAAAATTACTTTAATTTTACTCTCTTTGATTGTTTTGCACATTCAGCATTATTAAGATGAAATATTTTTTCTCTAGTGCAGCTGAAATGTTCAAATCCAGCTTATTGTTATGATTAACATATCAACAAAATGTACTTACATTTAATTATAATAATTATATATTTTATAAACAAATATGATCTCTTTTCTTTAATAATGAAAAGTCATAATATATACCGACTTTAGGCAAAAAAAAAAGAATTATGACTGCGAATCAAACTCGGGGGTTTATGATTATAATAAGCAAGAGGTGAAGTCTTAAAGTCTAGTAAAAAATAGTTAGAAGAAATATATTATAAATTACAGAAATGTTTCGAAAAAAAATATATAAAACAAAATTTAAAAAAATATTCCATATGTTAAATTGATTTATAACACACTGATGTAGAAACCATCTATTGTATAATCAAAGGAAATAAAAATAAGTTGAAACTATAAATGATATTCTCAAAACTATTTAATAGTTTATGTAACTGTAAGCTAAGTTTTGAATTTCATGAAAGCTTCAGCATTTTAGTACATTTCAATATTATTCATTGACTGTAGAAATATTATTAGTTATTAATTTCCATACTTTATTTTTTAACATTTAATTTATTAGATGTGGAAATAAAATTAAATCTGTCTTATTATCCATAATGTTACATTCCTATTATAAAAACAGCTGAATTCAAAGGAATGTAAAAAAATTTTCGAATTAAATATTACTTGAATTTCTAACAAAGAATATTAAAATGATATCAAAATTTTAATATTTTAATTTGAAGTTCGAATATTTTTAGTTTTGTGCATATAATGTAATAAAAATAAAACCAAAATCAAATAAAATTCAAACTGATTTTCAATAACTGAAGAAAAAAATGTAGCAATTTGGACCAAAGCTTTTTTTAATACACTTGTTTGCAACATTGTCTTCTTGATTAATCATATTTTATGGATGATTTATAACACAAAACAAAGAGTAAACATAAAATTTTGGAAGTCACAAATTTTAAATTAGAATGAATCATACCATCATTTAAAAATACACAGTTTGCTTTAGCGGTCTTTAATATTCTATTTTTTTACACAAAAAACACAAAAGTTTTCATATTTAAATTCGGTAATTATAGTAGAATTAATCTATATATTATATTAATATTATATTTTATACATTAAAAATGATTATATTTCTGAAACAAATATTACTTTCAAAATGAATTTCTTCTTTGCGCTTTCAAATTTCTCTTAAAAAAAATCTGGAAAATATCAGAATTGATCAATATTTACACTCTGCATTTTGTATTCGAATCCATTTCACCTGTCCACGCACTGGTACAATAAAACCTGCTGATGATTGGTTATATCTGAAACTCCACCCAATTTTAAATCTTTTGTTTAGTGGTAATGCCATGTTTCTTCGGAATCTGTATTCCTAAAGTACAATCAGGAGTATATTGTGTATTAATATTATTGATTCAACCATCACCTCACCCGAACTGTCAAAATGGGGAAAAAAAGGTGGTATTGAGCAGGTGTGGTATTCAAAAGCTTAGAAAATTATCTTGTCCTTTTGAAAAAGTGGTAACACATGAAGGGAAAGAATGTGTTAAGAATAAAATTGGGGATTTTTATCTGCTTTGAAACACTAAAAATGTTATGTAAAACAGCATCAATTGGGGAACCGCTTATTTATTTATTTTATTTTCCTTTTTATGTGTTTGATAATATGTTCAAAGTAAAAAAAGTTTAAGTGTGTTTGCGAAAATTGTGAAACGTGAACACTAAAAAGTTGCAAGTGTTGGGTTAAAAATCGCTTTGATGAAAAGTGGGAGATTTGTATATTAAAAAAAAGAGTAAATAAACTAACTCTTTTAAATAAAAACAAAACAAAAATGTTTTATCAAAAGAAATAATGAAGTAAACAGATTAAATAGTTTTCATTATTTAGAAAAATATTAGTTAAAACAAAGAATATAATAATAGTTCGCACGTAGTAACAAAAATAATTAAAAACAATATAGAAAATAAAACTTACTAACCTCACCTTGGGACGGTGTTACAACAAAAGATCTGTGTTTCTCAAAGTTTTTGCCATCGACGCAATTGCTGAAATGATGTTGATCACAAATCAGTGCTAGAACAAAAGTTATAAAAAGAATATAATGAAATATAGAATAATGAAAAAAGAAAAGATAAAATAATTTAAAAAAAAATAAAAAATTCCGTAAGGAAGGGAAAAAATCCGAAAAATTAAAGATAATCTTTTCATCAGCTCACATGATTATATCCGCAAAAAGGAGAGCTTTCTAATATTGTATTAATATAGCGAAAGCAAAATATATCAATACAATAGTGTGAGGATATAATCTTGTGAGCTAATGAAAAGATTTAATTTTTTCTTTTCGGGTTTTCATTAATTTTTAATTATTTTTTTCTTTTTTCATTATTTTGTAATTTTTCACATGTTTTCTCTACAATTTAAACTTATTTTATAAGTTATTTTATACTTTCAGCTTGTGCGCAGTAAATAAACCTTTTTTTTTTCTTAATTTTCATCGTTTTTCTCTTTATCCTTTTCGTATTTATTTGTTGTGCAATGTATATACATATATGTATGAAATTAAAATCATATTGAATAAAAGAAAAACTTTTTCTTTGCTTTTTACTAATTTGCTAATACTATTTAACTATAAGAATAAATACATGTAGTATTATTGTTTATTCTTCGTTAAAATTTAGTTTTAATGTTTTCTCTTACTTTAATTCATAATTTGAGTATCTTAAAAATACAATTAGTACTTTTTTAATTAGATATTGAGCTAGTTGAATTCAATAAACTGTTTTAATATTAGAACCAAGTAAAACTTTCAAATACATTTTGATCTAATTCTGATCTGTACAGTGGACTTAGCATCAAGAAGGAAACTAAATAGAAACAAAGAATAAATAGGAAAAAAAAAATAAATATAGAAATACTAATAATAGAAAAATTTTGAATACAAAAATACTTTTTCTTGACATTTAACTATACGATTTAAATACATGTAGTATTAATATTCACTCATCATTAAAATTTTGTTTTATTGTTTACTCTCATTTTAATTCATAATTTAGGTATCTTAAAAACAAAATTAGTGCTGCTTTTAATTAAATATTGAGGTAGTTGAATTAATGTCAATAAACTGATTTAGCTTTTTAATATTGCATCCAAGTAAAACTTTCAAATGAATATCAATTTGATCTAAGTTTGGTCAGCGGCCTTAGAATCAAGAAGAAAACAACAGAAACTAAGAATAGAAAATAAGAATAAATAGGGGGAAAAGTTAATAAAAAAATAAGAGAATTGTGAATCTATATTTAATCCATAGTTTCGTGGATATGAATAAAACCATGTCTTAATGAAAAGATGAGCCCATGAAGATAAAAAAATAATAGTTTAATAATAAGCAATCCCAAATAAAATCAGACTTAATTTATCATATATTTCCATTAAAATTTCCAAGAGAGAAAATTAACTGTAAAAATGTTATTTGAATATAAAAATTAAAATAAAATTGAAATATTTAGTTAAATAGTAGAACAGATAATTTTTTATTTAATAATTTTAGCATAGATCTATGGAGAGCAATGAACATTTGCTTGCTTTACCTATAGGTCTAATGACCAGGGTCTATCTTTATGAAGAAGTTAAAAGTAATTAACCATGTAAAAACATAACAATACCGAGGCTAACCCCTATATAAATGCTTCTATTAAAAAAGACAAAAATTAATAGGAGAACGAATTTTAAAAAGATAAAAGACACTATAAATAAAGGACCTGGTTATTAGATAGAGATTCAAAGTCATGAAGCGAAGCTTGATAAAATCCGTAGGATCTAAGAATAAAATTAGAAAGAAGTAAAGAAAGAAAAACAAAGGTGACCTATTTTTCATATTCTATCAAATACCTCAACCATAACTAACTAAACATCAGAAACACTAGAAGGATTAAAGTGATGAGGAAACAGGGTGTGTAGCCAAATTTCTCAACAAAAAATAAGCACTTTTTAAATACTTTTTTATCCACTCAAAAAATATTTTGAATAACATTCGAAAAATAATCCTAATTAGGATCTATGCAGTAAAAAAAAATTTTTTTTTCTATCACTTAAACTTCTTAATTTATTAACAGAAAATCAACGCTTATAAATTCAAAATAATATTCAAAAACGCTTTCAAAAACTTTACGAACTCATGATGGAATAACTAGTTTCTGATAAATATTGCAGAGAAAACTGCAAAAATCATGCCTTTTTTTTGCAATTTAAAATGATAATCGACACGGCAAAGAAAAACTCTCAAAGAAAAATTAAGCTCTTTTTACATATCCCAAATAAAAAATGCACCTTTAAGGTCCTTTAAAAAACGTAAATCCAAAATAAGCACTTGTTAGAAACTCTACGCACCCTGTGCATAACCTTCAAGAATTAACAATGCATGAAAAACAAAAATTATTACAAATGTTTACTTCAAAAGAAAACATGAATTCAAAATAATTAACAATGCAAAGAGTTATTCATTGAAAAAAAACATTTAAATTAATCTAAAACAAATGTTAAACAGTTAAGGAATTAATTATTGTTATTTATAACTTGATACAGATATAAACTATGAAAATAAGATATTGCACATTTCTTTTTAAAAAAGTTAGTTACTTTTAAATAATAAAACAGAAAATAAATAATAATATCAGTCAATAAAAATAATCAATCTTCCGAAATTTTTGACATATATAAAAACAACTACTTAAAATATTGTACTAAAATTAAAATTACGTCCTTTCATTACGTCACCTTGTTTCAAATTATCTTCTAAATTCACAATTATTTTATGATTCAGTGGTAAGAAGCTTTTCATGAGTATCATTCCATGCAATTTGTACTTTTGAATTATTCCCTGAAAATAAATAAGTTTTAAAATGATAAAAAAAATTCATAATGCAATGCTTAAAAAAAAAAAAAACGAATGATACATTTAACAATAAGTAAAATAAAGCAAAACTACTTATTTTTAATTAAAAACTACTACAAACATTATTTGCAAAAAAAATGAAAAAAGTTCCAAATCAATTCAATCTAAATTACATTGATAAAGTTAAGAGATTATATCTTACTTAAAACAGTTGATCCAAGGTTAGAAAAAAAAATTCTACAAACCAGAACACAATTTTTTTTTTTAAAAAAGGAAGAAAATATTAATATTACATTAACTAACTTTTGAACTGTACAAAGACAATTTTATAGAACTCAAATGATATGGCGCAGCTACAGAAGAAACTACTTAAAAATTATCCTTTTCAGTTTTATAAAATGTCATGCAATATTTTTTTAGACTTTATCTGTGTACTATTTTTCTAAAATAAATAATTCTTAAGCAAAAAATACAAAATATAAACCAATTTTGAAAAATAGCTGTTTAATATAATATATATATAAATATACAGTCGAACTTCTATTTAACGAACTTCCATTTTGAAAATTTCTTTGTAAAAAAACTTCCAAATAGCGAAATGAATTTTCGAATTAATGGATTTTTCTTTGAGAACCACCTTTCCCTATTTTCCAAAATATTTAAAACTTGTGGATGTATTTTATGGGGTAAATGCCCTTATATTGATTTTTGAAGCCACCTAACTTTTAGTGAAAGCAATAAAATCCATTTCCTTTTTTTTTTTTTTTTTTTTCATTAGAAACGAAAAACTCAGAAAAAATTAATGGATTTTATCAGTAGCAATTAAACTTAAGAACGCATGTGGTAGCATGTTTAAAATTACGTTTATAACAAATACAGCTATAGTTTTATACATAAATTTAGCTTTTTTTTAGTTGAAAATGTATGTAACATGTACTAGATACGTTTTGCTTTATTATTGCTTATGAGTTATAAAATAAATAGCAGATACAAGTTTACAAGATAAAGGTGTATCAATTGCTATTTTAATTATGTCTAGTGTTTATGAATTTAAAACCTGTTTTGTGTTGTTTAAGTATTTAAAAAAGTGTTTTCTTTTTAACGAATTTTCCATAGAACGAACTTATTATCGGGAAATAGTGTCATTCTTAAATAGAAGTCTGACAGCATTGATCTAACTTTACAATATATCAAAACTTTATTAATTAGAGCACCCAAAGAATTGACAAAGAGCTGTAGTCACTTAGATTGATAATTCTTAATTACTTCGGTCTTAAGCAATAATCTTAACATTTTTCTTTATTCTTGAAAGTTTTCTGTTTAGAGAGAAATATATTTAAAGAAACACTGATCTTACAGAGCACATCCTGAAACATTTTTTTAAGGAAAATAGTTACCTACAAAGAAAATTTACTGGTCTGTTCAAAATGTTATTTCAGATGGTTTTTACAGGACTGCATGGTATAAACAAGTAGTAGCAAAATGTGAGGATTCTCTTATGAAAATCAGTAGAGTATGATATAGTGATGGAGGAGAAAAAGAGAGATAAGAGCTTTTTGTATATTTCTCCCACATGGAATGTTCTATTGTGGCTCTCGATAAATGAATCCGAGTTCCCTTTTCATTTTTGTGCTATTATATTAAAAAAATATTATTATAATTCTGTATGTGTTTCAAAATGTATTTTAAATTACTGACAACAAATATGAAAGACTAAGTGCAACGTTGTAATTAATCTCCGTCCAAGTTAAGAATGATATGACTCATCGAAAACTGCTCGAACGAACATAAACAGTAGCGTAATCGTCCGTAATCGACCGACTCCAGACAGATTTTGAATTTGTAAACTTTCATTGCAATGGACAGTTCGCACTGTGCTCTATAGAAAACAATTTGTATCACTCTTGCTACGGATGTAATTTGTAATCTGGAGTTTTTGGTAATTTAACTAAATTTGTTTCATAGTATGTAACATGTGTTATTGTTTTAATAACACAAAACTAGTATCGTTTAAATTTCTTTATTTATTTCCAGTTTTTTTAAAAAAATATCACGACAGAGAACGAAAATAAAAAAAGAAAATACGAGCAAGAAAATAGAAGTTTTAATAATGAGTGGGAGATTTTCTTTTTTATTGACAATAATGGAAAATCATTATGTGTTATTTGCATTTCTACGGTCAAAAATTATAAAGCTAGCAATTTACGTCGACGATATGAAACCAATCATCCTCATTTTCCTACTCAGCATCCACCAAATTCCAAATTAAGATCAGATAAACTTGCTTCTTTAAAATTTTAATAAGCAACAGTCAATTTTGATGACCTTTAGCAATCAAGCTAATAATGTGGCTGGAGCCAGTTTTGTTATTGCCTAAACGCCCGTATGGAGAGGGAGAGTTTATTAAAAAAACTTGGAAGATGTACTTAAAGTTTTAGATCTACAATAAATAATGCAGCATTACACCTAGTTGTTTCTCAAAGTTCCATCTCGAGACACACAATCGAACGACGCATAACTGCAATTAATACATCTCTTGAATATAATTTAAAATAGGATTTGAAGAACTATATTGTATTCAGCTTAGCCCTTGACGAATCGACAGATATCACAGATCTTCCCGCAGTTTTGTTTCACCTGATTTCGTTATTAACGAATAATTATTAGATTTATTAGCACTTCAACCCGCTTGAGTCAATCCGCGGTGTCGATATTAAAAATGCAATAAATTACATAATGAAAACTTTTGATGAGCCTCTTAATAAACTTGTAAATATTGCAAGTGGCAATGCTGGGTAAAAAAATCTTATTGGGTTTTTAAGAGAGGATTCTCAAATTCCAAAATTCATACCGATAAAAAAGGCTGCTTGTCGAGTTATTTCAATATCCGGAACAACGTACTTATGTGAATCTTTTTATTCCACTTTAAAATTCGTGAAATCCAAACACCAACTAACCAGCATCTCAAAGAATTACTGAGAAGTGCTGTCACCAATTATTCAATTCTTAAGAGAAGTAAAATAAATGTGTTTAATTTTTAATGATTCAATACACATGTTTTGTACACATATTTATATGTTTTCAATAAATATAATTTGTGTAAAAAAATTATTTTAATACCTTTTAAATACGTGTTTAATGGCGAAAAATTTCAAATTTTGAAAATATGTCTCGACTATGAAGGAGCACTCCTGCTAAGGGTTGCCTCTATGGAAGTAGAATAATACATTTTTTTTGTTACATACATTCTTCTCATATAACTAAATTTTTGAATTTCAAATTTCTTCAATTTATTTAGATAAATAATATTTATTCTTGCTTTTAACTTCAACAAAAATTTGGAAAATACAAAAATTTCGGGACATTTATGTTTTATTTTATCCGTCATTGAGCAGCCGACCAAATTTTTAGTTTACGATTACTAATGTTCAGTCTCCGAGGCCTTGTAATTTTAAACCCGAACCAGAAGACAAGGAACTCCTGGATCAGTCTCCCCAGAGGTATTGATTTGTTATGGAAACATGGAGCACTTTGCGACTTGACAGATTAACGTGCATCAGTCGCTATTTACTACACAGTCTTCGGTCAACGGAGATTGAACCCACGAACTCTTGGACATGGGCACAGTGCCCTCCCTACCAGGCTATCCGGGCCTTCAGGACATTAATAGAAATGTTTAATAATTAAGGACATTTATGGACACTTTCTTTTGTTAAGGAAATTAAGAAATTGAAAGGAATTGAGCGCTTAATAAAACTTATTCAATTTTTAGAATATTTGTTCCCAATTTATAGAAATTACATTATAAAATTGGAATCATCGACAAAAATTCAGAAATGAATACTTAAACCTTTTTAATAGAAATAGACATGAAATCAATACCAAAAAATACAGGGTGTTTATAAAATCCCGGACCCATTTTGATGTTTAATAACTCCTAAAATAATAAAGATAGATTAAAATTAATAACATAAATGGTTAGATAGACTCAAAAAGTTTCATGACCTTTGTCAATGAACTTCCTAGGAGGATGGCGTTTGCAACAGATATGGTAGGAAGGATAGAAGATGCTGCTGATTTTCTGAAGTGCATAATGTTCTCCGACGAAGCATCCTTTCATCGCCATAATGTGCGCATATGGGGATCTGAAAATTCACATGAATGCCGTGAGGCACAAAGGGATTCCCGAAAGCTTAATGTGTGGTGTAGACTAATGCACATTGGGCCTTTCATTTTTACAGAAAAGATGGTCTCATCAGTCAGACATGTTGGAAAACTTCGTATTTCCACAACTAGATGAGCTTCAGCCACGTCCTTTTGCAACAAGATGGTGCACCACCTCATTGGGGTATCAGCGTTCGTAGTTCTTTGAATGACCATTTTCCAGGAAGATGGATTGAGCGAGGAGGTCCAATTCCTTGGCCACCCAGATCACCTGATATAACGCCGCTAGATTTTTTTCTTTGGTGATTTATAAAGGACAATTTTTACAGGAGGATCGTGTCGAACATTGATGACCTAAAAGCCAGAATTACAACCGCAATAGTCTCTGTGGATGCCGACATGCTTGCCGCTACCTGGCGTGAAATGACTATCGACTTGATATTCTACGTGCGACGAAGGAGGCACACGTGGAAGTTCATTGACAAGGATCATGAAACTTTTTGAGTCTATCTAACCATTTATGTTATTAAATTTAATCCATCTTTATTATTTTATGAGTTATTAAACATCAAAATGGGTCCGAGACTTTATAAACACCCTGTATATGCCTCAATACTAAAAGGTGAAAAAATAAGTGACATAAAAAATAATAAGGTGAATTCCTACTTAAACGAAAATTTTTATTTTAGTTACTTTTTAATAAAAAATTAAAATTTTTTCTACCATATAAAACTTTAATTAGTTAAATTTAATGAATGAATTAATATTTGAAAAACAATTATATTAATATCAGTTGTCATCCACTACAAATATTTGAACTTGAATGGGTGAATAAAAAGTATTTTATTCGCGATTGAAAATTTGAACAAGATAGAGGGAGAATGTCAACTAATAGTAGGAATTAATTGAAAGAAAGAACTTACTTGCCCTTGTTTTTTCACTTCAGACTTAAAGCTTATCTTTGTAAAAACTGGATCTCTATAAACTGAATGGTGGACTTGCTCGATTGAAGTTGCTTTGATGACACCATTATCCTATCAAGAAATAGCAGCAAAGTGAAAACATAGACAGCCACAATTATTAACATCAATTAAATATATTTTTATCGTAAATTAATAAAATGTTAATAAAGTAGGAAATCTTTTTGAAATTTGATTTGGTATTTTGTGTGGCTATTATAAATCCCAAGGGGACATAAATCGAAGTTATAAGAACAAAAATAAAGTTAATGGAATAAGTTGAACAGGATGATAATGTAATTAATACTTGCAATATCATTTAGGAAAAATTATCAACCTTACTAAATTAGTATCTAAAAGGTAACAACAAAAATGCAACACATTATTTCTTGCCCCCCCCCCCCCACACACACAAAAAAAATCATTTCACCAAATCCAAATCAAAAATAAGCAAAATTAAATGTTTAGAAAAAATAATAATATGCACAACTGGATAGTAGTAATCTCATTAACAAATAGCTAAAATCAGGTTTTTCATTTTCAAAACCTGTGCTTTCTATAAACAATGATTTCTTGTTTTTTTTTAAATATTTCTTTTATATTTCAGTTTATGTAAAACAAAGAGTAAAATGACACCTTAAGTCCCAAATTAAAAGTTACGAAACCTTTCAAGAAAATTTATAATAACTTCTTAGCTATTAAATGATATTTTTGATTAACAATTCAAAACTATGCATTGTTGTTGAGTTATTGTGATTTAAAGAAATAGTAACTTAAGATTTAAAATATGCTAATATATTACTTTACAACACCACTTGAACAACAAATGAAAATTCAAGATTTAAATGTTACGTCAGAATTACGCCTGTAAAATGTAATAATCTTAGCTTAATATAAACATTTTTGTTTCGTTTTCATCTATTGAATCAATATAAATTTAATGCAAAATATTTAAGCAATTTGTTTAAAAGTATAAAATTATAAATGAGATGCATTAATACATGTATATAAAATAGCAACACATGCATATAAATTATTTAATAATAAATAATGAATAAAATGCTTTATTTATTTTATTATTACATAGAGTTTTAAGTAAAACAATATGCTTTATAATACATTATTAAATAAAATAATATTAAATGAAAATATCTTCAATGAGTTATCAATATTTTTGTTAAAATGTCTTTGTTAATATAAAAAATATGATTGAAAGTAACACAATAATGAATACAGAATTTTTTTTTTTTTTTTAAATGAAAAATGAAGTGTAAATTTCAAAACATTGCCTTATTCCTAGTAGTTATTTTAATTACAGCAATGTTTAATTTATTATTTAAAAAAAAATGGAGGAAAAATTTTCCAAGGTTTTATCTCAAGTTATCCAATAAATTACTTTATTCAGCTAATTATAAAAATTATCAAATCACGGAATTGGAGATGATTTGTATTATTTTAAGCATTAAGAATTATCATTACTTAACCTTAACTTGTTCACATTAATACTTCATGTAGATATCTTTGCTTTTGCATTGATATGTAAATAATACAATGAAATAATACAATGATATGTAAATATTTATTCATCGTCATTTAAATTAATAGTGATTCACAGAATCAATTAAACTTGAAATAAAATAAAAAGTTACGGGAAATTTTCATATTTTTTCATTTAGTTCCCTCCAGAGTAAAAATACATAAGTAATAAAAAGGAAAAATATTTTTTTTAGAAAAAAGCCAGGCTACATCTTTTTAATCCAGTTGGTTTGGATTATGCTTTCAATTATGATTATGAAATACCAACATAAATTTTACACTTATTAATCGTTATACTTATCTGGATGCAAAATTTACGTTGTTATTCTATTGAACTTCAACAACAATTTTATAATGACAAAATATGTATTTAAAATTATTACCATATCTACCAACATTGGGGAAAAACAAAATAACGGATATTTTACTAGTAACATTTTTTAGGTTACGAGTAATATTAGTTACATTATGCATAATCATGTAAACCGAAACGAGGAATTCAAAATTGGAAATAATATACGCACATAAATTTAGAAAAAATAAAAAATATGTATATGTTACGGCGAATGACCGAAATCGGTAGTTGTTGACTTTCACCGGTGAATGTCGACAAACACCAAATACGTCGGTGAACGATCGAATATTTCATTACATTCTTGTACTTTCGGACCCTCACGGGTGTATGTTGACAATCACATAGTCACAAAAACATCAGTGTAGGGTATACCGGGCAAATGCATACCGGTCAGTGGCACTAAACCTTAAAAAAACATCAGTGTAGGGTATACCGAGCAAATGTATACCGGGCAAATGTAAATGTATGGCCCGATACTCCAAACACTGATGTTTCTTCTGATCTATCGTCAGTAAGAATTAAAATATCGAATAAATGTAATTATACCCACGAATAAATTCATATCAAATCGAATGTAATAAATATTTCGGACATTTACCAAAGCGACTATGTGATTGTCAACATTCACCGATGAAAGTCAGAAATAAGGGTATTTAGCAAATATTTCGGACATACACCAAGCGACTACGTGAATGTTGACATTCACCGGTGGATGTCGACATTCTCCAGATTTCCGTGTTCTACCGTGACATATCTTAATATATAGAAGATTTTATGAACCATTATTTATAATTACTTAAACTATTTCATTTTATAACTGTCGTTGAACAGCCAACCTAATTTTGGTTTTATGACTACTAATGTATGCCTTGTAATTTTAGACCCAATCCAGAAGACAAGGGAGAAATTTGTCTTTGTGGAGGACTTTTTGATGGAACTATCCTGCATTTGAGTTTCACAAAGAGGAAAACCTCCCAAGGTGAGCCAGACTGCAAGAGATTGTCCGTCTACAACTGAGGATATTTTATGTCAGCACTGTGGTCGGTGCAAGCTGGAGGCGGAATTTGTATCAACCCGATATCGCTGGGATTCGAACCTGATTCACCTCATTGACAGGCGAGCGCTCTATCTTCTGAGCCACCACAACTAACGTGGTTGTTGTAACAAAAATAAGTTAAAACTTATTTTTGACCAAATCTATGAACATTTTTGTTACTCTAACATAAGGATGTTAAAATATAAACCAGTATACGCAGCCATATTCATGATCCCAAGGACGGACCGAGAGTTTGGGGCCAAAATACCAAATATTTTTATTACCAAATAAAATAACAAATATTCTACATACCAAATATTTTTATGTAGCATCTCTAATTTAGTAGCAACAATTGCTGTCTATTTTTGAATATGTAATTTTTTTAAATTATAATTTTACAGTGTTGAACATAATCTTTAATCTATTTACAATTTAAAAACTCCTTGAAAAAGTTTTTTGCAATAACAGGACCCTATTTGCAAAAATTCACAAAAGCAAGACTCTGGTTGAAAGAATGTTACTTAACGCTTATTTTATATTCACAAATTACGAATAATTTTTTCACAATTTAACAAAAACAGGACCTTTCACAAAATGTCTAGACATACCCCTGATTACAAGTTCGACCTAAACAGTTTTTGAATTTGATCTGATTAGTTAAGCAATCAATCTAGGGTTACCAGAATTGCAAGAAACGCAGTTACAACCCCCCAGTTTCATTATCTTTTTCCCCATCTTCTTGAAAAGGTGTTAATATCCTTAGCATTCACCAAAAAGGAGCAAGTGAGGAAAGTTCTGAATCGTAAGAAAATGAGGAAGAACTGCAAAATAATTTATTGCTCAGATTTCTTCCGATATTTGGTAAATTTGGTTTCAAACTTTTATACGTGAGGTCCCGGTTTGTACACTCAAAAGTTTGTTAACTCAGAATTTCATGCACGTGCATTAGGCTGAAGATGAAATTCCCTATATTTATTCAAATAGTGACGCACTTACGTAGCTTCCAACTTAGTTATTAAGTAAAATCCTAAATAAATATTTTATTTTTTAAATAATAATATTTTAAATATTATATTCAAAAATAAAATAAATTACAACAAATTACGTTTTAAAACTATATTGAGTATTTAAAATGCTTCATTTTTTGTTCGTTCTAAAGAGCAGGGGGTCAAAGGACCCCACTCTTAAGGAAAACTTTGACTGGGGCCCATTGTGCTTTTTTAGGTCTATGGCCAGTCAGAATGATTTTATAACCGTCTTTAAGCAACCAACCCAATTAAGGGTTTACGGCTACTAATCTTCCAATTCGTAGCCTTGTAGTTTTGAACCCAACGCAGAAGACAAGGGAACTCCTGGATCGAGTATTGGGACAAATTTGCCTTCCTGGAGAACTTTTTGATGGAACTAACCCGCATTTGCATTAGATGGGGAGAAAGACCACGAGAACCTCCAACGGTTAGCCTGAAGCAAGGGGACTCAAACCCATGATCCGTCTACCATTGAGGATATTTCCTGTCAGGGATGTGGTCGGTGCGAGCCGGATGCAGAATTCGTATCGACTGGGATTCGAACCCGGGTTACCACACTGAAAAACGAACGCTCTATCCCAGTCTGGATGATTCAACCAGTTACAGGGAAAATGAGGTTGAATTCCAGATCATAAATGGGGCTTAGCTTGTTCGAACTTTTTGTCTTATTAGAATTAGCCTACTTTTGTGAGAAAAGGTTAGAATTCAGCGTGTCCTGAATTTTGTGTGTGAAATTTGTAGTTGTCTTTTTCTCGAAATACACAAAGAGTAAAATTATCCTTTTGAAACAAACTGTCAAAAAGTACTTTTTTATAATTCAAGAGAATTGTAAAAAATAAAGCGCAGGTACAGTGACTAAAGAAAAAGAGAGTCACTCTTAATAACTTTTGATCTAATCATCAGATTTTTGTGTACTCAATTTTAATGGTTTGTGGGGGAATTAATTAATGCAGTTGATATTTCAAATTAGGAAATCAGACAAGAGACAAAAAAGTTATTTTTCTGAATAAGCAACGGAATCGGATATCTAACTCCCAAAATATAGGGATATTAGCCGCAATCTGGAAAAATATTGTCCTGATAGTTTGGCCAAGAGAACGGTCCACAGTTTGAAGCCCTTATTAATTTACTTTATGCATATTTCTCAGTGTCTAGAGAAATTTTTAAGTAAATTGAAAAAATAAATTCACACGATAATAAAATTCTTTTGTGCAAAGATACAAAAAAAAAAAATAATAATAATAAAAAATATTTATTATTTTTCATTTTGGTTATTA
Organism: Parasteatoda lunata; assembly: GCA_949128135.1. Lineage (NCBI taxonomy): Eukaryota > Metazoa > Arthropoda > Arachnida > Araneae > Theridiidae > Parasteatoda > Parasteatoda lunata. The sequence goes on from OX421980.1 coordinate 101,045,730, forward strand.
ATAGTTAAAATCTTTTAAACTGTAAGGTATTATTTTTTTACATCATTATAAAGAATGCAATTTCACGTATCAAAATTCAAAAGTTGAGCAAAGTTGGTAGAACAGTTCCTGAGAAAGTGAGTTTTAAAAATACTACCATTTTAAAATTCAATGTCTCAAGAACTAGTTGACCGATTTCACTTAAATGTTATATTTTATGTTGTAAAATACATTCTTTAAAATGATGTAAAAAATTTTAAAGATTATAAATCGAAATTATTTCGACTATTATTAAATGAAATAAAAAAAATTCATTATTGACCATTTTTATCCTAGAATTATCTTCAAATAATATAAATTTATAATTGTGCGCAAAAAGTTTCCAATTTGCTCATAAAGTTCTCGATATATGACAAACAATGCATACATGTGAAATACGTGAAAAGTAAAATTAACATTAATGAATCTAAACTTAATACCGCTACCCTGATCAAACTATTGGGACCATATTTAACGCCTTCCAATGAGTTGAATGTAGTTCGAATCCTAGCGATGGCTGGTAGATACGAATTCAGCGTCCGGCTTGCACTGACCACAGTGCTGACGTAAAATATCCTCAGTGGTGGACGGATCACGGGTGCCCTTGCCGTCAGGCTAACCGTGGGAGATCTTCGTGGTTTTCCTCTCCATCTCATGCAAATGCGGGGTAGTTCCATCAAAAAGTCCTCCACGAGGGCAAATTTCTCCCTATACTTAATCCAGAAGCTCTCTTAAAATATCATCTGCACTAAATTATTAACATATTTTGGGTCACCCCCTTTAACTACTAAGATTTGAGTTCTAAAACTTGATCATCAGATCATGGATGATCCGATCATCCAAGCAAAAGTAATTCAGGGCGGTCCGTTTCGACATATATACCCTACATATGTACCTTAATATATTATAGAATCTATCGTACTAGAATTTTTACTGTAATCGCATACTAGATATTTTATAACTCTTTGTAAAACCTGCCTGAAATTGCCTGTTAACGTAGCAAAAAAACTGTAGCGTGAAATTACAAGATATGAAATAGTACTAAGTAGATTAAATTTACTACTAAGACTACTACGTAGATAATAAGACTTACAAGTAGATTAAATTTTACTTACAACTGAAGTTGCAATCAACAAAACAGATCCCACTTTGTCGGGTTGTTCTCTATTTGTCGCCCTAATAAGCAGAAACATTTTTCCTAGAAACATTTTTGAATTTAATGAAAACAAATACAATTACAATTTGAAATTAATTAAGATTTGAAATAGTTCATAAGTAGATAGAACTTTACTTACAGCTCAAATTGCAATCTTCGAAAATCGTCATTTTCTTCATATCATCATCTGGATTCATTTTTTAAAAGAAATCACAATATTCTTGAATTAATTTCAGTCAAGCAGATTCCAAGCAAAAAGGATCCCCCGCTTTGACAGGTTGTTCCCTATTTGTCACACTACTGAGCAGAAAGCTAAATTACATTGGATTATAGACACTGGATAACAAATTAAAGGTCTCAAGAAAACATTAAAAAAAATTTAATTTGGAGAAAGTTAACGATATTAAAAGCAACGGAAGGGAAAAGAACCGGAAACTATCAATATACTTACAAACGCAGAGATTAAAAAAATATCTAAAAAATGCATAGAATGAAGCACTAATTTACATCTGTTAAAGAAAAAAATGAAAAACAGTAAAAAATATTTATATCAGACACACTAGAAAAGAAAGGAGGAAAGAAATTGTTAAAAAGAAACAAAAACAATACTTATTAAAATCAGGAAACTTACAAAAAAATAAATGTTTAAAATTATTTTTAAAAAAATTGGTCCAAACAGAAAATGAGAAAAACATAAATATAAAATAATTTAAAAAAATAATAAATTGTCTGAAAAAAGGATAAAAATAGATTACCATGATTAAATAATGAAAAATAATAATAAAAAAAAGTTGTAAAACCGGTGAAAGATTATTATCAAAAGTAAACAAAGACGGATAATGCAAAAAGCAAAGTAAGACGAAGAACACAAATGGATATGATCAGATGCACAAACTTTTATAAAAGCAAAAAAATTCAGAGCACGCATTAGAAAAAAATCGAAGAGACATGGAGCAAAAGTGGTGCACAATATGAAAAACGAACATTCGAAATTATGAAAAAAAGCACTAAAAAAAAAAAAACCATTGGAAGATAATGAATGAAGAAAAAAACATCGAGAAAAAAAAACTCTGATACATGATATATACACACATACCTTGGAAATGAAAACAAAACACACATATGAAATAAAAACGCACATTTAAAACATATATTTACATATATATATCTTACACATTGAAAGAAGCAGAGAATACATTAAAAAAAAAAGAAGATGAAAAGCTGGAACACTATGAATAAAAGTGAACGATTATTTGAAAACGGTGGAAAAATATGCAGAAATCAAAATTGGAAATGAAAAAAAAAAAAAAAAAAAAAAAAAAAAAAAAAAAAAAACTAATAAGCGAAGAATGCAAAACTCTAAAAACAAAACGATTTATATATAAATACAATGGATGTTAAGAAAAACGAAATACGTGTTTAAAAACAAGGATGGATTTGATCAACTTCACTTGAACAAAAATATTACCCATTTAAAAACACCCTAAAAAAAGACACAGGAAAGATTTAAAAGATACAAAATACAATTAAAAAACACGCACATTGAAAGAAATGAATTGGAACAGTAACTCTGAAAAAAAAGAAAATTTGCACTCAAACACTGGGCGAAAAATATTTGGAACGCATACCCAAAACACACACGAGCACTAGACAAAAAAATATAGAATACAAATACAGGGCGATACAATTTGGAATACCAACATGGATCGCGAAACATAGGTACAAAAACACTGGGTAAAAATACGGTTTGGTATGAAACTGAACACGTAAAGAAATAGATTTAGAGGGAGCAGTTTAAAAAAATAAATCAAGATGATAAAAGAAGGGGAGAATTTGATCGAATGTACTTGAACCAAAATGTTACCTATCAAAAAACACCCTCAAAAAGCTATCGAAATACATTGAAAGAATATAAAACACACTTCAAGCACAAATTGTACACGCGCATTGGGAGAAACTAATTGGAACACATACATTGAATGAAAAAATTTGGAACACTGTACAGGATGAAAAAACATGGAACGCAAACACTAGATGAAACAATTTGAAATACTAATACAGGTGAAAAAAAATTTGGAACACAACACTGGATGAAAAGATTGTGAACAAACACGAGATGAGAAAATTTAAGAAACGAACACAGATCGAAAAAATTAGAAACATGAACTCAGGACAAACAAATTGGAATACAAACACAGAACGATAAAAATTGAAGCACAAACAAAGCACGAAAATATTTCAAACATAAAAATAGACCGAAAAAGTTTGAAACATAAAGATAGGATGAAAAAATTTGGAACAAAAACACATTGAAAAAGTTTGAAAAATAAACATGGAAAGAAAAAAATTTAAACGCATACTGAAAAATGAAAAGTGGAACACATATAGTAAAAGAAAGTTTGTAACATACAATGTAAATAAAAACAACACAAACTGAGAATAAAGAAAAGCACACACAGAAACTGGAAATGAAAAAGAACACACACATGAAATGAAAATAGAACACATATTAGATATAAAAACAAATCATATATTTAAAAAAATGGTATCTACATAAAAGAAAACTATGAAAAGCCGGAGCACAATGAATAAAACAGAAAGTTAATTAAAGAACAGGAAATAGTAGAAAACATTAAAAAAGAATGCAAAACTGGAAAAATCAAAAACAAAAATTGGAAAAATAAAAAATTAAATGAAAACTAAAATAAAAATATGGAATAAAATTGAACACGTAAAAAATACATGAAGATGGAGCCGTTCAAAAAACAAGGCGAGAGAAGTAAGAACGAATTTGATCGATTGTACTTGAACGAAAATGATACCAATTGAAAAACACCCTGAAAACGCTGCAGAAAAACATTGAAAAATGTAAGACCCACTCAAGGCATTCAGAGAAAAAAAATTTAACTAAGGCACGAAACTAAAAGGAACACAAACACAGAACGAAAAAACTTGGTACAAAGATACTGGATGAAAAAATTTGAATTACAAATATTGGAAGAAAGAATTTGGATCACAAACACTGGATGAAAAAATTAAAATAATGTCATTGAATGTAAAAATTTAGAATATAAACAGGGGCAAAAAAAAAAAAAAAAAAAACAAACAAATAGGAAGACGAACAGAGTACCAAAAAAATTTGGAACACGAACACAAGACGAAAAAATTTTTAAATACAAACACCGGACGAAAAAAAAAACAGTAACACAAATACGGAAAGAAAAAATTTTGAACACAAACACAGAATGATAAAATTTGAAACACAATTAAAGGACAAAAAATTTAAAACACAGGCATAAAAAATTTGAAAACAGAGCACTGGATGAAAAAATTCAGAATGCAAACACTGAAACAAAAAAAAATTGGCATACATATTGGAAAATAAAAATAGGACTGAGCATTAAAAACAGAGAAATTGAAACATACTTTGAGACAAAAAATTGAAACAGATATTGAAAGTAAAAAAAAAATGAAACATACATTGAAAGGAAAAAATTTCACTCCATATTGAAAAATAAAATTTGAAACATTCATTAGGAATAAAAAAAATAGCATGAACTGAACACACACTGGAAACAAAAAAAGGATACTTACTGGAAATGAAGAATAGAATACATATTGAGAATAAAAACAGATCATATCGAAATAAAGAATCTATATAAGAAAAAAGAATCCGTATAAGCATCAAGAATCTATATAAGAAAAAAGAATCCGTTTAAGAAAAAAGGAAATATATAAGAAAAAAGAATCTATATAAGAAAAAAGAATCTATATAAGAAAAAAAAATCTATGTACGAAAAAAAAGATGAAAATCTGGAACATAATGAATAAAATAGAAAGCCCACTAAAAAATAGGAAATGAAATTAAACATTAAAACAAATTGAAAAATAGAAATATCAAAAAGAAAAAAAATGGAAAAACGAAAAATTCAATGCAAACAAAATTGAAAATAAAGAATAAAATTGAACACGTAAAAATACATAAAGAGAAAGCAGTTCAAAAACCAAAACAAGGCGATAACAGAAAAGGTGAATTTGATCGAATTTGATGTACTTGAACGAAAATGTTACCAATGGGAAAACACTCTGAAAGCGCTACTGAAAAATATTGAAAAAAATGGAAAACACACATAAAGCACACAGTGTGAAGTACTTTGTACAACTAAATAAGATTCTTTTCACAACACTTAAATATTTACTTTATTTTCTTCATATATAGAGAGAACAGTCGGTAAAGAATTCTGTTAGGTTAAAAACATTTCGCTAAAAAAAAAAAAGAACGAATTCTAAAAGAAATAAAAATAAACAACTTAAAAAATAAAATGCTGTTACCAGCCATAGAATTTTTTGAAAATTAACTTAGTTAATAAATCAAAATGACATACAAGTGCAGCTAGATCAAAATTATGATACCTGAGCGCTTGACGTAACACTCCCACCTTTTGGTTAACTATAATATCAAAATATTAATCAAAACAATCAGTCAAGCTTACTATATGCACTACTAACAAATTAGAGTTATGACAATTAGAGTTATAGGAGTTCCGAAGGAGACTATTCAGTCAAAAAATCTGGTCGGAATCTTCACAGTTCTGCCACTCCTTGTTATGACTCTTCGAGTCGAGGAATCAATAACTAAAACGTTTCTTTCAGGAGATTCCGCTATATCATTTGTTATAGCAGCCTCCACCGGACAAGACATCTCAAGAGGAAAAAATCTTTGAACGGTACGAACCATCTCTCCGGTAGTCGTTTTAAGACGAGCTACTCTGATGTTCCCATCTTTTCCTGCGTAGGTTTCCGTCACTCTTTCCATTGGCCAGAGAACCTTCTTTTTACCTTCAGTTTCAATTAGGACGATATCTCCCACAGCTATTCGTTGATTACCTTTAACCTTAGACGGACGCATTACTAATTTTCCAAGGTATTCGTCCCTAAATCACTTTCTTAAAGCTTCCCTTAGATTTTGTTAATAACGAAATCTTCTCTTTAGGTTTACTCTGTCGATATTATCCAGGTCTGGAACACCCACCTCTGTTAACTAACCTAAGAACAATACAGGTGTCAATGGAATCAGGTCATTGGAGTCTTCGAAAACATACGTTAGGGGCCTTGAGTTTACAGTACTTTCACAATTGATACGAACACTTTGTAGTTCTTCGTAATTCAATGAAGATCTACCTACAACTTTTCTCAAAAGGGTCTTGATCAGCTTTACCATGATTTCGCCAAAACTTCCCCTCCATGGAGCAGCAGGGGGACTAAAGTACCACTGAATTTGATTTATTGAACATTCTATCTCGATAGCTTTCCAATCCATAGATTTGAATAGGTTGTCGGCTCCCACGAAGTTGGTTCCATTGTCACTATAGATGACCTTTGGCTATGAATCTTCGAAGAGCCAAGAAAAAATCATGTATGGAAAGTGACTGTATCAGTTCTAGATGGATGGCGTAGTACACAGCACATGTGAAGAGGACGACTCACACTTTCGATTGGTTATTCAGAATTAGGGGGCCACATAGGTCAACTCCACTGTTTTCAAAAGGAGACGCATCTCTGACTCTATTTTCTGGTAAGACCACAGGAACAGTTTGTATTGGTCCGGCTTCGTGTCTCTTGCACCTTATACATCGGTTCAGTACCTTTCTAAATGCTTTTTTGATCTTGATTACCTTTCTGATCAAAACCTTTCTCTTAGTTTAGACATCAATACATTTAAACTAGCATGGCACATTTTCAGATTCAAAACTAAAATTATGCAGTCAACAAGATCATGTTCGCTGGGTAGTAGAATCGAAAATATAAAATCAGCGTCGTCTTTCCTTTCTGTCTACATGGTTTTGACGTGCAGTAGGCCTCCCTCATCTTTAAACACAGATATTATTTTGAGCCTGTCAATGTCTTCTGGGCCAAAAACTATTTCTTGAACTAGTTTTGCCAACCTTTTTTCAGCTATCACCAATTCAGACACTTTTAGTCCACCAGTTTTTCTCTCTTCTTTCTTGAGCTGTGAATTGCTTGTGAACCTCAGCATCCACGCTATCATTCGTAGAATCTTCGAATATTTAGAAAAGTAAGAGAAAATCCACGAAAGATCTACATTAATGCCGCAAGTTGAGACTGTTAAATACTGCCGTTGGTCAGATATTATTTCTTCTCTGTCAAAGTTAGGATTCAATTGACACCCGTCTTCTTTAGTCAATTGGTTGCAATTGGTCAGAAAACCACCAGACTTCAACCGTTCTTTTACAATTTCCTCGTCATTGTGGACATCAATCTCTGTGGTAATATTCCAAGTTGGGAAAGGTTCTTTCAACCAGACTGGACCCTCCCACCATTTCATAGCTTTCAATGTTTCAGAAGACCATCCTCTGGGAGGAAGGTCTGCCGGATTCAATTTTCCTGCAACATGCCGCCTGAAGGAGAAGTCGCTCAATTGTCTTATTTCATCTGTGCGATTCCTAACAAAAACGGACCAATTTTCTGCTTTGGTTATCCAAGCGAGAACTGTTGTGGAATCGCTCCAAAAATACTGGTTGATATTCTTCCAGTCGAGAGCTTGTACAACTGATTGTGAGAGTCTAGCTCCCATTAAGGCAGCAGTTAACTCCACTCTTGGTATGGTCCCTCCTTTGAGTGACGTAATTAGAGACTTTGTCGACACAAAACTGATTTTAACGCCATCTTTTTCTTCTATCTTTAAGAAAACCACAGCTGCATAAGCCTCTTTACTGGCATCGCAAAATGTATGTAAGGAACGGTTCTCTAGATTTTCTGAATTAACTTGAATCCACCTGGGAATCTCAATTTCTTCCAATATTTTCAATTCTGCATACCACTGAAGAAACTCTTTTTTCAGATCTTCTCTAATCTCTTCATTCCAAGCAACACCCATCACCCATGCCTTTTGTAGTATTAACTTTGGGCACAGCATGACTGGAGTGGTAAATCCAATAGGATCGAAAATGCGATGAGCGATAGACAGAATAGAGCGTTAGAATAGATTGATAGACAAACTCATATTTATCTTGAGGGTGTCTTCCACTTTATTCCATTTTAAACCTAATATAGTTGTTTCTGTGGGCGAGTCTTTGCAATGTGAGTTTTCCCAACTTCTCAACTCGAAACTACCTTTTCTCATCAATTCAATAGATTTTTGCTTAAATTCTTTCATTTCAAGTGGAGTATCTACATTGGTTAAAGAATTGTCGACATAGAAACTCTGCAAGAGCCTTTTCTTGAAAACTTCATCGTTATCTTGGTCATTTTGTATATGATACCCGATGACAGATGTCAAAAGAAAAGGACTACTCGTTACTCCGAAGACAACTCTTGCATGTCGAAATATTTTACACTTTTTGTCCTCCTCATTTTACTATAAGAACCTTAAAAAATCTCTATCTTCTTTGGCGACACTTAATTGTAAAAATGCTCTTCTCACATCTGAAGAAATACCAATACTTCTTCCTCTAAAACGCAGTAAGACATCCGGGATAAGTTCGATTAAGTTAGGACCGCTGTGTAAACAGTCGTTAAGGGAAGTGTGTCCTTTCATATGGGCAGAAGCATCGAATACCGGCCTTATTAGGGTGGTGCTGCTTTCTTTTTTTACAGCTCTATGTGGCAAGTAATATCCTGGTAAGTCAGTTTCATTAGAGGGTACTTCTTCGATGATTTTTCCATCAAGCCAGCTTTTAAAGATCTTTTCATAATCATCATAAATATTCTTCGATTTCAATTGAACTGTGGTCCGCTCTAATCTCCTCTTTGCCAAGTTAAAGTTATTAGGTAAGAAAGATTCGTTTTCCTGCCATGGTAAACGTACTTCGTACCTTCCTTGATCATTGACCTTTACCGTCTTAAGAAAATGTTCCTGTGCTTCAAAATATTTTCCCCTTTTCAATTTCTTCTCAATGGGATCTTTGATTCTTATTAAATCTAATCTCCATAGATCGGCCATCTCGGCTTCTTCTACGAAAAGTGATATCACCGACATGGTGATACTTTCGGTACTAGGCTTATGATGAGGTACCTTTCCCATTAAGGTCCATCCAAGATTTGTTTCGGTTGCAACCATGCCCTTTGACAAAAACTTTTGCTGTCAAGTCAATAACTTGCCTATCATGTCTGCTCCTACGAGTATTTGTACTTGTTCATAAGTCTGGCTAACATCATTTAAACAAATTTTTAAACTCTTAAGTTCCTTCAGACATGGACCTCTGTTTACAGGTAATATCTTCTCACAAATACCATCTTGGCCCAATACCTCTAAATTGCAAGAGAATTTTCCTTTGAGCGATGTAACTCTTATTTCATATTTCTATATTTCTTGTGTTTTCTAACATCAGTAGTTACACCTCCAAAAAGGGAATGAGCCACATTCATTTCTCCTAAAGGAGTATACATCATCTTCTGGGCAACGGTATTAAGGGTGTAGGATCTCTACGATGCTGTATCAATTATCAGACGAACATTCATTTCTTTATCATTGGCGACAAGTTTGGCGACCGAAGTTTGCAGAAACACTTCTGGCGTCTGATTTAAATTCGCCATGTTAAGTTCATTTACAGATGTTTCCGTCTGCGCCTTTTCTCCCTCTTTCGAAGCTGATTTTCTCATTTGTTCTAGGTTTTCACACAGGAGTGTCACATGTTTTCGACCACAAATCAGGCATTTTACGAAATTCCTGCAGTACTTAGCTACGTGAACGGGAGCCAAACACGCAAAATACCCTTTTTTACTTCTTACAATTTCCTGCCTCTCAACTAAAGGCTTTTTCTAGGCGGAAAAACATTCGAAACTATTATGTTTGCCTTCACAAAATAGGCAACCTCTTCTTTGTTCTTTTACGTAAAAAGCTGCGTGTAAAACAGCGACTGTTGATGGTGCTCTATATTTATTCTTTTCATATTCAACTTTTTTCTTCTTAGCTACCTTGTTATCTTCAACTTTGACCAGGCCAAAAGCATCCATAGATAAATTAATTCGGGCTTCCCCCTCCACTTCTGCCTTTAAAAACACCATCAGTTTGTTTAGCCTTTCTTTGGCTTCTAATTTTGGAGTTAAAGAATTACTCCGATGGTAGGCCTTTAAAAAATTTTCCGGAAAACAGGATTCTACCATCGGGTAGAGAATAGCTGCACACTTGTCTGTAGCAACCCCAAGAGTGTCTAATGCTCTTAAATATGTTTCCAACTTATCATATAAAGAGGTAAGCGGAAAAGATCTATTTACCTGAACATTAATAATTAATTTGAGAAGTTCCCTTACGTATATCTCCACTAAAAGATCCTCGTTTCCAAATCTCGATTTCAGACTATCGATGGCTTTAGTTTAATTTTCCCCAGTTGGCGGGAAACTTTCTACAATATCTCTCGTTCTGGAACCCATCACAGTAGCTTGTATCAGATATTTTATTTTATTTTATAACCGTCGTTGAACAGCCGACCCAATTCCATGGGTTTACGACTACTAATGTTCAACTCCGTAGCCTTGTAATTTTGAACCAATCCAGAAGACAAGGAAACTCCTGGATCAGTACCCCCAGAGTTATTGATTTGTTATGGGAACATGGAGGACTTTGAGACTCGACAGATTTAACGTGCATCAGTCACCATTTACTACACGGGTGTATCAGATATTGGAATTTGTCTTCAAGGGCAATATCCACATCCTTATCTATGTGCTGAAATTGGCTCCAAAACGGAAGCCATTCCTTGACATCGTCGCAAAACTGCCTGAACTCCAGCTTTGGTAACGTAAACTTTCTCCTAGCATTAACAGCCTCCGCATTAATTGTACTTGAATTGGCGACATTTTGAACTGTCGATTCTCGATTTTGCGCCTGTAATCTGGCCATTTCCAATTCATTAGCCATTCTGGCCTTTTCCAATTCTATGGCTTCTTTTTCTTGAAGTATAACCATTCGGACCTTTTCCAAGTCTATGGCTTCTTTCTCCTGTTCTTCTTGTTTCTTTCTCTCTTTAACAGTATCTTCAAATACCTGTTTTACGAATTCTGGATCCTTTTTATTTTCATTGCTAGCCAAAATCAGGTCTTTTAATTTTGCTAAAGTTGATCCAACCGGCACTGTCTCTCCAATTTCTTCTAGAACCACAAACAAATCTGCTTTTTTAATTTCGCTTTTGAAGAAGCTTGAAATTTTTTATCTGCTGTGGTCCCTGTTTGGGCGCCAAATGAAGTACTTTGTTGAACTAAATAAGATTCTTTTCACAACACTTAAATATTTACTTTATTTTCTTCATATATAGAAATATTGCTAAAAAAAAGAACGAATTCTAAAAGAAATAAAAATAAACAACTTAAAAAATAAAATGCTGTTGCCAGCCATGGAATTTTTTGGAAGTCTCTCCAACTTAGCAACATAAATCAAAATAACATTCAAGTGCAGCTAGATCAAAGTTATGATACATGAGCACTTGACGTAACACAGTGAAAAGAATTAAACACACGCAAAAAACTAATTGGAATACAAACAATGAACGAAAAATTTAGAACACAAACAAATGACGCTAAAATGTGAAACACAAACAAAGAAGAGAAAAAAAATGAAACAGACATTGTAAATTAAAAATATAACCGAGCATTGAAAATAGAAAATTTGAAGCACACATTGAAAGAAAAAAAAAGAAAAAACACATTGAAAAAAAAAATTTAAGCGCATATTAAAAAATGAAAAGTGGAACACATTTTGGAAAAGAAAATTTGAAACACACAATGTAAAAAATAGAACACAAACTGGAAATAATAAAAAAGAACACACACTGAGAATTAAATAAGAACACATGCTGGAAATAAAAATGAAATACATATTATATATAAAAACAGATCAGATTGAAAAAAAATGGAATCTACATAAAAAAGAATAACGATGAAAAGCCGGATCACATTGAATAAAACAAAGTCAATTAAACAATAGGAAATGGTTGAGAACATAAAAAAACCTTGAAAAATGAAAAATAAAAATTGGAAATATGAAAAATTAAATGGAAAAAAATTGAAAATGCGTAATTAAATTTAACACGCAAGAAATATATAAAGATGGAGCAGTTTAAAAATAAAAAAAATAATAAAAAGGCGAGAAAAGTCAGGACGAATTTGATCGAATGTACTTGAACAAAAATGATACTAACGATACACCCTGAATGATAAAATAATACACCCTGAAAACGCTACAGAAAAACATTGAAAAAATGAAAAATACATATAGAGCACTCGAGGAAAAAATCAAACACCCGCAAGAAACTAATAGAAAACTGATAGAAAAATTTAGAAAAATCACAAAACCAAAAAATTTGAAACATAAAGAATTAAAAAAATTGAAACACAAATAAAAACTAAACCAAAAATCTCGAAACTTTAACACTGGATGAAAAAAAAAAATTTGGCACACACATTAAAAAATAAAAATCGGACCTAGATCATTGAAAACAAGAAAAATTGAAATACTTATGGAAAGAAAAAAAATTTTAACTGCACAATAAAAATGAAAGTTGGAACACATATATGGAAAATAAAATTTGGAAAAATCCATTGTAAATAAAAACATGACATGAACTGGAAATTTAAAAAAGAACACGTACTGGAAATAAAAATATTACACATATTGGAAATAAAAACAGATCATATATTGAAAAAAAATTGAATAGACATTTAAAAAAAAAGAATGGATAGCAATGAATAAAATAAAAAGCCAATTAAAAAATGGTAGAAAGCATTAAAACGGAATTAAAAACTGGAAAAATAAAAAAACAAAAATTGGAAAAATAAAACATTAAATGCAAACAAAATTGAAAATATGGAATAGAATTGAATACGTAAAAAAAACATAAAGATGGTGCGACAAAAAAAAAAAAGGTGTAAAAAACAAAGATCCAGCTTGAATGCATGTGAACAAAAAATTTTACCAATCGAATAACACCTTGAAAAAGCTACAGAAAAACATTAAAAACATTTAAATATCACATGAAGCCCACAGGCAAAAAAAATAAATAACACAAATTGGAAGAAACTAAATGGAACACAAACAGTAGACGAAAAAACATAGAATACAAAAGCAGGCTGAATAAATTTGGAACACTAACACAGGATGTAAAAATTAGGATCACAAACAATGGTTGAAAAATATGTGGAACACCAATACAGAATGAAAAAATTTGGAAAACAAATACAGAACGAAACATTTCGGATCACAAACATAGAACGAAAAAAGTAGGAGCAAAAACACTGAATAAAAAAAAATTGGAACACAGCTGAATAAAAAAAAATTGGAACACAGCTGAATAATAAAAAATTGGAACATAAACGTTGGAAGAAAAAGTTTGGAACACACATATGAAAGAATGGAAAAAGGAAAAAGTTTAAACTCAAAGCTCCGATGAAAAAAAATTAGAGCTATATATATATAAAAAAAAGACGTGGTGACCGCTTAATGATGGAAAAATGATTAAACAGAACGATCGAAAATCATCGCATGCGATTTAAAGGCGAGAAAATCTCGAGCGCATATTGCGGGCCGACGGCAAACCGACGAGACAAAAACCGAATTAAATTTATTCTGTTTTCTATTCAAAGGAAAAAACGCATTACCTCTTTTCAGTAATAAATGAGAGTTTACTTCTAGTATCTTACCATCCAGAATAAATATTGCTTACCTTACAAGTGTGAGCTTACCTATTGAAGTAGAAAAGTAAGCAACCATTTTGTGGTCGTCACGTAAAAAATCTTTTGAATTTAATTAAAACTTACCTACAATACTCACTAACTCTACACTGATTTCATTCATGAATGTCAGATGAGTACTTACTGGTAATCTTAAAAGATTATCTTCAGATTCTAGAAAGAAAAAAAAAAGAGAAAAATTAAACTCAATTCGTAATGGGCAATCGAATGATTGCCCATTACGAAATCGAATGATACATTAATAATATTCATGAATTCTTATATCTATAATAAAAAGTGTTTGTTCCTGATGCAGAACATTCTTTATTTAAAAAATATATTTAAAAATTGAAGAGAAAAACCCTCGTTGCAGTAAGGATTGTTTCGAAAGATACGTTGAAATGTGTAGTCCATTGCGTTGAATCTTTTCAGTATTTTAGTGTTTTCAATTGGAACCTTAATACTCAAGTGCAAAATAAAACCTCTAAATAAGCTTCCATTGTCTTAAATTTTAATTGTTAAATATATCCTAATAAATCAAAGGAATTATTTATCTTTAACTAAACCAACATAGTTTAACCAAAGAAAAGAGGACCATCTTGTAGTTAAAATATAGAACTGAAGAAAAACATTTATATTTAAAAACCACTTGTATTCAGGCACCACAACAAATTTAGTAAAGTAGTTCTGTTCCATTTTGCGCCACCGAATCACAGAAGCAAGAGGGATAGCAGGCCTGACAATTGATGTGTACAGTGCGCCATCCTGAATAACTCTTGATCTAATGATCGGATTTTCACGTTCTAGGACTCAATTTTAATGGTTCGAGGGAGTTATTTCAAACAAGCTAATTAATAAGCGCAGATAATATTTTAAAATACGAAATTAGACACAAAAACGTACTTGCGCTGAATAAACATATTTTTTTTCTGACGATTCGGATTTCTGACCTCCAAACTATAGGGGATAATTTTACTTTATATTATTTTATAATCGTCGTTGAACAGCCGGCCCAACTTTTATGGGTTTAAGACTACTAATGCTCAACTCCATAGCCTTTTACTTTTGAACCCAATCTAGAAGACAAGGGTACTCCTGGATTAAATATTGCGAGAAGATTGGCTTCGTGGAGGACTTTTTGATGGAAAACACCCGCATTTGCTTTACATGGCCGAGGAAGACCACGAGAACCTCCCACTGTTAGACTGACGGCAAAGGGACTAACCCTTGATCCGTTTACCACTGGGGATATTTCAAGTCAGCACTGTGGTCGGTGCATGCCGGATGTGGATTCGTATCTACCAGCCACCGTTGGTATTAGAACCTGGTTCACCTCATTGGAAGGCGAACGCTCTATCCCCTGATCCAATGCAGCTCAACTAACGGGGATAGTCGCAATCTAAGAATCGGGTACAAATAGTTCGGTCAGGAGAGTGTTCCAAAATTTAGACTGTCCCTAATGTTTACTTTTTGCGTGTTTATCCATATCTCGAGAAATTTAAAAGACAATTGAAAACCTTTATCAAACAATTATAAAATTCATTTATACAAAGATAATTCTATATAAAATATAACTTTGAATAAATATTTTTTATAATTTATTTAATATTAGTCAAAAAAGTTTTATATTGCAAAGTATAAAATTTTTTACATCACTCTAAAGAAAATATAATTTTACATGGCAAAATACAAAATTTGAATGAAATAGGTCAATTAGTTCCGGAGAAATCAAATTTTAAACTCTTTTTTAAAATTTGATTTCTCAAAAACTAATCGGGGTGGTTCACTTATTTTTTTGCTTCATAATTTTCAGTTATTAAACCCCTGTTGTTTTAGTTATAAGCACGCTCCTGACAAATCATGATACATTCTTTGGTTTGATTAATTTTGTAACCAACATGTTTGTTCCAGGTTAAATTTTGGTCAAGGATTAGGCAAAAAAAATTTCCCTTTACATGCAATGTTGATTTGGACTTTTAACAGTTTCTTAGGTGAAAAAGCAATCCCTTTTTATTTTGTGAGTGCATGGTACGAGAGTGGGCAACTGTGGATTTATAATCAAATTCCTTTCAATGCGCCATTTGCTTGCATAGCATTCATGAGCTGGCAAGTTATGTGAAAATCTTTACCTTACATGAAAAATATTTATTGATGATAATTTTGAAACGTTTTGATGGCTTATGTTGGTTTCAGAGCGATTCATGATTGTTCAAAATCATTTGATGGTCACCATCATCCAAGATTTTCCATTCTGTGTTCATAGTGATTGACATGCCAACAAACTTCCATCATTTCATGATGGAAAATATTACTTTAATGCTATGGTGGTTAATCATGAGGAGAAGTTTAATTCTCATGAATCAACAATCCATGATCAACCGTAATGGTCCACAATGGTTCCAACAATACATTTCCATGATCGTTATATGGAAATTCTTGTTACGTCATAGGAATATAACATCAAAACCATTTTTTTCCTCCGTGTTGGCCGATCATAAGTCAGTCCAAATTCCTACATTGAGGTGATTATGCTTCGTGATCGTTCCAATATTTGATTTCTAAGAAACTATGATCGAAATTTTTGATGGTTCAACATAAACAAACCATCAAAACAAGTTGCTATTCTTATGTTCGATAATTGTAAATCAGTCCGAATTCTTGGGTGGTTACATAGGGATGATGGTTACTTATGTTGGTTACCATCAAAAATATGATGGTTCATGATGGAATTATTCATGGTTTCCATCAAGATTATGTTGATTCTTCAATAGGAGACCATCAAAAATTTTAACTTGGGAAGGATAAGTTGGACAATGTCATCCGTATGTCCCTGAGTAGAGTAGCCTAAATCGTTTAGCTGTGTTATTAGACTGTTTACTACCAAATTCCAAAGTAATGGTGATAAAACACCTCCTTCTGAACAGCCGTTAGTACTCTCTTTTTCATATGTCCTATCGAAGATATTCATTTGAATAACTTTATTAGGGTTTTAGACCATGAACACAAGGTATGGTTAGTTCCTGTGTCTCTTAAGGATGGTTTCTCTCACACCCCCCCCCCCTATATTTTGAGTGTCAGAAACCCAAATCCGCAGTGAATAAAATGCATTTTTATTCAAAGAAAATACGTTTTCGTATTTGATTTCGGAACTAGTATACCACTTGCATTAATTAATAAATATATATATAGTTTGATTCTCAAACCTTTACAGGGAGCGTCGCGATATTTCTCAACAAAAAATAAGCTCCTCTTAAGTACTTTTTAAGCAGTCAAAAAAAAATTTTTAATCACTACATTAGCGAAATGCAAAATAATTTTCAAAGATTTTACATGATCATGATAAAATAACTAGTTTCTAACAAATAACTATTTTCTTGATTATATTAACCATTATAGAATGACCTTGAGATCAGAGCTTGGAAAATTAAGCCAGAAATTGAGAATATCTAGCAAAATGCAACAGAGTTGCTCATGAGGGTGCAATAATCTCACCAGCCGATCTAAATTTTTTGGGTTTACAACTATTAATGTTCAACTCCGTAACCTTGAAATTTAGAACCCAATCCAGAGGACAAGGTAACTCCTGGATAAAGTATTTAGTGAAATGAGCCGCCGTGGAGGACTTTATGATAGAACAAACCCGCATTTGCGTTACATAGAGAGGAAAACCACGAAAACCTCTCACGGTAAGCCTGCAGGCAACGGGACTCTAACCCATGATCTGTCTGAGGATATTTCACGTCAGCACTGTAGTCGGTGCTAGTCGGATGCAGAATTCTTATCGACCAGCCATTACTGGTGTTCGCATCCGGTTAACCTCATTGGAACGCAAACGCTCTGTCCTCCAAGCCATCATCAGCTTTTAAGAAAAATATTTTCAAATCATTTTCAATTCATTATAATATAATTGTTAAACTTACCCAACATTTTCTAAATATTTCCTGATATCTTCATCTGTGTGTATGCATACAAAAAGCCATTCATCCAGTCAAATAAAATCAGAGAACACAAGACATCGACTTCAATAAACTAGAAAAAAATCTAAAATATGTATTAGTTTCACCTGAAAAGAAATAGTTGATTAAAAACAAATTTAAAAAGTAAATATTGTGCAACAGTTTTTTAAAGAGTAAAAAGTAGACGTATAAGTACTGACGTCGTAAATATGATTGTCAACAACAATTATTCTACTTTAAATTTCGAGATTAAGAAATTCATTCAATTTAGTATTTTCTAAGCGTTATCTGTTGCAGTTGATAACACTGCACATTAAAAATAACATATTTGTAAAAAAAAATTCAAATTTCGTAGACAAATCGCAATTCCTTAATTCAATTTTGCTAAATGTTTGTGATTAAATGTTTATTTTTTTATAACCTTTAATAATCAGCTTAACTACTTATTGCGTGTTCTATTATTTTTATTTTTTGAACTCCAAACTCAGAAGACACTAAAAACATTCCATTATCCATATTTACTTAAAATATTACCTTCTGTTTTATGTATGGCACAAAACAGAATAAATTAAGTTAGCTACACATACAGAAGAGTTCTTTCATAGACTAATAATATAGGTAGACTGCTCATCTTTGATTGCCAATAGGCAGCTAGGAAGAATCTTATGAACAAAATGGAAAATCCTTACTATGTTTGGACAGGGCTGGTTTTAACCATTTGTTGAACCCAGGCAATCGCAAAGTAGCGACAAATAAAAAAGGCAAAAAATTCATTTTAGATTTCAGTAAAAATACTTAATTTTTTCTTTATCTCCAATTTCGTGATTAATATTTTCTTTCATGATAAAGCAAGATAATCCTCGAGCAATAGTCTAATTTTGCAATCATTACGCATATTGTTAATTGAACTCAATACGACAGCAAAATAAAAAATTCAGTATTTTCTTTTAAGAAAAACAATTAATGTTGCAATACTTAATCCTAAATAAGTCGAAATGAAATTTAATAAAAGCTTACAAACTTATTTATCATTTAAAAATTTAATAAGTGTTTAATAGCGCATCTATAAAAGAAAAGATTAGTGATTCAAATTTATTTTTAATGATCACATTGAGCACAAAACAATTTTGTTGATACTTTCTTTAAAAACAATAAAGATTAAGAATTTAAAAATATTTAAGTTGAATAAAACTTAAATTTTTAATAATTTCGTTCTTGAATAAATTACAAATATTTGTTCAAAATTATTTTGTAAATTTTAGTTTCATATTTTTTTTTTATATAAACAGATAACGAATTTATATCCTAATACTTTTTGTTTCCTAATGCATGAAAATTAGTGTTAGCATTGTTTGATTTAGTTAAGTGTTTTAAAAATTAAAAATTTAATACAGATATAGATGAATGTAAACAGACAGTCAAACAAACTTTCCAGACATCAAATTTTGTTTTATATTTTATTAAAAAAATACGTAACTATTACCAAAAAAATTAAAAATAAAAAAAATTTTATATTAAAAATATTTTCCAATCAAATTCAAAATTCGATTGAAAATAAAATTTATGAATTATTTCATATGAATTTATGAATTATTAAAATTTATAAATTATGAATTATTATAAAATTTATGAATTATTTATGAAACTCTTTGAATTTGCATATTTGTTTTTCAATTGCGTAAATTACATTTTGTTCTGCGTAAATAAATTTTCTTTTTCGTAATTAACAATTCGACATTTTTCTGAAAGAAAATTTCAGCATTTTAGCTTAAGTATACTTAACATCATGGGTAACAAGTCTACTTAACTCTTTCAAAACTCAATTAAAAACTATATAATTTCACTTGTTACTCAGGAAGTTTACTCAACTCTTTCAATTAGAACTATAAATGTTCAATTAGAACTCAATTTATAACTATATAAGTTGACTAGTTGCACAGGAGAAAATATAAAAAGGTAATAAAATCTTTTATTTGTAAAAAATAGCTGGCAATCTTTTCTTTTTTTATGTTTTTCAGCTTTTTCATATTTTTTATGCTACATAAAACTATGTTTTTTAGCATTTTCACCCAGCCAATTGAAAACCAATAAAACATTCTTATAATTAATTCTTTAAGGAATCAGTTTTGATTAATTTAATGTGATCAGGGAGGAGGAGAGTTTTTAAGGGAAGTTAGTTACAAGAGGAGGGGGTGGGTTTTACGATTAGGGTAACAGTCTGATCCAATTTTATTAGTCTATGAGTAGTGATGAACTGATTTGAATGTTAAGCCAACAATCACATTTTCTAGAAGCTTTCTATTCAAAAAAAGAAAGAAATATTGCAAACGCATTTAAGAGGATAATTATAATATAAATATAATATAAATTATATACACTGTAAGAATATAATAATAGCTCAATAATAATAGATTAAACATTATTAATTCCTGATTTGCATTGCTTTGATCTCAAGAAAATACTTTAAAAAATCCATACTATCAAGAGTCATAGTATCAAAAACCATGAACCCGAAATAATATCAAAATTTTTTTTTTTACATTGGAACAAATTTATAGCAAATGTAACAAAATAAAAACAAATTAATATTTTTAAATAGAGGAATGAAAATTTAAAATCTATAGAAGAGGGGTGCCAACTTTACAAACTAGATATCAGTAATAAGAAGTATTTAAATAATACATGGCTTAGTGTGAACGACCGAAATTAGTGGTTGTAGACTTATACCTGTGAATGTTGAAAATCACATAATCGCTTTAGTAAATGTCCGACTATCCGGTATACATTGCCCGGCTCTGATGTTTCTCCTAATCTATGCTCAGCCGATATTTAAAACACACGCAAAAGTGACTATGTGTTTGTTGACATTCATTGATGAAAGTAGAGATTCTCTTGATTTCGATCCTTCACGGTACATATATAATCTAAAAAAATTTCAAACTAATCTACTTAATTCTATATAGTCTATGTCTAATAATAATTAAAAAATAATAAAATATATGCTTATATATTTACTAATATTGTGTATAAATTTATTATTAAATAAAAAACACTGAAGAAGTGTAACTTTATATATATATATATATATATATATATATATATATATATATATATATATATATTATCATTAAGAAGTATCATTGCATTGCATTGCATTGAAGTTAACTGTAAAAATATGCTACCCATAAATTTACAACTTAAAAATCAATGTTTAGAGCTGAAAAAATATCACTCATATATATATCTATATATATATTTTCTTATCGAAATAATTACTAACAAAACATTACGCTAAACGAACATAGGTTAAATATTAAACTACCAATTTTTTTTTCCTTTTCCGATTTTTTTTCAGGTTTGTGCTCTAAATTATGAAACGCTCTATTTAAAAATAATAAATTAATTTTAAAACAAGAGAATATTTTTCTCCATCAAATACACTAAAACATTTATGTATTATACAATGTTATAAATACACAAATTACAAAAAGGGTTCAAGTAACCACAGTTTGGCTAACTAAACTGTGTTCATCTAAAAAATTGATTCAATTACTAAAAATTTTCCTATTAAAATGTCCTAAACTTAGTAAGACGCATGCAATATAGTAAATGAAATAAAATTTCTCCAAATCATCATATTTTAAAGCTAACTAATTCTTATATTTTAAAGCTGACTAATTTTTGTGATATGAAATTAAATTTAAAATTAAAAGAGAAAAAAACGTAATTGTTTATTTATTTAAAATATCTTTATCATTCATAATTGGAAAAGTTGTTTTTATACATAATTATATCAGTTGGATTATTTTTATAAACGCTACATTTTATTCATCCAGACGTCTTTTTATGACACCAACAGAAGTGGTACTTCCGCACCAAGAAAATGACTCAGAAAAAAAAAATTAAAAATTCTTGCGAAAAATCATGAAACTTCGATAACAATATTGAAGTCAATGGAGGTAAGAATTACCAACTTCCATCAACTACCATTTTATTGTGGAACAGAGAGTGATCGAGAGGTTTCACTGGAGTTATCCGAGTCAAACAATTCTGAAGCAATTCAGCTGAAGTGTGATAAGTGAATACCTGTTTAACTTTAATTCTTCACAAAATGAAAACTTTACTACTTTTAGAGAATCCCATGAATTAAAAAAAAAAAACTTATGACCAAAATTGTTTTTGCCCCAAATAGCACAACAAAGCATATTGTAATTGAAGAGTATTATAATATAGAGATTATTTATTTGAAATGGATAATCTAGTTTTTTTATACTAATTTTTTTTAACTTGCATTTAGGATTTTTTTAAGAAATTTTAATATATTTATTGTTTTTTACTTTTTTCCTAAAAAATTACAACAGTACAGAAAAGATTTAACCAGTATTTCAAATTATAGTACTATATAAAATACATGTAATCAAAAATGATAAATAAAAAGTTTCTGTAAGAAGCTATTTTCATTTGATCTGTTTCCAGAAAAAGTTTTGCTTTCCTGAAAACAGACAGTTTTCTTACCTTTTCTTTCTCTGAAAAACATTTATTAATATTGTTAAATATTTATACATAGTTTTAATCTTATGTGATAATATATGTGATAATGTGATATTTATTTATAGTTCTAATAAATACGAGTTTTATATTATTTCTAGTTACACACATTTTTTATGCTCGGTTTCGAATCAAAATACAATTTTTTGAACAAATAGGTTTTTATTAGTTGTGATTTAAAACAGTTGCAGCACTTCTTCAAATTCAGAACAGAAACTTTTCAATTTGGAAAAACAAATGTATTTAAATTTGAATTTGGAGAATATTCCATTTTATTCTTTAATCACAATCGTAGAAAGGAATTAATAGTGGTGTAATTATTTTAGATGAATTGATTACACGTGGGTTGTTTGGTTTAAAAACCAATTACCATAAAAATTCATTAAAAACAAGCACTCAAATTTTTAATATTGAAACATTTTTGAAAATATTTCCTTCTGGGAGCATTTGTTTTTCCATGCATTAAAAATATCTTAAATCTAACAAATTAATAAAAGTAAATAGAAAGCTCTAGAATTTCAAAACTATTATTTCAGCTTATAGAATTCCTCTCTTTTTTCTATTCAAACTTACTATTACAAACAAACTTACTTCCATTCAAGCTTACAGAATTCCCCTCTGTTAAGTCACTTGAAACTTTCTTTTCTCGAACAAGTATTTTAATCAATACTAATTAAATATGCTTTTCTTTATAAGTAAAACTGGATAATGAAACAATTCTCTTAATTCCTATTATTTCTAGCTGTCCAAAATGAAAAATATTTTTTCTTTAAAATATCAGGTGTATAAATTTTTGTGAACAAGTCGGATTGATACTTTTAATTTTTAGGAGGTTATATTTTATAATTCAATTAAATCATAATATCTAAAAAAACGCCTAGAACAATGTTGAAAAATTACTTGAAACGAAAATACTCTATCCGACCGTCCATCTTCATTTTTCTAGGGAAAATGCGAATTTATTGTAGAGATATTAGACATGATTGAATTTATTCCAAAAGATCTTTTAAATATTTAAAATGCATAATTTTAGCGAGTCTTAAAATTTTGTTTTGCGGTTACTTATATAAAACTCATTCTGTTAGAAAATATGATTCCAGTCATTAGAAGTTAATATTAAAAAAATGCATCAAGCATGATTTAAGTCAAAAATTAAAGAATATAAATGAAGATGAACGTCACTGGGGCCCCGGGTAAGTGAAGCCCGTATTTGCTAAACCCTACAATTTGATGGAAATCACGGATGGAACTGAAAATCACGAGGGGAGATTTATATCCGTGAAAGCTGGTTCTGGGATTGAGAGTTTTCAGGATCATTGTAGTCGTAAAAGTAAAAATGTATATGAATATCACAAACATTTATCTAGGTCCCTTAGAAATTTCAAAACGAAATTTACAATTCTTGATATTGATAAGTGTATTTAAATAGCTGGTTGTTCTGGAAATATTCAATTTGAAAATCTGATTGGAAAAGACACTTCTTCCCCTCAAAATTTTTCCCCATAAATGTTCTCTAACAAGTATTGTCCTATTCGCTATACTTTTCTTAGTATCGGTGATTGGACAGGAACCATTTCAGGCACTTAACTGTGTAATAACTCTAAGGAAGATTTTTCAAGTAAATGATTTGCCAAAACTTAGCAAATCTCAAAATTCACGAACCAATCATCATTTCTGTTAAAAAAAATGGATTTAAGCCGTTCTTCACTATTGATCTTCAATTTTCTCTTTCATATAAGTTTTTTGTTTTAAATTGGCTTTTAAAATTTAAAAATTTTTGAAACTTTAAAAGTCGAAAAATAAATAAATTTGTAAAAATTACATCTAAAAAATTGGAAATATTTATTTTTAATTTTTATAAAAAAATAGTTTAACTTTTAAATGCGATTTTTTTCCCAAAAGAAATACACATGAATAAAAGCTATACAAAATATGAATTTAAAAATAGTCAGAAATAAGAATAAAGTGAATTCTTATTGTAGGGTTAAGCAAATCCCCTGGGGGAATATTTTAATTCAGTTAAAGAGAAAAAATATCAATTATCCAAATCAACCAAAACTTTAAGTAAAAAAAAAATCACGAATTCAATATTGAACTCTTGTTCTGAGGTTTGAATTCCGGCTTTGGGAGCTGCTTTAGCATTATATGTTTCATTGTCCACCGTTTAACTAAAAAAATATCCTAGATAATAAAAAAAAACCACATCATGAATTAAAATCTTTTCTAGATTTTTCTATTGTCTCTTTCATATTCCTCTTTTGATATAAAGTTTCTTTGCCTTCTGAGTTCAGTTCAAAATTACAAGGACTTATACACAATGCATTAAAATCTATATAAGTCGCTATGTGAGATTGCATGTCGTTAAAAGTATTGTGAATGCAATTCGCTGCGTGTGTAATTTGTTACAAGCTCGCATTTTCAATTTTCAATATATCATTCAAATTTCAGAATTGAACTTTGGTAACATTTTGTAAGACGCAAGCTTTACACCAAAAACTATATAAAAAATTCACAAAAACAAATAATCGAAAATTTTCAATCAGTTTGTAATTTATTTACCAAAATTATTTTTAATATCAAATTTCAAGATAGACTATAAAGTAATTATGCATTTTCAACAAAATTTCAAGCACTGCAAGATAACTCAGTAAAAATAATAAATTGTTAAATAGTACATAAAAAATAAAAACGAAAAGTAAGATAGGTAGGTATATAACGCACATGTAGAATTTAGTTATTAGAAACAAACAAAAATATAAAAGGCAATTATGGGCTAAAGGTAAATGAGGAAAAAACGATTATTCGAAATAAAATTTTTAAAAAAAGGATATTTAATGAAATAATATGGAATAACAAGAAAATAAAAGCAGAAAAATAAATCGAAAGATTAAAGGAAAAGGAGTTAAAAAAAACATGCAACGGGAGGAAAACATAAAATGTTAATGAAATATGCAAAAAGAAGTAAATATGCCGAAAATGTAAGAATATATTTAAAAGGCTCACCCTCCCATTTTAAATTACGCATTAATATGAAAGTAACTCAAAAAGTTAAATTTCGTATTTTTGCAAGGAAAAAAAAAGTGAAAAAAACAACACTTATGTGCTCACATATACACTGAGTGTGGTTGGTATATCTATTACAGTCCATGTACCAATGGAATGTCGCAGGTCATACATATGAAAGCACTGCTTAATGAAAGCACGATCGAGTAAACTGTGGTGTAGTGTTACACCCTATAAATCGAAGGGTTACTCAATAATGCACTCATGGAGTAGTGCATCCATAAATTTGCCTCCACGACATTCCATTGAATGAATGGATATTCCAACTTCACTCAGAGCATATATGTGGCGACTTCCAAAAATACAAAATTGTCCTTACTTTTTGATTTACTTTTGTTTACTTCCTTTTGCAAACCATGGATTTTAAATCCTATTACACGGGGGAAAAACAACAAAAAGGGGAATTCACATTGTATTTAATGTCTAAATATTTTTTTGAGTTCATTGCGAAGACCGAGGAAATCCATAACATCATTCATTGTTGGAAAAAATAGAATTTTTCAGGGGCACATTTTAAATTCGTGTTAGAAACCCTCCTTATTTTTTCTAGTCATTCAAAACAAGCTATTATTCTCAATCAAACATTCTTATTTTGATTGTCCCTTACACTATCACAAACTAAACCTCTTCCATCTGTTTCTATCATTTTTCATATCCACCGTTGCAGCATTTTACATTTTTCCTTTTTTAGAACTATTGAAATTTGTTTTTAATTATCATAGACCCACTGCTTTATGCTAACCACTTTATCATTTCAATTCTTAAGACTTTTACTGCTAAGCAAATGAAGGAAGGCCAGAATTGACATTTGAAAGCTGATTATTAGCATACATCAAGTCGAACTTATTTAGCAAGTGTTAAGAATATATTTACCGTACGTATTAAAACTAAACATAACAATTAAGAAGTCTAGTTTTTCTTTCCAATCAATTTTAAGCAATCTTAAAGATTCCATCTTTGGTAAAAATTAACCTGATATTGCTTTTAAACAATAATCGGATGCAATTTCAGCATCTCAAATCTACAAAATATTTACCTTGTTGTCACAATTTGATTATCACACGGGCCCAGACTTCAAGAAAGCATACTTTAGTCAATCTTTTTATGTATAGGGGACACCATTCGAACACAGTCCATGGTGTCCCCTATACATAATACTGTTCCAAATAATTCGTAGTCGGAAACTAGATATCCATGCATGATACATCTACGGTAGTAGAAAACTACCGTATATGTATGATAGAAAAGGGAATAAATAAGCGAGAAATTTATCTCTACAATAAAAAAAATTAAATGTGAAAATATTATCCCCTGAATTTTCTTATTTTTCTTCAAATTTATGGAATTTCCTTACATTTTCCCCGTTTCGTTTTTTACTCTATTTTACCGGTGATTCAAAAAAACAATTTGGTGTGAAAGAGTAAAACTCTTCTAGATCAAGCTCTCTTACTACAACTTTCTTTTTCAATCAGAAAATCTCATTATATCCTGAAACATCGTAACAAAATATAAGTTTAAACTTTTATAGTAAAAAAAAATATCATAAATTTAAACAACAATCTATTAAAGGAATAATATCAATTTTTAAAATTCTAAGGAATTTAAACCTGCAGGCTGCGTTAGCGGCACTCTTTTGTAGTATATTGCACAAGAAGGCAAATATCCAATGCAATAATCGCGGTAAAAATGTCATTAATAACAGTACTTATTGAAAGAGTCGTTGTAGCTCAGGGGATAGGGAGTTCGCCTTCCAATGAGGTGTACCGGGTTCGAATCCCAGTGACGGCTGGGTAACACGAATTCCACACCCGGCTAGCATCGACTACAGCGCTGACGTAAAATATCCTCTGTGGTAGACGGATCATGGGTTAGAAACCCTTGCAGTCAGGCTATTCGTGGGAGTTTTTCATGGTTTTCCTCTCCATTAAACACAAATGCGTGTTAGTTCCATCAAAAAGTCTTCCACGCGGGCACATTTCACCCAATATTTGATCCAGGAGTTCCCTTGTGTTCCTGATTGGGTTCAAAGTTGCAAGGCTACTGAGTAGAACATTAGTAGTCTTAAACCAAAAATTTGGTCGGCTGTTCAACGACGGTTATAAAATAAAAAATTTGTTGAAAAAATTCGATGCTGAATTCTATCATTTACTGGTTTGAACTGAATAAAAATGGTGTTTACTATATTCACATTAACACACTCAGTAAGTGTGAGGTTGGAAAATATATTAGCAATGAATGATAAAATGATTTTCTGTTTAATAAATTTGCAAAAGATTTTCATAACAGCTTTTCAGTAATATTCATCAGCTGCAATAAGCAAACTTTTAAATGTTTACAGTATTTAATATATGATAATTTTATTATATATGTTATTGTGATTGATAGATGTTTATAAATTATTTGATGTTTTATTTCCTCAACAGAATGGATACATTCATTTATCAATAACCAATGGGAAATAAACAAGAATATTTTGAATATACGAAGGGAGTAATTCTCTCTCCATCTGCTGTACTTAATCGTTTCCAATTTTTTTAAAATTATATTTTCTTTATTTTTCAACTTATAAAATTGAAGTTTCTAAACATTTTAAGATATGCAAAATGATATGGAATGTTTGTCTTTAGTGTTACTTTAGCAAACATCAAATTTATTCTTGATGTTCTGTTTATTCAGCTATAGATTTTTGATTGAAAGTAAGTTGAGATGTTTTTGAAATATGACATAGTTACAAATTAATAACTCTTGTCTAGCAGATGTTTACGCCATTGAAAACATTCCATTGAAAACAAAATTAGTATTAAAGCGTGTATATATATATATATATATATATATATCTGTGTGTGTGTGTGTGTTCAAATTTTTTTTTTCTATTTCACCCTAGAAGTAATAAAAAAGAAAAAATCTGCAGAACCCTTGACTATTCTGCATTGTTTCTGCTGCCATGTTTACTAGGAAATAGCATTTGAAACAATTTACGAATATTTGCACATATATTTTGATTAAGTTAAAACAGAAGAACTTTTAAGCTCTTTTCGAGAAATAACGCTTGGTTTTTATCTACCATATAATTATAAACCGTGGAAAGAAATGTATAGTAAATGACTGTTAACTATTGAGAATTTATTCAAGCTAGATCTAGAATTCAAGCTACAGGGCTAGATTTTATCCAAGCAATTAAAATTTGCTTCATTTCATGCCAAAGGTATTCCAATAATTCAGCAACTGAACTAGTAAAAACAAAAGAATTGGTGGTGACATGACATTAGTCCAACTTTTACATTTTTCTGCAGTTATACGAGGTGATTATCATCTGCTAATTATTTATTTTGAAGTTTCTCGTGGGCCATTGTGCAGAAGTAGCAAAAACCTTTAAGATTATCTTTTTGTACCCTTTTAAATTATATTTTTTAAATTTTATATTACAGAATATTGTGATCACAAATTTAAATTTGTCTAAGTAATTTAATAATAAAATCTTAATTTGTTTTGTAGTTAAATTGTTTTTTATTAAAAGAAATTACTTTTTATTTAGTTTTCTATATCATTTTATAAAAAAATTCTTGAAATAAATAGTAAGTTAAATACTTATCAGAATAAGTGTTTTCAGGATTTTTTTGAACGACAATTTTCTTATTGGTAATATTTTGAAGACATTTTTACTTTAATTTTGAGAATATATTTCTACTTTACATGTAACTCATTTTAATAACAATCAATAAATTTTTAATGTCTAAGTTTTTAATAAAATTTTAATCCACACGTTGCTTGATAGAACATTTGTCATTAATTATTATCTTAGGAATGACGTTATTGTCCTTTATAAGGTCTTCAAAATTCAACCTTTTAAAAAAAAAATTATTAACGTTAAAGAAGCTATTCAGTTTCATGTTATTTAAAAGCTATTAAAAATCTGCTAAGATGCAAATTACGCTAAAACATTGACCAAGACAGTAGCTTTAAATTAAAAAAATTCTAATAATTAAAAAATGTAGTGAATGCAGGTCCAAGATAATTTTATTTAGAAGAATTAGCGTTTATTTTATATGGAGGATAATTTTAAAAAAATATGCATTGTATAGCAAATTCAAATTTTTATTTTTGACTCAAAATAAGCATGAGAATTACAAATTATTTTATCCCTCTTATTTTTGCATCAAACTTGTTTTATATCACTGTTTGATTTCAACAAATTGAATAGGTGTTAGCGATGTTTGGTCTTGGAGCAGTAAAGGAGCCTGCAGCTCTTCACTCAACATCAAAGAATTGTTTAATTATTGATAGGCAACATTTAATTAATCATTAGTGGGGGAAATATCATTTCAACTTTTAAAGATGGAAAGAGTTTAGTAACTGCTAAAATAAAATAAAAATTATTAAAGTTCGGTTAAATAAAACATTTTAAAATAACAGTGCACTGCTCTTATCTACATTTAATACTGTATTTTGGAAAGCAAAGAGCTCTGTTGATGAATGTTATACTATTAATTCTTTTAAAGAAAATAAAGCTCTTAATCTTTGATACTGCTTTGAGATTGGCTATTAGATAACGCACCGAATTAGTTATTGATAGATTGAATATTTTGAAAATAAATTATCATATAAACTACATTGTTTTACCAAAAGTATAAATTAATAGTACAAATAAAATAAATATAATTTTCCAGCCTACTCTTCCTCATACATATCACCTCTTATTGCATTTTCCGTTTCGAAAGTAATTAGGCAAATTTCAACTTAATTCAAAAAACTATTTTAATAATTGTAATTTGTTGAATAAAAAAAATGATTGAAAATAGGCATATCTTAATGTAATTAAAAATCCTATAATAGGTAACAGTTCCTTTAAACTATTTTATAGTTTGTAATAACGATTTTCATGTAGAATATCTTAAAATAAACTGCGATGTAACATTTGTTTAAGTTTAGGAAACAAAAATGAATTTAAATAAGATTGTTTTTTTTATCTTCAGATTGTAATAAGTTTTTTTTTTTAAAAAAAAGGGGGAATTATAACATTTATCTAGTTTGACCAATCTTAATTAATACAATTATTATAATAAAGTAGATAAGAGATAAAGTGTTAAAATACAAATAAAACTGGTAAGATTTTAACTTTCAACCATTTCCTCAAATCTTAAATATCCTAAATCTCAAACAAAATCATCGAACTTTGAAAAGTCAGTCAGAGAAGTGAGTTACACATCATTCGATCCCGCCATCAGCAGAGAAAATACTTACCTCAAAATGAATTTTAAATAATTATTAAATTTGAGGATAAGTATATTTTGTAATACAAATATATAAGTGTTTTTATACCATTTTGAATAGAAAAATATTCAAGAATTATGTGTTTTTTTAAAAAAATATTTCTTTCTAACATCAGGCTTAGTAAAATCAAATGGTTAAAAAACGTATTGGCAATTTCTTTGATTTTGTATATTTATTACTTTAAAAAAAGCCCTCGTCCTCTACGCAATTTTACATATAGTCATAAAATTGAGAAATTTTTATACTTATCACGATGTCAAGTTTTTCTAAATATCAGAAAAATTATATTACCGCCAATTTCATGGATTTGGTATTTTTATTTATCGCTCCAAAAAAGCAAGATATATTTAGTAGTATGGGCTATTTATTCACAGATAATTTCTACACATAGAAAAACATTTATGCATAATGCGCAATTTTTAAAATTAGATTTTTATTTTTTAATTTAATACAAAAATCATTTATAGACGGATGAAAAAACTTGGAACAACCATACGTGTTGATTTTTTCTCTGAACTTCAAAGAATTTGGATACAAGATTTTAAAACATTCTTATATACAAAATTTGACTTTTTTATATTCTACAAAAATGAGAGTTTAGATGTAAATTGTCAGTCATAAACAAATAACATTTTAGGAATTTATTTTATTATTTGAGTTTATAAAAATTTTCTGAAATAAAGAAAAATTGAACTAAAAAAAATAAGATAAGTCTTCATTAAATCGATTGTGCTTATATATGTTGGATCCGCTTTGGGAAATCTATGTTGTTCAACTTAACTATCAATTGATAATTCATTCCCTAATTTGATTACATTATTTAACAAACTTTCTTTAATTCCATTTATGAATACATACTTAATTTCTCTTATGTATTTCATATACCTGCAAAAAAAAAAGCATATTCTTGATAAAATTTTATTTATTTAATTTTATTTCGATTCTTATTTAAATAGGGCCCTAAACACTATACACCATGAAAATACCGAGCTATTGGTTTCCTATTTGCTTAGGTGTTTCAGAAGTCAAATTCTTGGCCAAAGATAGCGCCACTGGAAAACAATAACAATCACAACCCTCTGCCTTAACAGGCATACAAAAACAACAAGTAGTTAATTTCAGTAGTTGCTTTATTTTGAATGGTACTCCCGTCTTCTGGGTCATTAGTCAAGTCTATGTTGCTTAGGTTTTATCTAGTTGGTGACAAAGGCGTTGCCTTAAAGTGTTTGTTTTTTTGGATTTGAGTCCGTGTTTTCTCTCATAATTGGGAAAGGGAGTGGGTAATCAGTATCCATATTGTTAAAATTAACATTCCTGTTATCTCTATCATCTTCATTTGACGATAGAAACAAAAAAAGGATGAACTTGTTCCTTTCCAAATGAAATTATTTTTTGGGCAGTACTATTTGTGAAGACCTTGTGTAGATCTTCTATATTCTGAATTTTGTTACCGAATTTTTCTAAATTATATCTAAAGGTTTGATGATACCCATTTATAACAGAGAGTGTTTCGGTTATTTCTGATCCATAATCATGATAATGCGCGTTATATTTAAGTAAATTAAGCGTTTTTAAAATTAAATTCTCAAAACGGATGGCTATTTTGTCAATAGCTGATTCCCTAAGTAATTGACTATCATTATTATTATTCATTAGCAACATCTGATTCAACATCCGTAATGTCGCTCTCCATCGATTGAACTTTATCCACCCCCCCCCCTGTTTCTTATAGTTGAGAGTATGTGTTTGCGTTTTTTCTTTTCAGTTCCTATTTTTTATGATAATTTAAAACACTAATGCTAGGAACGGTTGTTAAATTATAATTCGTACTTACACTAAGATCGGTATTATCGTCATTTATTTCCGATACTTTCTGGCTATCCGAGAGTTGTAGGAAGATTGAAATTTGTTGGCTCTGAAAAAGGCCATTTTCGGCTGAAACGCTTTGAAACCTGAGAACTCATGTCTTATCTCAGGGCTGAACTACAAAGAAAACAAATGCTAACTCACAGTTTCGTTGTTAACTGTTGACCATAAACGAACAAAAGCGTAATAAAATTTCCTTAAAAAAAATCGGGTATATGTAAGATATAATTTTTTTTACAACATAACTACTTGACTTACAAGACAAAAATTGAGAGAAAATTGTGAATTCGTTCCTTGTTCGTTTTTTTTAATGCAAACAGTTTTCATTGCATTTAAACTCCAAAAATACTGATTTTAATACTGTTGAAGCATAAAAAGGATTTTGTACAATAAATTTACACATAAAAAATTTCTTCAATGATATATTGGCTTCTTTTTGACAATATAATTAACCGACCAATTACTTGAAACTCTACCAAATTTGCAGAAGTTTAACAAAAAATGAGTGTTCGTCGCTGCAGCTTTTATACTGGTAAAATACTAAACAATAGGGGTAATACATATTTAAACTAAAAATGTTATTGTGCTCTATATATTTGTATTTTTAAGTGGTGATTATTGCCAATGTTTTGCACAGAAAATTAATTACTATTATAATCATTGGTTAAATATTTAAAAGAAAGCAATGGGCATATTAACATTAAAAATATAGGATACTTGTTTCTTTTCTGGCAGTTTTTCTAGCTTGAAAATAGTTACGAGTCCCGTATTTAAAAATATTTATAAAATATAATTTAAAACATTAATAATAAATTTGTAATATACCAATCGCAAAACTGGGAACAAGTTGCTTTTTGTATTTAATTTTTTTTTTATACATTGCACTTAACCACTCCTTCGAAGTGAATTCCTTCTATGCAGAGTCAGTAGCGTGTGCATGGATATTTCAGTGACATAATTTTAAAAAAATATATTTCATTAACCAAAATTATTTTCCGAATAAATATTTCGAAAACTGAGTTTTAAAGTTTGCACTAAAAATAAAAAATCATAAAAATATCTTTTTTAGAGAAGTAACTCTCTTTATTAAATTTTTAAAAATGTACTTTAAATATAAAACCGTGTGAGATTTTTTTTAAAGAAATTCAAGCCATGTGTAGTTATTAATTACTGCACATAAATTAAACATTTACCGGCATTTATTTAGTAATTAAGTTACAAAAATAACAGTGCATGATTAGTTTTTTTTTTTTTTTTTTTTTTTTTTGTAAAAAATATTTTGTTTCTGAAAGCTCATGACTGACTTAAGACTTTTAAAAATTTAAAAACAATACAATAGTTTTATGAAAATACCATGTTTGAAGTACATTTTTTAAACATTACGAACATCATTTTTTATTTACACTGAACATATTTTTCCTCGCTAAGGCCATGAGATAGTCTGTCTCAATAATGCTAAAAACATTTTATAGATAAAGTAAACCAAAAACTTAGTTTTAGAATGTAAATTTATCCGTATAACTGAAACAATTTCAAAGCACAATAGAGAAACTATTAACACTTTGTTAATGTACAGATCCCTTAATACTTCCTGTTCATCACAAATTGAAATAAACTTTTAAAATTAAAAAATAATAAATGTTAGTACTTTTGAAATACACCAATTAAAACTATATCCCCTTAATTAATAATTTGGTAGTGATAAAAAAATACCAAAATTATCTCAATCCATTAATAGAATCGCAATGCAAATCCTGGTTCCATAGTAGATTTCGTTAAGATTCCTTATCCTGACCAACACGAAATATGCATGAATAAAATTTCCTCCTGGGTATATGGATCATCATTTTAAAGGTTCTCTCACACAAAGAATGAAAGGTTTCTCTAAAAGAATCTTCATCGATGCTACTTGTATGTACAGCTAGTTATTTGTTCCATTTCCCTTAAAAATGCCCCATTTCAATTAAAAGAAATTGAATCTAAAACAAGATGGTTACCTAAATGTTGCAGATCAACAAGTCCATTGACCTTTTACAGAAAGTCATAAACACCAATTAAAAAATGAAATTATTTTTTAAAAAATAACGGTACATTAAAACTACTAATAAATATTAACTTACTCAACGTGATTATTACGACTTTTTTGTATAATAAAAATTATTTTTTATAATAATTTCCTGCACTTTCGATGTAAACAATAATTATTTTAATGACTGATACAACATTGGCTGATAAACAGAAAGAAACGAAACATTTTCTGCCAATGTTTCGTACAAATAACATTGCATAAAAGTAGAAGAAATTTCTTTGCTATGACAGAAAAAAATTAAAAGCAAAAAAATATTGAAACATTTATAAATGATGACTTTATTAATTTGATTAGAGGTCGCTACATGAGCAATACCAAAAATGTGCTTTATTAGAAAAAAAAAATCTTTCAAGTTAGTATATTTTTATTTATGGATAAACATAATGGCATAGAAATTACTGAGTTCTTTAATCAACATTTTATTTTAACTGTTGATTTCTGTATTATTTTCACTTCTCTGACAAAAACCTTCTCTGACAATTTTAATTAAAATATTTGTACAAAATTCAGGTTTTTGTTGCATAGCATGAAAGCTTCGGAAATACAAATTTTCTAAAAAAAATAATAAATCATGTTTTTTTTTTAGTAAATTGTTGTTTCAGATGAAATGTTACAATGTGACAAGATTTTTAATTGAAATCTAAAAGGAGTAATTCAACTATTATTTATTTACTCTAAGAACATCTGCCATTCATGTAAAGTGCATCGTGATAAAGCTTGCCATTCATTTACATACAATCATTTAAGCATGAATATAACTTAGTGAAACCACAATGAAAAAAAAAACTAAAATATTAGGTTTAAGCTAAGCAAAATCTTCAAACATTTTTAAAAAAAGTTTACACTTATGAATTCACATTTCAAGGACGTAAGTTCAGAAAGTGTGCGCAAAATCTTATTAATTTTCTGTGAATGGAACGAACATTTCAAACCGAAAGAATTTGCTTCGTTCTGCTTTTAAAAATACTCTTAATTTCATAATTTCTGGCTTCCAGTAATTCGAACGATAAGTAAAACGAGAGGTATGACTTCGCCCTGTTTCAGAAATAATTTTATTTATTTCATTGTAAATATTAAAAATAACAGGTTCAACTTTTAAAAAAAGTCCTCTTAATATTATTTTATAGTACTGCTGATTAGAGTGAAACATTAAGTTGATGTTCTGAACAGAAACAGTTGATGAATTGTCCATTTGATTTCAATGATTTTAAGGATTTCATTAATCAATTCGAATTTATTAGCATAAAGATATTCAAAAATTTGCAATAAATTGTTTAGTTCGGAGTACTTAATTCCGTTCATCGTTTAAAATTTAATTCTTGTACTGAAGGTTTTCACATTTCCGAACTTAAAACAATGTATCTTACCCATTTTAAAATTAATATTGGGAAAAAATAGTGTAAAACACTGATGAAGAGATTTTTAAACTATAACACTAAACTTTTTTTCAGTTCAAAGAGTT
Source organism: Parasteatoda lunata (assembly GCA_949128135.1). Taxonomy (NCBI): domain Eukaryota; kingdom Metazoa; phylum Arthropoda; class Arachnida; order Araneae; family Theridiidae; genus Parasteatoda; species Parasteatoda lunata. The sequence continues at coordinate 101,081,843 of OX421980.1, forward strand.
CAAGGCAATTAATTTATTTCACAATTAACCTATAATTAGGTGAAGAAAAATTTGAAAAGGTTTCAAAAAATACAAAATTTTAATATAACTTAATGTTAAATTCTTGAAGTAATAGATGAAACTACTATAATTATGGAAAATTGTCAATATTTATAAATAAATAAAACAGTAAGCACAGTAAGTAATAAAACAGTAACTAATACACAAACCACTAAAATTAAGAAAGCATACAAAATATTAATTTGTTCACTTTTTCAGTAGAATAGTACAAAAAAAATTTTACATACAAATTAAAAGATTAATATATAAAATAATGATATATAAAATATCCCCACAGTTTGCTTTTTTTTATAATTTTTTTATGTATATATATTTTTTTTTCAATTTTTTTTTTACATTTTTTCATTATTTTTATTTTTTTTATAAATATTTTTTTACATTTTTTTAATATATTTTTTTCTTTTTTTTCACATTTCTTTCATTTTTTTAAATTTTTTTATATATTTTTTTTAAACTTTTTTTTTCTTTTTTTTATATATTTTTCTTTTTCTTTTTTTTTTCATTTTTTTTTCTTTTGTATTTTTTTAGCAAACCATGTGGTTGTTTACATTATACTTCAGTACAATAAATTACAATCTAGTAAGAATTACATAAATTAAAACTGAATTTGCGAATTTTTCATGGAGGTTGTATCGATAGCTTAAAATATGTAAACCTGCATTCAATACTATAAACGAACTTTTCATAAGATTTTTCTACAAACTATTGTAACAATGAGCATGTTTTAACTAAAGAAAAAATTTTAACACAAAAAACTCATTCTCAATAGAAAACAAAAAAAAAATATTACAATTATGATTTGAAAACAGTCTTTCTTTAACAATAAAATAAAGTTTTCCTATTTAAAGAAAAAATAATTAAAACAGTCATAAAAAAAATTTAAATTTCACATTTCAAAATATGAAAAAATAAAAATAATTTGGAAAAGCAAACCTAATGCGGAAACCATATTTTTGGTGTAATGGAACTCTTATTTGACAACTATGATAAATTTAAGTTGACGTAATTGACTACATTTGAAATTAAAGACATATGATGATAAAAAATACGTAAGATAACTGCAACATGATATATAACTGCAAATTAATAATTTATTATTGATGCGAAATTCTGGAAAAATCAGTTGAATCCGTCAATATTGTACTCATAAATACACATTTAAAGTAATAAAAAATATATAATTTGGAATTTTAAAAAATTTATGTCCAACCATTTTGCAAGGAATTTCATTTATTTAAAACATTGAAACCTATTGTATGTTTATGATATATTTTCAAGTAATTTACTATAAAAATATGCAAAATGTGTAAGCCACACCTCCATAAAAATAGCAATTTCTTGACATTGATTATATTTACATAGCAAAGACTTCAAGAAAAATAGAGGAAAATACATTTTAAACTTAAAAGATTATATCTGAACTTAGACATTGATACTTGTTTATTAAGATTATCAAAATACTTATTTTTTTAGTCAACCCCATTTTATTTAGTCTGTTGCCTCTGTTTATAGGCATAAATGTCATTAACATTCTTTGAATTAATAGTTCAACACTATTATGTGGCAGCGTTGTGCGGGTGTAGGGTCAAAGCAGTAGAGTAACCAGAACACGCATATCTGTTGTTTCACCAAAATGTCTATCAAGCAGAGTAAATGTCAGCCCCACCACTTGATAGAGCTCAAGTAATGTTGTTGCAAGATTGTTGCAACATCGAAAAATAATGTCGAGACCTCAAGCAATTAAGTCTAGAATAGAATTTCTGTGCATGAGTCGAACAAATGTCACTGAGAGATTTTCTCACTATGTCACACTGTGCTTCACGGGGAGATGTCACACCATTTAGATCATGGCTCAAAAAGTCACTCTGGGAGTTCTTCCAAAGTGAGATAGTATCTGAATTGTCAGACTCAGTTTAAGTACCAATAATTATCATCTTTCATCTGTTTCCAAATCGTTTTCGACAATCTTACCACTTGGCAAGCGATTCTCATAGTTCCATTTTATATTGCATCTTTCACTTAATGTATCTATTTCAGTCTTTATTATTGATCAAAAGAAGAATGAATTTTTGGTATATATTGTCTTATAGAATAACTAACTGTCCATATACTTGTTGGTATAGTGTAATATGAGTAGAACTGCGTAGCATTTTGCTAGGATGCCTATATCAAATATGAATGATTTAACAGTCCACTAAAAAGGGAATGCTCATGTCTATCAGTCCACTTTATTTCGTATCGTTAGCAACTTTCATGGGATTGCTCTGATCTTATGAGTAACAATTCTATTTCAGTCTTCATCATTGATAAGGAGGAGGAATTAATTCTTGATATTGTTTTTTTATCCTCTAAAAATATATTGTTAAATTTTTTGCTCGCTCTCAGGCAGTATTACTGGTTGTGTAGATTCTATTTTTTATCTATTTTGAGCATTTCTATCTTCCCAATAATTAAAATAAAAAATTTTCTTAGATGATTTTTAGTTGCATCATTTTTAAGGACAAGATATCTTTTGGATGAAGCTCAAAAGCTAATAAAATAAATCAAAACGTCGTGGGCAATTTTTTTTATTCACAGCACACCAAAGGATGGCACAATAACTTTTTCAAGTGGTTTACGTGCACAAAAACCATTTAGCAAATATCTTCTTTTTGTGGAATCAAATTCGTGTACTTCTTCATTCATAACTGAAATTTGGCTTCGACTAGTTTGTTTGGAGGGTCGAAAAGTATAGTTTTTTTTTATTTATTAATTTTTTTTAAAGAAATTTTTTACTACTTAGCTTTTTCTATCTTCTGATCATCAATTATTTCATTTTTTTCCTTTAAATTTAAACTGGAAAAGTACTTTTTAGGTCATATTTTGTTAAAAAGTTGTATTTTACACTCATCAAAAATAAGTTGGTTTTCAAAAATGTTTTGATGTATTCTTTAGGTTAATTTTTGAAAAATTCATCTACCTTTTTGAACTTATCATTCGAGACTTGAATTTGTAGTTTATCCAAACAACTTCGTATTTTTTCAGAAAAATACTAGAAACTGTAACTGTTTGCTAATTGGCAGCAAAATTGTCTATAAAGTTCTCAAAAACCAGTTTTTTTTATCATATCAGTTCAATTCTTCATCAGTTTTCAGGTAATTTGTAATCGGAATCATCGTAATCTTTTGGAATATAATTATATTTTTTTTATAAACAGCAGGTAAATATTCTGGCTAATTTCCCTGGCATTTTGCAGTTATTTATTAATTTACTTTTTGAAGTGTTTTGAACTTGGATTATTTGATTGAACTTCTCTTTATATAAACATTGAACTTATCATTGGCGATTTGAGTGTTTTATCACCAATTTTAATAGCACAAGAGAAATCATTTGAGAGCTAATTATTCTATGCTTTATTCCTCAGATATTTAACATTGTTCTATTGTCAAACTAAATTTCGGCCTCTTCCGCTTCAAAATTGGGAATGATAACTTTGAAACTTAAAAATATTTTCGTTGTATCTTGTTTAACTAAACTTCTTTCAAATCGTAACGTGTCTTGACAATTAGAAGTTTTGTTATTTTTTTATTTTCAAGCTTCTTTTTGGTCTTGTATTTCAGAATTTCCTGTTCAGACATGTTTGTCCTTGAGATCATCTCTTGCAAAAAGTTACTAAATTTCATGCTCTCTTCCTAAATTCTTGAGATAGTTCGAAGTCACACTATCTATAATTTATTACATTTTTGATTATCACTCATTGCTGGATTTTAGTTATCCTAATAATTCCTCGTCATACGGATCGTAGGTTGATATCTTCTGTACAAAGTTAGATTTTTATTTAATATCCATAACTTTATGATCCATCTAAACTGCTAATAATTTTAAAAGATGGCATATTTGCTAGGGGGTACAATTCAAACAATTCAATGGCATATTCAAACAATTTTGTTTTTTGAAAAAGTTTATAGAAAAGAAAAAAATATAGATTGTGGCTTATAATAACAATCAGTAAGACTATTTTCAATTATAATCTTTAAAATACGATAATAATTTTTTATATATTATTTTCACTTCAAAAAATATTTCCATTCTCAAATATACAGTAAAAAAAAGTTAGCTTTTTAAAATAATATATCTGAGAAAATATGTTTAGTAATCAGACAACCAATGTAACCATTTAAATTTTTTCTTAAATTTGAAGCATAAAGACGTGCTTTTAAACCTGACATTGTACAGAAACATATTGAAATCTAGAAAAAATGTGTTTTAATGTTTGAATTTTTCAAAAAACTGCTTATGAAAATATCGTTTGTGGTAAAGTAATTAACATATTTTTGTGAATAAAAAGTTTAATAATAGTAGAAAAAAAATCTTATTATATGTTAAAATTAATTAAGTTAACTTAAACATTTACAGACAATTATTTACTAATAAAACTCTTCAAATAACAGTAAACTTGACGAATATAACAGTACATGACTAGTTTGCAATTAAACAATCTGAAAAATAATTTGCTGATATAAAAAATCCTGTTTTCTGACGGAAAAGTTTTAGAGACAATAATAAAACGCCTTAACGGCTTTGTGCAAGTTTCATTTTCGTAACATATTTTTTAAACATTGTATGGTTTTATTTTATTTATATTGAATATATTCTGTCATTAAAATCATAAAAATGGTATGCATGAAAAATTGGAAATGATACGTTGATAAATAAAACTAAACTATTAAGATCAGTTTTAGAATATTTTTTTTTTCATTTTTCTTTCACTCATTTTTTCTGCATTTACCAATAGACACACATATAACTGAAACAATTTGAATACATTTTAGATAAGCAATTTAAGTTAATATATAAACATTTTAAAACTGATATTTCTTATTCATAAAAATTTGAAATTATAAACAACTCCGTAAATTTAATTTTTAATAAATGAACTTATATAAATATGCTTGAAATTCATTGATCGAAAATGACACTTTGCTTCTTTTAATTGATATTTCTGTAGTGATAAAAAACACTGCAAGATATTTCGATCAGTTAATAGAATCTAAATACAAATCCCGGTTCCATAGCAGTATTTAATTAAATTCCTTATCTTAACCCACACAGAATATATGGAGACTATGTGGATTATTATTTTACAGTTCCATAACTCTCACGTACTCTCAGTAAAAAGTTACTGATTTGAGTTTATAATAACTGACATAGACTATGTTAAGCATTATATGACTAGCAATTCACTGCACTTTTTGCATATTTGTACAGTTTATAAAAATCATTAATCTCAGTTGCGGCTGACAAACAGAAAGCGACAAAACATTTTCTGCCATACCTTATACAAATTGCTTTGCATAGGTGAAGAAATTTTTTTTGCGACGACAGAAATTTTAAGTATTCAATAGGTAAACCATTGGATACTAAGTATTGAATATATTCAATATTCAATAGGTAAAAGTGTAGTGGGGATTTATAATAAAGCGTAAAGTTAAAGGCTGGACTTTTAATTTGATTAAAGCACACAATACAATTACAATACAATTAAAAAATTAATTAAAAATTACAATTAAAAAATTCTTCTAAAAATGATTCAAAACATTTATCCCTTCCATATCTAATTAGGGCTAAAAAATCAATGTGTATTTTAATCATCGTATTGTTTTGGTTCTTAACCTTTGATTTATTTTTAAACATTAATTTGTTGACAGAACGGATCAAAAATGTAACTTAAAAATTTTAATGCATTTAATGCATTTTTTTAATATAATTAAAACTTTTCACACTTAAAACTCAAAACAAAAAATTGAAATTTTTAGTAAATAATTCTTTCAGTTAGAAAATTTCAATGGAAATAGTTCAAGAAAGTTTATTAAATTGGAAATAGTAAATATTTCTTTACTCTGAAAACTGGCATTTTTGTATCTCATGATAAAAGCTGGCATTCATTAACGTACATTTATTTAAGCTTGAGTATTGCCCCCCCCCCCCAAAAAAAACACTGTTTAGGTTAATTAAAATAAAATTTAAGTTCAGCTTAAGAAATTGAAGTAACTTAATTATTTTAATGGACTTTATTTTTAAATGGATTTGATAATTCTTTGCCTGACTTCCAGCCGTTAGAACAATAGTTGCAGCGAGAGGTAGCTTCACCCTGTTTCATAAATAATTTTATTGATTTCATAGTAAATATTTAAAACAAGAAAACAACAGGTTCAACTTTGCAAAAACGCCCTTTAAATATCAACTTATAATGCTGTCAATTATAGTTAAATATTGAGTCGAAGATCCGAATAGAAATATTCATGAAACTTCCGTTTGATTCCATGTTTTTGAGGATTCTATTAATTGATTCGAATCTATTACTTTAAAGATATTGGTTTTCAAATATTCCGAAATTAAAACATGATATCTCACTTAATACAATATTGCATAAAAAAGTATGAAACACTGATGCAAAGATTTAATTTCTTTTAATTTACCAAAATGATTCAGCTAAAAAAGTTTTAAAAAAATTATTATGTTTTAAAAATAGCCTATAATTAAACAAAAAAATGAAAGCTATGAAAAAAAATAGAAACCTTAAATGGAACGAATGAAATTACTAAAATGAGAAAAAATTTTCTATATTTATAGATAAATAAAATAATGAGAATTATTTTTCAATAAATAGAACACTAAAAACAAAAATGCATACATAATATTAAATTGTTAACTTTTCTAGTTAAAGAATAAAAAATTTTAAGCATACGAAATAAAACATACACACAAATATTATACAAAATATTATTACCACAGTTTGCTTTTTTGTAATTTTTGTTATATTTTCATTTTCTTATTTTTTCTTTTCTTTTTTTAAATATTTTTCTTTTATATATATTTTTTTTCAATTTTTTATTTTATTTTATATTTTTTCAAATATTTTTTTTTATATTTTTAACCTTCTATATTTTTTAATGTTTTTTTTTTTTTTTTTTTTTTTTTAAGCAAACTGTTAGATTGCAATTGATAATACAAATGCTTAAAAGGTTACAATAAAGTAAGCATTGAATTTGCAAGTTTTTCATGGAGGCTTAAATTGATTGGATATGGGGTTATATATATATATATATATATATATATATATATATATAATGCTGAATTGGATTTTTCAAGGAATTGGTTAATACATCACTTTAAAAAAAAATTGAGTGTATTTCAAGGGAAAAAAATTTAAACTGAAAAATAAGAGACATTCTTCACAATAGCTAACAAAAATAAAGACGTTTGATAAATAATGTAATGGAAATACCAAAAATAATTAGAAAAAGATTGTTTCTTTTAATAATAAATAAAGCTTTTTTAAACTTAAGAAAATTCCATTCAGCTTGTTTTCTATACTACACACTTAAAGAACAAAAACGAAAGAAAATCCATTCAGTCTGAAAATAAATTTTGTTTCAAAGAAAAAAAAAAAAAAAAAAAAAAATCACATTTAAGGAAATAAAAAAAAGCAAAAAATAATTTGGAATAAAAATTTTATACCCCATCTTTTTTTTTTGTTACGATGGGGGGAAATGGATTTTCGTATTGGCAAGAATTATAAATAAAATGAATGAACACTGTAAGTTAATGAAATAAATAAATATAAAAACTTTCAAAAACATAAGAAAATCCATTTAGTCCGAAAGTATTTTTTTTTTAAATTCACATTTAAAGAAATAAAAGAAACAATATTTTTGGAATAAAAACTTTAAACCCCAACTTTTTTTTTGTTACGATGGGGGGAAATGATGGATTTTCTTTATGGCAAGAATTATAAATAAATGAAATAGCACTATAAATAAATGATTTAAATAAGTAAAAAAATTTCAAAACCCTTAAGAAAATCCATTCAGTCCGATTTTTTTTTTAAATTCACAATTAAGGAAATAAAAAAAAATAATGATTTGGAATAAAAAACTTTATACCCCATCTTTTTTTTTTGTTACGATGGGGGGAAATGGATTTTCATAATGGCAAGAATCATCAATAAATGAATTAACACTGTAAGTAAATGAAATAAATAAATATAAAAACTTTCAAAACACCCAAGAAAATCCATTCAGTCTTTTTTTTTCTAAATTCACATTTAAAGAAATATAAAAAAAATTAATAATTTGGAATAAAAAACTTTATACCCCATCTTTTTTATTTGTTACGATGGGGGGAAATGGATTTTCTTAATGACAAGAATTATAAATAAATAAATAAGTACAATAAATAAATGAATTAAATAAGTATAAAAACATTAAAAATTTTAAAGAAAATCCATTCAGTCTGAATTTTTTTTTTTAAATTCACATTTAAAGAAATAAAAAAAAAATAATAATAATTTGGAATAAACAACTTTATACCCCATCTTTTTTATTTGTTACGATGGGGAGAAATGGATTTTCTTTTGCTTAAAGTGCTTGAAACTAAGAAACATTTAAGATATTGATATATTATTCATCAAAATTAGAACACTATAGATGATGTATGCATGTAAGTTAACAACAATGATCGATAAAACACTTTTAGAACAAGCCTCCAAGAAAACTGCAAGTTTAACAAAGTTCTTATTACCCTTACACAGAAAACACTTCAAGAAAAATTAGCAAATAATTGCAAGCTTTTAAAACAAAAAGGAACGTAATAAATACACTAAAACATCTTTCTTGAGTCAGTTTGTTTATTTTTAATCACCCCCATTTCCTTGTTACTGTTATTCAACGTTCTATACTGTTACTTAGCTTAAATAGAGAAGAAAATCTAAAGTTCTATGGTAGTCGGGTCAGCAGCTTTCACATCAAGTTCAGTAATAATTTTTTGTCAGAAGAAGTATCAGTTATTAGTACTTGAAATATTTAAAGTATTTACTAAGCAATTGTCCATGTGCTTGTTGGTATGGTTCAATCTATGAAGAAATGCGTTGCATTTCACTTGATGCATGCATCCGATTTAAAGGAAATACTCCATTCACTAAATAGGCTTGTTGCCCATTAGTCCACTTTTGTCATATACTTCGCAGCTTTGACATCAAGTTCAGTATTAATTATTTGTCGGAAGAGGAATCAGTTTTTAATACTAGAAATTATTAAAGTAGCAACTGTCCATGTGCTTGTTGGTATGGTTCAATCTATGCAGAAATGCGTGGCATTTCACTAGATGCAAACATCCAATTTAAAGGAAATACACCATTCACTCAAGAGGCATGTGATCTTTATTCTCATTAGTCCACTTTTTTGGTATACTGTGCAGTTTTCACACCAAGTTGATTCAGTGTCAATGATTTGTCATAGGAGGAATCCCATCTTGGTACTGCTATTCTTTGTCTAATTATTAAGCAACTGTCCATATGATTGTTGGTATGAGGAAATATATGCAGGAATTGCATGGAATTTCACAAGATGCATGCATCAAATTTAAATGAAGAAATACTCCAGTCACTAAGCAGCATGTGATCTTTATTCTCATTAGTCCACTTTTTTCGTATACTGTGCAGTTTTCACACCAAGTTGATTCAGTGTCAACGATTTGTCATAGGAGGAATCCCATCTTGATACTGCTATTCTTTGCTGAATTATTAAGCAACTGTCCATATGATTGTTGGTATGAGGAAATACATGCAGGCATTGCATGGAATTTCACAAGATGCATGCATCAAATTTAAATGAGGAAATACTCCATTCAATCAACAGGCATGTGATCTTTATTCTCATTAGTCCACTTTTTTCCATTACTTCGCAACTTTACACCAAATTGATTCAGTGTCAATGATTTGTCATAGGAGGAATCCCATTTTGGTACTGCTATTCTTTGTTGAATTATTAAGCAATTGTCCATATGATTGTTGGTATGGTTCAATCTATGCAGAAATGCGTGGCATTTCACTAGATGCAAGCATCCAATTTAAAGGAAAAACACCATTCACTAAATACGCTTGTTGCCCATTAGTCCACTTTCGTCATATACTTCGCAGCTTTGACATCAAGTTCAGTATTAATTAATTGTCGGAAGAAGAATCAGTTTTTAATACTGGAAATCTTTAAAGTAGCAACTGTCCATGTGCTTGTTGGTATGGTTCAATCTATGCAGAATTGCGTTGCATTTCACTAGATGCATGCATCCAATTTAAAGGAAATACTCCATTCACTAAATAGGCTTGTTGCCCATAAGTCCACTTTTGTCATATACTTCGCAGTTTTGACATCAAGTTCAGTATTAATTATTTGTCGGAAGAGGAATCAGTTTTTAATACTGGAAATCTTTAAAGTAGCAACTGTCCATGTGCTTGTTGGTATGGTTCAATCTATGCAGAAATGCGTGGCATTTCACTAGATGCATGCTTCCAATTTAAAGGAAATACTTCATTCACTAAATAGGCTTGTTGCCCATTAGTCCATTTTTGTCATATACTTCGCAGCTTTGACATCAAGTTCAGTATTAATTATTTGTCGGAAGAGGAATTAGTTTTTAATACTAGAAATTATTAAAGTAGCAACTGTCCATGCGCTTGTTGGTATGGTTCAATCTATGCAGAAATGCGTGGCATTTCACTAGATGCAAGCATCCAATTTAAAGGAAATACACCATTCACTCAAGAGGCATGTGATCTTTATTCTCATTAGTCCACTTTTTTCGTATACTGTGCAGTTTTCACACCAAGTTGATTCAGTGTCAACGATTTGTCATAGGAGGAATCCCATCTTGATACTGCTATTCTTTGCTGAATTATTAAGCATCTGTCCATATGATTGTTGGTATGAGGAAATACATGCAGGCATTGCATGGAATTTCACAAGATGCATGCATCAAATTTAAATGAGGAAATACTCCATTCAATCAACAGGCATGTGATCTTTATTCTCATTAGTCCACTTTTTTCCATTACTTCGCAACTTTACACCAAATTGATTCAGTGTCAATGATTTGTCATAGGAGGAATCCCATTTTGGTACTGCTATTCTTTGTTGAATTATTAAGCAATTGTCCATATGATTGTTGGTATGGTTCAATCTATGCAGAAATGCGTGGCATTTCACTAGATGCAAGCATCCAATTTAAAGGAAAAACACCATTCACTAAATACGCTTGTTGCCCATTAGTCCACTTTCGTCATATACTTCGCAGCTTTGACATCAAGTTCAGTATTAATTAATTGTCGGAAGAAGAATCAGTTTTTAATACTGGAAATCTTTAAAGTAGCAACTGTCCATGTGCTTGTTGGTATGGTTCAATCTATGCAGAAATGCGTGGCATTTCATTCGATGCATGCGTCTAATTTAAAGAAAATACTCCATTCACTAAATAGGCTTGTTGCCCATTAGTCCACTTTTGTCATATGCTTCGCAGCTTTGACATCAAGCTCAGTATTAATTAATTGTCGGAAGAAGAATCAGTTTTTAATACTGGAAATCTTTAAAGTAGCAACTGTCCATGTGCTTGTTGGTATGATTCAATCTATGCAGAAATGCGTGGCATTTCACTAGATGCATGCATCCAATATAAAGAAAATACTCCCGTTTCATAAGTCCACTTTTTTCGCATACTTCGCAGCTTCCATATCAAGTAATTTCAATATTATTAGTCAGAGGAAAAATTAATTTTTGACGCATATTTTCTCTACGAATTGTTAAGCATCTGCTCATATTTTTGTTGCTATGGTGTAATGTATGTAGAACTGCGTGGCATTTTACAAAAGGGATAAATCTAATCTAAATGAAGACATAATCCAGTCACTAAACAGGCATGTGATCTTGTTTCCTATTAGTCCACTTTTTTAATTTACTTCACAGTTTTTGCACCAAGTTGATTCTTTTTTATTCTTGGGCACTACAGCCTATGACAGGCCAAGGCTGTCCCAATAAGTTTTTTCCAACTTGATATATTCTTTGCCAAGGCCTTCCAGTTAGTTATTTTTATTATCTTTTGGTCCCTCTTAACTGCGTCCAGTCATCTAGTCGGGGGACGACCCCTTTTTCTTGTACCTTCTGGTTTAAAAAAAATTTACTTTTTTGCGGGGTTTTGGTCCTCAGATCTATAAAAGTGTCCCAGCCATCGAATGCGATCGGCCTTAATAACATGAACTATGTCTGGTTGTTTGTACTTTTTATATAACTCATGATTGTAAATGGTGCGCCATTTATTATTCTCATAGACTGCAGCACCAAATATTCTTCTGAATATCCCTCTTTCAAATATCAGCAATTTGCTCTCCTCTTTTTTATTAAGAGTCCAGCACTCACTACCATGTAGGATCACAGGCCGTAGGAGTGTTTTGTATATGTTAATTTTTGTCTTTGTTTAAGAAATTTACTTTTTACCTGGCTTTCTAAACCAAAGTAGCACTTGTTTGCCATTGCTTGACGGCTATTGATTTCAGTATTTATGTAATTTTTGCAGGTTACAGTAGCCCGAAGATATTTAAATTCATCAGCAGCTTCAAATTCATAATCATTCACATGAAAGGGCATTGCCTTAGTGAGCCCTCTGTTTATCTCCATGTATTTAGTTCTTTCAGCATTAATGTTTAGTAGTCCCATTTCACAAGCTGCTACTTCAATAGCTTCGAAGTTCTCCACTACTGATTGTCCACTACTGATCTTCCTATAATATCAAGATCATCATAAGCAAGAATTTGTGTAGATCTTTAAAAGACAATGCCTCTTACATTGGTTCCAGATGCTCTGATTACTTTTTCCATCATTTTACCATACAAACTTCTGAAACTTCAAATAATCAGTTACTTCATTTTGTTTAATTTAACCTGTATTTACTAATAATTTCGCTGTCAAATTTTATTTGCGAGTTAGCTACTGGCCCATATGCTTGGAATAGGATTGCTTGACATTTGAGATTGAAGTTTCAATTTTTAGGGCAAATTCTGTGCGAATGTTGTATTTTTTTCATCAAAAGTAAGTTGGTCAACCTTTTTTTGAGATCGTAGTAAATTTCTGTAAGATTGTTCGACCACTATTATTAGATCCTTGAAATTGGAGCTCTTCTCATCATTTTAGCTTTTTAAGAGCCAAAATGCATAAATTTGAACTGGTTACTGAAAAATGGTCTTTTAAATCTTAATGAACTGATCTTTAAGCTTCTTAGAAATGTGATTTTTGATCATTTCTATCAGGCCTCCTCGTAACCTTTAAACTTTTTTTGATATCACTCGTTTTTTTAAAAGTATCACAAGTCCAGATTTTCGTGCAATTTCTAAGAATTGAGAGAATTTCTCTTAAGTGTTCAAAAAAACTTGTTTATATAAGATACTTTCTAGTTGTTTATATTCTCGAACGTTGTTTACTTTCCCCTCCTTTATTTCTAAGTTTATTTTGTTGTCAAAGATTAAATATTTCCAGTTGATCTTATCTTTTAACTCACTGTTCAAGCTCAATCTCGTTCAGAGAGTTTACTCACACTATTCTTGGGATTCCAAAAGTTTGATCATAGTTTGAAGCAGTTTCAAAAAACAGAAAAAAAAAGTTTTTTTGAGTAAAAAAAATCCTGCTTACTGACCCAATTCAGTCGTTAAAATTTTTAATCAATGGGGGTGATCATGAAATTCAAATGAAAGTTTCATCGTTCTAAAAATGTCTGTTTCAAGTATTTTCTGAAGAATCTTATAGTCTTGTTCAACTTTTGTAAACGTATACTTATAATGCACAAAATACAATAATAATATATACTCTTTTAACTAAAATAATTATAACTTCATTCAAATATACACTTGTAAGGAAAATTAGCTTTTAAAAATAATGTCTTGGGGAAAACATATTTACAGATCAGAAAATTATTAATAACCAGTATAAAAAGTTTTCATACAATTTGAACCACAAATTAACATGTTTTTAAAACTTGATATATATATTTTTTTAAATTTTAAGCATTTATTTAATAGTATTTATTCGTTAAGCTCAAAAAGCTAGGGTCTCATCTTAGGAATGAAAAAGTTACTTTGAAAAAATGCATTTTCTAGTGAAGTTTTCAAGTAAATTAAATAAAAATCATAATAAACTTGAAAATGTTTAAAATAATCAAAAAAAATTTTAAAATTTTAAAATAACTCATTGTTTAGACAAAACAATCAGTAATTTTTATTTGGGTAAAAAATTAAAGTTGGAATGGTTTAGAGCTACCTATATATATTATTAACATTTTATAAGAGAACAGTTAATTTTTATTTATCTATAAACATAAACTACATCTTTGTAATTTTTAAAAAAATACCATATGTTTCAAACTATTTAAAAAACAAAATTTAAAAAAACATGTAGATAATAATAAATCTTTGCCTAAGTGTTTGTATTTTTGTAACATTTTTAAATATTAAGCCAACAATTAATAAAACTAGAGTTCTAAATATTGAGTGACAATACAAGTTCTCAAATTTTTTAAATAAAGTTTTGACACACATGTCGGCAATGCTGACATGCTTTGCCGGTGTTTCTATAATCCACAGTCTTATTATGGTATTCAAAGAACGTTATGTAGTTACAGTTGAAACCTTATCTAACCCTAACAAAAAATAATTATTTTCTAATTATTTTTTATCTAAAAAGAATTTCTCAGGGTGAAGATTCATATAAAGCATCGGAATTAAAGTAAAAATAAGAGTTTGCTTTTTAATATAAAAATCAGGTTCATAAGACTTTCAAAACTTTCAAAGCCTTGTAAAAATAATAACATTTTGTTAAAATTTTCCTCTTACCTCGATCGATACACAAGTTCACGAACGAGAAGCCAACAAAAAACTATGAATATCCAAAATTTCAACCCCTACAAATTGATACTTCGTTTTTCTTTTTTAAAATATGTTAAGATAGTATTTTTCTTTTTAAAAGAAGGGGGCGATGAATTTACACTCAAATCATGCATAAAATTAATGTAGTTAAATATACCAGACCTTATCACGAGTAATCTAAAAACTTGTTCAACACATGGACAATGTTGAGAGTTTCTTTAAATTAGCGTTCGTCATCTTATTAATCATGGAACAGATTGTGGTAGGAAAGAAGGTTTTTGTTAGCGATCGTTTAAATATTGTGGCGACCATCAGGTACTATGCTTGTGTGCTTTAAAAATAGGGATTTTTGAGATGTTTTAGAAATATAAAATGTTTTTAATCGAAAAAACAAAACTCAAATTTACAAAAATTTGACATTGTAAACTGCGTATTGCCGTTCTATAACTTTTTCTTATAATTAACATGTTACTAAGTTCAAAACACATATTGAATAAAATAAAACTCTTACTGATGGTGTATAATAAAATGTTTCCCGACAAAGATTTTGATCATAGATGATTGATATAACTGAGAATAGCCGTTTTTAAACAGACTGCTGCTGTTGATCAGAAACTGGCAGAAAATGTTTTCGCTTTTTGTTAAACCACCTTACACAGTCAAAAGAACTTTTTATTACTGCGCTTTATTAACGTTATCTTACTGGAAAAGATTTTTATTTCTATTTCTATTAATTTCAATTTAATAATAGAAATAAATCCCTTGTGTCAAACTTCATTAAAGTTTGATAACACCAAAGTTTATTTATTTATTTATTTTTTTTTTTTGTAAAATAAAAAAAAATCCTTGAAATATATGAATTCTCTAAAATAAATTGATTTTCCCACAAATCTGAAATACTAAGATGAATTTCAAGCATTTATAAAACAAGCAATGGCTAAGAAATTTTTCATTTGTGTGTTACGCACACAAATAGCTACGAAGCTTGTTCAGTTTTAAGCATCAAATTAAGAAATAACATTTTGGGAACAGCAATCTAGATACAATTTTTTTTTAAACAATGCATTTATAATTATTGATAACATGAACAAATTTGGCTACAGATTACATGGAATCGCTAATTTATTACTTATCTGGTAGTTCATAGTAGTAGAAATGTTTGATTTTTTTTCTCATAAGATTCAGTTGATTTAGGTTTAAGTAAATCATCCGTTTTTTAATGAAATGATTTAATGATAGTTTTAATTAATAGAAAAGTAAAGGGGTTTCTTAGTTTCTTCCAGAGATTTATCTTTGACATGGTATTTCCGTCAACATTTTTTTTCTTCATTTCTTCAAGTTTTGAGACAACTAATCATGTACTGATATATTAAAAAAATATTTTGCTTTATAAAACTATTTTTAAAAAATAGTAATTTTTTAATTCAAAAAGTGTCGTTAAAGAAAAAGTAAAAAGGAAAGTAACATTAAAACTAACTTTTTTTTTAAAAGAAAAGCTCAAAAATTGACAATTTTCCAAATAACCAGTAATATTTCTTTAGAAAAATCGCTCCAGGATTTCATAAAAATTTTTTATTTTATATTCAGATTTTTTTGTTTGTTTAATAAGCCTATGCACGAAACACTTTTTTCTTCATTTTTTTTGTACTTCAATCAACAAGTACTAAAATTTACGTTGTAAATAATTTGTACAGTTTTTGAGTGAGAACACAGGTTTTTATAGCGATCACAGAAATATTTTAAAATTTTTACATAAATGGTATTATAAACAAATCCTTTAACAAGTATATATACGTCTCTGGCATTTATCGAGCGAAATATTGTGTTTAAAATTGAAATATCATAATAATGAAATCATTAATCATAAATTATGAAACTACCTTAAGTTACTTAATGTAAGGTAATGCGCTAATAATTTCACTGAACTATTTTTGAGACAAATTAACACCTCTAAGCAAATTCATTTCAAAATTATAAAAAAATGCCACCACTTTATCAACAGTGCCGTCATTGTATTAAGAGGACGTTACGTGGATACAGTTGAAACTCATTTTTACCTTTCAAAAAAAAAATATTTTCTAATTATTTTTATCTTAAAAGAATTACTCGGGTCGAAGCATTCCGTTCAGAAAAAGCAATGGAAGCAAAATAAATATTAAAAAAATGATTCTTAAAAAGAGCTATGCTTATTAAATGTAAAAAGCATGCTTACGAAACTTTGTTTCATAATTCAAAGTTTTGTAAAATAATCAAATTTAGTATAAAGTTTATATACCTCGATCGATACAAACGTTCGCAAACGGGAAGCCAACGGAAAATTATGAATATCTAAAACTTTCTATCTACTCACTACAAAGTGATACTTCGATTTTATTTTTAAAAAAACATGTTAAGATCCAATTTAAAAAAGCAGTGGAACCGTTGTAAATATTTTCTAATTATTTTTATCTTAAAAGAATTACTCGGGACGAAACACTCCGTTCAGAAAACAAACAGCGGAAACAAAATAAATAAAAAAAAAACAATTCTTAAAAAGAGTTATGCCTTTTTATTGTAAAAATCAGGTTTACAAAACCTTTAAAGTCTTGCAAAAATAATCAAATTTAATAAAAATTTTACATAACTCGATGGATACAAACGTTCACAAACGGGAAGCCGATGAAAAATTATGAATATCCGAAACTTTCCAACTACTCACTACAAAGTGATGCTTCGTTTTTATTTTAAGAAAACATGTTAAAGATCGCAATTTAAAACGAACAGCGTAACCATTAAAATCCAATCTATTCCTTAAATAAATCTATTTACTTAAATAAAAATAATTCGGAAGAAAAATACATAATAGCAAAGATATAGAATTGCGATGCATAAAAACACTTAAACTCATACGTAAATTGAGTATGGTTAGATATGACATTCCTTATCACGAGCCATAGGAAAATTTCTTCAACACATGAAGACACATGACAGGCTAATAAGTTTTAAAAGTTTACACAAATATATTTAAAAATCATAGAACATTTTGTGGAAGGAAAGGAGGTTTTCCTTTAACGATCGTTTTCAAATTAAAGCAAATATTTAGCACTTTTGGTATTGTGTGTAAGAGAAAAAGCTAATATTATCTTAGATGTTCTATTTATAAAAATATTAATTTGGTTCAAAGGAATTTTAACATTTACAACAAAAACTAATAATAACTACTAATAAAGCTGCTAATTATTTTATAACTACTACTAATATGATTTTTAAGTTTAAAACACACTATTCTAATAACTTAAAGTAGCGAATGTTATCTAACAAAAGACTGTTCATATGCAACTGAGAACATATTAGCTACTGTTGCTTAAAAACAACCTATTGTTGTGAATTCGAAGCTAAAGAAATTTCATTGTGGCAGAAAATGTTTTTGTTTCTATTGTTAAACCTCGTATCAAAATTCAAAATATTTTACAAGAAATTTTTATCATGGAGCTTTTTAAACAGCATTTCTAAGTGAATTTGTTTCTGCAAATAAATGCGATATTTATATTGTGCGAAATTATTGTTTTCCATATCAAATAAAAATGAAATTAAATATTAGTTATGCTACTTTTTCTCTTCTCAAATATTTAATGTTTGCAAATGTCAACTGCACAGACGGATATAGCTGAGATAAAATGTTCTGAGCTGTAAAAATAATTATTTAATAAAAAAACTGTGTTAATTATTTCCTTTTAAAATCCCTAATTCTCAATTAAAATCTTCTGGAAATGACATTTTAAATTTATCGCGTTAATCAAGTTCGAGTTGCACACTCCGGGTTGCACACTCCGGGTTGCAGACTCCGTTCGAGTTGCACACTCCGGGTTGCAGACTCCGCTCGAGTTGCACACTCCGGGTTGCAGACTCCGCTCGAGTTGCACACTCCGTTCGAGTTGCACTTACTATTTTTCAAACCAAATGAAAAGGAAATTAAGATTTATTGACGTCTATGATGTTTTCCTCATAGTTTCAAACATTTAATATGTGATCAATCTGAATTGTGGATGTCGTTGGGAGCATTAAAAATTATTTAATCAAATACCATGCTAAATATTTATTTCCAAAAGCCATAATTCTAGTATCAAAATTCTTCTGGAAATGACATTTATCTTATTAATCACTATTTGGCACAGTTAATAATACTCAAAATAATCTTGCTTCATTATTGAGTAAGTTTTATAAAAATATTTGAAGCAATTAAATTTCCATATTTCTAACAATACAAGGAATCTAATCTAATGTATGAAGAAAAACATACTAAATTATAAGAGTTTAATTAGTTTCATTATTATATTACGAAATTCAAGCCCTGAAAAAACGCTTGTGTGTGATGAACAGGAATAGCTATTGAAATTGTTCAATTTTATGCATAAGTTATGAAATGTTGTGATACATTTCATAACTTATGCATAAGATAATAACTTAAATTGCTTTTTAAAACATTTCATTTGCTACTTATTTTTAACATTAGGTTGCACAGAACATAGAGTTTTTAACTTATTTTTCTTTCTTTTAAAACAAATAGGAAAAAACTAATACTTCTTTCGAAGCTTAAGGTTGTTGAATTAATGCTTTTATTCACGAAATTTATTTAAATAATTTATATTTCTGTTTTTCCTCAAAATGCTTTAATTTTAGAAAATATATAAAAAACTAAAGAAAGGTTGCAGCAATTTTTTTTAATAAATCATCGCCTTTACACTAACGACGTTTTTTTGTTCTAAAACGACTAATCATATACTGCTTGTTTAAATGAATTCATACTTTCGTAATACAGTTTAAAACTACTCTGTTATCTTCGATCTAACGTAGAAAGTTAAGACTAAAAGAACTACGAAGAACCATCAGAAACAAACATTTTCTAATAGACACAATGTAAGGTATTCGGAATCTCAATATTATTAGCTATTAATTATTTTTCCTCACTTTTAAAAATTCATCTTAACTAATCATGCAAAAGTAATGTCAAATAACAATACAGTGTTTAGATAATAGTTATATTTCGTGGCTATAGAAAGTTGTATTTATTAATGCTAACTAAACAGTTATTTGTTTGATAAAAAGTTAGTTTTCATGATAAAAAAGCATTGTTGATATTAGAATAATTTTGTGCAACAGGCTAAAACCAAAGCAATACTAATGAGAATTATCGTCTGTTTAATCTTCAACTTTGATCTAGTTCATAAAATAAAGTTGCTATGGTAATTGTTTGTTTTGCTTTTTTTGAGCTTGTTCATTCTTTTTTGAGGAAAAGAACAAAATTGCCTTTAATTCATGTATATTTATTTATCTTTAATGCATTTATATTTATGACATTTTGTTTCGAATTTTATTGAGGAAGCTAGTATTTTATATTTTTATAAACAAAACTGTAAAATAAATAATTTTGTTTGTTGTAAGTTGTTAGCGGTATAATCAAGAGCACTGGCATTAATAACTAATTTTGATTTGAAGTGCAAAACGAAATAAATACAGTGCAAAGATGCACTAAGATCACAACTTTGACATTCCCAGTAATCGACTATAGGGACAATTTACTAATTATTTAAACTATTTTATCAAATATTTCTTAAACACTGATATTACTCAAAAAATGAACTAAGTTTCATACATGAAATGCCTAGTCATTTTAGATAGAAAACATACTTCCCCTCTTTAATATATATATAATATCCCCCCCCCTTAAAAAATATATATTTTGATTAGTCAAAATTACAAAACGGCACCGGCGGATTCTTCAAACATGCAACATATTTTTGAAATTTTACTCAGAAAATTAGTATTTATACTTGAACATTCATATTTTTATTTGAGACCAGAAATCTTGCTTTGATCAATAATCTAAAATCAAGTGAATATTTTTAGTACTTCAAAAAGAAACCAATATGACAAAAGAAATTACGCATAAGAAATGAAATTGTCTACACTTATATTTTTTTAAATCAGAATTTCAGATACAAATTTCTGAATTAGCAGAAAAATATTTTAAATATAGAAAGTGTTTCACGATGACTCTAAAATATAGAAATTGTTCCATTTCACTTTTTGAGAAAATTCTCATATCTTGATTTTTAAAAAAAATTTACTTTTTATGATGCATTAGAGGGAAATCAATACACATCTTAAAACTATTAACATAAAGAGAATGATTTAGGAATTTTATATTTGGGGGAAATATACTTAGAATCGGGTATAATAAACTTATACCGCAGAGCCGGAAGAAATACAAGTTAATAAATTCAAATGGTGTGGAAAAATAGGCCTGGCGCAACAATGAATGGGAAAGCAAACAAAACAAAATGAAATAAAACTAAGATACTTCGTGATCGAGAAACCCGCTTTAGCTTACAGTAAATAACTAATTATTAATAATGTTTTTGGGAGGGAGGGGGAGGAAACACCACCTAAGGCACAACTAGTTGATTGTGGTACCAATGTTAACTTGAAAACACGTTGTGAATTTTATGAGCATCAGAGAATAAATGAAATAAAGAGTTTGCCTTTCTCGAGCTATAAAAATAGTATAGCAAAAGTTTATACTACCACATGAAACTGGTGTTGTCGTATGGCAACGCAAATTTTAAAGAAAAAGCAACATATTTCAATCATAGAAAATTTAGAATTTTTTTTTAATTTAAATCAAAATAACTATAAAAATTAGAAAAATGATCTTAAGTGGAATGAAAAAATAAACTAGAACTTTTTCTGCAACAATTTAAAACATTTGTGTTTTCAAGAAGCTTCGTTTGACAAACTAAAGCCGTTAAAACTATTAGAAACTGTGGTCTTCATTTAATATAAATAGCAAAAAGCTTTTTGTAAAGCTTATGCTGCATTTTATATGATGACTTATAGTAAATAATAAACCAGTGGAAATTGCCAATATGTTATAGAAACGCATTTTTTTAATAAAGTTTCAAAACTTATATTAGTTTATTAATTAGCTGAAGACATTTATTATTATTTAACAAAAAAAAAATAAAGTTGTTTTTTTCCTTTTTAACAACTATACTTTCACAACGATGTCTAAACGAAATTTGATATTTTTTCGAAAAAAAGGTAACTAACACTTTTTTATTAAATACGACCTGGTCAAATCTGCAACCCTCATTATTTGTAATATTTGCTAACGAATTGACAATCATGAATACTGATTTCTGTAGAAACTATAAACAATGACACCTACAAAATAAATTAAGTTTCACATTTTAATAATATTTCCTAACAAGCTTTACAATCTTTTTCCACTTTTTTTTAAATAAAAAATCAACAGAATTAATATCGGGCTAGCAGCCAGAGAGTTTCTTAGTTTTCTTTTACATGTAACCAAATGTGGACTAATAATTAATAATTATCCCATAAACGTGAGTTTATATGAATATCTACCAGGAGTTCCTATCTTCTAAACTGAGTTCAAGATATCAAAAGATACGGAGCTGACATCACTACAAATCCATTAAGTGAATAGATTGATAAGTTGAATGTATAATTTAATAGCAAACGGCGCAATGAAGCAGCTATAGAGTTAATCGCAAACTTTATTAAGTAATCAATGCAACAAAATCAAACAGTCTTAAAAACCAAGTATTGAACCAAAAAATAGGAGGAAACGATTACTATTCTACGTCTGAGCCTATAAAAGTGCAGCTTATTAAATTGTATGAAATTTTGTAATATAAAATAACAAATTTGTTTTCAGCTATTTATTAAGTTCTTATGAGCTTTTATGATGAAATATTTCATAAGGGCTTATGATTACATTCTGGAAAGAATGTATAATAAAATAAACAGTGCATTTTTAAAAGAAAACGTTTAAGCCGACACGTTTCATGCATTAGATTTTGTCTGGTCGGTATTAATTTTCGTTTAATAAATTTAATGTGTGAACACTAAATATTAAAAAAAAAAAACTCCTTAAAAACGTGATCACACTTCCAACGCAATTTGTAAGATATCATTTTAACTTTCAGATCTTTCCAAAGCCTATCGAGGTAAAGGAATACTTTTGGATCACTTTGGTTCTTTGATGTGATTAGCTGACAATGACAAAGATTAAAATAAAGGGCGTTTTTTCTGAGAAGGCTACTGTCTTTAGCGTCTAAGATAATATTAATAACATGGCTTCTATTATTAGTCTTAATTAAGAATGGTATTTTGAATTCTTAGATAAAATTAAATCCTAAAACTTTTAATTTTCCCCCACTTACAGCTCGATGCAAGTTTTTATTAAAATTAACTTTCCATTTTTAAAAAAAAAAAAAATCTGCACTTCTCGGTGAAACGCTTTCAGAAATTCAAGCCATTCATATTTCGAGAATTTGACGAATTAAAAATTTGAATTATTTAAGAGTTCTCAATAGTAATCAGCGCCATAAAATTGAATGTATTCTTTTCTGACAGTATTGTGCATGCCAGATGAAAAATCTACCTAGTTATGTCAAAAAATATAAATGTTAACATTTCTAAAAATCTTTTTGGTTGCTCATCATTTGATTTTATTTCTCTTTCTAGTAAAATATATTATAAAAACAAAATTCAGTGACAAATATGAACGTGCAATCATAAATAATTAATGCAGTAGTTTATGATAAATTGAATTCCAATTATTACAAGTTTTTTGTTACATCATTCATTTTTCGTTTTATAGAAAGCAAAAAAAAAAAAAAAAAAAAAAAATTGCTGACAAGTTTTTAATTAAGCAAAGAGAACATTTTCTTTTGAAAACATTGTCAGCAAACTGTACAAATCAGAAACTTCTGTTTAGAAAAAAATTTCTTAACAATACGAAATATTTCTGCTGGTAGCCATAAACTTTCTTTCTTACTATTAGAGGTCATATTAGAAAATAAACTATCTCATAAGTTTGATTATATTTTAAAATCCTTCTTCGAAGATTTAATTTCTTTTTAATGTATAGTGGGAAAAAAATCTCTTCGAAATCTATCAATATTTTACCAAAAATCGTACCTAACCCGAATCCACTATATTTGTCAGGAGGAGGGGGAGTGGACATAAAATATTCTTCTTATTTTTTTTTTTTTTTGATAATTTTTCTGACAACATTCATCCGCAACATTTACTACCAAATTAATGCACAATGCCTTTAACTTTAAAACTGAATAGTATTCACCTGTAGTGTCGTTTATATTTTTTAAATAAGCTTAACTGTACATAACCTACTTTTCGGGTAAGTTATCTAACTTGGATAAAATCTAACCACTGACAAGAAAGCTCTGTTAACCGAGGAATTAACTTTTGTTAAACTCGTTTGGCAATGCAGACTATCTTCGTCACAGTTATAAATAATATAATCACACCTCAAGCAATTTACTTAACGAAAATGTCATCATGCCAATTGCAGCAGTAGTTAATAAGTTAAACTAAAGTTAAGTTTTGATATCTAAAGTTTTCTTTGAAAATATAATCATTCAAAAAATTTTATTATAAATAATATTCTGTTTCTAAATACTACTATGAAATATTTAATCACGTGTAAATAAAGCTATCAATAAAAATTCTAAAATATTTTTCTTTAATGTTATCAAATTATCCAGTAAAATAATCCAATTTCAATATTAACAAATATCTATATGTAAGGACGGCGTGTAACATTTCAAATATAAAAAACAAAATATAAATTATAAAACAGTTTTAAAACACTAGCCATTTTTTTACCTTGTTCAAGAATTAACATCGTCATACTCTGTAACAGAATTAATGCAGCAAAGATTTATTTATTTTGTTTTGGCGATGAGAAAAATCTAAACACGGGTTCTGCAGACAAATCTTAAAAATTTTTTTCTTGGGGCTGCAAATCAATTCAGTGATTTCTATAGTTGCAGTGTCACAAATCATATATGAGACAGTTCGAAAGTTTTAAAAGGAATATTTTCAAAATTTCTTCAGGAAGGCGGTATAGCCTTCTTGTACACTATTTTCATTTTAGTTTACAGGAAATCAATGTGATTTTACTTAAGATAAAATTTAATTCAGACTTTATCATCAAAAGATTCAAAAGCGACTACACAGTAGCAAACTCATATTGCATTACGTACCCAAGAGCTCGAAAAATAAAATTGAGTTAAAACCTAATTTTTATTCAAATAGCAAGATAGTTTTCAATCTTGAAGTTCCTATCTGTAGGGGAAAATTTAAAGAATTTGTAGATGAAAAATAACACACAATTGTGGGCCTCAAACTTTTCAACCTTCACGTTCTGGTTGTACACACAAAAAACATTTCTTTTTTTTTAAAAAAAGTAACCCTTTTTAAACAATATGATGAATGGGTTTGTTAGTGTTATTTATTTATTTCAGCATAAGTAAAGAAGAACTGTCTGTTAAACCAAATTGTTTTCTCACCAAATTGTTTCATCTATCATCGATAGCTTATTTTTGACACAACTTTGTTTTTTAAAATTTAAACATTTTATTCCACCGCCGAAATCTCAAGTTTCTTCCGTGCCTTTCTAATATTCTAATCTAGACTTTACTCTAAAGTTATATATTGTAAAATGCTACCTTTAGCAGAGGTGCCAACTTTCCTATTTAGCTATCAGAAATCAGAGCACCAAAATATAAACGGAATATAAATTAGAGCAATTTTAA
The DNA here is from genome assembly GCA_949128135.1 of Parasteatoda lunata. Classification (NCBI taxonomy): domain Eukaryota; kingdom Metazoa; phylum Arthropoda; class Arachnida; order Araneae; family Theridiidae; genus Parasteatoda; species Parasteatoda lunata. Next base: position 101,107,250 of record OX421980.1, read on the forward strand.
GGTATATATACAACCTAATGTAATAGGTATATAATATTAATAAAAATATGCACGGATTTACTATTAAACAAAAAAGTAACATTTAGATTTTTAAAAAAAACTCATTTTAAAATTATCCAACGTTGAAACTTTATAAGATGATAAAATTGAATAGAATGATTTTTCAGGGTCTTAGTTCATCAAAAACTAGCCTTCGTGGCTTTTTTGCCATCTGGCACTTGAACCTCAAAACATTTATGCTCACAGCATCAGTTTTAGCTAATATTCTAATATGCTCTTCCATAAAGAGAGAAGATTAGCTTGCTGGAAGGAAAAATACATAAAGTTTCTTTCCCTTTTTCATTTGTTTCTATAAAAACATTGTGTTTTTATTTGTAGAATTGTTTGAGGAGTAAGAAAAAAATCTCAGATTAGTTGCAGATCACAAAATTTTATGACTCTTGGTAATGGAGAGGAAAAAAAAGTTATTTTAAACAGCTTATTACGGAAATTCTTAAAAAGTATAATTTTTATTATTTGAAAGTAAGTAATAATCTTGACAATGAAAGCGTAATGATTGAGGACAAATTGTAATTGTTGGCACCTCTGCTTTTATGGATATAGACTCAAAACAAAGCTACAAAGAACTGATACTCCATTTCTCCCTTTTCTGAGCTTGTTTCGAATAGAAAAAATAAGGCATCACACTCGTAGAGCGCCACAATCTCAGCATGTCCGCAACCAATGCACCACAACAAGGTTTTTACTATTAAATGGTAGAAGTGTGCTTTGTCCTTAAATAAATTCCCAACTTTAAAATTTTCAAGTTAAAAACTTTAGGAAAAAAACACTATTTTGGACTGTGCCAAAATCGACTTAAATGAGATTCTATTGGATTTGGCAAGGAGGCAAGTGTCACAATTTTCATCCGGTTTTTCTATATTAGGTAATCCCCTTACACTCTGGTTCTTGCTAGTTTCTCTAAGGTAGTCAAAATTAATATGACAATATCTCCTATGCCACAGTGTAGCTATATCTGTTCCTGATTTACAGGTGCCAACATTAAATCCACTATCTTCAGCAATTGGAGTTCTAGTCTTATATTTGTATGGCTTCAGGTAGTATAATCCATATCTTCTAGTGGCATAAAATAATTTTAACCAATCATTTGAATATACCCACAATTTTCCCTTGGTTCCAACAAAATTAGCTCCTGCAGCTTCTAAGCATGAAAGAGATATTAGGTTTCTGCGTATACTTGGGTTGTATAAGACATTTGTTAAAGTTATATTACTCATTTCTTCTACTTTAACTGAAAATTCAACTGTTCCTTTTCCTAGTATCTTACTGCAAGTATCCCCAACAGCCAAAGCCATGTTTACATTATTTGTTTCTTCATAACTTGACATTAACATTTTGTTTTTGCAGAAGTGTGTAGTTGCAGCAGAATCCAAAACCCAAATTTTATCATCATTTCTAATCATGGTTTCACCAACTTCCACAGAGTGTGTTGTATAAGTCTCAACTAAAGCAGCTGACTGGTCATTGAAATTTCTTTTCTGTTTACTCCACTTTGACTTTACATTTCTGGCATATCTATCTCTACAATTTGCAATTAAATGTCCATACTTGTGGCAGTGATGACATGGACCAATGACTTTTCTATTATTTTTTGCTAGTTTACTTTGAGATTTTCTTCTGTCTCCATATCTTTCTTCATCTTTACTTATAGAAGAAATGTTAAAAGCACTAACCTCTGGACGAATATCAGCTTTCACATGTGTAAGTCTGCTTTCTTCTCTTATCAATTCCTCAGCAATTTTATCAATCGTGAAGTCTTCATCTTTCCAACGATATATTAACTGAACTATACCGGATAATTCAGGTGGTAGATGCCTTATTGCTTGAAAGCCTTGAATCAACTGATTTAATTCATGACCTGCTTCACTAAGCTTTTTCACTGCTGTTTTAAGTCTAGCAATAAAAATGCCTATACTTTCATTAGCTTGATACTTTATGCTAAAAATTTCATCAAGTATCTGAATGAGTCTAGCTCTTGTTTTTGGCTCAAATTGCTGAACCAATTTCTCCCAAGCCCTTTTCCCGTCTAAACAATCTTGGATAAGCAGTCTGAATTCTGGCTGAATTGCATAGTACAATGTTGAAAATGATCTATCTTTTCTTAATTCAAATTCCTGTTTTTCCCTTCTTGTAGCTGAAACTTCTAACTCTTCGTCCTTCAATAAATTTCCAACAGCCTTTATCTAATAACAAAACTTTAATGTCTGTTTTCCACCTGTCCCAGTTATCATGACTTAATAAGTTAAAGCCTTCTGGTAGCAAAGCCATTCTCTATTAAAGTTTTCCAAAGTATATTTCAAATTATCAATACTCACAGCCCCCTTCTAAAATGTCCTGGCCCATAACCAGTGTTGAAAAATAGGAGCCATTATTATTTGAGTTTCTGATATTGAAAATAATCTATTATAAATAAAGAATTCACTTCATAGAAAACTATATTTATTGAAGACAAAACTTTAAATATAAAGAAAGAAAAACTACTCTTAATTAAACTAAACATAACTCTCTCTCTCTTAACGTAACATAAGAGAAGGAACATACTCTAAACCAAAGCAAAACACCAACTAACTAAAAAACAAAAACACTCACTTCCTTCTAGATGAGATAACAGGAAGTGACCCAATTTCCCACAGGAAATGACAGCAAAGAGGAAAACACAGCCCATCTATTTATTTACATTTCCAACAGAATGGAGCTTTCTAGTTTGCATGAATTAACTTTCCAAATACGGCAGCACCTTTGCGTTTTGTTTTTGTCCATGCATTCTTGGATAAAAAATTGTTTGTTTGGGTGCGTACTATCACTTCATAAAATTTTGCCCATCTTTTATGAATCACCCTGTATATATATATATATATATATATATATATATATATATATATATATATATATATATATATATATAAAATTTTTATCGAAAAGAAATAAAGAAATACCCTGAATTTTATAAAACCTTCTGATTGCACATCAGAATCATGCCCCAAATTTTTTGCAGGATCTCTTTTTTCTTTTCCTTACTGACTTGAACTGAGGTGTAAAAGCAATTAGCCCTACAACTCTTCATAAATCATAAATTTATAATAACTTAAGTAAATTTGGTTTCAGTACAGCATTTTTATACAAATAACATCTTTAAAAAAATTAAAAATGTCAGATAATAAATTTAAATTTTGAAATATTGGAAAATCAAAAAAAATTTCTTTTTCATTTCTTCATTTTAAATTCAAATTTTATTTTCAAAATATTAAAACGAATACTATTTTCTATGCCCAGAAAGCAGATCCAAAAATTCTCTTCTTGCTTGCCTATAGCAACAGAGACACACAATATTATGACGTTCTGTCATTCATTCAGTTTCTTTATGATTATTTTAAATTGTTTCACTTTATATGGCGAGGTAATTTCATTCAGTTTCTTTATGGTTGTTTTAAATTGTTTCACTTTATATGGCGAGGTAATTTGGCATTTTTTTAAACTTTCACCATATATATAAATCTTTATTGCAACCCAGCTTACATCTAAATTTTTTTGAATTTTTATTTCAAGGGTCAGGATTCCAAATATGTAAAAATATATATATATGTTTATTCAGAGAAAGTACGTTTTTGTGTCTGATTTCGTAACTTAATTAATTGTTAGCACTAATTAATTAGCGTATTTGAGGTCACCCCCAGGAACCATTAAGATTGAAACTTAGTTTGTGAAAATCCGATCATTAGAACGAAAGTTATTCAGGGTGATTCGTTTTTTTTTTTTTTGCGGGTTGTACTTAAGTTGAGAAAACTATACTTTTTTTAATTTTATTTGCTTTTTTAAAAAAGTAAACTAATATATGTATAGTGTTTCTAAACATGTCCTAATTTCTTTTTTAGCCTACTGGGACCTGAAATTTGCTTATTAACATAATGCAGCATTAAAAAAAATGAAAATGTGGTAAATTAAATCTCGGGTTGGCAAAAATCATGATTAAAAAACCAAAAAAGATTTTTTACATTTAAATCAGATTTTTTCACTGACTAAAACATCTAATAAATTGTTTTAATGATATTTAACATTATTTAAAACACTATTATAGCTAAAATAGTTAACATTTCTGGGGATGGGTAAAACCATTATTTAAGTATTAAAAAACTAATCATTGAAAAAATAAAATCATAGTTATATTTTTCAAGCTCAATTTGATAATGAATGTTAAAGATTAGGATAATATTTGTCAGTTAGAAAGATTAAATTAGTTAATATTAGAAAACATTGTTGAATGCAACTATTTTAAGTTACTTTTGGGTTGAACAAGTCTTGATATATGTATGCTATTTATACAAATTGCATTTAAATAAGCTTTACACTAAATGTGTTAAAAGTACTTTTAACAGAGGGGACAAATAAAATCCCACTTTTTAGACATGCACTGTTATTTACACTAAATTTCTGATTTTGACCATCCTAAACATTATCTGTAATTTTTTTTTAAATTATAACATTTCAACGTAAAATAAATTATTATGATACTTTTAAAATTGCAAACACATTTTTATTAAGTCCTAATAATATGTTGTAAGTGGACATGAAATGTAATAACGGGGATGTCTTACAAATTTGACAAATAGTTGAAGAGAAATATCACTGTCAAGAGTGACTCATTGGTTATTTAAAGTTGGAGTTGGCAGCATTGCTATAATAACTGACAAGTGAATCCATGCTACATTCTTGTAGTTTTATTTGAAAGTTTTTGTTTTAAAAGACTGTGTTAAAAAAACATGCACATTGTTTGTTTCTTTCTCAGTTTCAGTTATTTTGGCAACAAAATCAACTACCTTACTTTTCCCTTTAATTGTTTACACTTGCAAAGCTATCTATTACAACATCAAAAGAATCCTAGTGTTTTAAATGGGGACTGGTACACATGAAATCTGTTGGGTCACCAAGTCCTCCAAGTTCTCATAACAAATCAATGCCAGTTCCCTTGTATTTTGAATTGGGTTCAAAATTACAAGGCTGCAGAGATAAACATTGGTAGCCGTAAACTTAAATTTGGGTTGGCTGTTCAATAATGGTTAGAAAATCAGTTGAGCAATTGTCACAAGTCGCTATATTTAGTAATTCTATGTAATTATTAAGTAAACAACTGTGCGATTTTAATAGTCAATTTACATTTTCATGAATAGCCCATACACACATTAATTGATGTTTTACCTACGCATAAAATATGGATAGGTCATAGTACAGCAAACTTAGATTTGGCAAGTTTTATGTTTGGATGCATCGGCTTTAAAACTTGATATGCTTCCATCAAGGTGCACAGCACATACTTTTTTTTTTTTTTTTTTTTGCTTTGTAACTTTCTGTACATTTTCTCTGACAATCATGCACTCATCTCTACCAGAAGCCTGGTAAGAAAATTTATCAGATGAGTAGAAATTTATTACAAGTTTTTTGTTCCATCAGTAACTTTGTTACTAGGCTGTTTCTTTTGTTTTGGTAATAAGGTTACAGAATATGCGTAGAACAGTACAACGTTTTCTTGGAGATACAGGTAACGCACAGTTCGCTTTTTTAATAGCTTTCCCCAATACCTAAGGAATATTACAAAGAGAATATCCTTCCTGAATTGCCACTGCTTGTATCAGTGCCTTTTTATTTTCCCGTTTTACAGGATTCAAAATTTCATGATTTTTGACAATTGTCAAAAACTATACCAAAGTTTTTTTTTTTTTTTTTTTTGACATGATAGTTAAAACCATCAATTGTCAAAAACTTTCCAACCCTGCCTAATTATGATATTTTTAAACTGCTTAAAAATATTGTTTGAGTGCTTTAAAGGTGCTTATTTTTTGTTGCACCCTGTTATATTTTTTTGGGTAGTAATTCTTATTAATGTCAGTGTATTATTAATAACAAAATTCAATTAACCACATAAAAGAAATTAGCCTTTTATAACAGAGTTGACAGGGTGTGGGATAAAGGCAGATTATTTGTCAAAGAACCAAAACTATCTAAAATCTAAGATAATAATAATAAAAAAAACGAAGCTCGTAGTAAATTTTAATTCTGTCACATATTTATGTATCTTAAATGTGTCAAAATTTATGCTCATATGTGTTGTTAAATAAATTCTAAAACTTAGGTGTTGTTGTTTCATCTTGCTTTATAAATATGAATTGCCTTCATATATTTATGAACAGTTTTATAATGAATACACAGGGTTTGTCTAAAAAGTAATGTCAGTATATCAATAAAAAATCATTTCTTGTTTTGATTAGCTCAACATGTTGAAGGTTTGAGTATAGGCTTCTTCTACTTTCAATAAGATAAGACTTCCAAAATTCCAAGAAACTGCCATGTTCAGTTTTTTTAGAAATATGCTTTTGAACCTTGGTGCAATCCTTTTTTACTTTATTGGCTTTATAAGAGATAGAACCCCCGTGGCAGAATCGTTGTGACACGCCGACATTGTCACCGAAAGTTGCATAGTTCTTGCAGAAAGAATATTCTTTTGAAAAGTAAAAAATTTTACTTTCCTTTACTGCAGAAATGTATTTGTAATATTTGAAAATTTAAATAATAACTTTTTGACACTCTCAATTTACGCCGATAGTATTGTAAACCGATGCAATGTTTCGATTGTATTTTGTGCAGTTACTGATATTGATTTTTACATGTTTTTTAAATATCTCTATATATTTCAAACAATATGGAAAATTCGAATTATGCATTTGAGTATTTACTTTTTAAAGCAATAATTCTATCGAATTTTTGGCAGTTATTGCTGTGGATTTCTCCACAGTTTTTAAATCCAATATTTGTAATACAATATTATTTTTAACAACCTAATCTCAAAATGAAACACATAATTGATTAGTCTGATTCGCGTGACTTCGCCGTCGATCTTTTTTCCGGCAATTACTACAATGGATTTCATTATTTTTAATTATTTTTTTATTGTGACAATTATTTACAAAATGCAAAGAAAAGAATAATTTCTGCGTCCCCCCCCCCCAACAAAAAGCGAGAATATCACCCATAATATTGAATAAAAAATCATTATATGTTCAAATTAAAAAAATTATGCATATTTTTTTCCTTTTGTTAATGCAGCCCTTTTGTTATTTTAAATTAGTAAGATATATGTTTGTTAATTATTAAATATATCTTGCAAAAAGACATTAGTAACGGAGAGTTTTGTCACAACTCGAAGAAATTTTGCCACAGGGAAAATGATCTTATCTTGCATATTTTTATTGATGTACTTGTTTTATCTATTATAGATACATACATTCAGCTATTGAATAACATATATTACTTTTTATATCAGTATACTTTAAGTATTTTCACATATATATACATTTCTTACATATATAAATTTGTGTACAACAGTCATATTAAAAAATTTTTAATGTCGTTTTGGTGAAATCTTAGATTTGAAGTGATTTTTTGTGATCAAAATTTTGACAAAATAAATTTAAAAAAAAAATGATACAATATTAAATGTGTTTTAAAGTGAAACTTGAGAAATGTGGATGAAAAGTTTTTTTTTCGTTTTTTATGGATTTTCCTTTTTCTGATTTCATTTTTTTTTTATGTATTTCCTGTGTTGAAATATGCTTTTTTTTCAATTTGCAATTTATTATGAAAATATGATATTTGATGAAGAAATTTTTATAATGTGTGTAAGAATTTTGATAATGCTGTAACTGTTGACTATTGTGTTCGTATTAGCATTAAATTAGTTTTTGATTGTTGTATATATATATATATAGTATATACATGACTGATTTCGTAACCAAAATGTCTGATGATTCATATTGTAAATTTTTTCTAGTACATTAATGGTGGAAGCTTGGAACAGCTTTTACATAACAAGCATATTGAGTTGTCATGCTTGACAAGAATTAAACTGTCATTAGATATAGCTTGTGGCATATGTTACTTGCATTCACATGGTGTTTTTCACAGAGATCTTACTTCAAAGGTATGAAACATCTGTTATGATTTGACCTCATCTTTCTTTTCTTTCTGTGTTTATTGTTGTGTTGCTGGCATCAGATTTATTTGATTAATATTTTTATTTTATTTACTTGTATTTTACTGTGTACACTGGTAAGAAATTACCAGCTATTAAAACTATTTTTACCTCTCATATAGTGATAATTATGGAAAACTGAATGCGTATTGTGAAGATAAGAATTTATTATTATTATTTTTTTTTTTTTTTGAACTACTATGACATTTAACTCTTTGACACACAATTTTTATTAAACATATTTTTTATTATTTAGTATTAATTTCGGTCAAAATGAGTGGAAAATATTATATTTAGCTCTTTAATAAATTATGGTTATGATATACAGCTGTGTCTTTTCACATGTTAAAGATTATATCTTCCAAACTCTGCTCACTTCCAAACAATAATTTTTCAAATTTGCAGTTATTTATATTTAAGAGGAAGTTATTTATCGTTAAAATTTCTTTAATTTACAAAATCAATTATTGATCAATTTTAATATCATGAAAAAGAAATTCAAACTACTAATTTTGGATTTTATATTTTAGTGTAAATATAATTGGGATAATCTTCTGATAATTTGTTTTGGTAACTATTACTGATTTTCGTAATTGAAAAATACCAAAATATATGTGTTTGTAATTAGAGGGTTTGTAATTAGAATATATATTTGAAAGGGACACTGACGTCCCACCTGTAACAAAGAGTTTACGATTAATTGAGCTTAAACTGTGCCCAGCACAAGTTCAATTTAGTTTAAAGGTTTTAGACTTAGGCTAAATTTTTCTTTCACTAAATTTCTCTTTTTCTGAAAGTTAAAGAATTATACAGAAATCCTCTTTGTTCTTCTGTTAATAAGTATGGAAAAAGTAATGACATATAAACACTTAAAAAGAATAAAATCTTTTCGTATGATCCCAAAATCTATAGTCTCTAATATAGCTCTTTATGTTTCTCTCATTGCAAATTATGGCTTTAATTGGACATATCGATATGCATGCAACTTTAATTCTTTCAAATTAAAGTTTTTTTACTTTTAGCATTTGAAATCTTTTATCTTCATAAGTTACTATAATGTTCTAATTTGCTGTGCATTTTCAATATATGAGACATATAACTTTGTTATTATTTTAATTTTAATATGCATTTCATTTATAAAGAAAATTAGAAAGTTTAAACTTTTATTATTATTGTATACGATTTGTAAATAATGATACTTTGTTCTACAGAAACACTCATCAAAATGAATGAAGATGAGATGACCACAGTTGTTGGTGATTTTGGCTTAGCAGAGAAAATACCAGATTCAAGGTAAACAGTAACTGCCCACGAGCTTGTATATATTTGAATGTTTATAGAACTTTATTTTAATATATTTCCTGTATTAATCTATTAACTGGGTGAGAAACGAAATAGCCAAACTTCATTAAGGCTTCAGCAATAGATTTTTTTTTTTGTTGTAAAAATTGAATTCTTCTCTCCACCTTTTATACAATTGCTAGCTTGGTTAGTCCATCTTAATTTAAACAGCCTCCTAAAACTTTCAATAGACTTACTGTTTAAAGTTTAGTGACCATTTTGATGAAGTTACCCAGCTAATGGATAAATATCTGTTTTTGAATTCAAAACTCCTGTTTGAATTTCTGGTTTCTTACATATAATGTTAGAACTTTTTGATTGTTAGATTCTACTGATGAAAGTACCAACAGATGGCGATAATTTTGGTGTTTTTTATTATTACAGTAAAGCACATTTTATACGTATCACATTTATCCATAATTTAATTGCAGTCCTAGTTTATTTTTAATATATGTTATGTTAAAATTATTTGTTTATATAACTGAAAAACATAAAATATTGGTTATATGTTTGTTTTTTCTGTACTTTGTCTTTTTTTCATATCTAATCTCTAAATATTTGCCTTGGATTTCAGAAACTCTTGAGGCTTCCTAAACTCTAAAATACAATTTTTCCCTCTTCAATTTTTTTTCCTTCTAAATTGTCTATGTGTATGGAAAGAATTTTATGTGGTTGTGTACTCAAATTATTAAGTAATGGTATGATTATTTTAAACTTATTTCTATTGTTTTTTCTACATCGATAACATTACATGTCATCTATCTTGACAATGGCTATTGCATTGTCAAAATTAGTGTTCCTAGGAAGTATTAAATTTAAATTGTTTGATTTTCTGTTATATGTTATATATCAATTTACTTCGGTCCCCTGAAAAAAAATGCTTTATTGTAATATTAAAATTTAAAAATATGAAGGAAGGATAGTCATTTTAGATGGCCTCTTTTATCATGTAGTGTGCTTGGTGATCAGGAATGCTTTATTTATCCTAGTGATAGTAAACTAAAGCAGAAATTTCAAAACAAATGGAATTTTTGTTAAATGTTAATCCAAACTTATGAGCTTTTGTGTATCAAACTTTTCATACATCAATTTAAATCATTTGCATGCAGTGGTGAACAATTTATTTTAAATTTAGTTAATTAAAATATTAATACTTACATTTGCTACCATTTAAAAATATTTTCTGTAACTATTAAAATTCTGTAGTTGTTAAAGGGTTTGCACATTTGTTACAGAAACTTCTATGTTGTCCAATAACTGTTGCAGCATAACTGCAAACTGTCTATAATGGAAAAAAAGATCTGATTTTTCTCTTTTTTTAAATTTAGAATTTTTTTTAATTACATTCAAAATTAGCATGTCTCAAAAATATATAGCAGTTTTAAAATCACTTGAATAATTCAATATAAGCTTAATATGTATATATATATTTTTAATAAAAGTGTAAATATATTTTTAACGAAGTGTAAATTATACATGCTAATATTTAAACTTTTGTCCTTATTTTGAGACTTTTTCTGTTGAATTATAATTTTAAATGCTTTTTATAACTAAGCTTAATTGTTTTTTCTAAAATATTATGATGTTATTTGTTCATTTAGATATTAAGACCTTATTGTTGGTTCACTTTATTGAATGACACCTGAGTCTTTAAAGGGAAAGTGGTATAATGAAAAGGTAAATATTTTTTAATGAAGTTAGCTCTGCTTTATAATTCTCAGTGTTCAAATGACACTTTTTGTCATATTTATTTACATTCCTTCAAAAGCGTCATGAGTATTCTGTTATTAACAATTCAAAGATGATTTTCGCTTATTTAATCATTCATAGTAACATATTTATGGAACCTTATACCTAAAATGATGGGAGGAGGAGACAGGTACTCCAGGTAGTTTGGGTATGTATGATGTGTCTCAGTTTCATTTAAAAAAAAAGAGTATTTCAATTATTAAAGAAAACTTGTTTATCTAAATATAAAGTGCCCCTTTTTTGTAGATCAAATTGAATAAAATATAGTTGTTTATATATTTCTTATTAAATTGATTATATTTCAGGTGTCTAATTGATCTAACATACAATCTGGGAATGTGTTTGCTTCCTTATGAATTACTAATATTTAGCTGGGGGATAAATGTTACAAATTAATCTCAGCTCATTTGTGGAACTCCTTATTGCTATAAACATTAAAAGCTGTCATACACTAACATGTAGTAGGCTTTTCTAATACAAAATGAATACTAGTGGTCTATTCTATTTAAAGGGCTAACTATGTTACTCTAATGATCATTGTAAAAACCTATTGACTGGATATCTTATAGTGTATTACAGTATTGTTATAAGTAGAAGATATTCAAACAGATTTCATGCATGTCCATTTTGTTTTTATATTATGCCAGGATTTTTTATGATCAACATAAACAACAATTTTAAAAATTAGTGTATTTATTCTTGAGCTATGATTAATTTTAACTTTTTATGATGCTTAGTTTTTAAGTTGTTGTAATCCTTATCAGTTACTGAATCATATGTTCGAGTGTCAAAGAAAAGAAAAGTTAAAATATTCAAATGGAGAGCTAAAAATGTGTAATTTTATACGGTTCTATTTGTTTTTTTTTTTTTTTTTTTTTTTTCTTTCAAAAACTATGACATGAGCATAAACAATTAAATAATTTAAGACAGTATAATGAAGAGCCCCACTTTTTCGAAAGATATTTTTCTATGTAACTGTTCTTTAGTATTGCTTCCAGTATTTCTGAAATTTCTTTGAAATAATAGCACAATTAACATAAATATCTTGTTGTCTATTCAGAAATCGCTTTTGTTGCATTCTTCCAAAAACTCTAATTTGGCTTACTATATTCTCCCGAACTCTTCAACTTTACAACGTGAAAAAAATAAAATCTATAGATGAGCCTATTTCCAAAGTTCTATTTTAAGTGCTTCTGTGTGCCTTCACTTGCCTGTTTGGAAAGTAAAAATGAAAAAAAAAGGTTAAGACCCCGAAGTGTTTTGTTGGCACAGGTTCTAGTTCTGCTTGGAGCTCCATCTTGGTGACAAATTGAACAGCCTGATTGTTTATGCAGCAAGGTGCATGTTAAACCTGTCATGAATAAAAGGTAATTATGTGGTATGGTAGTTAAGAAAGAAGAGTACAGTACCAGATATTTAGGGTTCACACCAGCAATGAAAATTTAATGGTCCAAAAGGACCACCTAGGTATTCATTAAGTTTTTAAAAAAAATTTTAATGATGGACAAACTTGAGAAAAAAATCGATCTGTACAATTTACACATCAAAAATTATTGCCCTCTATAGTACTCTAAAACTAATTAGATTCATTAGCCCATAATGATTGAAGGTAGGTATTTATTAAAATTAAGTATAAGAAAGCTAAAAATAGATTCAACTTAGACGTTAAAATACTGAGATCAAATAAGTAAATGAGGAAAATAGAGAAAGTAAAAACTAGCAGAATACTAGATTAAAAATTATATAGTTTTGAATAACTAAATTATAAAATTTTAAAGTCAATTCTAAAAGAACAAAAAATATTTTTTTACTTATTAATAATTCATGAATAAAAAGGTCAAAGTCTGTTCATGGAAAAGGTTCAAGGTCAGTACATGAATGTAAAGCACAGCACAACATGTAAAAAAACATATTTTCATCGTTTAAATTAAAAAATTTTTGTACCAGATACGTTCTCTTATTCCATTTGAATACCACGCATTACACATTAAACAATAAAATTTGCACAGCAAAGTTTTTTAAAATACTTGGAATCAAATGCAAACATCTATTTTTTGTTACTATTTTGCAAATTCCGAACATATTTCTAGGTGACAAATGTGTTGTCAATGCTTGTGATTTTAGCGACATTTATAGCCTTTGAAAGATAGATGGCCTGGTGGTTTGCCTGTGAATAGCAATAAGGTTTAGTGTGTAAATAAATAAAGTGTAGTCCATATTATTATTATGATAAACTGACATTACTGTTTTGCTTTTGAAAAAAATTAAAAACTTCTTTTGAAAAATGGTAACAAAATTTTCTAATTACATAATTTTGTTAAATATTCTAAGAAAATTTTGTTTCATTAGCAGTTGTTAAAAAACAATATGTAATTTTTTTTTAAATTTTTGATTTCAGATTTCTCTCTTACATAAAAGATAACAGTGAACCATCTTTTTTGTCTAATAAATGAAAGTATAAATTAGATTTTAAAAGACATTTTATTTTAGGCTGATGTATTTTCCTTTGATATTATCATGCGTGAAATTATTGCTAGAATCCAAGCTGATCGCCTGATATTTTGCCCAGAACATAGGTATTTTTAGCCTTCTTAAATAGTCTTCTTTTATGATATAAATTTCTATTTTTCATGTTTGCACATAAAGCAAAAGAAATTAAAAGCACGAATCAAAAGCTTTTATTGTATGTAATTTTTGGCCTAATGCTTAAAATAGCCAATCATGTTATTCAGCCATGAGACTGGATATTCTGCTCTTTTTTAATTTTTTCTAATATTCTTTTTTTCATTTATATATTTCTGAGTATGTTGAAAAAATAACCCTATTGCTGAAATTTTTCAGTCATTCAACTTTCAAAATGTGTCAAAACTATTCAAATAAAATTTTAATTTCATAGATCGATAAAGATTAAAGTTAGGTGCAAGCAATTTAGATTTTAAAAAGTTTGCTTATTAGTAAATTAATTCCTTTATTAGTTTTTTGTAAGTTATAAGTGTTTGTCAATTTAGATTGAGTTTCTATGCTCAGCTTTGTTTTTTTTTTTTTTTTTTTTTTTTTTTTTGGTCTGTTTGCAATACTTAAATGTTATTCAATTTAAACTTGTAAGATTTCAAAGATAATTCAGTTTTTTCCAAGATAATTCGAACAATGATATGATGTATGAATTATGTTTTAAAAATTGCTGTAAATTATTATGTAGCCTTATATTTGATGCTTTTTTCTCCCATAAAGCAGTATTTAAAAAATATTTTAATTTTTTATCGATTGTATCTTATGTCTTGTATTTACTACTGAAAAGTATTTGTGTAAAAGTGCTTTATTCTTTGTTACATGAAATAGTCATGTTTTAAAGCTGAAAAATTACTTATGAGATAATATTTGTTATATAATCCTATTACTTATTAACACAATTCTTGTGACAATTTATATAATATTTTATAGGATTAATGCGAAACGGGCATAAAAAAAGGAAAAACTTTTGTTCTTCTGCCATGAGTTAATAGGCAAAGCGAGAAGAGGGAAACCTCTTTAATTTTTTCCATTATATACCTATAAACCGGTAGTCAGATGTAGCACACTATAAGTAGAAGTACAAAACTAAAATTAGTTGCTACTTTTTCTTTGTGCTGCTTTTTGAATGAAGCAGTGTAGTGAGCCAGAATTGTGGCGACATTGTTGCAGAACGTTACTGAGTTCTTACAGAAGTATTTTTTCTTTGGGAAATAAAAAGTTTTGCTTTTCTTTTCTGCTGAAATTTTCGAAAGATTTTATCTTTACTTCAGAATTATATTCAAAAGATGCCTTTCTCAGGTTTCGGAGTGGGAAAAAAAATACTTGTGACTTTTCTATTCTCATTGGAGAATAATAAAAGATAAAGAATGATGAAGTAGAAATTTTAGTTTTCTTTTCTGTGGAAATGCTTGTTCCAATTTTTCATGCAGTTATTACTACTGATTTCCACATAGTTTTTAAAATCCGTCAGAACAACTGAATCTCGAAATGAAAACACGCATTAAGTAACCCCTTTTTGAAGAGTCGGATTCGCATGATTTCGTTATCTATCTTTTTAATCGGCAGTTACTGCAACAGATATTATGATTTTATTTTTTTAATGTGATGATTAATTATAAAATGCAAAAAAGAAAATAATTAGTGTGTTACCTCTCTACAAAAGACGAGAATATCGCCCATTATATAAGAATAAAGAAAAATCACATATTCAATTAAAAAAATAATTTTATTTGATCCAATTTTTATTTATTTATTTAAGTAATTTAATTTATTTTTGAAGTTATAGTTATAAATTTTTTTGAAGTTTGTATATTTGTTGTTGTTAAATATCTTGCAGAAAGATATTAGTGTTAAAAAGGTATGTCACAGAAAGCCCAAAAAAAATTCTGCCACAGGGGGTAGTACTGACGTTACTTGGCATTTAAACTGTGTACCCTAATTTGGTTCTTGATCATTTTGACTACTGGCTAATTTAATCTTAATACTTAATTACGCTTGGTTTCACTTGAATAATTTTACTAGAATTGTCTCTCTCTTTTTGTTTTTTTTTTTTTTTCAAATATAACAATGTGTCAGATTTTCTTTATCTTTAAAAAAAAGAGTCAAAATTGCTTGATGCTAAATATAGCTATTAATTTTTTAATATCTGAAACTAATGCTTGTTTTTAAATAGCTTAATTTTAATTAGAATAAATTTTCAATTTTCAGTATGATGAAGATGTAGGATGCAAAGCGAATGGATTTCAGAATGATTCAACTAAAATTCCACCACCTTTTCATAGCCATAAGATTGTTTCTGAGTCTTTTCTTTCTGAAAGGTAAATTTGCATTCCTCATCTAGGCATAGAAAACTTGTACTCTGAACTCTCTCTTATACCGATTTTTTACTATGCATTTTTATTTTCATTTTTATCATTAATTTGCAACATAAATTTAAACAACAGTAAATAAAAGAACTAGATACATTCTTGATAAGTACAAGAACTAAATTATTTTCCTTTTACCCTTAAACTTTTTTGTTTTTAAGTTCTAAGTTTTTAATTCTGTGATAAATTCTTTCTCCTAATATTACAGAAGTAGAGTATGTTTTGTATACTACATAATTATAGTCAAATACACATTACCTGCTGCAAATATTTTTAGTAATTCATGTAAATATTTATAAAATCAGATCAATTAACTAGAAGTGCTACTAAGAATATTATTTGTTTTAGTGTTTTAAATAATATATATATATATATATTTTTTTTTTTTTTTTTATTTTTTTTTTTTTAATTTGTCTTAACTGGTGCTAATTCATTTTACTTTATATTAAAGATTAATTCACTACTTTATTTTATCTAACTGTAAAATTTATTTAATACATTCAATAAATTATTTATTAAGTTGGAGTAGTGAAGTTATATTTTTTAAATATGTGTTTTTACTATGTTGATTAGAAGTTAATAAATATAGCTTTTATCTGTTAAAAAAACTTTTAATGTATTTTTATTAATTATTTCTTGATATGATTCAGTTCAAATAATAGTTTTTTTTTTTTTAAGGAAAGAAAATAATCCAATATTTTTCTTCTAAAAAATATTTTTCTTTTATTGTTTAAATATTGTGTGTGTTGTTTAAATGTCTTAAAAGTTTGTTTTTATTCTGTTCATAAAGTTAGTTGTGTTATGATTAAAAAAAATTTTAAATTCTTTTCAAAGTATTTTTATTAATTTTTCATTGTAATAATATTTTTAAACATGCTCATATTTTTTCATTGTATTTTAAATTTTAAAAAAAAATCTGTATTTAAAATCATCAGTCCCCAAAACGTGTGATTTGACTGCAACTATACAATTCATGTCCCAGATGAGTATGGGTCTCAGAACTTTAAGGAATTTTAGTAATCTTTCTTTTTTTAATATTTGTAATAAACAGCAAAACTGGTTTGATTACATGAGGAATCTGAAAGAAATTGAAAGATGATTGTTTAAAAGAAACCTGCAAATTTCAACCTCAAATTAGACCTGTTATGGTGTTTATTACTCGCACCTTCCTTCGTGTAGTTTCTCAGATTTGATTTCATTTTTTACTCATTTAAATATCAATTTGCAACCCTGGTATGTGTTGTATGCATGTTTTAATTTCACTTTTGATGAGAATTCTTGAATACATGTCAATGAGGCCTTATGAACGAACATGTAAAATATTTTTTTTAAAAAAATACCTCTATAATACTTAAAAAATTCATTCAACTAATTTTAAAAAATAAACCTTGTAGCTGTAGGAAACAGCTAGTTAGGCAGTTTTGGGTATAAATAAAATCAATCATCAACCTTTGAACAAAAGTTTTAATGTGTGTTCAACAATTTTCAGCTAAATTATAATTCTTTAGTCAAACTACCAACCTTTACGTTATTGAATTATATTTTATGGAGTATTAGACAGTCAAAAACAAAAGCTTTCAAAATCAAGGTTAATTTTGCCAACATTGCATGTCTTGCCATAAAAGAATTGGAACAGAATAGCTTTTCATATTAACTTTTGAATTATTCATATGTAGTGGTGTTAAAAATAATTTTAAATCAAATTTACATAAACAAAGAATCGTACATTAAAACATAAAGTTTTCTATTACTACTATAAAAAAAAATTTCCAAAACTATGGAACGTTGGCAACTCTGCTTTAATTATGCAACAATTTGCTTCTTTTTTTTTACTAAAAAAATAGGGTTTTTTAAAATTATATTAATTAAAAATGTACTTTTGTACCTGTTTATTAGAATTTTGTTGAAAAACAAAATTCAACAGAATTTTGATTTTCATTGTTTAAAATTTTAATGTTTTGATACAACATTAATTTCAACAAAAATTATAGATTTTGAAAAAATATATTTAGAGTTTAGAATTTATTGTTTTGATGAAATAAAAAAAGATTATCTTATGTTATTTCAAGAAGTTTTAGCATAAAGTGTAGCAAAAGGCAAATACAGAGTAACCGTAAAAACATTAAACAAGCAGAAGGTATTTTTATTAAACTAGAGAAAATAATTCTAGATGATTAAACATCAATATATTTTAAAACCTGAAACCGTGCTTTGAAATTTAATGATTTATTTACATTTTAATATCGAGAAAATCCTAAATTATTTGCCGAAATAGTGCCCATTATAAAATTGCTTGAAATATTTTAACCAATATCTGTAGTTGAATGTTTATATCGGGTTTTGAATTTTCACTATAATTTACAAACATGCTCAATGCCTTATTACAAAATTGTCGAAATTCTTGTCGCAGACTCTACAGAGCAACTCTACATAAATTCCTGTAAAATTAATGATTTATGTTTAGTTTAGTTAGTTTTTTTATAGCTTAAAATCCTATGTACACCTAAAGTCAAAAACAAAATAAAAGCATAAAAAGTTTTCTTTCTTCCTAATAAACGAATATTAATAAAATATTTATTTTCTAAATTTATGCATCCATCATTCATTGTGTTTAAAAAAAAAGGTAATTTTGTAAAATTGAAATGCCTGCAATGTGCGCCCACAGTATAAAATGCCAGCAATACAAATGTGTGTAACAATATTCTTTGGAGAAAAAAAACTTCATTTTACTTTATGTTGATTTGCAGTAAGTATTCTTGTTTTTGAATTATGACTATTAACACTTTCGTTTCTGTTTGTCTAGAAGAAATTGATGTTGAAAAATGTTCGAATATTTAAGTTTCAGACCTTTTTAAATAATTTTACAACAGAAGGATAAAGTTTTAGTGCTTTTAATATTTATTTAATGGTATTTTTTTTCAACTATATTTCATCTAATATCTATGATATTAGATAAATAAGCCATTAATAACAACCAACTTTACAAGCAATACTTATCATTGCGCTTTTGTTAGTGATTTTTTTTTCTAGTACCAATGGCAATACAAAAAGTACAAATATTTAAAAAGATAAAAATACAAATATATAAGTATGTACTTGCGAGGACAAAACATGACCCAAGTCATTGCCCTAATAGTTCCCTTGCTTTCCAATACATTGAAAACTTAGTGTGTCCTTTCTGGACCCCCCAAATCGGAGCAAGTGGTCCCTGCCCATTCCCTTTCCTGTATCACAAAGCGAATAAAAAAGCGTAGCAGAAAAGCCGTTTGATGCAGAAAAACAATACTTAATTTTAATGTTTGATTTTTATCTTTTTATGAGTAAAATTTTATCTACTTCATGAAAAAAAGAAAAGAAAAATTGTTACAGAAATATTGTTAATATTTCCTTAACATGACAATATTTTTATTTCATTTAGTGTAATTTATACAGAAATATTCCCTTTAAATATGTATCGGCTAATATAAAAATCAAAATAGGGAAAGCAATTATCACACACACTTATTTTTGGGAAAAGTTTATATTTTGTATTTTATAATCGAGGACAAATTCTTATAGGTACGTCGGTAAAGCATTAAAATGTGATTGCCTGCACAGCTCACGTTTCAAAACAAAAATCAAGTATTGAGTAACAGAGCGGTATAATTAAATGTTATCAATATATAAATAGCTTTTTAAAGAGCTCTTTTATTAATTTTTTTTCAAAAGTTTGAAAGGAAATGGAGAAAAATTAGCCTCAATGCAATGATTTGTTTACAAAGTGATTTGTTAAGTGAGGAGACAATGTATGATTGTCGGAGGAAAAAAAATTCAAGGATTGCATTCTACTAAAGCATCCAGAAATAGAGGGCGGAATAAAATCTATTGTTATAAAATTTTGACCAAATAATTTTTTTGAGAAATTAATAAAATAAAAGTGACCAAAACATTCTTAATCGTTTTGATAAAGGAAAAAAATGCCCCTTACATATTGGAACGAACTTGAACGATAAATGAGTGCAGCCCAATGATAAACAGTTTTTTTTCTCCTTTAGAACTTTCGAAACAATTTCAAGATTGGCGTTGTATAGCCTCATACCCTTTCAATTTTAATAGCCAATTTGATTAAAACTAGTCAAACCTAACTAAACCAAAATCTATCATAAATTCTCACTTGCAATAATAATAAACGAATCATTCTTGTCTTACATTTACTTCCAATAATATTATTTCTTCTCTGTACATAAAACGGGTTTATAGATACATAAGTATTATAAGCATTGGCGCAATTGTAAAAGTAAAACTTGACACTAATAATATTTTTACATGGGTTTAATGTATAGAGCTTTGGAACTTAAATGAGAGGCCAATGCAAGTTATTGTATATTGATAAAGTTGTTTATTCACTTTTCTAGAAGGATAAAACTTAATATGCTATTTTTATGTAAATCAAAATTTGATCAACTTCAGGACATGAAAACATATGTATAGTTTAGAATAAAATGCCGCTCCTTATTATTTAGTTTTAAAAATAAAATTTTCCAAAATGAATTAAAAACATTGAATACATATGCCTAGTCACTATGTTACCCAAACTCTTACCACTAAGAACTGTGAAATAAAGAGATTTCAATTATGTACTTTAGCTGCCACTCCCCTCTAAATTACCTATAATTTTGAAATGCAGTAAAACATGTTACAATATATGTGACCAAATTCAAAATTATAGATTGATATTTATGAAAAATACTGGCAATTGTAGATGGCCATGAATAAGGTTTGTTCACTCACATTTCTGAGGGCAAAAAATTATCTCTCATTTTGACGACATACAATACTATGAAACTAAATTAAGAGGATTTATTTACGTTTCAATTAGGCCCGTTACTCACCCTCGAATTAGGCTACAATAATAAAATTTTATATGGTATATGTATATAAATGTTTTTACATAATAAGTGGTTAAATTTCAAATCTGTAGGTAAGTATTACTGCAAATATCTTTTATTTATGGCCATATAATATAGATTTTAAACAGGCTTAAATATATAGCCACTTTCATCAAGGTAGCATTGCCTGCTGTGTGGACTGCATGTTATAGATATACATATTTTATAGAATCCAACATTATTTCTATGACTTATTGAATGGAGCCAAATAATGTGTGGGTAACATATTGTATAGCATATTCTACAGAACAACTTACAGTCCCTGACCAAACTATTAGACGCACTATAAGATTCTATGTAAAATCGTAATTATCAGGTGATACTACTATACAACTTTATTGTTTTTACGCGACCAAAACCGGTTTGCATTTATTTATGTTCGTGTATCAATTGTTTAACATTGCAATGCAATACGTTAAAAATAAATACAAATAGGATGTATATAAAAAGTCTCTAGAAAAAAACAATTACATTTATGTTTAAATTTAAAAGTATTGCATCTAAACTTGTGTAACATATGTAATTATTAAAAAAATACAGTGTGTCTAATAATTTTGTCTAATTATTATAATACATTAATATAATACCTGATATAAGAAATATTTTATATTTATGCAATAAATCGTCTAATTTTTCCAATCCTCGAATTTATATTACATATCGTCAAACTTAACCGATTGATGTACGAAGGTAAACAAGGTTTCAGTCACGTTAAAACAATCACCTGACAATTAAGATTTTACATAGAATCTTATAGTGCGTCTAATAATTTGGCCAGTGACTGTAGAGCCACATGTTATACTGGATTTCTTTATAGGGCGACATCAGCTAGACGCTGGTCCGGGCCGGACCGGACTGCATCGTTGCAGCCAGTCCCGGTGCAGTGCCACTCCCGCTTCGGACCCCAGCCCGATGGGCCCAGTCCTCAGAGCCAATCCTTACCCCGAAGTTACGGATCGAACTTGCCGACTTCCCTTACCTACATTGTTCTATCGACTAGAGGCTGTTCACCTTGGAGACCTGCTGCGGATATGGGTACGGACCGGCACGAAAATCACACTCTCTCCCTCGGATTTGCAAGGGCTGGCAGAGGCGCACCGGACACCGCAAGAGCCGCGGTGCTTTTACGAGAACAGCAGCATTGAATATAGAACGCTATAGCGGATAAATTCTGATTCAAATGAAGATCCATGTAGAAGAATCAAGTCGCTGTGTACTAGTGTTAAATTTTTATTAAGTTAATCGGTTTTGTAAGTATTTTTATCATCCTGTGTGATATAGTAGAAATACAATAATGTACGTATTAGTTATTACATCATCTAATTGTTAATAAACTTATTCTTTCATATGCTATTTGTTTCTTTGGTTGTTAACAATTCTTTGCGGCTAGGAATAACACTTTGTTTGAAATGTCACGTATCTGCCTCAATCATGTATTAGGCATTTCAATCCCACATCATACCACTATTATTTAAGAGCAACCTATCACCTTTAACTATTGAACACTTCAAGTTTAAAGATATTTTTAAGCTGTTTTTAACCGAAATTACCGAAAAGTGGAGGAAAACTAATTCTGAACTGAATTATACCCATTGCCGAATTCCTTATCTCCTAAAGTTAAGATTTAAAAAAAAAAGAGACTGTGACAATTGAGAACAATACTGATGTCTTTTAATTAAACTGACTTTTGACAGTAAATACTTTAAATGATACAAGAACTAATTAGAAAGAAATTATTTTATTTCAGTTTTTTAAATGAGATTTAATATCCTTATAAATGTTTTTTTTTTCTCCCTAATACAAGGATAATCCTCAGGAATGTTTCCCAGACAGTCGTCAATTGCCCATTCCGCAGATGATATAAATGAAAGTACCACTACAATATTACTAAGAATATAAAAATTATTAAAAAAAAAAAAAAAAAAACATCTAAGTGATGAGCCTTTTGGTTAATCAAGTTGTGGTCTTGCTATTACTAGTTAGTTGGGTGATTTCTCTTTGAGTATCAGCAACGCTTAACCCCGTCCCGCCCCCTGGCAGGGGCATCCGGGGAGTAATTTTATTGATCAACAGAAATATACAAAATCAATTCCCAGTTTGAAAAACAAAGGGAAGATGAGTATTTACAATGAGGAATATAAAGGGTGACTTGAATTCAAGATGTAGATAGCAAAACAGATGAAAAGATGACTCCATCAATAAAGTATCGTGAAATTTAAAAAAAATGCAAAGAAAGTAAAAAGCAGATGTTTGAACAGATGAAAAGTTAACTCGGTGTACGAAATCGTTAATTTTAACAGGTGGAGAGCTGACCCAGCTCACATATCAAAACGAGTTTAAATGTTAAAGTAAAATGTTAATTCCATACACAAGGTGTTCTATATTTTAATTTTTAAAAAAAAGTCAGGGTAGGTGGAAAGGGAACTTTACAACAAATCGAAAAGTTTGGATAAGTCTTTGAAATTCAGTGCGTGATGTCAATATTCTGAGAAAACACAGTTTCGACATTTTCGTTATTATGACATGTCTGGTGGCAAGCCAGCACTAAAGTGGCTTTCGATGATTCTTTCTATGCCCTTTTGCATAGCTGGTATCCTCCAGTGTCGTTTGAGGGAGCTATAGGTCAGGTTTGCCGGAAAATTTGCTTTTCTTATGTTATCAAATAGAAGGCAATGAATCAGTATATGCTCCAGGTCATCTGTAACTTTGCAGTTATTGCATAGGGGAGATTTATTGTGAAATTTGGATTAGTATGTATCCTGGGTGCCGTGGTTTGTGATAAATTGATTCAAGTAGAAATTTCCATAAATTTTACGGTAATTAATTTTCGGGATCAGATGGAGGGTATGCCTGCCCTGGTTTTGATCATCATCCCACAATTTTTGCCGAAGATTTATATTTCATTTGAACATCGATAAATTTACTGATCTTTTTGGTCTCTGATCAATGAGATCTATTTCGGGTCTTTGGCAGGCCAATTTTGCCTGTCTGTCTGCTTCCTCGTTGCCGTGGTGCCCGACGTGAGCTTTAATCCAATGGATTATCATATTTGATTTATATTGGTCTTTCAACATTTTAATTAAGTAATCGTTTTCCTCAGGGTTTGCTAGTGCTTGTAATCCCGAGAGGGAATCGGAAAAGAAATTAACATTTCTATTTAATTTGTTCCTAATTATCCAATACATTGCCTGAAGAATCGTCCATAATTCTGCTTGAAAAACGGATGAGTAGTTATTAAGTCTATCTATAACAACCAATATGAATATCCCCATCGTACACCACGAAAGCGCATCCCACGCGGAATTCGTTATTATATATTAATTTCTCTTTGAATATATGATATCTTAATTTTACACTTACTACTTTTAATAAAAATGCTTAAAATATATTCAACGAAAACCTAGTTAGCAAGATTACGCGGGTAAATATATTAAACCACTTAAATTCTCACTCACATCTTCTAGTTATTATTATTAGACCAATTTTTCGTAACGCTGTGTTACCCTAACAAAAAAAAAACACTGTATTTTTTACTATAAAAAATGCACAAAAGTAAAAAATCACAACTGGCTGTTGACACCACTAATTATTAACTTCAAAAAAATGGCCTATATAAAAATACATAATCTTAAATTTTTTTGGCTAGATTTGTTTTTAAATAAAAAATTTTGAAAATTTCGTTTGTTGCAATATATTTCGCATAAGAACGCGTACCCTCGCTAAACTGTTCCCGTACCCCTGGGGGTACGGGTACCACACTTTGGGAAACACTGTTCTAATTCAATCATATAAATTCTTCGCAAGTCATTTATGCTGCAATCGATTGCCAGAGAAATACGTGTGAATGCTAAGAAACTACATGTTGCAATAGAACATGTGTGACACATGCAGTGAATATTCTATTTTAGACTTAAATGTAGAGAAAGTGCTAATATAAACAAAAACGCTAATTTAAATAAATCGGATACACGCATGCGCAATCAGTTCCACTTATATGTAGATTTTACAGTTAAGCACTCGAGTAATATGAAGAGCAATTTAATATTTTTTAAAATCCATTAACATGTGATATATATTAATTGCAAAATGAAAGAATTTATAAAAATATAATATTTTAAAGAAATTATTCAATACAATTAAATATCGGCGTCATGATTTTCTTAAAAAGATACAAAAACAAAATTCAACTTCTTTTTTTATTAAATATTTTGCTTTTATTTTTCATATACATATGCTGGACAAATAATTATTAAACATCTGTAAAAATTTTTTATTCTGTCTGTGTTACCCTAGATTATTACCATAGGTGTCACTAAAATCGATAGTGAAGAAAATAAGACATAAGGAGGGTTGAGAAAATTCGTTATGGCCTACTTTTGAAGTACACATTTGTCTATTTCAATTACAGGGATTGTTCTCCTTTGCTTTTTGTTTAATATTACATGCTGTATTTGAGGGGGTCTTTTGCCGGACACTTTAATGATTTTTTTGGTTTACAAGAGAGCTTCGGTATTAATTTCAAGTGATTGGATAGGTGTCAAAATTTCTAAAAATATATACATATCCTAAGAAATATAGATTAAACATGTTTAAAACATTTTTTTATTTGTCCGTCTCACCTTAGATATAGTGATGCAAATTTGAAATGAGAATGTGGGGCAAATTCGCTTTTGGCCTACTTTAAAGTACGCTAAAATCTATTTCATTTTTAGGCATTGTTATCCTTTGCATTTTAATTAATATTAAATGCTGCATTTGAGGGGGTCATTTGGCGGACACTATAGTGATTTTTAATATTTTTTTTTGATTCACAAGAGAACTTTAATTTCAAGTCATATTCCAATCAAAAGATCTTCGGGTAGGTGTCAAATTTTCTAAAAATATTATGCTGTAACAGAACTATACTACTATAAAACTAAATTACCACCACGCCATCTTGTGGCGAAACTAGTGAGTTGAACTGCGGCAACCGAATGGAGAACATCTCCAAAATAATCTCTCCGTTCTGTTATGTGAGTTTCGTTTTGCTAATTTGTGTTTTATTTAAAACTGTTTCCTCTGCTCTGCTAGTACATAAATAAATAAATAATTTCAGAGCTAGCCCGGTGTTTTTTTTGTTTTCTTAATTTTCTTGGAAAATGGTTACAAATTTTGGCAGCCCAACGTGGGGCCACGAACAGAAATTTTGTTTAAAGTATCCGCTTTCAAAATTTTAGTGTTGGTTGCTGGAGATCAACTCCATTTTTTTTAGGTTAAGACTGCTAGTCTTTACATCTGACGTGTGTGGCGTAATAAAACACAGTGGATGATAACCACGAGCAATGCTGCTAGCATTTCTGAAAGCTTCTTCCTAAGGAGTTAAGATAAGTGTTAAAATTTTTATTATTCTTGAGATAAATTTTGAAATAAATTGCTGCTTGTAGCAAATGTTTTTACAATTAAAAGATTTAAAATTGAGAATATCAAAAGCGAAACAGCTTTCGTCAGAGTCAAAGTGAGAATATCGAAAGCGAAACAGCTTTCCTTGAAAGAACAAGTTCCATTTTCCGCAAAAATTCTTCCGTAGTAGCTCCCACGGAGGAATCGCTCAACCTCCCCCGGAGCTCCCGACTTTTCCCGAATTCCTCCCGCGGAGCTCCTCAGTAATGCAAAATGTCCGCACCTTTCAATTCCTCAGTCCCTCCGGCGGGCTTCCCGAAAGTCACTCCATAGGAGGAGCCGAGGAAGAACGGTGAGGAAGTTTCAAGGTCACATACTTTCCGATGGCTTTCCCCAGGCAGTCTCCTAAGGAAGTACTGAGGAACTTTCCTCGGGTTCTCTCTTTAGAAGTGCTGAGGTAGATTTAAATCTTATGGTTTTCCCTTAGGCCTTAAAACGGATTTCGTAAAAATTAAGCCTTATGTTACAGGGCAAAATTTGTAGTAAATCCGTACCCCGGCTATACAAGTTAATATAGCTTTTTAGTTATATTTCTTTTGATAAATTTATATAATTTCTGCTTTCAATAAGATAAATCAATTATGAATTACTCTTTGGATCATTTATCAGTGTTTCAAATTATAGCCCATACGTAACACTGATGCTCATAAGAAATAGAACTTTTGATTATTTTTATTACATACCTCCTCAGTTTTATTGTCTTTAAATATTTTATTTGAAAATAGATTTTTAAATTGAAGAAAAAAATGTAAATTACTGCTACAAAAATTGTAGCCGTAAACTTCTACTAAAAGCAATGTCTCTCAATTGAAAACTTAATTCATTAGCATAAAAAACACTGCCTGTAACATATTTAATAAAAACAATGTGCATTGCAACTTATTTTATTAGTCAACGGAAATTTCAAATGAAGAATTCTGTGTTTAATATAGAGCTGCTGACAGTTAAAAGAAAAATTTGCGCACATGTTGCTTAAAAAATTGTTTAATATACAAAAGTGACATTTATTGTCACTTATGACATATGTTATTCATTTTAACTAATT
The DNA here is from genome assembly GCA_949128135.1 of Parasteatoda lunata. Taxonomy (NCBI): domain Eukaryota; kingdom Metazoa; phylum Arthropoda; class Arachnida; order Araneae; family Theridiidae; genus Parasteatoda; species Parasteatoda lunata. Next base: position 101,134,709 of record OX421980.1, read on the forward strand.
GTCACTTTTCAAAAATTAAACTTAACGTAATGTTTACTGCAATATCTAAAATGTTTTTAAATTTACTCTAGGATTAAAAATATAAAAAAGTTCAAAGAGAAATAAAATCATACCAGTAATCACTTCAAAGTCCTGTTTTCCAATTGAAAGCATTTATAATTGATAATTTTTTAGTATATGAAACATTATTTCACCAATATGTTACTTTTTAAAGATAAACTTAACATCTTAGATATCACAGTAAACATTGCATTAACTTTTACTCTAGGATAAAAATAAAAAAAGCTTAAATTGAAAAAAAACACAAAACAAATGTTAATGAGAAATATTTTTTAAATTTATTACAAATAAGAAATAGTTTTTTTTTTAAATTTTACAATTTACTACATTTTTCTTTGCAATGGCGCAGCCAACTCTGGATGGGTTCCTTTATATTAGCATTTGTAACATCGCTATGATGAATTCGTACAACATCTAAAATATAAAAACAGAAATTTTATATTTTAATTACAATTGAAAGGAAAAAAGAAATACACAACTGAGGGGTAGAATAAAAACTTTATGTATGTTTTTTATACACTGAAAAAATTTATATGTATTTTTTTTATTAATTTCTAATGGTATTTAAGCTGCAAATTAAGCGCTGAATTTCATTTGAAATTTTTGCATTTAATGCTTTTTCAAAAAACTTTTTTTCACATTGTTTTTATTATATTTTGAAATTTTATGTACTGAGGCTTTAATCCTGAAAAATCATCCATAGAAACTAACAAATTTAAGCTTAATTTTTAGTTTTGTATAAATTCAATATTTATTGCAAAAATTCATAAAAAATGTACTTTAATTGTATTTAATGACTATATTCATATGGATATTTTAAAGTATATTCATGAAGAACAAAATAAATCCCTTTTTTTTTTTATCAGAGAATATACACCAAAAAAGCAATTCTGAAGCGTTTCTGGCAATTCATTCGTGTACTTTTAGTTTTTGTCTTTTTATCTGCACTATAGTCATCAAAGTTAAAAAGGGCCTTTCACAAGCATATTTCAAACTATACTATTTTTAAAAAATGGTTAGACATAAATAATTAAACCTTTATACATGCACCCACATACATCCATTACTGGCCTGACAATGGGGAAGACTACAAAAATAATTGCTTTAGATGCAACAAATATGAAAATTAAAAAAGAATATTAGGTTGCTAAAATATTATTAAACATTTGTGATTATTTTCACTAAAATAGAATAATATTCTCAATACATTAAGCACCATTATTTACTGTACTAGAAACTACCATAGTAAAAACTTTACAAATTGTTACATTATTTTCAAACACTGCTTGGTCACAAAATTACTTTTTAGAATTTTTCATCACCAATCAAACATACATTATGAATAATAACTGCTCACTTGAATTTATTTGCATGTCAAATAAAATAAGAGTTTTGTTCCTAGGCCACAGATAGATTCTACCGAATTTATTTAAAGTTAGCAAATACTTTACAACAGTTTATTCCTTACTCCTTTCTATGGTTTTAAGGATACTTTCCAATTATTTAAAAACATGATTGAGAAGTCATTCTTAAAATCATAGAAAAATGTAATGTTAATTTAAGTTAATAAGTACTGTTTTAGTAAAAGTTTGGAGAATTGGTAGCTCCTATACTAGGATAAATTATTGTGAATGACCCCTAAATTGGAGGAAAATACAAAAACCCTAGTATTAACTTTTGTTCAAAGCCATGTTTTCCTATTGAATAGTTGCAAACCTTTATATTACAATTCATAATTTAATTCATTAATATATGAAACACTACCAATATATTTCATAAAAAATAATGCATAGCACAACTGATTTTATTAGTTAATGGACAGGGTTCCCACTCTTTACTTTCCAATAGAAATAAGACCTTTTTAAGGCTATTTAACAACATTTTTAAGGCAATACTAATAACTTTCGCTAAAAGAATTATAAATCGTAATTCTATTTTATAATGACTTAATGCTTAATGAATATTAAAAACCTAATGAAATTTTAATATAAACTTGATTTAAAAAAAAAACCCAGCTAATACAATATCAATTTTGAAAATTACTTCTTTTTCACATCGTCCACATGTTACTAAGTAAACACATATTTAAAAAGTACAATACCAGATATTTATCAATAATAGAAGTTAACATTATTTTAATGGTATATTAATACTCATACTCAATCACCATAATAAATTAATTAAAGCTCCCCGCCTTTAAATTGAAATCTGAGTAAAGGTTTTTCAACATATGCAACACTACATAATATATAAAAATGTCAGCAATAAGAGAAAAAGAATTCAACACTTTAAACGACCATAAAAGTAAAGCGTGGAGAATAAGCATTGGGATCATTCAACTAATTTAAAATAGCAGAAAACTCGATTTTTTTCTAAAGTTAAAAATAAAATTGAAAAAAAAAAAAAAAAAACCCTTTAGCAATTTATAATTTATTTCAACTACCGTAAAATCCGGAAAGTAACCCCTCTGTTGAATATAATCCCCCCCCCTTTAAATATTGTTGAAAGTGAAAACTAATTATATTATTTTTTAAACTCTATTATAACCCCTCCATCTAAAATAAACCTGTTTTGCTTTTCAAAATGAAGGGGCTTACTTTCAGGATTTTACAGTATATGAGAAGTATATCTTATTATAAGTAACTACATAATTTTGTTAAGTTTTTGAAGAAAAAAAAATTATTTTCTTCAAAGCTTTTCAAACTTTCTTCGAAACATACCAAATAATTCAGATAATACACGATTAAAAGGAAAAGAAAACATTTTAAAAGGAAAAATTATTAACACTATTTATCATCTACGGAATAACATCAAGCCATTCAATAAATGAAACAAAACTGCACTATTTTGTACATAGAATCAGGGTGGCTACTGATTTTCAGTACCAAATTTCCCTGATAATTTTTCTTTTTGAATTCTCCTGATAATTTTTAAAATTTCCCTAATAATTGTTTTGAAAAAATTTCCCTCTCTCAGAGAAATTTAAAAAAAAATTATTATTTTTCTGATTATTGAGATAAAGATACTTGGCAATTGCACATAAATATAAAACAAGATTAAAAAAAGTCTGGGTACAAGAATTCACAATAAAGTAATACCTTTCCTTCAGAATATCCCTCCTTGATCAACTTCTTCATTGTCAGATCTATTACTTAGGATAGCATTTTGCCTCACTAATCTACAATGTGGTCTTTTAGACAAAGTGTAAAGTTTGCACTTCTTTAAAAACATTTTTCAATTCTAAAGACAAAAGAATAGAAATAATTACTCTGGAAAATATATCTATTTAAGTAAAATAATCAAAAATCTAGATTCTGTAGTAGCAACAGGATGTTGCATAGCAAGCGAAATGGCCAGTCACTTAATTTTAATAGAAAAAAAATTAATAATTAATAAAATAACATTTTTTTTTAATTTTTTAAATTTTGCTTATAATTTCAAACTTATAAAAATTACAGAACAGTTAAAGTTCAACTAGCATAATAATTCTACTAATTATACACATATTACATATATCTTACACAAGATAAAATTTCTCCAAATAAGGGTTATAATCACAAAAATAAAATTTCGATTTATGTTTGAAAGAACATAATATGCATATCTAAGAAAGAATTTGTATCAGTATAATATAAATTTTAAACCATCTCTCAATAGATAAGAATTTATTACTTTGGGAAGAATAATGGTAGGTTCAGATATAAAGAAACAAAATGTTTATATATTTCTGAAATTTATATTAAAAACAGTTGAATACATTTAACTTATTTGGATTCAATCTATAAATAGCAAGCTTAGTTTTCATAAGTTTTGGAGTATGTTTCATATTAATTCATTTAAAGGATTAATTAAGTCGATCAAAATTATATTTAAAAAAAAACAATACTTAAAACAAAACAACTAAATTAACAAATGATACTTAAAACAAAACAACTAAACTTAAACAATACTTAGAGATATTTAAAAATATTTTTCATTAGAATACTTAGCCAATTATAGTTCTCAGAATAATTTTATTATTTCTATAAGAACTTCACGTGTAAAGTATTTAAGTGCACTTGTGGCAGATTTAAATCATTTGATGGAAATTTTAGCCAGAAATTATCAGAAAAGCCAAATTTAATATAAGTTACTACCTACCCTAATAGGATCATCTAAGAAAACTTATTTATAAACGTTTCTTTACTTCAGAATCACAGTTAGTAGGCTTAGTGATTGAGCAATGAAATGTGTTCGTGTATTTTCAGTAACGCGTATAAACAGCAATTTCTCAATATTTTTAATTAAAAGACGTTGTTGCTGTTTTTACAAAAAATTTAAAGATTTATCTCATCATATTAAAAACATAAGAATTGATATTTACTTACTTGCTAATGAAAATCCAACAATGTTGAACGTTGTTTATATTCTTTGGCGTAGCATCCAGTAATCGTAAGTGCGGAGTGAGTGTACGAGAGCGCATGCGCAAAAATGAGACTAAATATGATGCTCCTATGGAATTACCAAGGAGGAAAATCCATTGGATAAATTTCTAACGGATGACCGGTGGAGGAATATCCGTAGGCGATGTTTCCGAAGGACTTCCTACGTATCGTTATCCGTAGGAATGTTAGAATGGAATTTCCCTCGGCGTTCCGCTATTTATCCGCGTCTTCCCTCGGAAGAAAGGGACGCATTTGGGAGGTCCTAGGGAATGGTTTCGGAAGATGAGTGCTATATGGGTTATGGTGTAAAATTAACACAATTTTGCTTCTATTAGCAATTAGAATGCCCATTTTATGAATAGTATCTAAAGAAGTTTGTTATTTCTGATGTGAGATTTATTCGCCTAATTCCCTCTTAGTCTATACTAAAAGATCATAAGATAGTTTCATCAAATCTATTTTTTATTCAAATGCCAATTGCAATTTCTTGTGTTATTGGAAAATATCTTATTTATGCTGTGTGAAAGGTAAATATTTCTACTTGTGTAGAAACTTAAGATACTGTTTCAAAATATGTGTTGTGAACTTATAAGTATTGCTTAAAATATATTATTTGTTAAATGGAATTTAAGTGAGAATATTTAAGTGTTTTGAGTGAAAATACAATTTATTCATTGAACTTTGGTTAATCTTTTATAATATAATAAGAGCAAGCAGCTCTGTTAAATATTAAGTTGAAGGTCACTCATTTAAGTGGCAGCGATAAATCAGTAAATAACGCATCACGGGAAAGTTTTAGTACTTATTAGTCATACATGTTTTAAAAAGTAATTTGATGTGGTGAAGAGAAATATTTTATGTCAAAAGTTTTCATTTCACTCTGTTATTGAAATAAGAGATATATTTATTCTGGCGCCGATGTTATTTTTGATTTTCAAGCCAGACTTATATTTTGAACACATTCTTAATACTTAATGGTTTTGATGATAATAATTTATGGAATTGATTTAGTCATGAAGTAATTCTCATTAATTTGATGAAAGATAAACATAAAGTTTGTTTTTTCAATATTTATTTTTCTAGTGATTAGTAGGTACACCATGTATGTAAGTTAACATAAGGAATGATATCGGGTTAAAATTAATGATATCCGCTTGTTTTGATTTAGGAATATTAATTTATTTATGCTGTATTGATAAGTGAAAGTAAAGAAAAGTGTTGTATGTGCTCATGTTTATTGTTAAAATCAAAATTTAAAAAATTAAAACATATTGCAAAAGGGGGTAATTTCTATATGTGTATAATAAAAATTGTTTGATTTATTATTATGTAGTGGTTTCACATGTTGTATTTCAAAAGTAGTTGTGATTTCAATGCTACAATTGTAGGGGTTATTATTTTTTTTTTTTTAAAAAAAGTATTTTATTATTTGATTGGGTAAATTTACAAAATATAATAATTTTGAAAAAGACAGTAGTAATTGCAAAGACTAAAAACTGAGTAATAGTAAAACAATATCTGAACAATAAATAAAAATTTATTGCATCGTTTTCCCTCCCCCCTGACTCCACAAATAACAATGACTTACTTAGCCAAAGCCCGTAAAGACGATTTAAAAACTTTATCCATAGAATTGGGCTTGGAGGTAAATGATACCATGCGGATTATTGACTTAAAGGAACTTATCGTAAAATCTGATACTTACGATGAAGAATTCACTAAAACCCTTCTTGATACCATAATGGAAATTAGGCATCAAACAGAAAGTGATAACAGAGAATTAGAGGAACGTAAGCGACAAGAAAGTGAACAGTTGTTGGAGATCGAACGTTTGAAGTTAAACTTGGCAGCCGCTGGCTCAAACCCTACCTTTGGCACAGCTGCTTCAAAAGCAACTGCTGAAATAAATTTACAACATTTAATTCCCGAGTTTAAAGAAACTTCTGATATTGCAGGCTATCTGCAAATTTTCGAAAGACAATGTCAAAAATTGAAGGTAAATAAAACAGATTACCTAACTCACCTTCTACCTCTCCTACCTTTAGACATTTCACAAATTATTTTACGTGAACCAAAAGACAAGTTAGAAGACTACCCGTACATAAAGAAAATCCTGCTCCAGAGATTTAAACTGAACGTAGAATCTTTTCGAATAAAACTTACCACTCACCAGAGACTGCCTGGGACTTTATGGAAAGATTTTGGATATCAATTAAATAATTATTTGGAAGAATGGCTACATAGCTTAAATGTTACTGACTTTGAATCCCTCAAAGATTTGATGCTTACGGACCAACTTAAAAGAAGAGTGAGTAATGATGTTAAAGAACATTTCGTTGATTCTTGGGGTGCGATAAAAAGTTCAAGCGAATTGATGCAGAAACTAGATGATTACGAATCTGTACGCTTTCAGAATAAGACTCATAAAGTTCAAACATATGCAAGGCGGAATTATTCTCCCAAGCAAAATTATACACCCAGAAGTAGAACAGACTATCACCCCAGTGATATTCATAGAAACAATAAGACTTTTTCAAGTCATGGGGAGCAGCGAAGACAAGAAGACCGTTCTCTAGTATGCTATGGATGTGGCACGCCAGGTGTCATTAAACCTAAATGTAAAACTTGTAAAGGAAATGACCAAAAAAACCATGGTACCCTCAGCAGTGCTATTTTTCAATCGTTATCTAGTCCATCAAGACAGTTGGCAACCCTCCAAGTGACTATTAATGGATACATGGGTACTGCTTGCGCAGACACTGCCGCAACCCATTCAATTGCTGGTGAAACCCTTTACAATTTATTGAAAAATCAAGGAACACCCTTCGCAACTAGTTCGCTTGTCATGTTTTTGGCAGACGGTAGCAAGATAGAGAAAGAAATCTATACCACCTGTGTGAATATTCGTCTCGAAGGTCGTACATTGCCTCTAAACCTTATTGCAATACCTGGAGCAAAGAAGAACAACACTCTTTTGGGTGTTGACTTTCTAGAAACATCCGGAATTGTTATCAACATCAAAAGGAAAACCTGGTTTTTTAATGATCAGCCTAAACGTCAATTTCATTTTGTAGAACAGCTTCAACAGTACTGTAATGCTGAAGATTCGAATGTCTCTCGAACGGCTGCACCGTTAACCGTAAGAGAAACTGATCACCCTGATCACTTGCATGAAGATGAAGATACTCATCTGACTTCCATTCAGCAGTTCGAACTGAAAGATCATCCTGAACAGTTACGTGAAGATGAAGGTTCCAACCTAACTGCTATCCAGAAGAAGAAATTGAACGAAATTTTATTTAAATATAAAAGTAGTTTCCGTCTAGGGGGAGAGGCAACTCCTTTTATTGAACATCACATTGATACACAAAACCATTGTTGTAACAGAACTATACTACTATAAAACTAAATTACCACCACGCCATCTTGTGGCGAAACTAGTGAGTTGAACTGCGGCAACCGAATGGAGAACATCTCCAAAATAATCTCTCCGTTCTGTTATGTGAGTTTCGTTTTGCTAATTTGTGTTTTATTAATAATTTGTAACTGTTTCCTGTGCTCTGCTAGTACATAAATAAATAAATAATTTCAGAGCTAGCCCGGTGTTTTTTTTGTTTTCTTAATTTTCTTGGAAAATGGTTACAATGCTAAGAAATATAGATTAAACATCTTTAAAAAAAATTTTAATTTGTGCGTGTCTGCCTAAAGTATTAGCACAGGTGACGCTAAAATCAATAGTGTTGCAAATTAGATATAAGAAGGGAGGGGAAAATTTGTTTTGGCCTACTTTTGACATAATAAGCTATTGTCTATTTCAGCTCTAGGCCTTGTTCTCATTTGCTTTCTAATTAATATTAAATGCTGCATTTGAGGGGGTCATTAGGCGGACACTTTAATGATTTTTCATATAATCTTGGATCACAAGAAAACTTTGGTAGTAATTTCAAGTAAATGGATAGGTGTCAAAATTTCTAAAAATATATACACATGCTAAGAAATATAGATCAAACATATATTGAAAGATAAGGCGAGAAAGCAAAAAAAGTAGCCGTATGAATAGCGTCACAAACAATTTATGGTTTATTATCCAGTGATTGGTGCAAAAAGATCTTAACTATTATTTTTATCTTGTTTACTGTGAAAAGTAACAAAATGAAAAAAAATTAAATCATTGATATGTGCCATTATTTTGGAATAAAGATACATTTTAGAAGCAGTGGGCTATAAATTTCTGGTAAGCAACTCTAGATTGTGTTAATTAGTCCAAAAATAAGTTCTGTCATGAAATTTGTTTAGAGTGGCACCCATGTAGGTACGTCGGTGAAGCATTAAAATGTGATTGCCTGCACAATTGTCGTTTCTGGAGAATCCTTTCCGATCCAAAATCACAGGTGTTCATCACTCAAAGTTTTCCCCATCCCTCGATGAATTAGGATAATATTTTATGAATCAATATTTTCAAATATTAACCTTTTGACAAAAATTTTAAAACTAGCGAAGAGTGGTGTTTATGAAAAAAAAAATATTATGAATGTTTCTAAAATATAGATGGAACAGTTGTGTTCATCAAGGCACTATTTTATAACAAATAAAACAGCTATGAAATAAAACTAAGGAAATTTAAATATACACTACCGCGCAATAATAAATAAGACCAGGGCCGGATTAAGACCTCTTGAGGCCCTAAGCACTGAAAATATTTTGGTGCTCCCCCCCCCACTCTAACAATTAAAATATATCTAGTATTAAGTCACTGGTTAATTCAAAATATACAATCACAAAAAAATTATTATGAATGTTTCTAAAATATAGATGGAACAGTTGTGTTCATCAAGGCACGATTTTATAACAAATAAAACAGCTATGAAATAAAACTAAGGAAATTTAAATATACACTACCGCGCAATAATAAATAAGACCAGGGCCGGATTAAGACCTCTTGAGGCCCTAAGCACTGAAAATATTTTGGTGCTCCCCCCCACTCTAACAATTAAAATATATCTAAGTCACTGGTTAATTCAAAATATACAATCACAATTTTTTGTAAAAAAAAGTTTTTATTCAAATTAAATTTAAAACAATGAAAATAGAATCAATTGAAAACTTTTCAATTAATATAAAAAAAAAAAAACTTATGTTTGTGTGTATGTTCAATGTGCAAAAAAGCAAACACTTTGAATAACTTATGATCGAAAGTTTGAACTTTTATATACTAAGACTCAAAATAGTTTAAATTAAAAAAACAGACAAGTAGTTTTTCTAAAAAAAGCATGCCTTTTTTTTCCAATTGATTCGAATTCTTGACTCTTGAAATGAATAACCATATCTCGAGAATTTTTCAAACGAACTAAAACATTTTAGGGAACAATAATAAAGTTCATTTACCTAAAAATAGTTATTTGTAAAAATAATTTTTAAGAAGTATTAATTATTTTATATTATTTTATTTATTAAGAGAATAGTCAAAAGAACTTTAAATTGAAAATTTAACAAATGTCATTTCGAATGACAAAATACAAAATTTAATGTGTACTAAATTAATCAAATAAACCTTAATTATTCAATTTTAAAAAAGTTATATATTTAACATTTAATTTCTCAAGAACTTTTCGACAGATTTCTTAAAAATTTTATATTTTACCATTTAAATCAATATTCTTTAAAATTATATAAAAATTTGTAAAATTGTTCCGATCAAAATTGTTCAAAATTGTTCCGAATAAATAATTAAAAAAAAACTATTTTTGACAGAGAATTATTTTCAGGCAAATTTTTTTCAATTCGTTTCAAAAGGCGAAATGCATGAAAACTGCAATTGAATAAAAAAAGAGTCAAAACTTTCAACCTAAAAAATTTTTTGGGATCTTAATTTCCATATTGTGAATACCATCAATATTTCAAGAGGCAAATATCCAAATTCAATAACAACAACATTTATATATGTATGTAGAGGAAGCACGTTTGCCTGATTTCATAACTTAAAAAAATATCTTCTGCACCAACTAATTAGCATATTTTAAGTTTGGCCCTCAAACCATTTAGATTGAGATCTAGTAAGTTAAAATCCGATCATTAAATCAAGAGTTATTCAGGTTTTTTATTTTTTTTTATTTTACGCACAGTATATAATACAGCAACACTTTTACTATAAATAATGCTTTTCATTATTCCTTTTTCCTTAAGAAACCTAATATGTTAATAATGATAGGAAGAGAAATGAGGGGAAAAATAGTGATGAGTAAGGCCCGGATTTTGATGACATTTGCATTTTTTTGCATTTTTTGCATTTTCGGACATTTTTTGTCCTTTAGAGCATTTTTTTAGATTTATAGGGCATTTTCTTTAAATTTTGGGGCATATTTTGCATTTTAAAGTATTTTTTAAATTTTTTGTTAATTTTTTCCAATATTTATTATTTTTTATCATTTTTTATTATTACACTGGCTTCCAAACAATGAAGAAAATCTCTAGGATATTAACAGGTGAAGCAACATCTTTTCAAATTGAAGAAGAATTGTCAGTGAGTGAGACCGTCTTTTTCAAGTACGCACCAATAACATCAGTAGACGTTGAAAGAAGCTTCTTCAGGTATAAAAATTAACTTTCAGACAAGAAACGCTCGTTTACATTTCAAAATATTAAAAAAAAAATTAATAATCCAATGTAATTCTAATATTTAGTAATATTATGAGATGGAAGTTGTTATATTCATTAAAGTTTCTATACAAAATGAAAATGTTTTGGAGTCAATATATTTTCCTTTTTTTTTGTTATTTTAGGATATAAAACATATTTTTCAAACTTTAATGAACGTAGAACAAGTATTGCATTGCTTTATATTTTTTGAAATGACTCATAATAATTTTAAAGAATAAAAAATTGTTTTAGTTCAATATTTTTACTTTATTTAAGTCATGTCATAAGGCGTTTTTAGCGAAATTTTTGCATTTCAAGGGCATTTTTTGCATTTTTTGCACTTTTAAAGGGCATTTTTTGCACTTTTTAAGGGCATTAATTGAGATTTTTTAGGTCATCAAAATCCGGGCTCTAGTGATGAGTAATTTTATAAATGCAACAATTATCTTTAATGATCCTATAAAATCTGGATTAAAAATCAGAAATGAACTTATTTCATAATAACAACTCACTCTAGATTGCATCTGTGGAAAACAGAACTAATTATCTAATAGAATTATTACTATTTCGTTTTATATTTTGGACATTCTCGTAATTAAATGACCTGTCGAAGTCAAAGGTACAGAAGAGCTTAAGAGCAATAAATTACTATAAATTAAATCTTAATTTGACTAGTAAAAAAATGACCTTTTAGAAAAAATGATAGAAATCACTTAAAACTACTGCATTAAACCTGTACTTGAAATTCTCATAAGTGATAGCAGAAACTTAGGTCTGAAAAAGCTGTTACAGTAAATAAACACTCTGTCCTCAATAAGTAAATAAATGCATAAACAAAATACATTAAATAACTATAAATTAAATGATCAGATTTTCATTTACAAATTCAGAACATTCGTGTTTTTATAATACAAAACAAAAACATAAATATAGCAACAATGAATATAATATAAAAACTGAACTTAAATAATAATCAGTAGAAAATAACAGACCATCATTTTTAATTTATTCACTTTTTTTTGTGTTACAATATTTTTTATTCCTGTATGCAAACGCGTACATAATACCACATAAGTTTTATAGAAAATAATTTTAGGTTTGGAAAAATATAATCATAAATGTAGTTAATCCTATGTATGTAATTTTCTTAAACCAATATTTATCTTAAACCAACTAATATCTACTTTGCCTACTAAAATTTTATGTACTAAATATTTTACATATTCTTTACAACATTTAAAGACAAATAAATCAAAATAAAATTTGTGCATTGTTACCTAAAATTTTTATTTTAAATCGAATAACTATTTTAATTATAACGTCATAGAATGAAATTTATTTCGATGACATCAATCATTTAAAAAATTTAATTACTTCTTAAAACTTATAATACGGCATCCCCTCTTAAAAAACATGTCACATTGTATTTTTAACAAAAACTATAAATTTGTTTTTATTACTTTTGAGTATTATTGTGTAATAGAATGCTTAAAATGTAAAAAAAATTATATAATTTTTAATAATTGTAATTTTATTTTTACATTTAAGTTTGTTTAATTTTTTATTATTAAAATATAATACTATAGGAAAATTAAACTCTTCACTTATATTGATTTAGACAAAATCAATATTGATCGATAAATAATAATTATGGATAAAATTATTTGAAGGGTTTAGCTACTACCTGAAGCAACATCAGCTTTACACTATTGCAGCATGCTTTCAAAAGCAATAATTTAGAATAATGTTTTAGTAGAATATACTTTTTCTGTGCATTCATGTAGGATTCAGTGCATTCACGTATATACGGGGGTGTGTAAATACGGGAAATTAGTTACTGATTGTAGCATAAATAATGTTATTGGTTAAAAATTATGTCAATCAAGATACTTTTCTTTTCCTAGACCTCCCACTTTCTTCAATCTTAAGTCACCATTTATTTGTATCTCTACCCCTCTCGAAAGGAAGACAAGAAAACAATTTGAATTTTCTGAGCTATGCACCCTTTTTTCTTTTTTTTTTTAAAAAAAAAAAGAAGGGGGAATGAGTCACCTACAGGATGCTTAAAGATATCTGAGATTAAAGGATGTTTTCTATCTGTAGTAAATCAATTGGTTAGACTTGGACTTGTCCTTAAAGTGGTTCTTCTCGGAAAATTTAGCTTTGTATTCTAACATATATGTTGGTGACAATCACGGTGGTCCTTTTCAGGAACCTTCGAATTCATGAAATTGAATGCTGGCAACATACAGCTTTTGTTGTTTTATGGCAAGATTGTTTGTTATAGGCAGAAAGCAAGATCAAGTTAAATTGAACCACGTTTACCAGCAGTCTGTTACTTATAATAAAATAACAGGAACAACAATATTTTCCCCACTCCTTTATGCAGAATGACCAATTTTTATTTTAAGAAAAAGTTAAATGAACAATGGAAGTACCTTAATTAATTATTGATTTATTTCATTCTGATGTTCACACCAGCTACAAGTAAAAATTAAGCATAACTATTAAATTTATTTTTAGTGACAGAAATAATATTATTATATTCAAAATATTTACATGTTCAAATAATCATAATAAAAGTTGATGAAATTACACACAAATATTGTATATATATATATATATATAATAATTACCATTAAGTATTTTCCTTATTAGTTATTAAATTCAATTAATAAAAATATCTTTCTTAGATTTGCTATTTATTTTTAATTTGAAATTTTCAGTACTTTTCTTATTTCTTAATTTTTACAAATTTCGTTATAAGATGTTCAAAATATAGTTTACTTGCACAAAAACCAATTCAATGATTGAAAATTTGATTTTATTGCTACTTATTTCTTGGATTTGATTTAAAAATTAAATTAGTTTTAATGGGTATTCTTCTTAACGTATTTTTCACCGTCAATGAACATGAGGTTCACATTGTGAATTTACACATCTTTTGTGCTCAACTTTCATAACATTTGTATTTATACAAGACTCTAAGGACTAAGGAACCTATAATTCTTTCCTTATTCAAAAACTATCTGCTTGCATTCATATTACGTAGTATATATTTTAAATCTTAAAATCAAATTTCGATATATATAGATAAAAAAAATCATAAGTGATGCGAAGTATGTGGTCATATTTTTCGCAAATTTAACCTCTCCTCCGCAAAGAAATTTCGAAAAATGATACTTAAACACAGCTGCTTTTTCATAATTTAGTGAATAAAAAAAATTATTTGACGTAAATTTTTGAAATAAAATTTTGCTACATAACCTTTACGTAATTTGATGACTTCTTTTCCAGTTGCCATAAGAATATAATTAAAAGTATAGTATAAGCAAATATTTTATATAGTATAAACAAAAACATGCACAAGAACTGCAAACGTGCACGACATAGTTTTTCTTTTTTGCATCAAAAATCAATTTTTTTACATCAAATCATTGCATCAAAAATTTGTAAATCAAATTTTTTTTTCATGAGAAAATCAAATTGCCGAAGTATTACCTTGCTACAACTTCGAAAAATATTCTGTAAACATGAATCGTGGCAGTATGTTATAGAATTATTGTGATGGATAAATAAATAGAGCTTTTATCGCATACTAATTCCCTACCTAATTTCATTATAAGACCAAAAATTTTTGATTAAAAACATCTTTCGTTTTTTTTATTTTTATTATTATTATGTCAAATTTCGTACTTAGAAATGGTTGTTATCTACTCTTAAAATGGAAGCTCACAATAATAAATTTATAATATCAATGTTTCAAGGAAAAAAAAAATGTATGTACTGCGAACATTTAGTTAGGCATTGTGGTGCCCCCCTATCCTCTGGTGCCCTAAGCACGTGCTTAGTGTGCTTAATGGTTAATCCGGCCTTGAATAAGACACTATCAGTTTTTGACCTTTTTTTTTTATTTAATTCCTCAAAAAATACCTAGAAGATTATTTTATAAATTTCAAGAGTGTAATAAATTTTAAAAACTTCAGAGGTGGTCTAAGGGGCTGGCAATAAGTTATGAGCGAAAACAAGTATTATAACAACTTATTTCAGAAAATGTAACAATAAATTTATTAACTCAAACGACACTTTGTCATTATTTGTAAGAA
Organism: Parasteatoda lunata; assembly: GCA_949128135.1. NCBI lineage: Eukaryota > Metazoa > Arthropoda > Arachnida > Araneae > Theridiidae > Parasteatoda > Parasteatoda lunata. The sequence goes on from OX421980.1 coordinate 101,149,935, forward strand.
TTGCATAAAATTTCGGAAGCTAAGCTTAAATTTGATGAAAATATGGACATTTTTATAAAATAAATAAATAAATAAGAACTTTTATATGTCCTACGATTTTTTTCCTAAAACAGCAAAAATATTCACCAAAATAAAAGTTTTAGGAGCAATTTTTCATTAACAACAAGCATGCTAAAATTAAAAAAAAAAAAAAAAAAAAAAAAAAAAAAAAAAAAGACATTTAAAATACGTTTTTAAAGTAGTTCTTTCCCCCGGCGCAGAAAAAAATATTTTTTCCTAATTTTGCAGTATAATTGTTTGAAGATCTTCAATTGCCAACAAAATTTTGAAAAAAAAAAGTTTTATTTTTCGTTTTTTTTCCGGGCATGTGCAATGTGAAAAAAATACTTAATACGCTCATATCTTGCGCAATTTTTAACGATTTATTTTCTGTTCAATTTTAAAATCATTATGTTGAATTAATTAAAAATTGTTACAAAACTTTTGTTCAATTTCATTCAATATTCTTAAGCTATAGCAAAAAGCATGTTACAAAATAATCCTCAAATTAGGGCAGTGTATGTTCTACATTTACATAACTGTAAGAGGACCAATTGTACTCGATCGTGAAATAGTGAAAAATTCTTTTGATTGAGGTATTACCTATGACAGGGATGGGCAAACTACGGCCCGCGGGCCAACTGTGGCCTGCCAGAAGGTTTTATCCGGCCCACGGATAGAATTTTAACTTGCCGATGCGTTGCGAATATAAACAATATACATCCATTCTCCATTAGAAAATACAGAATGGCATTTCTCACAGATCTTCTTTTTCATATGAACAACTTGAATGTTAAGATGCAATGGAAAAATCATTTCATTGATGATATCTGTGCCCATCTCAAAGCTTTTAAACTGAAGCTTAATTTATTTGCCGATAACTTGTCTCATTTCTCGACGTTAAATTCAATACCCCCAGTATATAAGAAAAAGCTAAAGAATTATGAGGATGGCTTGAAAAAACTTCATTTTTAGTTTCAGGTATCAATATTTCAGTGCCATTCAAATAGAATTAGATATTTTTACCATGCCTTTTAACGTAAATTGTGTTGTAAAACAGTGAGGTCAGATTTGCAACTTGAATCTGAATCATCATCTACAATCATCTGAAGCAGTTGTTTCTAACCGTGCCAGAGTTAGAGTTTTAAAAATCATTACCAAAAGCTTGTTTCCCAAACTTAATAACTCAACCACAGAAAATCAGCGCCATGTTTGATTCATCTTATATATGTGAACAAGTGTTTTCAACTATGAACCTTAGAAAAAATAATTTCAGAAGTAGACTAACAGATAAGCATATAGCCTCGTTCCTTAAAATAAGTACACCTCACTTCGAACCTTAATATAAGGAACTTTAAAAAATGAAATCGCAATTTTATTCATCTCATTAAATATTTAAATTAAGACTTGTATATTGTTTCTATATTTTAGAACTTTTTACTTGGCTCACCTAACTTTTCTTTTTCGATTTTTGGCCCTCGACCTAAAAAGTTTGCCCATCCCTGACCTATGATATGATAAGAAAACGTAAGTTTATATATAATTCTATGCTATTAACCTAGATTTCTGATAGAAAATTCTTCGTGAAGGGGAATTTATTTATTATACTGGATATAACCTATATACTGATATACTATTCAATAAATATATGCTATATACTAAACCGTCTAGACCAGAAAAAAAATCCTAAAATTCGATAAATTTTTTTTTTTTGGTACTTTGGAAAATCGATATTTGTCTTAAATTTCATTCATACACATAAACATTTTCAGAATTCAAAGACTTCTTTTTTTGAATAATTTAAATCCTATTTTTATGTAATTTTAATTTAAGAACTTATAAAATTAAATTAAATAAATTAATATACTTCTATCGACAGCAGTTTATGATAAAAATTTTTTTACATGAATGTAACGGTAATTTAAAAAAAAGTTATGATATATTTTACAAAAGCAGGAATTAAAACTTTAGTTTTTTGAATGATACTGAATCTAATTTTATCGAAAAATCATTACTTTAATAACAAAAAAGTTTATCTTACACAACTCAACAAAATATTAGTACAGTAACATATTTGCAAGGATCTCTAAAGTATTTAAGTTTTAATAAATTCTGCCGAATAGTTTTTTCCTTATTATTTTAAGTCTTACTTTTTTATAAATTGATTACAAGAAATCGATTTCAAATTTAGAAGTAAGAGAAAATTCATTAATTTGTTTTAAAATAAATGTTTCAAACAGAACTATTTTATTTCGTCTCAACTTTGGACTGATTCTAGATCTCGGAGTTCCATAGTTATTAAGGTTCATATCATTGACAAAGAAAGATGCTCGATTTTACACAAAGACTACCTCACCCATGCTAGACTACCTAAAATGTTGCAAAAGGAGTTAAAAAACAGCAAATAAATTGATTTTTCTGGATTTTTTCCAGTTTTTTTCCCATTTTCCAAATAAATAAAAAACTTTCTTACATGCAGGACCCTGCAGAATATCAAAAAACACAGAAAAAAAAACATATAATGCAAAGGAAAAAAATTTAAAAAATTAACCGCCCCTGGGATTTGAACTCGGGACCTCTGACCTCAGCCATGACTTGACAGTCCAGCGATCTACCAAACAGGCCACTGTTACACGTCAGGCCAGCAACAACTTTCCTTCAAAAGCCCTCTCGCATTCGGCTGTGCATTTTACCTTTGCCCCCCCCCCCAATTGGATTATAAAAATTTCCTTCAGCAGCCATGGTTGGACCTTGGGGACCTACCTTGGGTCAGAGTTTGAAAATTATAACTTAATACCAAAGGGAGCCAGGGGGTCTCGAAGCCTGAACCTCATTCTCGACATTTCGCTTCTTTTTATTATTATTATTTTTCCATTGTGCGTTTACATGCAAGACCCTGCAAAATACCAATAAAACACATTAAAAAAATAATATAATGCAAAATAGACGAAATTAGAAAAAAATGAAAAAATAAATTGTAAAATTGCCAGCCCTTTGGATTCGAACCCGGGACCTCTGACCTCAGCCATGAAACGACAGTCCAACGCTCTACCAAACAGGCCACTGTTTCACGTCAGGCCTGCAACAACTTCCTTTCTAAAGCCTTCTCACGTTCGGCCGTGCATTATACCTTTTGGGGGCCCACTGAGCCCCCCTAATTGACCTATGAAAATTTCCTTCGGCAGCCATGGTTGGACAATGGGGGACTAGCTTGGGTCACAGTTTGAAAATTATAACTTAATACCAAGGGGAGCTAGGGGATCTCGAAGCCTGAACCTCATTCTCGATATTTCGCTTTTTATTTTTTATTATTCCATTATGTGTTCGATAACAAAGAAAGATGCTCGATTTTACACAAAGAACCCCTCACCCCCATGCTAGACTACCTAAAATGTTGCAAAAAGAGTCTAAAAACAGCAAATAAATTGATTTTTCTTGATTTTTCCAGTTTTTTCTCATTTAGCCAATAAAAAAAATTATTTCTTACATGCAGGAACCTGCAGAATACCGAAAAACACATTAAAAAAATAATATAATGCAAAATAAACGAAATAAAAAAAAGGAAAAAATTTTGAAAAATTGCCCTCTCCTAGGATTCGAATCCAGGATCCCTGGCTCCAGTCAAAAGTTGACAGTCCAACGTGCTACCAAACGAGCACTGTTTCACTTCAGGCCTGCAACAACTTGCCTTGAAAAGCCTTCTCCCGTTCGGCGGTGCATAAAACTTATATTTGACTTATAAAAATTTCCTTCGGCAGACATGGTTGGACTATGGGGGACTACCTTGGTTCAGAGTTTGAAAATTATAACTTAATACCAAGGGGAGCTAGGGGGCATCTTTGCATCTTTTTTTAATTTTTTTAATTTTTATTATTCCATTATGCGTTCTTTAACAAAGAAAGATGCTCGATTTTACACAAAGAACCCCTCACCCCCATGCTAGACTACCTAAAATGTTGCAAAAGGAGTCTAAAAACAGCAAATAAATTGATTTTTCTTGATTTTTCCAGTTTTTTCTCATTTAGCCAATAAAAAAAATTATTTCTTACATGCAGGAACCTGCAGAATACCGAAAAACACATTAAAAAAATAATAAAATGCAAAATAAACGAAATTAAAAAAAGGAAAAAATTTTGAAAAATTGTCCTCTCCTAGGATTCGAATCCAGGATCCCTGGCTCCAGTCTAAAGTTGACAGTCCAACGTGCTACCAAACGAGCACTGTTTCACTTCAGGCCTGCAACAACTTGCCTTGAAAAGCCTTCTCCCGTTCGGCGGTGCATTAAACTTATATTTGACTTATAAAAATTTCCTTCGGCAGACATGGTTGGACTATGGGGGACTACCTTGGTTCAGAGTTTGAAAATTATAACTTAATACCAAGGGGAGCTAGGGGGCATATTTGCATCTTTTTTTTATTTTTTTAATTTTTATTATTCCATTATGCGTTCTTTAACAAAGAAAGATGCTCGATTTTACACAAAGAACCCCTCACCCCCATGCTAGACTACCTAAAATGTTGCAAAAGGAGTCTAAAAACAGCAAATAAATTGATTTTTCTTGATTTTTCCAGTTTTTTCTCATTTAGCCAATAAAAAAAATTATTTCTTACATGCAGGAACCTGCAGAATACCGAAAAACACATTAAAAAAATAATATAATGCAAAATAAACGAAATAAAAAAAAAGGAAAAAATTTTGAAAAACTGCCCTCTCCTAGGATTCGAATCCAGGATCCCTGGCTCCAGTCTAAAGTTGACAGTCCAACGTGCTACCAAACGAGCACTGTTTCACTTCAGGCCTGCAACAACTTGCCTTGAAAAGCCTTCTCCCGTTCGGCGGTGCATAAAACTTATATTTGACTTATAAAAATTTCCTTCGGCAGACATGGTTGGACTATGGGGGACTACCTTGGTTCAGAGTTTGAAAATTATAACTTAATACCAAGGGGAGCTAGGGGGCATCTTTGCATCTTTTTTTTATTTTTTTAATTTTTATTATTCCATTATGCGTTCTTTAACAAAGAAAGATGCTCGATTTTACACAAAGAACCCCTCACCCCCATGCTAGACTACCTAAAATGTTGCAAAAGGAGTCGAAAAACCGAAAATAAATTGATTTTTCTTGATTTTTCCAGTTTTTCCCCATTTTCCCAATAAAAACCAATTATTTCTTACATCCAGGAACCGGAAGATATTTCGTCTTTTTTTTTCTCATTGCTCCATTACGTGTACGTTAGCAAAGAAAGATGCTCCATTTTATTCAAGGAACACCCTATGCATGGTAGACTTCCTAAAATGTTGCAAAGGGAGTCAAAAAATATCAAAAAACTGATTTTCCTTGATGTTTCCAGTTTTTTCCCATTTTCCCACCCCAAAAAAATTCTTTCTGACATGCAGGAGCCTGCTGAATACCGAAAAACACATTAAAAAAAATATAATTCAAAATAAAAGAATTAAAAAAAAAGGAAAAAAAAAATTAAAAATTGTCCCGTCCTGGGGTTCTTACCCGGGACCAATGGCTCCAGCCACGAGTTGGCAGTCCAACACTCTAAAACAGGCCACTGTTTCACGTCAAACCTGCAGCAGCTTCCCTTCAAAAGCCTTTTCTCGGTGAATAAGCAACAGACCTTTAGGGGCCCACTGGGACCCCCCTAATTCAATTATAAAAATTTCCTTCGGTAGCCATTGTTGGAGCATGGGGACCTACCTTGTGTGTGAGTTTGAAAATTATAACTTAATAACAAGGGGAGCTAGGGGGTCTTGAAGCCTGAAACTTATTCTCGACATTTCGACTTTTTTTTCTTTTTTTTTTCTTATTGTTCCATTACGTTTTCTTTAGCAAAGAAATATGCTCCATTTTATACACAGAACACAATACGCATGATAGACTCCCTAAAATGTTGCAAAAAGAGTCGAAAAATGACAAAAACACTGATTTTTCTTGATTTTTCCAGTTTTTCCAATTTTTCCAAAAAAAAATTTTTCTGCAATGCCTGCAGAAAAATTAAAAAATAATCTAATGCAAAATAAAGGAATTTAAATAAAAAGGAAAAAAAAGTGAAAAACTGCCCGGTCCTGGGGTTCGAACTCGGGTCCCCAGGCTCCAGCCTCCAGTTGACAGTCCAACACTCTACCAAACAGGCCACACTTTCACGCCAGGAGTGCAGCAGCTTCCCTTCAAAAGCCTTTTCTCGGTGAAATATGCAATAGACATTTAGGGGCCCACTAGGACCCCCTGAATCACTTATAAAAATTTGCTTCGGTAGCCATGTTTGGACCATGGGGACCTACCTTGGCAGCAGGTTTGAAAAATATAAGGTTCAGGCTTCGAGACCCCTTAGCTCCCCTTGATATTAATACCAAGGGGAGCAAGGGGGTCTCGAAGCCTGAACCTTATTCTCGACATTTGGTCTTTTTTTTCCTCATTGTTCCCTTACGTGTTCTTTAGCAAAGAAATATGCTCCATTTTATACAGAGAACACCCTATGCATGATAGACTCCCTAAAATGTTGCAAAAGGAGTCGAAAAATGACCAAAAAACTGATTTTCCTGGATTTTTCCAGTTTTTTCCCATTTTTAAAAAAAAAACCAAATTTTTCTGCCATGCAGGAGCCTGCAGAATACTGAAAAACACATTAAAAAAATAATCTAATGCAAAATAAAGGAATTTAAAAAAAAAGTATAAAAAAGTGAAAAACTGCCCGGTCTTGGGTTTCGAACCTGGGTCCCCAGGCTCCAGCCACCAGTTGACAGTCCAACACTCTACCAAATAGGCCACAGTTTCATAAAGCTTCTCCCAACACTTTTTGAGGTATACATACATACATACATAGAAAATTTTTAAAATTTGTTTATTTTTTTTCTATTGTTAATTTTACATTATATTATTCATTTAATGTCTTTTTCTATATTTTAGAAGGATTTATATATGAAAGATAATTTATTTAAAAACGGGAAAGTGAGAACAGAGCTTAAAAACACGAAAAATCCATTAAAATTAATTTATTCGTATTATTTACAATACTTTCGATAGTTGTGCCTGCCTAATATGTTCTCTGTATAAAAACAATCCTCTTTCTTCGTTAAAGAAGGCATAATGGAATGAAAAATAACATAAAATAGGCAAGTACAGGTAAGTTTTCAAGACCACATAACTCGCTTTAATATTAAGCTATAAATCTCAAACTCGGTACCAAAATAGGGTACCATGCCCCAACCCCTGTGCCTAAGGAAATATTTATAGCTTAATTAGGAGGGTCGCAATGGGCCCCCAAAGTACATTGTTAAACTGACCGGGAGATTGCTTTTGAAGCCATGAAGTAGCTCGCTGACCGTGTAATCGTGGTGGAGCGGATAGCGTGATAGCAGCTGAGCGAGACGGTGCGGGTTCCAATCCCAGTGTGGACAATTTTTAAAATTCGTTTATTTTTTTTTATATTGTTAATTTTACATTATATTATTCATTTAATGTCTTTTTCTATATTTTAGAAGGAACTATATATGAAAAATAATTTTTTTAAGTTCGGGAAAGTGAGAACAGAGCTTAAAAATAGGAAAAATCAATTAAAATTAATTTATTCATATTATTTACAATATTTTCGATAGTTTGGCCTGCCTAATATGTTCTCTGTATAAAAACAATCCTCTTTCTTCGTTAAAGAACGCGTAATGGAATAAAAATTAACATAAAATAGGTATGTATGGGTCAATTATGGAAAAAAACATAAAATAGGTATGTATGGGTCAATTTTCAAGACCACGTAACTCACTATAATATTAAGTTATAAATCTCAAACTCGATACCAAAATAGGGTACCATGCCCCCAACCCTTGTACCAAAGGAAATAGTTATAGGTTAATTAGGAGGGATGCAATGGACCCCCAAAGTACATCGATCAACTGACCGGAAGAGTGCGTTTGAAGCCATGTAGTAGCACGCTCACCGTGTATGCGTGGTGGAGCGGATAGCGTAATAGCAGCTGAGCGAGACGGTGCGGGTTCGAATCCCAATGTGGACAATTTTTAAAATTTGTTTATTTTTTTTTTCTATTGTTAATTTTACATTATATTATTTATTTAATGTCTTTTTCTATATTTTAGAAGGAACTACATATGAAAAATAATTTTTTTAAGTTCGGGAAAGTGAGAACAGAACTTAAAAATATCAAAAAACCAATTAAAATTAATTTATTCATATTATTTACAATATTTTCGATAGTTTGGCCTGCCTAATATGTTCTCTGTATAAAAACAATCCTCTTTCTTCGTTAAAGAACGCGTAATGGAATAAAAAATAACATAAAATAGGTATGTATGGGTCAATTTTCAAGACCACGTAACTCACTACAATATTAAGTTATAGATCTCAAACTCGATACCAAAATAGGGTACCATGCCCCCAACCCTTGTACCAAAGGAAATATTTATAGGTTAATAAGGAGGGATGCAATGGACCCCCAAAGTACATCGATCAACTGACCGGAAGAGGGCGTTTGAAGCCATGTAGTAGCACGCTCACCGTGTATGCGTGGTGGAGCGGATAGCGTAATAGCAGCTGAGCGAGACGGTGCGGGTTCGAATCCCAATGTAGAAAATTTTTAAAATTTGTTTATTTTTTTTGCATTGCGGGGTCACACCGTGTACCCCCTATGGGGTCTATATTTGATTCCTTTGGTAGGGTACACTATTACAAGGTAATATAACACCTCGTCCAATTAAAACATTAAAGGTTAATATTAAGGTCTGATAGGAGGCACTTTTCTTAACATTGAAAAATGCACTGTTTTAGATATACATACATAGTAAAGTGCGGAGTCACGCTGTCTGCCCCCTATGGGCTCTATAATTATTTCCTTTGGTAGGGTACACTAGTAAAAGGTAATACAACACCTGGTCCAACTAAAACATTAAAGGTTAATATTAAGGTCTGATAGGAGGCTTTGTTAATATTGGGAATGGACTTAGAATTTCTGCGTATAAGAGCTATTGAGGAGGCGAATTTCTGCGAAATAAAGCTTCTCGAAACACTTTTTGAGATATACAAAAAGAGTAAAATTCGGGGTCACGCTGTGTACCCCCTATGGGCTCTATAATTATTTCTTTCGGTAGGGTACACTAGTACAAGGTAATATAACACCTGGTCCAACTAAAACATTAAAGGTTAATATAAAGGTCTGATATGAGGCTTTGTTAACATTGATCAAAGACATAGAATTTCTGCGTATAAAAGCTCTTCAGAAGGCGAATTTCTGCGAAATAGAGCTTCTCGCATCACTATTTTAGATATACAAAAAGAGTAAAATTCGGGGTCACGCTGTGTACCCCCTATGGGGTCTATAATTATTTCCTTTGGTAGGGTACACTATTACAAGGTAATATAACACCTGGTCCAATTACAACATTAAAGGTTAATATTATAGTATAATATGAAGCCTTTTGTTTACAATGAGAAAAGACTTAGAATTTTTTCGTATTAACGCTTTTCGGAAGGCGAATTTCCTCAAAATAAAGCTTCTCCCAACACTTTTGAGGTATACATACATAGAAAATTTATTTCTCTCGTAAAAGCAACCCGGCTCCTACGGTATCCGGAGCGCCTCTGCCGGCAATACAGTCTGGTCCGGTACGCGGACCAGCATCGGAGCCTTCCCGTGGAAAGCCTCATCTGCGCGGCGGGCCAAATTTCTTCACATTGAGAAAAGACTTTCTGCGTATAAAAGCTTTTCAGAAGGCGAATTTCTTCAAAATAAAGCTTCTCGCAACACTTTTTGAGATATACATATATAGAAAATTCATTTCTCTTGAAAAAAGACTTAGAATTTCTCCGTATAAAAGCTATTCAGAAGGCGAATTTCTGCGAAATAAAGCTTCACGCAACACTATTTTAGATATACAAAAACAGTAAAATTCGGGGTCACACTGTGTACCCCCTATTGGGTCTATAATTATTTCCTTTAGTAGGGTACACTAGTACAGGGTAATATAACACCTGGTCCAATTACAACATTAAAGGTTAATATTAAGGTCTGATAGGAGGAATTTTTCTTAACAATGAAAAATGAACTGTTTTAGATATACAAAAAGAGTAAAATTCGGGGTCACGCTGTGTACCCCCTATGGGGTCTATAATTATTTCCTTTGGTAGGGTACACTATTACAAGGTAATATAACACCTGGTCCAATTACAACATTAAAGGTTAATATTATAGTATAATATGAAGCCTTTTGTTAACAATGAGAAAAGACTTAGAATTTTTTCGTATTAACGCTTTTCGGAAGGCGAATTTCCTCAAAATAAAGCTTCTCCCAACACTTTTTGAGGTATACATACATAGAAAATTTATTTCTCTCGTAAAAGCAACCCGGCTCCTACGGTATCCGGAGCGCCTCTGCCGGCAATACAGTCTGGTCCGGTACGCGGACCAGCGTCGGAGCCTTCCCGTGGAAAGCCTCATCTGCGCGGCGGGCCCAATTTCTTCACATTGAGAAAAGACTTTCTGCGTATAAAAGCTTTTCAGAAGGCGAATTTCTTCAAAATAAAGCTTCTCGCAACACTTTTTGAGATATACATATATAGAAAATTCATTTCTCTTGAAAAAAGACTTAGAATTTCTCCGTATAAAAGCTATTCAGAAGGCGAATTTCTGCGAAATAAAGCTTCACGCAACACTATTTTAGATATACAAAAACAGTAAAATTCGGGGTCACACTGTGTACCCCCTATTGGGTCTATAATTATTTCCTTTAGTAGGGTACACTAGTACAGGGTAATATAACACCTGGTCCAATTACAACATTAAAGGTTAATATTAAGGTCTGATAGGAGGAATTTTTCTTAACAATGAAAAATGAACTGTTTTAGATATACAAAAAGAGTAAAATTCGGGGTCACGCTGTGTACCCCCTATGGGGTCTATAATTATTTCCTTTGGTAGGGTACACTATTACAAGGTAATATAACACCTGGTCGTACTAAAATATTAAGGGTCAAGATTAAGGTCTGATATGAAGCCTTTTGTGAACAATGAGAAAAAACTTAGAATTTCTCCGTATTAACTGTTTTCGGAAGCCGAATTTCCTCAAAATAAAGCTTCTCGCAACACTTTTTGGGGTATACATACATACATAGAAAATTTATTTTCTCTTGAAAAAAGACTTAGAATTTCTCCGTATAAAAGCTATTCAGAAGGCTAATTTCTGCGAAATAAGACTTTTCGCATCACTATTTTAGATATACAAAAAACAGTAAAATTCGGGGTCACGCTGTGTACCCCCTATGGGGTCTATAATTATTTCCTTTGGTAGGGTACACAAGTACCCCGTAATATAATTCCTGGTCCATTTACAACATTAAAGGTTAATATTAAGGTCTGATAGGAGGCATTTTTCTTAACATTGAAAAATGCACTGTTTTAGATATACATACATACATAGTGTAATGCGGGGTCCCACTGTGTACCCCCTATGGGCTCTATAATTATTTCCTTCGGTAGGGTACACTAGTACAAGGTATTATAACACCTGGTCCAACTAAAACATTAAAGGTTAATATTAAGGTCTGATAGGAGGCTTTGTTAATATTGAGAAAAGACTTAGAATTTCTGCGTATAAGAGCTATTGAGGAGGCGAATTTCTTCGAAATAAAGCTTCTCGCAACACTTTTTGAGATATACAAAAACAGTAAAATGCGGGGTCCCATTGTGGGACCCCTATGGGGTCCATAAATATTTCCTTTGGTAGGGTACACTAGTATCCGGTAATGTAGTACCTGGTCCAATTACAAATTTAAAGGTCAATATTAAGGTCTGATAGGAGGCTTTTTTATTATTGAGAAAAGACTTAGAATTTTTCCGTATTAACGCTTTTCGGAAGGCGATTTTCTTACAAATAAAGCTTCTCCCAACACTTTTTGAGATATACATACATAGAAAATTTATTTCTCTTGAAAAAAGACTTAGAATTTCTCCGTATTAACGCTTTTCGGAAGGCGAATTTCTGCGAAATAAGACTTTTCGCATCACTATTTCAGATAGACATACATTGCGGGGTCACACCGTGTACCCCCTATGGGGTCTATAATTGATTCTTTTGGTAGGGTACACTATTACAAGGTAATATAACACCTCGTCCAATTAAAACATTAAAGGTTAATATTAAGGTCTGATAGGAGGCATTTTTCTTAACATTGAAAAATGCCCTGTTTTAGATATACATACATAGTAAAATGAGGGGTTACACTGTGTACCCCCTATGAGGTCTATAATTATTTCCTTTGGTAGGGTACACTAGTACCCCGTAATATAATACCTAGTCCAATAACAACATTAAAGGTTAATATTAAGGTCAAAAAAAGGTCAAAAAAGGTCAAAAAAGCTTCTCGCAACACTTTTTGAGATATACAAAAACAGTAAAATGCGGGGTCCCATTGTGGGACCCCTAAGGGTTCCATAAATATTTCCTTTGGTAGGGTAAACTAGTACCCGGTAATATAGTACCTGGTCCAATTACAACATTAAAGGTTAATATTATAGTATAATATGAAGCCTTTTGTTAACAATGAGAAAACACTTAGAATTTTTTCGTATTAACGCTTTTCGGAAGGCGAAATTCCTCAAAATAAAGCTTCTCCCAACACTTTTTGAGGTATACATACATACATACATACATACATAGAAAATTTTTGAAATTTGTTTATTTTTTTTTCTATTGTTAATTTTACATTATATTATTTATTTAATGTGTTTTTCTATATTTTAGAAGGATTTATATATGAAATATAATTTATTTAAGTACGGGAAAGTGAGAACAGAGCTTAAAAACACGAAAAATCAATTAAAATTAATTTATTCGTATTATTTACAATACTTTCGATAGTTGTGCCTGCCTAATATGTTCTCTGAATAAAAACAATCCTCTTTCTTCGTTAAAGAAGGCATAATGGAATGAAAAATAACATAAAATAGGCATGTACGGGTAAGTTTTCAAGACCACATAACTCGCTTTAATATTAAGCTATAAATCTCAAACTCTGTACCAAAATACGGTACCATGCCCCCAACCCCTGTACCTAAGGAAATATTTATAGCTTAATAAGGAGGGTCGCAATGGGCCCCCAAAGTACATCGTTAAACTGACCGGGAGATTGCTTTTGAAGCCATGAAGTAGCTCGCTGACCGTGTAATCGTGGTGGAGCGGATAGCGTGATAGCAGCTGAGCGAGACGGTGCGGGATCGAATCCCAGTGTGGACAATTTAAAAATTTGTTTTTTTTTTCTATTGTTAATTTTACATTATATTATTCATTTAATGTCTTTTTCTATATTTTAGAAGGATTTATATATGAAATATAATTTATTTAAGTACGGGAAAGTGAGAACAGAGCTTAAAAACACAAAAAATCAATTAAAATTAATTTATTCGTATTATTTACAATACTTTCGATAGTTGTGCCTGCCTAATATGTTCTCTGTATAAAAACAATCCTCTTTCTTCGTTAAAGAAGGCATAATCGAATGAAAAATAACATAAAATAGGCATGTACGGGTAAGTTTTCAAGACCACATAACTCGCTTTAATATTAAGCTATAAATCTCAAACTGGGTACCAAAATAGGGTACCATGCCCCCAACCCCTGTACCTAAGGAAATATTTATAGCTTAATAAGGAGGGTCGCAATGGGCCCCCAAAGTACATCGTTAAACTGACCGGGAGATTGGTTTTGAAGCCATGAAGTAGCTCGCTGACCGTGTAATCGTGGTGGAGCGGATAGCGTGATAGCAGCTGAGCGAGACGGTGCGGGTTCGAATCCCAGTGTGGACAATTTTTAAAATTTGTTTTTTTTTTCTATTGTTAATTTTACATTATATTATTCATTTAATGTCTTTTTCTATATTTTAGAAGGATTTATATATGAAATATAATTTATTTAAGTACGGGAAAGTGAGAACAGAGCTTAAAAACACGAAAAATCAATTAAAATTAATTTATTCGTATTATTTACAATACTTTCGATAGTTGTGCCTGCCTAATATGTTCTCTGTATAAAAACAATCCTCTTTCTTCGTTAAAGAAGGCATAATGGAATGAAAAATAACATAAAATAGGCATGTACGGGTAAGTTTTCAAGACCACATAACTCGCTTTAATATTAAGCTATAAATCTCAAACTGGGTACCAAAATAGGGTACCATGCCCCCAACCCCTGTACCTAAGGAAATATTTATAGCTTAATAAGGAGGGTCGCAATGGGCCCCCAAAGTACATCGTTAAACTGACCGGGAGATTGGTTTTGAAGCCATGAAGTAGCTCGCTGACCGTGTAATCGTGGTGGAGCGGATAGCGTGATAGCAGCTGAGCGAGACGGTGCGGGTTCGAATCCCAGTGTGGACAATTTTTAAAATTTGTTTTTTTTTTCTATTGTTAATTTTACATTATATTATTCATTTAATGTCTTTTTCTATATTTTAGAAGGATTTATATATGAAATATAATTTATTTAAGTACGGGAAAGTGAGAACAGAGCTTAAAAACACGAAAAATCAATTAAAATTAATTTATTCGTATTATTTACAATACTTTCGATAGTTGTGCCTGCCTAATATGTTCTCTGTATAAAAACAATCCTCTTTCTTCGTTAAAGAACGCGTAATGGAATAAAAAATAACATAAAATAGGTATGTATGGGTCAATTTTCAAGACCACTTAACTCACTATAATATTAAGTTATAAATCTCAAACTCGATACCAAAATAGGGTACCATGCCCCCAACCCTTGTACCAAAGGAAATATTTATAGGTTAATTAGGAGGGATGCAATGGACCCCCAAAGTACATCGTTAAACTGACCGGGAGTTTGCTTTTGAAGCCATGAAGTAGCTCGCTGACCGTGTAATCGTGGTGGAGCGGATAGCGTAATAGCAGCTGAGGGAGACGGTGCGGGTTCGAATCCCAATGTGGACAATTTTTAAAATTTGTTTATTTTTTTTTTCTATTGTTAATTTTACATTATATTATTTATTTAATGTCTTTTTCTATATTTTAGAAGGAACTATATATGAAAAATAATTTTTTTAAGTTCGGGAAAGTGAGAACAGAGCTTAAAAATAGGAAAAATCAATTAAAATTAATTTATTCATATTATTTACAATATTTTCGATGGTTTGGCCTGCCTAATATGTTCTCTGTATAAAAACAATCCTCTTTCTTCGTTAAAGAACGCGTAATGGTATAAAGAATAACATAAAATAGGTATGTATGGGTCAATTTTCAAGACCACGTAACTCACTATAATATTAAGTTATAAATCTCAAACTCGATACCAAAATAGGGTACAATGCCCCCAACCCTTGTACCAAAGGAAATAGTTATAGGTTAATTAGGAGGGATGCAATGGACCCCCAAAGTACATCGATCAACTGACCGGAAGAGTGCGTTTGAAGCCATGTAGTAGCACGCTCACCGTGTATGCGTGGTGGAGCCGATAGCGTAATAGCAGCTGAGCGAGACGCTGCGGGTTTGAATCCCAATGTGGACAATTTTTAAAATTTGTTTATTTTTTTTTTCTATCGTTAATTTTACATTATATTATTTATTTAATGTCTTTTTCTATATTTTAGAAGGAACTATATATGAAAAATAATTTTTTTAAGTTCGGGAAAGTGAGAACAGAGCTTAAAAATAGTAAAAATCAATTAAAATTAATTTATTCATATTATTTACAATATTTTCGATAGTTTGGCCTGCCTAATATGTTCTCTGTATAAAAACATTCCTCTTTCTTCGTTAAAGAACGCGTAATGGAATAAAAAATAACATAAAATAGGTATGTATGGGTCAATTTTCAAGACCACGTAACTCACTATAATATTAAGTTATAAATCTCAAACTCGATACCAAAATAGGGTTCCATGCCCCCAACAATTGTACCAAAGGAAATATTTATAGGTTAATTAGGAGGGATGCAATGGACCCCCAAAGTACATCGATCAACTGACCGGAAGAGTGCGTTTGAAGCCATGTAGTAGCACGCTCACCGTGTATGCGTGGTGGAGCGGATAGCGTAATAGCAGCTGAGCGAGACGGTGCGGGTTCGAATACCAATGTAGAAAATTTTTAAAATTTGTTTATTTTTTGCGGGGTCACACCGTGTACCCACTATGGGGTCTATATTTGATTCCTTTTGTAGGGTACACTATTACAAGGTAATATAACACCTCGTCCAATTAAAACATTAAAGGTTAATATTAAGGTCTGATAGGAGGCACTTTTCTTAACATTGAAAAATGCACTGTTTTAGATATACATACATAGTAAAGTGCGGGGTCACGCTGTGTACCCCCTATGGGCTCTATAATTATTTCCTTTGGTAGGGTACACTAGTACAAGGTAATATAACACCTGGTCCACTTAAAATATTAAGGGTCAATATTAAGGTCTGATAGGAGGCTTTGTTAACATTGAGAAAAGACGTAGAATTTCTGCGTATAAAAGCTCTTCAGAAGGCGAATTTCTTCGAAATAAAGCTTCTCGCAACACTTTTGGAGATATACATACATAGAAAATTTATTTCTCCTCTTGAAAACAGACTTAGAATTTCTGCCTATAAAAGCTCTTCAGAAGGCGAATTTCTTGGAAATAGAGCTTCTCGCAACACTATTTTAGCTATACAAAAAGTGTAAAATTCGGGGTCGCGCTGTGTACCCCCTATGGGGTCTATAATTATATCCTTTAATAGGATACACTAGTACCCCGTAATATAATACCTGGTCTTATTACAACATTAAAGGTTAATATTAAGGTCTGATAGGCGGCATTTTTCTTAACATTGAAAAATGCATTGTTTTAGATATACAAAAACAGTAAAATTCGGGGTCACGCTGTGTACCCCCTATGGTGTCTATAATTATTTCCTTTGGTAGGGTACACTAGTACCAGGTAATATAACACCTGGTCTACTTAAAATATTAAGGGTCAATATTAAGGTCTGATAGGAGGCTTTGTTAACATTAAGAAAAGACTTTGAATTTTTGCGTATAAAAGCTCTTCGAAAGGCGAATTTCTTCGAAATAAAGCTTCTCGCAACACTTTTGGAGATATACAAAAACAGTAAAATTCGGGGTCACGCTGTGTACTCCCTATGGGGTCTATATTTGATTCCTTTGGTAGGGTACACTATTACAAGGTAATACAACACCTCGTCCAATTAAAACATTAAAGGTTAATATTAAGGTCTGATAGGAGGCACTTTTCTTAACATTGAAAAATGCACTGTTTTAGATATACATACATAGTAAAGTGCGGGGTCACACTGTGTACCCCCTATGGGGTCTATAATTATTTCCTTTGGTAGGGTACACTAGTACCAGGTATTATAACACCTTGTCCAATTAAAATATTAAGGGTCAATATTAAGGTCTGATATGAAGCCTTTTGTTAACAATGAGAAAACACTTAAAATTTCTCCGCATTAACGATTTTCGGAAGGCGAATTTCTTAAAAATAAAGCTTCTCGCAACACTTTTTGAGGTATACATACATAGAAAATTTATTTCTCTTGAAAAAAGACTTAGAATTTCTCCGTATAAAAGCTATTCAGAAGGCGAATTTCTGCGAAATAAGACTTTTCGCATTACTATTTCAGATGGACATACATTGCGGTGTCACACCGTGTACCCCCTATGGGGTCTATAATTATTTCCTTTGGTAGAGTACACTAGTACCCCGTAATATAATACTTGGTCCAATTAAAACATTAAAGGTCAATATTAAGGTCTGATATTAGGCATTTTTCTTAACATTGAAAAATGCACTGTTTTAGATAACATAGTAAAGTGCGGGGTCACACCGTTTACCCCCTATTGGCTCTAAAATTATTTCCTTTGGTAGGGTACACTAGTACCAGGTAATATAACACATGGTCCACTTAAAATATTAAGGGTCATTATTAAGGTCTGAAAGGAGGCTTTGTTAACATTGAGAAAAGACTTAGAATTACTGCGTATAAAAGCCCTTCGGAAGGCGAATTTCTTCGAAATAAAGCTTCTCGTAACGTTTTTGGAGATATACAAAAACAGTAAAATTCGGGGTCACGCTGTGTACCCCCTATGGGGTCTATAATTTTTTCCTTTGGTAGGGTACACTAGTACCCCGTACTATAATACCTTGTCCAATTACAACATTAAAGGTTAATATTAAGGTCTGATAGGAGGCATTTTTCTTAACATTGAAAAATACACTGTTTTAGATATACATATATAGTAAAGTGCGGGGTCACACTGTGTACCCCCTATGGGGTCTATAATTATTTCCTTTGGTAGGGTACACTAGTACCAGGTAATATAACAACTTGTCCAATTAAAATATTAAGGATCAGGGTCAATATTAAGGTCTGATATGAAGCCTTTTGTTAACAATGAGAAAACACTTAAAATTTCTCCGCATTAACGCTTTTCGGAAGGCGAATTTCTTAAAAATAAAGCTTCTCGCAACACTTTTTGAGATATACATACATAGAAAATTTATTTCTCTTGAAAAAAGACTTAGAATTTCTCCGTATTAACGCTTTTCGGAAGGCGAATTTCTGCGAAATAAGACTTTTCGCATCACTATTTCAGATAGACATACATTGCGGGGTCACACCGTGTACCCCCTATGGGGTCTATAATTGATTCCTTTGGTAGGGTACACTATTACAAGGTAATATAACACCTTGTCCAATTAATATATTAAGGGTCAATATTAAGGTCTGATAGGAGGCATTTTTCTTAACATTGAAAAATACACTGTTTTAGATATACATACATAGTAAAGTGCGGGGTCACACTGTGTACCCCCTATGGGGTCTATAATTATTTCCTTTGGTAGGGTACACTAGTACCAGGTAATATAACACCTTGTCCAATTAAAATATTAAGGGTCAATATTAAGGTCTGATATTAGGCATTTTTCTTAACATTGAAAAATGCACTGTTTTAGATATATACATAGTAAAGTGCGGGGTCCCACCGTGTACCCCCTATGGGCTCTAAAATTATTTCCTTTGGTAGGGTACACTAGTACCAGGTAATATAACACATGGTCCACTTAAAATATTAAGGGTCATTATTAAGGTCTGATAGGAGGCTTTGTTAACATTGAGAAAAGACTTAGAATTTCTGCGTATAAAAGCTCTTCGGAAGGCAAATTCCTTCGAAATAAAGCTTCTCGCAACACTTTTGGCAATATACAAAAACAGTAAAATTTGGGGTCGCGCTGTGTACCCCCTATAGGGTCTATAATTATATCCTTTGGTAAGGTACACTAGCACACCATAATATAATACCTGGTCCAATTACAACTTTAAAGGTTAATATTAAGGTCTGATAGTAGGCATTTTTCTTAACATTGAAAAATGCATTGTTTTAGATATACAAAAACAGTAAAATTCGGGGTCACGCTGTGTACCCCCTATGGTGTCTATAATTATTTCCTTTGGTAGGGTACACTAGTAACCCGTAATATAATACCTGGCCCAATTACAACATTAAAGGTTAATATTAAGGTCTGATATGAAGCCTTTCGTTAACAATTAGAAACGACTTAGAATTTCTGCGTATTAACGCTTTTCGGAAGGCGAATTTCCTCAAAATAAAGCTTCTCCCAACACTTTTGGAGATATACATACATAGAAAATTTATTTCTCCTCTTGAAAACAGACTTAGAATTTCTGCCTATAAAAGCTCTTCAGAAGGCGAATTTCTTGGAAATAGAGCTTCTCGCAACACTATTTTAGCTATACAAAAAGTGTAAAATTCGGGGTCACGCTGTGTACCCCCTTTGGGGTCTATAATTATTTCCTTTGGTAGGGTACACTAGTACCAGGTAATATAACACCTGGTCTACTTAAAATATTAAGGGTCAATATTAAGGTCTGATAGGAGGCTTTGTTAACATTAAGAAAAGACTTTGAATTTTTGCGTATAAAAGTTCTTCGAAAGGCGAATTTCTTCGAAATAAAGCTTCTCGCAACACTTTTGGAGAGATACAAAAACAGTAAAATTCGGGGTCACGCTGTGTACTCCCTATGGGGTCTATATTTGATTCCTTTGGTAGGGTACACTATTACAAGGTAATATAACACCTCGTCCAATTAAAACATTAAAGGTTAATATTAAGGTCTGATAGGAGGCACTTTTCTTAACATTGAAAAATGCACTGTTTTAGATATACATACATAGTAAAGTGCGGGGTCACACTGTGTACCCCCTATGGGGTCTATAATTATTTCCTTTGGTAGGGAACACTAGTACCAGGTATTATAACACCTTGTCCAATTAAAATATTAAGGGTCAATATTAAGGTCTGATATGAAGCCTTTTGTTAACAATGAGAAAACACTTAAAATTTCTCCGCATTAACGATTTTCGGAAGGCGAATTTCTTAAAAATAAAGCTTCTCGCAACACTTTTTGAGGTATACATACATAGAAAATTTATTTCTCTTGAAAAAAGACTTAGAATTTCTCCGTATAAAAGCTATTCAGAAGGCGAATTTCTGCGAAATAAGACTTTTCGCATTACTATTTCAGATGGACATACATTGCGGGGTCACACCGTGTACCCCCTATGGGGTCTATAATTATTTCCTTTGGTAGAGTACACTAGTACCCCGTAATATAATACTTGGTCCAATTACAACATTAAAGGTCAATATTAAGGTCTGATATTAGGCATTTTTCTTAACATTGAAAAATGCACTGTTTTAGATAACATAGTAAAGTGCGGGGTCACACCGTGTACCCCCTATTGGCTCTAAAATTATTTCCTTTGGTAGGGTACACTAGTACCAGGTAATATAACACATGGTCCACTTAAAATATTAAGGGTCATTATTAAGGTCTGAAAGGAGGCTTTGTTAACATTGAGAAAAGACTTAGAATTACTGCGTATAAAAGCCCTTCGGAAGGCGAATTTCTTCGAAATAAAGCTTCTCGCAACGTTTTTGGAGATATACAAAAACAGTAAAATTCGGGGTCACGCTGTGTACCCCCTATGGGGTCTATAATTTTTTCCTTTGGTAGGGTACACTAGTACCCCGTACTATAATACCTTGTCAAATTACAACATTAAAGGTTAATATTAAGGTCTGATAGGAGGCATTTTTCTTAACATTGAAAAATACACTGTTTTAGATATACATATATAGTAAAGTGCGGGGTCACACTGTGTACCCCCTATGGGGTCTATAATTATTTCCTTTGGTAGGGTACACTAGTACCAGGTAATATAACAACTTGTCCAATTAAAATATTAAGGGTCAGGGTCAATATTAAGGTCTGATATGAAGCCTTTTGTTAACAATGAGAAAACACTTAAAATTTCTCCGCATTAACGCTTTTCGGAAGGCGAATTTCTTAAAAATAAAGCTTCTCGCAACACTTTTTGAGATATACATACATAGAAAATTTATTTCTCTTGAAAACAGACTTAGAATTTCTCCGTATTAACGCTTTTCGGAAGGCGAATTTCTGCGAAATAAGACTTTTCGCATCACTATTTCAGATAGACATACATTGCGGGGTCACACCGTGTACCCCCTATGGGGTCTATAATTGATTCCTTTGGTAGGGTACACTATTACAAGGTAATATAACACCTTGTCCAATTAAAATATTAAGGGTCAATATTAAGGTCTGATAGGAGGCATTTTTCTTAACATTGAAAAATACACTGTTTTAGATATACATACATAGTAAAGTGCGGGGTCACACTGTGTACCCCCTATGGGGTCTATAATTATTTCCTTTGGTAAGGTACACTAGTACCAGGTAATATAACACCTTGTCCAATTAAAATATTAAGGGTCAATATTAAGGTCTGATATTAGGCATTTTTCTTAACATTGAAAAATGCACTGTTTTAGATATATACATAGTAAAGTGCGGGGTCCCACCGTGTACCCCCTATGGGCTCTAAAATTATTTCCTTTGGTAGGGTACACTAGTACCAGGTAATATAACACATGGTCCACTTAAAATATTAAGGGTCATTATTAAGGTCTGATAGGAGGCTTTGTTAACATTGAGAAAAGACTTAGAATTTCTGCGTATAAAAGCTCTTCGGAAGGCTAATTCCTTCGAAATAAAGCTTCTCGCAACACTTTTGGCAATATACAAAAACAGTAAAATTTGGGGTCGCGCTGTGTACCCCCTATAGGGTCTATAATTATATCCTTTGGTAAGGTACACTAGCACACCATAATATAATACCTGGTCCAATTACAACTTTAAAGGTTAATATTAAGGTCTGATAGTAGGCATTTTTCTTAACATTGAAAAATGCATTGTTTTAGATATACAAAAACAGTAAAATTCGGGGTCACGCTGTGTACCCCCTATGGTGTCTATAATTATTTCCTTTGGTAGGGTACACTAGTAACCCGTAATATAATACCTGGCCCAATTACAACATTAAAGGTTAATATTAAGGTCTGATATGAAGCCTTTTGTTAACAATGAGAAAAGACTTAGAATTTCTGCGTATTAACGCTTTTCGGAAGGCGAATTTCCTCAAAATAAAGCTTCTCCCAACACTTTTGGAGATATTGTGGCGCCAGACATTGCGCGTAGTCGCCAAAGGATGATGGAAATAAGATCGGCAACCTTGTACCTTTTCAGTATATAAGAAGCTTCGAACTTCGCTCTGTGCACACACTCTCACACTTTTAGTTTTCTGTTTGTTATCTCGTTATGTTGTTAATAAATGTTAAATTTATGTTGTTATAGTTGTTCTCAACTTAATATGAGAGGGTTCCTCCCCCTCATTTGGTGACCCTTGTGTTTATTTTTATTTTGAATACGCTATCATCCGTTGTTTTACATTTTGGAATACCTACTTGAATTTGGTAATGTACAATTTCGTCTCTTATTCAGTCAACTGCTTTGTTTGCACTAATTTAAACTTAATGCATAGTAATATCTTTTGTATTGTATTATATTAATTAGACTGAAATTTTTAAACATTATTGTAAGAGACTTTAATTCGTAGTTATTGAATTTGAATGTACGAACTTTAAATGCTGTTGTATTTAATTCTAAATATAATATTTATAGTTCTGATACGTTCTTAGTTATGTAAATACTTAATTTTTACTGTGAATATTCCAGATATACTCTAGTTATTCAATTGCTCTAATGTATATATATATATATATATAACTAGTTTAGTTTGAAAATTTTCATAAGTGAATCTTTAACGTGTTGCTTAGTTTTGTGTTACAATGACCGATAAAGATAAAACGGGTACTGAAACTGAAATTCATAAAATTGGCCTTCGCTTACCTGGATTTTGGATTGATAATCCAAGTCTATATTTTACGCAGATTGAGGCTAATTTTAAATTATCAGGGATTACGTCTGAATCTACTATGTATTGCTGTTTAATCTCTGTTCTTGATCAGCATATTATGCAAGTAATTGCAGACTTGGTTAGAAACCCAAATTTGGAAAAGCCTTACACTGCCGTTAAGGATAGACTTATTGCAGAATTTTCCTTGTCCGAGAGTAAAAGAATTCAAACTTTACTCCAGGACCTTGCATTGGGGGATTCTAAGCCGTCTGCCTTGTTGCGACATATGCGAGAATTGGCAGGATCTAATTTTTCAAATGAGGTTATTAAATCTATTTGGCTATCTCATTTACCCTCATCTATTCAGTCTATTTTAAGTGTTAGTACGGAAGGTTTAGACACTTTATCAACTTTGGCCGATAAGGTTTCTGAAGTAACTAGTTTTTCTGCAACTTCAAGTTGTAATGAAGTTGCAAATAGAGATTCACTTATGGGAAAAATAGCTCAAATGTCTACGGATTTGGCAGAGTTGAAGAACGAAATTAAGTCTATGCGTAGACATCGAAGTCTATCCCGTAGTCGTTTGCGTTCCAATTCAAATGTTTCGAAGGATTTAAAGTCTCGCACTTCTAAAGGTGAAGCAGAGAGCCAAACTGGCATAACGAAACTTTGTTGGTATCATAGGAAGTATGCAGAAAAAGCACACAAATGTATTGAGCCTTGCAATTTTAATTTAAACTGATGAGCTCTACTATTAGTGCGGGGGTTAATAGTAGTGAGAATTTAAAATTTAGCCACCGACTTTTTGTTACTGATCGCAAAACTAGGTTACTGTTCTTGGTCGATAGCGGATCTGATGTAAGTTTATTGCCTATAACATTTAGAGGTTGCAGGCCAACATCAAATTATGTGTTGCATGCTGCTAACGGCACTGCTATTAAAACATTTGGTGTTAAATTTATGTCGCTCGATTTCGGTTTACATCGAAAATTTGATTTTACATTTATAATTGCGAATGTTTCAAAACCAATTTTGGGCGCAGATTTCTTGAGACATTTTGAGTTATTAATAGATCTTAAAAATAGCAAACTAATTGATACGAAAACTTCTTTAACTCATCAAGGCAAAATCTTTCCTTCCTTAATCCAAAGTGTTAAAACAATTTTTGGCAATACTAAATATCACGACTTAACCCACTGACGGTTCTGCACGTAGAAAGTCGTATTTTAACCTGCAGTCTTCACTGCATAGCAAAACCGGTTTTCCCATGTTAATGGATAGGGGAACTGTGTGTAGGGGAAAAACTTTCTCCCAATTTCGCCCATTTCCTTAACCGCCAGTGGGTTAATTCAAGAATTTTCGGAAATTACCCGAGTTAGACCTAATTATCTTAAAATTAAGCACGATACAGTGCATTATATTAACACGATTGGTCCTCCGGTTGCTTCAAAAGTTCGCAGATTGAATTCTGTTAAACTTCAAGCTGCCAAATCCGAATTTGATTTCATGCTGCAACATGGTATTTGTAGGCCATCCAAAAGTCCTTGGGCCAGCGCCCTACACATGGTTCCAAAAAGTAACTCTGATTGGCGACCTACCGGCGATTACAGAGCTTTAAACGCCTGTACTCGACCTGATAAATACCCTTTACCAAATTTGCAGGATTTTTCTCAAAATTTATTTGGCAAGAAAGTATTTAGTATTATTGATTTTGTTAAAGCATACAATCAAATCCCTGTAGCAGAACAAGATATTGAGAAAACTGCAGTAATAACATCCTTTGGGTTATTTGAATTTTTGTATCTGCCTTACGGGTTGTGTAATGCACCTCAAACCTTCCAACGTTTTATTAATGAAGTTTTATATGGTTTAGATTTTGTATTTGCTTATATTGATGACATTCTCGTGGCAAGTGCAAACGAGACAGAACATTTGTATCACTTAAGTTTAATATTTGAACGTTTAAAACAGTATGGTTTAACAATTAATGCTTCTAAATGTATTTTTGGATCTTTTGAAGTACCCTTCCTTGGACATTTAGTGAATGAGCATGGTATTAAACCCTTACCACATAAAGTAGATGCAATTATTAATTATTCTAAACCCAAAACTATAAAAGATTTACGCAGGTTTCTTGGGTGTTTAAATTTCTATAGGAGATTTATTCCCAAAGCGGCAGAATTGCATGCCCCGTTAAACTCTTTACTTGGAGGTAGTAAAAAAAGCGATAGTAAAACTATTAACTGGACAGCAGAGTTAGAAAATTCTTTCGAAAAATGCAAAGAAAGTATCGTAAACATTACTCAGCTATCTCACCCGGCACCTGATTGCCAGTTAGTGCTGTTTACGGACGCTAGTGACATTGCAGTAGCTGGCGCTTTACATGAAAAAACTGCGTCTGGTTATATACCTTTATCCTTTTTCTCCAAAAAGTTAAATAATGCTCAAGTTAAATATTCTGTATATGACAAAGAACTTTTGGCGATTTATTTGTCAATAATTCATTTTCGGTATATGTTGGAAGGAAGGGTATTTCATGTTATAACTGATCATAAACCTTTGACACACGCCTTTGCCCAAAGTTTTGAAAAGTGTTCTCCAAGACGTTTACGTCAATTAGAATTTATATCACAGTTTACTTGTGACTTACGATATTTAGCAGGGGCAGAAAACTTAGTGGCAGACGCTTTGTCAAGGGTAGAAGAAATTGCTTTTCCTGACAAAATTGATTATGTGCAAGTTGCAGCTGAGCAGTTGACTGATGAGGAATTGCAGGTATATTTAAAAAATCCAGATGTTACTAATCTTAAATTTAAATTAATTGTTTTGCCTAATTCTGATGTAAATTTGTATTTTGATGTCTCCCAACCTAGTGCTCGTTTGTATGTACCCATGAAATTTCGAAAAATGATTTTCGATTCTGTACATAATCTTGCACACACCAGTGCTCGATCTACTGTAAGACAGTTATGTAGTACATATGTTTGGCCATCAATTCGAAAAGACATTGTTCAGTGGTGTCGCACGTGTTTAAGTTGCCAAAAGGCTAAAATACATAGACATGTTATATCTCCATTGGGAAAAATTCCTGTTCCTAATGCTAGGTTCCAGCATGTGCATTTGGACCTGATTGGCCCTTTACCGATGTGTAGAGGATATAAGTACTGTTTAACCTTAATTGATCGGTTTACACGATGGGTTGAGGTGGTACCTCTGCAAGACATCACGGCAAATACAGTGGCACGAGCAGTGATTTTTAATTGGGTTTCACGGTTTGGTGCTCCTGTTAGAATTTCAAATGATCAGGGAAGACAACTGGATTCCTTCACTTTCAAGAAATTAGCACAAATTCTGGGTGTTGAAATTATACGTACAACTGCATATAATCCTAAGGCCAATGGGATGATTGAACGTGTTCATAGAACATTAAAAGCAGCCCTTATGTGTTATACTACAGATTCTTGGCTTGATAATTTACCATTAGTTCTCCTGGGTTTGAGGACTGCTGTTCGAAAAGATTGGAACTTCTCTTCTGCGGAGATAGTCTATGGGCAAACATTGAGAGTTCCCGGAGAGTTCTTTACTAACTCGGGAAATGACATCTCGCAGTCTGAATTGATTTCTCAGTTGCGTAAAGCATTTAGTGAGATCAAGCCTGTAGCTTCTGTTTGGCATGACAGACGAGTCGTTTATGTGCCTAAAGATCTTCAGACTTGTACGCATGTGTTCGTGCGGCATGACGCCGTACGGAGACCATTACAACCTCCGTATGATGGCCCATATTTAGTTCTTAAGAGAAAAGCTAAAATTTATCTTTTGCAGATCTCCACAAAGAAAAAGTGGATTTCCATCGACAGGTTGAAACCGGCGTATTTGCCAGTGGACGAGACCCATTCTTTAAACCACGGAGATTCTCCTGGCCAGTCTCATCATTCTTCAACTACAACTTCAGAGTCTCCCTTGGCAGAAAAGATACCGGATTCAAGGAAGTACGTTACTCGGTATGGAAGAAGAGTTCGTTTCAGAATCTGACGACTATGAAACTCCGGTGGGGAGTGATGTGGCGCCAGACATTGCGCGTAGTCGCCAAAGGATGATGGAAATAAGATCGGCAACCTTGTACCTTTTCAGTATATAAGAAGCTTCGAACTTCGCTCTGTGCACACACTCTCACACTTTTAGTTTTCTGTTTGTTATCTCGTTATGTTGTTAATAAATGTTAAATTTATGTTGTTATAGTTGTTCTCAACTTAATATGAGAGGGTTCCTCCCCCTCAATATACATACATAGAAAATTTATTTCTCCTCTTGAAAACAGACTTAGAATTTCTGCCTATAAAAGCTCTTCAGAAGGCGAATTTCTTGGAAATAGAGCTTCTCGCAACACTATTTTAGCTATACAAAAAGTGTAAAATTCGGGGTCACGCTGTGTACCCCCTTTGGGGTCTATATTTATTTCCTTTGGTAGGGTACACTAGTACCAGGTAATATAACACCTGGTCTACTTAAAACATTAAAGGTTAATATTAAGGTCTGATAGGAGGCACTTTTCTTAACATTGAAAAATGCACTGTTTTAGATATACATACATAGTAAAGTGCGGGGTCACACTGTGTACCCCCTATGGGGTCTATAATTATTTCCTTTGGTAGGGAACACTAGTACCAGGTATTATAACACCTTGTCCAATTAAAATATTAAGGGTCAATATTAAGGTCTGATATGAAGCCTTTTGTTAACAATGAGAAAACACTTAAAATTTCTCCGCATTAACGATTTTCGGAAGGCGAATTTCTTAAAAATAAAGCTTCTCGCAACACTTTTTGAGGTATACATACATAGAAAATTTATTTCTCTTGAAAAAAGACTTAGAATTTCTCCGTATAAAAGCTATTCAGAAGGCGAATTTCTGCGAAATAAGACTTTTCGCATTACTATTTCAGATGGACATACATTGCGGGGTCACACCGTGTACCCCCTATGGGGTCTATAATTATTTCCTTTGGTAGAGTACACTAGTACCCCGTAATATAATACTTGGTCCAATTACAACATTAAAGGTCAATATTAAGGTCTGATATTAGGCATTTTTCTTAACATTGAAAAATGCACTGTTTTAGATAACATAGTAAAGTGCGGGGTCACACCGTGTACCCCCTATTGGCTCTAAAATTATTTCCTTTGGTAGGGTACACTAGTACCAGGTAATATAACACATGGTCCACTTAAAATATTAAGGGTCATTATTAAGGTCTGAAAGGAGGCTTTGTTAACATTGAGAAAAGACTTAGAATTACTGCGTATAAAAGCCCATCGGAAGGCGAATTTCTTCGAAATAAAGCTTCTCGCAACGTTTTTGGAGATATACAAAAACAGTAAAATTCGGGGTCACGCTGTGTACCCCCTATGGGGTCTATAATTTTTTCCTTTGGTAGGGTACACTAGTACCCCGTACTATAATACCTTGTCCAATTACAACATTAAAGGTTAATATTAAGGTCTGATAGGAGGCATTTTTCTTAACATTGAAAAATACACTGTTTTAGATATACATATATAGTAAAGTGCGGGGTCACACTGTGTACCCCCTATGGGGTCTATAATTATTTCCTTTGGTAGGGTACACTAGTACCAGGTAATATAACAACTTGTCCAATTAAAATATTAAGGGTCAGGGTCAATATTAAGGTCTGATATGAAGCCTTTTGTTAACAATGAGAAAACACTTAAAATTTCTCCGCATTAACGCTTTTCGGAAGGCGAATTTCTTAAAAATAAAGCTTCTCGCGACACTTTTTGAGATATACATACATAGAAAATTTATTTCTCTTGAAAAAAGACTTAGAATTTCTCCGTATTAACGCTTTTCGGAAGGCGAATTTCTGCGAAATAAGACTTTTCGCATCACTATTTCAGATAGACATACATTGCGGGGTCACACCGTGTACCCCCTATGGGGTCTATAATTGATTCCTTTGGTAGGGTACACTATTACAAGGTAATATAACACCTTGTCCAATTAAAATATTAAGGGTCAATATTAAGGTCTGATAGGAGGCATTTTTCTTAACATTGAAAAATACACTGTTTTAGATATACATACATAGTAAAGTGCGGGGTCACACTGTGTACCCCCTATGGGGTCTATAATTATTTCCTTTGGTAGGGTACACTAGTACCAGGTAATATAACACCTTGTCCAATTAAAATATTAAGGGTCAATATTAAGGTCTGATATTAGGCATTTTTCTTAACATTGAAAAATGCACTGTTTTAGATATATACATAGTAAAGTGCGGGGTCCCACCGTGTACCCCCTATGGGCTCTAAAATTATTTCCTTTGGTAGGGTACACTAGTACCAGGTAATATAACACATGGTCCACTTAAAATATTAAGGGTCATTATTAAGGTCTGATAGGAGGCTTTGTTAACATTGAGAAAAGACTTAGAATTTCTGCGTATAAAAGCTCTTCGGAAGGCGAATTCCTTCGAAATAAAGCTTCTCGCAACACTTTTGGCAATATACAAAAACAGTAAAATTTGGGGTCGCGCTGTGTACCCCCTATAGGGTCTATAATTATATCCTTTGGTAAGGTACACTAGCACACCATAATATAATACCTGGTCCAATTACAACTTTAAAGGTTAATATTAAGGTCTGATAGTAGGCATTTTTCTTAACATTGAAAAATGCATTGTTTTAGATATACAAAAACAGTAAAATTCGGAGTCACGGTGTGTACCCCCTATGAGGTCTTTAATTATTTCCTTTAGTAGGGTACACTAGTACCCCGTAATATAATACCTGGTCCAATCACAACATTAAAGGTTAATATTAAGGTCTGATATGAAGCCATTTGTTAACAATGAGAAAAGACTTAAAATTGATCCGTATTAACGCTTTTCGGAAGGCGAATTTCCTCAAAATAAAGCTTCTCCCAACACTTTTTGAGATATACATACATAGAAAATCTATTTCTCCTCTTGAAAAAAGACTTAGAATTTCTGCGTATAAAAGCTCTTTAGAAGGCGAATTTCTTCGAAATAAAGCTTCTCGCAACACTTTTGGAGATATACAAAAACAGTAAAATTCGGGGTCACGCTGTGTACCCCCTATGGGGTCTATAATTTTTTCCTTTGGTAGGGTACACTAATACAAGGTAATATAACACCTGGTCTAATTACAACATTAAAGGTTAATATTAAGGTCTGATAGGAGGCATTTTTCTTTACATTGAAAAAATGCACTGTTTTATATATACATACATAGTAAAGTTCGGGGTCACGCTGTGATCCCCCTATGGGGTCTATAATTATTTCCTTTGGTAGGGTACACTAGTACCAGGTAATATAACACATGGTCCACTTAAAATATTAAGGGTCAATATTAAGGTCTGATAGGAGGCTTTATTAACATTGAGAAAAGACGTAGAATTTCTGCGTATAAATGCTCTTCGGAAGGCGAATTTATTCGAAATTAAACTTCTCGCAACACTTTTGGCGATATACAAAAACAGTAAAATTCGGGGTCGCGCTGTATACCCCCATGGAGTCTATAATTATTTCCTTTGGTAGGGTACACTAGTACCCCGTATTATAATACGTCGTCCAATTACAACATTAAAGGTTAATATTAAGGTCTGATAGGAGGCATTTTTCTTTACATAGAAAAAATGCACTGTTTTAGATATACATAAATAGTAAAGTGCGGGGTCACACTGTGTACCCCCCTATGGGGTCTATAATTATTTCCTTTGGTAGGGTACACTAGTACCAGGTAATATAACACCTTGTCCAATTAAAATATAAAGGGTCAATATTAAGGTCTGATATGAAGCCTTTTGTTAACAATGAGAAAAGACTTGAAATTACTCCGCATTAACGCTTTTCGGAAGGCGAATTTCTTAAAAATAAAGCTTTTCGCAACACTTTTTGAGGTATATATACATAGAAAATCTATTTCTCCTCTTGAAAAAAGACTTAGAATTTCTGCGTATAAAAGCTCTTTAGAAGGCGAATTTCTTCGAAATAAAGCTTCTCGCAACACATTTGGAGATATACAAGAACAGCAAAATTCGGGGTCACGCTGTGTACCCCCTATGGGGTGTATAATTATTTCCTTTGGTAGGGTACACCATTACAAGGTAATATAATACCTGGTCCAATTAAAACAATAAAGGTTAATATTAAGCTCTGCTAGGAGGCTTTGTTGTTATTGAAAAAAGACTTAGAATTTCTCCGTATAAAAGCTATTCAGAAGGCTAATATCTGCGAAATAAGACTTTTCGCATCACTATTTTAGATATACAAAAAACAGTAAAATTCGGGGTCACGCTGTGAACCCCCTATGGGGTCTATAATTATTTCCTTTGGTAGGGTACACAAGTATCCCGTAATATAATACCTGGGCCATTTACAACATTAAAGGTTAATATTAAGGTCTGATAGGAAGCATTTTTCTCAACATTGAAAAATGCACTGTTTTAGATATACATACATAATAAAATGCGGGGTCCCACTGTGTACCCCCTATGGGCTCTAAAATTATTTCCTTTGGTAGGGTACACTAGTACCCCGTAATATAATACCTGGTCCAATCACAACATAAAGGTTAATATTAAGGTCTGATATGAAGCCATTTGTTAACAATGAGAAAAGACTTAAAATTGATCCGTATTAACGCTTTTCGGAAGGCGAATTGCCTCAAAATAAAGCCTCTCCCAACACTTTTTGAGATATATATACATAGAAAATCTATTTCTCCTCTTGAAAAAAGACTGAATTTCTGCGTATAAAAACTCTTTAGAAGGCGAATTTCTTCGAAATAAAGCTTCTCGCAACACTTTTGGCGATATACAAAAACAGTAATATTTGGGGTCGCGCTGTGTACCCCCTATGGGGTCTATAATTATTTCCTTTTGTAGGGTACAGTAGTACCTCGTACTATAATACCTCTTCCAATTACAACATGAAAGGTTAATATTAAGGTCTGATAGGAGGCATTTTTCTTAACATTGAAAAATGCACTGTTTTAGATATACATACATAGTAAAGTGCGGGGTTACACTGTGTACCCCCTATGGGGTCTATAATTATTTCCTTTGGTAGGGTACACTAGTACCCCGTAATGTAAGACCTGGTCTCATTAAAATATTAAGGGTCAATATTAAGGTCTGATATGAAGCCATTTGTAAACAATGAGAAAAGGTTAAAATTTCTCCGCATTAACGCTTTTCGGAAGGCGAATTTCTTAAAAATAAAGCTTCTCGCAACACTTTTTGAGATATACATACATAGAAAATCTATTTCTCCTCTTGAAAAAAAGACTTAGAATTTCTGCCTATAAAAGCTCTTCAGAAGGCGAATTTCTTGGAAATAGAGCTTCTCGCAACACTATTTTAGCTATACGAAAAGAGTAAAATTCGGGGTCACGCCGTGTACCCCCTATGGAGTCTATAAATATTTCCTTTGGTAGGGTACACTAGTACCAGGTAATATAACACCTTGTCCAATTAAAATATTAAGGGTCAATATTAAGGTCTGATATGAAGCCTTTTGTTAACAAAGAGAAAAGACTTAAAATTTCTCCGCATTAACGCTTTTCGGAAGGCGAATTTCTTAAAAATAAAGCTTCTCGCAACACTTTTTGAGGTATACATACATAGAAAATTTATTTCTCTTGAAAAATGACTTAGAATTTCTCCGTATAAAAGCTTTTCAGAAAGTGAATTTCTGCGAAATAAGTCTTTTCGCATTACTATTTCAGATGGACATACATTGCGGGGTCACACCGTGTACCCCCTATGGGGACTATAATTGATTCCTTTGGTAGGGTACACTATTACAAGGTAATATAACACCTGGTCCAATTAAAACATTAGAGGTTAATATTAAGGTCTGATATTAGGCATTTTTCTTAACATTGAAAAATGCACTGTTTTAGATATATATACATAGTAAAGTGCGGGGTCCGACCGTGTACCCCCTATGGGGTCTATAATTATTTTCTTTGTTAGGGTACACTAGTACCCCGTAATATAATACCTGGTCCAATTAAAACATTAAAGGTTAATATTAAGGTCTGATATTAGGCATTTTTCTTAACATTGAAAAATGCACTGTTTTAAATATACATACATAGTAAAGTGCGGGGTCACACTGTGTTCCCTCTATGGGGTCTATAATTATTTCCTTTGGTAGGGTACACTAGTACCCCGTAATGTAACACCTGGTCTTATTAAATTATTAAAGCTCAATATTAAGGTCTGATATGAAGCCATTTGTTAACAATGAGAAAAGACTAAAAATTTCTCCGTATGAACGCTTTTCGGAAGGCGAATTTCCTCAAAATAAAGCTTCTTCCAACACTTTTTGAGATATACAAAAACAGTAAAATTCGGGGTCCCGCTGTGTACCCCCTATGGGGTCTATAATTATTTCCTTTGGTAGGGTACACCATTACAAGGTAATATAAAACCTGGTCCAATTAAAACATTAAAGGTTAATATTAAACTCTGATAGGAGGCATTTTTCTTAACATTGAAAAATGCACTGTTTTAGATATACATACATAGTAAAGTGCGGGGTCTCACTCTGTACCCCCTATGGGGTCTATAATTATTTCCTTTTGTAGGGTAGACTAGTACCAGGTAATATAACACCTTGTCCAATTACAACATTAAAGGTCAATATTAAGGTCTGATAGGAGGCATTTTTCTTAACATTGAAAAATGCACTGTTTTAGATATACATACATAGTAAAGTGCGGGGTCCCACCGTGTACCCCCTATGGGCTCTAAAATAATTTCCTTTGGTAGGGTACACTAGTACCAGGTAATATAACACCTGGTCCAATCACAATATTAAAGGTTAATATTAAGGTCTGACATGAAGGTCTCATTGTGTTAACAATGAGAAAAGACTTAAAATTGATCCGTATTAACGCTTTTCGGAAGGCGAATTTCCTCAAAATAAAGCTTCCCCCAACACTTTTTGAGATATACATACATAGAAAATCTATTTCTCCTCTTGAAAAAAAGACTTAGAATTTCAGCCTATAAAAGATCTTCAGAAGGCGAATTTCTTGGAAATAGAGCTTCTCGCAACACTATTTTAGCTATACAAAAAGAGTAAAATTCGGGGTCACGCCGTGTACCCCTATGGGGTCTATAATTATTTCCTTTGGTAGGGTACACCATTACAAGGTAATATAACACCTGGTCCAATTAAAACATTAAAGGTTAATATTAAGCTCTGATAGGAGGCTTTGTTGTTATTGAGAAAAGACTTAGAATTTCTGCGTATAAAAGCTCTTCGGAATGCGAATTTCTTCGAAATAAAGCTTCTCGCAACACTTTTGGCGATATACAAAAACAGTAAAATTCGGGATCGCGCCGTGTACCCCCTATGGGGTCTATAATTTTTTCCTTTGGTAGGATACACTAGTAAGAGGTAATATAACACCTGGTCCAACTACAACATTAAAGGTTAATATTAAGGTCTGATAAGAGGCATTTTTCTTAACATTGAAAAAATGCACTGTTTTATATATACATACATAGTAAAGTTCGGGGTCACGCTGTGTACCCCCTATGGAGTCTATAATTATTTCCTTTGGTAGGGTACACTAGTACCAGGTAATATAACACCTGGTCCACTTAAAATATTAAGGGTCAATATTAAGGTCTGATATGAATCCTTTTGTTAACAATGAGAAAAGTCTTTGAATTTCTGCGTATAAAAGCTCTTTGGAAGGCGAATTTCTTCGAAATAAAGCTTCTCGCAACACTTTTGGCGATATACAAAAACAGTAATATTTGGGGTCGCGTTGTGTACCCCCTATGGGGTCTATAATTATTTCCTTTGGTAAGGTACACTAGTACCAGGTAATATAACACCTGGTCCACTTAAAATATTAAGGGTCAATATTAAGGTCTGATATGAAGCCTTTTGTTAACAAAGAGAAAAGACTTAAAATTTCTCCGCATTAACGCTTTTCGGAAGGCGAATTTCTTAAAAATAAAGCTTCTCGCAACACTTTTTGAGGTTTACATACATAGAAAATTTATTTCTCTTGAAAAATGACTTAGAATTTCTCCGTATAAAAGCTTTTCAGAAAGCGAATTTCTGCGAAATAAGACTTTTCGCATTACTATTTCAGATGGACATACATTGCGGGGTCACACCGTGTACCCCCTATGGGGTCTATAATTGATTCCTTTGGTAGGGTACACTATTACAAGGTAATATAACACCTGGTCCAATTAAAACATTAGAGGTTAATATTAAGTTCTGATATTAGGCATTTTTCTTAACATTGAAAAATGCACTGTTTCAGATATATATACATAGTAAAGTGCGGGGTCCGACCGTGTACCCCCTATGGGGTCTATAATTATTTTCTTTGTTAGGGTACACTAGTACACCGTAATATAATACCTGGTCCAATTAAAACATTAAAGGTTAATATTAAGGTCTGATATTAGGCATTTTTCTTAACATTGAAAAATGCACTGTTTTAGATATACATACATAGTAAAGTGCGGGGTCACACTGTGTTCCCTCTATGGGGTCTATAATTATTTCCTTTGGTAGGGTACACTAGTACCCCGTAATGTAACACCTGGTCTTATTAAAATATTAAGGCTCAATATTAAGGTCTGATATGAAGCCATTTGTTAACAATGAGAAAAGACTAAAAATTTCTGCGTATAAAAGCTCTTCGGAAGGCGAATTTCTTCGAAATAAAGCTTCTCGCAACACTTTTGGCGATATACAAAAACAGTAAAATTCGGGGTCGCGCTGTGTACCCCCTATGGGTCTATAATTATTTCCTTTGGTAGGGTAAACTAGTACCCCGTACTATAATACCCGGTCCAATTACAACATTAAAGGTTAATATTAAGGTCTGATAGGAGGCATTTTTCTTAACTTTGAAAAAATGCACTGTTTTAGAAATACATACATAGTAAAGTGCGGGGTCACACTGTGTACCCCCTATGGTGTCTATAATTATTTCCTTTGGTAGGGCACACTAGTACCAGGTAATATAACACCTTGTCCAATTAAAATATTAAGGGTCAATATTAAGGTCTGATATTAGGCATTTTTCTTAACATTGAAAAATGCACTGTTTTAGATATATATACATAGTAAAGTGCAGGGTCCCACCGTGTACCCCCCATGGGGACTATAATTATTTCCTTTGTTAGGGTACACTAGTACCCCGTAATATAATACCTGGTCCAATTACAACATTAAAGGTCAATATTAAGATCTGATAGGAGGCATTTTTCTTAACATTGAAAAATGCGCTGTTTTAGGTATACATACATAGTAAAATGCGGGGTCACGCTGTGTACCCCCTAAGAGCTGTATAATTATTTCCGCAACACTTTACGGT
Source organism: Parasteatoda lunata (assembly GCA_949128135.1). Taxonomy (NCBI): domain Eukaryota; kingdom Metazoa; phylum Arthropoda; class Arachnida; order Araneae; family Theridiidae; genus Parasteatoda; species Parasteatoda lunata. The sequence continues at coordinate 101,186,698 of OX421980.1, forward strand.
ACACTAGTACCAGGTAATATAACACCTGGTCCACTTAAAATATTAAGGGTCAATATTAAGGTCTGATAGGAGGCTTTGTTAACATTGAGAAAAGACGTAGAATTTCTGCGTATAAAAGCTATTCAATAGGCGAATTTCTGCGAAATAAGACTTTTCGTAACACTTTTGGAGATATACAAAAACAGTAAAATTCGGGGTCGCGCTGTGTACCCCCTATGGTGTCTATAATTATATCCTTTGGTAGGGTACACTAGTTCCCCGTACTATAATACCTTGTCCAATAACAACATTAAAGGTTAATATTAAGGTCTGATAGGAGTTATTTTTCTTAACATTGAAAAATGCCCTGTTTTAAATATACATACATAGTAAAATGCGAGGTCACACTGTGTACCCCCTATGGGCTCTAAAATTATTTCCTTTCGTAGGGTACACTAGTACCCCGTAATATAATACCTGGTCCAATCACAACATTAAAGGTTAATATTAAGGTCTGATATGAAGCCATTTGTTAACAATGAGAAAAGACTTAAAATTGATCCGTATTAACGCTTTTCGGAAGGCGAATTTCCTCAAAATAAAGCTTCTCCCAACACTTTTTGAGATATACATACATAGAAAATCTATTTCTCCTCTTGAAAAAAAAATTAGAATTTCTGCGTATAAAAGCTCTTCAGAAGGCGATTATCTTGGAAATAGAGCTTCTCGCAACACTATTTTAGCTATACAAAAAGAGTAAAATTCGTGGTCACGCCGTGTACCCCCTATGGGGTCTTTAATTATTTCCTTTGGTAGGGTACACCATTACAAGGTAATATAACACCTGGTCGAATTAAAGGAGGTTATTCCCCAGGAAGGACATTAGGAGGACATTAAAGGTTAATATTAAGCTCTGATAGGAGGCTTTGTTGTTATTGAGAAAAGACTTAGAATTTCTGCGTAAAAAAGCTCTTCGGAAGGCGAATTTCTTCGAAATAAAGCTTCTCGCAACACTTTTGGCGATATACAAAAACAGTAAAATTCGGGGTCGCGCTGTGTACCCCCTATGGGGTCTATAATTATTTCCTTTGGTAGGGTACACTAGTACCAGGTAATATAACACCTTGTCCAATTAAATTATTAAGGGTCAATATTAAGTTCTGATATGAAGCCTTTTGTTAACAATGAGAAAAGACTTAAAATTTCTCCGCATTAACGCTTTTCGGAAGGCGAATTTCTTAAAAATAAAGCTTCTCGCAACACTTTTTGAGGAATACATACATAGAAAATTTATTTCTCTTGAAAAAAGACTTAGAATTTCTCCGTATAAAAGCTATTCAGAAGGCGAATTTCTGCGAAATAAGACTTTTCGCATTACTATTTCAGATGGACATACATTGCGGGGTCACACCGTGTACCCCCTGTGGGGTCTATAATTATTTCCTTTCGTAGGGTACACTAGTACCAGGTAATATAACACCTGGTCCACTTTAAATATTAAGGGTCATTATTAAGGTCTGATAGGAGGCTTTGTTAACATTGAGAAAAGACTTAAAATTGATCCGTATTAAAGCTCTTCGGAAGGCGAATTTCTTCGAAATAAAACTTCTCGCAACACTTTTGGCGATATACAAAAACAGTAAAATTCGGGGTCGCACTGTGTACCCCCTATGGGGTATATAATTATATCCTTTGGTAAGGTAAACTAGTACCCCATAAAATAATACCTGGTCCAATTACAACATTAAAGGTTAATATTAAGGTCTGATAGGAGGCATTTTTCTTAACATTGATAAATGCATTGTTTTAGATATACAAAAACAGTAAAATGCGGGGTCACACTGTGTACCCCCTATGGGATCTAAAATTATTTCCTTTGGTAGGGTACACTAGTACCCCGTAATATAATACCTTGTCCAATCACAACATTAAAGGTTAATATTAAGGTCTGATATGAAGCCAATTGTTAACAATGAGAAAAGACTTAAAATTGATCCGTATTAACGCTTTTCGGAAGGCGAATTTCCTCAAAATAAAGCTTCTCCCAACACTTTTTGAGATATATATACATAGAAAATCTATTTCTCCTCTTGAAAAAAGACTTTGAATTTCTGCGAATAAAAGCTCTTCAGAAGGCAAATTTCTTCGAAATAAAGCTTCTCGCAACACTTTTTTAGATATACAAAAACAGTAAAATTCGGGGTCACGCTGTGTACCCCCTATGGGGTCTATAATTTTTTCCTTTGGTAGGGTACACTAGTACAAGGTAATATAACACCTGGTCCAATAACAACATTAAAGGTTAATATTAAGGTCTGATAGGAGGCACTTTTCTTAACATTGAAAAAATGCACTGTTTTATATATACATACATAGTAAAGTTCGGGGTCACGCTGTGTACCCCCTATGGAGTCTATAATTATTTCCTTTGGTAGGGTCCACTAGTACCAGGTAATATAACATCTGGTCCACTTAAAATATTAAGGGTCAATATTAAGGTATGAATCCTTTTGTTAACAATGAGAAAAAGGCTTAGAAATCAGCCTATAAAAGCTCATCAGAAGGCGAATTTCTTGGAAATAGAGCTTCTCGCAACACTATTTTAGCTACACAAAAAGAGTAAAATTCGGGGTCACGCCGTGTACCGCCTATGGGGTCTATAATTATTTCCTTTGTTAGGGTACACTAGTACCCCGTAATATAATACCTGGTCCAATTACAACATTAAAGGTCAATATTAAGGTCTGATATTAGGCATTTTTCTTAACATTGAAAAATGCACTGTTTTAGATATATATACATAGTAAAGTGCGGGGTCCCACCGTGTACCCCCTATAGGCTCTAAAATTATTTCCTTTGGTAGGGCACACTAGTACCAGGTAATGTAACACCTGGTCCACTTAAAATATTAAGGGTCATTATTAAGGTCTGATAGGAGGCTTTGTTAACATTGAGAAAAGACTTAGAATTTCTGCGTATAAAAGCCCTTCGGAAGGCGAATTTCTTCGAAATAAAGCTTCTCGCAACACTTTTGGAGATATACAAAAACAGTAAGTTTCGGGGTCACGCTGTGTACCTCCTATGGGGTCTATAAATTTTTCCTTTGGTAGGGTACACTAGTACAAGGTAATATAACACCTGGTCCAACTACAACATTAAAGGTTAATATTAAGGTCTGATAGGAGGAATTTTTCTTAACATTGAAAAATGCACTGTTTTAGGTATACATACATAGTAAAATGCGGGGTCACGCTGTGTACCCCCTAAGGGCTGTATAATTATTTCCTTTGGCACGGTTCACTAGTACCAGGTAATATAACACCTGGACCACTTAAAATATTAAGGGTCAATATTAAGGTCTGATAGGAGGCTTTGTTAACATTGAGAAAAGACGTAGAATTTCTGCGTATAAAAGCTCTTCAGAAGGCGAATTTCTTCGAAATAAAGCTTCTCGCAACACTTTTGGAGATATACAAAAACAGTAAAATTCGGGGTCGCGCTGTGTATCCCCTATGGGGTCTATAATTATATCCTTTGGTAGGGTACACTAGTACCCCGTAGTATAATACCTGGTCCAATTACAACATTAAAAGTTAATATTAAGGTCTGATAGGAGGCATTTTTCTTAACATTAAAAAATGCACTGTTTTAAATATACATACATAGTAAAATGCGGGGTCACACTGTGTACCCCCTATAGGCTCTAAAATTATTTCCTTTGGTAGTGTACACTAGTACCCCGTAATATAATACCTGGTCCAATCACAACATTAAAGGTTAATATTAAGGTCTGATATGAAGCCATTTGTTAACAATGAGAAAAGACTTAAAATTGATCCGTATTAACGCTTTTCGGAAGGCGAATTTCCTCAAAATAACAACACTTCTCCCAACACTTTTTGAGATATACATACATAGAAAATCTATTTCTCCTCTTGAAAAAACACTTAGAATTTCTGCCTATAAAAGCTCTTCAGAAGGCGATTTTCTTTGAAATAGAGCTTCTCGCAACACTATTTTAGCTATACTAAAAGAGTAAAATTCGTGGTCACGCCGTGTACCCCCTATGGGGTCTATAATTATTTCCTTAGGTAGGGTACACCATTGCAAGGTAATATAACACCTGGTCCAATTAAAACATTAAAGGCTAATATTAAGCTCTGATAGGAAGTTTTGTTGTTATTGAGAAAATACTTAGAATTTCTGCGTAAAAAAGCTCTTCGGAAGGCGAATTTCTTCGAAATAAAGCTTCTCGCAACACTTTTGGCGATATACAAAAACAGTAAAATTCGGGGTCGCGCTGTGTACCCCCTATGGGGTCTATAATTATTTCCATGATGATATCGTATTTGATGCACCTGTTTGCATTTCCAGTAATCTGTTAAAAACAGAATCGGGCGTTATTCATACGAGGTGGTGTATTTGGATTCATGATTGTTATCAATTATAATCGAAACACTTTCGTATTCAATGAGTATCGTCATGTTTAAAGATCGAGATATTATCGTATTTGATGCAGCTGTGTAAATTTCGAGTAATCGCTTAAAAATAGAATCGGGCGTTATTCATACGAGTTGGTGATTTTAGATTCATAAATCCTACAACAGAAAATTATCGACAATTCATTCGGGATTATCGGTATGAGCAGGTATTGCGTTTTCTAAAAGTTTGGACGAAGTGAAATTGTGAACAGAGTGAAATGTACTAACTCATACAATATTCATGCTCGTATGTTACATAATATTCATGCTCATATGTTACATAATATTCATACTCATATTCAATAAGTATCGTCAAGTATATTCGCTATATTGTCTTTTTTTATATGTTATGTTACAAAAAATGGTCGTAGTGACATCGCATTGGATAACTATAGTTATCAATTATCAAAACGCTTTGGTATTCATTGAATATCGCCATCATTATTGATTGCAATATTATCGTATTTGATGCACCTGTGTAAAATTCGAGTATTCTGTTAAAAACAGAATCGGGCGATATTCATACGAGTTGGTCTATTTGGTTTCATTATTGTTATCAATTATAATTGAAACACTTTGGTATTCAATGTATATCGTTATCATTAATGATGACAATATTATCGTATTTGATGCACCTGTTTACATTTCGAGTAATATGTTAAAAATGCTGTCGAGGGACCACACTTAAAGTGCTCATGAGTGGAAGGAGGGAATTCAAAATTCTCAATCAAATTAATTACCGAAATATGACAGACGGTTAAAGGTGTTAAAATTTTCACGTACTTACAATATTCATACTCATATGTTACGTAATATTCATAGTCATATTCAATAAGTATCGTCAAGTATATATTCACAATATTATCTTTTTTTATATGTTATGTTACAAAAATGGCCGTAGTGACATGGCACTGAATAACTATAGTTATCAATTATCAAAACGCTTTGGTACTCATTGAATATCGTCATCATTATCGATCGCAATATTATCGTATTTGATGCACCTGTGTAAAATTCGAGTATTCTGTTAAAAACAGAAACGGGCGATATTCATACGAGTTGGTCTATTTGGTTTCATTATTGTTATCAATTATAATTGAAACACTTTGGTGTTCAATGTGTATCGTTATCATTAATGATTACAATATTATCGTATTTGATGCACCTGTTTACATTTCGAGTAATATGTTAAAAATGCTGTCGAGTGACCACACTTAAAGTGCTACCGGGTGGAAGGAGGGAATTCAAAATTCTCAATCAAATTAATTACCGAAATATGACAGACGCTTAAAGGTGTTAAGAGTTTCACGTACTTACAATATTCATACTCATATGTTACGTAATATTCTTAGTCATATTCAATAAGTAACGTCAAGTATATATTCACAATATTATCTTTTTTTATATGTTATGTTACAAAAAATGGCCGTAGTGACATCGCATTGAATAACTATAGTTATCAATTATCAAAACGCTTTGGTACTCATTGAATATCGCCATCATTAATTGATCGCAATATTATTGTATTTGATGCACCTGTGTAAAATTCGCGTATTCTGTTAAAAACTGAATCGGGCGATATTCATACGAGTTGGTCTATTTGGTTTCATTATTGTTATCAATTATAATTGAAACACATTGGTATTCAATGTGTATCGTTATCATTAATGATTACAATATTATCGTATTTGATGCACCTGTTTACATTTCGAGTAATATGTTAAAAATGCTGTCGAGTGACCACACTTAAAGTGCTCACGGGTGGAAGGAGGGAATTCAAAATTCTTAATCAAATTAATTACCGAAATATGACAGACGCTTAAAGGTGTTAAAATTTTCACGTACTTACAATATTCATACTCATATGTTACATAATATTCATAGTCATATTCAATAAATATCGTCAAGTATATATTCACGATATAATCTTTTTTTATATGTTATGTTACAAAAAATGGCCGTAGTGACATCCCATTGGCTAACTATAGTTTTCAATTATAATCGAAACAGGGTCGTATTCAAAGTATATCGTTACCATTAACGATCCCGATAAAATCGTATTTGATGCACCTGTTTATATTTCGAGTATTCTGTTAAAAACGGTATCGGGCGTTATTCCTACGAATTTGTGAATTTGGTTGCATGATTGTCATCAATTATTATCGAAACTATTTCGCATTCAATGTACATCGATATCATTAATGATCGCGATATTATCATATTTGATGCACCTGTTTACCTTTCGTGTATTCAGTAAAAAACAAAATCTGGCGTTATTCCCACGAGTTGGTGATTTTGGATTCATAAATCCTATAAGTACATATCGACAATTCCTTCAGAATTATCGGTATGAGCAGGCAAGACTTCGAGATAGTGCTGTCTGAAAGGCTGAACCAAGAAAAATTGTGAACAGAGTGAAATGTACTAACTCATACAATATTCATGCTCGTATGTTACGTAATATTCATACTTATATGTTACAAAATATTAAAACTCATATTCAATAAGCATCGTCTAGTATATTCGCTAAATTATTTTTTTTTTGTATATGTTATGTTACAAAAAAGCGCCTTAATGTTATCGTATTGGATAACTATAGTTATCAATTATAATTGAAACAGTTTCGTATTCAATGTGTATCGTTATCATTGATGATCATGATGATATCGTATTTGATGCACCTGTTTGCATTTCCAGTATTCTGTTAAAAACGATATCGGGCGTTTTTCATAGGAAGTGATGTATTTGGATTTATAATTGTTATCAATTATAATCGAAACACACTATCGTATTCAATGAGTATCGTTATCTTTAATGATCGAGATATTATTGTATTTGTTGCACCTGTGTAAATTTCGAGTAATCAGTTAAAAATAGAATCGGGCGTTATTCATACGATTTGGTGATTTCAGATTCATAAATCCTATAACAGAAAAGTATCGACAATTCCTTCGGAATTATCGGTATGAGCAGGTATTGTGTTGTCTAAAAGGTTGATCCAGGAGACATTGTGAACAGAATAAAATATTCCAACTCATTCAATATTCATGCTTATGTTACATAATATTCATACTCATATTCAATAAGTATCGTCAAATATATTCCCTATATTGTTTTTTATATGTTACAAATAAGTACCGTAATGTTATCGCATTTGATAACTGTAATTATCAATTATAATCTAAACGCTTTCGTATTCAATGTACATCGCATTAATAATGATCGCGATATAATCCTTATTGATGCATCTGTGAAAATTTTGAGTAATCAGTTTAAAGCAGAAACTGGCGTTATTCCTACCAGTTGGTAATTTTAGATTCGTAAATCCTATAACAAAACAGTATCGGCAATTCCTTCGGAATTATCGGTATGAGCAGGCAAGTCTTTCAAATAGTGTTGTCTAAAAGGTTGAATCAAGTGAAATCGTGAACAGAGTGAATTGTACTAACTCATACAATATTCATGCTCATATGTTACATTATATTCATACTCATATGGTACATAATATTAAAACTCATATTCAATAAGTATTGTCTAATATATTCGCTATATTGTATTTTTTATATGTTACGTTACAAAAAATAGCCGTGATGATATTGCATTGGATAGCTATAGTCATCAATTATCAAAACGCTTTGGTATTCATTGAATATCGCCTTCATTATTGATCGAGATCTTATCGTATTTGATGCACCTGTGTAAATTTCGAGTAATCTGTTAAAAACAGAATCGGGCGTTAATTATACGAGGTGGTGTATTTGGATTCATGATTGTTATAAATTATAATCGAAACACTTTCGTATTCAATGAGTATCGTTATGTTTAAAGATCGAGATATTATCGTATTTGATGCACCTGTGTAAATTTCGAGTAATCGCTTAAAAATAGAATCGGGCGTTATTCATACGAGTTGGTGATTTTAGATTCATAAATCCTACATCAGAAAATTATCGACAATTCATTCGGGATTATCGGTATGAGCAGGTATTGCGTTTTCTTAAAGTTTGGACGAAGTGAAATTGTGAACAGAGTGAAATGTACTAACTCATACAATATTCATGCTCGTATGTTACATAATATTCATGCTCATATGTTACATAATATTCATACTCATATTCAATAAGTATCGTCATGTATATTCGCTATATTGTCTTTTTTTATATGTTATGTTACAAAAAATGGCGTGGTGATATCGCATTGGATAACTATAGTTATCAAATATAGTCAAATCGCGTTTGTATTCATTGAATATCGCTATCATTATTGATCGCAATGTTATCGTATTTGATACACCTGTGTAAATTTCGAGTGTATTGTTAAAAGCAGAATCGGGCATTATTCATACGAGTTGGTGTATTTGGTTTCATGATTGTAATCAATTATAATCGAAACACTTTCGTATTCAATGTGTAACGTTATCATTAATGATCACGATATTATCGTATTTCATGCACCCGTTTACATTTCGAGTAATCTGTTAAAAATGCTGCCGAGTGACCACGACATCAAATATGACTTGAAGTGCTCACGGGTGGAAGGAGGGAATGTAAAATTTTAAATCATTTTAATTACGGAAATTAGACAGACCTTTAAAGTTGTTAAAATATGTACTGATTTTTGCTTTCCACTTCATTATGCAACGAAGTGGATTTAGGAGATAATTTTCAAATATTAAAACCGAAAACATTATTCATTTCAGTTGTTATGAAAATTAACTGCGTGTGAACGATTGCTCTTGGCTTCTTAAAGCAATATCAAACTTCCTCTTCTGAACAGTGGCTTCAAAGTAATAATGTGGAATTAAATTTGTTTGAATGAAGGAAATTTTAATATCTGAATGCGGAACGTCCGAAAATGAAGAACTTTATTGCTCAGTGTTGGAAGCATAAAAACGATTTTTTCCTTTCTTTGAGTAAAACCAAATGACCAAAATAAAAATTGAAAACCGGCATCTTTAAAAGCTCGAGATGTTCCTTTAAAAAAAAATGTTTAGTCATAACCTGAATAGGAGAGAAATTTCTAAATTTTGTCTTTATTTGGTATTAGTTTTGAACAAAGCCTTAAGAGAAATTTTATACTCGTAGTCACTCGAAATTCAATAAACTTGCAAGTATAAGTATATAGCAACTTTTGTGTGACCGTAATTTTGTAATTCATTTTGTGAGAATGTAATTTTGTAATTCATTTTGTGAGAATGTAATTTTGTAATTCATTTTGTGAGAATGTAATTTTGTAATTCATTTTGTGAGAATGTAATATTGTTATTCATTTCGTGAGAATGTATTTTTGTTATTCCTTTCGTGAGAATGTAATTTTGTAATTCATTTCGTGTGAATGTAATTTTGTAATTCATTTCATGTGAATAAAATATTGTAATTCATTTTGTATGTAATTTTGTATGTAATTTTGTAATTCATTTTGTATGTAATTTTGTAATTCATTTTGTGTGAATGCAGATTTGTAACTCATTTTCTGTGAATGTAGTTTCGTAACTCATTTCGTGTGAATGTAATTTTGTAATTCATTTCATGTGAATAAAATATTGTAATTCATTTTGTATGTAATTTTGTATGTAATTTTGTAATTCATTTTGTATGTAATTTTGTAATTCATTTTGTGTGAATGCAGTTTTGTAACTCATTTTCTGTGAATGTAGTTTCGTAACTCATTTTGTGTGAATGTAATTTTGTAGTTAATTTGTGAAATTTGAAATCCTCAATAGAAGAGACAGTCTCAGTCTACAGAAACGAAACTTAAAAAGAGAGAGGAGAGAAACCCCAACACTAGTGTAGAGCTTAGTGCTTCAGCAAATTATGACTGTTTGAATTGGCAGCCAAATGTGCTGCCAATTGGTGAAAACCATTAAAGCCAGAAGGAGAAAGAGTTGTTGGCAATTTCATTAATAATGCAACCCGGTGACGATGCAAACGAGAGAAGCCTTGCTTTGTTAGAGGCGATGTTTTAGAGCCAGAGAAAAGAGATCAACAGTCTGAAAAATGTTTCAGATTTGGTAAGTTCCTGGCCTCTACTTTTCACGGAGAAAGGGTTCTTTCTGCATTTTAAATTGTTGACTGGGGTTAATATTCCAGAGCTCTTTAAAAAGGCTTCAGAAACAAAAATTCCTAGAATTAATTTTTTTTCAAACCTTTGCCTAAGGGGGAAAAAAACAGTATCCAAGACATATTGGAGAAATTTGAAAATGATGATGGAACTTGTTCTTAGTCGAAACTCTGCTTTTGGAGTACTTCAATGGAAAAGCAATTTTTATTTCAGTTGACGCAAGTATTTATCATATATATTTCTGTAATTTTTTTTTGTATAGGCAAATTTCTTAATTTCTGACATCTTCCTATAGTCAACCACAATAAGATAAAATATTTGCAGTTATTGACTTGCCTTTCTTGTCTTGATTTCCAAAGACAATGCAAAAAAGAACAACAGTAAAGCTAAAAATGTACGGAAAAAAAAAACAATAAACTTTAGAACACAAACGATGATCGACTTCATTGCCTCATTAAAGGTTCTCTTTCTCCGCAATACAATGTCTTCTCAAAATCACTAAGAAGTGATGAGCAACTATGGAGGTGAGCTCGATTCACTGGCTTTAATGAAACAAGCAGATACAAATTAGGCAGAATTTAGCAACAGCTTCGGAAAATGGAGAGTTGGGAATGGACCAAAAATCGTCAACTCTCCGTCTTTGACTGCAGGCTTTCAAGTAACTGTACTTAAAATTTCCGTGACATAATTTATTTAATATACAGCTTTACAGCATGGAAAGATATTTTTTTTAAATCTTGGTTGGATCTTGAGCCTTTCCTCCCAAGGTAATAAGCCTGTTTGTTCTTATAAATTCTACAGTTGCCAGGTATCCACTGGAGCTCAACCCGGTTCTTTTTTGGGACCAATCTTTGCATGTAATCTCGAAATTGAAGGATTTCACTCGATGAAGGAGCGCTATTTGAACTAATGACCAGGATTGCTGATTGAGAATCAGAGAATAGAACCACTTTTGAAAATTTATCTTCAAAAACCAATAACTGCTTTAGCGAATGCCTCTCCGTCAAAGACTTCTGTATTTCCCTACTGGAGTATAAAAGGAAAATAAACTCTTTGTCTTGCGGTCATAATTGTTAGAGAATCTGTATACACAACTCCGAATCCATGTAAATTGTTTCAACATCTCAGCACATCTGGAGAAGTATTTTTCTTGTACGAAGTGTCTCTAATATATAAACTTGATTCGACCTCTACAATCTCCAGAGGATTTACTGGCTTTGTTGTTTCCTGAATATCATCAGATAACTCTTTATCTTTCCGGATAATTTGAACAAATTTCTGACACCATTTGTGAAATTCCTCCAAAGAGGATCACCTATTCCAATCAGTTTCTCCTATAAAAGTAAAGCTTTTTCTACAACAGTAGCTGTAATAGATTTATTGTTTGTCAAATTGTTGCCCTCATAAATTGTCCTCAGCAGTAAGTGATTAGAGGCAGTATGAAAGTTCTAAGTAGTATTTATACCTGATCTATCACTTTCCTATAAAGATCCTGCTAGTCGTTTTAAAACAGTTACCTAATTTAAAAAATGGCTTGAGACTGAATCTTTCAGAAATTACACTTTTAGCTTTTTAATATCTTATAAATTTGATTATTTGAACATTTATTGTAGGTTAAATATAGAATTAATTAACAATTGAACAAATAAAATTTAAGAAACATATCCAAAATTATAAAATTCTACGTTTAATTAAATTTAACTTTTTTGCAAGATAAGGACATTTTTTGTTAAATTAATCTTTTCATTATTACTTTTAAGTCTGAGTTCTAAGAATCCTCCATTTTCGATGGTACAAAGCAAGAATACATTTTAAAAATTGTATTTTTTGTATAAGAAAATTAAAATTTAAAATTGCATTAAATCCATACTGCAATCAAAATTCTTCAATTAAAATATAGCCATTTGTTATTTTAAGAGCTCCTTACCTGCCATAAATGTCGATAATTTGGGCATATTGCGAAGTACTCCATGTCTGATTTCTTCTGGTAAGTATAATAAAATTTTAACGTGTAGTACGTTTAATTTAAAAAAAAAAAAATCATACTGAAATAAGTTTAAAAAAATTAAGTTAATCATTTAAAATTTGAACAATCTTATTCTAAATTAAACTAAAGTTTTAATTATATATCAAATATTATAACATGCTTGTCGACAAGTGTGTTTAATTGTGATGAAATAATTATGTAAATCAGTTAAAGTTATCTGATCTGCATTTTCCGTAGTTCTAAAATGAAAGAGCTTCATAAAATTCATAACAGCATGGCTGTTTCTTATCGAAGGCAAAATTTATGTAGTTCGTAAAGAAAATTTGTTGGCTAAATTTCATGATTGGAGGTTCTTGATTAGTTTTATTGAACTGTTTATTTTTTTAAATCAACGATTAATAAGACCAGCTTAAACTATTAAGGTATATTAGGGTATCATCTTGTAGCCCCAATAAAGTTTCAATGGTTGACACCGCATTGACATATAGCTATAGAGTATTATCAGAAAGAGTATGAAAATAAAGTTTTAATTACGTATGACTTCTAAGTAATGCAGAAATGCCCGCTAACATCAAAGCATCAGGATTATTGTAATTTTCGAGCTTATTCTGCTTACTTAATACTTAAAGTGAATGCATTTCGTACTAAAATAAAAGTTATATCTTGCATCTATGTTAGAGGCTCATTAGCTTTCACAGAAACATAATACCAACATAGTTTTATTGCAAATAATATAGTTGTAACAGTTTAAAATAAACATTGATGACATTTGTAATTAAACTAAGTGTAACTATAAAAAAAAATTCAAAATAAAAAATAATATTTTAAAAAACCACGTTTTTGTAGTGGAGAATAATTATTAAAAAAAAAGATTTGAAAAATGAAAAACGTGGGGCGCTTGAAATACTTAAAAGTACATATACACATTTTCTTACTCATATACATGCACAGCCACATATATATCCACATACATATGCATATACACAAACATATTCCACATACACATCCACATTCAGATACAATTACAATTACGGATATACATACACATATTCTCAAGAGTACACATACACACACTAAAATAACATTACTGTTATGTATTTCATGCGCCCCACGTTTTTCGTTTTTCAAAATTTTTTTAAAATTATTATTCTCCACTACAAAAACGTGGTTTTCAAAAATATTAATTAATTTTTTAATTTTTTTATTTTAAATTATAATTTTTTAATTTTTATTTTATATTTTTTTTAATTATTATTTTTCAATTATTATTCTTCACTACAAAAAACGTGGTTTTTAAAAATATATTTTCTTATTTAGATTCTTTATTTTCTGCTTTTTAGTTTTGTGTTTAAATTAATTTTTTTTAAATTATAATTTTGAAATTTTTATTTTTCAATTATTATTCTTCACTACAAAAAACGTGGTTTTTTAAAATATATATTTTTTATTTAGATTATTTATTAAGAAAAATGGTGTATTGATTTTTGAAGTTTGTTTGGGTGGTTGTCAAACTAGGGATCCTTCTTGTGTTTCATAAAATTCAAACACAAGAGCGAAGAAAAATCAAAATTTTTCTAAGCCTATTCGCAAAGGAAGAATGCTTGATATAAAATTTCAGGAAACTGAAAGTGCTTTTAAAATAGGTGTAACCGTTATTTTGTTTTGCCTGAAAAAAAATTACAATCCAATTTATATCAGCTGCACCATTCTGTTATGTCTGAATATTTTCTAAACAGTTTTAGTGTGTTAGGTCGGTTATTCGTTGGAAAGCACTACGAGCTGGAGAATCACCATTTTGGTCATCAGGTTCGTTTGGTCCTTTTGACAGAGCCGGAATAACGCGAATAACATCTTGTGTAATTAATCGATCAAATCTATTTACTATTACATCTTTATAGAGTGGGCTATTTGCAATAAGCCAATCAAGTGCCTAGTAGACTCGATCTGGTGATATGTTAGTCTCTTGTTACATTTAAGTTCTGCATAGTTTCAGTCTCTACAATAATTCCTATATCTGAGCTCGATCGAGGAAGCATTTCAGGCAGTTTTTCACTAACTTCAAAGATATCGAAAGCAAATAATGTGGGGCATGTCCTTTAAAACCGTATTGGCCAAATCTGCCTGGAAATTTAATAACTTTCATGTACGGAATGATGCGGTGAAGTAAATGTCGTTCTGGTTCAGTTACTGCTGCAATTTCACCAGGAATATCATCTGGTAGCAAGTTATTAGATGGAGCATGACTTTTTGAGCTTTTCAAGTGCGTATTGCATCGATAGCTTACAAGCAAATCATTTTTAGCGAAAAGTTCCGGTTTCAAGTATGGCTTTGCTGACGTTAAACGATATTTAGCTATTTGATTAGGGTAGCATTTCTTCTGGAAGATATCATAGCACTTGTCGCAATAAGTGTCTATGGTTGAGTAGAAATCTGCCCGGGCAGACTATATTTGAGGGTGCCCCTTGATTCTCGCCAAATTGCGATCACGGTTGATCGCCAAGCTGGGTGATTTTGAAACCCAATCGTGATTCTGATTGGTTTAGATTTTAGCGTTATTTTTAAATGTTCAACGGTATATGTAATGTTAGAGGTCCATTAGTTCTACGTTGGATACCGGTTGGTAAGGTTACTTCTGCTTCTGGTCAATAAGATTGAAGGTATGTGGGCAGTCATAAATAGGGACTTTAGAAAAAAATATCACCACCAGTCCGGTAACAAAGACGCCATTTTCGATTCGTATTTCGCCAAATTTATGTGGCGATGGAGGTACACAGATTCTATTCATGATAAATTTAGATAGTATCTAACTGCTATTAGAGAATTCTGTGCACCTAAAGCTGGGGATATTCAAGCTTAATGAAACTAAGCTTACTCTATTAACTTTTGTTTAAATTCAAAATGCATTTTATCGGGTTTATTAATTTTGCTTATATTGGGTTCATTGCAATTTTATAAAGTTTTTGCCGATATTTTGTTGAAATTTTACAATGTTTTATTTAAAAATATCATTACGTTTTGGCTTCCATTTCTGTTAGCACGGTGTTCCGCGCAAACAGGAATGGCGCCAAACATAAGTCGTCAATTTCGCTAAGGGGCACCCTCAATTATATTTTTACCATCTGCCCTATCAGTTACCCGTTAAACATAAGCCTCACGTCGACATTTTAGTCTTTCTTCATATTCCTGAATTGACTCTCCAGTTCTTGAGTCAGAAAATCTCAAGCGATTTGATTCCTTGAGCGACTCGTTGTTTATCTATTCCGTCCGACAACACGCTGATTTTTCGGAACTTCTGCCGCTTGTTTACGCCATTTAGCTAATCTTGCAAACGTATCTGCTTCTGATTCTTGTTGAAGCGCCTCTAACCGCTTTTGTTTTTTTTTCTCCAGTCGTCGCTTGCGACTACTACAAGACCTCTACTAAAATAATAGAACTTTAATTTTAAATTAGGGATACAGAAATCTTTAGAAAAATAATACCTTTACGACTTTTATTAGTTTTAGGCTGGTTACAACCATAACAATCTGGAAATGAATGAGGAAAAACTGGATCCTACCACGTGATTTTTCAGATTGAGATAATCGAATCGACAACAAAAGACAATGGCGAAAATAGAAATTTTTTTAAAATTTTAATTTACTTTGTATGCCTTCTTTCTCTTCATTTTCATACATTGTCATCCAATTCAGAACTATGTGCCAAATTTGAAGTTTGTAGTTAGTCGGGAGGTTTAAAATCGATTACAAAATTCCACCCGGACAGACATACACGAAGGCAAATTAATATAAACGTGGTAACAGATTTTAATGAATAGTAAAAGTTGAACATGTGTGGTTACAGAAGTCATGACATTAAGAAAAAATGTAGAAATTTATATTTAGGTTAAGCGATTGGCTCTAACTCAAATCAAAAGCAGAATTCTTAATATAAATGCAATCTTTTTACCGTCACTCAGCAATAAATAAGTGAACTATGTATTATTATAAAATGATATGAGTTTATTACCATTATTTTCTAAATATATATTTAATTTTTAGCTTTAAAATAATCATTTTTGTTAATATAATTGCATTATTAATTTCTGCTCAACTTTCAGGTGATGATTTTTTTGCCAACTCCTACATGGTTGCAGTCGACAGTAAGGTTATAAATGACGAAATTCAAATGGTCTTTTAATGGTGCTTGCTGCATACTACATTTTGAACAATGAGTATAATGAGATGGCTTGTGTAGCTGTGTGGAACCCTGGAGTTTATTCAAAGGTTAAAAAAATATATATATATTCATTTTTCTGTTTTTATAAAGGATATAGTGTTATTCGTAGAAATGCATGGGTATATTTTCATCAACGTAAATCTTTTTAAATTATTATTTTATTTACTTTGAGTAACTTTTTATTTATTGAAAGCCTAATAGTAGTGGATAAAACATTATATACTGATTGAAATTAAAATAAAACTTATTTTAGTTTGTCCAGTATTAAGACTGAAATTGTTAAATTTTGTAGGTATAAAAATAAAAAATTCCATTCCATTCCTACCAACTAAATAATAAAATTTCCTGACTTTTTTATTAATAATTTTTAAAAGTTCTTGTTGAACTTAATTAATATTCATTTAGCGTGTATTTTGCAGGTGTTTCCTAAAGATTACCCCGATAAAGGGTCGAAGGCTTCAAGGAGCAAGAAAAAAAGAATGCCGTAAATCCAAAAGTTTTATTGTTGTTAAATAAGCTAATGGACTTTGAATGGTGTTAATAGTGATTTTATTCTGTATTTATTTGCATTTTTATTTTTAATTTTTTTTTCTTATTTTCTCGTCATTCCATTTTTAATACTAATTTCGAAAATATCATTTATACTGGAATCAGTAAAAGGGTTTAAAAGTTATAAGCATTTATAGTTTTGCTAAAATGATTGCTAGCATTTGTAAATTGATTGTCAGTATAATGCAGCATAAAATTACAACAAACGGGGAAAAAAGTAATAATTTATGAAATGAAATAAGTAAAAAAAAAAACGGTGTACTTTAATCATTTAAAAAATTTTATAAATTCCTGTACTTTAAAATACATGTAAATTAGTATTTTTAATTGTTACTTTTCTTAAGTAGTGTAAAATGGTAAGAAGTTAGCGAAATAAAGCAAATTACGAAATGAAATCAATTTTCTTTTAATTTTATTTTTCCTTTTATGTTTTGTGGAAGAAGTAAAAAAAAAATTTTTTTTTCCAGTTTTATTCATCAGTTTTACATTGAAATCTGGCTTTAATCAATGTGAGATAAACCGCTTTTCTTTTTGTATAAAATTAAGAATTACCTAATAATTACTAAGTTTCTGTTATAAGATTTTGAACAAACCACTCTGATCTTCAAAGGAAGAGGTGAAAGTCGAAATTTATTACCAAAATGTTGAAAAAATATTCAACTATTATTGATTAAAATTTAAGAGAGTGAGCAGTGCGATATCAACTACTAACATTACACAACTACACTGATCAAAAAACTGCAAAATAGTTCCATTTACTTAAAAAGTAGGGCACTAATTTATATGAAATTATTTTTAAATGACATTACTTTATCCTGAATTAAATAAAATTATTGTTCGGAGATAAATATAAGATGAATTAAGCCATTATTTGTCTTTAATGTGTGAATCGACATATCGGTAAACAAACCGTTTAAGTAAAAATATAAATGTGTATAACTTTTAAACAATTTTATTGATATTTTTGAAAATTTATGGTTTTCTTAAAAAATTTTAAGTAATTTATTTTATAAATTATGTATAATCATTTAGTTAACTTTGCATTGTGTATAATTATATATGCAGTTAGTAGTTTTTAATGTGTAAATCAAAATAGTGGTAAACAAATCATTTAGGTAAAAATATAAGTGTGTATAACTTTTAAACGATTTCATTGACTTTGGAAACTTTGTGGTTTTCTTAAAAACACATATGATTTATTTAATCAATTGTGTTTCATCATTCAGTTTACTTTGCATTATGTGTATTATACGTGTATAAGTATAATTATTTTTTTTTAACAATGCCTAGTAACTTCAGTTATTTCATATAATTTTGTAAACAATTTAAACAGGACATAATAAACTTGTTCTTTGCAAACTTATGGTATTTTGTTGTTTTTAAAAAACAGATTAACTTCAATAATTCCATATAGTTCAAAAATAATAACTTTATTAAATTTATACAATGGAAAATATTTTTGCTTCACTGATTAAATATTTTAATGCAAATAGTTTAAAACTATAAGACATACATAATAAACTTGTTTTCATATTGTTAAAAAGAATGGTTCAAGTGATTTGCTGCACTGATTAAATGCATTCTTATAAAAAATAGTTCAAAACATACAGATAAAACTTCATAGTGTTTATTAAAAAAAATTTAAAAAAAGGAAAAAAAACTTGTTTTCATATTGGCTACGAATTTTCTTGTTTACTTTTGCGAAGAAACTTGTCCCTGATTGGTAAAACACCGTTGCGACTGCAGATTCTCTTCTTAACTTCTACGTGAAAAAATTTTTCTGATATGGCCAAAAGCTGTTGAAGGTACGGATTTCTTTCATAATTTTTACTTCGAAAACTTGTTTTTGTTTGGGTAAATACCGTTGTGATTACGGATATACGCATATGGTAAAAAGCCGTTGAATTTACGGATTTACTTGTGAATTTTACTGTTTTCCGCAACCAACCCAGCTGCTGGTTTAAAGCCGTAATTTTTACGGAATATATTTTACAATGTACATATCACCGAAAAGGAAAAAACGCGCATCTTTTCTGGTAAATCTTTCTCCATTGAAAAGTTCGTTATCGTCATTTTAAAGTTATGAATCACCATGCATGCTATGATTTGAGTGAGTGCCAGCTAACATTAATAACGCCACACATACTAACATGCTAATGTCATAAAACTAATATGTAGATGCCGGATGCGGAATATACTTTAAGTAAGAAATAGAGCACATTAAGTTGTCAGCACTTTAAGTTTGACCTTATATTTCTACTTATCTTTTCTTCGTGAATGATTGAATATAGTGTCTAATTGCACAAAATTCAAAGCAGGACATGCTGCGCCAAGCAATACAGTAAAACATTTGAAAAGGCAAAGTGCGCACAACACTTTAACTGATAAAATGGTATAAGTAGGTGAATAGAATTAGATAAAAGGTATAAATAAAATCAGATAAAAGGTATGATTAAAATCAGATAAAATGTATGAATACACTATAAAATACAAGAATTAATTAAAATGGTTGGAGGGATAAAATTGTGGACGAAAAGAAGAATAAAATTGTGGATGCTTTAAAAGCTTTATATACAGTTGAGAATACCAACAGCACTTAAATACGCAAAAATGTTACGATAATGAATGTCATCCAACAAATCTTGTATCCATAAAATAGAACTCCCGAAAAACGTTAAACGATTGGTTATTGCATTGAGATGAGGAGGTTCTCCAAACTGCAAATGAAGGTGCGTTAACCGAGTGTGACCAATTAGAAGACGGGTAAGTTTCACGTCTGCACTGCGCAAGCGCAGTACTGACAAATGCTCGAAATTGGATTTAATGATCTTTCGACCATTTGTCAGTATGACTTAATTCCAACTTCTTAAACAAGTTTTATTTCTAGGCATTAATTTTACTTCGATTTGTTTAAGCATTTATTTCGATTTGTTTAAGCATTTATTTCGATTTGTTTAAGCAAACTGTCGTCTCAAGTGCTTTGATGGATTTTCAATCTTTTTGTGCTTAACATCAGTTGTCACAGGCTCTTCTGCAGCAATAAATTTTTCGGTCAGACTATTTCTTGCATGGTACACTTTTGTTTCCAAAAAATTTAAAACTCTTCTCATCCTTTCGAATTACAGAATAAGAAAATTAATTAAGATTTATCCTGTGCAGATTCTATTATTAAAATCTAAAGTAAATAGTCATTTTCTTCTAATTTTACATGATGCACTCTTATATTTATTATGGCTTGTCAGTTTGAAGGTTTAGATTGTAAGACTAACATCAGTAAACTTGGTAATAATTAAGACATATCTAGCAAATTCCTACTTAATAAAAATGAATTAATTAACCTGAAACACAACCAGTTACTCAACATATCGTAATTTAGTTTTTACAAACTTTGTTTACATTTCTTTAAAAACCCAAATACTTGTAACAAAAAGAGACAGTTATTATAATACCAAAATTATTTCATACCCAAGCCACCCTCACCCCCCCCCCCCTGGAAGAATCATGGCGACATTGTTGCAGAACATTACAGTTCTTGTTGAAAGATTTTTTTTTGGGGGGGGGGAAGAAAAGAAGTTTGGGTTTATTTTTATCTGCAGAATGTTTCGAAATATTTTTTTCCCCTTCAGCACAACTGTTTCCCCCCTTTCTTCAGAATTGTATTAAAAAACTGCCTTTCTCGCATATCGGAGGTGGAATAAATGCTTTTTATATATATATAGGATTTTTTTTTTTTTTTTTTTTTTCTTAGAATAAAAAAAAATCCGTGCTGTCTGGCTTTAGCTAGAATTTCAAATTGATTAGATACTGTTAAGAAGTAATTTCCAAATAGCGAAAATTTAAAAAGGTTAACTATATAAATACTTTTCAAAACAGAAGAATATCGCCAATAACCTTAGAATATATATTTTTTTTATATTTAGATTTTTTTTTAAAAATCTTGCATTTATAACTATGGAAAAAGATACTGTTCTATTCTATACATAAAAATTTTTTTGGAAACAGAAAGCGCTTCTGTTACTTTAAATCAGTAACATATATATTTGCTACTATTAAAAATGTCTTTTAGAAAGGTTTTAGCACGAGAGAGAATTTCTGCCTCAGGCCCAATAAGGACATTTTTCGTAAAAGTTTTCTGTATTTCTCGCCAAAATGCTTTAATTTACTCCTTGATGAAATTCAAAAAGCAAATAGTTTAAATAATTTCAAAAACTTTTACTTTTTTACTACATTATGTTGAAGATGTTTTACAAAAAAAAATTTATATATATATATATATTCTTCATAGTTACTCTTTCGAGATTTTATGACTGATTTAACTAGCTTTAAACCAGATACTCTTGCGCTTGCCATCTTCAATATTTATATTTTAGATTTGAATATTCTCAACTCTTATTGTGTTTTTTTTAAAGTACGTATTTATTTTTTTATTTGTCAGTCTCATTTCTGTACTTATCTAGATACTCGAAAGTGACTCGTTCAATTAATTATTTCTGTTTTTTTTTTTCCTTCTTTGTATTGTATTATGTAGTTTTAAATATAAATTTAAAGTTTTCGGAATTAATAAAAAAAATTAATTAATTAAATAACGGAATTCGGAATTAATAAAGTACCGAAAATGTCAAAATATTACGCCTTTCTTTTAACAGGTTTGATCACATTTCTTTCTTTTCCTTTTTTTTTTCCCTCAAACTGTTTTGAAAAAGTAGCTCCGGATTCACAGTTTGTTATGTGTATCGCAAGATATACCTTAAAAACGGTGTTTAACTTAATGGTGAACTTAAATATTTATGGGGTAATCGGTCTACACTCTAAAAAATCTGGGTAAATGTTTAACCAATACTTCGTGCAAAGTTTCTAATTGCACCATAAATTGGTTAAATGAAAAACTGGTCGGTAGGGCCCTGGGCCCATGTCCAAGTGGTCATGGTTCAATCTCCGCAAGCCAAAGGCTCACCATGTAGTAAATGGTGACTGATACACGTTAAATCTGTCGGGTCACAAAGTCCTAAATGTTCCCATAACAAACCATACCTCTGGGGGTACTGATCCAGGACTTGCTTTCTGGATTGGATGCAAAATTACAAGGTCACCAAGTTGAACAGTCGTAAACCCAAAATTAAGTTGGCTATTCAATGACAGTTATGAAATAAAATTCTTTTATAAAGACCGCGATGGATCAGGGGATAGAACCTTCCATTCAGGTGAACCGGGTTCCATTTCCAGTGATGGCTGGCAGATACCAATCCGCATCTGTCTTGCTCCGAACAGAGTGCTGACGTGAAATATCCTCTGTGGCTGGATAGATCGTTGGTTAGAGTCCCTCTGCCGTCAGGCTAACCGTGGGAAGTTCTCCTGGTCTTTCTCACCATGTAACGCAAATGCGGGTTAGTTGCATCAAAAAAGTCCTCCACGAAGACAAATTTCTCCAAATACTTGATCTTGTTTTCTGGATTGGGTTCAAAATTACAAGGCTAAGAAATTGAAAATTGGTAGTCGTAAATCCAAAAATTGGGTCGGCTGTTCAATTACAATTTACTTATTTTTATATGATTCATTCATTGTGAATCAATCAAAGGCAATATGATTCCCAAGTCATACCTTATGTAAATTTGTCACATAATCTAATGCCAAAAATAGACAGCATTCTATTTTTTACGTCAAGTGCTCATTCGTCTGCACTGGGTTCCCATTAACTGCCAGAAATTATGAAATTTAGTTTCATGGGGTATTTTACACGCTAAATCAAATGTAATAAAAAATAACTTTACCGAAAAAGTGTGTTTTTTAATTCAAACTGTTCCCCCTTTGTGATTACAGTTAACTGTAATTTATAAATTTAAGAAAGATTTCTTTGAGATTATACTTCCCAGAATGAAAATCCAACCAACCGTTCAAACGTAACGGTAATCCTATTTTTGTGCTGACTGTACTTTAGACATTAACTATATGAATAAGCAATATTTTTTTCACTTAATAACCAACTGTGCACAATGTTATTAAAAATAACACAATTTATTGAAAAAAAAATAAAAATATTAAAGTGATAAAGAATAAAATTACCAACATTGAATGTCAAAAAAATTTTTTACATGAAAAAGTATACATGTATGCGATACTACGAAGAGCACCTTTGACAGTACAATAAAAATCTAAAAATATTTTTTCTTAAAAAATAGTTTTTCTTACACAGCTACAAATGCAGAGGTAGGCCATAGCTTTATCTCTTGAATTTGACAATCAGCAATAGATACTTTTATCCCTAATGGCTTTGTAACTAAAATCAAATTTGTGCAATAAATAAAATTAATATTATATGTTATTGTAGTGATTGGCTCACCGCTAGAGGCCGAGTTAATCACACACCTAATCAAAGAGTTAAGAGTAGAGTATATGAAGAGGAGCCGGCGAGTTAGGCTGGTCTTTCCTCGATTCGAGCATATTTCTGTATTTTGGCCGCTGAGGGCCCTTATAATTTCATAATTGTTTTAAATGTTAATAAATATTTTTGTTGCTGTTACGTTATTGGATATATTTCAAAAGCAATAATGCTCGTCACATTGGCGCAGTAGGCGCCAGGATACGAACTGGAAAAGTTACGTGAGTAACTCTTTTTCATATTTTTATGGAAAATGGCTTTCCTAACGAAAGGCAGGAGAGAAGATTTGCAGTTTATTACTGCTGAATTAGGTGTTGAGAGCACCCAAGACTTAAAACTTTATGAATTAAAAACAGCGATTGTTGAGAACGCTAATTATGAAAAAAAAATTTGTTAGAGAAATTTCATATTCAATAATTGATAGGGGGAAAGAAGAAAATGAAAAAAAAAAAAAAGAAAAGAAAATATGGAGTTAAAATTACGAAATGATACTTTAAAATCAGAAAAGGTGAAGCTCGATTTGGAATCCCAGTTAGAACGCGAGAAAATATTTTTTGAGAAAACTAAACTTGAGAAAGAATCACTTTTGAAATTAGAGCGTATTAATTTAGAGAAAGTTAAACTGGAGAGTACGCTTAAGAACCCGAATAGTGCAATGATCTCCTAAAACGCAAATATAAATTCAATCGAGAATTTCATTTACAGCATTCGCACTTTTATTTCTGCCGATTCTTAAGTGAAATTTATTTTTTTTCATCCCTAGAGAGAGCTTTCAATGCAAAAAAAGTACCCTAAGAATTAAAGGGAGAAATTTTGTTAAATTTAATGAGGGAAAAAGCTGCAAATATTTTAATTTACATTAAGGATGAGGATATAAAGGATTAGCAAAAAATAAAAGACACTGTTCTTAGAGAATTTGAACCAACACCGTTAGCAAGTTTGCTAAATTTTCAGAGAGCAAAACGTTTAGCTACTGGTTTTGAGCAATATTGTGAATTGCTAAACGTTTCTGATTTTGAAACATTAAAAGAACTAATAGTTAATGACAAATTATATCAATAACTCGATCAGAAACCGCGACGCACATAAAACAGGAAAGAAATTGGTCTTTGATTTTGAGTAAGAAGTGTGATTTATATTTTACATCAAAAAATAAATCTTTTTTATGAAGTGCACTCACCTAAAGCTAAATTTATTACAACGAGGCGAAAAGAAATTTATTCCCCCTCAAAACGCAGTGAAGAATTAAAAATAAAATAAAAGAGAAACAAGAAAATTTTCGTGTTATATTTATGGTGAAAACTACATGGCCTAAGTGTGCACTAAAAGATACCTCAATAAAAAATCTTAGGTTAAAACAAACCCAGCTGTAGTGGTGAAAATCAATGCGCAATACTTAAAACCAGAACCAATAAGTTTTCACCCATTGAAAAAAACGATAATATATGTAGGCCAGCAGAGGATTGATTGCGTAATTGATTGTGCTTGTCAATTATTTGTAATTAATGAGAATATTTTCAAAAACACAGAAGGATTTGAGTACGGCAATATAATTTTAACATCTGCTTTTGGAGAAAAAATTAAAGCTAAATTTATTAAAACGTCGATCTCATTAGGAAAAACCTCATTAAATCATCCCATGAAAGCAGGCCCGTCGTCAACGGGGGCGTGAGAGGGGTGTCTCACCTCCCCCCTTAGCGATATCATCCAGTCGGCAAATTCAGGTTGAGTCGGCATTATATATATATATATATTATTTATTTTTTTAAGAAGCGAAAATCCCGAGTTAGCCGAATTTCATTCATTGTCGAATTTTTCATTGGTGATGAGATATAAACGGATTTCAATGTTACATGAGTTTCGTCAATTTCGGGATTTTGTCCCAAATCCGACTCGGCAAATCTTGCTATGAAATGTGAGTTTTCCAATTCAGTTTTTTTTTCTCCTCCAAGAGCAACCATTTATGACAATTCGTCGCAAAATGACCTATAATACAAGCCAAAATCCCGAATTTGCCGAAATTCTTTCATTGTCGGATATATCATTGGTGATGAGATTTAAATGGATTTCAATGCTATCTGAGTTTCGTCCATTTCGGGATTTTGTCCCAGACCCGACTCGGCAAATCTTGCTATGAAATGTGAGTTTTCCAATTCAGTTTTTTCCCCCTCCTCCAAGAGCAGCCATTTATGATAATTCGACGCAAGATGACCTATAATACAAGCCAAAATCCCGACGTTGCCGAAATTCTTTCATAGTCGGATATTTCATCGGTGATGGGATTTTAACGGATTTCAATGTTATCTGAGTTTCGTCCAATTCGGGATTTTGTCGCCAGGGTGCGTACAGACTCCTTAGAAATAAAAAAAAGTCTCCAAGGAGTACTTGGAACTACGTATTTGATAATTAGTCCTTTTTTCTAATTTATTTCTAAATTAGTACTTAGAACTCCTTAGATTATTGTGTTGCATAGATGAATTTACTAAGTACGCTGATGACTTTGCTGTCCAAAAAACTAATTAATATGACGCAGCTGTCAAAATCTAATAGTTTGAGAAAAACATAAAAAGAAAAAAAAATTGAATTGAAAGAATTAGAAGAAAAAAATAATAGCAAATAATTTTATTTTTGCATGTTAATAATTTACTGTTTGTTTTTTTTTTGTTTGTATAAAATACCTTAGTTTTCTTATGTATTCAAATTTAAAAATATAAGATTGGTAGGTTTTTATGTTAATCTTTAACATCTGTACTTTAACAAGATTTATTAAAATATTTGAAATTGAAAATGTATTTATGTGTAAAAGGGATAACTTTGTTTGTCAAACTTCATCAAGAAAAATAAATAAAGTCAAAATTTATTTCAAAAGGGCTAGAGAAAAAAATATGCAAACTATACATTTTTGTGAGTTCCTTATAATAACTGCTTTTTAATTTTTGATAAGTCCTTAAAATTTTGGACTCCTTGGATTTCTTCTTCTGATCTCTGCATGAACCCCAGAACCGACAAGGCAAATCTTGCTGTGAAATGTGAGTTTTCCAATTGAGTTTTCTTCCCCTCCAAAAGTAACCATTTATGATAATTTGAAGCAAGATGACCGATAATACAAGTCAAAATTCCGACTTTGCCGAAATTCTTTCATGGTCGGATATTTAATCGGAGATGAGTTTTAAACGAATTTCAATGTTATCTGAGTTTCGTCCATTTCAGGATTTTGTCCCAGAATCAACTTGGCAAATCCTGCTGTAAAATATGAGTTCTCCAATTTAGTTTTTTCTCTCTCCTCCAAGAGTAACCATTTATGATAATTCGAAGCAAGATGGCCGATATTACAAGCCAAAATCTCGAGAACCATTTCTCTTGTATTATTATTTCCACGACACATTCTTTAATTTCAAAAAAATTTAGTGACCTTAACTTTTAGTTAGCTAATAATGTATCATAAAATTCAGTTATTAATTATCTGAATTATATTAACTCTTAATTAGAAGTTTAAGTAATTTTTTAAAGGAAGTGGTGAACTTGCATGAGTCTTTTTTAAAGAAGTAGTAAATTTTAAATGAAATAATCGTGCCGGTGATGCAACCTATTTTTTTTTATTTTACTTTCAAAATATTGGGGGAGGGGATTACAAATAAAAGTACCTATTAAATAGGATACTTTATTATTCAAAATATCTTATGTAAACTGTTAAATTCTGTTTAAATAACACAAATTATTATATAATTTATATTTTCAATTGGTAAAAGCTATTTTTCTACTAACTCCAAATGACTTTAAACATTTAAAAAAAAAAAAAAACATTTAATTTGTTAACTACTTAATTTGTTTTCCATTTGTTTAAGTTAATTATTCGTAAAAAGAAACTTAATAATTTTGTAATTATGTAAAAATTAAATTCGCAGTTTCGTATTCGTGAATGCTTTCATAAGTTTTTATTGTTAAATCTATTATCGTTAACTGCACCGATGATAGTCGAGACAAATGAAAGACTTTTCAGCAAGATGAAATTGATTAAAAACTGTCTTCGAACAACAATGACTGGTGAACGCCTAAATTCACTGCTTTTATTCAAAGCAGAAAAAGATATTAACAATATTAAGCTTGATAAGTTGGCAGAATATTTTTCACTTTTAAAACAACGTCGAATTAAATTTACGTTGCTATTATAATTAATATAACATAACTTTGCTAATATCTTAATTTTCTTTATCCTTTTTATGTGAATTTCTTCATTTATAATTTAAATGGCAAATATTTTCAATGTTTTTCTACATTATTTTTCTTATTTTTTAAAAAGGACAATTTACTTTTGAATGAATTTTGTTTTGAATAAATTTTTGATAGAAGACTGTATTTGCTGATTATGACTTACTTTCTTATCTTCAAACAGTTGCTCTAATTAACTTATGGTAACAACGTTTAGATGAAACAAAAAATAAATTTTAATAACTAAAGTAATTTTTCAAAAAACATTTAAATATAAAGTAAAAGTATTTAAATGTTGCGTTGAAAAACATTTAAATTTATAACTTTATTTTTTAAAATAAAGTTGTAATCACAATTGGTTCCACAAATAATTATTGATTACTATTACTGAAAACTTATCTCAATTGAATAAGTTTCAGTTTATTTAAAAATAGTTTTTTTTTTTAAATATTTTGTTACCAATTTAATAATAAAAATTTATAGAAATGTAAAAACTATATTTTCTTATTATTATTTTGAATAATTACTGGTAACATTCAGTTATAAATAATACCACATTTATCACCGATGGCGGCTGCATTTTTAAGTGCTGTAAAAATTATTTCGATGAATAGCATTATGTTTATTACTAGTCGAAATTATTTCAAAATAAAAATTAGAAGTTTTGTGGCGCATTTAAACTCTTTTATTTGTTCTGTTTTACCTTTGATTGTCAAACTTTAGCCAAATACAAATTGTATGTGTGTGCGTATGACAGTTGGCAAAATAAATCGAATCGGTTAGCGACGGGACTGATTCCGCAATCTCTCTGAGTCATTATGCGAAATATCTTCGTATGATAATGAAAATAAAATAAGTAAAAGCAAGGAGAAAAGGAGAGACGGCTAATATATTTTGCCAAATACCCTCAAACGAAAAGTTATCTGAGGAAGGGAATGATTCCATTTCTTCGAAAGAATGTTTTATTTCCTCTGACGCGATAAAATTAAAGCAAGAAAAAATTTAGTGTTCTTCTTTAGAAAATGTTTGGCAAACTTTAAAATTAAATGAAAGAAATTTTATTTTAATTGAGAATTTAATTTGAATTGATGGAATATGAATTCACTGGCAAAGTAAAAATCGCTAAAGTAGGTCCTCGCCGTAACACGGAGAGAAAGAAGTTTATCGGAAGCTCTAAAATGTAAAGTGGACGAGTTGCTGCAACAGTAATGCAGAGATTGCGTATCCAATAGTGTGTGTTAACAAGAAGGGTGGTGGCTATGTGGCGATTATAGAGCATTAAATGCAGTGACTGCTTCAGACGATTTTCCAATGAAAGAAGCAGTAGAACTAATTCCAAAGGTAGCGCAAATATAACTAGTACACTAGACCTGCTGAAGGGTTATTATGCAGTGCTCATGGACCCAAAGTGCAAAGAACTTACATCTTTTAAAACTCATAGATATCAGTATCAGTTTAAGAACATGAGTTTTAGAGTTAAAAATGCATCAGTAACCTTTCGGAGAGAAGTGAGTTATCTCAGGCGCCTACATTGACGATATTGCCCTATTTTCGGGAAGTTGGAACGAACACATGATTTCATCTGAGAATCATTTTCTCTAAGTTACGAGAACTCAACTTCACAATAAACGTGAAAAAGTGCTCTTTCGCGAAGACTCAGATTAAATATTTGGGTCAGGTAGTAGGTTCAGGTCGACATCAGCCTGATCCAGAGTGATTGAGAACTTGCCATGTCCAAAAACCAAGAAAGATCTACGCAGTGTTCTTGGTTTGTGCAACTATTATCGTGATTACATACCTAGTTATTCAGCGCGTGTGTTTCCATTAACTGAACTTACAAAAAAGAAAGTAGTAGATAATATTCCTTGGACACAAGAACATGATGCGTTTTTTCTTCAACTAAAAAAGAACTTTGGTTGAAGCTCCTTATACCCGATTTGAACCCAATCCAGAAGATTAGGGAACTCCTGGATCAAGTATAGGGAGAAATTTGCCTTTGGAGGTCTTTTTGAAGGAACTAACTCACATTTATGATACATGGAGATGAAAACCTCCCACGGTTAATCTGACAAGAAGGGAACCAATAATCTGTCCATTACAGAGGATATTTTACATCAGCACTGTGGTGGGTTTAGCCCAACATTGATTTGAATAAATAAATTTTAAAACATTACATACATGCATTTAATAATTTAGAAAATTTTGGATATTCGAGATGATAACCAGATGATTCAACACATAATTTTTAAATTAAAATTTGTAAGCTAATTAATAAATTTTGACAGTCTAAATATAATTTATTCATGCTGTATTTTAAGCTGGGAAGGTCTTCATTTATTTGCGTTCCTAAAGTAAACATTGAATTTGATGGATAAAAATTATGAGTTTGAGGTGAAAAGTGATAGAATCATTATTGATTAGATTAGGAAAGTCAAAGCTAATGAGGATGAAAAATCAGAAACTGAAATTCCTAATAAAAATTCAGATAATTTAAATTTGTGCGAAATAGTGGATGAGTGATAAAAATATTCTCGAAGGGGAATTAAAGTTCATTTCTAAATATTGAACACATATCTGATAATAAAAAATATACGTTGTTAAAAAAAAACCATGGATTCCAGAAGAATATAGACATATTTCTCTGGAATGCATGGTTTTGTTAACAGTGCATATTTTTCATAATCAGATGTCCTCAATATTTAGAAATGAAACTAAATCACATTCGAAAATATTCATCCCCTTGCTCTTTTTCTATACATATAGTACTTGATAATTTTACATCGTTCCCTCAAAAGAAATTTTAATTGTTTGAAAAATCAGAACTTACGTTTCTTAGTAATATGAGGTGTTTACGGACAAGTTGAAAAGATAATTTTGAATCACCATGAATGCAAAAAATGAAACTCTTAAGGGAATATTTTAGTACTGATTTAAAAGAATATGTATGAAATGAATCGAAACTGAAAAATTTAGGTATGCAAATTCCATTTTAGATATTGCTCTTAACATAATGTTTGTAATGTTGGAATACTAAAAAACCCAAATGTGTTTTCAAAGAAATTTCTTAACACACTTCAATATATTTTTCTTAATTTTTGGCAAGCTTTTCCTTTATAAATAAGATATTCAAACATTAAAATATAGTTATTTGAAAATCTTACTTTATACATATTTTTTACAATAAAGTATTTTGCATGGTGTGGCCAAAAATAGTTTTCTTCAAAAGGAGCTCAAATATCTGTTACCATAAATAGTCTTCTTTTTAAGTTTTTTCTAAAGCAGTTTCTGGGACATCTCAAATTGAATGTAACTCACAAATTACTAGCAACATATATTATAAGATATAATAATCATTTTTTAATCATAGAAGATGTATTCTTCCACAGGGTTTATAAAATAAGATTTTACAGTATATTAAGACATTTTAAATAAGTAGTATATACCTTCGTACTTAGTAACGTAGTACCTAAAAAGTTAAGTAGTAATATAAACACAACGCTTAATAGTTTGTCACAAAGGCAATTTTAGTTAGTTATTGCATTTGTATTAGCAACATTGAAAAGGCTTTACACTATTAAATAAAAAATTAATCCCTAAAAGAAAGTTCATTCCTCAGGCGCAGGCAATAAAGTTGCCAATAGAAATTCACTAGGCCAAAGTAAATTCAACTGTTTTATTCTTTTAGGTGACAGTAATTTTGTTAAAATAATAAATAAAATAAATGAATTTAATCATAAAGTACCAACAAAAAAAAATTATTCTCAGTCTATGAATTTCAGTATAAAAAATAATAATCCATTACTTGTTTAATTAAAACTACTTGACTAGCGTCATAAATTTAATAAAAATAATTATATGGAATAAAAAAAAATGCATTAAAAGGAATCAAAACAAAGTAAAAATCTCTATCTTTTTTTTAAAAAATTTAGTGGAGTCAGTAAATTTTAACACGCTAAGAAAACTAACTAGAGTAGTCAATGATTAATCAGTAAATATGATAAAATTTGGGGTTATAAGCACAGAAGCTACCTTTTGGTGATAATATTGGGTTTGGTAAAAAAGGTCGACGGGATAATCCCAAAGTACATAAATAATTACAGTCTAAAAAGTTTTTGTATCCAGCATAAATAATTTTAATCGATAATAAAATTTTAAACAATCAAATTATAATTTTTGCTCACAATTATTGCGAGAAAAAACAATTGGCTCATCAAAATAACATTTGAAAAAAATCTAACAATTATAAGTTCTTGACTGCCAGTGACTTATTTTCAGAGAACATTTTACTAGAAACAAAATCCAATAAAGATTATTGTTGATAAGGAAACAGAATATTGTATTTTGCATAAAAAATGTCTTTAAATTAATTTCAAATTAGAATTGTCAGCACTTCATTAAAGTACTTAAAAATTATGTGAGACAATTAATGACACATTTGTTTACTGTTATTATTTACATGTTGATGGCTCAGGCACTGAACTGTCAATGTTAAGAACTGGAGTTTAATCCCCCTCCCCCCAGCATTGATGAATACCAGCTTGTATGGGAAGTAAAGGCTGCCAGGGCGCAATACTGACCATATTGACACAATCAGGCCGTTGGTCACAAAATTGTGGATCCTTAACACCCATCACCCCCTGGCCCACAATGAACTGCAATGAGCAAATTTTTTATGTATTATGTACTCCTGTAGCTACAAACTTCAAAAAAGGTTTTAAATAAATCAATTTTTTGCTTAAAAAATATTTTATTTAAGTTTTGCTGCTAATGCTAGTGGGATGTTCTCATTAAACATTCCCACTAGCATTTAACATTTAGAAAAATAATTCTCACCAAAAGTAGCTTCTGAAAAATAAACATCTGAGATTATGAAATTAACTAGTTCTTTGACTAATAAACAAAACAAAAAAAATTAATAATTATTGCATGCAAAAATTTCGTAATACCTTATAGGGAAGGTATGTAATAAAAATATTCATAAATTTTAAAACTTTAGCTCTGATTAAGGTGCTAATAAAATCATTAGCTTAATGAAAAGTAGTTTTATTTATTAACTTATTTTTTTTAAAAGAAAGATCCAATTTTCTAAAACAATTCTGCAAACTTTTTATATCACATAAGAGCTTCTCCCAATGATACTTTAAAGTGTTAATTTTTAAAAAAACTAATATATATTTCACAATTTATAAAAATGTTATAAATGTGATGACATAAATTATTGACTACACACAAAACTTTGATTTAAATCACACTTCTTCTTTAGATTGTTCCTTCACTAAATTCCAATAAAGACCTTTCTTTTTTGACAAACTACTATGATTTCCAATCTACAGATGAACACAATAAATTAACATAAATAGATAATAAATCTTTTAAAATGTATATAAACTTTTAAAAAATTATTTTGTCTGAAAATTCATCACGCTGAAAGTAGAGCTTTGTTAATAAGGGATTCTTTCTTTAATTAACTTAATTTTTTGACAATTTCTGAACTAGCTTATAGAAAAAAAAAAAAAAAACACACACACACACGCACGCGCACACACACATATATATATTCATTTGTAAGATACTAAAAAAGGTTTAAAATATTATTTCTGAAAAAAAAATTTTTTTTTAATAGAAATTATATTTTTGGAAAAAAATAAATAACAGAATTAACCAAGAAGGATTACCTTCTATGAAAGACTAACTTCTTTTAAAATGAAAGAAACATTGAAAATTGTTTCCCACACAATTTCATTTTAAAATCATAAACAGCCAATACCTATTTCAAAAAATTTAATTGCTGTAAAAAAAGATGAAAAAAGAAATTTATGTTGCTTAGCTACTGCAGCATTGGTAACTTCATTTCTCCAGCAAGCTTGAAATTTGATAACATGCAGTATAAATTTTAATGGAATAACAAATTTTACACACATTTATTCATGTGTGGTTAGAATTTATCTCACTTCTTGAAGTTTCTTGAAATATCTCAGTATTGAATTTAAAATAATTTTGAAAAACTGCTTTCAAAGATATGTAGTTATATTAGTTGCCTAATATACAAAGAAAATGTTAAGAAACTTATAATACACAATAGGTAATGTTTTTTTTTTCAGAAAATTTAAATTTTTAAGTTGAATTTAAATTTTTAAGATAAATAAAATTTTTGAAACAAAATTATAAAGGTAATTAATCATATTTAGTAGTATAATTATCCTTTTTATAAATATTTTTCAATGATAAATAAAATATATATATTTATATATATATATTTATATATATATATATATTTATATATATATATATATATATTTATATATATATATATTTATATATATATATATATATATATATATATATATATATATATAGAATCTTAAGAATTTTTTAATTAAAAATTTGAATTGAAATGAAATTATTCACAGGAACCTTGAAAATGACAAAATTCTGAAACATAATTATCTAAGGATATTAACAGCATTTTCGGAAGAAAAAAAAAACTATAATTAAATTATCCAAAAGCTAAACATCTTGTTAGATTAATGGAAGCACTTATTATTTCTGAAAAGAAGTAAAGTTACATTAAAATGAAGTAAAAATTGATGTGTTGAGTCACCATTTACAGTATAATATTCATAACTTAATCATCATTTTTCTAAAAGTTCTATTTTTATTTTTAGTGGAGGAGTCAATCTAATTATATTCTTTTAAATATTTTTGTTATTTTAGTATTATTAGAAAAAAAAGACTATTTCTAAAACATCCTAATTTTTTTACAAATTGCAAGTTGCATTACAAAAAAATATGCACTCTAACATGGCTTGTTATTAACACTCCTATTCTTAAATATTTTTAAAAATAAAAGAAACACATGTAATTAAGAAATGAAAACTTAATTTAAAGTGAAGTACATTGAAAACTATCATAATCTAGAGCTTTTTGAACAACTTTTTCTGCTTTTACATCTAAAGCACTAAAAAAATTGAATGATTCATACAAAACATTTATATACATTATTTTGCATAAGAAAAATTAAAGTCTTTAACAAAATAAGTTTCTTTGAATATTAGACAAGAGAGTTAGAACTAAATGAATATTTTCATAGAAGAAATTTGAGGTATCAAAACAAATGGAAAATGTTTGAAGAGCTTACCAGCTATTTCAGAACCCTTTGATTAAAATGTAAAGGGTATCACGAGAAATTGAAGATCTGTTCTATTAATATGCTTTCAGTTTTCAAAATATAGTGGAGAGC
Organism: Parasteatoda lunata; assembly: GCA_949128135.1. NCBI lineage: Eukaryota > Metazoa > Arthropoda > Arachnida > Araneae > Theridiidae > Parasteatoda > Parasteatoda lunata. The sequence goes on from OX421980.1 coordinate 101,221,794, forward strand.
GTTGTATCTTGGCACGAGCAGCATAGCCCGGCCATCAACTGGCGACTAATCTGACATAGTTTTTTCTTATCCAAAGAACTGTTGAGATCACCAAGGTCTTTTAAGGACGTCACAGTCAGTGGTGTATAGCTGATAAGCGATTAGCCGCCAATTTAAAATATTTGTCATTCATCGAACAACAGTCCCGTTTGCCCGTAGGATATGTTGCTACAAACAACTATCAAAAATACATATAGCATTATTTTACAACTTTTAACAGTGCCATATGCATGTGTAGTTCCAAAATGTAAAGGAAACTACAAATACAGTCCTAAAGTATCAGAAAGAAAAATAATAACAATGTTGATTGGCACTTATTTATACTTAGCTATAGCTTACGATGAGTAAAATTTCAGACTTGGAATCAAAAAAAAAAATTTATTAAATAAAAACTCCAATGCATTAAATCATATTAATAAAAAAAATAATTTAATTCCTTGTTAGTCATTTTAATTTTTGTACGTTATAATTTTAAATTAAAATTAATGAAACTCTCGTTCATTTTCATATGGTTCGAATAAATTTTGAGTTTGCTCCAGATTAAATTAACTATTCTCATTTTATTTCCATTTTTATGTTTATCTCATAAGTCTGGAAGAGTGTATGTAAACAAGCTTTAAAACAATAATATATAATTTTATACATATGTATGCATATTCATTCAAATGTATCCCATCAAGTAACAGGAAAAATGATTTTAATAAACGCTTTTATATTTTTTCTATCTTAATTTTTTTTTCTTTTTTAATTATGATTCAACATGAAACTTGTAGACAATTTCAAATGTAATTCATAAAAAATATTCAATATTTTCTTGTCTTTAACAGTGCGTAATTTTCTTAATTATTGAACTATTTCTGCTCCAAAAATCATCTCTATTTTGGGATATTTTTTAACAAATCTTATAAGAAAGATTGTCATCAATAAATTTTTATGTTAGAAAAACTCAAGATTTGAAAATACTTTGCTTTTTTAAAATAGTCAACAAGTAAAAAAAAGGTATATTTATTTGTAAAAATAATAAATACTATTTTAAAGTTTTACAATCTTAAGGATCGAAATACTTTGATAAATTACTTATAATTTATTCATTAGTATTACTTTATAATTATTACTTAGCTTAATTATTTGTCCCATTTTAATATTATATGTATTGTTTATTTGTAAATAAATGCAGTGTTTGTGTTTAGATTATTTTCATTGGAATTTAAATGTATATTATACGATTATGAAAGAATTCTTTAGAACTTATTTTAAGATAAAACTTTTATGAATGTGCCAATAAAATTATAATTTATTTGTCTCTTTTCTGCCATGATAAAACATATTTTTATTTGTCTCGTATTTGTTTCTTTCTTAGAATGTGTCATTTCTTATTTTCAATTATATGATTATTACATATTTAAAAATAATAAATTATACACTTAAGTAGGGTTTATTCTTTTGATATTAAAAATAGTTATGATGAACTAAAATTTAAAATTTAAAGAAAACAATTCTTATTAAATCATTTTCTCTTATAAAATACGCATAATATTGCTGCATGAAAAGCATCAAATAGTCCTACATGTTCATTTTATTGAGTAATAACGTGATAAATAACATTGATTTATTCTAATAAAAAGCTAAAAATTCACTCCTTAAAAATATTTAAGTGCTAATAAATTAGCTAAAGGAAAAATATCTTACGTCCCTCAAAACTTTGAACTATTTATTATAGTTTCCTCTTAAAACAGCGTTATGTCATGGTTAACTACCACTTCCGAGGATTACGTCACAAATCTACTGAGAGGCCTTGACTCTCGGTGGCTATGATATGACATGCCCATGGCCAAATGACAAGGCTATGATATGACATGCCCAAATAAAGAAATCTTATTAGTTTTTCTTTAATGTTTTGTATTTTACATTCATTAAACACGATTTATTTGCTATATTTTGTATACTTTTCTTTTAGTACCAAGGTAAAACATTCTGCATCCCAAGGTACAATATGGTGTTGTACCTTGGGACACTTTGGCAAGGGTGTAAAAAATAATTTATCGCTCCTTTATACTTATTTTTAAAGCAGTTATGGATTCTTTAAATGGTAAACAATAAGAAACTGCTTACATTTCTACTCTAATCTTAACCCAAGTAAAAATAACAATATATGTTTTCAAATTATCCAAAGGTAAAACGCCTTCCCCTATGCATTTTGCAATAAATAACCAATTATTCAGGCATAAAAAAAATACTATGGCTTTGAACAAAGATGCAACAAAGTTTTACAAAATTTAAATTTTACCAATTTAGTTCTACCATCAAGTATCAGGCTTCAGATGGAAATGTAAACATCTAAGATGTTAAACGTTAATCCTAGCAGCAAAACTTTAAAAAAAAAAAAAAAACAACAACATTTAACACACTAATTACACTATTAAAATATAACATTAATTATAGCAGTTAGTGTAATAACATCGAATTTAACATAACCCTGTAGCTGACACATTTTTGTGGTTAGAGAAAAAAAGTAGCATAAAAATTTTTTAAAAATATATTTTGATAGTCAGTTAGTTATGACACTGAATTAATGAGTTTTCTTATTACTTGCATTGAATTAAAAAGTTAGCAGTTGCACTAACCCCTGTATTCACCGTTGACTCTGACCTAAAGCGTAACTCCCAGTTCCGAAACCCCCGGTTTGGAAACTTTGACCGAGAGTTCAAAAGAGATTCCACCATTATTTTTTGACCGTCGGTTTCTTAACTGCGGGTTACTTGACTGGCAGTTACAGGCATTTTCCTATTGGATAATAACTTGCACCCCGGTGGTAGATTTATAGCCATATTAACAGTGTTTGTTTTAAATTTTTGTTGCTATTTTTGTTTTTTTAAATTTCTATTATAAGAAAAAAAAAATTCCATTGAGGAATTAAATTTGAATCTCTCTTTTACTGGTCAAATAAAAAAAATATGTTTAGTTTCGTTTTCAAAACTGACTTGTATTGATGAGCAAAAGGATTCGAGCTTTATTATTATGAATTTAGATATTTTATTATTATTGATATCAAAAAGCCGCAAACAACCATAGAAACGTAACAGAAATTCAATTAAAAATACTTTTATTTCACACAATTATTTAATACTTTTATTTTACGCTATGATCAAGGGGATTATGCTAACATCATCATCATCCTTATTCGCATATTTTTAATCTCCCCCCCCTTCATCACATATTTTCGATAACTTAAACCATTGAGAAGAATTTTTTTTAAAAATTTTAAATGAAATTTTATAAAATTCACTTCTCAGCTCAGATAAGCATAAATCGACACATTCATATTATTCAGAAGTTATAAATGACTATTATTGTGCTGCCATCTGCCAATGATAAGAGAGAATCGCCGTCAGTGATATGGTGAATAAGATAACAATTTTTTTAAAGGAAAATGTCATAATCGGAACAAATATTCCAAAACTTTAAAATTTAAAAATAAATCATACCTTTAAAAATTTAATTACTTAGATAATTGTAAATGGAAATATATCAGTTGTATAAATGCCCCATATGTCATAAAGTAGTCAGGCTATATATTAAAAATTATAACTAAAGACGGGCATTTTAATTTCATATAGTTTTAAGCAATAAATCTCTTTCAAATGATCCTATTTTTTCCAAATATTCAGCAGATTATTTTACGGTTATAAAATTTTAAATTTCCTGATTTGCAAAGTTATTTGATGCAGATTATTGAGTAGTTTCAATGTTACCTCGGATCAAAATTTGCGTTGATTACATAATATTTATTTCAGCATAATTTCTAATATATATATTTGAAATAATGTATATGTTATTTATTTAATTAATAGCTTTATTTTACGGATTAAAATTTCTAAAAATTCTTTTCGTAATCTTCGTACAGGGTTCATACCCCTCCAGCAAAAACAAATCCAAGGACTTTTCCATGACTTTTTCAAAACCTTTTTAAGAAATTTCATGACCTCTCTATATAGCATTAGACAAGTATAAATGGTATTTTTTAACAATGGCATTTCAATATTTAGTGCCCAGAAATCTACAAATATACACAAAATCCCAGTATCCTATATTCTTTATTATTAATACACATTCCTTGAAAAATACTTATAAAAATAAAAAAAACTGGAAAGGTTTGACAATTTAAGGATAGATTTCTACCAAATAGTGAATGATTCAGATTACAGAACATGACTAAAAGACTTCACTATGTACAAACCTTAAAAAAAAAAAAAAAAAATATAGCAACAATAATAATAAGTAATAATAACAAATTCTTTCCAAAAAAATTTACGTAAATAATAAAAAGAGAAAATATAATTCAGAGTGAAAGATTCATAGTCTGTAGAGTTTTATAAAAAATTAAATGTTTTTCAGGTCATTAAGTTTTGTATCTAGTTTAATTTCTATAGCTTTAATTGTTTCTTGTTTTTCGTTAGAACTTTTTCTTAAGCTGTTTGATTTTGTTATCATTGAAAAATTTCTCGATTTCTCTGCTTCGCCTGCAAAATTATCAGCAGATTTCAATAATTCTTTTACATCCATATCTAACATTTTTTTTTGCTTTTTTAAATGGTTAATTTCTTCATGAATAATTTCTTTTCTTTTTCTGAACATCTCAGTTTCCCCTTTGTTTTTCTGTTCTGCTAAATAAAGACTATATTTTTGCTTAGCACTAGCTGCTGATAAAAGCAAGCCCTTGGTTATATCAACTTTTAAAATACCCCCGACAGACCTTACATGATCAATTATAATTCTTTGAGAGATAATACTTTCTTTCTTCAAGTTTTCTACTTCAACCTGCCTATTAACCGAAAATCCCCGTTCAACACTGGCTTGGCCATGTGAAAGCAATAAAATTACCCGTAACACTTTCCATAAATCTTTGTAGCAATTTTTATCTTTACACACACTAAAAAGAACAGAATCAATTCGATTTTCTTCATTGCTGAAATGCTTTAGCTCATTAGTACAACTGGCTTCATCAAGCAAACAGCGAAATTGGAAAATTACATTATCACAGATTTGTTCTGAAATTCTTTTATTTTGAACAAGAATATTCAGAATATTTCTCATATTAATCACACACAAATCTTTATTTTCCATTCTTTTTGGATTTAAGCAAGAAATGTCTCTAACTATTGAATATCTTAACGGGCATTTTTCAAGAAATTTCTTTGATGCTGCTATTAAAAACTGCTTTGCCTCCAATTTGAATTCCATATATTGCCGATCTGAAATTTTTTGAGATTTTTTTAGTGTTTTTACCATTTTACCGGCTGAAAAACCAACATCAATTTTATGATAGATCAAATGACTGCTAGTATCACTTAAATCCAGATCCAAATAACTTGTAACTGTGGAGCATTTCGACAATATCTCAGGTTTTAAAAATCGAATTAAGAGATTTTTTAACAATTGTAACAAATCGTCTAATAAAAAAGGTAACATTGGTTTGTCTGTTTGATATTTTAATAAGAAAGTTTGAAATATACTTGCTATAGACTGGAAACAAGCTATCTTAGCAGGCATCAACAAATCCTTTACGCTGATTTTTAACATTTCAAAAGATTTGTTTTTAGGATTTTTTAACTTACCAGAAAGTACAGCTTCAACATATATTTGTACATTATTCCATATTTTTAAAGCTCTTTCAGCTACTATAACATTTTCAACCCATCTATGTGCACAAAACTGAAGAGGAAAAGTTGTGGAGTTGGTCAACTGGCTAAAATCTTCACGTCTCGCTGGAGTATCATGGAAGTGAAAGTATAAATTTGATAATAAAGTTTTAACTTTCCACTCTGACGCTTCACAGCCTACCTTAAAGGCACCATTCACTATGTGAAGTCCACAGCTACCAGTGTTCAACAAAGTACAATCATAATTAGATTTGAGTTGCTGTTGAAATAATTCAAAAAATTTCCAGTTTACATTTGGTCCATCCATAGACAATTGTAAAACGTTTGCCATAGGAAGTCCATTAATGCCAGAAGTATTCATTTTTTCCAGAATCTCCTCAGCAGTTGCATGGCCGAAGAAACTTGAATCAATATATTTTGTGACTATTGTCTCACCTTCCCATATGCGAACATAATAGTCCATTTGCTTCATCTGCAACTTATCATTTAAAGTTTCATCAAATAGAAATACAAATCCATCTTGTTGTTTCACATTTTGTGTCAGTAAGGACTTAAAATATGGTGCAATACCAAAGCAACACAAATACGCACACTTTCTATCAGCACATGTAAATTGTTTTGCAATTGTACTGTCTGGGAACATTTTTTGCATCAATAAATTTATATCTTTGCAGGAATTATAGGAAAAATGTGAATTAACAACTTTCAAGGCCCATAAAATTTCTGCTGATAGCACACCATTGCCTGAAACTTGCAAAATGTTATTAACAGGCTGATTTTTGGAAGCACTAGTAGTTTCCTTTCCTTCATTGGATCCGGATGGCACATTAGGGAAAAAATTTAATACACTTGAATTTGATAATTTCAGAAGGTCTATATGTTTTTTTGATTTTGCATGGCTGGTGAGGGCTGCTTCACCCATATTTGAAATGTCAAATGATTTGCAGCACAATGAGCAACGTGCTTTAAGCTGATCCTCCTCTCTCATAAGCCATTTTTCATACAATGGCTTTTTAAGCCAATTGATGTTAAAGGAGCATTTGCCAGGCATTTTAAATTTATGATGAGTCAAAAATGTCCAGAAACAAACGGAAATCAAAAATGTCCAGAAACAAACGGAAATCAAAAATGTCTGTGCTCTTCCAAAATAAGTTCAAAAATTATGCAAATTAAAAACAATCAGAACAACAACATTTTATTTGAGAACAAGAAAAACTAGGGCTAAAATAATATAAAAAAAATTTCCTCCAATGAAAAAGGAATTCCCATGTTCACTGAGAAATAGACAGAGAAACAATACAATACCAAACACTTGTTAAACTGCAATGCATTCTGGGGCCCTACCAGATGCTAAAAATAGATATTCTCCCCTCCCTCTTTCTGTGGGACATGGGATGCAATGCATTCTGGGGCCCTACTAAATGCTAAAAATAGAATTTCTCAAAAAGGGGAGGGGGACGCTAAAACTGTGCTACTGGATTTTTTTTTTTTTAATTATGTCTCAAAGAAAACTATTTTCCATGACGTTTAATAATAAATTTCATGACTTTTAGAGCAATTTTTTTTTTCAAGCACTTTTCCAGACCTGGAAAAAATCAGAATTTTTTTCCATGACTTTCCAGGATTTTAATGACCGGTGCGAACCCTGTTCGTACCTAAATATTGCACATTATTTTACCTGTTCATCCCTAAACTATTTTTATTTTTGGGCAAGATCTGTCATCTCGATAGATATTATCAAAATCTAAAAACATTTAATGAATTATATTCTTTTTTAAATTTTATGTTTCTTTCACGTATTGATTGTTTGTTTTTTTCTTTTAAAAAAATAAATAAAAGTTAGTTAAATTATTTAGAGTCTCATTACTTACACTATTTATTTGAATTATTGTAGCCGCAATCTTTATTATCCACGATTTTTTTCGAGTGAAAAATTATTTAAGTGCTGTAACGACTGCTAATAATAATTTGAGAAACATATAATAGTATCTTCTATAGAAGATATTAACCCAGGAAAATTTAATTTTCATTTTATTAATAAGCATTTATTTGACATAAATTAATTATAGTTACATCTAGTAAAAAAATTGACCTCATAGAACATAAAAAAAAGCAAGCATGTAGTAAAATAATTGTCTCATTGAACATAAAAAAAAGCAGCCGAACATCAAATGTGTTATTTAATTTTGACTTAACTAATAAGCACTTATTTGAAATAAATTATTTATAGTTACATCTAGTAAAAAATTTTATCTTATTAAACATAAAAAGGAGCAACTGAACCTAAAAAGTGTTATTTAAATTTCATTTTATTAATAAGCATTTATTTGATATAAATTAATTATAATTACAGCTAGTAAAAACAATTGACCTCATTGAACATAAAAAAATGCAACCCAATATCAAAAGTGTTAATTAATTTTCATTTTATTAATAAATTTTCATTTTATTGATATTATTGTATGCTATATATTTTTGAAGGCAAGGCAAAGATATAAATTAATTATAGTTGCATCAAGGAAAAAAATTGACCTCATTGAACATAAACAATCTATCATCAAAAGTGTTATTTTTGAAAACATAAATAAATAAAAAATCTTCTTCTTCGTATCCGCGTTTGCTCAAACCGGGGAAATATTCAGGTTAAAAATACAAAAAAAAAAAAAATCGAAATTCAAAACAATTAAAAATGTAAAACAAAAAGGAGCAGAAATATAAAAAATACCGACGAAGAAAACGAAGTAAATGATTAAACACTCGTTTACTGCGCATGCGCGATTACTCTAACCGGAATATCTTCAGGTTAAAGTTACTTAACTCTGGGTTAGAGTAACTCGCAGTTACGTACACGGTGAAATGAAATTTTGGACTCTAACCTAGAGTTGCTCTCATAAAACCTGTTTTGAACTGTGGCCGAGGGTTTGGGTCAATGGTGAATACGGGCGTAATTGTTAAGAGAAGAATGAAATTTTTTTTGCTTTTTTTAAAATGTGAGAAAAAATAAATTAGTTTAATTTAATTTAACAGGGATAAAAAAATATAAAATTGAAGAAATTTCAAATGCTAGGAAGTATGTAATGCCTATAAAGGCATCCCAATGGGATTCAGCCTAAGATTCATTTCAACTTTTTTAAATAATTTTTAATACCTTTTCAATTGGTCCCAAAATTATATTAGAATTTTATTTTAATAAGTAAATTAGCCTTGTTACTAGAAAAAGAGCAGCAGATAAATATTTGAGTACTACAATGAACTTAAATATTATAACTTTAAAAAACGTAACATTTTCAAAAATTTTAAAACCAAAAACATAATTTAAAAAAATGAACAATAATTTTTCTTTTGAGATAAAAATAAAAACAAAATTGAAATGTTTTAACAACTTTAATTTATATTATTTTAATTAGAAATTAAAATAATAAAAGTAAATAACAGTAATCATAAACAGCCACATGGAATTTAAAAATTTATTAATAGAGAGAGTAAAAATCTTGATATATTAAATTTTTCAAATTATCGATTCATCTTTTATTTTCTACATAATTATGATTATTTACTTCATCATTTGTTGCATTAGGTTTTCCATGTATTATATTTTCCATAATTGAAGTAGCAAATAAAACTGGCTCCTAAAATAAAACATCACAATTGAGAAATTTACAATAATTACAATACAAAAAGAAATATTTTAAATCAGTAGAAAATTTAAACTCAAATTATTAAAGTTGCATTAGAAATAAACACATGAAACATTTTTTTTTTATAATAAAAATAAATAACCAATGAAAACTGAAGTTTAAATGCCAGAAAATAACTACTTTTTAAGCAATTTACACTGCCTGGAATTTTGAATACTTAGCATCCTCAGTCATATTTTTTAAAGAAGTCAAGTAAACCAAAGAAAATCTTTAATTGATAGAGTAGTAACTTAACAAACTTCAAATGAACTATTTAAGACAATAACAACTTTGAATGAAGTATCTGCTTTCAAATGAAAAAACTAATAAACTAGCAATAACATATTATAGTATGAACTGTCAAGATGTAAAATTGGACAAGCTATCAATCTTTTCTTTAACTAAAAGTGAAGGCAACTTTTGAGACGGAAGTTATTTTCAATAATTGTAAAGAAACACAGTAAGAAGAAAGGTTATTGATTATCTGTAAGATATTCTGTCATTAATTCTATAATATTTTATTTTAGCCAAATAGTTCAGAATAATTTTTTATTTGAAGGAATAGTAACAACAAATATGAAATAGACTATTTAACATAATAACAATTAACAAAACTTACAAATAAAAGAATTAGTAATCTAGCAATAATATATTTAGAATAAGGACTCTATAAATTATGCAAAAATGTAGAAAACTTCATAATTCACAATTGACATAATTTCATTTTTCTGAAAAATTTTTTCATTTACCAAATAAACTCAATTTGACGAATTTTTCCATAAAACTTTGCTTTTTTTTTACAATTTTAAGAACCCTTTTAGAAAATTATCCTTAGTAATATAACTTTTTGCAGATCCAGATTTAGTCAACCAGCATTAAACTTTGGGAAAACTACTTGAGATTTTGATCCAAAATAAATGACTAACTTAAATATTAATGACCACAGTGTATTCGAAAATGAGTGATCTATGCATAAAATTCAAATACGCTACATGCAAAGAATATGCAAAAGAAAGCTCTAAGCTGGACTAAATCTGATTTAGCAGTTCAGAGGTAGTATTTTATTTTATAACCAGCGTATTATTTATTTTATAACCACTGAAGATATGTTATGTCAGCTTAGTGGTCGGTTTGAGTGGGGAGCAGAGGGAATATCAACCAGTCGTTGCTAGCATTAGAACCTGATTTACCTTACTGGTAGGCATACGCTCTATCCCCTGAGCCACCACAACCCTTAAAGGTAGCATTAGAAAGATTTCCAGAACTTCAAGAATAGAAAGTGCTCTGAAAATCAAGCAAGTGAGAGCTTTCAAAGAGCCGTATCCTGCCATGACCAAAATTTTTCTGAAACAGCAAACATTTTGAAGGAATGTTCAGTTTCTGGATTAAGTTCTCTTTCCTTTAAAAATCATTATTTTATGTTGAATATGGATGTAAGATAACTTAGATAAAATCTTAACAGTAATAAAAAAATTGTAATTAAAACAAGTAGGAAAACAAAAATTTTAATTTCAAATTGATATTTTTTTGTCTGTTATAGCTATTTTCTAGATCTTTTACAATCTGTCTGTAACATTTAAAAAAATTACTGCATCTTTGAGGCATAATTTCAAAAATATTTCTACATAATGTATGTGGCCCTATTCATAAAAATATAATATGAGTCATTTAGCTTTAAAATTGGATAAGCCACACAGATTTCCTATCATTCAAGATGAAAATAAATTTTATAGCAGAAATTATTTTCAATTCCTGTAAAAATACTGGACAATAAAATTTAGGTTATTTACTGCTTCTAGCAGACTTTATCTTTTAAGTCTAAAATAGAGCCTCTTTTCATTTAAATTTAAAAAAAAAAAAGATGGATTTATCTTTTACAATTTTATAACTCACATAAATATTAATTAAAGTCCATAATCTCACAAAAGAAGTGCCCTTTTGAAACTAATTTAATTTTTTTTTCAATGTATTCAAACCATGGGCAAAAGTAGTTGATTGGAGTTAGGAATACAACTTTATTCAAAGGAGTATATAAATATTGAATTCCCATTCACAGCTATTCAGGATAATTCAGTAAAAAAAAAAAAATTAAACGATGAAAACTCCTGAAGACATATTTTCTTTATGTAATATTTATACCTAAAATTTAAAAAATAAAATAAATAATCAATTCTAAAAACGAAATAAAGATTTTTCAGTTCTCAAAATAATTTTATGACTGAAATCAGCCCCAACCATCAACCTAAAATATAATAAAATACTGTGTGGCTTATCCAACTATCAGCCCTTGGTTCAGAATGGGCTTCCCTGCTTATGTAGAATTTTTTTTTTTTTCAAAACCTCCATTTCTGGAATTTCTAATAATAGAGTACAAATGTCAAAACTTTCTTTATCAGTAGAACTTGCAAACAGAGATGAATTTCTTGAACCCACAGGAAGTAAGAATGAATAGGTTGGGAGTATTTCTTGGAATTTCAATCACTATCCCTGTACTTCCTTAACTAGAAAGGAATACAATGTTTCTGGCAGTAAGTGAGGGGTTAATGAGTAGTAACCACCAGGGGTTAGCTTTTCAACATAGATAAGAAAGCTAAGAATAGAAATTTATTTTCACCTCAAAATTGCAATCAATGGATGAAAGGATAATTAGGAGTTTTAAAGTGAGCTATAGAAAACAGTTGGTAAGCAAACTTGTAGATGTCATCCATGAAAAAAGTTCTCTTCTAAAAATAAAGATATTATCAGAATGACTGTTTTGCCTGGAGAAGTGCAACTCTAAAAACTATCCAAAATGGCTTTAAAAAGCTGTGGAGATGATGAAAAAGAGACTGGAGGCATCAGTAAAGAATAAGAAACTGTCGACGCTAAATATGCAGTGCCAGATTTGCCAGAATGAAATACAATAAAATCGGGATTTAATGTTCACATTATTTTTTAAGATTTTTACAATTGGACAACTGCCTGGCAACATGCGGAACATTGACAGATGAGGAAATCATAGATAATGTCAAAGGAATAATCAGATGCAGAAGCTAAAGATCATATTGATGAGCCAAAAGTGGTAGGAAAAGCTGTAGAATTCTTATAAACTATTCTTGAATCCCAAGAAAATGTTGGCTACGAAGGATTTGAGCTCTATCTAATTTTAAAATAATAATTGAAACAAATAAGGTTATCTGTCAAAAATCTTGGAATTTTTTTTTTCAGTCTTAAATGTATGTTACATTTTTTTTTTTAAATGTAAATTGATGTATGTGGCATAATTAATTTAAAGAAATGCCTATATTTTTCTACTGAAAACAATTAAATCACTTTTAATAGAAATTCTTAATTAAATTTAATTTTTTTTAAAGAACCTGTATAACTCTAAACCTCTTTATCTCAAATTTTTCGTCTTTCTTGTCAGATTTGAGATAAACAGGTTCGACTGTAGTTGATACATAAATAGTAATGAAACATAAAACAAAACTTACAGTTTATGCATTATAATAATACGACCTGATCAATATAGCTTATAACTTTCCCTCGAAGCTAACAAGGATCTAATGATTTAATGTCAACTCCATCAATTTTAATTGCTCCACTTTCCACATCATAAAATCTCTCAAACAAACTAGCAACATCTGATTTTCTTAGGTGGAGGGGGGGGGGGAAGATACAGAAGAGTTCATTACTGTTTCAAAAATATTACTGATGCATTAAAATAAAAAAGTTTAAATTGCAAATGAAATACAGTGTAAATTATTTGTATTTGCTACTAAATTTCTAATAACTAGTTAGCATGTAGTCCATAGAATCGATACATATTCATATTTCAAAGAGCTTGAAATAAAATAGTTTAATTTTAAAAGAGCATGATTGGGTCTTGATGGATATCTAAAAGTAACTTCACAAAATTTTAGTTCTCCAAAAAGGTCAGTATCCTTTTTTCTCCTTTCAAAATTTACTCTGGATATAAATTCATGTACTTATAAAAATAGTATTTAGTGCACTTTAAAATAAAAATAGTACTTACTTTCTGAATACTTTCACACCTAAATAAATGTCAGAAAAAACTTGAAAAATTCTTGCATTTGCAGCTAAACCACGAATGAACTACCCAAATAATAAAGACAGATGAGTAAGGGATCTGTAATAAAAAATAAAAACATCTGTAACTAAAAACGATATTTATAAACAAATAAATTAGCAACAAAAAATATTTAAACACTTTTTCATTACTTTCACATAAAAATGAAATTTTCATAAGAAAATTGAATTTGAAAAAAAAAAAAAAAAAAAACAATTTCTAGGATTCTTTGAATTATGTGAATTCTTTTCAAACAGAAAAATAAAATTCTTATTAAAATTTTAATAATGAAAAAACTAATCATGTATCAGACAAAGAGATATATTTTTAGTATCATATTACATAAGATATATAAGCCGATTGATACTAACTTTTTTTGTTGCAATCAATTAGAAGAAATCTAAATGCATGCTTAATTAAAATATAACTGCAACTATCTTGCATAGTTATTTTATTCAAAAACGCATTGTTTTAATAAACATAAAAGAATTCATATCAATTCAATCATTCTTTGTTAACAGAATGCTCTTAAATACATACATCATTTTGAAGTCATTATCTAGATGTTTTTAGTTTTCTTATTGCCATAGGACATTTTTATGCAAGAAGTTAATCTTAATAATGAGTGTGTCTGATTGAAGAATTGAATTTATAAGAATAAGGAACTAATATACCGGGTATATCAGAGTAGGTATCCCTAATTTTTGCATTGCTTCATACTCACCAATTCTTTACATGAAATTTAAATTTTACACCATTGAAATTTTCAAGAGAGGAAAAAAGAGAGCATGAATAAAAAACTTTGTCGTTCATACTCTAAAAAGAATCAGAAGCACTGGCGTCTGTTCAATTCATATTACACGTGGAATAAAATAATTGCTAACAGTAATAATAAAAGTATGAAATAAATAATCCTAATAAACTGAAGCAGTAAGATATTACTCGATTAAAAAACTTTATTTGCTTCAAAAATACACACATTGGGAATAACAATCCACATTATTTCAAGTGCTCAAAAATAGGCCCCTATTTTCAAGACTTGCCAGATTTGAATGAGGAGAAACGAAAGTGATTTGAAGTATAAAATGTTCAATTGTCAAAAAAGCAACTTTACGTTTCACTTAAATTACGTTCAATTTTCGTAGGTAATATTATGTTTTACATTTCAAATCACCTTTGTTCCTTCTCATTCACATTTGGCAAGTCTTGAAAATGGGTGCCTATTTTTGAGTGCTTGAAACTTGCTGATTGTTATTTCTGATCAGTATATTTTAAGTTTATGAATTTTTTTAATCAAGGTAATAATAAAAGTAATTATTAACGTGTCAAAAACAACATTTGTAACAGTTATTAGAATTTGAATGCATGCATACATTAAAAACAAGAAAACCCAAAAAATAATTATTATGAAAAGCAGAATAAAAAAAAATAAAGCAGAGTAAGAATATTTAAAAAATTAAACAGAATAAAGAGTTTTTTAATGCTTTTTTCTTTCAAAACTAACAACTTAAAACATGTCATTATAATAGTCAAGCGAATTTAGAATATTGAATTTTTTATTCGGTTATTTGAATGATTAAGTGTATAAAAGATGTGCAGTGTGCTTAAAAAAAAATTTAAAAAAACGGATTACCCAGAATAACTTTTGATTTAATGATCGGATCTTCACGTTTTAGGACTCATTCTTAATAGTTCGAGGGAGTGACCTCAAATATGCTAATTAATAAGTGCAGACAATATTTTAAGTTACAACACAAAAATGTACTTTCTCTGAATAAACATACCTTTTATCAACGGATTTGGATTTTTGACATCAAATCAAAATCCGAATGATGAAATATATGAGGCAGATGCAATCGGAGAAATATGGTCCCAATGGAGTGGTCAGGAGAGAGATCCAAAGTTTGGACCCCTTAATGTTGATTTTAATTTTTGAATATTTTGCCCTATCTCCAGAAATTTTTAAGGGAATTGAAACATTTTAGCACACAATTATATAATTTTTTTCTCCAAAGATAATTTCATGGAAAAAAATTGCAAATATTTATTATTTTTTATTATTTTATTAAATGGATACTGAAAAAAAATTTGAATTGTAAGGTATACAATTTTTTTACGTCATTTCAAAATATGTAATTTTACTTGGCAAAATACAAAGTTTGGGCAAAATTGATTGAATAGTTCCTGAGAAATCAAATTTTTAAGAAGTCATACAAGATACAATTATTAGAGCAAAAGTTATTTAGGATGGTCTTTTTTTTTTTTTTGGCACACTGAACATTAAGGCTCAGTCAATACAATTGTTTTTATCAATATTCCTCAAAATATATAAAATGTATCAATTCAATGTAATATATTCACAAAGCTGTTGTTTGAGGAAGTGTTATTTCAGTATCAAATACTTGGTCTTAAAAGAATCGTAAAAACTTCAGGTATATTGGGATTGGGTATGCAATGCTTTATGTAGCGAAAAAAATCAAAGTTTTATTTAAAAAACTACATGTATTTTGTTATTCCTTCATTTACTCTTCCTCTTTTTTTTTTTACTGAAAATTATTAAAAAAATTCCCTTCACATATTTGATTAAAACTTTTTTAATAAAATAAAAAGTAAAAAAATTCTTGTAAATTTAGTATTGTAGTATTTTCTAGGAACTCTAATCAATTCATAAATATCAGCATAAACTATTCAGCATTTACTTTATGAATCATCCTTCATTGTTTAAATAATAAAAAGCATAGAAATATAAACATTTATTATTCTAATTTAAAGGTAATTGAGTTAAAAACTCGGGATGTGGAGTCAGACATAATTTAACAGGAGTACGAGTCAGAAATATTTGCTTGACTCTGATTAGTAAAAGTAAGATCTAATTGTTCAAAGAGGGAAAAGAAATGTTTGCTCTTATGATAATAAATTTAGCAAACAATTATAATTATGTAAACAAAATTATTGCTTGAATTCACATTACAACAATAACTTAAATTATAGCTTATTAAGAAATTAATTTCTTACATTTAATAATTAACAAACAAAATTAATTAACTTTAAATTATTTAACATAAAAAAATAAAAATAATATAATAAAATGGGATATAACTTTAATTCCAATTGTAAATACAAAAAAATAGAAATTTAGTTTGTAATTAATGCTTACTTAGTACATAATACTTTTTTAGGACTTAAGAAAATTTTAGTTTAAGTCAAATATCTCAATGACCGACTGCACAGCTCTTTTGCAACATATCATTATCCTGTAAGCAAGCTGAACTTTCCATATCACAATAAATATTAACATAATAATTATAAATAAACCTTATAATAACAATGGACAAAATTAATTTAATAATAATTTTATGTATCAAATTAATTTATAACTATACAACAATATTTAATACTATTGAATATATTTTCGATACTAACTTGAATTGCATGGTATGTTTAAATTTTCCAGAATAGCAATCACTACCTTGAATCTAGTCAGCAATATTAATCCCATATTTATCTATATTAGACAACAAAAAATATATATAAAAAGGAAGGATTAAAATTAAAGAAATTTTCATAAATAATGAAAAACATTATAACAAGATGTTGAAAAGCATTTTGTACTAGGGATATTTACGTATCATGATTTGTCCCACCAAATAGATTTTAAACTTGCAAATGTTTAAGAAAAAAACATGCAAAAGTTTGCCCGGGGTTGGCTACGAGTTATACCTTTTTGAGTTGGTCTCTTGCTGTATTTTCTTTTTTAGGTTCTCACTGGGCCTCTGCCTGGAAGTTGCCAAAACTTGGCAATTATTCTGCCACAGATCACGATATGGAAATCTCCCCTTTGTACACCATATTTGGTTTTTTTCATAAACTTCAATAAAGACACTAGATATAATCAATAAAGAGTTAAGAACAAGATAATGATTCAAAATAAAATGTAATTAATAAGGCAAATTTTATTACAAACTATCCAGGATAGTCAAGTAGTTACAGTATAACACTGATTAACAAACCTCTATTTACCAAATGTTTATTTTTCCGATTAAAATGTGCTGTATTTTTAGCTGTTGAATAAAAAGTTTACAATATTTAATTATGGATATATATGAGTAATTGCATATTATAGCTGTTTCATAAGATAAGTGCAGAATTTTTAAATTTCATCATCAAGCATATAACTATTATCTTAATCTCCAACTTAGCTTCTTCTCCAAAAGTTCATTACCACCCCTCAAAAAATGCGATAATAGAAGTGGGAAAAATAAATCATTTCAAAAAATAAATAGGAAAAAAAGAAAAAAACAATCAAAACAGTTGAACAAAAAATTTTTCTGAAATGTTTTAGAATGAAACTTTATATTCTATAAAAATGATAAATAAAAATTATATTTTGAATTTGACAGCATATTTCAATATTTTTGTAAAAATAAAACAATATTTTATATGACAACATGTTATAATACAAATAGTTTTAAATGAAAACTTGAAATTAAAAGAAAATATAGAAATTTAAAAACTTCAAAAGAAAAACCCAAAATTACTTATTTTGATTTCAAATTAAAACATGTATTATTCGAGCTTACCAAAATTTACTAGTTATTATTTGAAAATTGCTAAAATGTATTTCTTAAGAGCATTAAGGACATTCTAAAAATTTGTTAAATTTGAAAGGAAAACAAATAACAAGTTTCAGTTACGGTTAGATGTAATATGCAGACACTTTTTAATCTGAAAACTTTTTTTATTTGGCGGTTACAAACAAATATGAAAATATTAATTTTTCTCAATCAAATGTCCACAGAGGAAAGAAAGAATAAATTTTTTTCAGACTTTAATTATATGAGGACTATACTTATTTATTTGACTTTAAATAAAGCAATAAATATTTGTGACAGTGTTTTGGAATGTTTTAAGAACTATAATTTTAGGCACAGGATAGCATTGCATCTCCATAGGATTTGAAATACAAGTAGATTTGAACTTCTCCAATTAGGAAAGGATTGAGTTTTAGTATGTGAAAATATAATAATTACATCTAAAGTAATTCAGGATGTTCCATATATTTTTTTGCATTAGTTTTGAACACAAATAAGCTCACTATATTTGATAAATAATTTCCAGAAAACTATAGCAAAAAATACTTTTAAAAACAATATTTTCATTTTCTTTATTATTGAAATTGATAAAAAGTCAACATGCTCAGAGCAATTCAACATATTTATTCTCAAGACAAAAATACTTTTTTAAAATTATTATGTGAAATTGTCTTAAGCAACATTTTACATTATTTCAATCAATATAATTATTATGTCAAAATGTTTGAAAGTTAATCAAATAGTAATTAAAGAATATCAATTCCAAAATGTATTATTTTAAATTAAAATGATTATTTATATGACCTAAATTTAAAAAAAAAAAAGGTGGACTTGCCCTTCCTCATCACCACTCTCTTTTGTGTCAGACACCTGTAACATTTTATTTTGGTACACAATCAGATGTCAATATTTAAAAACTAACATTCATACTACCATTCTGAAAATATTTTTGTTAAGTTCGACCAGAAAATTTTAAATTATTTTCATTTCACGTATTTAATTAAGGCAAATAACACTGCGGAAAACAATATGGAGTGGTTTCAAGACAGCAGTGCCTGAAAAAAATTAATATTGTAACATTCTAGAAGTAAAGAAATATCAGAAAATATTTTTTTTAAAATTGTAATTAGAAGATTTTACAATTCTTTTTCATGAATTAATAATGATAAGTATTAATAATAATTAATAAACACATTTAAATGTAATAAACATGTTTTAATTTCAAATTTTTGTGACCAACAACATGGTTGCAGTAATGTGGTCAGCACTGTGCACAGGTCACCTTTATTTCCCAGACAAGCTGGTACCCATCGATCTGAAGCTGGGTGGGGTTTAAGAAGTCACTGGGGATCAAGCCCCAGTTCTTCATAACGACAGTTCAGGGAAATTTAACACTAAAATATTTTTAAATTTTATATATTATTGAATCAGCGTTTCTTTTGCTGAAATCTAATTATTATAAAATAATAAAACTTAACAAATTGAATACCTTTAAAATTCGAGGTGTTCTCAAAAATAAAGATTTGATCAACTTATGGGGATGAGGATGTGTAAATAACTGAACTACTCCATAACTTTGTACTGTTGTATGCTGATCAACTTATGTTAAGCAGACATTTTTTGCTTTGACAGCAGATGAACTTGTAAGCTAAAAACAATTAATTTTTTTTCAAATTATTGTCCAGATATTGAATGTTAATTTAAGATAAAGCGCTACATTTATGATTATACTTTTTTTTAGCTTGACCAAAGGGCCACTTTTAGGAGCCTTAGACCTGCATATATTAAAGGGGCTTGTTTAAATAATTTTTTAAAAAAATAGCTCATAATAGTTTTTAAAAAGTATTTTACTGCAATAATAACTACAAATATATTGTTTTACAATATCTTTGTTTGGTTTTTATAAATGAATAATTTTAAAACAGATACAAAATTTCAGTATTTTTTAAAAAACAAAATGTATTTTTTTATATTTTATTCTTTTAAAAAAATAGCATCACAATTTTAATTAGCATCCTTCTTTTTAACTCCCTGAATAAAATTGAATTTCACTAAAATTAAAATTGCACCTTTAAGCTTCTTTTCTACAAATTTTGAAATCAATTTTCAAATATACTGTACCTGAATCATTTTGAAAAAACAACTATTTTCCACGTTTTTTCATTTAAAAATTCTAAAAAAATATAAGAAAGAAATAAGCTGTATTTGATAAGAAAAATATAATTTGAACTCTCAGTAGTACCCTAAATTATAAGGAAATTTTGTGTCCCAATATTAATTTATAAATCAATGTTATTTTAGAATTTAGATGTCAAAAGTCTACCATTTTTAATTTATAATTGATAAATAAAAATACAAAATCGAAGTTTTTATGCATGAAGCTGAAATTTAAAATAAAATTTATATAAAGATGACTCATTTATAGAATAATGTTTAAGAGAACTTCATCCTTCATATTTTTAATACATATTTTATAATGATTTTTAATACATTTAAGAACATGCTCTAAAAACTTTTTTATAAGGAAGTAAAGAGTACTTTACAAAATTACTTTAATAAGTTAATTAGTTTTTTTTATAAAAGGAAATACTGGCTTAAATATACACAACTAAAACTAGTTTGAAAATACTTTAATTAACCTAGATGATTAAAATTACACAAAAAAGCCTTAACCACAAAATTTCACAAACTTTGTAGTTTTCATTGATCATTCAAGTACTTTGCAAAGGAAGTGTTGATTTAACTTTTAAAGTCTAGTAATTTTCCTGTAAGAAAATGTTCTGTTAAGTACTTTTTTTCATTAAAAAAAATAATACTTTTTAAATAAAGCCACAGCAATTTCAGACTTTGGCAGTTCTATAACTTAAACTAATTTTAAAATTTCAAACAAAAATTCCACCAAAACTTTAAAATGTTTTTCTATGACTCAAAATCTTTAAATCAATTTATCAAATAATGTGAACCAACTTTCACCTTCTGAACTTAAAATTTCATCTGAAGTTTTTTCTTCTTTGCCTAACTACAATTTTTTAGTATTACAACATTACTAAAAAAATGACAGTTTGAAACTTTAAGAACAGAAAAATAACAACATTTGTAAGGAAAATTACCTGATTATTCTTATGTTTAATTGTAATTTTATTATCTATTTGTAACACCCAAAAAAGATTATTTTTCATTGAAGTGTTTGATAGAGTTAGAGTGTTTGGGAGAGTTAATATTTTCAAGACAACTCGTTATAAGGTCTGAAAAATCTCTGGAAGAAAACAAATTTGATTACCCATGGAACATATTTTTTTAACCATATTAAGTTCACTGCTCCTAGCAAATAAATTACCTACCTATTTTAAAATGTTAATAAAACCAAAATAAGAATACTATGTTTTTAATATTTACTGCTATAGTTAAAAACCAATTATCTGGAAATTCCAAGATTGTGTCTATGCTGGACTTCTGAATATGTATAAAACAGTGCTAATTGACTGTTTATAAAACCCATAATTCAAGGCAGTCAGGTCGAGTGATAAATTAATACATACATTTATAGCTCACTATTAGATTTGAAGATAACTTTAAAACTATATAGACCTAAATTAAAATGAAAATTAGCTTGATCCATATTTTGCTTTTACCAAAAATTATTTTACATATTTTTTTTCTCACAAAGATATGCTTTGAACGTTTTAGTACTAAAAATAAAAGCAAACTAACTTATTTTTCAGTAAATGTGTTTGCACTGTCATTGAAATGGAAAAATATCATTTAAAAAATGATACGAAAAATATATTTTTTAATTAAAAATAATAAAGATAGGTTCCCAAATAATAAAAATATTCATGCAATTCTCAAGAATGAGGTTATACACGTTGATTAGTTCCTTAGCTTACTACACTTCCCCTTTTTCTAAAGTTTTCTGCATATTAAGAATAAAAACAGCTTGGACATTTTTATAATATTACTATATTAGGTACTATATTATTTTACAATATTACTGCACTAAGTCATAATCTCTAAGTCTTAAAGAATTTAGTTTCTCTCTTCTATGTTTTCTAGAATAATATCGTCATGAAATACTTAGTATATGTATACATTATTTCCTTTCATTTCCTTTTTTATCTTAAAAGGAAATATTTGTCCCCTTCTTTCATTTCCTTACAAACATACAACTTTTAGGAATTAAGGTTTCAATACTTTTACTTTAAAGAGCAACTTCTTTCATTATTTGCATCATAGAGCAAATTAAAAAGAAATAACCATTATGATACATCTAAGCAATATTATGTAAAACTTTTTTTTGACCTCACCAATGAAAAGTGAGTTTAAAAATAAACATTTTCAAAAAAGCTTAAGTCTCCTGTTTCATAGGATTATGATGTATGCAGTTTAAAGTAAAAGGTTAAAATTAATACTAAAAATAAATTTAAAAATGAAATTTAAATATTAAAAAAATGGAATTTTTTAAAAAAGTAACGCAATATGTTTATCGAACGTAAAAAAGTAATGTAATAAGTAACATAACATGTTAACCAAATGTTGATCACATGAAAAACTTAGACAATTCAAAGTCTTCAAGTCTTGACTAAGATTGTATCATTTTCACTGTTTGAGTTATTAGTGCTTACAAAACAAGATTTCCTGCAACAGTATGTAAGGATATTTAGGTTATATTCTTTTAAAATTAACAACCCAACATTTTTTGAAGTCATGGTTGAAAAATTTTCTAGAATGCTTTTAAAAATTTTTTACTGGCTACAGAAAGCCTACAATATCAGTAAAAATTTTATCTCTGTTTTTATGAAGTTAAATATTTTTTCATACATGATTTTTGTTTTTTTTTTTTTGAAAAAATGAGTAACAAATAATTTTTAAAGAAATGATTTGTGGTTAAAATTAGTACTCTCACATTATTTATTTTAATTTTTCCTGAAAAACTTATATATACATAGGGATAATGATTAGTCTAGAAGCTACTTAAAAATCACAGTATAGAAAATGAATACGATTTTCACCACACCAAAAACATAAATCCATTTGTTTAAAAGAGAAATATTAAGAACATATGATTCATAACCAGAAGTTAAATCAATCCAGAGATGAAGTCGCTCAGATACATGAAAACTTTCCAAAGCATTTCTATGCTTTGCCACAAAATCTCCTGGACTAACACACCACCATGGAATACCAAGATTATTCAAGTTTGAATGAATAGAATAAAAAATCAGACGATCTGAAAAAAAATTCTGGTATATATTCGTCTGGTGTCCATTTCTGTGAAAGAATAAAAAGTTTGAATGAGAAACTTTATGGCAGTGGAAAGTTAGCAGGTACTACAAACATGTAATGACTATAATCATATAATTTTTCTTTAATCCCATAATGGAGAAGATTAATTCTTAATGATATATTTAGTGTCTACCATGAGGTCAGTAAGTCAACATTTAAAATTTCCTTAACTGTAATAAGCATCAAGTGTTTATTTACTCATAAAATAATTTAGATATATAACTGAACACACATTTCTTACATTAAAACTAGCAATATATGTGTTTTTATCTCAGTTTTCTGGCATATTTTTTTAAAACAATTTTTGCATCTTTTATCGTAATCTAAAAAAAGTGTGTCTACAATAAAAAACAAAAGAAAAGAAAATGTTCCTTATTAAAAGGTTATTTTTAGATAGAAATAAAAATTCACTTTTTTCTACTGTCCTTTCTTTATCAATGATTACTACATTCAAAGGGTTTACGACTATCCACTAATCATTATTTTGGCTAATCTTCCAACCTGATTTAAGTAATTAAATAAAAAACAGAATTCACAGTATTGTTGCTTCATAATTATTATTAAATGTGAAAAACACAGGTGCTATTTCATAAATTACTAAAAAAGAGAGGTTGATTTTATGAATCACAATAATTTGATGTTGTAAATCTGATTATCAAAAAATTATTTTATAAAACATATTTTAAAATAAAAAAAATCTTTGAAAAAAGTGGATAATTTATTTGTTTTTAGAATTATACATTTTCTTTACAAAATTTATGTAACTTCAAAATCTTTATTTTTTTGAAAATATTATGCTTCTTTTCAAAATTTAGTCTCCTAAACAGATAGTTTTTTAATAAAATTCTATGACCTATAAGCAATATTCCCTTTCATTTTTCTCAAGCAACATGGATAATATTTTATTGAGAGAGAGCAAATACAAATAAGCTAGCAATTTGCTTTTGAAAAAATAAATGACAAAGGTTCCTTAAATTATAATTTAAAATATTTTACTTAAATTATGTTTACACATAAATAAAATTTGTCACACAGTTTCATGGTTTTTTCTTCTTCTTTTATTTAGTAAAGTTCGGATATCAAACAAAAACTTAAAGTTTGATGTACCATTGTTTAAATTTCTAAAATAACAGCTACAAGAAAAGTAGTTTACATTTTATGTTTACTTCCAATTAAGTAAATAATTTGAATAATTTTTGCATGATAAATGATTCGTAACTGAAAATGCTGTTTGTTATAGAAATGTCCATGCTATGAGGCAAAAATATATGAATTGTCCACCGATCAATTATTGGTGTTTTTAAGGTTGCTAATGGCAACAATGTATTTCTTCCCTTAGTTCAATGAAGATCCATTGATCATTAAAAATGAGGTCTATAATCTCATTTAAATTTTATGAAAGTACAGCCTTTTAGTGTAGATAAATAATTTGATTGCTTCAGGCAATCATTTGATTAAATGAAGCAAGGTTGAAAAACAGGTAAGGCGAGAAACGTTCAAGTATTCGGTTGTTCAGAAAGTAAGTTTTTTATGTAAATGATTTTCTTATAAAAAATAAATTTTTTTTTAATTCATTTATAAATTTTTTTTAATAATTTTGGTTCAATACCTTTTGCCAACATGATTCTATGCACACATAATATTTATTCTCTGCTGGTAAAAAATTTATCCAGGTGATATTTAATGTCCTTATTTGAAGTAAAGGTTTAATAATCTAAACAATTTTGTAGAGACTGAAACATTATTGTACACAATCCATCTCTTGTTCATAGTGATGATGCACTTAAAAAGGGATGATTTTCTTCATGTTTGAGAAACAAATTTCAGGTGTCAATGCGGAAGCAAAAATTTCTTTCCAAGAAAACATGAAAAACCCTTATGTCAATCTTTGGGATAAATCTTTAGGCTTTTCAAATCATCATGAACAGTCAATTTCAAAAAATTTAAACTTTCAGCCATTTCGAAAATTGTTATTGAGTGGTTCGCATCAATTAATGTCTTTTATATCTTTAATGTTTTTATCAAATAATGCCAAAAACTATTGAGTCAAATCAGTTAAACTTTCTCACAAGAAGGAGTTGCTATATCAAGATGTCAAAATATGCAATGATTATAGGGTTTAGATGTAAAGTTGTTGTGGAAAAACATAATTAGGCCACCTGTTTTGTGTTTGATTTATCAGAAGGCTTGAGCCGCCCAAGCTTAGAGCCCTCATATTTCTAGGGCCACCCTAAATGTTATAAATAATTCCTTTTTGTGTTTTTTCTTAAGAATTGTCCATTAAGGTTATGATTTAGGACAAAATTGAAATAAATATCATCTCAAATTTACTAATATATTGCAATTTACTTCTGCTATAAATAATTTAAAAACATTTCATAACTAAACATCAAATAAATTTAGTTCAAAATAACAACCATGAGGTCATTGACAGTTCTGTGTCTAGGGCCCCCATATTTCTAGATCCGGCCTGCTTATGTTAGGAAAAAACAAAATTCCTTTCCGAACAACCCAATAAATTCTGCTTTGATATTACTAATGTTTTAATACTTTATAATTATTGATTATAGATGTGTCATCACAACTATATATCTAGCCATGCCTCACTATCAGCTCTATTAACATACAGAGTTTTAATTTTTGATGCCTGACACCTCAAAAATTAATACAAAGTAGAGATTTTAAAATATTGACAAACATTAAATTAAATAAATTTTTGACAGCCAGTCTTGATCTTTCATAAGGGTCACATAGACTCGTCCACTTAAGTTCAAAGGAGCAAAACTTAGATAGTAAAGGCATTGTTTTGGGTGGACAGTGGTTATTTACAATCCCTAGTTGTAAGAAATCAGGAAAAAAAAAAATGCTCAAACTTAAGGCATTTTTATCTCCTGCTACCTTCCTGAAAATTCATTTAAGTTAGCCCTTCTCCAACCTCTGGCAAGGTCTGAAATAATGCCTCACCTAGCTAGCTCATCATACCAGCATACTATAGTTTTATATATCATGTAAATCATTGTTTTGGAACTAGTTTGAGAGGTAACTATGGCCTAAGGGTACATTATTTAGTTTATATTTTAAGGATAAATTTCGTAACATTAATTACAATAAAATTTTTTGATTTCAAAATGTATATAAATTATTGTATTTCTTCAAGTAATTATTTTCAGGATATCTGCTACATTTTAGATTTTCAAATTCATGACTTTTCATGACTGATTCCAAGAATTTTTCATGATTTAAAGAAGTTACTATTTTCTCCGGCAAAAACGCAACAAATTTAAAAAAGCATTATAATAACATTCATTAAAATGATGATTATAACCAAAACTGTTATACTCTGCATCTTCATATTTATAGATCTTAAATTTAAAAAACAGAGTAAAGAAAGAGTTGAAGCAATAAAATAGCTGGGGAAAAATACAAAAGCAATTTTTTTTTCTGCTGAATTATATTCTAAAGATACTTTTCTTGTTCATCAGAAAGGAAAGAAATACTCCTTATTTGTCTGTTCACATTTCGAAATTTAAAAAATTCGCCAATAATTGGCTTGCTTCAGCGCGAAATTTATATTGATAAAAAAAATAATACAAATTCTTAAATCACAGAAGTTTAAAAGATAATTCATTCTAGAAGTGATGTTTTTTCTTTCATTTTTTGAAAGAACACCAGAATTTTTAAAGAACCTGATTAAGAAATTTTATATTCTAATAAAATATGCAGATAATAAAATATGACCGTGAGAAGTGATTTTGTTAGAAATTCAGATATTTGGAGCATGATGAAATTGAGGGGAGAGGGGATTCCATTTTAAAAATTGGGTTTTTCGACGACATAAATCCACGACTTTCCATGATTTTTTTTAAAAAATGGTAAAATTCATGACATTTCATGACAAATTTAGTTCAATACTGAAATTCATGACTTTCCATGAATTTCCAGGTGCACTGATACCATGTATTTTATAATATTTCACTAATATTGTAAATTTCAAAGTGTAATTAAAATAAACTGTTCCACCAGTAATGGCTGGCTGTAGTTGTTGGAGCAAGTTTTTAAACTAGATGCAAAAAGATAAATGTAACGACAAAATCACAATATTGAACTAGCATCACCTAAGCAAAGAATTACACGATTTTTCTTTCAAATACAATATTATAGGCTTTCTTTAAAAAAAATTAGCTAAAAACAACTTTGCACAATATATTTAAGCAATAGTAATCTTAATTTTTTTTTTAAAAAAATACACACACACACATATATACTAGAGGGTTCCGCCCCCTGCTCGCCAACCCCCGATAATTGCTACGCAATTACATTTTTGTTCGCTTCTCGAACAAACTTAAAGTCGTTTTCCTGGAGATAAGCTGACAATTTTTCTACCCCAACATCCCATAAAGAGAATATGACAGGATTGTAAAATGTCAGAGGTGCTTATTATCAACATTATAAACTTATTTAAAACAATTTTAATACAAACAATATTACAAACTTAAATAAAGCAAGGAGGCAATATTATTTAACACATTACTGTAGGGCATTAGCCGGAGATTAATCTCCGTATCCGAAGCACGTGTGGCAGAGCCTAACTCAAATCATTGTTGATCTTATAGGATGCCGGACGCTCCCTATTTGGTGCTTCATAGATTAAATCTGACTGCTTGTCTTCTTTGTTTAATCTAAATTTTGATTTTGTAAGATCTCTACAGCCCCCATCAAGAAAAGAAAAATCCATAATCCATGACATGACATTTAGGATTATTCATCATTCTTTCAACAAGCTGCAAAGATTAAAAATCTCATAAAAGTCATAGAGTTCTGCATGGATTATCTGAAACACTTTCAGCTGAATACTTCATCTAAACGGAGCATAAGTTCTTCTTTTTTTTCCATTTATGCAAGCACTCTACCTTTTAGAATAACAAGCTATAATATTGAATCATGCACCAATCTTCAGACTTTTACCCCATTTTTTTTAAACAAATTCAGTAGTATTCTAACCAAGTATGTAATGAAAGTAATTAGCAAAGCACTGCATTCCAAATAAAATGTAGAAGTAAAACCCCTTCTTCACCTAAAGAAATTCTATTTCCTTCATTTATTAGTATTAAACCCTTACACTTCAATATAGGTATCAAACTTTCTAAGTCACATTAAGAAATTTTACAGCTGAATCTTTGGTTAATGAATGAAGGGGGTTACAAAATAATATTTTACTAATTAAAGTTGGCTGCTTTGATTTTGTATATAAAAATCATTACAGTTTAAAAAAATCTTGATTTCCAGAATTTATAAATAAATGTAGATTATTAAAATTATGTACCCATATAATTTGAATGCTTCAACTATCTGGCAGCTTATTGTAAAGCTATATGCAGTATAGAAATACAGTCGGACCTCTATTTAACGAAGTCTCTAAATCCAGAAAAAAGTTCGTTATATGGAAAATTCGTTAAATAGAAAATCACCTTTTGAACAGCACAAAACAGGTTTTAAATTCATGAACACTAGAAATAAAGGTGTATCAATTGCAATTTTAATTACCTTGTAAATTATTATCTATTATTTATTTTATAAATCTTAACCATAAAAAAAACTGCAAAGAAAGTAATAGAACAAAACATTATCCAGTGTTTCACTATCATGCTATATTTGTATGAAATGCAAACAAAAAGGGAAAGGAATTTTAAGGCTTTCTCTAAAAGTTAAGTGGAAGTGGATGCAAAAATCAATTCAAGGTCATTTCCCCCATAAAATGCGTTAACATGTTTAACATTTTCTCAAATATTTTGGGAAATAGGGAAAGTAGATCTAAAAAAAAAAATTCTCTAAATAGAAAATTCACTTCGCTATTTGGAAGTTATTTTACCAAGAAATTTCCAAAATGTTCTTGGTTCCACGAAAAATTTCGCAAAATAGAGAAATTCGTAAAATGGAAGTTCGTTAAATAGAAGTCCGACTGTATATCAAATATTTGCTAAAGGGTTCTTTTGAACCAATGATTTTGTAATTGTAACCACTACCTATCAGTTTTTTTTCTCATTGAAACAAAGTGATTTTTTCATCATTACTGTCAGCTAGTGTGCCTTTTTTAATTTTTTTTTTTTTTTTTGCTTATGATTTATGACACTTAGTGTAAACTTCAAACAAAACAATTCATTTTTAACACTATATCAGGCTCTAAAATGTCTCTAAATACTTTTTTAATTAAATATTTAAAAGTTACATTGACTGAACTAGGTAAAAATAAATAAATAAAAAAATGTTTGGTATAAATTGAAACAACTAAACTTTCAGATTTTTCAGCATATCTATTTAATAATTGCATGCTTCATCATTTTTTTTTTAGAAAATGAAAATGAGTAAATATTTTTTGAGGGAAAAAGGCTAATGTGATAAAATCACAAAAGATGGAAGAAAAAAAAAAAAAAAAAAAAGAAAAAAAAGAAGAAAAAAAAAACACCTTCAGCAAGGATCTTCTAAACTGTCAAACTTTTTATAGACTCAAGTCAGAAAATAAATAATCTGTAAAAATATAACATAACCAGATTAAAATTCTACATATTGACTACAGATTAACTTAATTTTATAACAGTTTTAATTTGTGAAAAGGTAACGTTGAAGTAAAGATAAAAGAAAAGCATTTTTTAAACTACAGAAAATGTAAAATATTTTAATTTTACACTGTTTTTTATGACTTATATTTAACTTTATTCAGTTCTCACATCTACCATGATTATGAAATGAAATATCACTGCAATTAATTGTGCTCTTTAAAGCTACAACTTTAATTATCAGTGACTCAAACCACTTATTCACATTTTTCAGTAATAATCATGAGTTTTAGTAGTTTCATAATAAATATACTTTTTGACAAATCTAATACCTTTTTTTATAATATTGCTTAATGATATACACTAGAAAAAATACATAAAAATAGGAGTCTTAAATTTTCATTTTGTATTTAAAATAATTTAAAAAGAAGATTCAGTTACCAGAACAATTATTCAACTTTTCAAATGACAAAGTTGGGAAAAAGTACAAATAAGTAATATTTTCTCATTTCTTTGAAGTGATAAGGCGTAAATATTCTTATTGACATGAGTCCTTACGTTTTTGACAGCACTTTCATTTGTTGCATAATGAATGTTTATTTTTACATATTTTTAGAAATCAATAATATATAATCTTGATTCAATAATATACAACAACTAATAAATACACTATCTCAAAAGTAAGAATTTTTTTTTTCTAAAACCAGCAAACAAATTTTAAAATAATTAAAAATACACAAAATAAAAATAATCACAACATTAAATCTGCAAAATGAAACATTTAAAATATACTTTTGAGTTTTTCTTTCTGTAGATAACAGAATCTCTTTGTGTGTTTGCCACTTGGCAAAAAGATACAACGCACAGAGTGCATATGATTAAATAGTATGAAGTAACCCATGAATTCTTTCAAAGCCATAAGAAAGAATGGCAATAAAATGATGTGCTTGCATGGCTCATTTATGTATTCTATTGTGGTCTTTCAAAAGTGGATTAGAAGTGTTTTACATATTTTTTTTAATTAAGATTTCTTTTAATTCAAAGGAATAAAAAAACATTATTTTTTTTTTTCATTTTAAAATCAAAGAGCATCAGTAAAAAAATACTGGAGAGATAAAAATTAGTTCATGGTACGAGGTAAGATTGCGTTACGGAGAATCCATAGTAATTGGTTCATTATATGTAAAAATGTAGAGGAAACAATCACATAGTTAAAGTCATATAGAAAGAGATTGTGGAACACTCGCAGTGCTTCAACATAACATCTACTGTGTGGAACAGTTGATTGCATATGATAGCTGAGTCTAATAATATTAATAGTTTGGAATTAATAATACTTTTGAACTCATTGAGAATTTCTGTTTAACGAGAGCAGCAATTAACAATACCCTCCCCCACAAATGAATTAATAGCTATAATATTGAGCTAATGAAAATTAAAAAGTTTTAAAATTCAGTTAACTTTTCGTAAATTCTTTTTAATATATAAAAACATTTCTGGTTAACTTAATTCTGACATTGCTGTCTTTCATTATAAATAAACAATATGGATTATTTAATGTTCTGACTGATTTTTTTATAAGTAAATAATTTTCGAAAAAATATAATTATACATGATTATAATTTCAGTTATACATGAGTTTTCTAATTTGTTGAATTATAAATAGTTGGGCTGTCATTTTACTTGGCAAAGTTTCAAAAATTTAATAAAATTAATTATGTAATGCTATTTTTTCTTTTTCAACTTGAATGTAACTAAATGTTATCTTTTAAAGCTACATTTCATAATTCACAACTTTATTATTTTTTTTAAATAGTTTAAAAGTTTTCAATTTATTATTATTATTTGCTTTGAGTACAAGGTCAAAAATTTTCATTAGCTTTTTAGAAGATAACCACTATTTCAAGAGTTCATCTCGTGATTAATCGTCCAAATTATGTATTTTACACTTTTATAATTGAGTTCAATATTTCAAATCTGTAACCTTAAATTCTCCTAATAATTCACCATTATGTATTTGATCATCTATATAAAATTTTCTTAAATTTCTATCAGTTTCCTTTCCGAAATAAGTGAAATAATTTGCTATGATTCGTTAGTAAACGTATATTAAGCTGGACTAAAAACAATTTTTATAACTGTAAAGACTAATAAATAAGGTTAGATTTAAAAACAAAAGAACATTAAAGTTGACATAACTTATCTACACAGATGCATTGAATTAATCAACAACAATATGATGGGTGCATCTTTTGGACTAGTAAAGTGTAATTCAGAGCGTGCCCACCAAAAAAACATAATTAATTTTGACACAATCAAGGTACCCAGTTTTACCTCACTTCGAGTCTTACCCCACTCTCCCATTATAATATTTAAAAGAATAAAGGAATTGATACCTTTGATAACTGGATTAGAATGAATAATTATGTTATTTCCTTTCCTTCCTTCATTTAGTTAAAACAAATTCTTCCAAATATCACAAAAACTTTAGAATAGGTCTGTAAAAAATTCATACTAACAATTTAATAACAATTCAGTAAAAGAATATATTAACATAAGGTCAATGAAGAATGCACAAAAAGAACACTTTGAATAATTATTAATCTGGTGAACAGATTTTCACAGACAAAGGTGCAATATTAGTTGGTTTGGGAATATTGACATAGCATCAAAAAAAGCATTTTAGCATAAAAAAGCATCATTGTCGCAAATACTATAAAACAAAGTTTAAATTAGAACATAA
Organism: Parasteatoda lunata; assembly: GCA_949128135.1. Lineage (NCBI taxonomy): Eukaryota > Metazoa > Arthropoda > Arachnida > Araneae > Theridiidae > Parasteatoda > Parasteatoda lunata. The sequence continues at coordinate 101,254,411 of OX421980.1, forward strand.
GATTTCGTAAAGATATTCCTAAAAATTTTCTAGAAAGTTAGTTACAACATCCTGTAGAAATTATTGATGAACCTACTTTAAAATTAACTTTTTTTTTATTGAAAAATGTCCCACAATTTTTAACTTTGAGCAAATTGGCATATTATTAAAACAGTTAGTAATGTAATGTTAACAGTTGTAATGATTAAAAAATAATAATCAACTTCAAAGTAAAAACAACAATCTGACTTCATCTGAAGTCTTACAAAAAAATTTTTAACTCTAGGAAATTTCAGGTTCATTTTATTTTACTTTTTAAAATAAAAACTATAAATTTCAGCAAATAATTGTGAATTTTTTTGCTTTTTATTCATCATGAGCGTAATTTTATAATTATTTGGGATTTTTCAAATAATTTGTTTAAAAGTTATTTTATGTTCTAACTTTCGTAAAGAATAATTTCTTTTGCCAAATTACAGAACTTGAAAAATTTATACTCATATTTCTTATTCCAGAACTTGTAAGTCGTTTTCAATGCAAAAAAAAAAAGAAGAAAAAAAGAAAGAAGAAAAGAAGTACTTCATACTTACCACTTTAGGTTTTGCTTTCTTAGTACTATCTGCTAAGTGACATTTTTTCCAGGTTTCATCCCACAAATTTTTGTAATTTGTTTGTGTCACATAATGAATAAGTTGGGAATAAGAAAGATATTGTGGCAAAGACACATCAGAATTATGAATCCTGTAATAATAAATTGTAATCAAACTTATTTACTTTGTATTATTATTTTATTAAAGATTAATACATTTTTGAAATTAAACATGGATAATTCAAGTGGATAGTTGAAATAGAAATTTGTTGATTCTCCTTGAAATTCCTATTTATATTAACAGAATTTGGAACTAGGCAACATGTTTCCTAGTTAGACATTTTACTACAACTAGATTTAAAAAAAGATTAGTGATTATAAGATAAATTTTTAACAAATATCTTACTAGTAAAGATGCTAAGAATTAGGTCAATGAAAACACGGGTTTGTGGTTGTGTGAAGTGGGCGACGCTGCTCCACCGCCGTGGCTTCGCCACAGGTGCCCACTGGCTAACAAGAAGAGAGTAGCAGTTCTGGCATTCGAGACCCCTGGGACAATGCATCCCCATTAAAAAATAAATAAAAAAAAAGTCAATGAAAACAGACCAGTTAACCTGAAAAATTTAAAAAAGTTTAAGATTTTTTGAGAAATGGTGTATTCTAATGAGGTTAATTAAATAAATTGACACAATCTTTAAATTAAATTAATTCAACTTTTTTGCACAACCCCCTGAAAATTAAACAAATCTATTGTCTAAAATAGACTGAATGATCAATTAAGCAATTTCAAAAACGTTTTATGAAACTTTTTCCGAAAATACAGCCTTTTAAGGTTTGCTTTCGCAGTCAAAATTTTTCCTAAGTCTGTTTGATAAAGAACAACAGAATAGGGTCTGGAGTTTTGTTACATAACTGAATGTTTTTTCTCAGGTTACATTGCTACGAGGAATGATCAATGCCTCCTCCATAAACTTGGTAAACATGCTGTATGCATTATATTTATTGCTTCTAACTTCAGACTGTTTTGTATCAATCTTATCAAATGAATGAATGAAAAACCCTGAAATGTCTTTGCACACGACTGACTTTTTAAAATATCAAGAAATTAACTCTTGTCACCATACCCTAAAACTGCTCCAAACACAGACAATTTTTCAAATATGTGTATCTCTAAAAATAAACACCTGAAATCACTTATATGCTTTGAAAAAAGCAGTTTTTTGGTTACCAGACATTAAAAGCAAAAAAATTTTTTAAAAAGTTAAGTAAAGTATTAAAAAAAAAGACTTAATGACAAACTGAATGAACTTGTATACTACAAAATTGTTAATCTAGAAGAAATAGTGTTGGGAGTTGTATGAAACGTGTGCATGGATCCACAGACTTATGCAATTAGAGAAGGGGGGGGGGGAAACCGAGGTCCTAAGATTAGACACACAAAAAAATATTTAATTCTCAAATCCTGAAAGTTAGTATTCGGAGAAAATATTATGCAGTTTTTTAGGTAACTGCAAATAAGAAAAGTATTTACTGAAAATAAATAAAAAACTGAATAACTTGAGATCTAATAATTAATTTTCAACACACTAATAAGGAGATGGCACTGTGTGTGGCATAAAATCTTAATATCAAAGAAAATTTTATTCAGAAATTTTATCATATTATGTGGTACTGAATTTGAATATGTTATTCAGCTTGAGGCCACTAAAAGGTTTTCCTGGCTATTCTCAACAAGTTTTGTGCTGTATAACAAAAAGAAAGAGAGTGGGGCCATTATGATGTTCTGGTGGCTTTGTATGTGCATAATATATGAGAAATAAAATCATTTTAATAATAATGATATGCATTATAAATATCAAAATAACGAAAAGTAAATTAATAAAATTAAAATGCTATTACCTATAAGTTTTACAATTAAGTGCATGTTTCACAAGGATCGAAATAGAAAAATAAATTTAAGAAGAACTTAAGAAAAATTCTATATCTAACTGATTAGAAAAGAACAGTTTTCCCTTACCTATGAGACAAATTAAAAGTGCCAAAATTTGCGCCAAATATGTAATAAAAGAAAACTACAATACCTTTTTTTCATTTCATAATATTAAAGGGGGGAAAACTGACACAAACACAGTTATATATTAAAAATGAAATGACATTATAAATCACATTAAGAAATAACAAATAAGTACTAAAAAGATAAAAAAAGTTTTATGAAAAATATTTCAAAACTTTTAAAAAAAATTTTCAAAGTTTTTAGAATTCTTTATAAAAATATACTAATTTAAACACATAAAAAAATTAATTTGAAATATTAAAAATATAGGTAAATAAATAAAGTAAAATAAACATTAATTTTAAAAATTATAAAAATATTTATTGAAAAACGTGAAATAAATGATAAATGTGATATAATATTGATAAATAAATATTAATAAACGTGAAATTACTGTTTCTATAACTTCAGACTGTTTTGTACAATCTTATCAAATGAATGAATGAAAAACCCTGAAATGTCTTAGCACACAACTGAGTTTTAAAATATCAAGAAATTAACTCTTGTCATCATATCCTAAAAGTACTACAAACTCAGACAATTTTTCAATTACGTGTATGTCTAAAAATGAACAATTGAAATCATTTATATGCTTTGTAAAAAGCAGTTTTTTGGTTACCAGCAAAAAGTTTAAAAAAAAGTTATTAAAAAAAACCTTATGTCAAACTGAATAAACTCATACTACCCTCAAAAATTTTTATATCTGTAAGCCTTTTCTCCAAAACTTGGAACATTGTATAAAGGAGTATATTGTGTTACTCCTTAAAATCCTTTACTTTTTATGATTATCAGTGACAATTCAACAATTTATAAAAATGATTTTGAGCCTTTTCCTTTCTTTTCAATTATATATATACTATATATATTGAGAAAAGTATAAGTAAAAGCTATTTAAACTCTTAGAAATACCTTGTTTACGCAATCTGATGCTTTTACTTGTGAGAGTTGCTTAAAAAACGTGTTTGCAAACTTACTGCTGGTAATATATGTCTTTTACATATTTTAGGTAAGTAAAATGATAGAAACTTATTTTGTATTTATATGGTGGATTTACCAAATTTCTTTTTAGAAATTAAATAACTAAATGCCCAAAAATTGCCAAGCTATTGCAGTTAAACAAATAAAATGATTAGTGGCAGTTTAATTCTCTGTTGAGACCATTTAAGTCTCAGGGTCTAATCTGCCAACCCCATAAAAGGGTACCTCAATAAGACGCCAACCTCAATAACACACATTTTTTTAAAGAAATCTTTTAAAAAATAACCAAACTATGTTTAATTTAAGTAGCATCATCAAAGAAGTAAGTATTATTGGCATATAAATTAATTATATTTCACAAAAATAATAAACTTCAATTATTCATCTCTGCAAACAAAACTTGGTTTTAAAAAAAAAAAAAAAAATAGTGGCTCTCACATCCAAAATAAAGTAAGCTGAATAAACTTTTGTTGCAAGAATTTTTGACTGAGAACAAGTAATTACATAGCTGCTAGTATAAAGTGATCACACGTCCCGATTTGTCCCGCGTCCAGCCGATTTTTAAAAATGTCCCGCCTTTTAGAAAATATCTGCATTTCTTATATTAAATTTACTGTAAAAATATATAACCTATTATTTATTAAGTATGGTGAATATAAAGAAATAAAAAGAAACACATAAAATGCATGCAGAGTAAACAAAATTAGGCGATATACCAAATTAGATTTATTCGGTGGTGTTCGATCATTGTCGTTGCGTTTCGGCTTAATTCAGATAAGTGCAGACAGTGCGGTTTGTTGTTTTCAATTTGTCGTTCGGTGTGACTCATTATTTGATCGACGAAGGTAGTGGTAGAGCAAAAGTCACCACAACATAACTGTCAATAAGGTAAAATTTAATACTCTTTTTTAGCCTTTGTAGTACATTTTTTTATTTATTTCTAGTATTTACCACAGAATAAAAGATGAGAAAAAAAAAAGAGAATGCAAATTTAATGAAGAGCTAAGCAGAGAATTTCCATTTATTAAAAAAACCAAAATAGACTATGGTACGGTGTGATAAATGCAATGCTGAATTTCCGTTCTCACTTATGGAAAAAACGATATTACTAAACATCTAGTGACAAAGAGGCACAAAAGATTTTTGAATAATGCCGCTTCCTCGTCTAAAATGGAACAGTTTTTTCGCAGTGCTAGCTTTGACAACACGGAAAAACAGCTAGCATTAGCGGAAGGGCTACTTACTTTCCACACCATAAACCACAATCAAAGTTTCTGATCAATGGATTGTACGTCGCAAATGATCAAAACATTATATGACAAAAAATTTGCACATGCAAGGACAAAAACTGAAGCAATTATTTGTAATGTTTTACCAGCATATTCGTTTTCACAATTGCAGAAAGAATTAGAAAAATGTGCATTTATATCCATATATTCTGATGCTTCCAACCACAAAGGCTTAAATTTATTTCCCACAATTGTTAGATCTTTTAATCCAGAAACAGGAATTAAAATTAGAATATTAGATTTTGTTTCATTGCCGGGAAAAACTTCACAAATAATTTTTGATTCAATAAGTTCTATTTTAAAAAAGAATAATTTGAATAACGAAATTATTGCCTATTGTGCAGATAACATTAACACAAATTTTGGTGGAAAAGCTTGAAGAGGCATCAATACGAATTACGAAACTTAACGAACAATTGAACCAAAAAATTATTGGAGTAGGTAGTGCAGCATAATACTTTGAATAGTATTATGCACATTCTACATAGTTTCAAAGACATAGTATTCTACATTGTATTATGCACATTCTACATAGTTATACACATTCTACATTCAAAGTATGTACATAATACTTTGAATAGTAATATGCACATTCTACATAATACTATTCAAACAGCATCTGACTTACTTCCAGTTGATGTTGAAAATACTATTGCAAAAATTTTTTCGTATTTATATATATACTAGCCGCTTAAGGCGGCCAGCTGTCCGCCAGAGTTTTCCTTGTCTTGCCACAAATGCAATCGAGCTTGGGATGTCGAAACACGATTTTCTTCTAGCCTTCTTCGACGTTCCTGGGATGTTTCTCCGGCCCTTGCATTTCTGGTTGAGATACAATTATTTTCCAATCTTCTTCCGCGTTCTTCAGATGTTTCCTGGGCCCTAGCACTGCTAGTAGAGACACGATCCTCTTCCAATCTTCTTTGACGTTTCTCAGGTGTTTTTCGGACCCTAGCACTGCTAATTGAGACACGAACCTCTTCTAATCTTCTTTGAAGTTCCTCAGGTGTTTCTCGGGCCCTTACACTGCTAGTTGAAACAGGATCCTCTTCCAATCTTCTTTGACGTTCCTCAGGTGTTTCTCGGGCCCTAGCACTGCTAGTTGAGACACGATCCTCTTCTAATCTTCTTTGACGTTTCTCTGATACTTCTTGGGCTCTAGAATTACTTGTCAAAATTCGGTCATGTTCCATCCTTCTTTGATGTTTCTTGGGCCCTTCTTCTTCTTTGAGAATCTCTTAATATCTTTTTCTTTGACAAAATACAAAGTTTATTGGAAGGCGGTTCTGCCATGTCAGTAATCGGGTTTTTAAGAAGTCAACGAATACTTTAGAACAACAATTACTATGAAAGCAAATCATGAAACTTCAATATTAAAATCTAAGTGCTTACCTGCAAACTGAAACTTTCTGAAAATAACTAATTACATTTAATAAAATCTGCTAAAATAAAGAATAGAAAAAACAAAGAGATCCAAGGTAAGTGTGATCGTTCCTTCAAAAACAATTAAATTCCTATTTTATATATTATATAGCTACAACGCTTAAGAAAAAAAAACTAAAATGCTAAGTACATGAAAAGAACACGAAAACGAATAAATTTTTTATGGTATCAATTTCTATTTCTATATAATTTTTTATGGTATCAATTTCTATTTCAATTTCTATCGCTACAAAAATAATCGTCTACGCTTAAGAAAAAAATATAGCGTGGAAAGAAGAAAAAACTTATTATAACAATTATGAACAGTGACAAATATATCAAAGCGAAGCGTTCTATTTACGTAGCGAATATATTGCCAAATTTTTAATACATAAGTTAAACTTTTCTCCACTTTGATAAATGTAAACTAATGCGAACCTTACAATTAAATTCGCGTTTATTATTATGTATAGATATACTGTGCGTGTTGAGAGTTTGAAGGATTTTTGTGAAAGCGCAGAAATTGAATATAAAAGAATTCTTGGTAACAGCAAAACAGGATGGCTAGCTCTTTTACCAGATGTACAAAATATTTTAAAAATATACAAACCATTAAAATCATACTTTTTATCACAAGATAAATGTCCAAGAATATTGCAGCTCTTTTTTGAAAATGACACATTACAAATTTGGCTTCAGTTCATCCACAACCAAGCTACATTATTTCACAATGCTGTGAAAATTATTGAAGGGGACATTATTTCAATGAATTCAAAATTTCATTGTCGAATAAAATCAAAAATTTAAAAACAAAATTACGAGAAAGAATTTATAATGATTCGAAATTAATTATTCGAAAAGACATCAGCAAGTTGGAAGAACAAGGTGCCATTAAATGACCTGATTTTCTGAAACATGTCAAAAAAGTTTATAATATCTTGAAGAATGGACAGTTCAATTCGAAGATATTGAAAATTTTCATTGGGTGACATTAAAAAAGGAGATTTTATGGGAATATGTGGAAAAATCTTTTGAATATATTAGTAACCATTTTCCGAAAAATAATATTTGGGAAAATGATCATGAAAAGCATACTGTTTAATGTTCTTTAAATGAATTCCTAAGACACGATGAATTTCTTCAATGAGGTTCATTCTTCATAGTCTTTTAAAATTAGAAAATTTTAATATCATTGCTTATCTTGAAAGAAGCATCAGCTTATTTTGAAAGAAACAAAATTTAAATTTTCTGTTTAATTTGTTCTGTTTACGACGTTTCTGACCTTCTATTTCTGTTACATGAGTTCTTTAATCTTAAATTATATGAATAGCCTGGTGAATTGACCTAAAGCAACTAGCTCACAGCGAGTTTAGAGCTCCTATTGTTAAACCTCAAGGGACATTCCCACTGTTTGGGGAAAATTCGTGAATGGGAAGTCAGAGATGTGAAGCATAACCTGGGAAAATGATTCTTTTTTTTTTTTTGCGGGAGAGGCTAAAACAAAACAGCGTAAAGAGAAGCACTAAGAAAGGGAGAGAAATTGAAAGTTTTTTAGAGATGCCATCACAGTATGGACATTTTGCAAAAGGAGTTGGGTATGGAGTATAGTAGTGAGATTTCGCTAAGCTAAAGATTAAAGAAACTAGAAGAATAAAGAAAATGACATAAATTATTTCTTTTTATTTTTAATAATAAAAATATATTACCTAAAAAAAATATTCCTTTTTGTAATTAAATTGTAATTGATCTTTTCCTGAAAGAGGGAAATACCTTCAAGAGTCAATCCATGACTTGTTTAGAACATTAAACAAAATAATTCACCAATATAATTATTACAAAAAATGCAGAAAACTATTGAAACTTAAAATCTAAAAGTTGTGAACGTTCACAATTTACAGTGAAATACTTTTCTAAGAATAAAACAAAAAAAGTGGGTTTAAACTATTATTCTTTTATTTAACTTTCTTTTACAAGCGTCGTATTTAAAACTCTTCTTTTAACTCTGAGTTTCCAAACACTCACACTTGCTCTAAGGAAAAGTCAAAAAGGGAAATTTAATAAAATATTTTAATTTCTGAAAGAAAACGTAAATTTTTTAAGCATTATTTGCCTATCTTTAACATTTTTGAATCATACTTCACGCTCCCTTAATTTTGAAAACATCTCTTTATTTTTATAAAAATATATTTTGTTTCGAAAATTGGTTTTCATATTCAATAAATCTTACAAAAAATTTTCATTAATTTTTTTATATCTACCCTAAAGATTGGGATCACTACAGAAAAAAAGTATCTAAAGCTGAATTCAATGTAAAAGAAGAAGGGGAAAAAATGGGTGAATTTTTAAAAAAAAAATTTCTTTTGTTTATTTTGCTTTATATTTTTTATTTAACACGCGGAAAGCAAGTCCTTTTTTTTTATACTAACATTTTATGTATCCATTTTTTTTTCAGTAACTCACGTCAATATTTTGAAACAGAAATAATTTGCTTCATTAGTTCTTTGTTTTTGAGTTAATACTTTTATTAGCATTTATTCTGCCAACTACTCACTTCTACAATGTCTTAAAAATATTGCATCATTAATAAATGTACTATTAAAAAAGTTATTTGTCTATTACGAGACTTAATCCCATTCGAATTTCTTTCTTAACTATGAAAGCAATTTTAAAACAAGAAGTCTTTTCCGTAAACATAGGAGTCGTAAAATACTGAGCTGTTAGCAACAGTTTTTCTTACTACTTTTTTTAATTTATTCCTATTTTTAGCTCCTCTTATATATTTTCTATTCATATTGCTAACAGCAATAAAACTAATTTTTTTACTTTCCTTAAAGTTCCTATAAGCAAAGTTTTTAAACAAAAATTAGGATTTTTGTAGTAAAATAACTTTATAAAGCATTGGTAATAAAATTGTATTAAAGACCTTAACGCATCTATCCAAAAACTAATAACTGCAATGAAATGCATATTACGTAGCATGGAGGGGGGGGGGGTAGAACCAGAGGTTTTTTCTCGCTCAGGCAAGCATTGATTCGACATTGAAATGGAAATAGTTTTTTTTCCTTTTTTTTCGATCTCTCTCTCTCCTTTTAGTAAACACTAACAAAATTTTCTAAGAAAACTAATATTAAACTAAGATATTTTTTATCATAAGAAGCCACAAATGGGATTGCTATAAAGGGTGTGTATAAAATTTATTTCAATTCATCCATTTTTTCCCAGAATTGTGCATCGTGTTGGCCCTTGCGGGAACCTTCGAAGATCCGACCCTGAATATCTCAGAATCAGGATAAAGATTTCGTTTCCTGCAAAAATGTACGCATCAGAAAACGTAAAACCGTTTATAATTGCGCATTTTAGCACTTCATTGATTATAGTTGTCTTTCGATAGTTCTAATATGTGTGGCACTAGAGTTATAATCGAAAATCATCAACGAATAACTCTCCATTAATTGATGTCTTTGGTAAAACTAATAAAAATCTGGTTAATTTTAATTCTCTCCTCATTTTTATTTCTGTTTCTAGTTGTAAAATATCATCTAGTGCAGTGGTTCCCAAACTGTTTTGACCCATGGACCCCTTTTTATAGTCAAACCTTTCCCACGGACCCCCAAGTGAAAAACTGCATGTATGTGCGGTATAAAAATTTAAACAAAACATTTTGTTGAAGAACTATTTATTTAAATTACATCTTTTATTTAAAAAAAAATAATGACTTTGATGAAAGTGAGAAGATTTTAAGAGTATTAATTTATGTCCGGCTTTGTGAGCACTAATTTCTAATCCTTTTTTTTTTTTTTTTTTTTTTGTGATAAGGTTCATTACGGCACTAAAACTGGGAGAACAATATCCTCTTCCCAAGTTTTGTTTAGACAGAAAAAGTTTTGAAACAAACGCAGTTTTACGATGTTAGTTTTGAATAAATTTAATTGTTCATCTTGTAGTTTCAAATTAGTTTCGTTAAGTTTGGCAAATATACTGAAAAAACATTCGCTGCAGCATGTTTAAAGTTAGCCAGAAAACCTCGGTATCTTCCTACCATTGCCGGAGCACCGTCTGTAGCTACAGAAATGATATTAGTCAAGGCTATTAATTCAGTCAATAGCGTTTAACCTTTCGCATCGCTTTCCAAACATTTAGCAAACAACAATTCTTGGTAAAGTGTTTATTCTTTTACAAACCTTACATAAGCTAAAAGTAAAAGCTTCGTTTCCTGGATAAGTGTACGCGTCAAGCTGTATAGAAAATTCAGATATTTTTAAGTACTCACAAGAAGAATTTTCTACGCACTGAGATATTTTGTCAATCCTTCTTGGTACATTATTATTACTCCGTGGAATTCTTTTTACAATGTTCAAAAGCTGGTTTGTGCTACCCGGTGAGTATTTTCTCACTTACAGCTAGTAAAATAAGTTCTTCAATAGTGTGAGGCTTTCCGGACTTTGCAATCATGTAATATATAGAAACATGCGAAACTATGAGAAACATGCAATCCATCGTCACCTCGCTTAGATGTTGTCCCTATAAGTTGTTGCAGTAACGGTGTTTTCAGATATTTTTCTTGGACTGTTTGAAAAATAGTTAAATCTTTACCTTTTTTGTCACTAGGGATTTTTATCAATTGCTCGTTAAGCTTGGAATGTTTCATTGAATCACTTGTTACAGTCTTATCACATAGAAGACACATAGGTAAAGTACTATTTCCTGGTGAAGATATATACTTCAAATATTCAACACTGTATAATCGGCGTTTTTTCTTTGACTCATTCGTACTGTTATCTCTTAAAAAGGGGTCCCGCAGTGAACTGATCGTTAAGACACGGCTCCCAGCAGATCACCGAAGTCGAGCATCACTGGCTGTGGTCAGTGTGCGGGTGGGTCACCACTTGGATCAGTCTGCGTAGGGACCGAGGGTGTGCGGCATTGGTCCTCGTTAAACTGTGCTACCGTAAAGTGCTCGACTTCGCGTGCAGGTCGTTGGGCTACCGAAGCAGGGGTGCCATCCCCTCTGCAGAGGATCAAAATTGTGATGGCATGTCTTAGGATCTTTCTCAGGGATGTTTCTCAGACCGTCGCCAATAGCCCATTGTGCAGCTCTAGTGCGACGTAAATAAACTTCAACTTCAACTTCAACTCTTAAAAAGGGAACAAAAGATATAAGAAAATTTGTAAATAAACTTTTCAATTTGTAACAAACCACTGTTAATAATTATAAGCACCCACCTTTATGTATAGTTTACTTAGGAGGTAAAAATCGCTATTTTATTTATCTTAATTTCCATAACAATAAAAACCAATCACAATTTTGTTATTTTATATTAAACCTCACGCGAGCCCCCTGACGTTGTTCAGGGACCCCTAAATCTGTTTTTATATTTCATGGACCCCTGAATGGTACCACGGACCCCTGGGGGTCAATATGGACCACTTTGGGAAAAACTGATCTAGTGGTTTACGACATTTTCACTTTCTATCAGATAAAATGTTGCTACTCTCAATCAAATAAATTAGTTAGGCATTTATTATTTTTTCTAATAATTTACATGAGACTTAATAATTTACGGAAACCACTCTATTTTGCCGATTATATGTTACGAGTTTCAAACAAATGCCAGAGGACTATTTAAGAGGTCTGGTTCAGATTGGTGTTTGAACATAATAAAGTGAATATCGTCATGTCCAAGAAAAATGTTTTTGCATCACTCTAAGACTGTTTCTAATTCGTTTATGTTCAGTGGTGCATTGCATTCATCCAAAGGTTGTAATGGGCTATTTAAGAAAAAAAAATTTTTTTTCAATTGCAGAATCTGAATTTATAATTTAATGTCATTTTGTTGACACATTATATTTAGGCCCTTTAGATTTAGCTGCAAATGTTTCTTGCTCGTGCCTTTTTAAAAGTAATTAAATTTTCAAGCGTTGGTGAACGACGAAACTCTTCTTCGTGGCGGCATTCCTTCATGAGTTAAGCCTTGTTGAGGGAATCTGTTTTGAGTAACATCTTCAAAGGTATTATTATTTCGTTAAATGCAACAGTTGTGCTTGAGATGTGACAAATATGCTTGAGATGGCTATTAATATGGGATAATTTCTCATTTGTTTTTACATTTATGTATTTTTTAAGAGGGAAATTTATTCGATAAATACATCTTCGAGTGTTATAAATAAAAGCATACCTTTTGTGTACATCAAACACTTACAACATATAAATAAATTTTAAAGGCATCTCATTTTATAACCTTTTTTTCAATTTATGCATCTACGAAACTAGAAATTTAAGAAGTATAAGTCTTTGAAATGTGAATATATTTCAGTTTTAAACTATCTTATTTTAGTATTAAATAAATACTCTTTTTTCCAGATGTATAAACTCATTCTTTGCTCTTGGAGAAGGACAATTTTGCTACATATATTACTGTTTGAAAAATAGTTATTTATCTATTCAGTATTGTGTCTAGTATTTCTTTCAATAATTAAGTAGATAAAAGTTAGCTTTAAGAGTGCTGACAAAATGCTTGAAGAATTTTGAAGAGATCTACGAAAGCAATTTAGGGATTGTAGAGCGATAGTTCGCAGAATGTGATAGGTACCTAGTTATATCATGAATAATTACAATTATAATAAAATAATGCACGGATCTAATCTAATGTTGTTTAGGTGTAAAAGGGCTTTCTCTCTCTCTTTTTTAAATTTAATAAAAATTCGTTTAAACATATCCTGCATGCTGCATCATAATAAATTATGTTGTTAAACCACATTATTATGAGCTTCATTGATTATTCTTTGATTATTATTAAAAACACCAAGACGATGGTGTTGCACCCGAAATCGTTACAAACAAAGTGTTCACAAAAGCCTTTTCTCGAGCCCTGTGGAGGCCCGCCGTCCTTCAAATCCCAGAATTTGCAATCAATTTGGCCTTCGGGGGAGAGAAGGCTCGAATGATGATGGAGGGACAAAAAGTAGTTCCTAAAAGAACTCTGGAAAGTGGATATAAATTCCTCTACCCTGACATAAAGTCGGCCGCGAAAGAATGTGCGCACGTTATTATGGATTTAAATAAGAGATGAGAAAAATTAGACTGTATTTAGATTGTTAATAGTAAATAAAACTGTAATAGTCATAATGATTGTTGTTAATAAAAATTATTTCTTCGAATCTTAAAAACTTCTGAATGATTGTTTCTCCAGTGTAGTTATCTTTATATTTCAAAGCTTTTGAGAGTCTAGAAAAGTTTTTCTTTTGTAATGAGTTTTATTTAGTGACTACATTTTTATTCACACCCTTTTGTTCGTTGGAATCCTACAAACAAAATACAATGACTTATCGCGTATGCATCACCTGTTTTACGTGTAGTTCTCACTTATGCAAAGGTCCCTGCTCATTATATAGGAAAACAAAAGATAATTATCTTTCATTTATGTGCAAATAAATATCTCAATTATGCTTCAAAATTTTTCTTATAATAGTCAAGGAAAAAAGGACGCTTTTTTTGAGAAAGTTCACTTTTCTTCCTTTATGAATTTTTTCACTTTTCTTGTTTCTGGGAACCCACAATTTCGAATGTCTTATCTGTTGTACGAAACATCCTTAAGTAAAGAAAATTTGCTTTGATGCTGTTTTCTAGAAAAAGATAAAACTTAATTGTAGTCAGATAGGGTAAATATAAGGTGGTTTGTTTAGTGACCACAGTAATCAAACAATTATGTACAGTGTGCAATAAAATAAACGAACCACCCTCAATAACTTTCGAACTAATGATCAGATTTTCATGTTCTAGGACTCTATCTTAATGGTTCCAGAGGTTGACCTCAAATAAGCAAATTAATTACTGCAGAAGATATGTTAAATTACAAAATCAGACTCAAACACGTACTTTCTCTGAATAAACATAATTTTTTTTCGACGGCTTCGAATTTCTAACCCCTACAATATAGGGGGTGGCTGCAATTAGAAAAATTTGGTCAGGAAAGCGCTCCAAAGTTTTGACCTCTTAATGTTAATTTTACTTTTTACGTATTTCGCCATATCTCGAGAAATTTAAAAGCGAATTGAAAGTTTTTTTTTTACACACAATTATAAAATTCATTTATCCAAAGATAATTCCATGCATAAAATAATTTTTAATAAATATTTGATATTAGTCGAAAATATTTTGAATAGTAAGATATACAATTTTTATATAATTTTAAACAATTATAGTTTTACTTGGCAAAATACGAAATTTGAATAAAATTGTTCAAATAGTTCCTGAGAAATAAATGTTTATAATACGACTTTTTTGAAATTCGATTTCTCTGGAACTATTCGTCCGATTTCACTGAAATTTTGTATTTCGACAGGTAAAATGATTTTGTTTAAAACTATTAAAAAAATTATATGCCTTTCAAAATTTTTCCGACTAATATTAAATAAAATTTTTACAAAAAGTAAATATTTACTGTAAATTATTTTTTGCATGGAATTATCTTTGGATAAATAATTTTTATAATTGCGTGCAAAATTTTTCATTTCGCTTAAGAATTTCTCGTGATATAGTGAAATATGCAAATGTAAAATTAACGTTTAGGGGTCCAAATTTCGGACGGCTCTCATGGCTAAACTATGGGGACCCTATTTCTCAGATTGCGGCTACCCTTCTGTATTTTGCTGGTCATAAATCCGAGCAAAAAAAGGTATGTTTATTCATAGAAAGTACGTTTGTTTGCCTGATTTCGTAACTTAAAATATCGCCTGCGCTAATTAATTGGCATATTTGAGGTTACCCCTATGAGTCATTAAAAATGAGTTCTAGAACGTAAAGATCCAATAATTAGTTCAAAAGTTGTGGTTCGTTTTTTATTTTCCACACTCTACATCAAAGTGCAGCATGTTATGACATCAAAGACTTTCTTTACTCCATAAATTATTCATACACCGTTTTCCCCCCACCCCTATACCTACTTTTGGTGAAAGACTTAAGTTAGAAGGAACAGTCCCTTACCAAAAGCGATTATTATTATTCGGTTTCAGCGATAACGAAGATCAGGAAAAAGTTCCCCCAAATCATGCAAAAGCATTAGAAGCCACTATTTGCAGTTTAATTCAGCTATTGAAACTTTCATTTCCTATTTGCATAAACTTGAAAAATCGTTTTTGAAATACTTCGGCAAAAATAATGATCTATTATGAACTATTTTGTAATAAAATAATTTGTTATTAGATATGTTAAAATTTGTTACAGCAAATACCAAAACCGTTATAAATGTTAACATTTAGTCTTTAGAAATAATTTTTATTCATGGTCTCATTGCAATTTATGTTGCATGCATAATTGAGAGTTCACTATACAGATTATTTTCTAACTAGCTAAAGCTCTTAGATCTCTATTGAGTTCAATGGTTTCCTGACCGCTGCAAGAAGAATTTATAGTCATTTTTATCTCCAAACAAAATTGATTCTGAATCAAAATTTCTCTAACTTTTCAGCTAACTATGGTGCTCAAATCTCCACTTGATCCATGTGTCTGACAACTATAAAAGACTCATTGAAGAGACCAAATATTCGCTACATGAAATTTTTAACCACTCTCTGCCTAGATAGTGAGCTCAAATTTTAATTTTAGCTCAGTTCTGGATGGCAATGCAAGTTTCAATTGTTTTTTTGCATTCTGTTTACTTGAAAACCATCTATTTAGTTTTATTCTCTAAAATAATGTATAAAAACAGTGCTCTTAAATAAATCCCAAATGTTTCTAAATTGCTTTTAAGCAAGCAATATAATTTTGTAAGAAAATGTTTTTGTTTTTTTCAATTCCTACTTGGTCAACACAGAAAATTTTTATTTCACTTACTTTTTACTAACACTAGAAAGACTGAAACTTCGTATATACCTATAGTGCCCAAAAGCAGTCAAAATGACTGCATTGTGAAGGATTAATAAATAATGTGTAAAGAAATTTCTTTAAAAAAAAAATTTTTTTTTTGTTATTTACAGTTATATAACAAGGTATTAGTAAATATTAACCATAAAAAATTTATATGACGTACAAAAAGTCACAAAATTCTTAGAAATTGTGTCATTATATACATCATTGTTTTTCTAATTGAAATTAAAAAGCAGTCAAAATGACTTCCTTGGGCAATCTAGTGTTAAATAATTACAGTTTTTTCTCCCTTATAAAACTAAAATGAATGAATTAATATTTGAAAAAACTGTATTAACATCAAGTGTCACCCACTACAAATTTTAAAAAAATGTATTTGAACTTGAGTGGATGAATAAAATGTATTTTATGAACGATTAAAAATGTGAACAAGATATAGGGAGAGTGTGAACTAACAGTAGGAATCGAAAAAATATGAAACATCATTGATTTAAGACGCAGATGGAAACGATTTCTGTTATCTTTACATTTAGAAAGAATTTTTTTTTTTTTTAATGTTCTAGCTTCTTTTTTTGTTTGTTGTTTCAATGTTTTCTGTATTCCATCAAAATTTGAATGAGTTAGAATTTATATGGATAAAGCTCTTATTATCATTATCGATTGCAAAGTTATGATAACAGTTTCCTTCTTTGTAATTAGGGTTAAGACTTCACAAAACCTGCTGTTAAATATGCAGCAATGAAACTTGATGGTACAGAATGTCTTATTGTTAAAGAAAATTCGGAAAGATGATGCACTGTTTGAACAATTTTTTGTTTTTTTTTTCAATTTGCTAGCTAGAAAAATAATATTTTCAATATACAATGCTGAAGAAATCCGTTATTAATTACCCAAATTAAAATTCTTGATGGTTTATGTTGGTTTCAGTGCGATTCATGATGGTCCAACATCATTGGATGGTCACCTTCATCCAGCATTTTTTATTATGCGTTTATGGTTTTTGACATGCTAACTAACTTTTATCATTCTATGATAGAAAACGCTACTTTAATACTATGGTGGTTTACAGTAAAGAGAAGTTTAAATCTCATGGATCCTTGATGGTCCATGATAGTTCCAACTATAGATTTCCATGATTGTTTAATGGGAATTCTTGTTGGTTCTCAAGAATATGCGATTACAAAACAATTAGGTTTTTTTATGTTGGTCCATCATATATCAGTCCGAATTCCTACATTGGGATGATAGTTCCAACATTTGATTTTTAAGATAATATACGTGATGATCCCTAATGGTACTATGATGCATTTATATGATTATTATTGTTGGTTCAGCAGGAATATACCATCAAAACTATTTGTTTTTTTTTTTAAATGTTGAACCATCATAAATCGGTCTGAATTCCTACATTGGGGTGATGGTAGTTCGTTTCAACATTTCATTTCTATTAAATAGGAAGAAAAGTTTTGAAGGTTCAACATGAAGAAGCCACCAAAACAAGTAGCTATTCTCATGTTGGACCATCATAAATCAGCCCGAATTCTTATAGTGGGGTGATGTTGCAAATTTTACATCAAAAGATATAATGGTTTATGATGCAATTATTGATGGTTACCATCCAAAAATATAATGGTTTATGATGGAATTATTGATGGGTACCATCAAGATTATGTTGGACTATCCATGAAAAACCATCAAAAATTGTGACTTTGGTAATATGGAATGGTCTGACGCGCACAAAATTTTTTTTTATACAGTTCTTCCAGTTAGCAGTGTTATCTAGGGAAGAGCGTTGGCATTAATTTTGCTGTTTAAAATAAAATGGGAATAAAATTAAAGTTAAATGGGAAGCCGAAAGATATACTTGATCTAAAACATCAATTGCTTTCAAAAAATATGAACATGATACTAACAGTTGACTGTTTCAAGTGCAAAAAAATAGGCACTCATTTTCAAGACTCGCCGCTTCCTTTAGTTTCCATTTTTCGTTGTCCACTTTTTGTTTCAAATCACTTTTGTTTTCATCATTTACGTCTAACGTGTCTCGAGAATGAGCGCCTGTTTTAAAAATTTCGATACATGTCTACTTTAATCACTATCTCATGTGTCTTGTGAAGCAATTGAAGTTCTATAGCATCGAGTAAAATCTATAGGGTTGGAGGAAACTGTTTCATATAGAGTGGGATAAAATTTCCATACAAAAAATTAACTTCAATGACTTTTTTTTTATCTTTCTAGTAACTTCATAAGTTCTTAGAATTTTGGATTCTTATCAGTAATAAACTCAACCAAGTGCAAATTGAGTTTTTTTTAGCATTTAAAAAATTCGGCAACATGGGCAATCAGATGGTGCAAGAAAGGACACATATGGAGGAGGTGACAGCGCTTCCCAACTAAGTTCTAATAAATTGCTCAAATGGGTAGGGCTTCTCATGGTTGTGGTGAAGCTCGATTTCTTTGTGATTCTCCATATAGCTCCAACCTGAGCCGTGATGGCTCAGGGGATAGAGCATTTGCCTTCCAATGAGGAGACTTGGGTTTGAATTCCAGCGATAGCTGGTCGATACGAGTTCCGGATCCGGCATGCACTGACCACAGTGCTGACGTAAAATATCCTCTGTGATAGATGGATCTTGGTTTGGAGTCCCTTTGTCGTCAGGCTAACCATGAGATGTTTTCGTGGTTTTCCTCTCCATGTAACGCAAATGCAGGTTAGTTTCAGCAAAAAGTCCTCCTCGAAAGCAGATTGTTCCCAATACTTGATCCAGAAGTTTCCTTGTCCAATGGGAAAAAGATTCGTATAGTTTGTATAATGTAAGAACTCCCCTAGCCCTTCGTTTGGACCCGTGGCTGTGACTATGGTAACGTGGTATAACTATTTCAAGTAGGAGTGTGGGATCGTTATTAAGGACATTTCATGGCTCAGGTGGCGGAAGAAAGGGAATTTTTTTTCGGTCTATTGCGTTAGTCCTAGAGTGAAAAGAAGCTACCCTCACTGAAAATGAACTATCAGACTTTGTGGCAGAGGGAGTTCTTACCATAGACCAGTGGTTCCTGAACTTTTTGGTCTCGCAGACCCCTTGCCATGTTTTTCCGTTTTGGATAGACCCCCCGCTTTCCTGATATTGAATTTTTTGTAAATTCATCCACATCAAATGTATTTTTAATAGCTGGTATAGTGCTACTCACTGTGAAAGATTTAAATTTCTAACTGTAGTGAAGTGTATTGGGAAAAAAACATGTTAATTTTATACATTTATTAATTAAATTCAAAGTAATTTAATTAATATGTAAATGGAATAAAATAATTCCACAAAAAAACCCGCTACTAATATTATAATTTCGGAAATAAGTTTGTATACAAAATCGTGTATTGTAGGATTCACGTAAAAACTATGCAACAAATCTCACCAATAGCTAACTAAAGAGGCTACGGAATTTACTGCGGAAAAATACTTTTTTGTTATAAAATAAAATCGCAGAGAAAATAAAAACGTATGCAGGCAAATGCTAGTTTATAATAACTTAGTTTCATATATCAAAAAGTAATTCTAATAAATTAAATTTTAATAAAATTTTTACTTCGTAGCTAATTTTATAAATTATGTAGAATGTAGATGTGTCTTCATATCATAAGGTAGAATAATGTAAGTAAATAGGTACTATCAGTGTATGTTGATTATTCCATTTATGAAATGCCAAAAAACACGACCTGCTCATACGAGATCCCATAGAGTATAAGTAGAGATGGCATTTCCCACCCTCCTATGAGTAGAAACTGAAGTAACTGTCGGCCATCTTGGATTATGCAAAGTATTCATTGTAATCTATGGCTAATAAATGCAAGTTTTTAAACAAAACTTTTTATTGCTTTTAGTGAAACAAAAAAAAAAGCGCCGCATTTATTACAATATAATATTTATAAAAATAACATAAATAAAGATTAAATTTAATCATTTTTATGTCAAATAATCTAATATTTTGTGTATGTAGTTTTATTTTTTTGACACATAAATGAAAAAAAATAGTTTAAATTAAAACGCTTTTTATTTTAAACTATTATTTTTTTATTTAGTGCTTAAAAAAGAAAAATTTAAAAAAAAAAAAAATTTGGTTTTTTTGTTAGTTATTTTTTCATGCATTTATTAATTTTAAAAGAAAAACTTTCCCTTTCATAAATTATTATCCCTCAATTGAAGCAGTCATTTTCTGTTGATTGAATCATCATAGAAAATAATTGAATTTTAATACTTTAATAAAAGTTGTAAAAAAACATTTGATATTTATTAAAAAATTTGAATTAAAATCTTTATATATTATTATATTTACTTTATATATTTCTTTCATTCAAGAGAATAATACTGAACTTTAAATTCTTTTTTCTCAGTTCATGAAAATGAATTTCTTATTGTATTCTTAAAAATAACACAGACATAAAAGAAAAATAAATAATTTTATTAATTTTTACATTATATACCATCAATTTCCATATTTTTTTAAAGTAAGTACCATCAGAGTTTATTAGTCAAGAATAATAATTTCTCGCTCACGAATATGAATAATATATTTGATTATTCGACAGTAAAATATTGCATTAAATGTATTACAAGTGATAAGAATTTAAAAATATACACTTATTTATACACACATTTAAAAGTACACAAAAAACAAAATTTAAAAAAAAAAACGTAACTTTATTGTTAACAATTTTTTCAAGCAATTATTAATTTTAGAAGAAAAACTTTCCCCTCATAAATTATATCCCTCAATTGAAGCATTGTCATTTTTTGAAAAGAATTGAATTTTAATAAGAGTTGCAGCCGTATGCAACACAGCTTGTCATTTTTACAAGCGAAATTTAATTTTTGAAAAATAAAATAAAGAAAATCGTTAACGCTTTTCGGAAGGCGAATTTCTTCGAAATAAAGCTTCTCGCATCACTATTTTAGATATACAAAAACAGTAAAATTCGGGGTAACGCTGTGTACCCCCTATGGGGTCTTTAATGATTTCCTTTGGTAGGGTACACTAGTACCCCGTACTATAATACCTTGTCCAATTACAACAGTAAAGGTTAATAGTAAGGTCTGATAGGAGTCATTTTTCTCAACATTGAAAAATGCACTATTTTAGATATACATACATAGTAAAGTGCGGGGTCACACTGTGTACCCCCTATGGGGTCTATAATTATTTCCTTTGGTAGGGTACACTAGTACCAGGTAATATAATACCTGGTCCAATCACAATATTAAAGGTTAATATTAAGGTCTGATATGAAGCCTTTTGTTAACAATGAGAAAAGACTTAAAATTTCTCCGCATTAACGCTTTTCGGAAGGCGAATTTCTTAAAAATAAAGCTTCTCGCAACACTTTTTGAGGTATACATACATAGAAAATTTATTTCTCTTGAAAAAAGACTTAGACTTTCTCCTTATAAAAGCTATTCAGAAGGCGAATTTCTGCGAAGTAAGACTTTTCGCATTACTATTTCAGATGGACATACATTGCGGGGTCACACCGTGTACCCCCTATGGGGTCTATAATTGATACCTTTGGTAGGGTAAACTATTACAAGGTAATATAACACCTGGTCCAATTAAAACATTAAAGGGTAATATTAAGGTCTGATATTAGGCATTTTTCTTAACATTGAAAAATGCACTGTTTTAGATATATATACATAGTAAAGTGCGGGGTGCCACCGTGTACCCCCTATGGGGTCTATAATTATTTACTTTGGTAGGGAACACTAGTACCCCGTAATATAATACCTGATCCAATTACAACATTAAAGGTCAATATTAAGGTCTGATATTAGGCATTTTTCTTAACATTGAAAAATGCACTATTTTAGATATACATATACATAGTAAAGTGCGGGGTCACACTGTGTACCCCCTATGGGGTCTATAATTATTTCCTTTAGTAGGGTACACCATTACAAGGTAATATAACACCTGGTCCAATTAAAACATTAAAGGTTAATATTAAGCTCTGATAGGAGGCTTTGTTGTTATCGAGAAAAGACTTAGAATTTCTGCGTATCAAAGCTCTTCGGAAGGCGAATTTCTTCGAAATAAAGCTTCTCGCAACACTTTTGGCGATATACAAAAACAGTAAAATTCGGGGTCACGCTGTGTACCCCCTATGGGGTCTATAATTATTTCCTGTGGTAGGGTACACTAGTACCCCGTACTATAATACCTTGTCCAATTGCAACATTAAAGGTTAATATTAAGGTCTGATAGGAGGCATTTTTCTTAACTTTGAAAAATGCACGGTTTTAGATATACATACATAGTAAAGTGCGGGGTCACACT
The DNA here is from genome assembly GCA_949128135.1 of Parasteatoda lunata. Lineage (NCBI taxonomy): Eukaryota > Metazoa > Arthropoda > Arachnida > Araneae > Theridiidae > Parasteatoda > Parasteatoda lunata. The sequence continues at coordinate 101,276,910 of OX421980.1, forward strand.
GTGTACTCCCTATGGGGTCTATAATTATTTCCTTTGGTAGGGTACACTAGTACCAGGTAATATAACACCTTGTCCAATTAAAATATTAAGGGTCAATATTAAGGTCTGATATGAAGCCTTTTGTTAACAATGAGAAAAGACTTAAAATTTCTCCGCATTAACGCTTTTCGGAAGGCGAATTTCTTAAAAATAAAGCTTCTCGCAACACTTTTTGCACACGCAATACATACATAGAAAATTTATTTCTCTTGAAAAAAGACTTAGACTTTCTCCTTATAAAAGCTATTCAGAAGGCGAATTTCTGCGAAGTAAGGCTTTTCGCATTACTATTTCAGATGGACATACATTGCGGGGTCACACAGTGTACCCCCTATGGGATCTATAATTGATTCCTTTGGTAGGGTAAACTATTACAAGGTAATATAACACCTAGTCCAATTAAAACATTAAAGGGTAATATTAAGGTCTGATATTAGGCATTTTTCTTAACATTGAAAAATGCACTGTTTTAGATATATATACATAGTAAAGTGCGGGGTGCCACCGTGTACCCCCTATGGGGTTTATAATTTTTTGCTTTGGTAGGGTACACTAGTACAAGGTAATATAACACCTGGTCCAATTACAACATTAAAGGTTAATATTAAGGTCTGATAGGAGGCATTTTTCTTAACATTGAAAAAATGCACTGTTTTATATATACATACATAGTAAAGTTCGGGGTCACGCTGTGTACCCCTATGGGGTCTATAAGTATTTCCTTTGGTAGGGTACACTAGTACCAGGTAATAGAACACCTGGTCCACTTAAAATATTAAGTGTCATTATTAAGGTCTGATAGGAGGCTTTGTTAACATTGAGAAAAGACTTAGAATTTCTGTGTACAAAAGCTCTTCAGAAGGCGAATTTCTTCGAAATAAAGCTTCTCGCAACACTTTTGGAGATATACAAAAACAGTAAAATTCGGGGTCGCGCTGTGTACCCCCTAAAGGGTCTATAATTATTTCCTTTGGTAGGGTACACTAGTACCCCGTAATATATCACCTGGTCCAACTACAACATTAAAGGTTAATATTAAGGTCTGATAGGAGGCATTTTTCTTAACATTGAAAAATGCACTGTTTTAGATATACATACATAGTAAAATGCGGGGTCACGCTGTGTACCCCCTAAGGGCTGTATAATTATTTCCTTTGGTAGGGTACACTAGTACCAGGTAATAGAACACCTGGTCCACTTAAAATATTAAGTGTCATTATTAAGGTCTGATAGGAGGCTTTGTTAACATTGAGAAAAGACGTAGAATTTCTGCGTATAAAAGCTCTGCAGAAGGCGTGTTTCTTCGAAATAAAGCTTCTCGCAACACTTTTGGAGATATACAAAAACAGTAAAATTCGGGGTCGCGCTGTGTATCCCCTATGGGGTCTATACTTATATCCTTTGGTAGGGTACACTAGTACCCCGTACTATAATACCTTGACCAATTACAACATTAAAGGTTAATATTAAGGTCTGATATGAAGCCATTTGATAACAATGAGAAAAGACTTAGAATTTCTGCGTATAAAAGCTCTTCGGAAGGCGAATTTCTTCGAAATAAAGCTTCTCGCAACACTTTTGGCGATATACAAAAACAGTAAAATTCGGGGTCGCGCTGTGTATGGGGTCTATAATTATTTCCTTTGGTAGGGTACACTAGTACCCCGTACTATAATACCTTGTCCAATTACAACATAAAAGGTTAATATTAAGGTCTGATAGGAGGCATTTTTCTTAACATTGAAAAATGCACTGTTTTAGATATACATACATAGTAAAGTGCGGGGTCACACTGTGTAACCCCTATGGAGTCTATAATTCTTTCCTTTGTTAGGGTACACAAGTACCCCGTAATGTAACACCTGGTCTCATTAAAATATTAAGGGTCAATATTAAGGTCTGATATGAAGCCATTTGTTAACAATGAGAAAAAGACTTAAAATTTGTCCGTATGAACGCTTTTCGGAAGGCGAATTTCCTCAAAATAAAGCTTTTCCCAACACTTGTTGAGATATACATACATAGAAAATCTATTTCTCCTCTTGAAAAAAGACTTAGAATTTCTGTCTATAAAAGCTCTTCAGAAGGCGAATTTCTTGGAAATAGAGCTTCAAGCAACACTTTTGGCGATATACAAAAACAGTAAAATTCGGGGTCGCGCTATGTACCCCCTATGGGGTCTATCATTATTTCCTTTGGTAGGGCACACTAGTACCAGGTAATATAACACCTTGTCCAATTAAAATATTAAGGGTCAATATTAAGGTCTGATATGAAGCCTTTTGTTAACAATGAGAAAAGACTTAAAATTTCTCCGCATTAACGCTTTTCGGAAGGCGAATTTCTTAAAAATAAAGCTTCTAGCAACACTTTTTGAGGTATACATACATAGAAAATTTATTTCTCTTGAAAAAAGACTTAGAATATCTCATTATAAAAGCTATTCAGAAGGCGAATTTCTGCGAAATAAGACTTTTCGCATCACTATTTCAGATGGACATACATTGCGGGGTCACACCGTGTACCCGCTATGGGGTCTATAATTGATTCCTTTGGTAGAATATACTATTACGAGGTAATATAACACTTGGTCCAATTAAAACATTGAAGGTTAATATTAAGGTCTGATATTAGGCATTTTTCTTAACATTGAAAAATGCACTGTTTTAGATATATATACATAGTAAAGTGCGGGGTCCCACCGTGTACCCCCTATGGGGTCTATAATTATTTCCTTTGGTAGGGTACACTAGTACCCCGTAATATAATACCTGGTCCAATTACAACATTAAAGGTCAATATTAAGGTCTGATATTAGGCATTTTTCTTAACATTGAAAAATGCACTGTTTTAGATATATATACATAGTTAAGTGCGGGCTCCCACCGTGTACCCCTATGGGCTCTAAAATTATTTCCTTTGGTAGGGTACACTAGTACCAGGTAATATAACACCTGGTCCACTTAAAATATTAAGTGTCATTATTAAGGTATGATAGGAGGCTCTGTTAACATTGAGAAAAGACTTGGAATTTCTGCGTATAAAAGCTCTTCGGAAGGCGAATTTCTTCGAAATAAAGCTTCTCGCAACACTTTTGGAGATATACAAAAACATTAAAATTCGGGGTCACGCTGTTTACCCCCTATGGGGTCAATAATTTTTTCCTTTGGTAGGGTACACTAGTACAAGGTAATATAACACCTGGTCCAATTACAACATTAAAGGTTAATATTAAGGTCTGATAGGAGGCATTTTTCTTAACATTGAAAAAATGCACTGTTTTATATATACATACATAGTAAAGTTCGGGGTCACGCTGTGTACCCCCTATGGGGTCTATAATTATTTCCTTTGGTAGGGTACACTAGTACCAGGTAATAGAACATCTGGTCCACTTAAAATATTAAGGTTCAATATTAAGGTCTGATATGAATCCTTTTGTTAACAATGAGAAAAGACTTATAATTTCTGCGTATAAAAAAGCTCTTCGGAAGGCGAATTTCTTCGAAATAAAGCTTCTCGCAACACTTTTGGTGATATACAAAAACAGTAAAATTCGGGGTCGCGCTGTGTTCCCCCTAAGGGGTCTATGATTATTTCCTTTGGTAGGGTACACTAGTACCAGGTAATATAACACCTGGTCCAACTACAACATTAAAGGTTAATATTAAGGTCTGATAGGAGGCATTTTTCTTAACATTGAAAAATACATTGATTTAGATATACAAAAAAAGTAAAATTCGGGGTCGCGCTGTGTATCCCCTATGGGGTCCATAATTATATCCTTTGGTAGGGTACACTAGTTCCCCCGTAATATACCTGGTCCAATTACAACATTAAAGGTTAATATTAAGGTCTGATAGGAGGCATTTTTTTTAACATTTAAAAATACATTGATTTAGATATACAAAAACAGTAAAATTCGGGGTCACGCTGTGTACCCCCTATGGTGTCTATAATTATTTCTTTTAGTAGGGTACACTAGTACCCTGTAATATAATACCTGGTCCAATTACAACATTAAAGGTTAGTATTAAGGTCCGATATGAAGGCTTTTGTTAACAATGAGAAAAGACTTATAATTTCTGCGTATAAAAGCTCTTCGGAAGGCGAATTTCTTCGAAATAAAGCTTCTCGCAACACTTTTGAAGATATACAAAAACAGTAAAATTCGGGGTCCAGCTGCGTATGGGGTCTATAATTATTTCCTTTGGTAGGGTACACTAGTAACCTGTAATATAATGCCTGGTTCAATTACAACATTAAAGGTTAATATTAAGGTCTGATAGGAGGCATTTTTCTTAACAATGAAAAATGCACTGTTTTAAATATACATACATAGTAAAATGCGGGGTCACACTGTGTACCCCCTATGGGCTCTAAAATTATTTCCTTTGGTAGGGTACACTAGTACCCCGTAATATAATACCTGGTCCAATCACAACATTAAAGGTTAATATTAAGGTCTGATATGAAGCCATTTGTTAACAATGAGAAAAGACTTAAAATTGATCCGTATTAACGCTTTTCGGAAGGCGAATTTCCTCAAAATAAAGCTTCTCCCAACACTTTTTGAGATATCATACATAGAAAATCTATCTCCCCTCTTGAAAAAAAGACTTAGAATTTCTGCGTATAAAAGCTCTTTAGAAGGCGAATTTCTTCGAAATAAAGCTTCTCGCAACACTTTTGGAGATATACAAAAACAGTAAAATTCGGGGTCATGCTGTGTACCCCCTATGGGGTCTATAATTATTTCCTTTGGTAGGGTACACTAGTACCAGGTAATATAACTCCTGATCCACTTAAAATATTAAGGGTCAATATTAAGGTCTGATATGAATCCTTTTGTTAACAATGAGAAAAGACTTAGAATTTCTGCGTATAAAAGCTCTTCGGAAGGCGAATTTCTTCGAAATAAAGCTTCTCGCAACACTTTTGGAGATATACAAAAACAGTAAAATTCGGGGTCATGCTGTGTTCCCCCTATGGGGTCTATAATTTTTTCCTTTGGTAGGGTACACTAGTACCCCGTAATATAATACCTGGTCCAATTACAACATTAAAGGTTGATATTAAGGTCTGATAGGTGGCATTTTTCTTAACATTGAAAAATACATTGTTTTAGATATACAAAAACAGTGAAATTCGGGGTCACGTTGTGTACCCCCTATGAGGTCTATAATTATTTCCTTAGGTAGGGTACACCATTACAAGGTAATATAACACCTGGTCCAATTAAAACATTGAAGGTTAGTATTAAGGTCTGATATTAGGCATTTTTCTTAACATTGAAAAATGCACTGTTTTAGATATATATACATAGTAAAGTGCGGGGTCACGCTGTGTACCCTCTAAGGGCTGTATATTTATTTCCTTTGGTAGGGTACACTACTACCAGGTAATATAACACCTGGTCCACTTAAAATATTAAGGGTCAATATTAAGGTCTTATAGGAGGTTTTGTTAACATTGAGAAAAGACGTAGAATTTCTGCGTATAAAAGCTCTTCAGAAGGCGAATTTCTTCGAAATAAAGCTTCTCGCAACACTTTTGGAGATATACAAAAAAAGTAAAATTCGGGGTCGCGCTGTGTATCCCCTATGGGCTCTAAAATTATTTCCTTTGGTAGGGTACACTAGTACCCCGTAATATAATACCTGGTCCAATCACAATATTAAAGGTTAATATTAAGGTCTGATATGAAGCCATTTGTTAACAATGAGAAAAGACTTAAAATTGATCCGTATTAACGCTTTTCGGAAGGCGAATTTCCTCAAAATAAAGCTTCTCCCAACACTTTTTGAGATATACATACATAGAAAATCTATTTCTCCTCTTGAAAAAAGACTTAGAATTTCTGCGTATAAAAGCTCTTTACAAGGCGAATTTCTTCGAAATAAGACTTTTCGCAACACTTTTGGAGATATACAAAAACAGTAAAATTCGGGGTCACGCTGTGTACCCCCTATGGGGTCTATAATTATTTCCTTTGGTAGGGTACACCATTACAAGGTAATATAACACATGGTCCAATTAAAACATTAAAGGTTAATATTAAGCTCTGATAGGAGGCTTTGTTGTTATTGAGAGAAGACTTAGAATTTCTGCGTATAAAAGCTATTCAGAAGGCGAACTTCTGCGAAATAAGACTTTTCGCAACACTTTTGGAGATATACAAAAACAGTAAAATTCGGGGTCACGCTGTGTACCCCCTATGGAGTCTATAATTATATCCTTTCGTAAGGTACACTAGTACCCCATAATATAATACCAGGTCCAATTACAACATTAAAGGTTAATATTAAGGTCTGATAGGAGGCATTTTTCTTAACATTGAAAAATGCATTGTTATATATACAAAAACAGTAAAATTCGGGGTCACGGTGTGTACTCCCTATGGGGTCTATAATTATTTCCTTTGGGAGGGTACACTAGTACCCCGTACTATAATACCTTGTCCAATTACAACATTAAAGGTTAATAATAAGGTCTGATATGAGGCATTTTTCTTAACATTGAAAAAATGTACTGTTTTATATATACATACATAGTAAAGTGCGGGGTCACACTGTGTACCCCCTATGGAGTCTATAATTATTTCCTTTGGTAGGGTACACTAGTACCCCGTAATGTAACACCTGGTCTCATTAAAATATTAAGGGTCAATATTAAGGTCTGATATGAAGCCATTTGTTAACAATGAGAAAAGACTTAAAATTGCTCCGTATGAACGCTTTTCGGAAGGCGAATTTCCTCAAAATAAAGCTTCTCCCAACACTTTTTGAGATATACATACATAGAAAATCTATTTCTCATGTTGAAAATAGTTTTAGAATTTCTGCCTATAAAAGCTCTTCAGAAGGCGAATTTCAGCGAAATATGACTTTTCGCATTACTATTTCAGATGGACATACATTGCGGGGTCACACCGTGTACCCCCTATGGGGTCTATAATTGATTCCTTTGGTAGGGTTTACTATTAAAAGGTAATATAACACCTGGTCCAATTAAAACATTAAAGGTTAATATTAAGGTCTGATAGGAGGCATTTTTCTTAACATTGAAAAATGCACTGTTTTAGATAAATATACATAGTAAAGTGCGGGGTCCCACCGTGTACCCCCAATGGGCTCTAAAATTATTTCCTTTGGTAGGGTACACTAGTACCAGGCAATATAACACCTGGTCCAATTACAACATTAAAGGTTAATATTAAGGTCTGATAGGAGGCATTTTTCTTAACATTGAAAAAATGCACTGTTTTATATATACATACATAGTAAAGTTCGGGGTCACGCTGTGTACCCCCTATGGGGTCTATAATTATTTCCTTTGGTAGGGTACACTAGTACCAGGTAATAGAACATCTGGTCCACTTAAAATATTAAGGTTCAATATTAAGGTCTGATATGAATCCTTTTGTTAACAATGAGAAAAGACTTATAATTTCTGCGTATAAAAAAGCTCTTCGGAAGGCGAATTTCTTCGAAATAAAGCTTCTCGCAACACTTTTGGTGATATACAAAAACAGTAAAATTCGGGGTCGCGCTGTGTTCCCCCTAAGGGGTCTATGATTATTTCCTTTGGTAGGGTACACTAGTACCAGGTAATATAACACCTGGTCCAACTACAACATTAAAGGTTAATATTAAGGTCTGATAGGAGGCATTTTTCTTAACATTGAAAAATACATTGATTTAGATATACAAAAAAAGTAAAATTCGGGGTCGCGCTGTGTATCCCCTATGGGGTCCATAATTATATCCTTTGGTAGGGTACACTAGTTCCCCCGTAATATACCTGGTCCAATTACAACATTAAAGGTTAATATTAAGGTCTGATAGGAGGCATTTTTTTTAACATTTAAAAATACATTGATTTAGATATACAAAAACAGTAAAATTCGGGGTCACGCTGTGTACCCCCTATGGTGTCTATAATTATTTCCTTTGGTAGGGTACACTAGTACCCTGTAATATAATACCTGGTCCAATTACAACATTAAAGGTTAGTATTAAGGTCCGATATGAAGGCTTTTGTTAACAATGAGAAAAGACTTATAATTTCTGCGTATAAAAGCTCTTCGGAAGGCGAATTTCTTCGAAATAAAGCTTCTCGCAACACTTTTGAAGATATACAAAAACAGTAAAATTCGGGGTCCAGCTGCGTATGGGGTCTATAATTATTTCCTTTGGTAGGGTACACTAGTAACCTGTAATATAATGCCTGGTTCAATTACAACATTAAAGGTTAATATTAAGGTCTGATAGGAGGCATTTTTCTTAACAATGAAAAATGCACTGTTTTAAATATACATACATAGTAAAATGCGGGGTCACACTGTGTACCCCCTATGGGCTCTAAAATTATTTCCTTTGGTAGGGTACACAAGTACCCCGTAATATAATACCTGGTCCAATCACAATATTAAAGGTTAATATTAAGGTCTGATATGAAGCCATTTGTTAACAATGAGAAAAGACTTAAAATTGATCCGTATTAACGCTTTTCGGAAGGCGAATTTCCTCAAAATAAAGCTTCTCCCAACACTTTTTGAGATATACATACATAGAAAATCTATTTCTCCTCTTGAAAAAAGACTTAGAATTTCTGCGTATAAAAGCTCTTTACAAGGCGAATTTCTTCGAAATAAGACTTTTCGCAACACTTTTGGAGATATACAAAAACAGTAAAATTCGGGGTCACGCTGTGTACCCCCTATGGGGTCTATAATTATTTCCTTTGGTAGGGTACACCACTACAAGGTAATATAACACATGGTCCAATTAAAACATTAAAGGTTAATATTAAGCTCTGATAGGAGGCTTTGTTGTTATTGAGAGAAGACTTAGAATTTCTGCGTATAAAAGCTATTCAGAAGGCGAACTTCTGCGAAATAAGACTTTTCGCAACACTTTTGGAGATATACAAAAACAGTAAAATTCGGGGTCACGCTGTGTACCCCCTATGGAGTCTATAATTATATCCTTTCGTAAGGTACACTAGTACCCCATAATATAATACCAGGTCCAATTACAACATTAAAAGTTAATATTAAGGTCTGATAGGAGGCATTTTTCTTAACATTGAAAAATGCATTGTTATATATACAAAAACAGTAAAATTCGGGGTCACGGTGTGTACTCCCTATGGGGTCTATAATTATTTCCTTTGGGAGGGTACACTAGTACCCCGTACTATAATACCTTGTCCAATTACAACATTAAAGGTTAATAATAAGGTCTGATATGAGGCATTTTTCTTAACATTGAAAAAATGTACTGTTTTATATATACATACATAGTAAAGTGCGGGGTCACACTGTGTACCCCCTATGGAGTCTATAATTATTTCCTTTGGTAGGGTACACTAGTACCCCGTAATGTAACACCTGGTCTCATTAAAATATTAAGGGTCAATATTAAGGTCTGATATGAAGCCATTTGTTAACAATGAGAAAAGACTTAAAATTGCTCCGTATGAACGCTTTTCGGAAGGCGAATTTCCTCAAAATAAAGCTTCTCCCAACACTTTTTGAGATATACATACATAGAAAATCTATTTCTCATGTTGAAAATAGTTTTAGAATTTCTGCCTATAAAAGCTCTTCAGAAGGCGAATTTCAGCGAAATATGACTTTTCGCATTACTATTTCAGATGGACATACATTGCGGGGTCACACCGTGTACCCCCTATGGGGTCTATAATTGATTCCTTTGGTAGGGTTTACTATTACAAGGTAATATAACACCTGGTCCAATTAAAACATTAAAGGTTAATATTAAGGTCTGATAGGAGGCATTTTTCTTAACATTGAAAAATGCACTGTTTTAGATAAATATACATAGTAAAGTGCGGGGTCCCACCGTATACCCCCAATGGGCTCTAAAATTATTTCCTTTGGTAGGGTACACTAGTACCAGGTAATATAACACCTGGTCCACTTAAAATATTAAGGGTCATCATTAAGGTCTGATAGGAGGCTTTGTCAACATTGAGAAAAGACGTAGAATTTCTCCGTATAAAAGCTATTCAGAAGGCGAATTTCTGCGAAATAAGACTTTTCGCAACACATTTGGAGAAATACAAAAACAGTAAAATTCGGGGTCACGCTGTGTACCCCCTATGGGGTCTATATTTATATCCTTTGGTAGGGTACACTAGTACCCCGTACTATAATACCTTGTCCAATTACAACATTAAAGGTCAATATTAATGTCTGATAGCAGGCATTTTTCTTAACATTGAAAAATGCACTGTTTTAGATATACATACATAGTAAAGTGCGGGGTCACACTGTGTACCCCCTATGGGCTCTAAAATTATTTCCTTTGGTAGGGTACACAACTACCCCGTAATATAACACCTGGTCCAATTAAAACATTAAAGGTCAATATTAAGGTCTGATATTAGGCATTTTTCTTAACATTGAAAAATGCACTGTTTTAGATATATATACAGAGTAAAGTGCGGGGTCCCACCGTGTACCCCCTATGGGGTCTATAATTATTCCCTTTGTAGGCTACACAACTATCCCGTAATATAATACCTGGTCCAATTACAAGATTAAAGGTCAATATTAAGGTCTGATAGCAGGCATTTTTCTTAACATTGAAAAATGCACTGTTTTAGATATACATACATAGTAAAGTGCGGGGTCACACTGTGTACCCCCTATGGGCTCTAAAATTATTTCCTTTGGTAGGGTACACAAGTGCAAGGTAATATAACGCCTGGTCCACTTAAAATATTAAGGGTCAATATTAAGGTCTGATAGGAGGCTTCGTTAACATTGAGAAAAGACTTTGAATTTCTGCGTATAAAAGCTCTTCGGAAGGCGAATTTCTACGAAATAAAGCTTCTCGCAACACTATTTTAGATATACAAAATCAGAAAAATTCGGGGTCACGCTGTGTGCCCCCTATGGGATCTATAATTATTTCCTCTGGTAGGGTACACTAGTACCAGGTAATATAACACCTGGTCCACTTAAAATATTAAGGATCAATATTAAGGTCTGATAGGAGGCTTTGTTAACATTGAGAAAAGACTTAGAATTTCTGCGTATAAAAGCCCTTCCGAAGGCGAATTTCTTCGAAATAAAGCTTATCGCAACACTTTTGGAGATATACAAAAGCAGAAAAAATTCGGGGTCACGCTGTGTACCCCCTATGGGGTCTATAATTTTTTTCTTTGGTAGGTTACACTAGTACAAGGTAATATAACACATGGTCCAATTACAACATTAAAGGTTAATATTAAGGTCTGATAGGAGGCATTTTTCTTAACATTGAAAAATGCACTGTTTTAGGTATACATACATAGTAAAATGCGAAATCACGCTGGGTACCCCTTAGGGCTGTATAATTATTTCGTTTGGTAGGGTACACTAGTACCAGCTAATATAACTCCTGGTCCACTTAAAATATTAAGGGTCAATATTAAGGTCTGATAGGAGGCTTTGTTAACATTGAGAAAAGACTTAGAATTTCTGCGTATAAAAGCTCTTCAGAAGGCGAATTTCTTCGAAATAAAGCTTCTCGCAATACTTTTGGAGATATACAAAAACAGTAAAATTCGGGGTCGCGCTGTGTACCCCTTATGGGGTCTATAATTATATCCTTTGGTAGGGTACACTAGTACCGCGTAATATAATACCTGGTCCAATTACAACATTAAAGGTTAATATTAAGGTCTGATAGGAGGCATTTTTCTTAATATTGAAAAAATGCAGTTTTATATATACATAAATAGTGAAGTTCGGGGTCACGCTGCACTGTTTTAGATATATATACATAGTAAAGTGCGGGGTCCCACCGTGTACCCCCTATGGGCTCTAAAATTATTTCCTTTGGTAGGGTACACTAGTACCAGGTAATATAACACCTGGTCCACTTAAAATATTAAGGGTCAATATTAAGGTCTGATAGGTGGCTTTTTTAACATTAAGAAAAAACTTAGAATTTCTGCGTATAAAAGTCCTTCCGAAGGCGAATTTCTTCGAAATAAAGCTTATCGCAACACTTTTGGAGATATACAAAAGCAGAAAAAATTCGGGGTCACGCTGTGTACCCCCTATGGGGTCTATAATTTTTTTCTTTGGTAGGTTACACTAGTACAAGGTAATATAACACATGGTCCAATTACAACATTAAAGGTTAATATTAAGGTCTGATATGAAGCCTTTTGTTAACAATGAGAAAAGACTTAAAATTTCTCCGCATTAACGCTTTTCGGAAGGCGAATTTCTTAAAAATAAAGCTTCTCGCAACGCTTTTTGAGGTATACATACATAGAAAATTTATTTCTCTTGAAAAAAGACTTAGAATTTCTCATTATAAAAGCTATTCAGAAGGCGAATTTCTGCGAAATAAGACTTTTCGCATTACTATTTCAGATGGACATACATTGCGGGGTCACACCGTGTACCCCCTATGGGGTCTATAATTGATTCCTTTGGTAGAATATACTATTACAAGGTAATATAATACTTGGTCCAATTAAAACATTGAAGGTTAATATTAAGGTCTGATATTAGGCATTTTTCTTAACATTGAAAAATGCCCTGTTTTAGATATATATACATAGTAAAGTGCGGGGTCCCTCCGTGTACCCTCTATGGGGTCTATAATTATTTCCTTTGGTAGGGTACACTACTACCCCGTAATAAAATACCTGGTCCAATTACAACATTAAAGGTCAATATTAAGGTCTGATATTAGGCATTTTTCTTAACATTGAAAAATGCACTGTTTTAGATATATATACATAGTAAAGTGCGGGGTCACGCTGTGTACCCCCTAAGGGCTGTATAATTATTTCCTTTGGTAGGGTACACTACTACCAGGTAATATAACACCTGGTCCACTTAAAATATTAAAGGTCAATATTAAGGTCTTATAGGAGGCTTTGTTAACATTGAGAAAAGACGTAGAATTTCTGCGTATAAAAGCTCTTCAGAAGGCGAATTTCTTCGAAATAAAGCTTCTCGCAACACTTTTGGAGATATACAAAAACAGTAAAATTGGGGTCGCGCTGTGTATCCCCTATGGGGTCTATAATTATATCCTTTGGTAGGGTACACAAGTACCCCGTAATATAATACCTGGTCCAATTACAACATTAAAGGTTAATATTAAGGTCTGAAAGGAGGCATTTTTCTTTACATTGAAAAATGCATTGTTTTAGATATACAAAAACAGTAAAATTCGGGGTCACGCTGTGTACCCCCTATGGTGTCTATAATTCTTTCCTTTGGTAGGGTACACTAGTAACCTGTAATATAATACCTTGTCCAATTAAAATATTAAGGGTCAATATTAAGGTCTGATATGAAGCCTTTTGTTAACAATGAGAAAAGACTTAAAATTTCTCCGCATTAACGCTTTTCGGAAGGCGAATTTCTTAAAAATAAAGCTTCTCGCAACACTTTTTGAGGTATACATACATAGAAAATTTATTTCTCTTAAAAAAAGACTTAGAATTTCTGCGTATAAAAGCTCTTTAGAAGGCGAATTTCTTCGAAATAAAGCTTCTCGCAACACTTTTGGAGATATACAAAAACATTAAAATTCGGGGTCACGCTGTTTACCCCCTATGGGGTCTATAATTTTTTCCTTTGGTAGGGTACACTAGTACAAGGAAATATAACAATTGTTCCAATTACAACATTAAAGGTTAATATTAAGGTCTGATAGGAGGCATTTTTTTTACATTGAAAAATGCATTGTTTTAGATATACAAAAACATTAAAATTCGGGGTAACGCTGTTTACCCCCTATGGGGTCTATAATTTTTTCCTTTGGTAGGGTACACTAGTACCAGGTAATATAACACCTTGTCCAATTAAAATATTAAGGGTCAATATTAAGGTCTGATATGAAGCCTTTTGTTAACAATGAGAAAAGACTTAAAATTTCTCCGCATTAACGCTTTTCGGAAGGCGAATTTCTTAAAAATAAAGCTTCTCGCAACACTTTTTGAGGTATACATACAGAGAAAATTTATTTCTCTTGAAAAAAGACTTAGAATTTCTGCGTATAAAAGCTCTTTAGAAGGCGAATTTCTTAAAAATAAAGCTTCTCGCAACACTTTTTGAGGTATACATACATGGAAAATTTATTTCTCTTGAAAAAAGACTTAGAATTTCTCATTATAAAAGCTATTCAGAAGGCGAATTTCTGCGAAATAAGACTTTTCGCATTACTATTTTAGATGGACATACATTGCGGGGTCACACCGTGTACCCCCTATGGGGTCTATAATTGATTCCTTTGGTAGAATATACTATTACAAGGTAATATAACACTTGGTCCAATTAAAACATTGAAGGTTAATATTAAGGTCTGATATTAGGCATTTTTCTTAACATTGAAAAATGCACTGTTTTAAATATACATACATAGTAAAATGCGGGGTCACACTGTGTACCCCCTATGGGCTCTAAAATTATTTCCTTTGGTAGGGTACACTAGTACCCCGTAATATAATACCTGGTCCAATCACAACATTAAAGGTTGATATTAAGGTCTGATATGAAGCCATTTGTTAACAAGAGAAAAGACTTAAAATTGATCCGTATTAACGCTTTTCGGAAGGCGAATTTCCTCAAAATAAAGCTTCTCCCAACACTTTTTGAGATATACATACATAGAAAATCTATTTCTCCTCTTGAAAAAAGACTTAGAATTTCTGCGTATAAAAGCTCTTTAGAAGGCGAATTTCTTCGAAATAAAGCTTCTCGCAACACTTTTGGAGATATACAAAAACATTAAAATTCGGGGTCACGCTGTTTACCCCCTATGGGGTCTGTAATTATTTCCTTTGGTAGGGTACACTAGTACCCCGTAATATAATACCTGGTCAAATTACAACATTAAAATTCAATATAAAAGTCTGATATTAGGCATCTTTCTTAACATTGAAAAATGCACTGTTTTAGATATATATACATATTAAAGTGCGGGCTTCCACCGTGTACCCCCTATGGGCTCTAAAATTATTTCCTTTGGTAGGGTACACTAGTACCAGGTAATATAACACCTGGTCCAATTAAAATATTAAGTGTCATTATTAAGGTCTGATAGGAGGCTTTGTTAACATTGAGAAAAGACGCAGAATTTCTGCGTATAAAAGCTCTTCAGAAGGCGAATTTCTTCGAAATAAAGCTTCTCGCAACACTTTTGGAGATATACAAAAACATTAAAATTCGGGGTCGCGCTGTGTATCCCCTATGGGGTCTATAATTATATCCTTTGGTAGGGTACACTAGTACCCCGTAATATAATACCTGGTCCAATTACAACATTAAAGGTTAATATTAAGATCTGATAGGAGGCATTTTTCTTAACATTGAAAAATGCATTGTTTTAGATATACAAAAACAGTAAAATTCGGGGTCACGCTGTGTACCCCCTATGGGCTCTAAAATTATTTCCTCTGGTAGGGTACACTAGTACCCCGTAATATAATACCTGGTCCAATTACAACATTAAAGGTTAATACTAAGATCTGATAGGAGGCATTTTTCTTAACATTGAAAATGCATTGTTTTAGATATACAAAAACAGTAAAATTCGGGGTCACGCTGTGTACCCCCTATGGGGTCTATAATTTTTTCCTTTGGTAGGGTACACTAGTACAAGGTAATATAACACCTGGTCCAATTACAACAATAAAGGTTAATATTAAGGTCTGATATGAAGCCATTTGTTAACAATGAGAAAAGACTTAAAATTGATCCGTATTAACGCTTTTCGGAAGGCGAATTTCTTAAAAATAAAGCTTTTCCCAACACTTTTTGTGATATACATTCATAGAAAATCTATTTCTCCTCTTGGAAAAAGACTTGGAATTTCTGCGTATAAAAGCTCTTTAGAAGGCGAATTTCTTCGAAATAAAGCTTCTCGCAACACTTTTGGAGATATACAAAAACAGTAAAATTCGGGGTCACGCTGTGTACCCCCTATTGGGTCTATAATTTTTTCCTTTAATAGGGTACACTAGTAACCCGTAATATAAAAGCTGGTCCAATTACAACATTAAAGGTTAATATTAAGGTCTGATAGGAGGCATTTTTCTTAACATTGAAAAATGCATTGTTTTAGATATACAAAAACAGTAAAATTCGGGGTCACGCTGTGTACCTCCTATGATGTCTATAATTATTTCCTTTGGTAGGGTGCACTAGTACCCCGTAATATAATACCTGGTCCAATTACAACATTAAAGGTTAATATTAAGGTCTGATAGAAGGCATTTTTCTTAACATTGAAAAATGCACTGTTTTAGGTATACATACATAGTAAAATGCGGGGTCACGCTGTGTACCCCCTAAGGGCTGCATAATTATTTCCTTTGATAGGGTACACTAGTACCAGGTAATATAACACCTGGTCCACTTAAAATATTAAGGGTAAATATTAAGGTCTGATAGGAGGCATTTTTCTTAACATTGAAAAATGCACTGTTTTAGATATATATACATAGTAAAGTGCAGGGTCCCACCGTGTACCTCTTATGGGATCTATAATTATTTCCTTTGGTAGGGTACACTAGTACCCCGTAATATAATAGCTGGTCCAATTACAACATTAAAGGTTAATATTAAGGTCTGATAGGAGGCATTTTTCTTAACATTGAAAAATGCACTGTTTTAACTATACATACATAGTAAAATGCGGGGTCACACTGTGTACCCCCTATGGGCTCTAAAATTATTTCCTTTGGCAGGGTACACTAGTACCCCGTAATATAATACCTGGTCCAATCACAATATTAAAGGTTAATATTAAGGTCTGATATGAAGCCATTTGTTAACAATGAGAAAAGACTTAAAATTGATCCGTATTAAAGCTTTTCGGAAGGCGAATTTCCTCAAAATAAAGCTTCTCCCAACACTTTTTGAGATATACAAAAACAGTAAAATTCGGGGTCACGCTGTGTACCCCCTATTGGGTCTATAATTTTTTCCTTTAATAGGGTACACTAGTAACCCGTAATATAATAGCTGGTCCAATTACAACATTAAAGGTTAATATTAAGGTCTGATAGGAGGCATTTTTCTTAACATTGAAAAATGCATTGTTTTAGATATACAAAAACAGTAAAATTCGGGGTCACGCTGTGTACCTCCTATGATGTCTATAATTATTTCCTTTGGTAGGGTACACTAGTACCCCGTAATATAATACCTGGTCCAATTACAACATTAAAGGTTAATATTAAGGTCTGATAGAAGGCATTTTTCTTAACATTGAAAAATGCACTGTTTTAGGTATACATACATAGTAAAATGCGGGGTCACGCTGTGTACCCCCTAAGGGCTGCATAATTATTTCCTTTGATAGGGTACACTAGTACCAGGTAATATAACACCTGGTCCACTTAAAATATTAAGGGTAAATATTAAGGTCTGATAGGAGGCATTTTTCTTAACATTGAAAAATGCACTGTTTTAGATATATATACATAGTAAAGTGCAGGGTCCCACCGTGTACCTCCTATGGGATCTATAATTATTTCCTTTGGTAGGGTACACTAGTACCCCGTAATATAATAGCTGGTCCAATTACAACATTAAAGGTTAATATTAAGGTCTGATAGGAGGCATTTTTCTTAACATTGAAAAATGCACTGTTTTAACTATACATACATAGTAAAATGCGGGGTCACACTGTGTACCCCCTATGGGCTCTAAAATTATTTCCTTTGGCAGGGTACACTAGTACCCCGTAATATAATACCTGGTCCAATCACAATATTAAAGGTTAATATTAAGGTCTGATATGAAGCCATTTGTTAACAATGAGAAAAGACTTAAAATTGATCCGTATTAAAGCTTTTCGGAAGGCGAATTTCTTCGAAATAAAGCTTCTCGCAACACTTTTGGAGATATACAAAAACATTAAAATTCGGGGTCACGCTGTTTACCTCCTATTGGGTCTATAATTATTTCCTTTGGTAGGGTACACTAGTACCCCGTAATATAATACCTGGTCAAATTACAACATTAAAATTCAATATAAAAGTCTGATATTAGGCATCTTTCTTAACATTGAAAAATGCACTGTTTTAGATATATATACATATTAAAGTGCGGGCTTCCACCGTATACCCCCTATGGGCTCTAAAATTATTTCCTTTGGTAGGGTACACTAGTACCAGGTAATATAACACCTGGTCCAATTAAAATATTAAGTGTCATTATTAAGGTCTGATAGGAGGCTTTGTTAACATTGAGAAAAGACGCAGAATTTCTGCGTATAAAAGCTCTTCAGAAGGCGAATTTCTTCGAAATAAAGCTTCTCGCAACACTTTTGGAGATATAAAAACAGTATACAAAAACAGCAAAATTCGGGGTCGCGCTGTGTATCCCCTATGGGGTCTATAATTATATCCTTTGGTAGGGTACACTAGTACCCCGTAATATAATACCTGGTCCAATTACAACATTAAAGGTTAATATTAAGATCTGATAGGAGGCATTTTTCTTAACATTGAAAAATGCATTGTTTTAGATATACAAAAACAGTAAAATTCGGGGTCACGCTGTGTACCCCCTATGGGCTCTAAAATTATTTCCTCTGGTAGGGTACACTAGTACCCCGTAATATAATACCTGGTCCAATTACAACATTAAAGGTTAATACTAAGATCTGATAGGAGGCATTTTTCTTAACATTGAAAATGCATTGTTTTAGATATACAAAAACAGTAAAATTCGGGGTCACGCTGTGTACCCCCTATGGGGTCTATAATTTTTTCCTTTGGTAGGGTACACTAGTACAAGGTAATATAACACCTGGTCCAATTACAACAATAAAGGTTAATATTAAGGTCTGATATGAAATCATTTGTTAACAATGAAAAAAGACTTAAAATTGATCCGTATTAACGCTTTTCGGAAGGCGAATTTCTTAAAAATAAAGCTTTTCCCAACACTTTTTGTGATATACATTCATAGAAAATCTATTTCTCCTCTTGGAAAAAGACTTGGAATTTCTGCGTATAAAAGCTCTTTAGAAGGCGAATTTCTTCGAAATAAAGCTTCTCGCAACACTTTTGGAGATATACAAAAACAGTAAAATTCGGGGTCACGCTGTGTACCCCCTATTGGGTCTATAATTTTTTCCTTTAATAGGGTACACTAGTAACCCGTAATATAATAGCTGGTCCAATTACAACATTAAAGGTTAATAATATTAAGGTCTGATAGGAGGCATTTTTCTTAACATTGAAAAATGCATTGTTTTAGATATACAAAAACAGTAAAATTCGGGGTCACGCTGTGTACCTCCTATGATGTCTATAATTATTTCCTTTGGTAGGGTACACTAGTACCCCGTAATATAATACCTCGTCCAATTACAACATTAAAGGTTAATATTAAGGTCTGATAGAAGGCATTTTTCTTAACATTGAAAAATGCACTGTTTTAGGTATACATACATAGTAAAATGCGGGGTCACGCTGTGTACCCCCTAAGGGCTGCATAATTATTTCCTTTGATAGGGTACACTAGTACCAGGTAATATAACACCTGGTCCACTTAAAATATTAAGGGTAAATATTAAGGTCTGATAGGAGGCATTTTTCTTAACATTGAAAAATGCACTGTTTTAGATATATATACATAGTAAAGTGCAGGGTCCCACCGTGTACCTCCTATGGGATCTATAATTATTTCCTTTGGTAGGGTACACTAGTACCCCGTAATATAATAGCTGGTTCAATTACAACATTAAAGGTTAATATTAAGGTCTGATAGGAGGCATTTTTCTTAACATTGAAAAATGCACTGTTTTAACTATACATACATAGTAAAATGCGGGGTCACACTGTGTACCCCCTATGGGCTCTAAAATTATTTCCTTTGGCAGGGTACACTAGTACCCCGTAATATAATACCTGGTCCAATCACAATATTAAAGGTAAATATTAAGGTCTGATATGAAGCCATTTGTTAACAATGAGAAAAGACTTAAAATTGATCCGTATTAAAGCTTTTCGGAAGGCGAATTTCCTCAAAATAAAGCTTCTCCCAACACTTTTTGAGATATACAAAAACAGTAAAATTCGGGGTCACGCTGTGTACCCCCTATTGGGTCTATAATTTTTTCCTTTAATAGGGTACACTAGTAACCCGTAATATAATACCTGGTCCAATTACAACATAAAGGTTAATATTAAGGTCTGATAGGAGGCATTTTTCTTAACATTGAAAAATGCATTGTTTTAGATATACAAAAACAGTAAAATTCGGGGTCACGCTGTGTACCTCCTATGATGTCTATAATTATTTCCTTTGGTAGGGTACACTAGTACCCCATAATATAATACCTGGTCCAATTACAACATTAAAGGTTAATATTAAGGTCTGATAGAAGGCATTTTTATTAACATTGAAAAATGCACTGTTTTAAGTATACATACATAGTAAAATGCGGGGTCACGCTGTGTACCCCCTAAGGGCTGTATAATTATTTCCTTTGATAGGGTACACTAGTACCAGGTAATATAACACCTGGTCCACTTAAAATAGTAAGGGTAAATATTAAGGTCTGATAGGAGGCATTTTTCTTAACATTGAAAAATGCACTGTTTTAGATATATATACATAGTAAAGTGCAGGGTCCCACCGTGTACCTCCTATGGGATCTATAATTATTTCCTTTGGTAGGGTACACTAGTACCCCGTAATATAATAGCTGGTCCAATTACAACATTAAAGGTTAATATTAAGGTCTGATAGGAGGCATTTTTCTTAACATTGAAAAATGCACTGTTTTAACTATACATACATAGTAAAATGCGGGGTCACACTGTGTACCCCCTATGGGCTCTAAAATTATTTCCTTTGGTAGGGTACACTAGTACCCCGTAATATAATACCTGGTCCAATCACAATATTAAAGGTTAATATTAAGGTCTGATATGAAGCCATTTGTTAACAATGAGAAAAGACTTAAAATTGATCCGTATTAACGCTTTTCGGAAGGCGAATTTCCTCAAAATAAAGCTTCTCCCAACACTTTTTGAGATATACATACATAGAAAATCTATTTCTCCTCTTGAAAAAAGACTTAGAATTTCTGCGTATAAAAGCTCTTTACAAGGCGAATTTCTTCGAAATAAGACTTTTCGCAACACTTTTGGAGATATACAAAAACAGTAAAATTCGGGGTCACGCTGTGTACCCCCTATGGGGTCTATAATTTTTTCCTTTGGTAGGGTACACTAGTACAAGGTAATATAACACCTGGTCCAATTACAACAATAAAGGTTAATATTAAGGTCTGATATGAAGCCATTTGTTAACAATGAGAAAAGACTTAAAATTGATCCGTATTAACGCTTTTCGGAAGGCGAATTTCTTAAAAATAAAGCTTTTCCCAACACTTTTTGTGATATACATTCATAGAAAATCTATTTCTCCTCTTGGAAAAAGACTTGGAATTTCTGCGTATAAAAGCTCTTTAGAAGGCGAATTTCTTCGAAATAAAGCTTCTCGCAACACTTTTGGAGATATACAAAAACAGTAAAATTCGGGGTCACGCTGTGTACCCCCTATTGGGTCTATAATTTTTTCCTTTAATAGGGTACACTAGTAACCCGTAATATAAAAGCTGGTCCAATTACAACATTAAAGGTTAATATTAAGGTCTGATAGGAGGCATTTTTCTTAACATTGAAAAATGCATTGTTTTAGATATACAAAAACAGTAAAATTCGGGGTCACGCTGTGTACCTCCTATGATGTCTATAATTATTTCCTTTGGTAGGGTGCACTAGTACCCCGTAATATAATACCTGGTCCAATTACAACATTAAAGGTTAATATTAAGGTCTGATAGAAGGCATTTTTCTTAACATTGAAAAATGCACTGTTTTAGGTATACATACATAGTAAAATGCGGGGTCACGCTGTGTACCCCCTAAGGGCTGCATAATTATTTCCTTTGATAGGGTACACTAGTACCAGGTAATATAACACCTGGTCCACTTAAAATATTAAGGGTAAATATTAAGGTCTGATAGGAGGCATTTTTCTTAACATTGAAAAATGCACTGTTTTAGATATATATACATAGTAAAGTGCAGGGTCCCACCGTGTACCTCTTATGGGATCTATAATTATTTCCTTTGGTAGGGTACACTAGTACCCCGTAATATAATAGCTGGTCCAATTACAACATTAAAGGTTAATATTAAGGTCTGATAGGAGGCATTTTTCTTAACATTGAAAAATGCACTGTTTTAACTATACATACATAGTAAAATGCGGGGTCACACTGTGTACCCCCTATGGGCTCTAAAATTATTTCCTTTGGCAGGGTACACTAGTACCCCGTAATATAATACCTGGTCCAATCACAATATTAAAGGTTAATATTAAGGTCTGATATGAAGCCATTTGTTAACAATGAGAAAAGACTTAAAATTGATCCGTATTAAAGCTTTTCGGAAGGCGAATTTCCTCAAAATAAAGCTTCTCCCAACACTTTTTGAGATATACAAAAACAGTAAAATTCGGGGTCACGCTGTGTACCCCCTATTGGGTCTATAATTTTTTCCTTTAATAGGGTACACTAGTAACCCGTAATATAATAGCTGGTCCAATTACAACATTAAAGGTTAATATTAAGGTCTGATAGGAGGCATTTTTCTTAACATTGAAAAATGCATTGTTTTAGATATACAAAAACAGTAAAATTCGGGGTCACGCTGTGTACCTCCTATGATGTCTATAATTATTTCCTTTGGTAGGGTACACTAGTACCCCGTAATATAATACCTGGTCCAATTACAACATTAAAGGTTAATATTAAGGTCTGATAGAAGGCATTTTTCTTAACATTGAAAAATGCACTGTTTTAGGTATACATACATAGTAAAATGCGGGGTCACGCTGTGTACCCCCTAAGGGCTGCATAATTATTTCCTTTGATAGGGTACACTAGTACCAGGTAATATAACACCTGGTCCACTTAAAATATTAAGGGTAAATATTAAGGTCTGATAGGAGGCATTTTTCTTAACATTGAAAAATGCACTGTTTTAGATATATATACATAGTAAAGTGCAGGGTCCCACCGTGTACCTCCTATGGGATCTATAATTATTTCCTTTGGTAGGGTACACTAGTACCCCGTAATATAATAGCTGGTCCAATTACAACATTAAAGGTTAATATTAAGGTCTGATAGGAGGCATTTTTCTTAACATTGAAAAATGCACTGTTTTAACTATACATACATAGTAAAATGCGGGGTCACACTGTGTACCCCCTATGGGCTCTAAAATTATTTCCTTTGGCAGGGTACACTAGTACCCCGTAATATAATACCTGGTCCAATCACAATATTAAAGGTTAATATTAAGGTCTGATATGAAGCCATTTGTTAACAATGAGAAAAGACTTAAAATTGATCCGTATTAAAGCTTTTCGGAAGGCGAATTTCTTCGAAATAAAGCTTCTCGCAACACTTTTGGAGATATACAAAAACATTAAAATTCGGGGTCACGCTGTTTACCTCCTATTGGGTCTATAATTATTTCCTTTGGTAGGGTACACTAGTACCCCGTAATATAATACCTGGTCAAATTACAACATTAAAATTCAATATAAAAGTCTGATATTAGGCATCTTTCTTAACATTGAAAAATGCACTGTTTTAGATATATATACATATTAAAGTGCGGGCTTCCACCGTATACCCCCTATGGGCTCTAAAATTATTTCCTTTGGTAGGGTACACTAGTACCAGGTAATATAACACCTGGTCCAATTAAAATATTAAGTGTCATTATTAAGGTCTGATAGGAGGCTTTGTTAACATTGAGAAAAGACGCAGAATTTCTGCGTATAAAAGCTCTTCAGAAGGCGAATTTCTTCGAAATAAAGCTTCTCGCAACACTTTTGGAGATATAAAAACAGTATACAAAAACAGCAAAATTCGGGGTCGCGCTGTGTATCCCCTATGGGGTCTATAATTATATCCTTTGGTAGGGTACACTAGTACCCCGTAATATAATACCTGGTCCAATTACAACATTAAAGGTTAATATTAAGATCTGATAGGAGGCATTTTTCTTAACATTGAAAAATGCATTGTTTTAGATATACAAAAACAGTAAAATTCGGGGTCACGCTGTGTACCCCCTATGGGCTCTAAAATTATTTCCTCTGGTAGGGTACACTAGTACCCCGTAATATAATACCTGGTCCAATTACAACATTAAAGGTTAATACTAAGATCTGATAGGAGGCATTTTTCTTAACATTGAAAATGCATTGTTTTAGATATACAAAAACAGTAAAATTCGGGGTCACGCTGTGTACCCCCTATGGGGTCTATAATTTTTTCCTTTGGTAGGGTACACTAGTACAAGGTAATATAACACCTGGTCCAATTACAACAATAAAGGTTAATATTAAGGTCTGATATGAAATCATTTGTTAACAATGAGAAAAGACTTAAAATTGATCCGTATTAACGCTTTTCGGAAGGCGAATTTCTTAAAAATAAAGCTTTTCCCAACACTTTTTGTGATATACATTCATAGAAAATCTATTTCTCCTCTTGGAAAAAGACTTGGAATTTCTGCGTATAAAAGCTCTTTAGAAGGCGAATTTCTTCGAAATAAAGCTTCTCGCAACACTTTTGGAGATATACAAAAACAGTAAAATTCGGGGTCACGCTGTGTACCCCCTATTGGGTCTATAATTTTTTCCTTTAATAGGGTACACTAGTAACCCGTAATATAATAGCTGGTCCAATTACAACATTAAAGGTTAATAATATTAAGGTCTGATAGGAGGCATTTTTCTTAACATTGAAAAATGCATTGTTTTAGATATACAAAAACAGTAAAATTCGGGGTCACGCTGTGTACCTCCTATGATGTCTATAATTATTTCCTTTGGTAGGGTACACTAGTACCCCGTAATATAATACCTCGTCCAATTACAACATTAAAGGTTAATATTAAGGTCTGATAGAAGGCATTTTTCTTAACATTGAAAAATGCACTGTTTTAGGTATACATACATAGTAAAATGCGGGGTCACGCTGTGTACCCCCTAAGGGCTGCATAATTATTTCCTTTGATAGGGTACACTAGTACCAGGTAATATAACACCTGGTCCACTTAAAATATTAAGGGTAAATATTAAGGTCTGATAGGAGGCATTTTTCTTAACATTGAAAAATGCACTGTTTTAGATATATATACATAGTAAAGTGCAGGGTCCCACCGTGTACCTCCTATGGGATCTATAATTATTTCCTTTGGTAGGGTACACTAGTACCCCGTAATATAATAGCTGGTTCAATTACAACATTAAAGGTTAATATTAAGGTCTGATAGGAGGCATTTTTCTTAACATTGAAAAATGCACTGTTTTAACTATACATACATAGTAAAATGCGGGGTCACACTGTGTACCCCCTATGGGCTCTAAAATTATTTCCTTTGGCAGGGTACACTAGTACCCCGTAATATAATACCTGGTCCAATCACAATATTAAAGGTAAATATTAAGGTCTGATATGAAGCCATTTGTTAACAATGAGAAAAGACTTAAAATTGATCCGTATTAAAGCTTTTCGGAAGGCGAATTTCCTCAAAATAAAGCTTCTCCCAACACTTTTTGAGATATACAAAAACAGTAAAATTCGGGGTCACGCTGTGTACCCCCTATTGGGTCTATAATTTTTTCCTTTAATAGGGTACACTAGTAACCCGTAATATAATACCTGGTCCAATTACAACATAAAGGTTAATATTAAGGTCTGATAGGAGGCATTTTTCTTAACATTGAAAAATGCATTGTTTTAGATATACAAAAACAGTAAAATTCGGGGTCACGCTGTGTACCTCCTATGATGTCTATAATTATTTCCTTTGGTAGGGTACACTAGTACCCCATAATATAATACCTGGTCCAATTACAACATTAAAGGTTAATATTAAGGTCTGATAGAAGGCATTTTTATTAACATTGAAAAATGCACTGTTTTAAGTATACATACATAGTAAAATGCGGGGTCACGCTGTGTACCCCCTAAGGGCTGTATAATTATTTCCTTTGATAGGGTACACTAGTACCAGGTAATATAACACCTGGTCCACTTAAAATAGTAAGGGTAAATATTAAGGTCTGATAGGAGGCATTTTTCTTAACATTGAAAAATGCACTGTTTTAGATATATATACATAGTAAAGTGCAGGGTCCCACCGTGTACCTCCTATGGGATCTATAATTATTTCCTTTGGTAGGGTACACTAGTACCCCGTAATATAATAGCTGGTCCAATTACAACATTAAAGGTTAATATTAAGGTCTGATAGGAGGCATTTTTCTTAACATTGAAAAATGCACTGTTTTAACTATACATACATAGTAAAATGCGGGGTCACACTGTGTACCCCCTATGGGCTCTAAAATTATTTCCTTTGGTAGGGTACACTAGTACCCCGTAATATAATACCTGGTCCAATCACAATATTAAAGGTTAATATTAAGGTCTGATATGAAGCCATTTGTTAACAATGAGAAAAGACTTAAAATTGATCCGTATTAACGCTTTTCGGAAGGCGAATTTCCTCAAAATAAAGCTTCTCCCAACACTTTTTGAGATATACATACATAGAAAATCTATTTCTCCTCTTGAAAAAAGACTTAGAATTTCTGCGTATAAAAGCTCTTTACAAGGCGAATTTCTTCGAAATAAGACTTTTCGCAACACTTTTGGAGATATACAAAAACAGTAAAATTCGGGGTCACGCTGTGTACCCCCTATGGGGTCTATAATTATTTCCTTTGGTAGGGTACACCATTACAAGGTAATATAACACATGGTCCAATTAAAACATTAAAGGTTAATATTAAGCTCTGATAGGAGGCTTTGTTGTTATTGAGAGAAGACTTAGAATTTCTGCGTATAAAAGCTATTCAGAAGGCGAACTTCTGCGAAATAAGACTTTTCGCAACACTTTTGGAGATATACAAAAACAGTAAAATTCGGGGTCACGCTGTGTACCCCCTATGGAGTCTATAATTATATCCTTTCGTAAGGTACACTAGTACCCCATAATATAATACCTGGTCCAATTACAACATTAAAGGTTAATATTAAGGTCTGATAGGAGGCATTTTTCTTAACATTGAAAAATGCATTGTTATATATACAAAAACAGTAAAATTCGGGGTCACGGTGTGTACTCCCTATGGGGTCTATAATTATTTCCTTTGGGAGGGTACACTAGTACCCCGTACTATAATACCTTGTCCAATTACAACATTAAAGGTTAATAATAAGGTCTGATATGAGGCATTTTTCTTAACATTGAAAAAATGTACTGTTTTATATATACATACATAGTAAAGTGCGGGGTCACACTGTGTACCCCCTATGGAGTCTATAATTATTTCCTTTGGTAGGGTACACTAGTACCCCGTAATGTAACACCTGGTCTCATTAAAATATTAAGGGTCAATATTAAGGTCTGATATGAAGCCATTTGTTAACAATGAGAAAAGACTTAAAATTGCTCCGTATGAACGCTTTTCGGAAGGCGAATTTCCTCAAAATAAAGCTTCTCCCAACACTTTTTGAGATATACATACATAGAAAATCTATTTCTCATGTTGAAAATAGTTTTAGAATTTCTGCCTATAAAAGCTCTTCAGAAGGCGAATTTCAGCGAAATATGACTTTTCGCATTACTATTTCAGATGGACATACATTGCGGGGTCACACCGTGTACCCCCTATGGGGTCTATAATTGATTCCTTTGGTAGGGTTTACTATTACAAGGTAATATAACACCTGGTCCAATTAAAACATTAAAGGTTAATATTAAGGTCTGATAGGAGGCATTTTTCTTAACATTGAAAAATGCACTGTTTTAGATAAATATACATAGTAAAGTGCGGGGTCCCACCGTGTACCCCCAATGGGCTCTAAAATTATTTCCTTTGGTAGGGTACACTAGTACCAGGTAATATAACACCTGGTCCACTTAAAATATTAAGGGTCATCATTAAGGTCTGATAGGAGGCTTTGTCAACATTGAGAAAAGACGTAGAATTTCTCCGTATAAAAGCTATTCAGAAGGCGAATTTCTGCGAAATAAGACTTTTCGCAACACATTTGGAGAAATACAAAAACAGTAAAATTCGGGATCACGCTGTGTACCCCCTATGGGGTCTATATTTATATCCTTTGGTAGGGTACACTAGTACCCCGTACTATAATACCTTGTCCAATAACAACATTAAAGGTCAATATTAATGTCTGATAGCAGGCATTTTTCTTAACATTGAAAAATGCACTGTTTTAGATATACATACATAGTAAAGTGCGGGGTCACACTGTGTACCCCCTATGGGCTCTAAAATTATTTCCTTTGGTAGGGTACACAACTACCCCGTAATATAACACCTGGTCCAATTAAAACATTAAAGGTCAATATTAAGGTCTGATATTAGGCATTTTTCTTAACATTGAAAAATGCACTGTTTTAGATATATATACAGAGTAAAGTGCGGGGTCCCACCGTGTACCCCCTATGGGGTCTATAATTATTTCCTTTGTAGGGTACACAACTATCCCGTAATATAATACCTGGTCCAATTACAAGATTAAAGGTCAATATTAAGGTCTGATAGCAGGCATTTTTCTTAACATTGAAAAATGCACTGTTTTAGATATACATACATAGTAAAGTGCGGGGTCACACTGTGTACCCCCTATGGGCTCTAAAATTATTTCCTTTGGTAGGGTACACAAGTGCAAGGTAATATAACGCCTGGTCCACTTAAAATATTAAGGGTCAATATTAAGGTCTGATAGGAGG
The DNA here is from genome assembly GCA_949128135.1 of Parasteatoda lunata. Lineage (NCBI taxonomy): Eukaryota > Metazoa > Arthropoda > Arachnida > Araneae > Theridiidae > Parasteatoda > Parasteatoda lunata. The sequence goes on from OX421980.1 coordinate 101,305,818, forward strand.
CTTCGTTAACATTGAGAAAAGACTTTGAATTTCTGCGTATAAAAGCTCTTCGGAAGGCGAATTTCTACGAAATAAAGCTTCTCGCAACAACACTATTTTAGATATACAAAATCAGAAAAATTCGGGGTCACGCTGTGTGCCCCCTATGGGATCTATAATTATTTCCTCTGGTAGGGTACACTAGTACCAGGTAATATAACACCTGGTCCACTTAAAATATTAAGGGTCAATATTAAGGTCTGATAGGAGGCTTTGTTAACATTGAGAAAAGACTTAGAATTTCTGCGTATAAAAGCCCTTCCGAAGGCGAATTTCTTCGAAATAAAGCTTATCGCAACACTTTTGGAGATATACAAAAGCAGAAAAAATTCGGGGTCACGCTGTGTACCCCCTATGGGGTCTATAATTTTTTTCTTTGGTAGGTTACACTAGTACAAGGTAATATAACACATGGTCCAATTACAACATTAAAGGTTAATATTAAGGTCTGATAGGAGGCATTTTTCTTAACATTGAAAAATGCACTGTTTTAGGTATACATACATAGTAAAATGCGAAATCACGCTGGGTACCCCTTAGGGCTGTATAATTATTTCGTTTGGTAGGGTACACTAGTACCAGGTAATATAACTCCTGGTCCACTTAAAATATTAAGGGTCAATATTAAGGTCTGATAGGAGGCTTTGTTAACATTGAGAAAAGACTAAGAATTTCTGCGTATAAAAGCTCTTCAGAAGGCGAATTTCTTCGAAATAAAGCTTCTCGCAATACTTTTGGAGATATTGTGTACCCCTTATGGGGTCTATAATTATATCCTTTGGTAGGGTACACTAGTACCGCGTAATATAATACCTGGTCCAATTACAACATTAAAGGTTAATATTAAGGTCTGATAGGAGGCATTTTTCTTAATATTGAAAAAATGCAGTTTTATATATACATAAATAGTGAAGTTCGGGGTCACGCTGCACTGTTTTAGATATATATACATAGTAAAGTGCGGGGTCCCACCGTGTACCCCCTAAGGGCTCTAAAATTATTTCCTTTGGTAGGGTACACTAGTACCAGGTAATATAACACCTGGTCCACTTAAAATATTAAGGGTCAATATTAAGGTCTGATAGGTGGCTTTTTTAACATTAAGAAAAAACTTTGAATTTCTGCGTATAAAAGCCCTTTGGAAGGCGAATTTCTTCGAAACAAAGCATCTCGCAACACTTTTGGAGATATACAAAAACAGTAAAATTCGGGGTCACGCTGTGTACCCCCTATGGGATCTATAATTTTTTTCTTTGGTAGGGTACACTAGTACAAGGTAATATAACACATGGTCCAATTAAAACATTAAAGGTTAATATTAAGGTCTGATAGGAGGCATTTTTCTTAACATTGAAAAATGCACTGTTTTAGGTATACATACATAGTAAAATGCGGGGTCACGCTGTGTACCCCCTATGGTGTCTATAATTATTTCCTTTGGTAGGGTACACTAGTACCAGGTAATATAACACCTGGTTCACTTAAAATATTAAGGGTCAATATTAAGGTCTGATAGGTGGCTTTTTTAACATTAAGAAAAAACTTTGAATTTCTGCGTATAAAAGCCCTTCGGAAGGCGAATTTCTTCGAAATAAAGCTTCTCGCAAAACTTTTGGAGATATACAAAAACAGTAAAATTCGGGGTCGCGCTGTGTACCCCTTATAGGGTCTATAATTATATCCTTTGGTAGGGTACACTAGTACCCCGTAATATAATACCTGATTCATTTACAACATTAAAGGTTAATATTAAGTTCTGATAGGAGGCATTTTTCTTAACATTGAAAAAATGCATTGTTTTAGATATACAAAAACAGTAAAATTCGGGGTCACACTGTGTACCCCCTATGGGCTCTAAAATTATTTTCTTTGGTAGGGTACAGTAGTCCCAGGTAATATAACACCTAGTCCACTTAAAATATTAAGGGTCAATATTAAGGTCTGATAGGAGGCTTTGTTACCATTGAGAAAAGACTTTGAATTTCTGCGTATAAAAGCTCTTCAGAAGGCGAATTTCTGCGAAATAAAGCTTCTCGCAACACTTTTTGAAATATCCAAAAACAGTTAAATGCGGGGTCACGCCGTGTACCACCTATGGGGTCTATAATTATTTCCTTTGGTAGGGTACACTAGTACCCCGTAATATAATACCTTGTCCAATAACAACATTAAAGGTTAATATTAAGGTCTGATAGGAGGCATTTTTCTTAACATTGAAAAATGCACTGTTTTAAATATACATACATAGTAAAATGCGGGGTCACGCTGTGTACCCCCTAAGGGATGTATAACTGTTTCCTTTGGTAGGGTACACTAGTACCAGGTAATATAACACCTGGTCCAATTACAACATTAAAGGTTAATATTAAGGTCTGATATGAAGCCATTTGTTAACAATGAGAAAAGACTTAAAATTGATCCGTATGAACGTTTTTCGGAAGGCGAATTTCCTCAAAATAAAGCTTCTACCAACACTTTTTGAGATATACATACATAGAAAATCTATTTCTCCTCTTGAAAAAAGACTTAGAATTTCTGCGTATAAAAGCTCTTTAGAAGGCGAATTTCTACGAAATAAAGCTTCTCGCAACAGTTTTGGAGATATACAAAAACAGTAAAGTTCGGGGTCACGCTGTGTACCCCCTATGGGGTCTATAATTATTTCCTTTGGTAGGGTACACTAGTACCCCGTAATATAATACCTTGTCCAATTAAAATATTAAGGGTCAATATTAAGGTCTGATATGAAGCCTTTTGTTAACAATGAGAAAAGACTTAAAATTGATCCGTATTAACGCTTTTCGGAAGGCGAATTTCCTCAAAATAAAGCTTCTCGCAACACTTTTGGAGATATACATACATAAAAAATTTATTTCTCCTCTTGAAAAAAGACTTAGAATTTCTGCCTATAAAAGCTCTTCAGAAGGCGAATTTCTTGGAAATAGAGCTTCTTGCAACACTATTTTAGCTATACAAAAAGAGTAAAATTCGGGGTCACGCCGTGTACCCCCTATGGGGTCTATAATTATTTCCTTCGGTAGGGTACACCATTACAAGGTAATATATAACCTGGTCCAATTAAAACATTAAAGGTTAATATTAAGCTCTGATAGGAGGCTTTGTTGTTGTTGAGAAAGGACTTAGAATTTCTCCGTATTAACGCTTTTCGGAAGGCGAACTTCCTCAAAATAAAGCTTCTCCCAAATACATACATAGAAAATTTATTTCTCTCGTAAAAGCACCGTGGCTACTGCGGTGTCCGGTGCGCCTCTGCCGGCCCTTGCAGATCCGAGGGAGAGAGTGTGATTTTCGTGCCGACCGGTCCGTACCCATATCCGCAGCAGGTCTGCAAGGTGAACAGCCTCAGGTCGATAGAACATTGTAGGTAAGAGAAGTCGGCAAGTTCGATCCGTAACTTCGGTATAAGGATTGACTGGGCCCGTCGGGTTGGGGTCCGAAGCGGATGTGGCACTGCACCGGGACTAGGCGAGACTGGCTGCAGCGTTGCAGTCCAGCCCGGACCAGTATCGGGGCCTTCCCGTGGAATGCCTCAGCTGCGCGGCTGGCCAAATTTCTTCACATCGAGAAAAGACTTAGAATTTTTTGCGTATAAATACTCTTCAGAAGTCGAATTTCTTCGAAATAAAGCTTCTCGCAACACTTTTGGAGATATACAAAAACAGTAATATTCAGGGTCACGCTGTGTACCCCCTATCGGGTCTATAATTAGTTCCTTTGGTAGGGTACACTAGTACCCCGTAATATAATACCTTGTCCAATTAAAATATTAAGGGTCAATATTAAGGTCTGATATGAAGCCTTTTGTTAACAATGAGAAAAGACTTAAAATTTCTCCGCATTAACGCTTTTCGGAAGGCGAATTTCTTAGAAATAAAGCTTCTCGCAACACTTTTTGAGGTATACATACATAGAAAATTTATTTCTCTTTAAAAAAGACTTAGAATTTCTCCGTATAAAAGCTATTCAGACGGCGAATTTCTGCGAAATAAGACGTTTCGCAGTACTATTTCAGATGGACATACATTGCGGGGTCACACCGTGTACCCCCTAAGGGGTCTATAATTGATTCCTTTGGTATGGTCCATTATTACAAGGTAATATAACACCTGGTCCAATAAAAACATTAAAGGTTAATATTAAGGTCTGATATTAGGCATTTTTCTTAACATTGAAAAATGCACTGTTTTAGATATATATACATAGTTAAGTGCGTGGTCCCACCGTGTACCCCCTATGGGGTCTATAATTATTTCCTTTGGTAGGGTACACTAGTACCCCGTAATATATTACCTGGTCCAATAACAACATTAAAGGTCAATATTAAGATCTGATATTAGGCATTTTCATTAACATTGAAAAATGCACTGTTTTAGATATATATACATAGTAAAGTGCGGGGTCCCACCGTGTACCCCCTATGGGCTGTAGAATTATTTCCTTTGGTAGAGTACTCTAGTACCAGGTAATATAACACCTGGTCCACTTAAAATATTAAGGGTCAATATTAAGGTCTGATAGGAGGCTTTGTTAACATTCAGAAAAGACTTAGAATTTCTGCGTATAAAAGCCCTTCGGAAGGCGAATTTCTTCGAAATAAAGCTTCTCGCAACACTTTTGGAGATATACAAAAACAGTAAAATTCGGGGTCGCGCTGTGTACCCCCTATGGGTTCTATAATTATATCCTTTGGTAGGATACACTAGTACCCCATAATATAATAACTGATTCATTTACAACATTAAAGGTTAATATTAAGGTCTGATAGGAGGCATTTTTCTTAACATTGAAAAAATGCATTGTTTTAGATATACAAAAACAGTAAAATTCGGGGTCACGGTGTGTACCCCCTATGGGGTCTATATTTATTTCCTTTGGTAGGGTACACTAGTACCCCATACTATAATACCTTGTCCAATTACAACATTAAAGGTCAATATTAAGGTCTGATAGCAGGCATTTTTCTTAACATTGAAAAATGCACTGTTTTAGATATACATACATAGTAAAGTTCGGGGTCACGCTGTGTACCCCCAAAGGGGTCTATAATTATTTCCTTTGGTAGGTTACACTAGTACCAGGTAATATAACACCTGGTCCACTTTAAATATTAAGGGTCAATATTAAGGTCTGATATGAATCCTTTTGTTAACAATCAGAAAAGACTTAAAATTTCTCCGTATAAACGCTTTTCGGAAGGCGAATTTCCTCAAAATAAAGCTTCTCCCAACACTTTTAGAGATATACAGACATAGAAAATCTATTTCTCCTCTTGAAAAAAGACTTAGAATTCTGCCTATAAAAGCTCTTCAGAAGGCGAATTTCTTGGAAATAGAGCTTCTCGCAACACTATTTTAGCTATACCAAAAGATTAAAATTCGGGGTCACGACGTGTACCCCCTATGGGGTCTATAATTATTTCCTTTGGTAGGGTACACCATTACAAGGTAATATAACACCTGGTACAATTAAAACATTAAAGGTTAATATTAAGCGCTGATAGGAGGCTTTGTTGTTATTGAGAAAAGACTTAGAATTTCTGCGTATAAAAGCTCTTCGGAAGGCGAATTTCTTCGAAATAAAGCTTCTCGCAACACTTTTTGAGGTATACATACATAGAAAATTTATTTCTCTTGAAAAAAGACTTAGAATTTCTGCGTATAAAAGCCCTTCGGAAGGCGAATTTCTTCGAAATAAAGCGTCTCGCAACACTTTTGGAGATATACAAAAACAGTAAAATTCGGGGTCGCGCTGTGTACCCCCTATGGGTTCTATAATTATATCCTTTGGTAGGGTACACTAGTACCCCATAATATAATACCTGATTCATTTACAACATTAAAGGTTAATATTAAGGTCTGATAGGAGGCATTTTTCTTAACATTGAAAAAATGCATTGTTTTAGATATACAAAAACAGTAAAATTCGGGGTCACGGTGTGTACCCCCTATGGGGTCTATATTTATTTCCTTTGGTAGGGTACACTAGTACCCCATACTATAATACCTGATCCATTTACAACATTAAAGGTTAATATTAAGGTCTGATAGGAGGCATTTTTCTTAACATTGAAATGCACTGTTTTAAATATACATACATAGTAAAGTGCGGGATCACACTGTGTACCCCCTATGGGCTCTAAAATTATTTCCTTTGGCAGGGTACAGTAGTACTCCGTAATATAATACCTGGTCCAATTACAACATTAAAGGTTAATATTAAGGTCTGATATGAAGTTATTTGTTAACAATGAGAAAAGACTTAAAATTGATCCGTATTAACGCTTTTCGGAAGGCGAATTTCCTCAAAATAAAGCTTCTCCCAACACTTTTTGAGATATACATACATAGAAAATCTATTTCTCCTCTTGAAAAAAGACTTAGAATTTCTGCGTATAAAAGCTCTTTACAAGGCGAATTTCTTCGAAATAAGACTTTTCGCAACACTTTTGGAGATATACAAAAACAGTAAAATTCGGGGTCACGCTGTGTACCCCCTATAGGGTCTATAATTTTTTCCTTTGGCAGGGTACACTAGTACCCCGTACTATAATACCTTGTCCAATTACAACATTAAAGGTAAATATTAAGGTCTGATAGCAGGCATTTTTCTTAACATTGAAAAATGCACTGTTTTAGGTATACATACATAGTAAAATGCGGGGTCACGCTGTGTACCCCCTATGGTGTCTATAATTATTTAATTTGGTAGGGTACACTAGTACCAGGTAATAAAACACCTGGTCCACTTAAAATATTAAGGGTCAATATTAAGGTCTGATAGGAGGCTTTGTTAACATTGAGAAAAGACGTAGAATTTCTGCGTATAAAAGCTCTTCAGAAGGCGAATTTCTTCGAAATAAAGCTTCTCGCAACACTTTTGGAGATATACAAAAACAGTAAAATTCGGGGTCGCGCTGTGTACCCCCTATGGGTTCTATATTTATTTCCTTTGGTAGGGTACACTAGTACCCCATAATATAATACCTGATCCATTTACAACATTAAAGGTTAATATTAAGGTCTGATAGGAGGCATTTTTCTTAACATTGAAATGCACTGTTTTAAATATACATACATAGTAAAATGCGGGGTCACACTGTGTACCCCCTATGGGCTCTAAAATTATTTCCTTTTGTAGGGTACACTAGTATCAGGTAATATAACGCCTAGTCCACTTAAAATATTAAGGGTCAATATTAAGGTCTGATAGGAGGCTTTGTTAACATTCAGAAAAGACTTAGAATTTCTGCGTATAAAAGCCCTTCGGAAGGCGAATTTCTTCGAAATAAAGCTTCTCGCAACACTTTTGGAGATATACAAAAACAGCAAAATTCGGGGTCGCGCGTGTACCCCCTATGGGTTCTATAATTATATCCTTTGGTAGGATACACTAGTACCCCAAAATATAATACCTGATTCATTTACAACATTAAAGGTTAATATTAAGGTCTGATAGGAGGCATTTTTCTTAACATTGAAAAAATGCATTGTTTTAGATATACAAAAACAGTAAAATTCGGGGTCACGGTGTGTACCCCCTATGGGGTCTATATTTATTTCCTTTGGTAGGGTACACTAGTACCCCGTAATATAATAGCTGGTCCAATTACAACATTAAAGGTTAATATTAAGGTCTGATAGGAGGCATTTTTTTTAACATAGAAAAATGCACTGTTTTAAATATACATACATAGTAAAATGCGGGGTCACACTGTGTACCCCCTATGGGCTCTAAAATTATTTCCTTTGGTAGGGTACACTAGTACCCCGTACTTTAATACCTTGTCCAATTACAACATTAAAGGTCAATATTAAGGTCTGATAGCAGGCATTTTTCTTAACATTGAAAAATGCACTGTTTTAGATATACATACATAGTAAAGTGCGGGGTCACGCTGTGTACCTCCTATGGGCTCTAAAATTATTTCCTTTGGTAGGGTTCACTAGTGACCCGTAATATAATACCTGGTCCAATCACAATATTAAAGGTTAATATTAAGGTCTGATATGAAGCCATTTGTTAACAATGAGAAAAGATTTAAAATTGATCCGTATTAACGCTTTTCGGATAAACATACATAGAAAATCTATTTCTCCTCTTGAAAAAAGACTTAAAATTTCTGCGTATAAAAGCTCTTTAAAAGGCGAATTTCTTCGAAATAAAGCTTCTCGCAACACTTTTGGAGATATACAAAAACAGTAAAGTTCGGGGTCACGCTGTGTACCCCCTATGGGGTCTATAATTATTTCCTTTGGTAGGGTACACTAGTACCCCGTAATATAATACCTTGTCCAATTAAAATATTAAGGGTCAATATTAAGGTCTGATATGAAGCCTTTTGTTAACAATGAGAAAAAAGACTTAAAATTTCTCCGCATTAACGCTTTTCGGAAGGCGAATTTCTTAGAAATAAAGCTTCTCGCAACACTTTTTGAGGTATACATACAAAGAAAATTTATTTCTCTTTAAAAAAGACTTAGAATTTCTCCGTATAAAAGCTATTCAGAAGGCGAATTTCTGCGAAATAAGACGTTTCGCATTACTATTTCAGATGGACATACATTGCGGGGTCACACCGTGTACCCCCTATGGGCTCTAAAATTATTTCCCTTGGTAGGGTACACTAGTATCAGGTAATATAACGCCTGGTCCACTTAAAATATTAAGGGTCAATATTAAGGTCTGATAGGAGGCTTTGTTAACATTCAGAAAAGACTTAGAATTTCTGCGTATAAAAGCCCTTCGGAAGGCGAATTTCTTCGAAATAAAGCTTCTCGCAACACTTTTGGAGATATACAAAAACAGTAAAATTCGGGGTCGCGCTGTGTACCCCCTATGGGTTCTATAATTATATCCTTTGGTAGGGTACACTAGTACCCCATAATATAATACCTGATTCATTTACAACATTGAAGGTTAATATTAAGGTCTGATAGGAGGCATTTTTCTTAACATTGAAAAAATGCATTGTTTTAGATATACAAAAACAGTAAAATTCGGGGTCACGGTGTGTACCCCCTATGGGGTCTATATTTATTTCCTTTGGTAGGGTACACTAGTACCCCATACTATAATACCTGATCCATTTAAAACATTAAAGGTCAATATAAAGGTCTGATAACAGGCATTTTTCTTAACATTGAAAAATGCACTGTTTTAGATATACATACATAGTAAAGTGCGCGGTCACACTGTGTGCCCCCTATGGGCTTAAAAATTATTTCCTTTGGTAGGGTACACTAGTGCAAGGTAATATAACGCCTGGTCCACTTAAAATATTAAGGGTCAATATTAAGGTCTGATAGGAGGCTTTGTTAACATTAAGAAAAGACTTAGAATTTCTGCGTATAAAAGCCCTTCGGAATGCGAATTTCTTCGAAATAAAGCTTCTCGCAACACTTTTGGAGATATACAAAAACAGTAAAATTCGGGGTCGCGCTGTGTACCCCCTATGGGGTCTATAATTATTTCCTTTGGTAGGGTACACTAGTTCCCCGTAATATAATACCTTGTCCAATTACAACATTAAAGGTTAATATTAAGGTCTGATAGGAGGCATTTTTCTTAACATTGAAATGCACTGTTTTAAATATACATACATAGTAAAGTGCGGGATCACACTGTGTACCCCCTATGGGCTCTAAAATTATTTCCTTTGGCAGGGTACAGTAGTACTCCGTAATATAATACCTGGTCCAATTACAACATTAAAGGATTATATTAAGGTCTGATATGAAGCCATTTGTTAACAATGAGAAAAGACTTAAAATTGATCCGTATTAACGCTTTTCGGAAGGCGAATTTCCTCAAAATAAAGCTTCTCCCAACACTTTTTGAGATATACATACATAGAAAATCTATTTCTCCCTTTGAAAAAAGACTTAGAATTTCTGCGTATAAAAGCTCTTTACAAGGCGAATTTCTTCGAAATAAGACTTTTCGCAACACTTTTGGAGATATACAAAAACAGTAAAATTCGGGGTCACGCTGTGTACCCCCTATGGGGTCTATAATTTTTTCCTTTGGCAGGGTACACTAGTACCCCGTACTATAATACCTTGTCCAATTACAACATTAAAGGTAAATATTAAGGTCTGATAGCAGGCATTTTTCTTAACATTGAAAAATGCACTGTTTTAGGTATACATACATAGTAAAATGCGGGGTCACGCTGTGTACCCCCTATGGTGTCTATAATTATTTAATTTGGTAGGGTACACTAGTACCAGGTAATAAAACACCTGGTCCACTTAAAATATTAAGGGTCAATATTAAGGTCTGATAGGAGGCTTTGTTAACATTGAGAAAAGACGTAGAATTTCTGCGTATAAAAGCTCTTCAGAAGGCGAATTTCTTCGAAATAAAGCTTCTCGCAACACTTTTGGAGATATACAAAAACAGTAAAATTCGGGGTCGCGCTGTGTACCCCCTATGGGTTCTATATTTATTTCCTTTGGTAGGGTACACTAGTACCCCATAATATAATACCTGATCCATTTACAACATTAAAGGTTAATATTAAGGTCTGATAGGAGGCATTTTTCTTAACATTGAAATGCACTATTTTAAATATACATACATAGTAAAATGCGGGGTCACACTGTGTACCCCCTATGGGGTCTATAATTGATTCCTTTGGTATGGTCCATTATTACAAGGTAATATAACACCTGGTCCAATTAAAACATTAAAGGTTAATATTAAGGTCTGATATTAGGCATTTTTCTTAACATTGAAAAATGCACTGTTTTAGATATATATACATAGTTAAGTGCGGTTTCCCACCGTGTACCCCCTATGGGGTCTATAATTATTTCCTTTGGTAGGGTACACTAGTACCCCTTAATATAATACCTGGTCCAATAACAACATTAAAGGTCAATATTAAGGTCTGATAGGAGGCTTTGTTAACATTAAGAAAAGACTTTGAATTTCAGCGTATAAAAGCCCTTCGGAAGGCGAATTTCTTCGTAATAAAGCTTCTCGCAACACTTTTGGAGATATACAAAAACAGTAAAATTCGGGGTCGCGCTGTGTACCCCCTATGGGTTCTTTATTTATTTCCTTTGGTAGGGTACACTAGTACCCCATAATATAATACCTGATCCATTTACAACATTAAAGGTTAATATTAAGGTCTGATAGGAGGCATTTTTCTTAACATTAATATGCACTGTTTTAGATATACATACATAGTAAAGTGCGGGGTCACACTGTGTACCCCCTATGGGGTCTATAATTATTTCCTTTGGTTGGGTACACTAGTACCCCGTAATATAATACCTTGTCCAATTACAACATTAAAGGTTAATATTAAGGTCTGATAGGAGGCATTTTTCTTAACATTGAAATGCACTGTTTTAAATATACATACATAGTAAAATGCGGGGTCACACTGTGTACCCCCTATGGGCTCTAAAATTATTTCCTTTGGTAGGGTACACTAGTATCAGGTAATATAACGCCTAGTCCACTTAAAATATTAAGGGTCAATATTAAGGTCTGATAGGAGGCTTTGTTAACATTCAGAAAAGACTTAGAATTTCTGCGTATAAAAGCCCTTCGGAAGGCGAATTTCTTCGAAATAAAGCTTCTCGCAACACTTTTGGAGATATACAAAAACAGCAAAATTCGGGGTCGCGCGTGTACCCCCTATGGGTTCTATAAATATATCCTTTGGTAGGATACACTAGTACCCCATAATATAATACCTGATTCATTTACAACATTAAAGGTTAATATTAAGGTCTGATAGGAGGCATTTTTCTTAACATTGAAAAAATGCATTGTTTTAGATATACAAAAACAGTAAAATTCGGGGTCACGGTGTGTACCCCCTATGGGGTCTATATTTATTTCCTTTGGTAGGGTACACTAGTACCCCGTCATATAATAGCTGGTCCAATTACAACATTAAAGGTTAATATTAAGGTCTGATAGGAGGCATTTTTTTTAACATTGAAAAATGCACTGTTTTAAATATACATACATAGTAAAATGCGGGGTCACACTGTGTACCCCCTATGGGCTTTAAAATTATTTCCTTTGGTAGGGTACACTAGTACCCCGTACTTTAATACCTTGTCCAATTACAACATTAAAGGTCAATATTAAGGTCTGATAGCAGGCATTTTTCTTAACATTGAAAAATGCACTGTTTTAGATATACATACATAGTAAAGTGCGGGGTCACGCTGTGTACCTCCTATGGGCTCTAAAATTATTTCCTTTGGTAGGGTACACTAGTGACCCGTAATATAATACCTGGTCCAATCACAATATTAAAGGTTAATATTAAGGTCTGATATGAAGCCATTTGTTAACAATGAGAAAAGACTTAAAATTGATCCGTATTAACGCTTTTCGGATATACATACATAGAAAATCTATTTCTCCTCTTGAAAAAAGACTTAGAATTTCTGCGTATAAAAGCTCTTTAGAAGGCGAATTTCTTCGAAATAAAGCTTCTCGCAACACTTTTGGAGATATACAAAAACAGTAAAGTTCGGGGTCACGCTGTGTACCCCCTATGGGGTCTATAATTATTTCCTTTGGTAGGGTACACTAGTACCCCTTAACATAATACCTGGTCCAATAACAACATTAAAGGTCAATATTAAGATCTGATATTAGGCATTTTCCTTAACATTGAAAAATGCACTGTTTTAGATATATATACATAGTAAAGTGCGGGGTCCCACCGTGTACCCCCTATGGGCTGTAGAATTATTTCCTTTGGTAGGGTACTCTAGTACCAGGTAATATAACACCTGGTCCACTTAAAATATTAAGGGTCAATATTAAGGTCTGATAGGAGGCTTTGTTAACATTAAGAAAAGACTTTGAATTTCAGCGTATAAAAGCCCTTCGGAAGGCGAATTTCTTCGAAATAAAGCTTCTCGCAACACTTTTGGAGATATACAAAAACAGTAAAATTCGGGGTCGCGCTGTGTACCCCCTATGGGTTCTATATTTATTTCCTTTGGTAGGGTACACTAGTACCCCATAATATAATACCTGATCCATTTACAACATTAAAGGTTAATATTAAGGTCTGATAGGAGGCATTTTTCTTAACATTAAAATGCACTGTTTTAGATATACATACATAGTAAAGTGCGGGGTCACACTGTGTACCCCCTATGGGGTCTATATTTATATCCTTTGGTAGGGTACACTAGTACCCCGTACTATAATACCTTGTCCAATAACAACATTAAAGGTTAATATTAAGGTCTGATAGGAGGCATTTTTCTTAACATTGAAATGCACTGTTTTTAATATACATACATAGTAAAATGCGGGGTCACACTGTGTACCCCCTATGGGCTCTAAAATTATTTCCTTTGGTAGGGTACACTAGTATCAGGTAATATAACGCCTAGTCCACTTAAAATATTAAGGGTCAATATTAAGGTCTGATAGGAGGCTTTGTTAACATTCAGAAAAGACTTAGAATTTCTGCGTATAAAAGCCCTTCGGAAGGCGAATTTCTTCGAAATAAAGCTTCTCGCAACACTTTTGGACATATACAAAAACAGTAAAATTCGGGGTCGCGCTGTGTACCCCCTATGGATTCTATAATTATATCCTTTGGTAGGATACACTAGTACCCCATAATATAATACCTGATTCATTTACAACATTAAAGGTTAATATTAAGGTCTGATAGGAGGCATTTTTCTTAACATTGAAAAAATGCATTGTTTTAGATATACAAAAACAGTAAAATTTGGGGTCACGGTGTGTACCCCCTATGGGGTCTATATTTATTTCCTTTGGTAGGGTACACTAGTACCCCGTAATATAATAGCTGGTCCAATTACAACATTAAAGGTTAATATTAAGGTCTTATAGGAGGCATTTTTTTTAACATTGAAAAATGCACTGTTTTAAATATACATACATAGTAAAATGCGGGGTCACACTGTGTACCCCCTATGGGCTCTAAAATTATTTCCTTTGGTAGGGTACACTAGTACCCCGTAGTTTAATACCTTGTCCAATTACAACATTAAAGGTCAATATTAAGGTCTGATAGCAGGCATTTTTCTTAACATTGAAAAATGCACTGTTTTAGATCTACATACATAGTAAAGTTCGGTGTCATGCTGGTAGGGTACACTAGTACCAGGTAATATAACACCTGGTCCACTTAAAATATTAAGGGTCAATATTAAGGTCTGATAGGTGGCTTTTTTAACATTAAGAAAAGAATTTGAATTTCTGCGTATAAAAGCCCTTCGGAAGGCGAATTTTTTCGAAACAAAGCTTCTCGCAACACTTTTGGAGATATACAAAAACAGTAAAATTCGGGGTCACGCTTTTTACCCCTATGGGGTCTATAATTTTTTTCTTTGGTAGGGTACACTAGTACAAGGTAATATAACACCTGGTCCAATTAAAACATTAAAGGTTAATATTAAGGTCTGATAGGAGGCATTTTTCTTAACATTGAAAAATGCACTGTTTTAGGTATACATACATAGTAAAATGCGGGGTCACGCTGTGTACCCCCTATGGTGTCTATAATTATTTCCTTTGGTAGGGTACACTAGTACCAGGTAATATAACACCTGGTTCACTTAAAATATTAAGGGTCAATATTAAGGTCTGATAGGAGGCTTTGTTAACATTGAGAAAAGACGTAGAATTTCTGCGTATAAAAGCCCTTCGGAAGGCGAATTTCTTCGAAATAAAGCTTCTCGCAACACTTTTTGAGGTTTACATACATAGAAAATTTATTTCTCTTGAAAAAAGACTTAGAATTTCTGCGTATAAAAGCCCTTCGGAAGGCGAATTTCTTCGAAATAAAGCTTCTCGCAACACTTTTGGAGATATACAAAAACAGTAAAATTCGGGGTCGCGCTGTGTACCCCCTATGAGTTCTATAATTATATCCTTTGGTAGGGTACACTAGTACCCCATAATATAATACCTGATTCATTTACAACATTAAAGGTTAATATTAAGGTCTGATAGGAGGCATTTTTCTTAACATTGAAAAAATGCATTGTTTTAGATATACAAAAACAGTAAAATTCGGGGTAACGGTGTGTACCCCCTATGGGGTCTATATTTATTTCCTTTGGTAGGGTACACTAGTACCCCATAATATAATACCTGATCCATTTACAACATTAAAGGTCAATATAAAGGTCTGATAGCAGGCATTTTTCTTAACATTGAAAAATGCACTGTTTTAGATATACATACATAGTAAAGTGCGGGGTCACACTGTGTACTCCCTATGGGCTCAAAAATTATTTCCTTTGGTAGGGTACACTAGTGCAAGGTAATATAACGCCTGGTCCACTTAAAATATTAAGGGTCAATATTAAGGTCTGATAGGAGGCTTTGTTAACATTAAGAAAAGACTTAGAATTTCTGCGTATAAAAGCCCTTCGGAATGCGAATTTCTTCGAAATAAAGCTTCTCGCAACACTTTTGGAGATATACAAAAACAGTAAAATTCGGGGTCGCGCTGTGTACCCCCTATGGGTTCTATATTTATTTCCTTTGGTAGGGTACACTAGTACCCCATAATATAATACCTGATCCATTTACAACATTAAAGGTTAATATTAAGGTCTGATAGGAGGCATTTTTCTTAACATTGAAAAATGCACTGTTTTAGATATACATACATAGTAAAGTGCGGGGTCACACTGTGTACCCCCTATGGGGTCTATAATTATTTCCTTTGGTAGTGTACACTAGTACCCCGTAATATAATACCTTGTCCAATTACAACATTAAAGGTTAATATTAAGGTCTGATAGGAGGCATTTTTCTTAACATTGAAATGCACTGTTTTAAATATACATACATAGTAAAATGCGGGGTCACACTATGTACCCCCTATGGGCTCTAAAATTATTTCCTTTGGTAGGGTACACTAGTACTCCGTAATATAATACCTGGTCCAATTACAACATTAAAGGTTAATATTAAGGTCTGATATGAAGCCATTTGTTAACAATGAGAAAAGACTTAAAATTGATCCGTATTAACGCTTTTCGGAAGGCGAATTTCCTCAAAATAAAGCTTCTCGCAACACTTTTGGAGATATACATACATAAAAAATTTATTTCTCCTCTTGAAAAAAGATTTAGAATTTCTGCCTATAAAAGCTCTTCAGAAGGCGAATTTCTTGGAAATAGAGCTTCTCGCGACACTATTTTAGATATACAAAAAGAGTAAAATTCGGGGTCACGCCGTGTACCCCCTATGGGGTCTATAATTATTTCCTTTGGTAGGGTACACCATTACAAGGTAATATAACACCTGGTCCAATTAAAACATTAAAGGTTAATATTAAGGTCTGATATGAAGCCATTTGTTAACAATGAGAAAAGACTTAAAATTGATCCGTATTAACGCTTTTCGGAAGGCGAACTTCCTCAAAATAAAGCTTCTCCCAAATACATACATAGAAAATTTATTTCTCTCGTAAAAGCACCGTGGCTACTGCGGTGTCCGGTGCGCCTCTGCCGGCCCTTGCAAATCCGAGGGAGAGAGTGTGATTTTCGTACCGGCCGGTCCGTACCCATATCCGCAGCAGGTCTGCAAGGTGAACAGCCTCAGGTCGATAGAACAATGTAGGTAAGAGAAGTCGGCAAGTTCGATCCGTAACTTCGGTATAAGGATTGATTGGGCCCGTCGGGTTGGGGTCCGAAGCGGATGTGGCACTGCACCGGGACTAGGCGGGACTGGCTGCAGCGTTGCAGTCCAGCCCGGACCAGTATCGGGGCCTTCCCGTGGAATGCCTCAGCTGCGCGGCGGGCCAAATTTCTTCACATCGAGAAAAGACTTAGAATTTTTTGCGTATAAATACTCTTCAGAAGTCGAATTTCTTCGAAATAAAGCTTCTTGCAACACTTTTGGAGATATACAAAAACAGTAAAATTCAGGGTCACGCTGTGTACCCCCTATCGGGTCTATAATTATTTCCTTTGGTAGGGTACACTAGTACCCCGTAATGTAACACCTGGTCTCATTAAAATATTAAGGGTCAATATTAAGGTCTGATATGGAGCCATTTGTTAACAATGAGAAAAGACTTAAAATTGCTCCGTATGAACGCTTTTCGGAAGGCGAATTACCTCAAAATAAAGCTTCTCCCAACACTTTTTGAGATATAAATACATAGAAAATCTATTTCTCCTCTTGAAAAAAGACTTAGAATTTCTGCGTATAAAAGCTCTTTAGAAGGCGAATTTCTTCGAAATAAAGCTTCTCGCAACACTTTTGGAGATATACAAAAACAGTAAAGTTCGGGGTCACGCTGTGTACCCCCTATGGGGTCTATAATTTTTTCCTATGGTAGTGTACACTAGTACCCCGTACTATAATACCATGTCCAATTACAACATTAAAGGTTAATACTAAGGTCTGATAGGAGGCATTTTTCTTAACATTGAAAAATGCACGGTTTTAGATATACATACATAGTAAAGTGCGGGGTCACACTGTGTACCCCCTATGGGGTCTATAATTGTTTCCTTTGGTAGGGTACACTAGTACCCCGTAATATAATACCTTGTCCAATTAAAATATTAAGGGTCAATATTAAGGTCTGATATGAAGCCTTTTGTTAACAATGAGAAAAGACTTAAAATTTCTCCGCATTAACGCTTTTCGGAAGGCGAATTTCTTAGAAATAAAGCTTCTCGCTACACTTTTGGAGATATACAAATACAGTAAAGTTCGGGGTCACGCTGTGTACCCCCTATGGGGTCTATAATTTTTTCCTATGGTAGGGTACACTAGTACCCCGTACTATAATACCATGTTCAATTACAACATTAAAGGTTAATACTAAGGTCTGATAGGAGGCATTTTTCTTAACATTGAAAAATGCACTGTTTTACGTATACATACATAGTAAAATGCGGGGTCACGCTGTGTATCCCCTATGGTGTCTATAATTGATTCCTTTGGTAGGGTACATTATTACAAGGTAATATAACACCTGGTCCAATTAAAACATTAAAGGTTAATATTAAGGTCTGATATTAGGCATTTTTCTTAACATTTTCCTTTGGTAGGGTACACTAGTACCCCGTAATATAATACCTGGTCCAATTACAACATTTAAGGTCAATATTATGGTCTGATATTAGGCATTTTCCTTAACATTGAAAAATGCACTGTTTTAGATATATATACATAGTAAAGTGCGGGGTCCCACCGTGTACCCCTATGGGCTCCAAAATTATTTCCTTTGGTAGGGTACACTAGTAGCAGGTAATATAACACCTGGTCCACTTAAAATATTAAGGGTCAATATTAAGTTCTGATAGGAGGCTTTGTTAACATTATGAAAAGACTTTGAATTTCAGCGTATAAAAGCCCTTCGGAAGGCGAATTTCTTCGAAATAAAGCTTCTCGCAACACTTTTGGAGTTATACAAAAACAGTAAAATTCGGGGTCACGCTGTGTACCCCCTATGGGGTCTATAATTTTTTCCTTTGTTAGGGTACATAAGTACAAGGTAATATAACACCTGGTCCAATTACAACATTAAAGGTTAATATTAAGGTCTGATAGGAGGCATTTTTCTTAACATTGAAAAATGCACTGTTTTAGGTATACATACATAGTAAAATGCGGGGTCACGCTGTGTACCCCCTATGGTGTCTATAATTATTTCCTTTGGTAGGGTACACTAGTACCAGGTAATAAAACACCTGGTCCACTTAAAATATTAAGGGTCAATATTAAGGTCTGATAGGAGGCTTTGTTAACATTGAGAAAAGACGTAGAATTTCTGCGTATAAAAGCTCTTCAGATGCGAATTTCTTCGAAATAAAGCTTCTCGCAACACTTTTGGAGATATACAAAAACAGTAAAATTCGGGGTCGCGCTGTGTACCCCCTATGGGGTCTATAATTTTTTCCTTTGGTAGGGTGCACTAGTACAAGGTAATATAACACCTGGTCCAATTAAAACATTAAATGTTAATATTAAGGTCTGATAGGAGGCATTTTTCTTAACATTGAAAAATGCACTGTTCTAGTTATACATACTTAGTAAACTGCGGGGTTACACTGTGTACCCCCTATGGGCTCTAAAATTATTTCCTTTGGTAGGGTACACTAGTTCCAGGTAATATAACACCTGGTCCACTTAAAATATTAAGGTCTGATAAGAGGCTTTGTTAACATTGAGAAAAGGCTTGAATTTCTGCGTATAAAAGCTCTTCAGAAGGCGAATTTCTTCGAAATAAAACTTCTCGCAACACTTATGGAGATATACAAAAACAGTAAAATTCAGGGTCACGCTGTGTACCCCCTATCGGGTCTATAATTATTTCCTTTGGTAGGGTACACTAGTACCCCGTAATGTAACACCTGGTCTCATTAAAATATTAAGGGTCAATATTAAGGTCTGATATGGAGCCATTTGTTAACAATGAGAAAAGACTTAAAATTGCTCCGTATGAACGCTTTTCGGAAGGCGAATTTCCTCAAAATAAAGCTTCTCCCAACACTTTTTGAGATATACATACATAGAAAATCTATTTCTCCTCTTGAAAAAAGACTTAGAATTTCTGCGTATAAAAGCTCTTTAGAAGGCGAATTTCTTCGAAATAAAGCTTCTCGCAACACTTTTGGAGATATACAAAAACAGTAAAGTTCGGGGTCACGCTGTGTACCCCCTATGGGGTCTATAATTTTTTCCTATGGTAGGGTACACTAGTACCCCGTACTATAATACCATGTCCAATTACAACATTAAAGGTTAATACTAAGGTCTGATAGGAGGCATTTTTCTTAACATTGAAAAATGCACTGTTTTAGATATACATACATAGTAAAGTGCGGGGTCACACTGTGTACCCCCTATGGGGTCTATAATTATTTCCTTTGGTAGGGTACACTAGTACCCCGTAATATAATACCTTGTCCAATTAAAATATTAAAGGTCAATATTAAGGTCTGATAGGAAGCCTCTTGTTAACAATGAGAAAAGACTTAAAATTTCTCCGCATTAACGCTTTTCGGAAGGCGAATTTCTTAGAAATAAAGCTTCTCGCAACACTTTTGGAGATATACAAAAACAGTAAAGTTCGGGGTCACGCTGTGTACCCCCTATGGGGTCTATAATTTTTTCCTATGGTAGGGTACACTAGTACCCCGTACTATAATACCATGTTCAATTACAACATTAAAGGTTAATACTAAGGTCTGATAGGAGGCATTTTTCTTAACATTGAAAAATGCACTGTTTTACGTATACATACATAGTAAAATGCGGGGTCACGCTGTGTATCCCCTATGGTGTCTATAATTGATTCCTTTGGTAGGGTACATTATTACAAGGTAATATAACACCTGGTCCAATTAAAACATTAAAGGTTAATATTAAGGTCTGATATTAGGCATTTTTCTTAACATTTTCCTTTGGTAGGGTACACTAGTACCCCGTAATATAATACCTGGTCCAATTACAACATTTAAGGTCAATATTATGGTCTGATATTAGGCATTTTCCTTAACATTGAAAAATGCACTGTTTTAGATATATATACATAGTAAAGTGCGGGGTCCCACCGTGTACCCCTATGGGCTCCAAAATTATTTCCTTTGGTAGGGTACACTAGTAGCAGGTAATATAACACCTGGTCCACTTAAAATATTAAGGGTCAATATTAAGTTCTGATAGGAGGCTTTGTTAACATTATGAAAAGACTTTGAATTTCAGCGTATAAAAGCCCTTCGGAAGGCGAATTTCTTCGAAATAAAGCTTCTCGCAACACTTTTGGAGTTATACAAAAACAGTAAAATTCGGGGTCACGCTGTGTACCCCCTATGGGGTCTATAATTTTTTCCTTTGTTAGGGTACATAAGTACAAGGTAATATAACACCTGGTCCAATTACAACATTAAAGGTTAATATTAAGGTCTGATAGGAGGCATTTTTCTTAACATTGAAAAATGCACTGTTTTAGGTATACATACATAGTAAAATGCGGGGTCACGCTGTGTACCCCCTATGGTGTCTATAATTATTTCCTTTGGTAGGGTACACTAGTACCAGGTAATAAAACACCTGGTCCACTTAAAATATTAAGGGTCAATATTAAGGTCTGATAGGAGGCTTTGTTAACATTGAGAAAAGACGTAGAATTTCTGCGTATAAAAGCTCTTCAGATGCGAATTTCTTCGAAATAAAGCTTCTCGCAACACTTTTGGAGATATACAAAAACAGTAAAATTCGGGGTCGCGCTGTGTACCCCCTATGGGGTCTATAATTTTTTCCTTTGGTAGGGTGCACTAGTACAAGGTAATATAACACCTGGTCCAATTAAAACATTAAATGTTAATATTAAGGTCTGATAGGAGGCATTTTTCTTAACATTGAAAAATGCACTGTTCTAGTTATACATACTTAGTAAACTGCGGGGTTACACTGTGTACCCCCTATGGGCTCTAAAATTATTTCCTTTGGTAGGGTACACTAGTTCCAGGTAATATAACACCTGGTCCACTTAAAATATTAAGGTCTGATAAGAGGCTTTGTTAACATTGAGAAAAGGCTTGAATTTCTGCGTATAAAAGCTCTTCAGAAGGCGAATTTCTTCGAAATAAAACTTCTCGCAACACTTATGGAGATATACAAAAACAGTAAAATTCAGGGTCACGCTGTGTACCCCCTATCGGGTCTATAATTATTTCCTTTGGTAGGGTACACTAGTACCCCGTAATGTAACACCTGGTCTCATTAAAATATTAAGGGTCAATATTAAGGTCTGATATGGAGCCATTTGTTAACAATGAGAAAAGACTTAAAATTGCTCCGTATGAACGCTTTTCGGAAGGCGAATTTCCTCAAAATAAAGCTTCTCCCAACACTTTTTGAGATATACATACATAGAAAATCTATTTCTCCTCTTGAAAAAAGACTTAGAATTTCTGCGTATAAAAGCTCTTTAGAAGGCGAATTTCTTCGAAATAAAGCTTCTCGCAACACTTTTGGAGATATACAAAAACAGTAAAGTTCGGGGTCACGCTGTGTACCCCCTATGGGGTCTATAATTTTTTCCTATGGTAGGGTACACTAGTACCCCGTACTATAATACCATGTCCAATTACAACATTAAAGGTTAATACTAAGGTCTGATAGGAGGCATTTTTCTTAACATTGAAAAATGCACTGTTTTAGATATACATACATAGTAAAGTGCGGGGTCACACTGTGTACCCCCTATGGGGTCTATAATTATTTCCTTTGGTAGGGTACACTAGTACCCCGTAATATAATACCTTGTCCAATTAAAATATTAAAGGTCAATATTAAGGTCTGATAGGAAGCCTCTTGTTAACAATGAGAAAAGACTTAAAATTTCTCCGCATTAACGCTTTTCGGAAGGCGAATTTCTTAGAAATAAAGCTTCTCGCAACACTTTTGGAGATATACAAAAACAGTAAAGTTCGGGGTCACGCTGTGTACCCCCTATGGGGTCTATAATTTTTTCCTATGGTAGGGTACACTAGTACCCCGTACTATAATACCATGTTCAATTACAACATTAAAGGTTAATACTAAGGTCTGATAGGAGGCATTTTTCTTAACATTGAAAAATGCACTGTTTTACGTATACATACATAGTAAAATGCGGGGTCACGCTGTATACCCCTTATGGTGTCTATAATTGATTCCTTTGGTAGGGTACATTATTACAAGGTAATATAACACCTGGTCCAATTAAAACATTAAAGGTTAATATTAAGGTCTGATATTAGGCATTTTTCTTAACATTGAAAAATGCACTGTTTTAGATATATATACATAGTAAAGTACGGGGTCCCACCGTGTACCCCCAATGGGGTCTATAATTATTTCCTTTGGTAGGGTACACTAGTACCCCGTAATATAATACCTGGTCCAATTACAACATTTAAGGTCAATATTAAGGTCTGATATTAGGCATTTTCCTTAACATTGAAAAATGCACTGTTTTAGATATATATACATAGTAAAGTGCGGGGTCCCACCGTGTACCCCTATGGGCTCCAAAATTATTTCCTTTGGTAGGGTACACTAGTAGCAGGTAATATAACACCTGGTCCACTTAAAATATTAAGGGTCAATATTAAGTTCTGATAGGAGGCTTTGTTAACATTATGAAAAGACTTTGAATTTCAGCGTATAAAAGCCCTTCGGAAGGCGAATTTCTTCGAAATAAAGCTTCTCGCAACACTTTTGGAGTTATACAAAAACAGTAAAATTCGGGGTCACGCTGTGTACCCCCTATGGGGTCTATAATTTTTTCCTTTGTTAGGGTACATAAGTACAAGGTAATATAACACCTGGTCCAATTACAACATAAAAGGTTAATATTAAGGTCTGATAGGAGGCATTTTTCTTAACATTGAAAAATGCACTGTTTTAGGTATACATACACAGTAAAATGCGGGGTCACGCTGTGTACCCCCTATGGTGTCTATAATTATTTCCTTTGGTAGGGTACACTAGTACCAGGTAATAAAACACCTGGTCCACTTAAAATATTAAGGGTCAATATTAAGGTCTGATAGGAGGCTTTGTTAACATTGAGAAAAGACGTAGAATTTCTGCGTATAAAAGCTCTTCAGATGCGAATTTCTTCGAAATAAAGCTTCTCGCAACACTTTTGGAGATATACAAAAACAGTAAAATTCGGGGTCGCGCTGTGTACCCCCTATGGGGTCTATAATTTTTTCCTTTGGTAGGGTGCACTAGTACAAGGTGATATAACACCTGGTCCAATTAAAACATTAAATGTTAATATTAAGGTCTGATAGGAGGCATTTTTCTTAACATTGAAAAATGCACTGTTCTAGTTATACATACTTAGTAAACTGCGGGGTTACACTGTGTACCCCCTATGGGCTCTAAAATTATTTCCTTTGGTAGGGTACACTAGTTCCAGGTAATATAACACCTGGTCCACTTAAAATATTAAGGTCTGATAAGAGGCTTTGTTAACATTGAGAAAAGACTTGAATTTCTGCGTATAAAAGCTCTTCAGAAGGCGAATTTCTTCGAAATAAAACTTCTCGCAACACTTATGGAGATATACAAAAACAGTAAAATTCAGGGTCACGCTGTGTACCCCCTATGGGGTCTATAATTTTTTCCTTTGGTAGGGTGCACTAGTACAAGGTAATATAACACCTGGTCCAATTAAAATATTAAGGGTCAATATTAAGGTCTGATATGGAGCCATTTGTTAACAATGAGAAAAGACTTAAAATTGCTCCGTATGAACGCTTTTCGGAAGGCGAATTTCCTCAAAATAAAGCTTCTCCCAACACTTTTTGAGATATACATACATAGAAAATCTATTTCTCCTCTTGAAAAAAGACTTAGAATTTCTGCGTATAAAAGCTCTTTAGAAGGCGAATTTCTTCGAAATAAAGCTTCTCGCAACACTTTTGGAGATATACAAAAACAGTAAAGTTCGGGGTCACGCTGTGTACCCCCTATGGGGTCTATAATTTTTTCCTATGGTAGGGTACACTAGTACCCCGTACTATAATACCATGTCCAATTACAACATTAAAGGTTAATACTAAGGTCTGATAGGAGGCATTTTTCTTAACATTGAAAAATGCACTGTTTTAGATATACATACATAGTAAAGTGCGGGGTCACACTGTGTACCCCCTATGGGGTCTATAATTATTTCCTTTGGTAGGGTACACTAGTACCCCGTAATATAATACCTTGTCCAATTAAAATATTAAAGGTCAATATTAAGGTCTGATAGGAAGCCTCTTGTTAACAATGAGAAAAGACTTAAAATTTCTCCGCATTAACGCTTTTCGGAAGGCGAATTTCTTAGAAATAAAGCTTCTCGCAACACTTTTGGAGATATACAAAAACAGTAAAGTTCGGGGTCACGCTGTGTACCCCCTATGGGGTCTATAATTTTTTCCTATGGTAGGGTACACTAGTACCCCGTACTATAATACCATGTTCAATTACAACATTAAAGGTTAATACTAAGGTCTGATAGGAGGCATTTTTCTTAACATTGAAAAATGCACTGTTTTACGTATACATACATAGTAAAATGCGGGGTCACGCTGTATACCCCTTATGGTGTCTATAATTGATTCCTTTGGTAGGGTACATTATTACAAGGTAATATAACACCTGGTCCAATTAAAACATTAAAGGTTAATATTAAGGTCTGATATTAGGCATTTTTCTTAACATTGAAAAATGCACTGTTTTAGATATATATACATAGTAAAGTACGGGGTCCCACCGTGTACCCCCAATGGGGTCTATAATTATTTCCTTTGGTAGGGTACACTAGTACCCCGTAATATAATACCTGGTCCAATTACAACATTTAAGGTCAATATTAAGGTCTGATATTAGGCATTTTCCTTAACATTGAAAAATGCACTGTTTTAGATATATATACATAGTAAAGTGCGGGGTCCCACCGTGTACCCCTATGGGCTCCAAAATTATTTCCTTTGGTAGGGTACACTAGTAGCAGGTAATATAACACCTGGTCCACTTAAAATATTAAGGGTCAATATTAAGTTCTGATAGGAGGCTTTGTTAACATTATGAAAAGACTTTGAATTTCAGCGTATAAAAGCCCTTCGGAAGGCGAATTTCTTCGAAATAAAGCTTCTCGCAACACTTTTGGAGTTATACAAAAACAGTAAAATTCGGGGTCACGCTGTGTACCCCCTATGGGGTCTATAATTTTTTCCTTTGTTAGGGTACATAAGTACAAGGTAATATAACACCTGGTCCAATTACAACATAAAAGGTTAATATTAAGGTCTGATAGGAGGCATTTTTCTTAACATTGAAAAATGCACTGTTTTAGGTATACATACACAGTAAAATGCAGGGTCACGCTGTGTACCCCCTATGGTGTCTATAATTATTTCCTTTGGTAGGGTACACTAGTACCAGGTAATAAAACACCTGGTCCACTTAAAATATTAAGGGTCAATATTAAGGTCTGATAGGAGGCTTTGTTAACATTGAGAAAAGACGTAGAATTTCTGCGTATAAAAGCTCTTCAGATGCGAATTTCTTCGAAATAAAGCTTCTCGCAACACTTTTGGAGATATACAAAAACAGTAAAATTCGGGGTCGCGCTGTGTACCCCCTATGGGGTCTATAATTTTTTCCTTTGGTAGGGTGCACTAGTACAAGGTAATATAACACCTGGTCCAATTAAAACATTAAATGTTAATATTAAGGTCTGATAGGAGGCATTTTTCTTAACATTGAAAAATGCACTGTTCTAGTTATACATACTTAGTAAACTGCGGGGTTACACTGTGTACCCCCTATGGGCTCTAAAATTATTTCCTTTGGTAGGGTACACTAGTTCCAGGTAATATAACACCTGGTCCACTTAAAATATTAAGGTCTGATAAGAGGCTTTGTTAACATTGAGAAAAGACTTGAATTTCTGCGTATAAAAGCTCTTCAGAAGGCGAATTTCTTCGAAATAAAACTTCTCGCAACACTTATGGAGATATACAAAAACAGTAAAATTCAGGGTCACGCTGTGTACCCCCTATGGGGTCTATAATTTTTTCCTTTGGTAGGGTGCACTAGTACAAGGTAATATAACACCTGGTCCAATTAAAACATTAAATGTTAATATTAAGGTCTGATAGGAGGCATTTTTCTTAACATTGAAAAATGCACTGTTCTAGTTATACATACTTAGTAAACTGCGGGGTTACACTGTGTACCCCCTATGGGCTCTAAAATTATTTCCTTTGGTAGGGTACACTAGTTCCAGGTAATATAACACCTGGTCCACTTAAAATATTAAGGTCTGATAAGAGGCTTTGTTAACATTGAGAAAAGGCTTGAATTTCTGCGTATAAAAGCTCTTCAGAAGGCGAATTTCTTCGAAATAAAACTTCTCGCAACACTTATGGAGATATACAAAAACAGTAAAATTCAGGGTCACGCTGTGTACCCCCTATCGGGTCTATAATTATTTCCTTTGGTAGGGTACACTAGTACCCCGTAATGTAACACCTGGTCTCATTAAAATATTAAGGGTCAATATTAAGGTCTGATATGGAGCCATTTGTTAACAATGAGAAAAGACTTAAAATTGCTCCGTATGAACGCTTTTCGGAAGGCGAATTTCCTCAAAATAAAGCTTCTCCCAACACTTTTTGAGATATACATACATAGAAAATCTATTTCTCCTCTTGAAAAAAGACTTAGAATTTCTGCGTATAAAAGCTCTTTAGAAGGCGAATTTCTTCGAAATAAAGCTTCTCGCAACACTTTTGGAGATATACAAAAACAGTAAAGTTCGGGGTCACGCTGTGTACCCCCTATGGGGTCTATAATTTTTTCCTATGGTAGGGTACACTAGTACCCCGTACTATAATACCATGTCCAATTACAACATTAAAGGTTAATACTAAGGTCTGATAGGAGGCATTTTTCTTAACATTGAAAAATGCACTGTTTTAGATATACATACATAGTAAAGTGCGGGGTCACACTGTGTACCCCCTATGGGGTCTATAATTATTTCCTTTGGTAGGGTACACTAGTACCCCGTAATATAATACCTTGTCCAATTAAAATATTAAAGGTCAATATTAAGGTCTGATAGGAAGCCTCTTGTTAACAATGAGAAAAGACTTAAAATTTCTCCGCATTAACGCTTTTCGGAAGGCGAATTTCTTAGAAATAAAGCTTCTCGCAACACTTTTGGAGATATACAAAAACAGTAAAGTTCGGGGTCACGCTGTGTACCCCCTATGGGGTCTATAATTTTTTCCTATGGTAGGGTACACTAGTACCCCGTACTATAATACCATGTTCAATTACAACATTAAAGGTTAATACTAAGGTCTGATAGGAGGCATTTTTCTTAACATTGAAAAATGCACTGTTTTACGTATACATACATAGTAAAATGCGGGGTCACGCTGTATACCCCTTATGGTGTCTATAATTGATTCCTTTGGTAGGGTACATTATTACAAGGTAATATAACACCTGGTCCAATTAAAACATTAAAGGTTAATATTAAGGTCTGATATTAGGCATTTTTCTTAACATTGAAAAATGCACTGTTTTAGATATATATACATAGTAAAGTACGGGGTCCCACCGTGTACCCCCAATGGGGTCTATAATTATTTCCTTTGGTAGGGTACACTAGTACCCCGTAATATAATACCTGGTCCAATTACAACATTTAAGGTCAATATTAAGGTCTGATATTAGGCATTTTCCTTAACATTGAAAAATGCACTGTTTTAGATATATATACATAGTAAAGTGCGGGGTCCCACCGTGTACCCCTATGGGCTCCAAAATTATTTCCTTTGGTAGGGTACACTAGTAGCAGGTAATATAACACCTGGTCCACTTAAAATATTAAGGGTCAATATTAAGTTCTGATAGGAGGCTTTGTTAACATTATGAAAAGACTTTGAATTTCAGCGTATAAAAGCCCTTCGGAAGGCGAATTTCTTCGAAATAAAGCTTCTCGCAACACTTTTGGAGTTATACAAAAACAGTAAAATTCGGGGTCACGCTGTGTACCCCCTATGGGGTCTATAATTTTTTCCTTTGTTAGGGTACATAAGTACAAGGTAATATAACACCTGGTCCAATTACAACATAAAAGGTTAATATTAAGGTCTGATAGGAGGCATTTTTCTTAACATTGAAAAATGCACTGTTTTAGGTATACATACACAGTAAAATGCAGGGTCACGCTGTGTACCCCCTATGGTGTCTATAATTATTTCCTTTGGTAGGGTACACTAGTACCAGGTAATAAAACACCTGGTCCACTTAAAATATTAAGGGTCAATATTAAGGTCTGATAGGAGGCTTTGTTAACATTGAGAAAAGACGTAGAATTTCTGCGTATAAAAGCTCTTCAGATGCGAATTTCTTCGAAATAAAGCTTCTCGCAACACTTTTGGAGATATACAAAAACAGTAAAATTCGGGGTCGCGCTGTGTACCCCCTATGGGGTCTATAATTTTTTCCTTTGGTAGGGTGCACTAGTACAAGGTAATATAACACCTGGTCCAATTAAAACATTAAATGTTAATATTAAGGTCTGATAGGAGGCATTTTTCTTAACATTGAAAAATGCACTGTTCTAGTTATACATACTTAGTAAACTGCGGGGTTACACTGTGTACCCCCTATGGGCTCTAAAATTATTTCCTTTGGTAGGGTACACTAGTTCCAGGTAATATAACACCTGGTCCACTTAAAATATTAAGGTCTGATAAGAGGCTTTGTTAACATTGAGAAAAGACTTGAATTTCTGCGTATAAAAGCTCTTCAGAAGGCGAATTTCTTCGAAATAAAACTTCTCGCAACACTTATGGAGATATACAAAAACAGTAAAATTCAGGGTCACGCTGTGTACCCCCTATCGGGTCTATAATTATTTCCTTTGGTAGGGTACACTAGTACCCCGTAATGTAACACCTGGTCTCATTAAAATATTAAGGGTCAATATTAAGGTCTGATATGGAGCCATTTGTTAACAATGAGAAAAGACTTAAAATTGCTCCGTATGAACGCTTTTCGGAAGGCGAATTTCCTCAAAATAAAGCTTCTCCCAACACTTTTTGAGATATACATACATAGAAAATCTATTTCTCCTCTTGAAAAAAGACTTAGAATTTCTGCGTATAAAAGCTCTTTAGAAGGCGAATTTCTTCGAAATAAAGCTTCTCGCAACACTTTTGGAGATATACAAAAACAGTAAAGTTCGGGGTCA
Organism: Parasteatoda lunata; assembly: GCA_949128135.1. NCBI lineage: Eukaryota > Metazoa > Arthropoda > Arachnida > Araneae > Theridiidae > Parasteatoda > Parasteatoda lunata. The sequence goes on from OX421980.1 coordinate 101,335,645, forward strand.
CGCTATGTACCCCCTATGGGGTCTATAATTTTTTCCTATGGTAGGGTACACTAGTACCCCGTACCAAAATACCATGTCCAATTACAACATTAAAGGTTAATACTAAGGTCTGATAGGAGGCATTTTTCTTAACATTGAAAAATGCACTGTTTTAGATATACATACATAGTAAAGTGCGGGGTCACACTGTGTACCCCCTATGGGGTCTATAATTATTTCCTTTGGTAGGGTACACTAGTACCCCGTAATATAATACCTTGTCCAATTAAAATATTAAGGGTCAATATTAAGGTCTGATATGAAGCCTCTTGTTAACAATGAGAAAAGACTTAAAATTTCTCCGCATTAACGCTTTTCGGAAGGCGAATTTCTTAGAAATAAAGCTTCTCGCAACACTTTTGGAGATATACAAAAACAGTAAAGTTCGGGGTCACGCTGTGTACCCCCTATGGGGTCTATAATTTTTTCCTATGGTAGGGTACACTAGTACCCCGTACTATAATACCATGTTCAATTACAACATTAAAGGTTAATACTAAGGTCTGATAGGAGGCATTTTTCTTAACATTGAAAAATGCACTGTTTTACGTATACATACATAGTAAAATGCGGGGTCACGCTGTGTACCCCCTATGGTGTCTATAATTGATTCCTTTGGTAGGGTACATTATTACAAGGTAATATAACACCTGGTCCAATTAAAACATTAAAGGTTAATATTAAGGTCTGATATTAGGCATTTTTCTTAACATTGAAAAATGCACTGTTTTAGATATATATACATAGTAAAGTACGGGGTCCCACCGTGTACCCCCTATGGGGTCTATAATTATTTCCTTTGGTAGGGTACACTAGTACTCCGTAATATAATACCTGGTCCAATTACAACATTTAAGGTCAATATTAAGGTCTGATATTAGGCATTTTCCTTAACATTGAAAAATGCACTGTTTTAGATATATATACATAGTAAAGTGCGGGGTCCCACCGTGTACCCCTATGGGCTCCAAAATTATTTCCTTTGGTAGGGTACACTAGTAGCAGGTAATATAACACCTGGTCCACTTAAAATATTAAGGGTCAATATTAAGTTCTGATAGGAGGCTTTGTTAACATTATGAAAAGACTTTGAATTTCAGCGTATAAAAACCCTTCGGAAGGCGAATTTCTTCGAAATAAAGCTTCTCGCAACACTTTTGGAGTTATACAAAAACAGTAAAATTCGGGGTCACGCTGTGTACCCCCTATGGGGTCTATAATTTTTTCCTTTGTTAGGGTACATAAGTACAAGGTAATATAACACCTGGTCCAATTACAACATTAAAGGTTAATATTAAGGTCTGATAGGAGGCATTTTTCTTAACATTGAAAAATGCACTGTTTTAGGTATACATACATAGTAAAATGCGGGGTCACGCTGTGTACCCCCTAAGGTGTCTATAATTATTTCCTTTGGTAGGGTACACTAGTACCAGGTAATAAAACACCTGGTCCACTTAAAATATTAAGGGTCAATATTAAGGTCTGATAGGAGGCTTTGTTAACATTGAGAAAAGACGTAGAATTTCTGCGTATAAAAGCTCTTCAGAAGGCGAATTTCTTCGAAATAAAGCTTCTCGCAACACTTTTGGAGATATACAAAAACAGTAAAATTCGGGGTCGCGCTGTGTACCCCCTATGGGGTCTATAATTTTTTCCCTTGGTAGGGTGCACTAGTACAAGGTAATATAACACCTGGTCCAATTAAAACATTAAATGTTAATATTAAGGTCTGATAGGAGGCATTTTTCTTAACATTGAAAAATGCACTGTTCTAGTTATACATACTTAGTAAACTGCGGGGTTACACTGTGTACCCCCTATGGGCTCTAAAATTATTTCCTTTGGTAGGGTACACTAGTTCCAGGTAATATAACACCTGGTCCACTTAAAATATTAAGGTCTGATAAGAGGCTTTGTTAACATTGAGAAAAGACTTGAATTTCTGCGTATAAAAGCTCTTCAGAAGGCGAATTTCTTCGAAATAAAACTTCTCGCAACACTTATGGAGATATACAAAAACAGTAAAATTTGGGGTCACGCTGTGTACCCCCTATGGGGTCTATAATTATTTCCTTTGGTAGGGTACATTATTACCCCGTACTATAATAGCTTGTCCAATTATAACATTAAAGGTTAATATTAAGGTCTGACAGGAGGCATTTTTCTTAACATTGAAATATGCACTGTTTTAGTTATACATACATAGGAATATGCAGGGTCACACTGTGTACCCCCTATGGGCTCTAAAATTATTTTCTTTGGTAGGGTACACTAGTACCCCGTACTTTAATACCTTGTCCAATTACAACATTAAAGGTCAATATTAAGGTCTGATAGCAGGCATTTTTCTTAACATTGAAAAATGCACTGTTTTAGATATACAAAAACAGTAAAATTCGGGGTCACGGTGTGTACCCCCTATGGGGTCTATATTTATTTCCTTTGGTAGGGTACACTAGTACCCCGTAATATAATAGCTGGTCCAATTACAACATTAAAGGTTAATATTAAGGTCTGATAGGAGGCATTTTTTTTAACATTGAAAAATGCACTGTTTTAAATATACATACATAGTAAAATGCGGGGTCACACTGTGTACCCCCTATGGGCTCTAAAATTATTTCCTTTGGTAGGGTACACTAGTACCCCGTACTTTAATACCTTGTCCAATTACAACATTAAAGGTCAATATTAAGGTCTGATAGCAGGCATTTTTCTTAACATTGAAAAATGCACTGTTTTAGATATACATACATAGTAAAGTGCGGGGTCACGCTGTGTACCTCCTATGGGCTCTAAAATTATTTCCTTTGGTAGGGTACACTAGTGACCCGTAATATAATACCTGGTCCAATCACAATATTAAAGGTTAATATTAAGGTCTGATATGAAGCCATTTGTTAACAATGAGAAAAGACTTAAAATTGATCTGTATTAACGCTTTTCGGATATACATACATAGAAAATCTATTTCTCCTCTTGAAAAAAGACTTAGAATTTCTGCGTATAAAAGCTCTTTAGAAGGCGAATTTCTTCGAAATAAAGCTTCTCGCAACACTTTTGGAGATATACAAAAACAGTAAAGTTCGGGGTCACGCTGTGTACCCCCTATGGGGTCTATAATTATTTCCTTTGGTAGGGTACACTAGTACCCCGTAATATAATACCTTGTCCAATTAAAATATTAAGGGTCAATATTAAGGTCTGATATGAAGCCTTTTGTTAACAATGAGAAAAGACTTAAAATATCTCCGCATTAACGCTTTTCGGAAGGCGAATTTCTTAGAAATAAAGCTTCTCGCAACACTTTTTGAGGTATACATACAAAGAAAATTTATTTCTCTTTAAAAAAGACTTAGAATTTCTCCGTATAAAAGCTATTCAGAAGGCGAATTTCTGCGAAATAAGACGTTTCGCATTACTATTTCAGATGGACATACATTGCGGGGTCACACCGTGTACCCCCTATGGGGTCTATAATTGATTCCTTTGGTATGGTCCATTATTACAAGGTAATATAATACCTTGTCCAATTACAACATTAAAGGTCAATATTAAGGTCTGATAGCAGGCATTTTTCTTAACATTGAAAAATGCACTGTTTTATATATATATACATAGTTAAGTGCGGGGTCCCACCGTGTACCCCCTATGGGCTGTAGAATTATTTCCTTTGGTAGGGTACTCTAGTACCAGGTAATATAACACCTGGTCCACTTAAAATATTAAGGGTCAATATTAAGGTCTGATAGGAGGCTTTGTTAACATTAAGAAAAGACTTTGAATTTCAGCGTATAAAAGCCCTTCGGAAGGCGAATTTCTTCGAAATAAAGCTTCTCGCAACACTTTTGGAGATATACAAAAACAGTAAAATTCGGGGTCGCGCTGTGTACCCCCTATGGGTTCTATATTTATTTCCTTTGGTAGGGTACACTAGTACCCCATAATATAATACCTGATCCATTTACAACATTAAAGGTTAATATTAAGGTCTGATAGGAGGCATTTTTCTTAACATTAAAATGCACTGTTTTAGATATACATACATAGTAAAGTGTGGGGTCACACTGTGTACCCCCTATGGGGTCTATATTTATATCCTTTGGTAGGGTACACTAGTACCCAATACTATAATACCTTGTCCAATTACAACATTAAAGGTTAATATTAAGGTCTGATAGGAGGCATTTTTCTTAACATTGAAATGCACTGTTTTAAATATACATACATAGTAAAATGCGGGGTCACACTGTGTACCCCCTATGGGCTCTAAAATTATTTCCTTTGGTAGGGTACACTAGTATCAGGTAATATAACGCCTAGTCCACTTAAAATATTAAGGGTCAATATTAAGGTCTGATAGGAGGTTTTGTTAACATTAAGAAAAGACTTTGAATTTCAGCGTATAAAAGCCCTTCGGAAGGCGAATTTCTTCGAAATAAAGCTTCTCGCAACACTTTTGGACATATACAAAAACAGTAAAATTCGGGGTCGCGCTGTGTACCCCCTATGGATTCTATAATTATATCCTTTGGTAGGATACACTAGTACCCCATAATATAATACCTGATTCATTTACAACATTAAAGGTTAATATTAAGGTCTGATAGGAGGCATTTTTCTTAACATTGAAAAAATGCATTGTTTTAGATATACAAAAACAGTAAAATTCGGGGTCACGGTGTGTACCCCCTATGGGGTCTATATTTATTTCCTTTGGTAGGGTACACTAGTACCCCGTAATATAATAGCTGGTCCAATTACAACATTAAAGGTTAATATTAAGGTCTTATAGGAGGCATTTTTTTTAACATTGAAAAATGCACTGTTTTAAATATACATACATAGTAAAATGCGGGGTCACACTGTGTACCCCCTATGGGCTCTAAAATTATTTCCTTTGGTAGGGTAAACTAGTACCCCGTACTTTAATACCTTGTCCAATTACAACATTAAAGGTCAATATTAAGGTCTGATAGCAGGCATTTTTCTTAACATTGAAAAATGCACTGTTTTAGATATACATACATAGTAAAGTGCGGGGTCACGCTATGTACCTCCTATGGGCTCTAAAATTATTTCCTTTGGTAGGGTACACTAGTGACCCGTAATATAATACCTGGTCCAATCACAATATTAAAGGTTAATATTAAGGTCTGATATGAAGCCATTTGTTAACAATGAGAAAAGACTTAAAATTGATCCGTATTAACGCTTTTCGGAAGGCGAATTTCCTCAAAATAAAGCTTCTCCCAACACTTTTTGAGATATACATACATAGAAAATCTATTTCTCCTCTTGAAAAAAGACTTAGAATTTCTGCGTATAAAAGCTCTTTAGAAGGCGAATTTCTTCGAAATAAGACTTTTCGCAACACTTTTGGAGATATACAAAAACAGTAAAATTCGGGGTCACGCTGTGTACCCCCTATGGGGTCTATAATTTTTTCCTTTGGTAGGGTACACTAGTATCCCGTACTATAATACCTTGTCCAATTACAACATTAAAGGTCAATATTGAGGTCTGATAGCAGGCATTTTTCTTAACATTGAAAAATGCACTGTTTTAGATATACATACATAGTAAAGTGCGGGGTCACACTGTGTACCCCCTATGGGCTCTAAAATTATTTCCTTTGGTAGGGTACACAACTACCCCGTAATATAACACCTGGTCCAATTAAAACATTAAAGGTCAATATTAAGGTCTGATATTAGGCATTTTTCTTAACATTGAAAAATGCACTGTTTTAGATATATATACAGAGTAAAGTGCGGGGTCCCACCGTGTACCCCCTATGGGGTCTATAATTATTTCCTTTGTAGGGTACACAGCTACCCCGTAATATAATACCTGGTCCAATTACAAGATTAAAGGTCAATATTAAGGTCTGATAGCAGGCATTTTTCTTAACATTGAAAAATGCACTGTTTTAGATATACATACATAGTAAAGTGCGGGGTCACACTGTGTACCCCCTATGGGCTCTAAAATTATTTCCTTTGGTAGGGTACACTAGTGCAAGGTAATATAACGCCTGGTCCACTTAAAATATTAAGGGTCAATATTAAGGTCTGATAGGAGGCTTTGTTAACATTGAGAAAAGACTTAGAATTTCTGCGTATAAAAGCTCTTCGGAAGGCGAATTTCTTCGAAATAAAGCTTCTCGCAACACTATTTAAGATATACAAAATCAGAAAAATTCGGGGTCACGCTGTGTACCCCCTATGGGATCTATAATTATTTCCTTTGGTAGGGTACACTAGTACCAGGTAATATAACACCTGGTCCACTTAAAATATTAAGGGTCAATATTAAGGTCTGATAGGAGGCTTTGTTAACATTGAGAAAAGACGTAGAATTTCTTCCTATAAAAGCTCTTCAGAAGGCGAATTTCTTCGAAATAAAGCTTCTCGCAATACTTATGGAGATATACAAAAACAGTAAAATTCGGGGTCGCGCTGTGTACCCCCTATGGGATCTATAATTATTTCCTTTGGTAGGGTACACTAGTACCCCGTAATATAATACCTTGTCCAATTACAACATTAAAGGTTAATATTAAGGCCTGATAGGAGGCATTTTTCTTAACATTGAAAAAATGCACTGTTTTATATATACATAAATAGTGAAGTTCGGGGTCACGCTGCACTGTTTTAGATATATATACATAGTAAAGTGCGGGGTCCCACCGTGTACCCCCTATGGGCTCTAAAGTTATTTCCTTTGGTAGGGTACACTAGTACCAGGTAATATAACACCTGGTCCACTTAAAATATTAAGGGTCAATTTTAAGGTCTGATAGGTGGCTTTTTTAACATTAAGAAAAGACTTTGAATTTCTGCGTATAAAAGCCCTTCGGAAGGCGAATTTCTTCGAAACAAAGCTTCTCGCAACACTTTTGGAGATATACAAAAACAGTAAAATTCGGGGTCACGCTTTTTACCCCTATGGGGTCTATAATTTTTTTCTTTGGTAGGGTACACTAGTACAAGGTAATATAACACCTGGTCCAATTAAAACATTAAAGGTTAATATTAAGGTCTGATAGAAGGCATTTTTCTTAACATTGAAAAATGCACTGTTTTAGGTATACATACATAGTAAAATGCGGGGTCACGCTGTGTACCCCCTATGGTGTCTATAATTATTTCCTTTGGTAGGGTACACTAGTACCAGGTAATATAACACCTGGTTCACTTAAAATATTAAGGGTCACTATTAAGGTCTGATAGGAGGCTTTGTTAACATTGAGAAAAGACGTAGAATTTCTGCGTATAAAAGCCCTTCGGAAGGCGAATTTCTTCGAAATAAAGCTTCTCGCAACACTTTTTGAGGTTTACATACATAGAAAATTTATTTCTCTTGAAAAAAGACTTAGAATTTCTGCGTATAAAAGCCCTTCGGAAGGCGAATTTCTTCGAAATAAAGCTTCTCGCAACACTTTTGGAGATATACAAAAACAGTAAAATTCGGGGTCGCGCTGTGTACCCCCTATGAGTTCTATAATTATATCCTTTGGTAGGGTACACTAGTTCCCCATAATATAATACCTGATTCATTTACAACATTAAAGGTTAATATTAAGGTCTGATAGGAGGCATTTTTCTTAACATTGAAAAAATGCATTGTTTTAGATATACAAAAACAGTAAAATTCGGGGTAACGGTGTGTACCCCCTATGGGGTCTATATTTATTTCCTTTGGTAGGGTACACTAGTACCCCATAATATAATACCTGATCCATTTACAACATTAAAGGTCAATATAAAGGTCTGATAGCAGACATTTTTCTTAACATTGAAAAATGCACTGTTTTAGATATACATACATAGTAAAGTGCGGGGTCACACTGTGTACTCCCTATGGGCTCAAAAATTATTTCCTTTGGTAGGGTACACTAGTGCAAGGTAATATAACGCCTGGTCCACTAAAAATATTAAGGGTCAATACTAAGGTCTGATAGGAGGCTTTGTTAACATTAAGAAAAGACTTAGAATTTCTGCGTATAAAAGCCCTTCGGAATGCGAATTTCTTCGAAATAAAGCTTCTCGCAACACTTTTGGAGATATACAAAAACAGTAAAATTCGGGGTCGCGCTGTGTATCCCCTATGGGTTCTATATTTATTTCCTTTGGTAGGGTACACTAGTACCCCATAATATAATACCTGATCCATTTACAACATTAAAGGTTAATATTAAGGTCTGATAGGAGGCATTTTTCTTAACATTGAAAAATGCACTGTTTTAGATATACATACATAGTAAAGTGCGGGGTCACACTGTGTACCCCCTATGGGGTCTATATTTATTTCCTTTGGTAGGGTACACTAGTACCCCGTAATATAATACCTGGTCCAATTACAACATTAAAGGTTAATATTAAGGTCTGATATGAAGCCATTTGTTAACAATGAGAAAAGACTTAAAATTGATCCGTATTAACGCTTTTCGGAAGGCGAATTTCCTCAAAATAAAGCTTCTCGCTACACTTTTGGAGATATACATACATAAAAAATTTATTTCTCCTCTTGAAAAAAGATTTAGAATTTCTGCCTATAAAAGCTCTTCAGAAGGCGAATTTCTTGGAAATAGAGCTTCTCGCGACACTATTTTAGATATACAAAAAGAGTAAAATTCGGGGTCACGCCGTGTACCCCCTATGGGGTCTATAATTATTTCCTTTGGTAGGGTACACCATTACAAGGTAATATAACACCTGGTCCAATTAAAACATTAAAGGTTAATATTAAGCTCTGATAGGAGGCTTTGTTGTTATTGAGAAAGGACTTAGAATTTTTCCGTATTAACGCTTTTCGGAAGGCGAACTTCCTCAAAATAAAGCTTCTCCCAAATACATACATAGAAAATTTATTTCTCTCGTAAAAGCACCGTGGCTACTGCGGTGTCCGGTGCGCCTCTGCCGGCCCTTGCAAATCCGAGGGAGAGAGTGTGATTTTCGTACCGGCCGGTCCGTACCCATATCCGCAGCAGGTCTGCAAGGTGAACAGCCTCAGGTCGATAGAACAATGTAGGTAAGAGAAGTCGGCAAGTTCGATCCGTAACTTCGGTATAAGGATTGATTGGGCCCGTCGGGTTGGGGTCCGAAGCGGATGTGGCACTGCACCGGGACTAGGCGGGACTGGCTGCAGCGTTGCTGTCCAGCCCGGACCAGTATCGGGGCCTTCCCGTGGAATGCCTCAGCTGCGCGGCGGGCCAAATTTCTTCACATCGAGAAAAGACTTAGAATTTTTTGCGTATAAATACTCTTCAGAAGTCGAATTTCTTCGAAATAAAGCTTCTCGCAACACTTTTGGAGATATACAAAAACAGTAAAATTCAGGGTCACGCTGTGTACCCCCTATCGGGTCTATAATTATTTCCTTTGGTAGGGTACACTAGTACCCCGTAATGTAACACCTGGTCTCATTAAAATATTAAGGGTCAATATTAAGGTCTGATATGGAGCCATTTGTTAACAATGAGAAAAGACTTAAAATTGCTCCGTATGAACGCTTTTCGGAAGGCGAATTTCCTCAAAATAAAGCTTCTCCCAACACTTTTTGAGATATACATACATAGAAAATCTATTTCTCCTCTTGAAAAAAGACTTAGAATTTCTGCGTATAAAAGCTCTTTAGAAGGCGAATTTCTTCGAAATAAAGCTTCTCGCAACACTTTTGGAGATATACAAAAACAGTAAAGTTCGGGGTCACGCTGTGTACCCCCTATGGGGTCTATAATTTTTTCCTATGGTAGGGTACACTAGTACCCCGTACTATAATACCATGTCCAATTACAACATTAAAGGTTAATACTAAGGTCTGATAGGAGGCATTTTTCTTAACATTGAAAAATGCACTGTTTTAGATGTACATACATAGTAAAGTGCGGGGTCACACTGTGTACCCCCTATGGGGTCTATAATTATTTCCTTTGGTAGGGAACACTAGTACCCCGTAATATAATACCTTGTCCAATTAAAATATTAAGGGTCAATATTAAGGTCTGATATGAAGCCTTTTGTTAACAATGAGAAAAGACTTAAAATTTCTCCGCATTAACGCTTTTCGGAAGGCGAATTTCTTAGAAATAAAGCTTCTCGCAACACTTTTGGAGATATACAAAAACAGTAAAGTTCGTGGTCACGCTGTGTACCCCCTATGGGGTCTATAATTTTTTCCTATGGTAGGGTACACTAGTACCCCGTACTATAATACCATGTTCAATTACAACATTAAAGGTTAATACTAAGGTCTGATAGGAGGCATTTTTCTTAACATTGAAAAATGCACTGTTTTACGTATACATACATAGTAAAATGCGGGGTCACGCTGTGTACCCCCTATGGTGTCTATAATTGATTCCTTTGGTAGGGTACATTATTACAAGGTAATATAACACCTGGTCCAATTAAAACATTAAAGGTTAATATTAAGGTCTGATATTAGGCATTTTTCTTAACATTGAAAAATGCACTGTTTTAGATATATATACATAGTAAAGTACGGGGTCCCACCGTGTACCCCCTATGGGGTCTATAATTATTTCCTTCGGTAGGGTACACTAGTACCCCGTAATATAATACCTGGTCCAATTACAACATTTAAGGTCAATATTAAGGTCTGATATTAGGCATTTTCCTTAACATTGAAAAATGCACTGTTTTAGATATATATACATAGTAAAGTGCGGGGTCCCACCGTGTACCCCTATGGGCTCCAAAATTATTTCCTTTGGTAGGGTACACTAGTAGCAGGTAATATAACACCTGGTCCACTTAAAATATTAAGGGTCAATATTAAGTTCTGATAGGAGGCTTTGTTAACATTATGAAAAGACTTTGAATTTCAGCGTATAAAAGCCCTTCGGAAGGCGAATTTCTTCGAAATAAAGCTTCTCGCAACACTTTTGGAGTTATACAAAAACAGTAAAATTCGGGGTCACGATGTGTACCCCCTATGGGGTCTATAATTTTTTCCTTTGTTAGGGTACATAAGTACAAGGTAATATAACACCTGGTCCAATTACAACATTAAAGGTTAATATTAAGGTCTGATAGGAGGCATTTTTCTTAACATTGAAAAATGCACTGTTTTAGGTTTACATACATAGTAAAATGCGGGGTCACGCTGTGTACCCCCTATGGTGTCTATAATTATTTCCTTTGGTAGGGTACACTAGTACCAGGTAATAAAACACCTGGTCCACTTAAAATATTAAGGGTCAATATTAAGGTCTGATAGGAGGCTTTGTTAACATTGAGAAAAGACGTAGAATTTCTGCGTATAAAAGCTCTTCAGAAGGCGAATTTCTTCGAAATAAAGCTTCTCGCAACACTTTTGGAGATATACAAAAACAGTAAAATTCGGGGTCGCGCTGTGTACCCCCTATGGGGTCTATAATTTTTTCCTTTGGTGGGGTGCACTAGTACAAGGTAATATAACACCTGGTCCAATTAAAACATTAAATGTTAATATTAAGGTCTGATAGGAGGCATTTTTCTTAACATTGAAAAATGCACTGTTCTAGTTATACATACTTAGTAAACTGCGGGGTTACACTGTGTACCCCCTATGGGCTCTAAAATTATTTCCTTTGGTAGGGTTCACTAGTTCCAGGTAATATAACACCTGGTCCACTTAAAATATTAAGGTCTGATAAGAGGCTTTGTTAACATTGAGAAAAGACTTGAATTTCTGCGTATAAAAGCTCTTCAGAAGGCGAATTTCTTCGAAATAAAACTTCTCGCAACACTTATGGAGATATACAAAAACAGTAAAATTCAGGGTCACGCTGTGTACCCCCTATCGGGTCTATAATTATTTCCTTTGGTAGGGTACACTAGTACCCCGTAATGTAACACCTGGTCTCATTAAAATATTAAGGGTCAATATTAAGGTCTGATATGGAGCCATTTGTTAACAATGAGAAAAGACTTATAATTGCTCCGTATGAACGCTTTTCGGAAGGCGAATTTCCTCAAAATAAAGCTTCTCCCAACACTTTTTGAGATATACATACATAGAAAATCTATTTCTCCTCTTGAAAAAAGACTTAGAATTTCTGCGTATAAAAGCTCTTTAGAAGGCGAATTTCTTCGAAATAAAGCTTCTCGCAACACTTTTGGAGATATACAAAAACAGTAAAGTTCGGGGTCACGCTGTGTACCCCCTATGGGGTCTATAATTTTTTCCTATGGTAGGGTACACTAGTATCCCGTACTATAATACCATGTCCAATTACAACATTAAAGGTTAATACTAAGGTCTGATAGGAGGCATTTTTCTTAACATTGAAAAATGCACTGTTTTACGTATACATACATAGTAAAATGCGGGGTCACGCTGTGTACCCCCTATGGTGTCTATAATTGATTCCTTTGGTAGGGTACATTATTACAAGGTAATATAACACCTGGTCCAATTAAAACATTAAAAGTTAATATTAAGGTCTGATATTAGGCATTTTTCTTAACATTGAAAAATGCACTGTTTTAGATATATATACATAGTAAAGTACGGGGTCCCACCGTGTACCCCCTATGGGGTCTATAATTATTTCCTTTGGTAGGGTACACTAGTACCCCGTAATATAATAGCTGGTCCAATTACAACATTTAAGGTCAATATTAAGGTCTGATATTAGGCATTTTCCTTAACATTGAAAAATGCACTGTTTTAGATATATATACATAGTAAAGTGCGGGGTCCCACCGTGTACCCCTATGGGCTCCAAAATTATTTCCTTTGGTAGGGTACACTAGTAGCAGGTAATATAACACCTGGTCCACTTAAAATATTAAGGGTCAATATTAAGTTCTGATAGGAGGCTTTGTTAACATTATGAAAAGACTTTGAATTTCAGCGTATAAAAGCCCTTCGGAAGGCGAATTTCTTCGAAATAAAGCTTCTCGCAACACTTTTGGAGTTATACAAAAACAGTAAAATTCGGGGTCACGCTGTGTACCCCCTATGGGGTCTATAATTTTTTCCTTTGTTAGGGTACATAAGTACAAGGTAATATAACACCTGGTTCAATTACAACATTAAAGGTTAATATTAAGGTCTGATAGGAGGCATTTTTCTTAACATTGAAAAATGCACTGTTTTAGATATACATGCATAGTAAAATGCGGGGTCACGCATTGTACCCCCTATGGGCTCTAAAATTATTTCCTTTGGTAGGGTACACTAGTACCAGGTAATATAACACCTGGTCCACTTAAAATATTAAGGGTCAATATTAAGGTCTGATAGGAGGCTTTGTTAACATTAAGAAAAGACTTTGAATTTCTGCGTATAAAAGCTCTTCAGAAGGCGAATTTCTTCGAAATAAAGCTTCTCGCAACACTTTTCTAGATATACAAAAACAGTAAAATTCGGGGTCGCGCTGTGTATCCCCTATGGGGTCTATAATTTTTTCCTTTGGTAGGGTACACTAGTACAAGGTAATATAACACCTGGTCCAATTAAAACATTAAAGGTTAATATTAAGGTCTGATAGGAGGCATTTTTCTTAACATTGAAAAATGCACTGTTTTAGATATACATACTTAGTAAAGTGCGGGGTTACACTGTGTACCCCCTATGGGCTCTAAAATTATTTCCTTTGGTAGGGTACACTAGTACCAGGTAGTATAACACCTTGTCGAATTAAAATATTAAGGGTCAATATTAAGGTCTGATATGAAGCCTTTTGAAGCAATGTTATGAAGCGTATTAACGCATTTCGGAAGGCGAATTTCCTCAAAATAAAGCTTCTCCCAACACTTTTTAAGGTATACATGCATAGAAAATTTATTTCTCGCGTAAAAGCACCGCGGCTCCTGCGGTGTCCGGTGCGCCTCTGCCGGCTCTTGCAAATCCGAGGGAGAGAGTGTGATTTTCGTGCCGGTCCGTACCCATATCCGCAGCAGGTCTCCAACGTGAACAGCCTCTAGTCGATAGAACAATGTAGGTAAGGGAAGTCGGAATGTTCGATCCGTAACTTCGGGATAAGGATTGGCTCTGAGGACTGGGCCCGTCGGGCTGGGGTCCGAGGCGGGTGTGGCACTGCACCGGGACAGGGCGAGACTGGCTGCAGCGATGCAGTCCGGTCCGGACCAGCGGCGGGGCCTTCCCGTGGAATGCCTCAGCTGCGCGGCGGGCCCAATTTCTTCACATTGAGAAAAGACTTAGAATTTCAGCGTATAAATACTCTTCAGACGGCGAATTTCTTCGAAATAAAGCTTTTCGCAACACTTTTTGAGATATACAAAAACAGTAAAATGCGGGGTCACGCTGTGTACCCCCTATGGGATCTATAATTATTTCCTTTGGTAGGGTACACTAGTACCCGGTAATGTAGCATCTGGTTCAATTAAAATATTAAGGGTCAATATTTAGGTCTGATATGAAGCCTTTTGTTAACAATGAGAAAAGACTTTAAATTTCTGCGTATAAAATCTCTTCAGAAGGCGAATTTCTTCGAAATAAAGCTTCTCGCAACACTATTTTAGATATACAAAAACAGTAAAATTCGGGGTCACGCTGTGTACCCCCTATGAGGTCTATACTTATTTCCTTTGGTAGGGTACACTAGTACAAGGTAATATAACACCTGGTCCAATTACAACATTAAAGGTTAATATTAAGGTCTGATAGGAGGCATTTTTCTTAACATTGAAAAATGCACTGTTTTAGATATACATGCATAGTAAAATGCAGGGTCACACTGATTACCCCCTATGGGCTCTAAAATTATTTCCTTTGGTAGGGTACACTAGTACCAGATAATATAACACCTGGTCCACTTAAAATATTAAGGGTCAATATTAAGGTCTGATAGGAGGCTTTGTTAACATTGAGAAAAGACTTAGAATTTCTGCGTATAAAAGCTGTTCGGAATTCGAATTTCTTCGAAATAAAGCTTCTCGCAACACTTTTGGAGATATACAAAAACAGTAAAATTCGGGGTCGCGCTGTGTACCCCCTATGGGGTCTATAATTTTTTCCTTTGGTGGGGTGCACTAGTACAAGGTAATATAACACCTGGTCCAATTAAAACATTAAATGTTAATATTAAGGTCTGATAGGAGGCATTTTTCTTAACATTGAAAAATGCACTGTTCTAGTTATACATACTTAGTAAACTGCGGGGTTACACTGTGTACCCCCTATGGGCTCTAAAATTATTTCCTTTGGTAGGGTACACTAGTACCAGATAATATAACACCTGGTCCACTTAAAATATTAAGGGTCAATATTAAGGTCTGATAGGAGGCTTTGTTAACATTGAGAAAAGACTTGAATTTCTGCGTATAAAAGCTCTTCAGAAGGCGAATTTCTTCGAAATAAAACTTCTCGCAACACTTATGGAGATATACAAAAACAGTAAAATTCAGGGTCACGCTGTGTACCCCCTATCGGGTCTATAATTATTTCCTTTGGTAGGGTACACTAGTACCCCGTAATGTAACACCTGGTCTCATTAAAATATTAAGGGTCAATATTAAGGTCTGATATGGAGCCATTTGTTAACAATGAGAAAAGACTTAAAATTGCTCCGTATGAACGCTTTTTGGAAGGCGAATTTCCTCAAAATAAAGCTTCTCCCAACACTTTTTGAGATATACATACATAGAAAATCTATTTCTCCTCTTGAAAAAAGACTTAGAATTTCTGCGTATAAAAGCTCTTTAGAAGGCGAATTTCTTCGAAATAAAGCTTCTCGCAACACTTTTGGAGATATACAAAAACAGTAAAATTCGGGGTCGCGCTGTGTACCCCCAATGGGGTCTATAATTATTTTCTTTAGTAGGGTACACTAGTACCCCGTAATATAATACCTTGTCCAATTACAACATTAAAGGTTAATATTAAGGTCTGATAGGAGGCATTTTCTTAACATTGAAAAATGCACTGTTTTAGATATACATACATAGGAAAATGCAGGGTCACACTGTGTACCCCCTATGGGCTCTAAAATTATTTTCTTTGGTAGGGTACACTAGTCCCAGGTAATATAACACCTGGTCCACTTAAAATATTAAGGGTCAATATTAAGGTCTGATAGGAGGCTTTGTTACCATTGAGAAAAGACTTTGAATTTCTGCGTATAAAAGCTCTTCAGAAGGCGAATTTCTTCGAAATAAAGCTTCTCGCAACACTTTTCTAGATATACAAAAACAGTAAAATTCGGGGTCGCGCTGTGTATCCCCTATGGGGTCTATAATTTTTTCCTTTGGTAGGGTACACTAGTACAAGGTAATATAACACCTGGTCCAATTAAAACATTAAAGGTTAATATTAAGGTCTGATAGGAGGCATTTTTCTTAACATTGAAAAATGCACTGTTTTAGATATACATACTTAGTAAAGTGCGGGGTTACACTGTGTACCCCCTATGGGCTCTAAAATTATTTCCTTTGGTAGGGTACACTAGTACCAGGTAGTATAACACCTTGTCGAATTAAAATATTAAGGGTCAATATTAAGGTCTGATATGAAGCCTTTTGAAGCAATGTTATGAAGCGTATTAACGCATTTCGGAAGGCGAATTTCCTCAAAATAAAGCTTCTCCCAACACTTTTTAAGGTATACATGCATAGAAAATTTATTTCTCGCGTAAAAGCACCGCGGCTCCTGCGGTGTCCGGTGCGCCTCTGCCGGCTCTTGCAAATCCGAGGGAGAGAGTGTGATTTTCGTGCCGGTCCGTACCCATATCCGCAGCAGGTCTCCAACGTGAACAGCCTCTAGTCGATAGAACAATGTAGGTAAGGGAAGTCGGAATGTTCGATCCGTAACTTCGGGATAAGGATTGGCTCTGAGGACTGGGCCCGTCGGGCTGGGGTCCGAGGCGGGTGTGGCACTGCACCGGGACAGGGCGAGACTGGCTGCAGCGATGCAGTCCGGTCCGGACCAGCGGCGGGGCCTTCCCGTGGAATGCCTCAGCTGCGCGGCGGGCCCAATTTCTTCACATTGAGAAAAGACTTAGAATTTCAGCGTATAAATACTCTTCAGACGGCGAATTTCTTCGAAATAAAGCTTTTCGCAACACTTTTTGAGATATACAAAAACAGTAAAATGCGGGGTCACGCTGTGTACCCCCTATGGGATCTATAATTATTTCCTTTGGTAGGGTACACTAGTACCCGGTAATGTAGCATCTGGTCCAATTAAAATATTAAGGGTCAATATTTAGGTCTGATAAGAAGCCTTTTGTTAACAATGAGAAAAGACTTTAAATTTCTGCGTATAAAATCTCTTCAGAAGGCGAATTTCTTCGAAATAAAGCTTCTCGCAACACTATTTTAGATATACAAAAACAGTAAAATTCGGGGTCACGCTGTGTACCCCTTATGAGGTCTATACTTATTTCCTTTGGTAGGGTACACTAGTACAAGGTAATATAACACCTGGTCCAATTACAACATTAAAGGTTAATATTAAGGTCTGATAGGAGGCATTTTTCTTAACATTGAAAAATGCACTGTTTTAGATATACATGCATAGTAAAATGCAGGGTCACACTGATTACCCCCTATGGGCTCTAAAATTATTTCCTTTGGTAGGGTACACTAGTACCAGATAATATAACACCTGGTCCACTTAAAATATTAAGGGTCAATATTAAGGTCTGATAGGAGGCTTTGTTAACATTGAGAAAAGACTTAGAATTTCTGCGTATAAAAGCTGTTCGGAATTCGAATTTCTTCGAAATAAAGCTTCTCGCAACACTTTTGGAGATATACAAAAACAGTAAAATTCGGGGTCACGTTGTGTACCCCCAATGGGGTCTATAATTATTTTCTTTAGTAGGGTACACTAGTACCCCGTAATATAATACCTTGTCCAATTACAACATTAAAGGTTAATATTAAGGTCTGATAGGAGGCATTTTTCTTAACATTGAAAAATGCACTGTTCTAGTTATACATACTTAGTAAACTGCGGGGTTACACTGTGTACCCCCTATGGGCTCTAAAATTATTTCCTTTGGTAGGGTACACTAGTTCCAGGTAATATAACACCTGGTCCACTTAAAATATTAAGGTCTGATAAGAGGCTTTGTTAACATTGAGAAAAGACTTGAATTTCTGCGTATAAAAGCTCTTCAGAAGGCGAATTTCTTCGAAATAAAACTTCTCGCAACACTTATGGAGATATACAAAACCAGTAAAATTCAGGGTCACGCTGTGTACCCCCTATCGGGTCTATAATTATTTCCTTTGGTAGGGTACACTAGTACCCCGTAATGTAACACCTGGTCTCATTAAAATATTAAGGGTCAATATTAAGGTCTGATATGGAGCCATTTGTTAACAATGAGAAAAGACTTAAAATTGCTCCGTATGAACGCTTTTTGGAAGGCGAATTTCCTCAAAATAAAGCTTCTCCCAACACTTTTTGAGATATACATACATAGAAAATCTATTTCTCCTCTTGAAAAAAGACTTAGAATTTCTGCGTATAAAAGCTCTTTAGAAGGCGAATTTCTTCGAAATAAAGCTTCTCGCAACACTTTTGGAGATATACAAAAACAGTAAAATTCGGGGTCGCGCTGTGTACCCCCAATGGGGTCTATAATTATTTTCTTTAGTAGGGTACACTAGTACCCCGTAATATAATACCTTGTCCAATTACAACATTAAAGGTTAATATTAAGGTCTGATAGGAGGCATTTTCTTAACATTGAAAAATGCACTGTTTTAGATATACATACATAGGAAAATGCAGGGTCACACTGTGTACCCCCTATGGGCTCTAAAATTATTTTCTTTGGTAGGGTACACTAGTCCCAGGTAATATAACACCTGGTCCACTTAAAATATTAAGGGTCAATATTAAGGTCTGATAGGAGGCTTTGTTACCATTGAGAAAAGACTTAGAATTTCTGCGTATAAAAGCTCTTCAGAAGGCGAATTTCTTCGAAATAAAGCTTCTCGCAACACTTTTCTAGATATACAAAAACAGTAAAATTCGGGGTCGCGCTGTGTATCCCCTATGGGGTCTATAATTTTTTCCTTTGGTAGGGTACACTAGTACAAGGTAATATAACACCTGGTCCAATTAAAACATTAAAGGTTAATATTAAGGTCTGATAGGAGGCATTTTTCTTAACATTGAAAAATGCACTGTTTTAGATATACATACTTAGTAAAATGCGGGGTTACACTGTGTACCCCCTATGGGCTCTAAAATTATTTCCTTTGGTAGGGTACAATAGTACCAGGTAATATAACACCTTGTCGAATTAAAATATTAAGGGTCAATATTAAGGTCTGATATGAAGCCTTTTGAAGCAATGTTATGAAGCGTATTAACGCATTTCGGAAGGCGAATTTCCTCAAAATAAAGCTTCTCCCAACACTTTTTAAGGTATACATGCATAGAAAATTTATTTCTCGCGTAAAAGCACCGCGGCTCCTGCGGTGTCCGGTGCACCTCTGCCTGCCCTTGCAAATCCGAGGGAGAGAGTGTGATTTTCGTGCCGGTCCGTACCCATATCCGCAGCAGGTCTCCAAGGTGAACAGCCTCTAGTCGATAGAACAATGTAGGTAAGGGAAGTCGGAATGTTCGATCCGTAACTTCGGGATAAGGATTGGCTCTGAGGACTGGGCCCGTCGGGCTGGGGTCCGAGGCGGGTGTGGCACTGCCCCGGGACAGGGCGAGACTGGCTGCAGCGATGCAGTCCGGTCCGGACCAGCGGCGGGGCCTTCCCGTGGAATGCCTCAGCTGCGCGGCGGGCCCAATTTCTTCACATTGAGAAAAGACTTAGAATTTCAGCGTATAAATACTCTTCAGACGGCGAATTTCTTCGAAATAAAGCTTTTCGCAACACTTTTTGAGATATACAAAAACAGTAAAATGCGGGGTCACGCTGTGTACCCCCTATGGGATCTATAATTATTTCCTTTGGTAGGGTACACTAGTACCCGGTAATGTAGCATCTGGTCCAATTAAAATATTAAGGGTCAATATTTAGGTCTGATATGAAGCCTTTTGTTAACAATGAGAAAAGACTTTAAATTTCTGCGTATAAAATCTCTTCAGAAGGCGAATTTCTTCGAAATAAAGCTTCTCGCAACACTATTTTAGATATACAAAAACAGTAAAATTCGGGGTCACGCTGTGTACCCCCTATGAGGTCTATACTTATTTCCTTTGGTAGGGTACACTAGTACAAGGTAATATAACACCTGGTCCAATTACAACATTAAAGGTTAATATTAAGGTCTGATAGGAGGCATTTTTCTTAACATTGAAAAATGCACTGTTTTAGATATACATGCATAGTAAAATGCAGGGTCACACTGATTACCCCCTATGGGCTCTAAAATTATTTCCTTTGGTAGGGTACACTAGTACCAGATAATATAACACCTGGTCCACTTAAAATATTAAGGGTCAATATTAAGGTCTGATAGGAGGCTTTGTTAACATTGAGAAAAGACTTAGAATTTCTGCGTATAAAAGCTGTTCGGAATTCGAATTTCTTCGAAATAAAGCTTCTCGCAACACTTTTTGAGATATACAAAAACAGTTAAATGCGGGGTCACGTTGTGTACCCCCAATGGGGTCTATAATTATTTTCTTTAGTAGGGTACACTAGTACCCCGTAATATAATACCTTGTCCAATTACAACATTAAAGGTTAATATTAAGGTCTGATAGGAGGCATTTTCTTAACATTGAAAAATGCACTGTTTTAGATATACATACATAGGAAAATGCAGGGTCACACTGTGTACCCCCTATGGGCTCTAAAATTATTTTCTTTGGTAGGGTACACTAGTCCCAGGTAATATAACACCTGGTCCACTTAAAATATTAAGGGTCAATATTAAGGTCTGATAGGAGGCTTTGTTACCATTGAGAAAAGACTTAGAATTTCTGCGTATAAAAGCTCTTCAGAAGGCGAATTTCTTCGAAATAAAGCTTCTCGCAACACTTTTCTAGATATACAAAAACAGTAAAATTCGGGGTCGCGCTGTGTATCCCCTATGGGGTCTATAATTTTTTCCTTTGGTAGGGTACACTAGTACAAGGTAATATAACACCTGGTCCAATTAAAACATTAAAGGTTAATATTAAGGTCTGATAGGAGGCATTTTTCTTAACATTGAAAAATGCACTGTTTTAGATATACATACTTAGTAAAATGCGGGGTTACACTGTGTACCCCCTATGGGCTCTAAAATTATTTCCTTTGGTAGGGTACAATAGTACCAGGTAATATAACACCTTGTCGAATTAAAATATTAAGGGTCAATATTAAGGTCTGATATGAAGCCTTTTGAAGCAATGTTATGAAGCGTATTAACGCATTTCGGAAGGCGAATTTCCTCAAAATAAAGCTTCTCCCAACACTTTTTAAGGTATACATGCATAGAAAATTTATTTCTCGCGTAAAAGCACCGCGGCTCCTGCGGTGTCCGGTGCACCTCTGCCTGCCCTTGCAAATCCGAGGGAGAGAGTGTGATTTTCGTGCCGGTCCGTACCCATATCCGCAGCAGGTCTCCAAGGTTAACAGCCTCTAGTCGATAGAACAATGTAGGTAAGGGAAGTCGGAATGTTCGATCCGTAACTTCGGGATAAGGATTGGCTCTGAGGACTGGGCCCGTCGGGCTGGGGTCCGAGGCGGGTGTGGCACTGCACCGGGACTGGGCGAGACTGGCTGCAGCAATGCAGTCCGATCCGGACCAGCGGCGGGAGCCTTCCCGTGGAATGCCTCAGCTGCGCGGCGGGCCCAATTTCTTCACATTGAGAAAAGACTTTGAATTTCTGCGTATAAATACTCTTCAGACGGCGAATTTCTTCGAAATAAAGCTTCTCGCAACACTTTTTGAGATATACAAAAACAGTAAAATTCGGGGTCACGCTGTGTACCCCCTATGGGGTCTATACTTATTTCCTTTGGTAGGGTACACTAGTACAAGGTATTATAACACCTGGTCCACTTAAAATATTAAGGTCTGATAAGAGGCTTTGTTAACATTGAGAAAAGACTTGAATTTCTGCGTATAAAAGCTCTTCTGAAGGCGAATTTCTGCGAAATAAAGCTTCTCGTAACACTTTTAGAGATATCCAAAAACAGTTAAATTCGGGGTCACGCCGTGTACCACCTATGGGGTCTATAATTTTTTCCTTTGGTAGGGTACACTAGTACAAGGTAATATAATACCTTGTCCAATTACAACATTAAAGGTTAATATTAAGGTCTGATAGGAGGCATTTTTCTTAACATTGAAAAATGCACTGTTTTAGATATACATACATAGTAAAGTTCGGGGTCACGCTGTGTATCCCCTATGGGCTCTAAAATTATTTCCTTTGGTAGGGTACACTAGTACCAGGTAATATAACACCTGGTCCACTTAAAATATTAGGGGTCAATATTAAGGTCTGATAGGAGGCTTTGTTAACATTGAGAAAAGACTTAGAATTTCTGCGTATAAAAGCTCTTCGGAAGGCGAATTTCTACGAAATAAAGCTTCTCGTAAAACTTTTGGAGATATACAAAAGCAGTAAAATTCGGGGTCACGCTGTGTACCCCCTATGGGGTCTATAATTATTTCCTTTGGTAGGGTACACTAGTACCCCGTACTATAATACCTTGTCCAATTACAACATTAAAGGTTAATATTAAGGTCTGATAGGAGGCATTTTTCTTAACATTGAAAAATGCACTGTTTTAGATATACATACATAGTAAAGTTCGGGGTCACGCTGTGTATCCCCTATGGGCTCTAAAATTATTTCCTTTGGTAGGGTACACTAGTACCAGGTTTTTTTGCTATTAAAATTACACTTTTGAAACCTATCGTACAGTTTCATAAAAATATGTTTGACTATACCGCACGTGTCAATAAAAACTTTATCTTCTTTGAATCTCTGTTAATTTAATTGATCCTGATATGTAGCCTTCTTGTTTGGTGTTTCTAAAATGCACCATAATGTTATGAATTGCAATAACCATTTATTTCAAACCCTTCGTTATAATTTCACCACATGTTTGATAATTCAAACCACAACCTTTAAGCATTCAATAAAATGCTGCGAGACGATGCTCAAATACTACACGTGCTCATAATTAAATATATATTTAATAATTAAAAGCTCAAGCGTAGTGTACGTGTGCATAAGAATTTTATCTTCTTTAATCGAGCACTTGAGTACTTAAATAAATGAATCTTTCTTAAATTTTTTTTTAAATCGTAATAAACAGTTTTATTGCTATTATTTGCAATAACTATTTATTTTTAACCTCTTATTGTAATTTTGACCATATTCCCATAACATTGACCATATGCTTGTATTTCAAAGCTTTCAAAATTTTTAGAAAAAACTTCTCGAGACTGATACATGTGCTAATAATAGTAAAACTATATATTTCACTATAGATTGATATTTTTTTTTCTGCTCCATAATTAAACATAATATACTTGATGGTTATTGTTGGCCCAACAATAATAAACATTACTTGCTGATTGTAAAACAACAATTTCCATCATATTTTGACGGCTATTGTTGGTACAACAATAAAAAACATGCCATGTTGGTTAACCATCAGAATTGCGATACAACATCTTCCATCATATTTTGATGGTTATTGCTGGGCCAACATTAATAGACATAACTTGTTGGTTGACCATCATAAATGTAAACCAACAATTTTCATCATATTTTAATGGCTGTTGTTGGTCCATCAATAGTAAACATACCATGTTGGTTGACCATCATAAAGGGAATACAACATATTCCATCATAATATGATGGTTATTGTTGGGCCAACATTAATAAACATAACTTGTTGGTTGACCATCATAAATGTAAACCAACAATTTCCATCATATTTTGATGGGTGTTGTTGGTCCATCAATAGTAAACATACCATGTTGGTTGACCATCATAAAGGGAATACAACATATTCCATCATAATATGATGGTTATTGTTGGTCCATGAAAAATTCAACATCATTTGATGGTTTACGATCATAGCAGTAGAACAACATTTTCCATCTTGCCATGTTGGAATTTGTTGGTCCATCAAAAACCAACAAACCATGATGGAAATTGTTGTATGATGGTGGCCATCAACACATGTTGGACCATCAAGAATCTTAGTGAAACAATCATAAACCATCAAAATTTTTTGATGGTACCAACATAAAATTTGTCTTGGGATCTCTTTACAGTCGGAATCTCCTTGGATATCGCCCAGGCCTATGATAATGTCTGGACAGATGGCCTTGCATACAAACTCTTACAACATAACATCAGGGGAACCCTTCATAAGTGGATATGTGACTTCGTCACGGATAGATCCTTTCGAGTGCGCTGGAGGCATACATACTCAAGGGCTTTTAGCAGCAGTAAGGGCGTTCCACAAGGATCAGTGCTATCGCCTCTCCTCTTCATCTTATATATAAATAACATCCTTGATATCCTTCCCAACGGCGTCAATTGTTTCATCTACGCAGAGGATATATTCCTTCTAATCTATTCCCCAAACCTGCCGTCTCTAACCCGCAAACTTCAGCTATCCCTTCTACGTTTACAGAAGTGGTTAGCAGAATGGCACCTTTCTGCAGACATTGGAAAATGTCGAGCAATAGATTTTTCCTATAGAGCCACCGAATCCCCCCCTACCCTGCACTTCCAGGGAGAAACCATCATATGGACGCCACATATCAGCATTCTAGGGGTTTACTTTGCATCGAACCTCAGCTACCACCATCATTTTCAAGAAAAAAGAATCTCCACACTAAAAAAGCTCAACATTCTAAAATGCATATCAAGAAACTCCTGGGGCGCACGCTCCTTCCACTTACTCCGAATTGTCCAGTCATACATTACGCCTATGCTTGATTTCAACTGTCACCTGCACTCTCCCTCGCCAGCAAAAGTTAACGCAAGATACTCGACACGGTGTACCCAACTGCCTTGCGGATAGCTATAGGTCTTCCGAAGTGGACTCCACTACCGCTACTCTATCAGGAGGCAGGCTGTCTGAGTCTCCAAGAACGTCATAACATGATCTCCATGCGGTTTTATGTCAGACAAATCCATTATCAATCACTAAGTGCAATAACATACCAGAATCTGCTCATTCCGATTACTTACAAGAGATCAGCTCTCCCCCTACAAGCAAAAAACTGGCTAAACGATCACGGCATAACAATTAATCATATGTTTAAAATGTACCATCGACATCGAACTCCGAAAATACCCTCAAAAGTCCGTATACATCTCACATATCTCCCCTATCAAAACAAGAATCTACCACCGAACTTAATACCTACCATATTCTGGGACTTTGTCCGCAATAATTGGCCACACCACACTCTGATCTATACAGGTGCCTCCCGAACATCAGACAAGGCAGGAGTGGCAATATACAACTCCCGCTCCGGGTCAACGATGTCCGGATCCGTTCCATCCATTTGCTCTGTCTTCACAGCTGAGGGAATAGCAATATTATTAGCACTTCAAAAATGCTCTACAAATTCTCGAATAATAATCTTTACAGACTCACTCTCTGTTCTGACAGCTCTAAAGGCTGCTACAGTCTCTCCACAAGGAATCATACACCAAATCATAGCCTCGATGGAAGCGCTCCCACCCTCATGCCAATCTGTAGATATAGCATGGGTTCCCGGCCACTCCGGGATTCACGGCAATGAAATCGCCGACGAGCTGGCAAAAGCAGCGCTTTCCAGACCGAGAATTTACGATAGATTTACCATAGAAGATACTTATCAATCAACCAAACGAATCCACCAAATATCCAGGCAATCAACCTTCAAGAATAGCAAATACTATACCGATTTGCTTCATCTGAGCCAAAATAAAAACGAACTTCTACCCCTCTCCAGCAGACACCAAGATGTTACGCTCTCTAGAATCCGCACTAGATCCTATCCAACTAAAGCAAAGCTATTCCGTTTTGGTCTCTCTCCAGATAACAAATGCAACTGTGGTTCCATCTCCGATATTGATCACACTATTCTAGTATGCCCTCTGTTCGAACAACAACGCACCACCCTCAAAACACTGTTAGGGCTTGGGGCCTTGTCCTTTTCGTACCTAATGGACACATCAGACAAACGCAAATTACAATTTGTAATACAATACCTAAAATCAATCCATTTGCTATAATCACCACCCAATAAAATCCGCTATAATCACCATCCACTTAGGCTGTTGCTTGGCTGCCCGCCTTTTTAATAAATAGAGGTATTTGATTGGTCGATTAAATCATCGTTTTCATCTTTATCGCTTAATCGTTTTGTCAGGATTACTAGAATGGCATTTTTAGCATTTTCGTTTGGCGCAATTTTACTAATGCGTATGCTCGGTTTGATAATTTATTCAAACCAATCGAAGTACTTCGTAGACAATGAATATAGAGGCTTGTATCCCCTCCTTTCCTTGTGTGTACTCAGACAAAGATAGAAAGATCAATCACTATACCAAACGCATATCAGGGTGAACTTTGACATCACTGGTCTCTACTCTATTTTTTTTATTTGATTTTTATAAATTGTCATGATAAATAATAACATTCTGTCTCTGAGCCAAAATCTCTGAACATATTTTTTTCAAATTTTTTAAAGATTTATAGTTTGTAAATTTTAAAATGAAGAAATTAATATAATCTTAAAAATTGAATTTTATAGTGTTCTGAAATTCAAATACTTAAAATAAATAATAAAAAAAACAATTTAAGTACTTATTAAAAACATATAAAAATATAACTAAAAAATAAATAATTGAAATAAAATAAAGAACAGTTTTATAAGCAATCTAAGCTGCCCAAAACATTTAATTTCATGAAGAACAATAAATTGGAAAATGTTAATAATTGCTGAGATGGAGTCTCATAATTGTCTGCTAGCGTTCAATTAGTTATTAAAACTTTTTCATGGTTTTCAATTGTGCGCAATGTAAATTATAATTATTTTCATTCAAAAAGTCTTTCAAAATATAATTTCATTCCTGTATTTAAATTGCAAGTAACTTTGATATCTGGGTTGTGTACAAAAATACAAAAAAGTACAAAAAAAATTTTCGAGCATTTCACAACATTTACTTAGATAGGCTATATATCAAAGATGATTAAATAAAATGATTGATTATTAAAAATGATATCATTGCTATAATGAACATTTCGAAGGAATCCTATTACCATCAAAAAATCTGACAAACGTTTTCGTGGTTTTCCTTCGCTTGTATCGCAGAATTTGGTTACTACAATAGCTTTTATAAGTATGCTTTTATTCTGATACTTAAATTACAAGTTACTTTTATTCCTGGGTTGTGCAAAAAATATTAATATAAGAAGAGTGTTTCAGAATATTCACTAAGATAACAGATTGTTTTTCAAGGATAATAAAAAAATTTTTGATTATAAAAAATAATTTCATTGTGATAATCACTATTTAGCTGGAAACCTATTACCATTCAGCAATTTAAAAGACTTTTTCGTGGTTTTCCTTCACATGTAACGCAAATTTGATTACTTTAATTTAATCTTCATTAAAATAAGCTATTCTTATAACTTTCATGAATATGATTGTATTAAGATACTTAAATTGCTAATTACTTTGATTTCTGAATTGAATTAAAAATAGTAAGGGCGTTTCGTTACATTCACAAAGATGATAAGCTTCACAAGGATAATAAAAAAAAAGATTGGTCTTTAAAAAATAATTTCTTTTAGATAATAAACATTTAGCTAGAATCCTATTACCGATAAAAACGATTTAAAAAAAAAAAAAAAAAAAAAAAAAAAAAAAAAAAAAAAAAACATTTTTGTGGTTCTCCTTAGCGTGTAACGAAAAATTTGATAATTCTAATTAAAATAGGACATTTTTTTAGCAATTGTACTTCTATACTTAACTTACTTTTTGACTTACTTTAATTTCTGGGTTGAGTTAATAAGAAGAGCTTTTCGTTCTGTTCAGAAAGATGGTACCCTATCTATTAAGGATAATAATAAAAAATAAAAAAAAGGCTGTTTATAAAAAATATTTTCATTGGGATGATGATGAACATTTAGCTTGAATCCTATTATCCCCAAGGAATTTAAAAAAAAAAAAAAAAAACATTTTCATGGTTTTCCTTTGCGTGTAACGCAAAATGTTATTATTTTCATTTAATCTTAATTAAAATGAACTAATCTTTTAATTTTCATAAATATCATTTTACTCCGATGCTTAAAGTGCAAATTATTTTATTTTATATACCAATAAAAGCAATCTGAAAAAAAATTTCGTTTGTTTTTCTTAGCGTGTAACGCGAAATTTGATAATGTTCATTTTGTTCGCGCATGTGCGACTGCCGCGCCACCCCTTTGAGAGAGACTTCTTTTTTATACCTTGAGAACTTCATGAATGGCGGACGTAATCCGCGTGATTTAGAAAAAATAAAGTATACAGTCCATTGCAAAACAGTGTTGTTATTTACCAAAAAATACATTTTGAGCTATCGATTAGAGTGACCATAACATGTGGTTCAGTCTCACCGGAGGCGAATTAGTGATTTGTGGAAATCATTTACAGTGAATAGCGAAACGAAACTGTGTGTACGATGCTCGTGTTATTTAACAATGGAATTTATATTATCTTTGAGTGAAATATTTAGTGAGTGACAATAAAAAAGAAGCCGAAATTCTGAGGTAAGCAATTTCCCTTGTTTCATTCATTGTGCAAAATTTACTTTGAGTTATTCAGTTTGTTTATTTACATTGAGTCATTTTAGTGTGTTTAAAAAATGTCCCTTAATAAACTAAAAAAAGACGAATTAAAAGTCGTCGCAGACGAGTTAAGTTTAAAAGTTCAAGAAGGGGCAAGAATTATCGATATGAAGAAGCTAATTGAAAATAGTGATATTTATAAAAACGATAGTGATTTCGTTCAGAGTTTGATTGATAATATTCTTGAGGAAAAGAAAAACAATTATGAGTTAGAAAAAACTAAATTAGCTCAGTTAGAGAAAGATAACCAAACAAAACTAGAGTTAGAAAAAATTAAACTCGCTCAGTTAGAGAAAGAAATTGAATTATCTAATGCGCGAAAAGAATCGCACAATTCTTCGAAATCGGAAACTATTAGCGAGCTAGAGCCACCGCACTGTCTCGAAGATTTAATAAAAAGTATAAAAACCCTTACTATATCCGTTCCCTCTAAACCTGAAGCATTTAATTTGTTTTTCCAATCCCTCGAGAAAGCGTTTAAAACGAAAAATGTGCCCGAAGAATTAAAATCCGAAATACTGCTAAATTTGTTAGGTGAAAAAGCGAAAAATTTAATGATTTATATAAGTGAACAAGAATTAGCAGATTACGATAAACTTAAAGAAATCGTGTTGAAAGAATTTCAACCAACACCTCGAGAATGTATTAACAATTTTAATAAAATGCAAAAAATGCCTCATGAAAGTTATCTTCAGTTTGCTTCACGATTGAGTGCAGCATTCGAATATTATTGCCAATTACGCAAGGTTAGCGATTTTAAAACATTATGCAGTTAATTATTTCGGATAAGATGTTTGGTCTACTTGACCGAGAATTGATGACTCATATTGCAGTAAGGCAGGGAAAATATTTCTAATGTGTTTTTATCTGAAATAAAATATCCTAAATGTGTCATTTGTAAATCTAATGAGCATGCCTTGTATATGTGTTCGAAATTTAAAAATATGTTCATTAATGAAAGATTAGAAGTAGTCAAGAGTAATAAATTATGTTTTAAATGCTTATCCGCCAAATGTTCTTTTCAAACGTGTAAATTTAAGGATTGCTTTTGCGGTAAACCTCATAATAAAATGATCCACTTTCCAAAAGAAAACAGAAACAATAAATCACCCGCTATTGCTCCTGTTAACCAAGAGTCACAGCTGAGTTTTGAATATTCCATCCCCCCTTCCACTTCCTCCCAAGACGGCGCCGATAGAAATAAGTCTATAGTCGCCACCAGTTATGAAAAAAATAAATTAAACACAAAAACTGTTCTTTTGAGTACGGCTAGATGTTTTATTAAGAATAAAAATTCCTTATAGCAGGAAGTTAGGTGCTTGCTAGATTCAGGCTCCAAATCATGTTTGATTAATCGCAATTGTTTACAAAATCTTAATTTGCCTTACGAAAAAATGAACACACAAATTTCTTGTTTGAATGATTCATCGATGAATATAAATAGGTATGTTAGGACTTCGATTTCAAATAAAGATAAGAGTTTTGAAAAAGAATTAACCTTTTTAGTAGTTGAAAAAATAATTGATTTTACGCCGTCGAAATTTCTTAATGCAGCAGTTAATGTTCCTGTTAATGTTAGATTAGCTGACGAAACCTTTTTCATTCCTGATAAAATTGACATATTGTTAGGCGTGGAGATATTCTATGAATTATTACGGTCGGGACAAATATATTTACACGAATCACAATTAATTCTACAAAATACCGTTTTCGGATACGTAGCGAGTGGTAGTTTAATTGATTCGCATACAACCAATGTGCATTGCGGATTAATTTTAGAGAATGATTTAAACAAAACATTAAAGAGTTTTTGGGAAGTTGAAAATTTAGACGTAGGGTTAACGAAAAGTAAAGAAACGACCTTTTGCGAGGAACATTTTGAGCAAACACATTTCCGTAATAAAGAAGGTAGATACGTAATAACTATACCCCTTAAGGAAGAACCCTCGTGTTTAGGCGAGTCAAGGGATATTGCTCTTAAACGGCTGAATTCTCTGTGGTATCGGTTATCAAAGGACCAAGAATATTTGAGACTTTTCAAAAATTTTCTTGATGAATACGAGAGGCTTGGTCACATGAGTGAAGTTAAAGATGAAGGAGAACCGGAAAGTTCCTATTATATGCCACACCATGGCGTGTATCGTCCTGAGAAGAGTACTACGAAGCTTCGCGTAGTACTCAACGCTTCTAGCTTGACGCATAATGCTACCTCATTTAACGCTATCCAATATAATGGTGGGGTGATACAGGAAGACTTATTTAGCATAATGACTAGCTTTCGAAGGCACACATACGCGTTTCAAGCGGATATAAAGATGATGTACAGAATGATTTTGGTGAACCCTAAGCAGCATTGTCATCAAAGAATCCTTTGGAAGGATCATGCGAATGGCCCAACAAAAGCTTATGAATTGAGAACTATCACGTACGGCACCGTGAGTGCTAGTTTTTTAGCAACAAGGTGTTTGAATCAGCTATCTCTTGACGAGGGGATAAATTTTCTTTTGGCAGCTCCTCTTCTACATGACAACTTCTATATGGATGATGTGTTGTATTCAGCACCCTCTCTGGATGAAGCGAAGGAAACACGGCGGCAACTGATTTCAATTCTCGATAAAGCCGGTATGAGTCTACATAAATGATCTGCTAGCCATCCGGAACTTTCACCAAGTGAAAACGATTATGGCTTTTCGAGCGCCGATGAAACAAAAACTTTAGGAGTCATTTGGCGACCATCAGAGGACTGCTATACCTTCAAAATATCAGTGAATGAGAACAACACTTTTACCAAGCGGTCAGTTCTGTCCACCATTGCAAAACTTTTTGACCCCCTAGGGATAGCCGGCCCTGTCATAGCTAAGGCCAAAATATTTATGCAGAAATTGTGGAAATTGAACATTGACTGGGGTGATCCACTTCCTGCTGCAGAATCTCAGGAGTGGAGCGAATTTATTTCCACGTTGAAATGTGTGAACAACATTAAAGTTGATAGGTGCATTACAATAGAACAGTCGAAAACAATCGAATTTCATGGATTTGCTGATTCATCGGAGAGTTGTTATGGAGCGGTCGTTTATTGTAAGTCTCTCAACTCTGCAGGTGGCATAAATGTGAAATTAGTTGCTAGCAAATCTAGAGTTGCCCCACTTAAAGCCCTAAGTATCCCCAGACTGGAACTTTGTGCTGCAGTCTTGTTGTCTAAGTTAATGAAAAAGATACTTTCCGCACTAAAATTGCAAGCAGATAAAGTTTACCTTTGGTCTGATTCCATGATTGTACTAGCATAGATTCAAAAGGAGCCAATGAGTCTTAAGACATTCGTGAAAAATAGAATTGCACTCATACAAGAACTGACGCTAAAGTCCCAATGGAATCATGTGCCATCCGAGATGAATCCCGCGGACTTGATATCCCGAGGATTGGACCCTGTGAAACTTTTAGAGACGGATTCATGGTGGAAGGGCCCTAACTTCCTTTATGACAATGAGTATCCTAACTAAAACTTTCCTGTGTCGCGAGAACTGAGTGTCTTCCAAAGTGAACTTAAAAGGCCTTCAAGCTTAGACATTGAAGATCCCTTAAAAGCTTTTACATTAACATCCAACAATTTTGTGCATGAACTAATTAGCTTGAGTAATAATTATTATACTATAGTGCGTGTATTAAGTTATATTTTTAGGTTTTCTAAGAATTGCAGAAATCCTACTGAAGGAGCTTCAGGACCTCTGAGCAATGAGGAGATCAACGCCTCCGAGCAGTTCCTGTTGAGAGTAATACAGAACGAGGAATTTGGATCAGAAATTCGGAGTCTCAAACTGCACGGGAAGGTGTCTCCTACGAGTAAGATAAGAAATTTGAACCCTCTTTTAGATTCAAATGGAGTTTTAAGAGTTGGAGGACGATTAGGTAACGCTGAATTGAATTTTCTTAAAAAACATCCTGCAATACTCCCTAAAAATAGTCCTTTAACTTCTGTTATTATTACGACATATCATCTTAAATATTTGCATATTGGTCCAAATGGTTTATTAAACTGTGTAAAAGAAACATTTTGGCCCTTGTGTGACCGTTCTCTATGTAGAAGAATTACTCATAATTGTGTTGTTTGTGTTAAGAATAAACCCATTGCTGCGACGCAAATAATGGGAAATCTACTTAGAGAAAGAGTTGTGCCAGACTTCGCATTTAACTGCTCTGGTATTGACCTAACTGGTTCGTTTTTCATTAAATGTAAACATCAAAGAAAAACAATTTCTCTAAAAGTGTATATTTGCTTATTCATATGTTTTGTATCTAAAGCAGTGCATATAGAGATAGTTTCTGATTTGACATCCGAGTCTCTAATTGCCAAGTTGAAGAGATTCATCGTGCGTAGAGGCAAATGTGCCAAACTATTTTCAGACAACGCGACGAATTTCGTTGGCGCTAACAAGGAGTTAAAAAAATGTTTAAATTTATTCAAAAATCCTGATGAAAAATTGGCTAACTATCTATCCGCTGAAGGCATAGAGTGGAGTTTTATCCCGCCTAGAGCCCCCAACTTTGGTGGTCTCTGGGAGGCAGCAATTAAGTCGTTTAAATACCATTTTAAAAGAGCTGTAGGTAATGCCTCTTTAACTTACGAAGAATTGCATACTATAGCCACTCAAATTGAAAGCATTTTGAATAGTAGACCGATAACTCCACTATCCGCGGATGAAACCGACTTAGAAATTTTAACTCCTGCGCATTTCCTGATAGGGAGAACAATGAACGCCATAATTGAACCGGAGTTGACAAATTTAAAAGAAAATAGGTTATCTAGGTGGTAAAGAATAACCAAATTAGTACAATTAATTTGGAGAAAGTGGCAACGAAGCTACCTAAGTGAACTGCAGCAGCGTGGCAAGTGGAGATTCGAAAAGGACAATGTCAAAATCGGTAGTCTAGTCTTAATTATTGAGGATAATTTACCAGCTAACAAATGGTTAATGGGGAGAATAATTAAAGTGTTTTATGGCACTGATAAGAAAATCAGAGTTGTGGAGGTGAAAACCCAGCACGGGACCTTTAAGAGGTCTATTTCTAAAATATGCTTGTTACCTGTATCATAAATATATTCTCATGTTTAATTTTATTTTGAATTGAATATTTGTTGTATGAGAAGATCGGTTGCAGTGTAAAGTATCATTAATTTGTTTTTTCTTATTTGTATCAGTGTTACTAATTATCATCTAAATGCTTTGTAAAGATTTTTTAAATAATGCAAATTGTGCTTTGTTAAAATACATATTAATTGAATGTTGAAACATTGTAATTCCGGGCGGCATGTTCGCGCATGTACGACTGCCGCGCCACCCCTTTGAGAGAGACTTCTTTTTTATACCTTGAGAACTTCATGAATGGCGGACGTAGTCCGTGAGTTAGAAAAAATAAAGTGTACAGTCCATTGCAAACCAGTGTTGTTATT
Source organism: Parasteatoda lunata (assembly GCA_949128135.1). Classification (NCBI taxonomy): domain Eukaryota; kingdom Metazoa; phylum Arthropoda; class Arachnida; order Araneae; family Theridiidae; genus Parasteatoda; species Parasteatoda lunata. The sequence goes on from OX421980.1 coordinate 101,369,880, forward strand.
TACCAAAAAATACATTTTGAGCTATCGATTAGAGTGACCATAACACATTTCAATTTAATCTTGATTATAATGAATTATTTTTATAACTTTCATAAATATGGTTTTATTCCGATACTTAAATAGCGAGCTACTTTGATTTTCGGATTGAGTAAAAAACAAGAAAAATATGAAGAGCATCTCGTTATATTCACAAAGAAGTCTCTCAAAGATAATAAAAAAATGATTCATTATTAAAAAAATTCATTGCGATTACTGAGCTTTTAAATGGAATCAAACAATCTGATCTATTTTTGTGGTTCCCCTTACGTGTAATGCAAAATATGATTGTTTTCTCAAACTTATATTCAAGCAAGAAGAAAAAAAATAAACATTTATACCACTCTAAAAACCAGAGTAAACGCTTTATTACAAAACTGATACGCCAAGAATTTGGAATTATGAAGAACTTGCCTGGTTTATAAACTGGTTTATTTTCTGCTTCCCTTCTTACAGTTTTAAGTGAAAAATGAGAACTTGTTACATCTTCTGACTCTTCTACATTACTGTTAGAAAATTTGACGGGTCATCAGGTTGTCCTTTGCCAGCATCTGAATGAAATTAGAGCAAATATTGGCGAAAGTATTGGCGAAAATATCAAAATGATGAAATAAACATGAACTTTTTATACAGTGTTAAAATCCAAAAACTTAAGTACTCGGGTTCCTCTGATTTTATTATTTTACTAATAACTTATTCTAGTATGTTATATTAGAATATCTGATATCTGACATATCTGGAGAGAAAAAACTTTCTAGCCAAATATTCTCTGAGTACTATTCAGCTATACTATTTCAGCTTAAAAATTGGGTTTTAACTTCTAAAATAAATTGATATAAATTAACACATTTAGTTATATTTTTTAATCGAACCATTTTATGTAAAATAATATGTTTCTTAAAAATCTAGTAAATCTTTTTCGTGTATTACATGATCACTTTATGAAAATCCATTAGAAATTAGTTGGGTGCTGAATGTATCTTATTATACAGCAAGAAGATCGTATATGAGGTAAATAAATTGTATTTTTAATTTGAAAGTTCATGATTGAAAGGTATATAATTCAAAATAAATTCCTTATTACTTAAGTATATAAAGTTGTAATCAGCATCTGATTTTATTTTTAAATTTTTTATGCATTGTTGTAAAGAAAAAATTAGTTTCTCAAGACTATTTGCATTAACTCTTTAAAAGACCCCTCTTTTTTAGTAATTTTATGTCAAACTATATTTGAGATTGAGATTGATTTGTAAAATATTAGTTCATGGAGTCAAAACCTAATTTCATTTTTAAAACCTTTGATGGATTGTAAAACTTTACCTATAGCAAAGAATTGATTATTCTGTGCTTATAAATAACCGGATTTATAAATTCTGTTTGTAACTGGAAATAAACTTAATTAAAAGTAATGAATTGAAGGAGCACTTTATGCACTAGAAAAAATATTTCCCCGGTTTTGGCCTCGAGGAATGGATCCATTCATGACAGCTCACTACCCTTAACTACTTCCAGTATTTATGTAAACAAATCTCTTCATTGATACTTTTTTTTTCAGAAATTATTCGAAAATGGCCCCAGAAATTATAAGTGAAAAAATAGCTTAGCAAAAATATTTAAAAATTAATGCTGTTGGTAGGAAATATTCTTCCTACCACCTTATATAAGATAAATATGCTTAATGAAATAAATTATCTGAAACTAAATGCATATGTGGTAGATGACTTTTTTAAGTTTTACTGAGTTGAATTAACAATTTAACTTTTCGATCAATAAGTCAGTGACATTCATTGGTTAAATAATCTGTCGTTTAATTAATAGAAAATTATAAATAGAATCAAAATGTTTGAATTTCTTCCTATAGTGGATACCTTTTAAGCATTTTGAACATAACAAATATTGTAAAACATAAATTAGCTAAATACCATAAAATTTCACATTTTTAAAATTAAAAATTATATAAATAAAAAAATAATTCTGCGAAACATGCGTGGGCAATAACAAATTTATTTTAAGATTAAGACGATTTATAAGATGTTTTTATTTTTATAACCGTCGTTGAACAGCCGACCCAACTTAATGGGTTTACGGCTACTAATGTTCAACTCCGTAGCCTTGTAATTTTGAACCCAATCCAGAAGACAAGGGAACTCCTGGATCGAGTATTGGGAGAAATTTGCCTTCGTGGAGGACTTTTTGATGGAGCTAACCCGCATTTGCGTTACATGGAGAGGAAGACCACGAGAACCTCCCACGGTTAGCCTGACGGCAAGGGGACTCTAACCCATGATCCGTCTACCACTGAGGATATTTCACGTCAGCACTGTGGTCAGTGCAAGCCGGATGCGGAATTCGTATCGACTGGGATTCGAACCCGGTTCGCCTCATTGGAAGGCGAACGCTCTATCCCCTGAGCCATCGCGGCTCGATTTATAAGATGTTGAGAAATTTTAAGATATTTAAAAATGTTGACTACATACAGTGAAACCCCGATTTTACGTTTTCGGTCGGACTAGCGATAAAAAACGCTCGCAGCGGAATAACGCAAAATCGGGATTAAGAAAAATCTATGCATATTTTTAAAAATTGACACCTACTAGTTAAATTAATGGAAAAGACTAGTAATCTTCTCTTCCTCTTTGCTTTTAGCTACAATTTCATCTACAACTCGTTCAATACTAAAAATTTTTTGCAAATTTGCTTCTTGATTTACAATTGCAAGTAAAAATTGTTTTAGAGATTTTATGCTTTGTAGTTTTTATGCTTGTTACCCACCCCACTATTGACAAATGGAACAGAAAGAATGCAAGAATTGCTCCATACAGCTGAAAAGCAAGTTTTTCTTGTTCAAAAAACTAGAAAAAAGTTTGTGTGAGAGTTGTAGAATAAAAAAAATTTATTTGATCTGTTGGTAGAAAAATGCATCAACCAGGATTTTCATAATAGGGATAACGCAAAATCCGGGATTTTTTAACATTATCGGTATAGGCAATTTTCACGGATCATCAGAAAATGACGCAAGAAGCGGGATAACGTACGAAACGGACAACGTAAAATCGGGGTTCCACTGTATTAGTATTAATAATTATGAAATATATAGTGAAGAAATCGATACACATATTATTCCAAATCTATGCATACCTTTGTATATTATTAAAATTGTATCAATTATTCAAAGAACAAACTAAAAAAAAAAAAAATTAAAAAGAGCTGACGTATAATCAAGTTCTATCAGAAACATGCTTTTATAAAACTCAACATTTGATGAAAAATTGCTTTTATTCAATAAAATGTTTTATTCAAATCTCTTTATTAAATTACGAATAATTTTTACATGATTAAAAAAGGAGCACCCTATTTTATAATTAAAAAAAAAAAAAAAAAAAAGGATTAGCAATCGGTTATTAGCGAAAAAAATATGAATGAAATTTTACTCTACGCGCGTGTAAGTCAAGTTCCTCGTAAGTTGACCACATTTAAATATATCTTCATTGTCACCAAATTATTTTTTTAAAAATAATTAAAATTTTTCTCTGCTTCTACCAAATAAAAACTCTTGGAACTTTAGATTTTGCAATAGAAAAATACATAGATTAATATGGCATTAAAAAATTTATACCTCATAATTAAAGTTTTTTTAATCCGCAATTAAATTAAATATAATAAATAATAATTTTAAAAAAATGTTTTTAATGGGCTTTATAAGTGAGTTTTAAAAATATGACTAAAACTTAAAAAGTGAAATTCTGTCCAAACTATGGGTACTGTATTTTCCAGATTGCGGCCCCCTATGTTTTGAAGGTATGTTTTTAAGCTATTACCTTAACGCTAGTTTCGTGTACGAAATGAATAAATGATGAAAATGTGACCGGGCTTACACTTAATCGTTCTAATTTTTCTGCTATACAACCAAAGTTTTTCTGGAAAGTATGTATATCGCCAACGAAAGACGAAGCACCAAAACTAGCAGAGCAGTACGTTGTAACTCAAGGGTGTAAACTTCCCAATAGTTTTGTCAGGAGAGCAGTCCAAAGTTTTGAGCAATTAATGTTAATTCTACTTTTTACTACTTATTTCTACAAAACCTTTAAAGGAATTTGAAATAATTTTGCGCTCAGTCATAAAATTTGTTTATCTAGAAAGAATTCTATGCAAAATATAACTTATTATAAATGCTTATTATTTTATTTAATAGGAGTCGAAAAATTGAATTGCAAGGTAAAAATTTTTTTAAAAATGCAACGTTTCACTAATTGGCCAATTTCACTGAAATTTTGCTATTTAAAATTGCATTCTTTAAAATGATGTAAAAAAATTGTCTACTATACAATGCAAAACTTGTCCGACTAATATTAAATAAAAAACTAATTATTATTTACTAAAACATATATTTTGCGTGGAACTATATTTGAATAAACGAATTTTACAATTGTGAAAAAAAAATTTTCAATTCGCTTAAAAAGTACTCGAGACTTAGTAAAATACACAAAAAGTAAAATTAAGTAAATATTAAGGGATCCAAATTTTGGAACTCTCGTCTGTCCATACTATTAGAATCATATTTCCTTTGTTCGGCTACCCACAATATCTTGGGGGTCAGAAATCTACACCCATTAAAAAAAAAAATTTGATTTACTCAGAAAAAGTTACTTTTTTTGTCGGATTTCGTAAAATATTGTCACTGTAAAATATGTCTTTTTTGTGTTAAAAGGGCATTTATATTCTTTTTTTTTTTTTTTTTTTTTTTTTAATTTTATATAACGGCAGGCACTTAACTTTCGTTCTTTGCCATAGAAGATGCCGGAAGTGTTGCTCATTTATCGTTACCCAGTGGGCACCTGTGAACCAAAGTCACGGAGGCGAGCAACGTTACCCACGCCACACTGCCACAAACCCGTTCATAGGGTGGGCCACATTCACACATCAGAAGACAACACAGAGAGAGAAACATCCATGCCCATAGCGGGATTCGAACCCGCAGCCATTGACTTCGCAGTCAGACACGCTAACCACTCGGCCGGCATATTTATATTCTATTTCTTTACGTTTTGATTAAAAGCATTTAGAGGCCAAATACTGTCTTAGGGGATTCTGGACCTCATTTTAAATCAACTTAATAATTCTCACTATATGAATAATTTGTATTTGCTTAATCTTACATGGTTACTGCTACTTTATAACCTGAATTAATAGTGCTTTGTTTTTTTAATCAAGTGGAAAACTGTATTCTTTCTTCTAAGATGTAATTTATCTGTCCTTTAAGGTGACGTTGATCCACCTTAATGGGAAGAACAGAAATTAACAATACTGCCTGTTAAGTGCCATGAGGACATATGTTGCCTAAAATAATGGGAAAGGAAAAAATGTTTCTGAGAAGTATTAATCTTCGGAATATCTTGCACATCATTCAAAGTCATCTTAAGAGCTAACAGTTAAAATTGATTCAGCCACTTTTTAAAAAAAAAAAAAAAAAAAATTTCTTTCTTGTTTGTGTTTTAAATTTTATAAACTAGAATGTGTTTAAAGATTAACAGAATATTATATTTTAAGTTCATATGATTGTATATTATTTTTATGACTGAATTAAATGATAAATTTTATATTATGCCCTTTGAGCTAACAGTATGTCTTTTTAAATCTGTTCTAGCTCTTTCTTATAGTATAATTTGCTTTTCTTGATGTCACATGTTAATGCATTCTTTTATATATATATATATATATATATATATATATATATATATATATATATATATATATATATATATATATATATATATATATATATATATATATATATAACGTCGTTGCCGAGAGGAAGGATAAATACATGTATTAGGCTGGGAAAGAGGGCGCAATAATTATTTAATTTTTAAAGACAGGACAATCATCAAAGTGACACAAAATCCTTGATCTCCTTAATAAAAGTTTTCCCGAAACTACGGCTTTTCTTCAAGTCAAGTGGTAGCTTTTATTGTTCAATACTTATCAGTATTTTAGTTAAATGATTTCTACTAGCATAGTATTGGACGTATTTTCTAAATGTAAGAAGTTTTTAGTTAAATATAGTAGCATTAAATTCTAACTTGAGATTCATTAAAACTGAAACAGCTGTAGTGATATAGTAGTAATAGCTTGTATATAAAGTTAATTAAATACATAGAATAGATGTTCTAAAAAATAGTAACTTTCTCTTATTATGCATTTTAAGAATTAATAAATAAATGAGTTACTTTTTCTTTTGATAATCTTTATTTTTACCTTTTTATTTATTTATTTTTTAGTGGTAAGTAAGAATAAAGTATATGTAAAAAGTACAAAATAGGAAGAAAAAAATAATAAAGTTGGATCTGACAATTTGAAAATGTCTATTTTTTTTCGTTCTTATACAATAGACAAGAGTATTGGTAGCCAGCTTGACTCTATGAAGGTGCTTGCATGTGCCATCATATATGGTCTATGCCCACTACTAGTGGCAACATCTTGATAAAAGGAGCAGCTAAAAGTCTTCTTTATAAAACTATTGTCTGCTTAGTCAGCTGTAAAATAGAAGCATTTTATTTGATAAAAAAATAGAAATCATGGTACCTAATTCTGCAGTGGGTCAGAATCTAATCTAAGACTTCAATTATATTAATATCTGACAACCATGCCAAACAATAAAGAACTCAATTATTTTTTATGAATTTAAAAAATTTACAATTATATTTAATACATATAAATTTACAATTATATTTAATAGGGTGACCTGGGGTAATTCCTGATCAAAAAATGCAAACATCTATTTTGTAAAAAAAACTATTCAAGATAGAATTTTAATATTTACTGGAAGTTTGAGGCTATATGAGATGAATCCTATGCTACCTTCTTTTGTTTGAAAATCTAATTAGAATTTAAAATATTTTAAATTCTTAGTGATCAGGAATTACCCCTTCTCTTGATCATTTCTGGGGTAATTCCTGATCACTTCTGGGGTAATTACTGATCACCAGTTTTTATAATAAAGGGGCTGTTTAATAATAATTATACAATGGTAATTAACAAATAAGACATCAAGATCAAACAAATAAACCAAAAAGATATGTTTAAGCAGCTAATGAAACGATTTATTTAAAAAGCAAGAATAAAGATTAACACTTTTTCAAAAATCTTTGCATCTTGCCATACAGTTTAGGCAAGAAGCCAACTCATTCTCATGTTCTGCTGGAATATAATTCCCACACAGGTTACAGGTCCCAACAGCTCTGGCAGCAGCTCTCACACTGAAATTTTCATTTTCAATCATTAAAAGAAATTTCCTAATTTTGCTTTCTAGAAGCTTAATATCCTTTTTAGGCTTATAATTTCTCACCATATTTATATTAGGCTAATTTATAAACTTAAAAATTATTCTAACAATGTACACACATAAAATTAAGATAGAAGCAAGGTAAGACAAGCTAGAAATGCTGGTACATATCAGAACACATTTGTCTTGTATACAGTTAAAAACAAATTTTGTAATTACATTTAAAATATATTTTATAGTTGTTCCATTTAATAAATATGAACTGTTATTTAAGAAAAGACAATTAGCTATTTATGAGCTATTTTTAATACTATTTATAAAAAGAAATGACAATGATCAGGAATTACCAGGGCTCGAAAAAACTCGGAAATTTTAACCGTCCCTGAGGACGGCTTGTCCAACAATGTACCCGTCCTCCTTTTAAATTAACTCGTCACTTCTAAATAAACAAAATATAATTTTCTCTTATTTATTATAAACATTTATCATATAAATTACACAATGAATTAGTAGTTATTAGGATTACAAATACTAGGATAACATTATACAGTTATAAAAGAAATACTAGGTTACTAATAGTAACCAACTATTTATTTTATGAAATAATTTATTTCTTATATGAAATAATTTAAATGACAAAGGTCAAGTTATCTGGAATGTCCGAGGGTACTGCGTTTTTTAAATGAATCAAATATGACGTTTGCCAGTTCCACAATCAATCTAATGATTTACAGAGGTTTGTGCTCAGAAATCTGAAAGGGGTTTTCCATTTAGGTAGATGTTCATAATTGCGTTTAACACTTCTTGTTAAGACCAGTACGTAATGTGTTATTTTGTAAGTTTATTACTGAAAAGCTCCTTTCAACCGCTGCAGTGCTCCCAGACAGAGAAAACATCAATTCCACCAAGCACAGTATGTTGCGGTATTTCTAGATTAGAGGGTCATTATAGAAGTGAGGCGATAGACTCTTGTAAGATAACAAAAATTGAAAATGTATCACGAACTTTAACTGGAAAATGGCCGTCCGTGCGGACGTCGGATTCGAGAAATTTGTTGTCCGCGGGGAATTTTTGACCGCCGAGGACGGGTGGTTTTTCGAGCTCTGGGAATTACCCCAGTGATCAATAATTACCCATCTGTTGGGGGCAACATTTGATTTAGTTTCCTAGAATTGATTATAATGCTTACAGTAGATGTGAAACAATTAAACAAAAGCTTACACTATTTTCATATCAAAGAAAAAGAAAGCAACTCAAAATATTTATTATTAAGAGAAGGAGGAGGATCTTTGCAGAAATGTACACATTTTGAAACCTATCTTTGAAATGGAAAATACAGAAAGCAGTTCAAAAGACACTTATTTTGTTAGATTAAACAAACTATTATTAAGTAAATGTAGTTATACTTTAGTAAAGTGTACATGTATTCTTGTCCATGTCTCAAATTTAAAATTTTTATTTTTGTTTTTAAATGAAACCTAGGTGATCATTACTTACCCCAGAAACAAAGTGATCCTGAATTACCCCTGGTCACCCTACATACAAAATCAATGACTGAAATGTTATCTTGTTATGGCACAGAGATATTCTTCGAAGTAAATGAGAGTCTGCATTAATCATTGTAGAAACATCAAGTCCTGGTAAACATATCTCACAGAAAAGCTTTAAGCAGACAATGCTGTGAGACTATTCCCCGGGACAAGTATGAATCATCAGTAGAAGAACAAACTGCAATGTGAATACTAATTAAATTTTTAGATTAAAAACAAACTATATTAAATAATTAAAGAATAATTCTATATATAATCCAGGAAAAAGCTAGGAGAACATGCTTCAAATAGTTATTGCAATTAAGATACCTTGTGAAGATTTCAATCAATAGTTAAGCATATAACTAAAAGCACAGCTTTTCAAATTGTAAATCTAAAAAGGATTGCATACATTACTTTGAATCAACTTGAGTAACAGAGTGAAAGAGGGACATTCAATACAAAAGTATACATTTTAAGATAACATTTTTAATTACTGGAAAAGTGTTAGAAAGCATGCACACATGCCTTTAGATATATATGAAAAAACACTCGTGAATTATTAAACCTGGCACATTCATCACTTTCTAGGCATACTTGCTGCACCTTCAGAGTAGCTTCACTACACTTTTAGGTGGAAGCCCCACTCTAACGCATATTTTGGGATTTAGTACTCCTGTCACTTAAAAATCAAAACATAAAAAAGGAGTTGAAAAGGGTGTTAATATCTGACATAAATATAATTAAACATAAAGTCGTGTATACATATACTTTCTTTTTAGCAACTTTACCATGCATTCTTCAAAGACTGAATATTGCCATGGCAGTTTAAATGGATGCCATCTTTGCTAATGCATTATCCGCAGATAAAGTTAATTCATAGAACATCAGGCAAGGTACAATACACAAAGCTTTCATTACTTAATACCCAAGTAGCACAGAAACATCGATCTATACCGTGGCCGTTCCTATCAATATTTTGAAAGCGGAGGAATATAGATACTGTGAACAAGTTATTGAATGAATTCCGTCAATAAAACTTTAAAAGTATTTTTCTTAAAACACTCTATATTAAATATATTTTAGTTCCATAGTTCAAAATATTTGCTAGAAAGATAAAAATGAGTAAAATTTCTTTATACTTGCTCATATTAGTGAAAGTAAAAAATAGAATGCCGTGATAACTTTATGGAACGGGATTGGAAGGTGAAGCGATCTCAGTATTGCTATCAACCTTGGCCAAAGGATACTGTGAGAAGGCCTTTCCATTTCCCTTTAACCTACAGTAAGAGTTAGCCCCGAATATGGACGAAAAATATAGCACCTCCAAAACCCGTTCCACTGTCTCCCCTACATTTTTGGTGGGGGTGCGCGTACTTCCTGGGGTGTTAAGTAATCTGAAACTAATCGACTAACCACTGTCACAGAAAAGGGGGAATTGCAACCTGCGGGGGTCAACTAGCTTTCAAAAGATATCAGAAGAGACTCACTCAACATTATGATTTTTTTCCTTCTAAGAAAAACTTAAAAAAAAAATTTTTTAAACTCTAAAACGGCTTTATTTATTTTCAAAATGGTGTTATCATTTTATTTAACATGCACTTTTTCTAATTATATCTTGAATTATTTATTATTTTGATTTTATTATTTAGAGAACTAATAATAACCAGAGTATTTAAATTTATAAAATTTTACTATGTAGTCATATGAAAGTAATTCATATAAAGTAACTACATTAAAAATAAATTTATATTTTCTCTATAAATCAAATAAAGTTTGTTAATTTTTTTTAAAAATTGCTTTGCTAACTTGTAGAACTTTTTATGTTAAAGTAAAACCTTGAGTTCAAGATTTTATTTTTTTATTACTTTTTTAATTTGTTTCTTTCAATTAAAATTTAAATACGTATATTTTTCCCAACATTTTTTTTTTAAATTTTAAATAATTTTTTTCAATTTTTTTAAAGATTGTACCATTTTTCTAATAGATCATTTCGATGGATCATTAAAAACAACAAACTAAAACAATTCTATGTTATTTTACATTTTAATATATAGATTTGTGAAGCTGCTCACTGTAATTAATATAAAGATTTATCAAAAAAATCGAAATTAATTTATAAAAAAGTACGATACCGAAATTTTTGAAAGAAAAGGCATTTATTGATTTTCATTAAAACTTACAACATAATAACTGATTGAGACAAGTTTAATTTACAAAATTTTATCACTAATCCTGGGAGGTTTTCGTGTTTTTCCTCTCCATGTAATGCTAATGCGGATTTTAATTAACTATAACTACACTGATTAAAGTTTGCAGTGCAGAAATTTCTACTCAGAAAACTCTTCTCCATGAATGTCAAAAGAGGGTCAGGGAAGAGAAATTAAAATAACACATTGATTACATACTTTGTTCTATCAATATAAAAGAGCGAAAAATTGTGAATAAAAATGACATTACACACTTTTAATAGGAATTCGAAAAATTTCTCGTTATTAAATACATAAGATATTGCATAATTACTAGTTTTAATATATATTTTTAGAATATTGCTAAAAAAAGTTTCAAAAAGTGTATTAATTAGGAATTACAGATTAATGTTAAAGCAATAAAAAAAGACTAATAGCTTCAAAATCTAGTGAATCAACTAAGGAATCAGGTCTGAAAACATCAAAACCAGTTTGACTGTCTGAAGTAACAAAGAGAAGCTTAACTCTAAGTATTACAACTTATTATTATTTTTTTTAATATATCGTGATGAAATTTCGTGGTGTTTATAATATTCACATTCCTCATTCTTTCTATTACATCTGGCAATCAGACTGGTTTCAATATTTTCAGTGTTGCGTTCCTAAGCAGCGGTTCATTATATTTTGATACCATTTTTTTTTTCTTCGTGAATATTAATTATGTACATTAATGTTCTTTTACTTCCTTTTTTTTAAGAATTTTACAATACATGCGTATATTTTCATATTTTTCTTCATTTACTGATTTAAATAAAATTTTCATAATACTTAGTGTTTTTGCGTATGTACATTAAAGCCCTAAACACAGGGCTAAGTGCTTGTTCACGTTTGGATGATGTGTGTTCTTGTGTACTAGCTATTTTTTTTCCTTACCGTGGAAAAACAAACTATCCCAGCTATTGGAGTAATTAAAACTATTTATGGAATGGAAAAATTGCAACCTTTTAAATTTTTATAATGTAAATGTTTTTTTAAACCTACAAATGAGTGTACGATATATATATATATATATACATATTTTTAAAAAGGAAAACTGCAGTTTTGTGATGCTTTATAGTATATTGGAATATCTTTACGTCATTGTCTCGATTTTAATTAATCTCACTTTATTCAGAAGGTAAATTTTTTAATTCTGAAACATCTTTAAAAAACAAGGAAAAAAGTTTTAAAAAAAAGGGGGAATAATGTATTTAAAAAATAAATTCCACTCTCAAAATGAATACAAACAAGAAAAAGTATTACTACTAAATAAATAAAATGTATGTAGAATGAACGAATTACCAGCGAATATAATTTCCATAATAAATTACAAGCTTATAAAAGCTCCCCATATCAGTTCTTCAAAAGGACTTCCTGTTATCCGATGGTATACTCTCTAGTAGGTACAACAGATAAGGTTCTCCTCACACAAACATGCACAGCCATGACACAAGGCCTACAGCGAACCCGGGGCAAGAGCAACCCTGTTTTTCAAACAGGGTCCCAACCGGGCAAGCTGTAGGTTTTAACTATAGAACGACGAGCAACCCGGCACGAGCGGTGGAGTACCGGGACGGCCGGGTCGTCGTAATAACAGAGACTCACAAATATAATTACTGTAAATAATGTATATATTTCCCCTCAATTTTCCAGACTTGCATTAATATTTTATTGTACATATTCTATCATTTTAATTTCCTTATTCAATTGTATATTCTTTATTCATTATCCGATTTAAATTCATTATCCATGACTTGAGCTGCCCACGCAGAAACCACGAGCCGCCCACTGCCTTGTATCCTTCCTTTATCCTATTCAATGCCAACTACACCAGTCGCCCTAGGGCAATATCTACCAGATGAAGAGGTCAAGTGCCCGCTGACGCGGGCAGGCACCTCACCAAACCCAGATCGTCGTCGTCGTCGTCGTCTTCAAAAGGACAGAGAGAGAAAAAGATTTTCAAAAAGAGTTGAACAGAGTAAAAGTATTTGGGAGGAAGGGAGCAAGACCAAGACCACCTACGGAGAAGATTAGACCACAATCGTCTCTTGGAGAATGAACTTGGGGGTGGAAGTTGCCTTCCTCCCTTTCTCAAAGGAAGAAAGTGGCTTGAGTTTCAAAGGCAATATTACAAAAAGTAATAAAGATAAAAAAAATTGACCTACATTTTCGTGGATAGGAAAGATTGAAAAAATTATTAGTATTTTTTTTAAATTGATCACTCCGATTCTTAAACAAGAAAAATCGATTCAAAGTATGACAAGCCCGCCATAGACTTTACATGTTAAAAGCAGAATTGAGGAGTCTGCTTGGTTCAACACTTTTCTCCCGGCAACCACGATTGGGGACCCGACCTTCTGATCATATGAGCTCGCCCCGTGCTCTTTGTTCGCCAAGCTATCAACAAAGTTTATCCGCTTGTCACGTGATCTTCAGCTCTGACGTCGCGCTTTACGTTTTTACCATGATCCATGAATTTTTAGCGTAATATTGTCGTCAAAAGTCACCTTACTGATTTAATTTAGGTAAGCAAAGTTTATTCATCTTCTATTTACTTATATAAACTCTATTAATATCGTGTCAGGTCTTCATTTCTAATTGCAATGTTTCACTTTTATATTTAGGTTAAGCCTACATTACCGAAAGAACATTCCATTATAAAAGATCATATGTAGCTGGTTTTGAATTATAATTAAGTAAGTAGTTTTTAACTTTTCGCTAATTTTAAATATTATTATCGGAATAATTTCTAATTAATGACGTAAATTTATTGTCAAAGTTGTTTGTTCTGAATTGTTTACTTCTTGTTTGCTGGGATGTTAAATGTTATGTTTTAAAATCTATCTAATTTTTATTAAATAAATTCACTAGGTTCGTAAATAATTTTATGTAAGATGAAATGTTTCTAATGTCATTTGTTGTGTGAACATGGTTCATAGCATTGTAGTTATGAGTGTATAAATACTTTTCATAAAAATTAAGTCTGTCAACGTTAATTCTGTAGCTTATTAACAGTTAATTCGTTTTAAAACATTAAAAATTGTGCTCAAAATGATATAAGTATACATAATTTATCAAAATATTAATGTAAGCGAATTGTAAAAGGTTATATAGATTTTAAAATTTCGTCTAAAAGTAAAATAAGCAGTATGAAAATATTAAACAATTTTAAAAAAAGAAATAAGTTTAACTTTTCAATTTCTGAAAACAATGATATTCTATTTACCTAAATTTAATCCAGTCTTGTAATATAATTCTCTATATAAAAGTTATTAATATAAGATTTAGTTTATGGTACAGGAATGATTGTTATTCGTTACTACTAAAAAATTTATTTTAAATGTGTCAGATATCAAGTAAGGTATGTGTTATGTATAAAGTATGATATGTGTTTGTTATGTAACAAGAGTATACTAAAGGAAAATTAAAATAGACACTAAAGGCTCAAAATCAAAATAGAGATTTATATGTTTATTAAAACTTCTTTAAAGAATTTTTTGTTTGCTGAAAATTATTAAAAAAAATTATAGATAAGAAGGAAAATTTAATTGTCAAAAATAATATCAAAATGTGTTAATCTTTAAAATAACTTTAAAAACTGAAGTATAATTTGGATAAGAGCACAACAACTAAAACTTATAAGTTTCTAAGATAATGATTAGAAAATATTGATCAAAGCTTTTCTAATTAAATATTTTATTGTTTTTCAGGCTTTGAAAAAACCCGAGGAAAATTGGGTTTTTTCATTTTGTGGTCATAAACTTTAAGTTTTACTGTATAAATATTTTTATTTATTAAAAAGTGTTGTATAAGCTTTAAAATAGAAATAAATCTGAAAAGTTATTTTAATTTTATTATATGTATTTTTTATTATGTTTGAATAACACATTATCACTAATACATAGGTTGAATCTTCTTTACTGTTAAATACATAACGTTTCACAATTTTTAACCCAAGCATTATAAAATATAAATACAGTATTATAAGAGGAACAAGTTTATTAATTTTTTCGTTTTCACGCACATATATTTACTAAACATATATATATATCTTACCTATTGTAAAGTTATAACCAGTAAATATTTATAATCAGTAAAAACTAAAATTTCATTTGACTTTAATAAAAAACTGAAATAAATACTCAATGGTCTTCCATGTTTTTATAATAAAATTAATAGAAAGTGAAATTAAAATTACATATAATTGAATAAAATTAGATATAGTTTCAGAAAATACTTTTTCTTAAAATTTTATTTTTGTGTCTCGTAAGAAATGATAAATCCATATTTTTGTGTTGATTTTTTAATTTTTACAAATTATGTCTAAATTTTTCACGAAAGGGGTACCTCTCAGAAAAACCTAGACAGACCAGGTATATATATATATATATAAATAAATATACATGGTATAAGTATATATATAACACAACAGGTCTATATGTGATTCTTATTAAATAAGATTATAACTTAGCTGTGATTCATTCTAAAATTAATGTGTAGAAATTAATTTTGTAATGTCTAATCTTATATTGATATCTATTTACAATATATATCAAGTAGAAATTTTATATTTTGATGTGATAATTTGTTACTGTTGTATCTTATTCTCAATGCCTTCTCGTAAATGATTAGAATTTATTTAGAAAATGAGTGCACTTGTTTATTTATACCACTATCAGTAATTTAATGAATAAATGTCAGACAGTTCTTTCATTGTGTTGCAATTTCACCAACATAGGTGTATATTTTGCTCTACTCAGCCTTTTAGCTTTTAAATAAGTAAATAAATTATGACATCAGACTATTTTATTTCGTTGTCACTGCACAGAGCAATTGCAAGATGAGAAAACTAGTATAAATTTAGGAGCCTCGAGTAACATTTTGTATTTTCAATTTTTTTTCCTAATTTATTTTTCATGAAAAATTTGCATGTTATAATATTTACAAAAATGTATTTAGTTTATGTATTAGTAAGTATAATCATTCCCTAAATTTTTTCTCCATAGAAAGCATTTTATTAAAAATGGAGCTATTATTATTATGATCAAAAAAATTACAATTGCTCTTTGGATCCTTTGGCAAAGGAACCTTTGCTCTAAAGTATAGACCAGTAAATCTTAACCTTTTCAAACCTTGCTGTCCCCTTAAAAAGGAAAAAAGACTTTCACCATCTTATTTGTTCTGTACTTAAGGGTGTATGGAGAGAGTTTAAATGATTCTTCTATATAGGACTGGGCAATAAATCTATGTATCTCAAAATATCTACGTAACACATATATCGGCAGGCCAATATGATGACTTTTGTTTTAGATGATGCATCAGAAATCTGATTTAAGCAACTGATAGTGACTTTCATTTTAAGCGATGTATCAGCTGCGGAGTTGTTTATAGCATCGATTTTTCTTATTATTAACAAGTGTACATATAAATAATACTGGAAAGTGGGCTAGCTAATATAAATATTTTAATACTTTTTTAGATTAAATTTTTACATAATTTGTATTGTCTTGTAGCTGTTTGAATAAATTAAGAAACTTTTGTTTTCAGATTCGGTATTTTGAAAGCATATGCCGGTATTTTGACTGAGGCGAAAAGAAAAAAAGTCATTTGAAAGAGTGCCTGCCATCACTAATGTCATTTGGGTAAAATTGTTGATTAAAATATTATTTATTTTTATTAATATATATATGTGATATTTTTTTCCTTCCAGTTTTTAAATGCTTTAAGAAAAAAAATTTTAAAAATTTTTAATCTGAATAACTATTCCAATTGCTAATAATAAATCAAAATATTTAGAATTCCTCTCCTTTTTGTATTAAATTTTACAAACATTGATCTGCAGTTAATCCTTAACATTTCTAAGTTTATTCAGGATTCTTCGTGTATACTCACAATTTTTTAATATGTATTAATATATATATCATCAGTCGATTTTTATCTTTACAAGCTTTAGTTAAAGGCAGTATTACAATTAAATTTAATTAAAAAATAATGATAGAAAGAGATTCTCTCTATTTGAAAAATACAAAATAAAAATTTTTTCCCATGTAAAGGAAACCAAATATTGCAAAAAAGTTTCAGAAATCCAAACCAAAAGAGTGAGTGAGAGAGAGAGGCTTGAAAAACTTAATTTTCTAAGTCTAACACAGTTGTAAGTCAATAGTTTTTGGATCTGATCACAAAAAAAAAGTAATTTTGTAGAAGGAAGGAAAAAAACGGTTGAATGCATTTGGAAGTGCCGTGTATTTATAATAAGTTTGAGCTTTTGTTTAATTATACTTCTAAGTATATGCAATCATAAGTAATCAATATCAGATCTAAATTCTAAAAATAAATCTTATTTTCAACTTCAATACTTTTTGTGTATTCACATTAGTTTAAGAGAATTTTCTTTAATACATAGAAGTAAAATTGAATATTAAGAAATACAATTAAAGCTGAACTTATTAGCTTTTTATTATAGTATTTTTTGTTGTTAAAGATTTATTATTTAATCAAAGATACAGCATTGCCGCTTGAATATTCAGTCAGTTTACCAAACAGTGTCTAATGCAGCATGCCTTATTTTGATCCGTGTGTCGATTCTCTAAGCCAGTGATTCTCAGCCGCAGTACTTTTTTGTGCTGCCAAATTCTTGAAATGTTCATAAAAAGTATATATATATATATACTTTTTATAATTTTTCTAAGCTTTAACCGCGTTAGCAAGGAAAGCAAGCTAAATATTAACTTACAGATGGAAATAAAACTTAATCATTAAAGTAAGCTATGCAATTAATAAACAAATTAACAAAGGATAACTAAAAAAAAAAAAAAACCAAATAGGGGAGAGTCGGGTAGCCCCGCCTTTCATTTTAAGCGATGTATCAGCTGCGGAGTTGTTTATAGCATCGATTTTTCTTATTATTAACAAGTGTACATATAAATAATACTGGAAAGTGGGCTAGCTAATATAAATATTTTAATACTTTTTTAGATTAAATTTTTACATAATTTGTATTGTCTTGTAGCTGTTTGAATAAATTAAGAAACTTTTGTTTTCAGATTCGGTATTTTGAAAGCATATGCCGGTATTTTGACTGAGGCGAAAAGAAAAAAAGTCATTTGAAAGAGTGCCTGCCATCACTAATGTCATTTGGGTAAAATTGTTGATTAAAATATTATTTATTTTTATTAATATATATATGTGATATTTTTTTCCTTCCAGTTTTTAAATGCTTTAAGAAAAAAAATTTTAAAAATTTTTAATCTGAATAACTATTCCAATTGCTAATAATAAATCAAAATATTTAGAATTCCTCTCCTTTTTGTATTAAATTTTACAAACATTGATCTGCAGTTAATCCTTAACATTTCTAAGTTTATTCAGGATTCTTCGTGTATACTCACAATTTTTTAATATGTATTAATATATATATCATCAGTCGATTTTTATCTTTACAAGCTTTAGTTAAAGGCAGTATTACAATTAAATTTAATTAAAAAATAATGATAGAAAGAGATTCTCTCTATTTGAAAAATACAAAATAAAAATTTTTTCCCATGTAAAGGAAACCAAATATTGCAAAAAAGTTTCAGAAATCCAAACCAAAAGAGTGAGTGAGAGAGAGAGGCTTGAAAAACTTAATTTTCTAAGTCTAACACAGTTGTAAGTCAATAGTTTTTGGATCTGATCACAAAAAAAAAGTAATTTTGTAGAAGGAAGGAAAAAAACGGTTGAATGCATTTGGAAGTGCCGTGTATTTATAATAAGTTTGAGCTTTTGTTTAATTATACTTCTAAGTATATGCAATCATAAGTAATCAATATCAGATCTAAATTCTAAAAATAAATCTTATTTTCAACTTCAATACTTTTTGTGTATTCACATTAGTTTAAGAGAATTTTCTTTAATACATAGAAGTAAAATTGAATATTAAGAAATACAATTAAAGCTGAACTTATTAGCTTTTTATTATAGTATTTTTTGTTGTTAAAGATTTATTATTTAATCAAAGATACAGCATTGCCGCTTGAATATTCAGTCAGTTTACCAAACAGTGTCTAATGCAGCATGCCTTATTTTGATCCGTGTGTCGATTCTCTAAGCCAGTGATTCTCAGCCGCAGTACTTTTTTGTGCTGCCAAATTCTTGAAATGTTCATAAAAAGTATATATATATATATACTTTTTATAATTTTTCTAAGCTTTAACCGCGTTAGCAAGGAAAGCAAGCTAAATATTAACTTACAGATGGAAATAAAACTTAATCATTAAAGTAAGCTATGCAATTAATAAACAAATTAACAAAGGATAACTAAAAAAAAAAAAAAACCAAATAGGGGAGAGTTGGGTAGCCCCGCCCACTTAAGGACTATTGCTTATATTTCTGTATAATATGGAGTAATAATCAAGATTTTTGTATGTTTCTATTGTTTTATCATTTACTTAAATAATACAAAAAGAATAAACCAAAAAAAAGAATAGTTTAACTTAAAATAGAAATTTAAAAAAACATGTTTTCAGCTCTTTTCAAAATGTGTCGGGTAGCCCCGCCCAGTTACAAAAATTATGTTTTTTGATTGTTTTTTCAGGTGTAAATGAAAATGACCAATGTATAGACAATAGATAAACCTTATTTATCATTTTTATCACAAAATTATTTTTTTTATTACATATTTATATACTTTTAGTGAATTCTATCATTTATTAACAACAAATGTTATATTTTTTATTATTATTAATGTATATTAATATATTATAATATTAATATATTATAATATTAATATATTATAATATTAATATATATTTATATTAAATATTTAAAGAAAATAATTTAATTTAAGTAAATCTTTGGAACCGTACATTTATCGACGAAATAAAAGTGGGCTGTGATACCTAACATTCATGTGAGCGGGGCTACCCAAAATCCAATTTTTTTGTAAATTTGTAATTACTCGAACAATTTTTCACAAATAAACTTCGTTCTTTGTGCAAACTAAACTTAAGACTACATACTTTAATGCTGTATGTATAGAAAAAAATTTTTTTTTAATATTAAAATGAAGTTTAATCGAAACATTCAACCAATTTTTCTTAATATCATGACAACTGTATTCAACATATTTTAAAAACTATTGTTTACCATGTTACCAGCTGCATAAATACTTGAAACTTTGAAAATAATCTTTTTTTAATATAACAATTATTGTCCAATGGCCCATTGACTTGAAAAAAATATTATTCTCTACATATGAAATTGACATTGGTCGGGGGTACCCGACTCTCCCCTATATAAAAAAACAAATTAGGAAAGGATAACTAACAAAAAAAAATAAGCTAACAATTAATAATTAGCAAAAAACTAGTAAACAAGAAATCACAAAAAATAACAGTTAATAACTATAGAAAACAAGCTAACAATTAATAACTAGCAAAAAGAAGAAGAAAAAATAACTGTTACTAACTAATAAAAAATCACTCAAAGGAAATAATAATCCCTTAATAAACGTGCTTTTGTAGTACTTATTATTATCACAAACTATTTAACACAGTGTGTTGTAGGTAAGTAAACAACTTTTAATCTAATTTTTTTCATTGTGTGCCGTCAAATTTCGAAATGGTTAAAAGTGTGCCGTAACAACAAAACAAAAAAATGTTGAGAATCATTGCTCAAAGCCCTTATTCAATTTAGTTCTCTAAGTTTCGTTATATACTCATTAATAAATTGTGTTTTGTTAGTCTTTCAGTTTTTATTTTTTAAATGTTATAATATTACTCAATGTTTTGCTTCCAGCTACAGTTCTCGAACGCTTTGAGACCAAGAGCTTGCGGAAAAATTTGGGAAGGTCTGCTTCAGCCACTGATTGGGAAGGACGGAAACCTAAGATAATTGACGTGACCAATTCTTTATACTTGGAGACCTAAGAATGTGCCAATTTGTTTTAATTAATTTTTAAATGTTTATTCAAATAAAATATTCATAGCTACTTTTTCTTTTATTCCTCTGCATTCACACCTTCTATATTACAAAGCACGTTCATATCAGAAGTGTAAATTTTATTGAACCCATAAAATTATAATATTTTTTAAATTTTTAGTGCTATTGTGCAATATATTAAATTATTAATTTTCAGTGACTGAATCCTGTCTGAAGATCAAATGTACCTTGCAAATGCTAAAAAATAAGAAAACTAATTTACATACATGTTAAATGTGGTAATTTTTAAACAAGCAAATTGTCTTTGATTTATAAATCATAGTTGAGCTGAAAATAATTATCATGCCTTAAATTAATATTCACTTCTTACATTCCATCTACAGTGCTCACACTTATTCCTTTTCACCTATTTTACACTTAATTAATTTTTAAGCTTATTACTGCTCAAATCCTAATTATATATATATTTTTATTGTTTGGAAACTGATTAAAAATATTTTTGGGTGCTTATTATTATTATTTTATTTTTTTGAAAAATCTGTCTACACACCTTGAACTTTGAAAGTATGACTTAAATACTTGCAGATATTTTATTCTAAGGCAATATTAAATCTTTGCTCACTAGTTTGCAGAATACTTATTGTCTAGCATGCAAGGAAATGATTAATTTTCTGCTAAATAGGCATAGACTGAGCAGAGCATATAGCTCTTTTCAAGTTATCCTTGACAAAAAATGAAGGATTTTTTTTTTGCTCATTATAAATCAAATTAATTAAATCTGCAACTGTACAGCCTGGAGTATAATTAGCGAAATGAAATCTGAAGTGCAAAACCATATAAAATAATTAACAGACGTGTACCTATATCCAGTGAAAAAAATTTCTTGAATAACTTATTAAAATTATCGATCGGCGTTCTGCCGCATCTTTAAATGCTTATTAATATTTGTTTTACGAATAACGTGATAAAAATATTCATCGACATTCTACTGTATCTGTAAACGCCGTGGAATATGGTTTTTTCAAACTCGACATTCTACGGCGTTATTGAGATATCGATCTATATAAATTTTACAATGTCGTACAATATAAAAAAAATCTGACGTTTTTACATAGATCGATGTTTCGGAAGAACATCGATCGACGTCGTAAGCGAAGTTTTTTCGAGATCAATCGATATTGAGTGCTACTTGGGTAGTGTCATCTTCAAAATTAACAAAATGTTGGTGGCTGTTTTGATCTTTCAGCGAGAGAAATTTGTTAACTGCAATAAACCAGTCTCTTAAAGTTGGGCATTGTTCCTAGCTGCACATCATTAGCATCTTTATTTCAGAGAAAAATACATTAAATAAAATTAAAAATATTATTTAATAGATTTAGATAATAGAATTAAAATAAAAAAGTCTCTGAATTAAAATAGTTACACAAGATACAAACAGTTTAAATACATAATCATCGAATATGTTTAAACAAATTACGTTTCAACTTACAAACACCAATTAAGACTTTATCATATTGTCCTTACACATCTTCCAACTTTGTACTTCATCTGTCCACATTGATTGGAGGCTGTGTGACAACATCAATATATCTCAATAAGGTTTAACATTTAAGAAATCAGTTAAATACATCAACATGGAATCACCTAGTAAAAAGAGTTAAGGGGATAGATGAAATAAGCAAGGTTTGGTTTACATTGATGTTTTTGACTTCAACATTAACTGTCAAAAATCTTGGAATTTTGAGAAAATAAAAATTACGGATATAAAAAAAAATATAAGTACTTTGTAGTAATAATTCTAATTATTATTGTAAATATAATTTCAAATTAAAATCTAAATGAAGTTAATTTAAATCATAATTAATTTATTAATTATATTCCAATGAATTATCATAATTTTATAATGTATTTAAAATAAAAATTATATGTACAAATTATTTTGCACATAAATGTGATACATATAGAATAAAATGTTTTTATTATAGTATGAATGCTCATAATTTATTCAATAGTTTAGACAACTTAAAAGAATAATAAAAGCGAAAATGATAAATATTAGCTAAAATGCAAAATAAGAATTTTTCCGTTTCTTTTCAGATTCATATTTAGAATTTATTAAGTTTATAATAAAATTGAAAAAAAACTATTTTGAATATGATCTAAGAACTCTCCACTGTTTTGAAGAAAATTCAATACAAAAGCTTCTTATCAAAATAAAATTTAATTAGCAATATATTTTCTAGAAAAAGAAGATACCTCTGTATTAAGTCGCTGAAATAAACATAAATCAACTCATTTAAATTTCAGAAATTTCATTACTAAACTGTGTTGCATATTTTAGACAAATCTAACTAAGGATTTCTAAGGAAACAGGGAAAAACTTTGATAAAAGAAAAATTTTGTTTTTGGTTTATGATTTTCAAAAATACATACATTTTACTCATAAAGAAAAACAAACTATGTAATTTAAAATAAAAAGCGTAGGATTTTTAGGAAATCCAATATAATCTATTAATATTAACAAAATCTCATGTGATTTTTTTTTAATATAAACGTAAAACATACACATATTATTAATCTTCTAAAACATACACTTATAATATAAATCTTCTAAAACATACACTTATATTATAAATCTTTAATTAATAAGAATTACCAGTAATTAAAACTTTCGTAATGACAAAATATAAAATCTTTCGCAATCAAATCTAGAAAATGGCTCTGAAAAATGCTTTCGTTAATGATATGAGAGAAACTATAGATGCAAAATAACTGATTTCAGTAGTGAGGTAGCTGCAATATATGGCTAGCAAGTAAAAATATCCAAGCCATTTTAAACTAATTCAGCAAACGGTGCAATACTAATGTTCAGTACCGAGCAATTTCTTAATTGCATATTTTACTATTAAAAATATGTATTACCTAGCGTATTCGTTACACAACTCGAGCTCAAACATTATAGCCATTTTCGCTCAAAAATCGGGCATCCAAGCTCTTGGCGATAGAATTCGTTTGGCAACCAAAGTTTAGGGTTATAAAACGGCTGGCATTGAAGACGGTGCGTCCACTTACTTTCGCTACCCCGGACATAAGCGAGCTATAAGCTGCAAATTGCAAAAAGCTCCAAAACTGACCGTCTATAATCATCATCATCTTTAAGAAAATGACAGCTGATTGGATTAAAAAGATTATATGAAAATCATTGTCGTCTGAATGAAATGAAGTTTCAAAAAAGTGTTGTTGTTGAAAGAATTTACGCGTTGATTGTGTGTATTGTTAGGATTACGTAAGCAGTTTTTTGTTTTTTCTCTCGTTTTTATGAAGTACACGACGTCTTTTGCTAGGGGGAAGAAAAAAAAAAAAACGAAAATGGAATAACCACTTAAGAAATGTTATATTTCTACGAAATTACACACCTAAAATGTATTAGTAATAGTTTTAAATTTGGGGATATTTCCGTATCTTAATTTGCGGCAAAATAATCGCCAAGTCTTTGCAACTTACGGGTAGCAGCCGGCGAGGGGGAAAAAATTAAAGAAGGGAACCAACTCAACGGTTATAAGTCATAGTATTTTTCTGGATAGTCGTAGTATTCTCTGGATATTTTTCTAAAAACAAATATCTAAGGTTAAAAGTCCATTTGGCACCTTAGTGATTGTATTCATTTGGCAGATTGCAGTATGGAAATATTCCCCAAATACATCGTCAAGGTGTTAAATAGATTTTAAACTTGCAAATTTTGAAAATAAATAAATGAAAACATGTAGATGTTTACCCGGGGGTTGGCTACGAGTCATACCTTTTAAGTTGCTCCCTTTCTGTGATTTTTTTTTATAGTTTCTCCTGGGCCACTGTCCAGAAGCGGCCAAGACTTGACTATTATTCTATCACAGATCTTGATATGTAAATCTCTCCCATTTATTGAGAAGATTTCTGCAGCGTGATCTGCGCCAGAATAATCTCCAAGCCTTGGAAACTTCCAGGCAGCGGCCCACAAGGAACTAAAAAGAGAAAAATCATGAGGGGGCCAACTTGAGTTATAACTTGTAGTCACCCTGGGGCAAACATCTACGTTTTTTTTTTTTTTTTTTTTAAATTGCAAGTTTTAGATCTACCTGGCACTATAGATCACGATAGGGAAATATCCAGATTCTTTTTTAAGAAGATTTATATTTTCATGATAATCATTAAAGGTATTAACATTTAAAATTAGTGCAACATGATATCTATCATTAAAATTTATTGGGTAAGGTTTTCACATTGGTACCCTCGCCTAAAAAGTCTCCAAATTTTGGCGATAGCTAGGCAGTGGCATGTGTGAAACTAAAAAAACAAACATAAGGGGCCTATTTGTAACCCAAGTTCAGAAAGTTTTTCCTTATAGGGTTTGAAAAAACTGTGTGTTTTTTAAAAAGCCCAACCCAACTAGTTTTTACTATTTTTTCTAATCAAAAACCTGGGGTGTTTTAGTTTTTTTCAGAAATATTTTAAATTTTTATTTATGTATCCTTAATTAGAATGCAGGGCAGGATTTGCTTACATGAAAGTTAAATATCTGGTAACTTTTTGTAACTTGTTTTGTTGCAGTGTAATTATTTTTTGGGAGGTTTATTATGTGCTACTATTTTTATTTCGTAACAGTAAAAAAATTACATTTACTTAATTAAAAAAAAATTTTTAATGCATTAACACAGATTTAATTTCTGAGACTATTGGAATAAAGTTTAAAGTTATACATTTTGCTAGTTAACTTAATATACAATTTTGTTTTGTTAATTTATGTTCAACTTATGGTTACTATAAAATGAGTTAAAAGTTTTTCCTCGGATTGTTTATATATATTGTGTTAATTTAATTCTTGATAGCAGTTTTGTGTTCATCATTTTGACTGGAAATAGTTTAATATTAGGGAAGAGTGGCTCACCTTGGTACACTTTTTTACTTTCTTTTATTAAATTTTTTTATTTTGATCAATTATTGACAAAAGTTTACCTGGTATTCCTGTAACATTTGAAAACATTTTTAACTAGGTTTTAATTTTGTATCTATCATAGAAGAAATTAAAAATTTTTTTTAGTTACCTTGTTATTTGTTCCAAGGTGAACCTCCTTGTGGGGTACCTTGGGACAGTTAAAAGATGTGAAAAGTTAAGTAGAAAATTTTTAAAAATAGTATAACTAAATAAATTTGCATTTCCTAATTTTGTTGGTAAAGCTTTATTTTATTAGTTTCAAGTACTTGTATGCAAATTCAATTAGCAAATTTTATATTCAATAGTAATCAATTGTTCAGAATCAAATACCAAATCTAAAGAACGTTCACTACTTTGCTCTAGTTCTTTAAGTTTTAACAAAATATCATTTGAATCTACGTATGATTTGTCTTCTTTTTCAGGATAAATAAATGTTGAAGATTGATTCACTCTTATCACTTGCTCTGTTCATTTCATTTAAGCTACAAACATCATCATCACTGTTATTATGACATAGATCACTAATTACTAGTTTTCTTCCAGATGTATTTCCCACTAATTCTGAGAGTATTAAATCCTCATATTCACTACTACTGCTGAATTGAAACTGTTTAATCACTTTTTTGACTTCTCTATTCATACATTGTTTCCCTGAGAGTTCTTTTTATTCTTAATAGCATCTTTGAGTGCCTTTTCTTCAGATGTGTCTGTATAAATTGCAGATGTTCTCCCTTTTCATCCTCAGTTACTTTCTTTTCGAGGTGCTGCCATTGGTGACTGTATATTTGAAATATACAGTCGAAGTTCGAGTTATTGGAGTCCCCCCGCTCCTTCCCTCTGGCACTCAAGTGGCCTGTGCTATAAAATATGTACATTTGTATGCATTTTAAATTTTTAATAGCATATGGAAACAACAAGAGAATAATAGGGTCCAATGTTTTATTAAAGCTCATAAAATCTGGCTTTACTACTTAATTCTCATTTGAAAAAGGCAGTTAGTTTTGCTTGTTTACATTTTTTAAGGTTGTTGGCATTCACAAAGTCACCTAATTCTTGAACACAGTTAAATATGGTGTTATCTGCATCTCCGGTGGTCTCCAGGTATTGTTGTAAGATGTGAACAGCGTCATGTGCTTGCTTGCCTGTTGGAGGTGGGAGGCTATCAGATTCATCTTCATCTCCTTCTGGTTCTCTGAAAATTGAACTCACTATTGCCTCGCCAGACCAGGGTTCTGACGTTGCAATGTTGTCATCGATGCATTTAAAGAGTCCCGGTTTCATCCAAGTTAAACACATCTTTCTGTGCATATGACTGCAGAAGATGTGGCAAACTCTTCCTCCAATTCTCGCATGTTTCATCTGAAACATCCTTTGCTTGTCCGTGTAGGGTGCGGAACACGATCTTGTGCCTGACTTTGAATTTGCCCAGCCATCCCGTACTGGCGTTGAATCCTGTAATGTTCAGCAGACGAGCGAAGTCCATTGCTTTTTCTTTTTACAACACTCCGCTGAGGGGAATGTTCTTGCTTCGGTGAGTTTCAAACCATTTCAGAAGGGCTGCTTCTACCTCATGAAATGCACACGTTTTTGCACGTTTATTGGAAGAGTCTGCTCCCGATCCAAAGCGGCTCAAAATCTTTTGTTTATCCTTTAAAATCGTAGATAAAGTGTTTGGCGGAATGACATATTTAGCTGCCACATCTTTCTTATTCAACTGAGGATTTTTTTCAATTTCTGAAATAAGTTTTACTTTTTGATCTAAAGTAAGCATGATCAATTTACGCTTAGGCATTCTGGCAACAAAATGCTGATTTAATCAACAAGCAAAATTCTCGGAGTCAAAGAGAGGTGACTATACAGCTGGGAATCCTTATCAGGAATGAGCACATGTGTTCTGAGAGGAACCAACCCTATTTTCCCCTTACAAAACAGGTGCTCTTCCTCCCGCCCCCAAGAGAGTGACCACCTGGATGTCACTCTTCTGGCACACTCCAGATATACCAGATTAGAATTATTTTTAAACAGCCTCTTTACTATAAAAACTGGTGATCTGTAATTACCCCAGAAGTGATCAGGAATTACCTCAGAAATGATCAAGAGAAGGGGTAATTCCTGATCACTAAAAATCTTTTGAATTCTAATTAGATTTTCAAACAAAAGAAGATAACATAGGACTCATATAGCCTCAAACTTCCAGTAAATATTAAAATTCTATCTTGAATAGTTTTTTTTTCAAAATAGATGTTTGCATTTTTTGATCAGGAATTTTCCTAGGTCACCCTAATCTTAATTTTTTACTATATGAGCCATTCTTAATTATATGAAAATTGTAATTTAATAATATTAATCGAATTCATAAAATAATATGTGTCATCAGCATTAGTTCAAACCTTTAACAAATTATTGCTTTATAAATGAAATTATTGAAATTTAAATAAATAAATATCAATTGATAAAATTAAATTTCCATGTCATGAATAATAAATCAAACAATTTTCACAATACAAATTCTTTCACATGCAAAATATTTCCTTTTTAAACAAACAAGAAAAATAACTTTATTTGTTAAAAAAACTTTTAAAACAAGAAAAATATATATGTATGCATATTTTCTTTAAATCAAAAAAGTTTAAATAATATCTTAAAATAAACTCAATTTGTAAATTAAATGATTATCTTAAGCAATATTGTAAAATAAAATGTTCAAATAATAATAAATGTGAATTTAAAGTTCAAATTCAATGTTCATATTAATCTAATTGTTCACTTCTAAATTATATAATAAATTTATAGGACGTTTTATTATTGACGTTTCTGTTTTCAAAGCACATGCTCTTATTTTGTTATCACGTCCTTGATATGTTTCTACAATTTTTCCAAGTTTCCACATGCTTCTTGGAAGTATGTCATCATGAATCAAAACAATGTCATTTACCTTAAAATTTCGATTACCTTTATCCAAATTAACATAATTGACAGCTCTTAAATTAAAAAAATAGTCCTTTTTCCATTTCTTCCAAAATAGATTTATAAGTCTCTCTCAGTATTTAAATTTTTTAATTAATATTTTTTTTGTCAATCATGCAGTCAATACTGGAAAATTTGACTGACGGTAAACTTATTAATTGTCTTCCAAGTAGCATGTGGGATGGTGTTAGAGGAAAAGTATCTGGTGAGTCTATAGTCACATAAGTAATAGGTCTCGAGTTGATCACAACTTCAATTTCTCATAGAACTGTTTCTAGTTCTTCGCTAGTCAAAGATGTTTTCCTCTGTAATTTCCAAAGAATGATTTTCATTGAACGAACCATTTGCTCGTAGAATCCACCCCACCAGGGTGCTCTTTCAACGATGAATTTCCACCTTATTCCCTTTGAGGAATAAGACTCACTCACTTCAGAACTGCTCGCTCAAAATAGTCCACATTTTTCTCAATTCAAATTCTGCTCGTTTGAACGCCTGAGGATTGTCTGAATAAATAACAGAACAAAGTCCTGTTCTTGATATGAAGCGACGAAAAGCAAGTAAAAATGCTTCAGTTGTTAAACTGGAAACTATTTCCAAGTGTATTGCTCGTGTAACTGCACAGGTACATAGCATGATGTAAAATTTACCGTCAGAATCTTTCACAAATAATAGTCCAGCAAAATCCAGGCCTGTAACTGAAAATGGAGGTGACTGTTCTATTCTGTCTTCTGAAGAGGAGCCATAATTTCACTTCCTGATCAAAAATTGAATCTTTTACATAAGACGCATCTTCCAATTATTGACTTAATAAATTGCTTACCTTTCGGAATCCAAAATTTCAGTGTGTTTTCAATACCAGAGTGTAGAGCCTTTTCTTGTGCTTCTTTCACTATCAGTTCTGTGAATTTAGTTTTTGATGGTAATAGTATGAGGATGTTTTTCATAATAGTTCAAATTGGTGTGCTGTAGTCTTCCACTGACAAGTAGAATCCCTTTAGTAGAAATGAACGGATTTAAGTCTCTGATTTTTTAGCACTTCGGTAAATTTTGTCCTTCCTTTAAATAATCTATATCCTTACAGTAGTTCTTTGCTTGTACGTGTCTCAGCCAAAGGTTTTCAGCTTCTTTTAATTCTTTTGCAGTTAAAACAATTTTGATTCTATCTTCTTTCTTCAGTCTCAAATTTGTTATAAATCTTCTCTCCAGGCTGTTATTCAGAAAATCTTCTTAATCGAACTAAATTTGTGGATATCGAAAATTGAATTGTGAACATTATTTTCACTTGCCTAATTAACTGGAATAAATTTCAATCTCTTTTCTTCATCTACATCTGCTCTTCTAAACGTTGCTTCAATTTTCTTCGCTTAATGTCAACCATTTTGGTCCATTCCAAATTATTTTACTTAAGAGCAAATCATTAGCACTGCATCCTCTTGATATGATATCAGCTGAATTATCATTTCCCTTTATGTACTTCCAATTAGTAGGATCTGTTAAACTTTGAATCTCACTTACTCTGTTTGAAATAAATGTCTTCCACTGTTTTGCATTTCCTCGAATCCAACTACAGGCTATGGTTGAGTCCGAATATAGAATATAGTTCTTATTTATTTGAAACATTTTCCTTAAAATATCCAATAATCTGGAACCTATAAGAGTAGTCATCAATTCTAATCTTGGTAGACTCAACTTCTTCAGTGGTGCAATACGTGCCTATGAAGTAACGAAGTTCACGTACAAAGTTTGATTTCTTTCATATCAAATGTATGCAATCGCTCCATAAGCCTTCTCACTTGTGTCACGAAATATAATTATTTTATATTTCCCTACTTCTGAACAGCTATCTTCTTTATGGAAATATTATCTTGGTAGTGAAAGTTCCTTTAATACATTTACTTTCCTTATACCATTTTTCCCATTTCAGTCTTAAAATATCTCCAAATTCCTCATCCTATTCTAAGCCTTGTTCCCATATTTCTTGAAGAAGAATTTTATTTTTAATCCTGAATGCTGTTATATATCCCATTGGATGAAATAATTTTGAAGATATGCGTAATACGCTTCTGTTAGTATTTTTCACATTTTCCAAAGAATCAATTAACTAACTTAAATCTAAATTAAATACATCCTTCAATGTATTCCAAATTAATCCTAAAACTTTTAAAGGTACTGTTTCTTCACTAGGATATTCTTCAAATTTGGTGTCTTGCCATTTTTTGCGTAACTCCTTAGAATTACTCTTCCACTTCCTAAGATTTACTGATTTTACTGATGCATCCTTTAATGTTAATTTAGTGTCCCGGGATAATAGTAATCCTTCTTCAATTGTATTTGTACCAGTAATAAGATCGTCGACATATAAATTTTCATTTAAAACCTTACATGCCAAAGGATGAGATTCTTTATAATTTTTTTAATGATACTTTATTGTTCCAGCCAGTAAAAGTGTTGATGATTTTGGTCCGAAAGTTACGGTTCTATTTCGAAAAACCTCAATTTTCTTGGGAGGGAATTGCTCTGACCAAAGAAATCTAAGATAGTCTCTATCGTGTTCATCAATTAACAATTGTAGGAAAGCCTTTTCACAATCAGCAATTATTCCTGTCTTAAAATCGTGACATTTTAATAGTAAAATTAAAAGATTAGGGTTTAGATTGAGACCCGATAATAAGTTATCATTTATAGAGTAGCAATTTTTTTCTTTAGCCGAAGCATCAAAAACTATCCGTAATTTTGTGGTTTGTTATTCATTTCTTATTACTGGATGATGAGGTAAGTAATGTACCATATTTGGAACTATCAATTTATCATTAACAGGTTCTATTATTCCTTCCGATAATTTTTCTTTAAAAACACTAGCATAATTATCATGCATAGAAGGATTTTTTATTAAAATGCGCTGTTAAACTAATTAACCTTCTTTTAGATAAATTAAAATTGTCAGAAATGTTTACTTCATCTTTAAATGGTAATTTAACTATATATCTCCCATCCTGAAATTTTATATTTTGTTCAAATCGTTTTAAAGTTTCTTGTTCTAAAGTTGTATTCTGAATTTTATCATTAATGCCTAAACTCTTAATATCCCAAAATTTCCGTAATTAATTTTATATCATCATACCAATTATTTTCAGTAATTAATTCCTCACAATTAAATTTTTCCTCACAATAACATAAATTTTCAATGATAGTCATTTTTTAAATCTGAATGAGTAATCCCAGTTATGCTTCCTCCGAGTAATGTTTAGACATAAAATAAATATTTAGTCAATTCCTTTATGTTCTCTGTGTTGAGTTTCCAATAATAATCTGCTCCAATTAATATATCAATAAAATGTATTCCTTTCGAAAGACATAAATCAGTAAGCGCAAAATCCTCAAGAAGCAACTTTATTTTTTTATTATGCGATGGGAGAGATGCATGTGTTATGGTACTTGAAACCAATAATTCTAAATCTGACCTTTGAGTAAGATATTTTTTATTGCTTATATATCAAAATTCTTTATTATATCAAATGTTTTTTCTTGCGGTTCACGGCTTCCAAAATTATGAACTAATAATTTTTTTCTAATTATTGCGAGATTAAGCTTTAGAGCTAATTCACTAGTAATGAATGACCTCATCGATGCGGAATCAAAGAAAATATTTATCTCCTGCGTTTTGTCTGCCTAATGCAAATCGGTGACACATGTTTGTAAAAACACTGATGGAAATTCCCCTTCCCTCCCATCTTCGACATGAGGAAGGCTGGCTACGTCTGTATTTTTCTCATCCGTTTTTTGCGAACTTTTGTTTTAAGTTTTTGAAATTCCAAAACAAATTATTTCGTGATGAGATTTACTATTACAATTTTTACAAGGGCTAATTTTACTTAATGTGCTTTACGGAAACATTTAAGCAACGACCTTCGTGCATTAATCTATCTCTTTTTTCAGAAACTTACATTTTTTCACAAATGAATGAATCATGTTCTGAGTTACAAAATACGCAATTAAATTTTACATTAGTAGCCAATGCTAAAGCTGTGGGAATATTTGATCTGAACTGTTTTTTGTTATTTATTACTTCCCTGGAATTATAATTATTATAGTATTTATTTTTCTTAACATTATCATGGAATAATGTAGATGATTCACATACTTGAATTTCTTCCTTAATAAATTGAACTAATTCCGAATTATTAAATTCTGATTTTCGTTTGCGGTTGTATTCTAAAGTTAAATCTTCTGGTATTATAGTTTTAATAATATAGGGCATAATAAGTGTTTATATGTCCCAGAGACTACATTTAAGGTTTCTAAAGATCTAATGTTTACTTCTAAATTATCATATAATTTTCGCAATGCTCTAATATCACTAGAATTTTTTATGGGATCAAGATTTAATAGACTATTCATATGACTATTAATCACTAAATCTTCTCGCCCAAATTTATCTTTTAACAATTCTTTTGGTATAATTTTCTTTTGTCAAATCAAACCCTTTAATAGCATTTAATGCAATTCCACCAAGTAAACTCTTTAAATAAGTAAATTTTCGTATCTCAGTTAAACTTTCGTTTTCATGAATAACGATTTAAAACTGATTCCAAAATTCAAGCCATAATGTTGTTTCACCGTAAAATTTATTTATGCTTAGTTTTGGAAGTTTAACTGCATTACTTTTTGGAACAAATTTAGATTTTTCGTATTAAGTTCTGTTAAATTATTCTTCTCCTCTACTTTCTTTAATGTTTTCTTTCAAAAATCTGGCTATTCAAGATTGCCACTTGATTATTTATTCTGAATATTCTTCAATTCCAGTAATTTCAGTTTCTATTTCCTCACTTTTAATTTGTGGTTCAATTCGATTATTTAGTGCTTCTAAACTTTTATTCTTATCAATTAATTGTTCTTTACCATTGATTAATTCTTTAATCTTTTCTTTAGTTTCAACATTATCATCATTCATTAAATTTTAAATTTTTGTTATTAATAGAGTTAAAGACCAAATTCTTTTTCTTTTATTCTTCAAATCATCGTATTAATCCATTATTTAAATCAAATTCGCTCACCTTTATCAAATTCTTAGTCCCAGGTTGGTGCGCCAATGTTAAATACGATGAGATGATCTCTGGATTAAATCATTACAAAACGCCTTTAACAAAATATATTTACTAACAAAACACAGATGATGTTCATGATACAGTGGCATGGAGGAAACTGATTACAATTAATGATTTTACATTACTGCACAGAGTGCCATCTGTTGAGTTTTACAAATTATTATTAATATGGAGAAATATTACTAACACACTATTTACTCAATTCGAAATTTTAGAATATCATATTTTTAAGCTTAGCATTAGAACAATTAAATTTGCTAACTTCTAAATGGAAAGCTTTATACTTCTATACTTCATTATATTACCCTTTATTAAAAATAATTTCATTAAAATTTCTTTCTACAGTTAATTAAACTATTATATGAAAGTAAGTAAACATGCTTCAAAAATAAAATTTTTTATAAATTCTTACCTGCTTAATCAATAGAATCAAAATATGTTCCAAGGTTAGATGACATTGACATCTATCTGAATCTAAAAAAACTAAGATAATTTAAAACTTTAGGCCAAAAATAAAAATGTCCCAAGGTGAGACACTTTTTTTGGTTTAAACAGTTTTTTTTTTAATTTTATTATTTTTTTTTTTAGTTTCTTTAAAACAAAAAGTTAAATAATATGTTAAACCCCTAATCAAAGTATTTTAACCATTAAAAGGTTTTTCAAAGAAAGCTTTTTAACTATTGATTAATATTTTGATGAAGAATACATTAAAAAATATTCCCTTTTGCTCATAAATATGTGAGCATGATAAAAAAAAAATACTATAAAAAATATACTTTAAGCAAGACAATGCTTCTTGTCATACAACTTGTATTTTCGTCTGATGGTTCGAAGAACACAACGTTGACTTTACCTTGCTTTGTTGGCCCGCACATTCACCAAGGTGGTCAACAGTGCATCGAGGGGATGGTTATAATAATTTGGCCACTCAGTGCATATATGAAAGGCAAGGCCCTCACTCATTAACTCATCACTAATTCAGTAATTTCCCATGAAATTAAAAACTAAAATTTGGACTATGTGTTCTTTAAGATAGTTGAAAAACTTTACAAAGTTTCATTTTGATAGTTTGTAATCATCAGACTAATTAAGGAGTAATTATCCCCAATTAAAATTTGCTCTAAATAAAAGTTTTCTGCAAAGATAGAAGTCTCATATTTCAACCATGTATTCAACATCAGGTAAAGGTGAACCCTGTGGCATAATTTTTTCGGGCTTTCTGCGATAAACTTCCCTCCCTCTAATATATTTTGCTTTAAGATACTTTAAATTATAACAATTACTAATTTAAAGTAACAGCTCCTGTTGTGTTTACAAAAGAAAGTATAGAATTAAACTGTATAAAAAAATTTTAATTGTAAAAGTAATATTTTTTAATTCTAATGTTATTAGGCGATATTTTCGCATTTTGTTCGTGGAAAATTCACTAATTATTTCCACTTTCGAATTTTATAAATTATCACACAAATTGAAATTCGTAAATAATTTAAATGATAATAAATTAAAATTCGTACATAAATTAAAAAATTGTAAATTCTGTGCAGTAACTCCCAAAATAAAGTTTGATGACAAAAGCACGAATAGGATTCTGTAAAAAAGAGATACTTAAATATATGTGTATAAAACATGGTGTTCTTTAAAGGGAAAAAAATGAAATAGAGAACATAATTTCTAGTTTTACAATTTCTGATTTTTTTATTTTATTTTATATTATTAATTTGAAATTCTAGCTGAAGCCAGTTATTACTGATTTGATTTTTTAAAAGAATCTCAAATGAGAATTGAAAAATCACGATTATTTCTTTCCTATCTGATGCGCAAGAAAGACTTTGAAAAAGAAAATTCGAAAAATTTTGCGGGAAGGAAAACCAAAATTTTCCCCATCCCAAATGAAAAGTTTATCTGCAAAAACCCTGTAACGTTCTGCGACAATGTTGCTGCAATTCTGCCACGGGGAAGGTGAAAATCTAAAATAGTTTCATTTCAATATTTTGCAATTATCCTAAGTGAGATTAATGATATACTTCTATTTTTCACATCTTTTTTTTTTTTTTTCAATAAAATAAATTCTGTTCACTTATATAAATACTAATA
This sequence comes from Parasteatoda lunata, assembly GCA_949128135.1. NCBI lineage: Eukaryota > Metazoa > Arthropoda > Arachnida > Araneae > Theridiidae > Parasteatoda > Parasteatoda lunata. Next base: position 101,406,011 of record OX421980.1, read on the forward strand.
ATTCACATTGTTGAAACATCTTAGTACATGCTTAATAATTTTAATTACCTGTATTTTTATACATTTATATTTTTTATTATTATACATTCTCTATTGTAGTAGATAATGAAAACAAGATTCTAAACAAGATCTTGAAAATGAAACTAAGAAGTCTTTTAACCTTTGTTTGTTTTATTGAAATCTTCAACCTGGTGATTGGAGGTAAATTTATTTATCATTTTGTATAATGAAGTAAATTTTTTTTAAAATATTAAAATTTTTTTTAGTGGAATTCAAATAATTAATACAAGTTCATGTGTGTGTAAATAATATGTGTGTGTTATGCTTTGAAAGTATTAATATTATGATTTCATTGTGTAGCCATTTCATTTTGTGGTATTTAAAAATATATACAGGAGCATAGAAAAAAATAGAATTTTATTTAAGTAAGGGCGAGACCCGAAAATTGAAACATTACATTCTGGCGTCTAGATAGAGAAGAGGCGACTTGACATTGAAAAAAAAATTTTATATCTCTCTAGACAATATATTTAATATTAATATGTCTCAGTCATGTGGATATCCCCTACTAAAGACACATCACCACATTTTCTGAGAACATTAGATCGATATAATTACATACTTTGTGGGAAAGGTTTTAACTGATTTCACGAATAGAAGCTCAGAAGAGGTTCTGCACTCGAATTGTTGGGAGCAATATACATTCGAGCAATTCTTAATACATCAGTTGCATCTTTTTCTTTTGAGCAATTTCTTTTTACATCAATTGTATTCCCATAAATAAAAAGTTTTCTGAAACATTTCCCATTCTTCTATTTATTCTTTAAATGGGGCAGTGGGAAACTGCCTTTTAAATTGTCACTGCTTGTGTTCCAATCATACATTCTATGATGAATATTGCTCGTGTAGATGGGTTCTATCACCCAAAAAATTCTTTCATCTTGTTCAAACTCGCCCTGTACATATATATGATTGTGTGTGTGTATTTTCAAAAAATCTTAAGCATATGAATTGGTTTTTCGCTTTTTGGAATTTTAATGATATAACTTCGTTGTTTAAAAATGGTATTGAAATTTATTTGACAAATTATAAATTTTTCTAATGCAAGTTATATAGTTTTTGTTTTTTAATATTCTTTTGGCTAGACTGTCATAGACCCAGACCATTATTTTTTTACATGCAATTTATATATTTTTTATCTGCAGAAGCATATTATAGTTGTATTTTCAGTTTTAGGTACTTCAACTTTTTTAGAATTATAGGTTTTGCAAACTAATACACTTTTGCTCTGTTTTAATCACTGAGTCTCATCTGTCCTATTTATATGTCTAAATCAATTAAGACATATTAAATCTCAATTCTGATCAGTATTATTGTTGGTACAATTTATGTAACAACCAGCTGAATACCTGTTCTTTGTACGGGGTAGAAAAAAAAGTAAATAATAAAAAATTCAGTAAAAATTCAGTACAAAACTGAAAGATATGTACTAAGAAAATCAATAAAACTGAAATAATTCAATTTTTTTTTCATTTATTATTATTTTTTGCTTTTTCTAGTGGCTTTCCATTTTTGGATTAAAAAAAAAAACAATACCTTTTTAGTAGTTCAGCCCATCAAAATAAAAATTAACTGTATACAGTACAATTTGGCATGATTCTGTTGCTCAAGGCCAACTCATGATAGTTAAAATTTACCGCAATCAAGCGATTTTTTCTGTTACTTATCTTTTTAGAGAGGCCATGAAAAAACCTATTTCCACAGTATCTATATTATAAGTGCACTGTGTTGGTGCAGTTTTAATAGGTACTAAATATACTAATATAATACCTCGTACTTATATTAGTATATATGATACCTATTAAAACTGCACCAATTGCCATAATACTGGTAGCACCTATTTCAAAATTTATTAAATATCATTGGTAAGACTGGGCACTAAATGGATGTATTGCAAATTATCGATTTAACATACATTGTCATGCCGATAAAGTGGCTTTCGTTTTTTGCGAAGTATTAGAATTCTGATTTAAGCCGCGATATAAGAAGACTCTTTCAATATAAAAATTTAACAGGCAAGGATTCTTGCCTACGTTAATGCTGTTACCAAGCTGACATAGAAAATTTTGAGTTTGCCTAGCTTTTTCTGATGTTGAAGGCCAAATAGCGAATCGAATCAGAAGTCACTGTTCCGTACAAGTATCAGCATTGAAATGTAGAACACAATGCATAGTTTCTTTATGCACCGATTCAAGGATGGACACTCTGATGTTCTTTGCTTTACATTTTCCCCAAACTGCAAGCTTTGCATATATAGTTAGGTATTTGTTTTACTTTATTCTGTTTTATTGGATTATAGGTGAGTTTTAAACTTTCATGCATGCATGCTTGCATTCTCTAAAAGTAGGATATTGTCTGGTAAATTTTGTTTTTCTAGAGGAGTTTTTCAAAATATTTGTCAAAACGAAACTTTGGACAGGGGAGTATGCAACATTATGTCGATCAGTGAATTCAAAAGCATCAATCAACTGACATAACATATTGAAATTTTAAGATTTTTATTTACATCTTTTTCTGTAATGACTCGGTGATTTGCCTGGAGTTAGCTGTTGCATTACACTTCATAGGTAAGTAAGTAGCATATATTTTCATTTTCAAACAATTTTAAATAGTAAATCTTGGACATTAAGTTGTATCTTTTTTACAATGTTTTGTAAATTAGATAGTAGGATAAATATGGCTAGGAGTACGAAATTTCTTTGAACCTTTAGAGAGTGTTCTTTCTCCTCAATGCTGTCACTCATCGATACTACTCAAGTAATACAGCAAACTGTCTTATCTGTGTGTGCTCATAGTAGCATGTGTGCTTCGTTTTGTTAAGCTCTAATCCTTGTTATTTCACTAATACAAATCAGATGTTCAAACCTGCAATAACTCATGTCCATTTTACAATCTCCCATTTACATCCATGTGTACCCGGTCACTAATCCAATCTCCTTTAAATATATATGTAGGGAAAGAAGATCAAAAGAATAATCCTGTGTTTGAAAAGTATAAAGATTAATTGACAAACACAGCACTGCTTCTTCCTCTTACCTTTAGTAGTTAAGTAATGTTATATTATTAATATTTATTAATTCCATATTCTCCCTTGGTAATTTTAAAAATCATGATCAGAGTTTGTTTGTTTAAACTTAAGTTTTTATTATTTTTATTTTATAAAAGTGTGATTATGTCGATTGCAATAGGATTACCGATGATGATAAACTGCTATAAATATGGTGTACTGAGTTTTGGCTACAGTAATAAATAAAAAAAATTGGAGTAAATGTTCTTGATTTATATTCTCATGTTGACAAGACTTTTTTTCAAGTTATAAATAGTAATGAGAGTACCGTATTTTTCGGCGAAAGCGCCGCTTCGTCGCAAGCGCCGCACATCGATGAAAATGAAATTTTTTTTAAAAAAGTTATAGTAAGCGCCGCAATGGCACTACACCGCGCATATCAGCATCCTTATGCAAGAGACCTTTAAATTACCATTTAGAATATCTGTATAATAAAAAATAAAAATTTTTTATACATTTCATAAAGTAAGGTTTTAATTTCTAAATTATAATGAAAAATTTATTTTTCAGCAAAAAAAAAAAAAAAAAAAAAAGAAAGCAACAAAACGATATAAAATAAAATTGTTCTTATCTGTTGGCACCACACCAAAAAATAAACTTAAGTACAACAAATAATTCTGAAAATAATGTTAAGTGCAACAAAATATTTTTTAATACATCAAATAACGTAATTTCTAAATTATTTGGGGGGTGGGGAGAGAATATCCTAAACTGCGTTAACAAAGAGTTGACGTGAAAAAAGTTTTCTCCTTCAGCAAAAAAAAAAAAAAATAAAATAAAAAAACAATATAAAATAAAGTTGTTCTTACCAGTTGGCACCGCGCCAAAAAAACATTATAGCAAATAATTAACAGCAAAAAAATATTTCTATGCTCAGCAGCTGAATTAATGCTGGACTAATTACAGAAATCCGTAAAACAATGTAATAAGAAAAATAAAATGAAAAATTTATTAAAAAAAAGATTTTAAAATAAAAAGATTTTAAAAAATTTATTACAGTAAACAAACTAAGGAAAAACTAATAATAACAAGAATAAGAAATAACTAAGAGCGCCCCAAAAAAATTCTGATGAAAAATTCCTCTGCTTGTCATTTCTACTGGAGCTGTTTAGGAGGAATCAATCAGTTATTTTTAAAGGGGTTGGGGAAAAGAAAAGGGCATACAGTATTGGACCCCTAATCCGGCACTTAATCTGATCTAAATTTTTTTTTTCTTTTTTTTAAGAAATATATATTGATGAGACAAAAAAATCAGCTATATTCTCTTTTTATTTGGAATTTTATTTTGTTGAAGTAAGTAACTTTATTTTATCTTTTAAAAATAAAAAAGCTTGAAAAAAATATATAATAAATCTGTGTCAAAGGAAACATCTGTTTCTAAAGCAGTTTCAAATAAAGTGAAAAGTAAAAACACCTTCATTTCCAATGAACAAAATAAAGAAATGTAAGTTGGAAGAAACTGATCAATCAATCTTGACAGCTGAGCTTGTGCATTACTGGTTTGTCCCCACATTTCCCTCTTCTGTTTGACCATAAATTGGCCACACCCAGTTGACATTGAAACTACCACGTGGAGTACAAAATGAATTCTATCCCTTTTGCGGTTTTTTATTTGATTCATTTATTTTTTATTTTGCGGCTTTTTTTATTAGTTATTAACTGTTAATTTTTTTTTGTTAGTTAGCTTGTTTTTTTTCTTGTTGTTAGTTGTTTCTTTTTTTTTATTTTTTTTTTTTATCGTTATTAGTTTTTAGCTTGTTTTTTGCTGTTATCGTTAGTTCCTTAGCATAAATTGTTACTTTTTTTTGTAGTTCTTTGTTAGCTTTTTTTTTCTTGTGAGGTGAGCGTCTTTTGTTAAAACAAAATGTTATCTAAAAGAAAAAAACAAGAACTATGATCTCGCTCCGAAGAAGAAACGATTATTTCTTCTTCATTGGAGGATTCGGATTACTTCTTGAATTATTTCTCCTTCCGATTATTTCTTCTTGATTATATTATATAGATGATTATTTTAATTAATAAAATTTCTCAAGATGGACCAGTTTTAAATTCACCCCATCATAATCTACGATCGAAACTTGACTAATTTTATTGGTTTTTCTAAAATTGAATTATAGTAATATTTGAGCGCCATATTGGAATTTCCGAAAGAAATCCGAAGTTCGGCATTTCGTCGGTCCCGTGAGTGCCGGATTTGGGGTCCTATTACTTCCTTTTCTGTCCGCTCCAAATACAATTGCCAAGGCGCTAAGTAGATTTCTAGCTTTCGATTTTTCTTTAAGCTGGGGGTGGATACAAGATGCTTACCTTTTAAATTTTCTCCTTACGCGATGCTTTTTTAAAATTATTATTTCGTTTATTTATTTTCTTGCAGGCTGCTGCCGAAAGTTTGCTAAGAATTGGCAATTGTTCTGCAGCAGATCGCGATACGTACAAATATTTCGTCAACTTCGTTATTAATTTTATTTAATAGTCTTTCTCTCAGAAAATTATTTCATCTTAAATAAATTTACTTGAGAAATTTTTTTGCTGCTAAAAATTATTTCCTCGGAAGCGCCGCATGTAGGAAAAAAACAACTTTTTTTTCGATAGCGCCGCGGCGCTACCGCCGAAAAATACGGTACTCGATGTTACTATTCTTACAATCATTGTTGCCTTTTTAGAATATAACCTATGAAAAAATTAAATGATAAGCTCTATGAGTGTTTGAAACTTAATCTGAGACATTATTTAGTGACTCTTTTTGACAAGGCTGAAATGAGAAAAACAAAGAAGTTATGCTTGTTTAGTAACTTTGACCCTATTAAAACTCATTTTGATATTAGAAATGTAAATTACATTGTTGACTGTCACTTTCTTCATCTTGTGATATAACTTTAAAATGATTCTTTCAAGGAGATTTGTGACAAGTATGTTAAAAATGTTCTGAAAAATTATAGTCAAATATCTGTTATTATTTTTATTTATTTATTTATTGGCCATATTATTGATTAATTACTATTGAATCTATACAGGGTATCTGCATTCCTGAAAAGTCATGAGAAATCCTGGAAAGTCATGAATTTTGGTATTGAATAAAATTTGTCATGAAATGTCATGATTTTAACTATTTTTAAAAAAAAAATCATAGAAAGTCATGGATTTAGGTCGTCAAAAAAACTTAATTTTTAAAATGGAATCCCCCCCCCATATCATGGTGTTTCGAATATCTGAATTTGTAATTCACAGTCATATTTTATTAAGATATAAAATATTTTTATCATGTTCTTTAAAGATTATGGTGTTCTTTCAAAAAATGAAAGAAAAAATATCATTTCTTGAGAGAATTATCTTTCAAACTTCTGTGATTTCAGAATTTTTGTTATTTTTTTTATATTTTTATTTTATCAATTTCAAATTCTAGCTGAAGCAAGCCAGTCTATGGCGAATTTTTTTTATTCCAAAACGAGAACAAAAAAATCGGGAATATTTCTTTCCTTTCCGATGAACAAGAAAAGTATCTTTAGAATATAATTCTTCAGAAAAAAAGAAATTATTTGCTTTTGTATTTTTTTCAGCTATTTTATTTCTTCAACTCTTTCTTTGCTCTGTTTATTAAATTTAAAATCTATAAATATAAATATGAAGATGCAGAGTATAACAGTTTTGATTATATCATTTCAATTAATGTTATTATAATGCTTTTTTAAGTTTGTTGTTGTGTTTTGTCGGAGAAAATAGTAGCTTCATTAAGTCGTGAAAAATTCTTGAAATTAGTCATGGAAAGTCATGAATTTGAAAATCTAAAATGTAGCAGATACCCTGTATATATCATAAGCCAGAAGAGTGTAAAAGTCATAGAGCAACTTCAACAACATTTTAAAGCAGTTTCTAGAATTATTATCTTAGGTAAAGCATTTACTTTCACCTTGAAGCTATCTAAATACTTAAATTATATAGCAGAAGTAAGTTGATTGCTTTAATCACTGAAAAATTTCAATTTCTTTCCTGATCATTTTTTCTGATCGTGATGAAAAATATGCTTTTTGCTACATATTGTTTTTGCTAAAGTCATGTTTCTCATGCGCTTATAATTGTAAACAGAATATAAGTTTTTCTAAGAATTTATTGGGCATCTTTTAGCGTGACTTTTTTTTAGATAATTCCATTCTACATTTTTTTTAAAAAAGTTTTAACACCATTCTTGCTGTATTCAGATGTGGAATGATCTAAAATGGAATAAGAGTCCTATTTTTTTTAATCACTTATTGTTTTCTGAAAACGTCCCTCTTATTATGTTTATCTTTCTTTTGTTGATTATTTTATAACCATGAATTGTTGTGGGGATAAAGGATTATTTAAATCGTTAAATTTCTTCTTAGGGGCCAGAAAGATGAAAGTTTCTGAAGCATTGACATTTGTAACAAATAAGACTATTTTTCTTTTAAGGTTTTTTTTTATTTATTGAATTAAGCACTAATATAATGCATTGTTTCCTTTCAATTCTATGGTTTGCTACATGTTCTAGCCCCCTCTTTCTTGTTCGAACACTCCTAAATTATAATATTATGTATCCAGATTTTTGGTTTAAAATGTCTAAATGTGTTTTCTGAAATCCTTTCAAGAAGAATCTATTGTACTATAATGAAATGTTAACAATTTTCAGGCTTCATGTTTTATTAAGCATAAATCTTCCAACAAAAAAAAAAGCATATTCCATAGAAATGTTAAAAATAATATTTTCTTCCATCAAATAAAAGTCGTGTTACTTTTATTTTTATTTTTTATTTTTTTTTTTGGTAATTTATGGTATTGAATTTGATAATTTTATGGACTCTCTCTCTTTTTGAGGAGACATAAAATAGGCGGTAAAAACCTTCTGACTTTAACTTTTTTTGTTTTTGGTATAAAAGTAATTTTATATTAACAGTTATTATTTTTAAATTGCATTTTTTGTGTTTATTCATTTTAATCAGTTAAAAATATTTTCAATTTTTATTTCCTTGATATTTAGGGTTAGATTTTTTTTGTTTAGTTCTTAAATTTTAAGCTATTTGTATAAAATATTTGTGTTTGTTAACAGTTTCCCACTGACTGACTTCATAATTTCTTTCTGATACTATGTATTTCTTGAAATTTTATTAATTATTTTAAAAACAGTTTTTGTTTTTTAAAGAATTTTCTCATTCCTTACCTTTTTTATTATTTTTAGTTATTTTTATTACTGTACAATTTTAAGACTAATAAGTATTCAGTGATGCATGATTATTCCATTCGTAGCTAAGTGTTATTTTTACTGATATATTCAACGTGATGAATGTGCTTTATGGAAAAAAGACACTCTTTTATTACATTTGAAAAAAGATCACCTAATTTTTAGCTTTAAAAGACAACTAATATGGAATTTTGGTTGTAGTTCTTTGTTGATTTATAACAGGGGTGAAAGTTTTTCGTATTTTGACGGATTTCCGTCTTTTTAAAAAAAAAAACAACACAAGACAGAGCGAAACGGAATATTACTATAAGTAAATTCTGAGTTCGTTTTTTTTTTATTTTATGCAATAGTCGGATTCAGTGGGAAAAGTCCCAAACGACCGATTCATTAAAATTGATAAGTATAGATATACTGTAAAGATAGTTGTGTACATGCAATATGTTTTTAATCAATATATCTTAATTTTAATAAGCATTGTAGACTTATTTATTAAATATCAACATTTTGTTGAATATTAATTTTACTATTGAACTATGTTTAGCTTGAAATTTTATTTTTGTTATTTATTAACAAAGTATCAATTTAGCTAAGTATTATTCTTTTCCTTAAAATGCTAGCACTTTATTTTATTAGAAAATTAAATGTTTGAAAAAAATTAAAAGCTGAGGTAATTTTTGCTTGAAATAACTAATAACTTGGCATTTTTTGTTTATACTCCTGAACAATAGTAGGTTTGCTAAAATAAATATGGAATTTTTTATGAGCCTTATTTGCATTTTGTGTATTTTAATTTTTATTGAAAAGTTTGTTCACAATTTTTATGAAAAGAATTCATATATAATTTTTTGTTTACTTAAAATTATTGGACGGGACACGCCCACTTCTGATTTTAAAATTTTCAGTCTTGACAATTTTTGAAACTTTCACCCCTGATTTATAACTGAACCGATTTCTATTAAAATTATTTTTTCTGTATTTATAAAACATTTACTCTTCATTTATGTCTTATAAAAACTGCATGGTTAAAAGATGTCAGCCAAAACTTACAACAGAAATGAAATTGAAAGTAATTTTTAATCATTGCAGTACAGCCTTAAAAAAAGGAAAAATTATTGTAAAATCAAGCAAACAATTTATTTTCGAACAAATTAGTTACAGAGTTTTGTTATTTTTATTTAATAAATTACCATAAAAGAAAAATTTTATCCTTAAAATGTATTAATACATTCGAAATATAAGTCTATAAAGTTAAGTTTTAAGTTGTTTCCTAATGCTAGATTTTCATAAGTGTCTCACACAGTGCTGGAAGAAAATGTTCTCGCTCCCTGGGCAATACTGAAAATGGCGTCCTTTACTCAATCTTTGAAAATGAATCTGAATTTTAAAAGGGAAAAAAAAAATTTCTTTCAATTGTCTCACTGGTGTAGTCTTAATAGTGTAGAAAATTGCTTTTTATATTTTTAATTACAATATTTCTTCCAGAAAATTATAAAATCTATATCAACCCTAAATGTTGATTTTAAAAAACTTTTGAGCAAAACAAATAACAATTAGAACAGAAATTCTCAATATTTTGCCACATGCATTTGTTTAATCTTTGTTAGAAGATCATTTCCCAGACCTAGTCTAAAATCCAAAAATTCGAACACTATACATTTATTTAGTTTTAGATTATTTTCTAAAGTTTTTAAAAAATAAATAATAAGTGTTATTAAAACGTGAATAAAAGTAGTTCTTTACTTTCATATATTGAATCTAAATACTTAACATCCTAAATTACATTAAGATACATTTAATAAAAAAATGCACTGAGAATTATCTCACATGTGACCATGAAAACACCTCTAGGATCTTTTCCTCCAAAAAGCAACCTTGCTAAGAACAATGTTAATGCTTATTTTAAAATACAAACAAAAAGTAAATCTTGTATGTTTTTTTTTTTAAATAATGTAATTAGTCATTGATTCAATAATAATTGTTTAAACACTCTAAGTAAAAAAAAAGGTAAAATTGAGCTTTAAAAGCTCAAAATTAAGAGATATTTTCCAAAGTTAATTAAAAGTATTCTTTTTCATATAACTAATCATATTGTGCTGATTAGATAATTTGAAATTATGTTTAACTGAGGATATGTTAAAACAAACATCACTGAAAATTGAAAAGTATGTACTACTAAAAGAAATTAAGAAAAGAACATTTAAGTAAAGAAATGAGAAATTGTGAGTTTTATTTTTCTTTTAAAGGGATTTTTTAAAAAAAGCACTAAACAATAAACGACAATTAAAAAACAAAATAAAAGTAAAATCGAAACTATATAGTTGGTATGTTTTATTACCACAAATGAAAGCTTGAAATTTAATATTTGAAAAAATTCTTTAACAGTAAAAATTATGGAAATAAAAAGTATTTTTGTTTTCAGTTACTTTTAGCTTAGTTAAGTAAATCAGCACTATTTCTTTTCTTTAAAAAAAAAATAATAATAAAAATAAATAAATAAATTAATCCCATGTATGCTGAAATTAAATTAGGTTAATAATTAAATAAAGTTAAAAACATTCTTAATCTTCAGAAATTAAAATTTATTCTGAAGGTACCATTGCCAGTTTCAGTCTACGCAAAGCAACAACAGTGGAGTCCTTGATGAAACTTATTATCATACAAAAGATTAGAACAAGTGCTTATCACTTACTTACCAGTGGAATGTTGGAGAGATTTCATAGAAGTCTCAAGTTTGCTATTTTGTGTTATAGCACTCAAGGATGAACGAGACTGTAGCTTTTCCTGAATTTCTTTTAGGCTTCCAAAATATTGTAAAGGTAGACATAGGAGCAACAGCAAAGATGGTCTGTAAGAATAATATTTATTTGTCAAGAGAATTGTTTTATTTCAGACAATCTGATTCAGACTCAGTTTGTTTATAGAAACCTTGAGGAAAATATTTTTAAAATTGTTGTAGCCTGAAGAAATTAACCATCATGGTAGGCATTAAGCATTTGTACACAAAAATTTAAGCTCTTGTTTGCATGCATTCTTAAGAATAGACAAATATAGCTGGGATTTTTTTCATGGATTGAAAATATTGTTTGACATTTTTTGGTGGAGTGAAATTTATTTTGGAGGAGTTAAATTCATTTTGGAGGAGTTAAATTCATTTTGGAGGAGTGAAATATGGGAAAGTAAAAGCATTTATAACATTATAAATTTTAGAAACCAATTTCACAAAAAAAACTTTTATGGATAAAATATAAGATTGAAAAAAAGGAATTGTATATAATTTTAATTTTTTACATTTAGTATATTTAACATGTTTTGTAAAACCTCTTCACTACTGAAATATAAAAGAATAAAGCAAAAAATTATTTACAGTTTTGAATATCTATTTTACTGCCCTAAGTCATAATAAGATAAATAAAATATGAATTATACTGCCGGAGGGCAAATATTTTTAGGTTCACGTACCAGGACCTTAGGTCTTAACTAAGTCGAGGAATATAAATATTTCAAATGTTAAATTCCACCTAAAGTAAGAACAGACATGCATATAGTTATATTATGGTCTATTTAAATACAATAATGAATAAATTTAATAATTATTTGGAAAAAAAAATTTTTTTTTAGTACAATGCAATAGGGCATTAAATCTTAGTTTCAAAACTATTTTAATTATGCAAACCACACAAAATAAATAATTATTAAAAGGAATCTAGCATTAATCATAAAAAAATATTTTATTCTTGGGGATAAAATTTCAAAATTATTAAAAAAAGAACCCACAAAAGTTAAAGTTATTGTATGCATGCACCTTAATATAAAACAAATAATTAAAATACATATAAAAATATTACTAAATAGATACAAAATTAAATACTCATAATATTGTGAAATTTCACTTGACTACTGAGCTGTCATAAATTTTGCCATATATACCACAGTGCACCTATGTGGACCTGCATGTTCTTAACTGTATTATTTTTAAATATTAAGTAAATATAAATTTAAAAGCTTCATACATATCACAGAACAACTAAGTCAAAAGAAGTATTTCTGATTTTAAAATTGTTAAATATGCTTGTAGAGGAGTTAAAAATATCTCTGAGAGTACATTAAGTGCAAAAATTTCTTCAGCTACCAAATTATGGACATTTCCAATTAATTTTAAAAAGCTATTAAGAGTTAAAAACTTTAATTTATTGCAACGATATTTGGTATCAATTGATCTAATTAAAGTAGCATTATTCAAATTGCAAAAGCAAACCTTCCTGCATTAGTCTGGGTAACTATTAACTAAGTTATGCTATTAGAATGCTCAACTAGGGTTCAAGAAACAAAATCTAGATGGGTTATCAAAATATCATAACAATTCCTAGTCTAAGTTGCTAGAAAGGGATGTGTGATCTATTCTGAGTTTGAAGATTTTTCATACTTCTGCAAGGTTTGATTGAGCATAAATTTATTTTTATATTCAACAGCATCTTATGTAAAATAATGGCTTGTGATGTTAAACAAATTTAAGATTGCTTGAAGTTTTTATGCCTGTAAATTCCTATTTATTCTGTTATATTTATTTGTTAAAAATTGTATTTTTTGCTCTAAAATGATTATTAGTAAATTTTTTGATATTTTTTTCCTATCTAAATTAAATCATATTATCCTGAGCCAATGCTGAAAGCCATTATATTTATTCAATTTATTAATGAGTGAAAGGTTTTGGAACTGTGTTGCATAAAAATATTTTTTGTTATTTAAGGTTTTTTGTTAGTAGTCAATTTCAAAAAATTAAGTTGATTGATAAATAATATATATTTTAAATAGTTTAATTTGTCATTGCCAATATCTCAAATTTGAACTTATATATTTTTATTACTTTAGTGCAGTAATTCAATATTTAGTGTGTATAGTTAGTACCACTAAAACTTTTTAGTATAATTTAGATAACTGTTAATGTTTAGTGTAATTTGTTTTGCAGATTGCAACAATTTTAGGTTTAACAAATTCTCAGTAAATCCTCATTCCACTCCATATGGCAATCAATCTGCTGGTACTTATATGAAAGTTAATGAAGCAGACAATTTATCAGATTGTGTAGAAGCATGCTGTGAAGATAGTGATTGCAATGTGGCTTTTCTTTTCAATACTGATTGTTTTACACTGCAGTGCCATAATTATAAGCTTTGCCAGCCTCTTAAAAGGAAAGGAAAGAAATTTCAGATATCATTTGTTGTGATTGTTCGGTTTCCAGGTACGTAATTCAATTTTATTATTTGTTTATCCCATTGAAATAGGACACATTATGGCCTCTTAATAGTTAGCTTACATGTTTTTCACTTGTCATTTTGATTTAAATTCTTTTTTTTCTTATAAGGATATCAAAACTTGAATCAAATAAAATATCCTCAATTTGCGAAGCTTATACTTGTGGCATGCAGCTGTATAGTGCGTAAAATATGTTATATATAAATGTGCTTCTTTTTATATAGCTTTTACTTTATTTTAGTGGTATATATTTTGTTTAGTAGTTTCCATTACAGTATAAGTTAAACTTTTATCCATGTTAAAGTTTTAACATCTGTTGAGTAGTGTTTAACGAAGAATTCTTTCTAAACCTAACAGGAAAAAAAATCTTGATATTAAGCCCAACTTTTTTTATTTTCTGATAATAAGTTAAAATGTTATTTATTTTTAAAGTTACTCAAACAGTTAAGTTATTTCTAGAATATATTTATCCTACTTAAAAATGCATTGTAACAAACTTTGTTTCCTAATGATGCAGAGAAAAATTGCAAGTATCCTATTATGAGTTCCCAGTTTCAAAATTAATTGAAAAAAATCTAATTTTTTTGTTGAAAACTTTTTTTATTTCTCCTTTTTTTTTTTTTTTTTTTAATTTTTCTTAATGTATTTCTTGAAGTCAATAAATTTTTATTTATAATAAAAGAAAAATTGTATGATATATGCAGAGTAATTATTGATTATGGCTAATTTGGCAAATCATTTTTGTAATCATCTGTAATAAATTGTTTCATAAGAAAAAACAAAACTTGAGGAAGAGTTTGAAATTTTTCTCAGTTATAAAGTTTAAAAAGAAAAAACACTAGATTGGAATGAATAAAAATAAATTGCAAGTAGTAATGTGCTTTAAATTTGTTATCTCATAAAAGGTTCACTTAATTTGTCTTCACTACTTAAAAGGTATGGCATAATTTCTTAATTATTTTAGAACCATTCAAAATAAATAACAGATTTAAATTCAGCACCTCAAAACTTGTATAAAAATATTCTCTTTACTATCAATTTTGTGGTTAACTTTGTCATTTATTTGTAAGTTTGTGTGATAAATTACTTGTGTAAGGTATATTTAGTTTTATTTCTATTATTGCCTTACTTAATTTATATAACCATGTTTTAATACATAATTCGTTTAGAAAGAAACCTATTGTTAACTTTGACTGATTCTCATTCCTTTAATATGTTTCATTGACTGAGTATCTGTACTCCATAATTTCATGGACATTTGCTCTATTTTTTTTATCTTTTTAGAGATATACAAATACAATGCTCTAAGGCACAATCAAGAGTGGCGCTAGACTTAGCCCGACAGGGGGTCAGCAATCCCCCGACATGGGGGCTAAGATAATTTTGAAAATAAGTAATACTTTTTAATATACGAATAATAATTAGTATGATATACATATTTTTGTTCTGATAAAAAATTTATCATGATTCAAAAATAAACAAAGAAAAAAATAAAGGTGATATCTGAACAAATAAAAAAGTATATGCACATCCAGCATAAGATTCTACAATGTTCTCAATTAAATATTATTCTACTCAAACAATAAAAAAAAGTATGCACAACTAGAAAAAATTCCAAAGATATCCAAAGAGCAAATTAAAAACAGTTTAGATATTTTTGTAACAGAGATATTTTTTTAAAATTTTATCATAATTAACTAATAACTAGGTAGTTCAATTTTATTTTAATTTGAACATTAAATTTTTTAAAACTCGAATATTTTAGAAACTAAATAACGTGTCTCCTATATTAAAACAAAACTATAATTTGATTTACTTAAACATAATAGTTTTCTCCTTTACGTTTCAGTTCAACTTCTTAAGAAACTCAAGAATATTGTTAAATAATACTAACTCGATAAATAACTTGATAAATGAAATTTTAAAAAATTTGTACATTGGTTAATTATTTAAGATTGTGTAAAAAAAAATTTAATCAGTTGAAACATTTAAGTCTACCAGAATTAAAAAAAGATGTTAAAATGATCAAAAACCAGTTTATTTGCAAGATGAAGCTGTTAGAAGTGATGAAAGATAAATGTCTTTCTTATCTTTCCATAAAAAATTAAATAGCTAATAAATAAATTTATGATTTTAAAAGTTAAATCGCAGACCAAATACCTCTAGAAGACCAAAATACCTCTAGAAGTTATTTTTGTAGGAAGAACTATAACCTGTAATTTTAATAAAAAAAATAGAAATAATTGACTGTGTATAGTTACGATTTATAATATAATATTTTTGGTTTCCTAATGTAATTTAATTCGACTTTTAGGGTATCTTTGGTCAAATATATCGACTATTTTATCTAAATTAATTTTCTTGCTTCGCCTTGAATGTATTTCTAACAACATGAGATTTTGGAATCTTTTTTTTATCATGCTAGCCCTCATCCAAATTTTATTAATAATAATAATAATAGTAATAAATAAATATATAAATATATATATATATATATATATATATATATATATATATATATATATATATATATATATATATATATATATATACAGTAAAATACTTATACTATATATACATATATGTGTGTGTCTGCAAATGTGTGTGTTCATTTAATTATGTTAATGAAATAAATTATAAATTATTAATTTTGTTAATAATTATTTTTTTATTAGAATAAATAATTATCATTAATAAAAATTAAGTTTCTAACGAAATTCGATTTTAAAGATAACATCGAAATATTTCACGCCTTTCAATTCGCTCAAAATGTTATAATTAATATTGTTCATAAAATTAGTATAGCAATCAGTAATAATAGTAAAAATATTTATTTTAATAATAACAAGATTAAATCAAATTATATAAATTTTTACTCAGTTTTATTTTTATTTATTTGTAAATCGCACAGCAAATTGAAATTTAATTTAAACGCATATACAATATATCCAATACATCGCCCAAAAAACTTTTCCAATGAAAATTAAATAAAACAAAATTAGTGACTACTGTTTAAATGGACGCAAATGCAATGTTATGCAAAGCGAAATTATAATTTAATAAACAACAAAAGTAAATATTTGAACTAATGTTTACAAAATAAAAATAATATATGTTTCGAAACCTATGCTTATGTAAATTTTTGAATAGTTTTTTTTTCTCCGCTTGTTATATTATTAGAAAATTGTTTCATACAATAGCCAAAAGTTTTAACAAAGCTAGGCAATTATTCTTACTTTTCATTTTTCAACGAAAAATGTTAAATGAATAAAATTTTAGTTAAAATATGAAATTAAAAAATATGAAACATTATTTTTTTATATTTGCAAAGGAATTTAATTCTTTTTTCTTTTTTTGTAAATGTATAAATATTTGATTTCTTTAATGGAAATTTAAATAAGTTGTTTAAAAATGAATGAGAGCAAAGTAATTTTGGTATTAATACGTTCAATACGATAAAATGGGTTCGCGATTTCTTTGTACTTCATTTTAAATTTTAAAAAATAACTATTATTAGCGATTTTTCGAATAAATTTCGAACAAAATTTTATATCGATAGTAATATTTAGTACTGATAGAATATAGTAACTGAAGTATAAAACGTAAGAATAATAATAACAGTGCTCAAATGAAAAACTGTATAATCCGAATAACTTATGATTTAATGAACGGGTTTTTTCGTACTAGCCACCAATCTTAATGGTTGGAGGATATAGCCTTAAATATGAATTAGTACAAACAATATTTTAAGATAAGAAATTAGACACAAAACTACAATATGATAAATAATGTCCCATTAGTCATATCAGGAAAGTAGTGTAAAGTTCCTTCAGAATAATAGCCTCATAATAATAGTTCAATGATAATGATGATAATATCTCAATCTCGTAATATCTCAAGAACGTTTTGACTGAATCGAAAAATTGTCATACAATTAAAAAATTCGTTTATCCAAAGGTAATACCATGCAAAAAAAATAGTTTTAAATAGTTATAAAATATTTAATATTTTTTATATATTTATAATATGCGTTGGAAAAATTTTGAATCCTGAATTTTGCTATTCCCGTGTAGTAAATTGCGACTGATGCACGTTAAATCTCTCGAGTCACAAGGTCCTCCATGTTCCCATAACAAATCAATACCTCTGGGGCTACTGATCCAGGAGCTTCCTTGTCTTCTGGATTGGATCAAAATTACAAGGCTACGGAGTTGAACATTAGTAGTCGTAAACCCGAAAATTGGGTCGACTGTTCAACGACGAATAAAATAAAATAGTAAGATATACAAATTCCTATATAATTTAATGGAAGGTAATTTTAAACTGTAAAATGTAAAATTTGAATGAAATTGGTTGAATAATTTGAGATAAATAAAATTTTAAGCAAACCGACTTTTTTAAAATTTGATAACTCAGAAACTAATCGATCGATTGTTCTGAAAGTTTGTATTTTGAAATTAAAAGGATGTAACATACAATTCAATATATTTAACTATTATTTAATCAACTAATAAAAAATAACAAATAATTACTTAAAATAATTTTTGCGTAAAAATTTGTGTATAAATTTTTTTTTATGCAAACATTTTTCAATACACTCAAAAAGTTCTCGAGATGATAGGCAATAATCGAAGAGTGCAGTTAAAATTAAAGGACCCAATTTTTCCATCTCTCTCTTTACCATAACTTCGGACCATATCTTCCAGATTGCGGCTATTTCTGCATTTTGAAAATTAAAAACCTAAAACTATAGAAAAAATTGTATGTTTATCCAGAACAAAATGCGTTTTTGTGTTCAATTTCGTAACTTAAGATATGGTATTGACTCTTTGTACGTGAAAATACGATTAAATCAAAAGTTAAACAAGGTGTACCTTTTTTCCATTTCATACACTGTATATAAAATAAGTCAATGATAATCTGTTACGTTGATTAATATATATTTTAAGATATTGAATACGAACAATTTAATTGTTTTTCTGAATCAATCAACAATCGTTTTACTGCTAAGAAAATGATAAAAAAAAAAAAGTAAATCTGCCTAAAAAAATTAAGAAAATTTCGTTACTGTTTGCTTTTCTTTTTTTTCCGACTTCTTATTTATCGCGTTGATTAAAATATAAACCTATAATCCGAATAAGTAAATGATTTTCCTGATTTAAAAGTATTAAAAAAAAGAAAGAAAAAAATAAGATGAAAAAATTGAATTGAAATATTTTTATATTATTCTTATAGTACTTTCATTTTGCTTGAAAATTTCAAAAAGCAATTATGTGATCCCATAAACCATTGATAAACATATTACATAAGAAAGAATTTGTAAAGAAGAGGACCTGTGTCTCTTTCTGTCCCTCAGGCTTTTGTCAGATATTCCCCCAACAAGAGGTGTGATTATCCCCTTCTTGGCTCTGCAGAAGAAAGAATAGCAGTTTGAAAGATAATTTTCCAAGAAAATGAAGATATGTCTATGGGAAAGGATTTCTATGAGTCGAAAAGTCGTCAATTTCAACCATGTCTAATCGCATCCGGTCTCTAGTTTAACAATGTATGGGCAAAGTTACAAGAAGTGCAGTGAAACTACAAATACATAGAATTTACAATATATTTTACTAATATTTGTTACTAATTCTTAAAAATAAATAAATTAAAAGTCAACTATAAAAATTTTTATTAGGCATTTGTGAAGGAATTTTTGACATTATTTAGAAAAAAAAAAAAAATGTGACCAGACTATTTTCCCGACGAGACTTTAAATTCTTCCCGATAGGGGGGCTGCCCATGCCCGACAGGGGTGCAATTGCCCCCCCTGACCCCCTACTGGCGCCGCCCTTGGGCACAATTGGTTTTTTTCAAAATGGAAAACACACGCAGATAGCGAAACAAATTTGAAAAGCTCTATAAGTACTCTTTGTCACTCTTGTATCAACTTGTTCATGTGAAAGAACATTGTGGAAGTTACTCATTGTTAAGATTAAATTAAGATTTGCAGGATCTCAAATTTCGGTAATTTGATTTATATTTCTTCGAAGCAAGACCTTGCAAGATATGTTATCACTGAATGTTTTTTTTATGAATTTAAAAGTATTCTTTCTTTTGAAAGATGGCTCAAATTTAAAAATATTTTCTTTGTCTTTAAAAATTTTTCTTTTCATGGCTTAAAGTGATTGAAGCTGTAAAATAATTAGTTTCTGATTTTTTTTGTTTCATTCACATTGTGTTTTGTTTCAAAATAATTGAAATGTGAATAAATTGCTGGGTATAATTGCGTTAAAGTATAATAGAATGATTATTGGGCTATGGATTATTATTAGGATAATTGCATTTCCCAAACAAAATGTGTTATAGTTTTATTTTTTTTAAAAAAACCTTTTTAATCTTTAGTTTTTATAAATTTCATCTTTTCACTTGTTTTAATTTAAACTGTTTTGAAGTTCTTGTGTAATACTTAATAACTCATTGTTAAATTAGAACAATTTATGTACTCAAATAAAATATTTTCTTTTTGTAATCTAATAATATTTTTTTATAGTCCAATAATAGAATGTCTACAAAAATTGGATATTTTAAAAAAGAAGTTCAATTATTTTTAATGTAAGAAGTAATAATAATTCTAAACTCTTCTGAAATAAATTAGTAATAAATATTTTCCGTTTTCAAAACATTCTTGATATGGAAAATTGCTACTTTTCCCAATTTTTTTTAAAAAAATTTTTGATCCAATTTTATTTCTTTTTTATTTATTTATGCTCATACAACACATTTTATTTCCTATAAACTGAATGAAGGAGGTTATTCACATAGCATGAATAATGACAATGGTCCAAAATGAAGTAAGATTCAGTGTTTTATTACGAACTAACATTAACTTTCACCAAAAGAGAGTTAGATATTGAAATCACATTTAACTGTAAAAGTGTTTGTGACTTTAGTATTCCGCCTTTATAAAAATGTCTGGGTGCATTAATACTGAAGTTGAGTTGAAACTTGATATATTGTATTCTTTTTGTTGCTTTCCCTTTGCTTTGTTTGTATGAACAAGCTTGCTTACATGTCCTTATGCTTTTAAATAAATTTATTTTTCCTGAAACTTTGCTGTTGTCTTTTCAAAAATTATTTTAATTTATAGTGATATTTTGTGAAAGAAAGTTCTGAGAAAACATCATTGTGATATAGACTATCATTATATAGACGATATTGGTAGCACAATGAGATTATTTTTTAAATGTTACAGTTTATGTGCCTGAAATTACTATATTTTTAAAATTTGTGTTTTTAAAGGTTCTCAAGCTATTTGTGTTAAACATTCAAGGTAGATAATGTATATATTTTTTGCTTTAATAAAATGAAGTTAAATGTATTATGTACTCATGTATTTTGTTTTAAAATAAAATTATAGAGTGGAATTATTGTAGGTAATCAAACATTTAAATTTTTATAACTGTAAATACCATGGGTTTTCAAGCTTCTTAGTTAAGAAGTGCACAATTACAATGGTTGTCGAAAATTCATGCGTGAAAAAAGAATTATTTTCATCTAATTTATATAGATGACATATACTGTCTCCCATGCAAATGATAAACGCATATAAAAAATTTCAAACCTCGTGAAATTTTCTGTATTTTAAGTAGTATTGTATTTTAAGTAGGAGTTTTCTGGCTATTAAATTCTGTAAAGTAATGATTTGTATTAAAATTTATTTAGGAATTTTTGTAGCCATTTTTTTATAATTTTGTTTTAAAACTATTTTAAAAACACTAATTTCTGCTAATGAATGTTTGATTTGTGTTTTGAATAAAAAAAATTGAATTCAGAGTTTTGTTATAAGCATTGTTTCTTTACAAGTTATATATAAACTTTGATCTTTTGCTGATATTTATTTCAACATATCAGAAAATGTTTAGTCAAAAGGAAGCTGGTTCCTAAATTTTTGTTGCAGCAATATCTGTGACGCCACTACCCTTTAGAAATAAAAAAGGTATACCACCTTGATAAAAAAGTTCCCGGAATAACCCCTGGGTGGTGCTACCGTCGTTCCGATTTGAGTTCTGTTTTTTTTTTTTGTTAAGTTGGTACATCTGTTGTTGATATTCCCTCTAAATCTTAGCGTCATAGCTTAACATTTGCAAAAGTAATGTAGCCAAGAGTACATCTATCTCTGTGCGTGTTGGCGATTTTTTACAATTTTAGAAATGGGTTTAAATTTGCAACAACGAACTTGTATTAAATTTTGCGTAAAATAACGGATTTAATGGTACGCGAACGTTAGAATTGGAAAAGTTTTTCGGCAACGATTCCCTAAAGAAAACAGTCGTATACCAGTGGCACGAGCGGTTCAAAAGTTATCGTGAGTCAATCGAAGATGATGAACGCAGTGGCAGACCATCGACATCGAAAACATTGATAAAGTAAAAGAGATGTTGGTCAATAACCGCAAATTGACCATCAGAGAGATAGTGGAGGGCTTGAACATTGCTTATGGATCCGTCCAAGACATTTTGGTTAATGATTTGGGTTTCTGTCGTGTAGCAGCAAAGTTGGTGCCAAAAGACCTCAATTTCATGCAAAAAAGAAACCATTCAACAGCCACCGAATTCACCTGATTTGGCTCCCTGTGACTTCTTTCTGTTCAATCGAGTTTAAAAAAAACATTACGGGAAACACATTTTAGCAGTCAAGAGGAAGTGATGAAAAAATTGCAGGAAGAATAGATGGACATACCGAAAACCGAATATAAATTTTTTTTCAAGGATTAGATCAAATGCTGGCATAAGTGTGTTGCAGTCGATAGGGATGGCTTTAAAGGGGACAATATAGATTTAGATGAATAAACTTGTATTTTTAATTTTCTGAGTAAATTCCGGGAACTTTTTGATCAAGGTGGTAAATTTCTCTTTGAGTAAATAGTAAATTCAACTCATTAGTTTGAATTGTTACTGGCCTTACTCATATGGCTTGATATGCATATTCATAATCTAAATGTAGTAAAAATTAAATCAATGGTTTATTTTATTGTTTTATTAAAAGTCAGATGAAATAGTCGTTCAATTTTATTGATGAATATCATCAAGGGATCTATATATGGTTTTAAACCCACATTTGTTATGGGTCTATTTTGATACATCTGTTATAAAAGTTTATAAAAAAAATGCTGTAGATTCTAATTTGA
The DNA here is from genome assembly GCA_949128135.1 of Parasteatoda lunata. Lineage (NCBI taxonomy): Eukaryota > Metazoa > Arthropoda > Arachnida > Araneae > Theridiidae > Parasteatoda > Parasteatoda lunata. The sequence continues at coordinate 101,428,751 of OX421980.1, forward strand.
ATACACAAATGTATACAAGTCTTTACATACAGGCAGACATGACACATTTTTAAGAAATTTTCTGATTTGTAAGAGTATTACTCTAAACAGTTCAGAGACATCAAAACTTGAAAATGAATGAAGTTCAAGAGGAAGAAAAAGTTTTGTTAATGAAAAAATGTGTCTTATGAGTACTGACCTTCCTATTGTTGCTATGCATAGATTGTTCCTTTTTACAAACGTTCTAGTGATCCTGATATAATCACCTCCTACTTTTTTTTATGACCTTCAGTCTGCTGAGATTGTGCGGAAATTTTTTTAGAGCCTCACTAAGAGTATCCAAATCTCTGAAAACTATAAATACCCTGATTTTGGGTATCGACTTAAAATATTGTTAAATAATTGTGTAAATATCCACCTGGGATGAATCTGGATCAGGTAAATACCCTACTCACTGGGTATTTATACTCATATCCATAAGAAATAGATATGTTTTATCTATTATTGATGATCTTTTTTTTACATAAGTAGAACTTTTTTTCTACAAAAAGAACAGCAGTTTTTATGTATTAAAACTTTTCTTTTGTCAAGCCTAAAAGGAAATTAAGCCACAAACTAAACCCATAATTGGTTAGAACTCTGTCATAAAGAGTTTAAAGAACATTTTAACCTTGGATTTCAAATGCAGTGAGCATCAACATATTTACCTGAATAAAATGACATTGCTGGAAAAATTCAAACAAAATGCAGTAAAAACCATTTGAGCATCAATTCATTATAGTAGTCTACAAGATAGATTCAGTGCTTAGACTTTGTATGCTTGTACTCACAAGTTCAAAATCAGAGTGATCTGAAACTGATAGGATTAACACTCTTTTAGGTTTGGTGCAGATACGAAAAAGTTTTCAGTTAAACTTGAAATTTTATTTGACGACACAAAAAAAAAAGAAAAATTTATGAAATCTATATTTTAGAGAGATGAAATGGAGGGGAAAAAACAATGCATGCCAATTTTGGTAAAACAAAAAAATAAAATGTTTGGAAGAAATATAAAATAACAAGCATATATGATTTAAAGATGAAAAATTAAATATAGTTTTGGATAGTAAAAGAAAAACTACGATGTTTTCAAAAATTATAAAAGATCTGAAGACAAAGATTTCTTAAAAGAACAAATGGAACCCATCAAAATTAAGGCATGAAAACAAGTTGCACTTAGGTGGATATTGATTATTACACACTTTCAAGTAATGAAAGTTTGTAAAAACACATTAATTCTATTTAAAGTGCAAATTCAAATTTAACCCATGATAATTTTAATCTGAAAGTCCAGAAGAATAAGACCCTTCAAAATTCTAATGACTTGATGCAAAAATTGGAAGACATTACCACACATCAGAAATGTTTTCTTTAAAAGTTGAAAAAAAGCTGGTTCTTTATTTATTTTTGTATCAATAGCTGTGATGGTTACAACCTATCGAAAAAGAAAAAAAAAGAGTTTCAGTATAGAGTCACCCTGCTGAACTTTGATGACTTGCGAGTTGAAATACTTTTACTTGGACAGGTTGATCTGTACGATATGATGTATATGTGCTAAAATTTATATCAACTTTATTCTTGTGATTTATTATAAGTAAATAAAAGATTGATTATTATGCAGGGCTCAAAGATTTTAGATATTCTAAATTAACTTGTTTTAAATCCATAGTTTCTTAAATATATGATTAGGATTTTAAAATATAATTCTTATGTTTATGGTAAAGAGTAACTTGTGTAAAATTCACAATGTAAAAGTGTATTTAAATTATTGTTGTAGGATTTTAAAAAGGTTGTAATTTGTATTATGAGAGTGAAACAAATGAATCACTGTTATATAGTTCCATGTGTGTATAAATAAATAGATAACAATTTTTAATTTTGAGTGTTTAATATCACCATTTTATTGTATTCAAATAATGAAAAATACAAACAAATGAACCATTGTTATATAGTTTCATTGTTTTCACTGCTGATACTCAACATAATGACTGTCATAGTCTGGTTGAAAATAGATGTTACATTGTAAGGTTATAAATTTTTTTATTTTATTTAAACGATTGAACACTCCTCATGCACCACAAAATATAGCATGAGGCTTACAGAAGTAAGTAGAAAACAAACAAGAAAATTTAAAAATTTACAATACAAACAGAATTGCGCAAGGCAGCAAGACTTTCGATACTTTTGACCAGTTCCGAATAAAAAAACAGGAAGCCAACAAATAGAAAGACCTCAAATCAGTCTTTAATTTAATTCGGGCACTCGCATACAGTTTGCAATGATGAAGAATGTACTCAGCATCACCGCAAGCGCAAAGTCCACTGGTCACCAGATGGAAACGAAATAAATATCTCCTAAAATTTCCACGGTTTGTTAAAATTTGGGTTAATTTAAAATCAGTTGCAAAGAATTTACATTGCAAATGGTGGAAAATGGATGGAAAGAACCTTTTCGTCCAAAGCAACCCAGACAAAGCAAGAAATTCAGCATTCCAGTCCAAAAAGATTTTATCTCTCATGATACGCTTCCAGTGAGAAGCAGGAACAAACACCTTTAAGACTATTTCACCACACGTAGCTTCCCTAGCCAATTGGTCTGCTATTCCATTGCCTAAAATGCCGCTGTGGCCACGAACATAAGAAAAATGAATAGTTACGTTTTCAAGAGTGTTCAAAATTGACTGAATTTCCACCACAAGCTTCTCAGTAGATGCCGTGTCGCCTAAAAGAAAAAACGAGGAAAGAGAATCTGTACAAATGAGATATTAAAAAATTTTGTTTTCACTAAAAGAATCTTGTATCCACTTAACAACCAGTTTTATGCACCAAAGTTCAGCCTGGAAAACAGTACATTCATTAAGTAGTCGGTGCTTAGCAGTAACCTTCTCTATTCCATTTTCATAAATGACAAAAGCAAGAACAACCCTTCCATCAAGCTACTACCATCCGTAAAACAGATAGTTTTATATTCCTGAAAAACCTGATTTTTATAAGGAATAATTATATCAGGTTTCCTACATGCTGGTTGTGGCAAACTTGAAATAGGAAGCTTCCCGTCCAGGGTAAGGCAATCATTGTCTTTTTATCTTCTCCTTAATTTCAAGATTATTTAAGATAATCAATATTAATCAATAGGCGGAAGACCAGAGATAACAAAGACTGCATCATACTAACGGTCCTATAGCCCCGAATAATACGAAGGAGAATTCTTCTTTGAGTTCTCCTAATGATTCTAATATTTATTTTCTTTCTCAAAGAGTTTTCCCAAGATCCTGAAGCATAAGAAATAAGTGGCACAATACCTTGATTATATATCAATTTAAGAACATCTGTTTTAACCCCATAAGTATTTCTTGCGATTCCAACTTATAAAGTTTCGACCATTCAAATATGTAATCTAAGATATTCTGAGAAAGAACACAAGCATCATTAAAGTTCTTGCACTGAACAATAAGAAGTAGATCATCAGCAAATGCAATTATATAACTATTTTGAAATTCTGATAAACTACAGAGCAAGCCATTCATAATAAGGTTCCAAATAAAAGGTCACGTCACAGACCCTTGAGGACAACCCTTTTCCAAAACAAAGTTTTTTGTGATATTGCCCAAAGTAAGATCGGCAGAGTGACCGTGCAAGAAACTCTTTATTGAGTAAAAAATATTCTTGGGAACTTTGATATGTCTAAGCAAGTACAGAATTCCAGGTCACCAAGCATTATCAAAAGCTCCTTTAATTCTCTAAGGAAACAAGAAAAGTCACAAAATTCTTATGTTTTCCTTGCCTAATGATATCACAAAGCCGGATCAAAGCATCTTCAGCTGGCCTTTGAGGTGTAAATCCATACTGATCCTCACTTAAGTGGCTTGATTGTCGTAGATGGTAGTTGAGTCTATTTATGCAGAGTTTTTCAAGACACTTACCTAAACAAGGAAGTAGACTGATAACATCGAATATTATCAATATGTGACCTTGATAACTCAGAATTTTTAGGAATGGGTACAACTTTTGCTCTTTTCCAGATCTTCAGAAAAATACCAAGATTTAAACAAGGCCATCAGTAGAGAAGGACAACTAACTTGAAAATTCTTAATTAGTTCATTTGTTATTCTATTGTATCCTGGAGTTTTGTTTACCTTCAAATTTTCAGCCACGCAATCAACCTCAGCTTTAGAAAAGGGAACATTTATTTAATTTGCTTTTATTTTTGAGAAAATTAAAACAAATATTTTTTTTGATTAAATAAAAAGCTAAGAAATGTTTTGATGCTTTTTAATAATATAACCAATAGTACTTAAAGTATTTTTCTTTTTAATTTTTCTTAAAAATCTTTCAATACTATAAATAATAATAAATAAATATAAATAATAAATAAATAAAAAAATAATAAATAAATAAAAACCTTAAATTTATTTTTACATTTATTAAGTAGGAGAATTTGACCGTTAGTTAATACAACTTTATTATTTTAAATAAATAAATAAAAGATCTAACAGATTTCAAAGGCACATGTTTTTTTAACAAATAATTAAAAAAATATTTTAATAGAGTGAACATTTCTTTGGTTTGTTTTTTACTTTTTCTTTTTTTTTCTTTTAATTCTTAGTGCATGTATGTAAAATATTTTTTTACAGTTTTATTATTATTTTTAAACCAATAAATCTTAAGTCATTTTTAATTTTAAAAAAATTATAGCTTCGGTTTGTTTTTACTTTAAGACATCTCTATTTTAAGTGAAAAAATTAAGCAATGCTATTGATGTTATAGAAGCATTTTTTTAGAATTAACATTTTCTTTTGTAATAGATTTATTCCTTTTATTTATTTTTGATGGATTAAAAGATTTACGATAGATAATATTTGAACATTTGCTAAATCGCGATGTCTAATAGACGAATTATCACAATATAAGATTACTTGCATCACCCAGTCCTAGTTAAGATAACTCTGAGGATTACATGTTTTAACTAAAATTTGTATTTGAGAATAATCTACTTGAGGGTTACATGCTGCCATTTCACAAAAAGAGTGAAAATAATTTTGAAACAAGAGAAGTATGATTGATAAATTTATTGTTTCTTTTGAAAAGAAAGTTTTACGGATTATTAAATGACTATTAATTTATGACAAAAGTATACGGATGGTAGAAGTGGGTCTTCATTCTTCTGTCTTGCAGATTATGGTCTAACAAACAGACAATTGACTCACACCACTTTTGGAAAATACTCTCAGCTTTCGTAGCAACTTAGTTAAAAAAAATGTCTGATCAAGATTTTCAATCCTATTTCTACTTTAATGAGAAGTCTGGCCTGCATGAGTCAACTCATAAACAACATGACTTGTAACACATACAAAGTTCACACTTGATACAAACATTACTTTTAATCTAAAATATTCTAAATCCAAAAAGGTGGACCAAAATCATGTAGTGAACACCTCAGCAGAAGCATGCGGAATGTTACTAAAAATGACCTAAGTCACAAGGCCCACACCATTTACCTCTGCTTGATTCTAATATTATTTTCTAGGCATCTCAAAATGTCTAAATTCAAAAATAGAACAAAAACTTTGTACAACATTTTAAATAAATTGGTAGCAATAAAAGTAAAATTTTAAAGTTAGCTTTGTCATATAGAAGAATGAAGAACTATATTTTAATGTTCGAAGAAAATGTCCTAAGTTGAAATTTAATGGTTTAAGATTTATTTATGATTTCAAATATATTTTATGTAGAATGACATTTAAAAACGTTCGCAAGTTAAAAATTCTGTAAAAAAAAAGGGCTTTTCAGTATTATAACTATAAATTTAAACTGAGAGAAAATAAGAAATTAATTTTTTGTTAGATAATTAACATAAATAATTTCCTACTTAATATTTACAAGAAAACTCTTAAATATTTTGCTTGTAGATAAAAAATTAAATACAGTAGCTTCCATTTAATGTGATTACTTTCAGACACAATGATTTTGACAACTTTAACCGATTGATAACAATAAAAGAATCACAAAATTAGATAAATTTACCACTTAAAGCCACCCCTGATAAAACTGGAAAAAAAAACCTCTATATTTATGTAATGGATATTTCTTTTAAAATAAAACAATTATGCATGATTTAAAACTATCATCAAATGCTAATTATCTGCAATTTTTCCTTGGAAGCTAATAAATTATTCGTAATCATATTGTTTTCTTAAGGTCATCAGAGTCAACGCTTTAACTGCATTCCTCATTTTTGGTAATCTGTCATATCAATTTTAAATATTGATCTTTTGTATTAATAATAGATCAGTTTGCCTTCTCTATCATCATACTCTTTGTATGTGAGCAAAACATAAAATGTCAATACTTTCATCTTCTGTTTAGATTTTCTGAGGCATGAAAAGATGTATCAAGCGACCTTAACAGCCAATCACCACTCTCCTATCCACCTGTTGATGATTTTAAAAGAAAATAAATAAATAAGAACACTTATAACATTAAATAATGTAAAGAACAGAAAGCAAAAATTTTAACAAATGAATCAAGAAAATCTAGATAGAGTGGTTCAATCGGATTCTTTTTGTTTGAATCAAATTAAATTTTTCTATTTACTCTCAGATTAAATGAAACAGACTGTGGTATCATGTAAAATAAATGGAACTTTTTTTTTTCCTTCCAAATCTTATTCTACATATTCAAACCTTTGTAAAAATTTAAATAATTGATGGCATAAAGTTTGTTTAAATCAGAGTTCACAGTTGTCCTGATTTTCCTGAGGAAAAATATTTTGTCTTCATTTGCCCTAATTTTTAGCTTTTTGTTCTGTTGCTAATTTTTGTGCATTTGCAAAATATCTTATTTTCCACAAATACAAATCTAGATTTTAAAATAATTTGTTTAAAGAATCTAAAGGTCTACATTTTGGATCCGACATCTTTTAATTTTATTTATTAATGCTGATAAAAATCGCAAAATTTTATAGTGTAAACTTGGGGACAGTCTACTTATCACATGCATGGTTCAGACAAATAGCCTTTCCTGAAGGATTCATTTATTTCAAGTTTGGAAATTGTCATTTTTGTGAAAAACAAAACTGAAGTATTTTAAACTATCAAACATTCATTATTTTCAGCAAATGCAGTAACAAATCTTATAGGTTGAAGTTTGTTGTTTCACAATAATTGATTAATCTCTTCTATCTGATTTTTAAAATGATAGATTGCAATCAGCTATACAGTGATCATATAGAACTTTTAAATGGTGAGTTGAGGGATCATCCACTAAATTACTCTTGTATAAAAATGCTAAGAGGAGCATAGTCAATATGTTTTCATTTCAAGATTATTGAAAATCTACTTTAAAAATTATTTGATCAACTCTAAACATACCATAACCGGTCCAAAAGATGTGTTATTGTATTATGTTGTATTGTAAAGTATTGGTATGTTTAGTATTAAGGAACTCATGAACTTTATTACAAATTTAGATAAATTTTGATTTAAGTGAATATTAACTAATTAGTTACTTTATTAACTAATATTATTTTATAATACAGGTTTTTTATTTTCGAGATTACGATACTATATTTTTTTTTATATATATATTGAGAGATTTTTTATACATATTATTCAGAAATTAAAAATATCATACCTTATTAATCTTTCCAGGTTGAATTTGCCTTTATTTAAATATAACAAATTATACTTTTTTTTCAATTTGTTACTTGTCTTTTTTTAAAAGTATTTTAATGTATGTCTACTGCTCCAAAAAGTGTCCTGATTTCTTTTTCTGTAGCTCACAGCGAAGCCTGTTTAAATAGATATAAAAATATAGAAAGGAGGCCAAGTTTGATCCCTATCAAACTTGTCTCAGCCTTTTGGGGGATGTCATAGGAAGTGAGAAAGGGAGTCAATTTTGGTATCATTAGATAAATTTTTCAAAATATTAAATCTATTTTCAAAATATTAAATATATGATCTGAAATACAACAATCTGCAAGTCAAATAAAGGTACCTTTTTCAAAAAACAAAAAACCTATGTCTTTCATTTTGGACACCATGTGGAGAGTAAGAATAAAATAACTTACCTTCTCTTGCATTTACTTACAAATAGATAAAAATTGATGCACTAAAAACACAGAGAAAAAGGAATATATATTTATTTTCGTACTTCACATCCGAGAAGAAAAACTACAGAAGTTACCACCCTGTGCTTCAATAATAAAAAAATAATTCTAGGTAGCGTTGAATTTTGGCAAATATTGGTAACGATTATGACACGTAATCTTTCAGATGACTAGGAAATTTCACTTTACTGCCAGATACAGTGGTTTTTTATTCCTCTGAACCCTCTTTCACTGACTTATATTTTGGTCTTTCGTTAAGTTCTCTTCTGTCGGATAATGATTTTTGGTTGGGGATATCACAATCTTTCAGTTGAAAGCATAGCTTTAACCTGTTGATCGAAAATCGTTTGATTTTTCCCTGAATTTCAATATCGAAGTATTTATCTTTTCTATGGTCCAAGATAGACAGCTTGTTGTGAAGAATTGATGTTGTTGTAGTAGAAGAATATGTGCCAACAGTTTGAAACTTGTTTTAAAATGAAAACTGTTCTTTTTCCATCGGTTGTGGTAGAGATAGGTTTAATCTTCCTTATAATTCTCTGTAAGTTTTGAGAGAGTTCAAACTGTGCCAGATCAGGAATTATTGAAGGAATTCCCCTGGTAATGATAAGGCAGTTCCATATACTAGCTTTGCAGATGAGCAATCCAAGTCTTTGATGGTGGCTCTTATCCCCAGTAGAACGAGAAGAAGTGCTTCCAGCCATGATTTTGATTTTAGTAGATGGCATTTGAGACTTGCTTTTAAAGTTCTGTGTTGTCTTCCGATCAATCCATTTGTTTGCAGGTGAAGGGCTGTTGTAGTGATGGTAAGAAATCCTAAATATTTTTCCAAGGCGTGAAATAGCTGGATTTCAAATTGTCGACCTATGGTTGGAAGTTATGCAAGTTAGAATCCCAAAACATGAGATTGATCTTCAAACAGCTTCAATCCATCGTGTATCGCCATCAATCATATTTAAAAGATATCTAAATCTTTTGCAAATGGGTAAGGGACCAACTATATTGATGTTTAAGTGATTGAATGTATGTTGAGGAATTGCCAATTCTCCTTGTGCAGACTGTGAATGTACTTTAGATTTTTGACATGATAAGCACGCTCTACTGTAGCTGGCAGTCTTTATTGATATTCGGCCATATGAATCTTTTTTATATATTAACTCTCATCCTGCTTTTACCACATGATTTTAGGCAATTAAGGATTTTTAGGATTCTTTTTGGTTTTAGGCAATTTGAGATGCACTGTAAACCATAAGGTTTGAATCAAGTGTGGGCAAATGGTAAAGTTTGGCTCCATATTTTTAATTCTTTGCACAAGTGTGCCAAGTTGTTGATCACATGATGTCAGTCTATCTGTTTTGAATTTCTGAGATATCCAAAAGGTAATAATGTTTGAATCAAGTGTAAGCAATCAGGGTGATTTGGGTAAATTATTTGCATTTTTCTAAGCATCTACCTCTATTTCTATAACATCTAAATGCTCTGTCATTACTGTTTTTATGATAAATAGATTAATTCCTATTAGTGGTTGAAGTATAAGATGTATGCAAAATTGTGTGCTATATCCAATTTTTTTTAACAATTTAGTCACATCTGGCGAGGTGTTTAAAACGAAATTTAGGTGTGGCTTCTTGGTTTTAGACATTTTGAGTTATAATGATCAAACCAGGTGTGTGACTTATACTCATTTTTTTAAAAGTTTATATCTATTTAAAAAAAAAAAATTGTCACTTGAACAAAAGGCAGACTTTCATTTATGCATATTAAGTTAATTCACATAGTAAATTTAAAAAGGAATGATATTTTTTACTTAGAATTATAGTCTTTTATATGGTTAGATATTTTTTGTAATAAATGCGCTCGTGATAAATTTTAAAAGATTTTAGGTAGCATTTGTTACTGTTTGAAAGTTCTTTAATTTCCTTCCTAGAATAACATTTTTCAAATAATTCATGTTGTTCTTCATTAACTTATTTACCATGTGTAATTTGTATAAATGAAAAAGTTTTCTTTCCAGAAAATTTTAGCTACATCTGTGATAACTATTATTATTTTATCATGTATACAAATATTATGTTTATATTATTTTATATCATTTCTTTTTTTTTAAAGAAATTTAATATCATTTTAAGACATTTATAATTGTTGTTTTCTAGAGGAAACTTTATATGGAGACATAATGATGGATAATGAAAATGACAAGTAAGATGCTTTCCTTTTTGTCATTTATAATTAAATTTTTTTGTAAAGGTAATAATTAATTCCTTTATTACTCAACATTAAAGCTGGAAAAGTCTTTAAATTTTTTTTTTTTTTTTTTTTTGATGTTTTGACTGAATTTTGTAATTTTTTTAGCAATACCTAAATCAATAAATATGAAAAAGTCATTTAAAACTTTCAAACAATGGCATATTTTAGCTGAATTGCCTTGACTAAAACTGGAAAAATTCCAAAAACTTTTCAATAAACATACCAAGAGTGTGCCCTTAAAATTATGACTTATATGTAACAGAATACACCAAAAAGATTTTTTTCCAGAAAAAAAAAAGTATCTGTAAAAAATTTCATACTATTTGATTTGTTTCTTAAAAATCTTGCAAATATGAAAAATTCAAACTTCCTTAAATGTTTCAAGATAAAAATCCCATTAGAAGGAACTCAGAATTCAGAGGAATGCTTAATACTCTTCTTCACATAAACTTGCAAATAATTTTAGACAGTTTTATATTCTTTTATGCAAAATCTAAATTGGTTGAAATTACTGAGATATACAAAAGAAATTTATTGGAGACATTAATTAATCAACTGAAATTGATTTCTAAAATTAATAGGATCCCTCAAGCTATCCACTCATCATTAAGTGTATGAACACATATTTTTTTGATAATTGTAGACAAATAACACAATAAAAATGAAATGATATTGATTATAGAAAATTTATACATTTGCAAGATTCACCTCGATGAAACCAATGCATGAAACCTGTTATAATTTGCTTAAACGAGGATGAAGGACAAACCATCCTGTAAAATGCTTCTTTTGCCTAGCATTTTGATGGCTTCAATGAAACCTATTCACTTTAGGCGTTATGTCAACTTCTTTTCTTGTCTTTGTAATTAATTAATGTATTAAATGTTTAAGCGCTCCAACCATTAGGAGTGCATCTTAATATGTTACAAATCTGGTTATTGAATTAAAAGTTATTAGGATTTCTCTTTCTTATTTTGCTCATTGTACGATTAATTTAAAATAAAATGTATTTCAATAAATTGCAGTGTAGAAAATGCTACCAAACTTTTTAATTATTCTTTGAGCCGAATATCTAGGATATATACAGGGTATCTGCGCACCTGGAAAGTCATGAATTTTGGTTTTGAACAATATTTGTCATGATTTTAACTATTTTTTAAAAAAACCGTGAAAAGTCGCCGAAAAATCTAATTTTTAATATGGAATTACCCCCCCCCAATTTCATGGTGCTCTGAATATCTGAATTTGTAACGAAATCCCCAATCGTATTCTTATTTTATTATATGGTGTTCTTTTAAAAAATTAAAGAAAAAACGTAAAAACATCATTTCTAGAGTGATCTAGATCTTTACAACTTCTGTGATTTCAGAATTTTTGTTAATATATATTTTTATTTTATCAATTTCAAATTCTGGCTAAAGCAAGGCAGTCATTGGCAAAATTTTTTTTTCCGAAATGAGAACAGAAAAATCGGGAGTATTTTTTTCCTTTCTGATGTACAAGAAAAGTATCTTTAGAATATAATTCTGCAAAAAAAAATTATTTGATTTTGTATTTTTTTCAGCTATTTTATTGCTTCAACTCTTTCTTTATTTTGTTTTTTTTTTAATTTAAATCTATAAATATGAAGATGCAGAGTATAACAGTTTTGGTTATACCTATCATTTCAATTAATGTTATTATAATGCTTTTTTAAATATATTGTTGTGTTATTGACATAGAAAATACCCAGCAAACACAACATTTAAGGCGTGATAACGGGCCCATATACAGTGACCGATTGCACTTATGATGGCTACTGTTATAACACTTCGAAGATATGTTATTCTGATGAAGATATGTTATTCTGATGGCTACTTTTTTCCTTAGTGCCTGATAGAGCTAATATATTTGAAGGGGCATTTTTATTTAATTCAAATTAAAACTTTTACTTTTTTAAAGCAGTTATATTTATTTCTTTTCTGAAGTACTTATATTAGGAAACATTTTAACAAAAAGTGCTTTGCAAAGGACTGCATTGAATGTAACAACAAAAATTTCTTTAAAATGTAACTTCGTATCAAATTTTAGTAGAAATGAATATAAGCTCTCCTTCTTTTCTTATATTTATAAGCATACTAACCCTTTTGTGTTTTATAAAGAAGATTGTATTATAGTAAATCATGGTTTGATTGATTTATCTAGCAAAAATATTATAAAACAGAGTTAAATATTTTTTTATATATTCTTTATTGTAGTTTAAATTAGAACTTCATATTAAATTTTTTTTTTTTTTTTTTTTTTTTTTTTTTTTTTTTTTTTTTGGTATCAACTATGTTTATAAAAAGTTGAGATATTAACTTTCCTAATCTTATTTAAAAACAATTTAAAATAATAAAAATGCAAAATTAGAGTTATAAATTATCCTCCAGGAATCAATATTCCTTTGTGTTATTGTAAAGTATATAGTTATAAAATTTTTGTTTTCGTTCAATAATTAATATAAATTTAAAAAAATTAAAATTATAGTAAACAATTTTGTTTTAGGTTGTGTTTCTTCTTAAACAATTTTCATTTTAAGTGGTGATTGCATGTTAATTGAAAATGCACATTATTTTCAATGTAATTTTCTGGTTAAAATCTTTTTGCATGTATATTTATTTAATGTTAGTGTTTATAATTATCAATTAACAAGGAAATAAGCAAATAAATGTTTGAGGAAATTTATTTTAACAATAGATAAAAGCTTTTGATGACAAATGTTTTCAGGAATTTATTTTATCTATAGTATTTTAAAAAGTAGTAATAATATAATAGCATTACAAAATTTATTTCATTCAGCAATATTCTTCAGAATTTTTCTTCTTTCCTTTCTACCCACTTCTCTGTCTCCAACATATCTCAGTCACTTTTTTACAGCATCTCCTACTAATGCTTGTCTGACGTCAGGGAATTTGCTTCGGACAGCACCTATAAATGAATTTAAGTGTTTGATGTTTTCTATATAAGATAAACAGCGAAAAAATAAGAGAAATTATCATTTACACTTTAAAATATTAATCAATACTTATTGAATATTAGGAGAACACAATCCAACTTTAAAGTACAATATGTCTATTTAAAAATTATTCCAGTAAAAATTTAAGCAAAGGTTATTTTTTTATTGTAATTTTGGTATGATAATGGTGGGGTATTATATTAAAGTTAGTGTATAAGTATTATATGGTATTATATAATGTTATTATATAATGTTATTATATACCGGTTATTATAATTAAAAAAAATGAACCAAACTCAAGCAAAGTCTAAATAACATTTTAAATTGGCAACAAAGCCAATTAAAATTAATGTTAGAAATGCATTTAAAAATTCGACTTTTTAATGCCTAACTACTTGAATATCCTTGCGAGAAATTTTTTTTTTTTAAATAATCTATAAATTGGTGTTAATTAGCACTACGAAATCATTTACAAAACCGAAAGGCATATACCGATCACCAAATTTATAAAACTGAAAGAATAATTTTAAATTTAATTTACTTACTATTTTTTTGTTGTATTTAATAGCAACTTTACATAGTTAGTATTTATTAGTTTTATACATTTTTGAAAGTTATATTGCTAATGACTGATAGTCAAAATTTACCACAATAAAAACAGATTTTAAAAGCATAACATTAAACAAAATAATCTCGTGTTTTCAGATAACGTCAGAAATATTAGTTTAGTGACTTTCTTCAAATATTCTACCACCTATATTCTTATCATTAAGCTTATCTGACTTGATGAATAGAGAATGGATAGTAAAAAAAAGTTCAATGAAGTACTGTTTTGCTTAAATAGATCTATAAGTGAGCAAACATCACTCATGTTGCACTTAGAATATTTGAAAAACAGATTATCCAGTTTAAAATAAAACAATACCTAATGATAAACCAATCTGAAAATTCCATTCTTTAAATCTCTCAACGAATTTAAATTTTTGAACAACTTTTATCGCCCCCAGCCGTGATCTGAATTTCAGGGTAGCTAAAATGGTTTAGGACTTATAGAAGAAACAAAGGAATAAACTTTTCCTTTTAAATTATAGCTAATTATAAATGTATATATAAGTATGCTAAGTTTTTAAAATTTCTAAGATTTAAGCTATTTTTATGATAAAAGTCTTGTCAATTATTTTATTTTAAGTTAGTTTTCTCTTCTTTTCTTTTTTTTTTTTTTTATTTTATTTTTTTTTTATTTAAAAGCAAAATTGTTTTAAAATTTCAATTTATTACATGGGTGTATCTACTGTATATCAAGAATTTAAATTTTTTTTACTTATTTGTTATGTTATCTTTCAAAGACTAGCTCAATAGTTTGCTTTACTATTACTAACTAGATCACCAAGGAAGAAAAAAACATCAATCTTACCAGCTCAATATTTAAAAAAAACAAACACCAGAGGGCTCTTATGTGGTTATTGAGTAGTTGCATCTGAGCTCATTGTTTCCCCCGGTAACGTAGGTATCTCCTCAGTTCTTTGTGTGAAAAAAAGCAAATAAGACCTCTTTTACTCAAATATTTAAATTTTTACAATATCTGTCTACAAGATGGCGCTGCCATAAACATGATTTTTTTTTTATTTATTTATTTTTTTTTTTTAAAGTTAGCAAAAATAAGCCAAAATTTTAATGCCTCAGATTTGAAGAAAATCTTCAATTTCAATTGATGATCACTATTTTATCTTATTATTTGGGCGTTAGAATGTACATGTAACTTAAACATTAAATAGTTAATAAACTTTTTTGAAGAAAAATATAAATTTGCTGAGATTTTTTTCTTTTAAATAAAAATTATCAAAATTAAAGAATAATTCTTAAAACTTTTCAATTTTTATGAACATACATAATAATGACATGCACTCGAGTAATATTTTAGAAATTAAAAAACTAAATCACAAAAACTTTTTTTTCACTCAACTTTCATATTGGTATATTTCCCTTTGCAAATTATTTTATGACAGCCACCTTATTTACCAACTTTCCAAACAATGAGATTTCATTTTATTTCCCCAAATTAAGCGCTTGAAACAAAAAATATTAATTTTTTAATTTAATTAGAGAAAAATGTTAAGATAATAGGTAAGCTAAAATAGGATGTTTGCTGAGCTTAACAACTTAAACATAACATGCACTACATCTGTAAAATTTATAACGTAAAATATTACCTGCAATTAATTGTATGATCCATGGATATTCTTGGATTGATTTGTCATGGGGATGCCAGCTAAATTGAGATTTTGAAGAAAAAGGTTGCTCTGCGACAGCTATCTATTGAATCCCTTCCTCCAATCGTTCCGAAGTGTTATAACTGAAATTAACATTGCTAAACCTACTAATTTTAATAATAGTACACTAAACTTACTAAAATAATTTCATTAAATAAAGAAGAACGTAAAACAGTTTCAGAATACCAGATCTCATTATTTTGTGTCAATATAGCTGCAAACAATTACGCTATCATTCATTGACTTAATATAAAAATAAAAAAATAAGTAAATAAATAAAAAAATCTGTACAAATTCTCCCTCCCCCTCCCCAGTAGTAGCTAAAATAATTTTTAAATTTGTTATTTTTTAAATAAGATAATACAATCCTGATGCATCCTCTAAATTTTAGTCTAATATTTGAAAATAATGTGAATAAGTTGTTACTCTGTTTACACACTCACGCCCCCACCAAAAAAATCAGACTATGCGTAAGAAATTCTTTCTGAACTGGCAATACATATATTATTTTGATTTAAAGCTCATTACAGATTTAAATAAATTTAACATTTCGAAATGAAAAGAGATGCTTCAATCATCTTAGTTAAAAAAATTACTAAAACTGCAAAAGATTAAAAATCTGATTAGTTTCTATATAAAATAAGTAAAAATAAATGAATTAATAAAATTTTTTGAATCTTATAATATATATATATATATATATATATATATATATATATATATATATATATATATATATATATGTGTGTGTGTGTGTGTGTTTATACAGAATTCAATAATAGTGCACAAACAACAATGAACTATTTCCCTTCATGAGGCAAAAGCTAAGTAGGAAAATAATTTATTATTGAAAATTTATAAGAAATATCAATTTTTAGGAGATATAGCAGTTTTTTTCGTTTTATTTTATACTTTTGACAATATAGAACTTTTGCATAGTGGTAATTTTCAAGTGTTTTGATAGGGATAAATTTTCAGTTTTTTTTTTTTTTTTTTTCATTATTTTTTTTTATAAATCCTTTTTTACAGACTTAAGAGTGTACAAAAAGAAAATTTTTCTAATTTACGATGTATGCATTAAAACAACGTATAGAAAGCTACCTTTTCTTAACATTTAATAAGACATGCCACGTGTCCAAAACTAACCATACGACTAATTATGCACCTTATATAGGAAGTCATTAACTTTAATTTTGAAAAATAAAGCTGGTAAAAGATAAAATAAATATTGGTAAAAGTTAAAATAAATAAATAAGTAAAATAAAGTAAAGAAAAAATTGTAACAAATATCATAATCAGTTACTTATATGGTGGTTAAAAATTCCATACTGTTGCCCTCAATATACCTGCAAATGGATTTAAAAGAAATTCAAGTTTTTTTTATCTTATCCAATTTTTTATAAGGTGCAATTATAAAAATAGCAAAAAATTTTATAATCAAAGGGTAAATTAAATAAATGTAACTAAATAATTAATTTTTTTAAATACAGCGAAACCTCCGGGAAAGACCACCTCTGTTTAGAGACCTCTTCTATTTACGACCACTTTTGGAAGGCACAGAATTTTTTCTACTGACTTTACAATAAAGAAAACCTTTAAGCGAGACCATCAAAACCTACCTCAAACCTCTGTAGTAAGATCAAAGAGGGGAACACGAAAAAAACTATTAAAAAAAAAATCTTAACAAAACAAATAAGTAGATTTAAATGTATTCAAGTTATTTGTAAGTGGTTCTTATTTAGAGCGATCTACAACCTCATGTTGCAGTAATAGTGCTCTAAAGACGGCTATTAATTATTTATTTTTAGAGCTGAGACTTAAATTTAAAAAAAATAAATAATAATTTTCTAAAAGACTAAGAATCTCAAACAAACCTCTTTGTTTGTTTTAGATAACTAATTTTTATAATATAAAATTAAATGCAAACTCAAACAAAGAATTCAATCGCTTAGTTATTTAAAATAGTTCCATTATTCATAATTAGTAAATTTATTTTTACACATAATCATATCAATAAAGGTGTTTCTTATTAAAGCTAAATTTTATTCATCTATCCAGTTTTCATTACACTCACACAAATGGGATTTCCGTATCAAGAAAATAACACTGAATAAATTTAAAATCTCTTGCAGAAAATCGTCTACGTTACATAATATTTTCTCAATCATACTCAATAGAGGTAAGCTCAAGAACGACCTATCTCCATTAATAATCATTTTACAAAGAGTTCACTCCAGAGAGGTTTCACTGTATAATCAAGTACTAATGCTAAACCGTAAGAACAAAGATGGGATACGGCAACTCAATTTTAGTTTTCAATAAGTGTACTATTTTTCCTTTCATTCTTTTTTTTTTAATATTTTCATACACGCTATCATATTTAAAACTAGAAAGACTGAAACTTAGTATGTACCTATATTGCCCAAAAGCAGTCAAAATGACTGGATTGTAAAAGAATAAATAATGCGTAAAGATATTTATTTAAAATTAATTTTTAATATTTTTTACATTACTCACAGTTATATAACAAGTCATTAGTAAATATTAAGAATAAAAAAATATATGTTGTACCGAATTCTAAGAAATTGTGTCATTATATACATCATTGTTTTTCTAATTGAAATTAAAAGCAGTCAAAATGACTTCCTTAGGCAATCTAGTGTTAATTATTTTCAAAAAATAGGGAGAAATAATTCTTATGAACAAAAAGGTGAGTGTAACTTTTTTTCTTTAATTCTTGGAGTTTGTCCATTATTCAATTAAGTATTATATATTACACATAAAAAATTTGTTAAAAAAAAACTGTGTTCAAAAATATATTTTACATTCTAAATATTGAATTGATAAATCATTTTAAATAGTTAACCATAAAATAAAACATTAAACATCATAAGGTTAACTAAGGTTAAACATAATAAGATAAGGTAAAATGTTTTTTAAGATATAAATGAACGTCATATCCACACCTAATAATAAAAACCTAATAATTTAACCTAATAATTTAAACAAATAACACACCTAATAATTTAAATAAAGCATTGTAGTTTGAATAAGACTTATACTTCCTTAAAATTTGATTAATTGTATTTATTTACCTTTTAAAAATTGCAATGTTGATTAGAAAGCTACATTTTGCTAATAGCAAATTATATTTCGACATTTAAACTAAGCCTTTTCCTATTGAAAACAAATAGGTTGCTGAAAAGAATTATTATAAGATAATAATTATAGTACAATTACATGAAGGTTACTTATAAATTTGTGCTTTGAATTGAGGCCTTTTTTTTTATATTTTTATTTACTTTACAATTTTTATTATCTTAACGATTGTAATGTTAAGCTGTTTTAAACATGAAAAAATATGTTTGTCCAGTTAAAAGTCTTAAACAGTTACATTATTGAAAGATACAATGTCATAAGATTATTACCCATAACACTTTGAGATATTTTTTGACAGGTACTTAAATTCTAATAAATAAAATAATTTACTTAAATTTAGGTAGTATTGTCTTTAATTTTCAGTGTAGACTTTTGTTTCCTAAATTTTGTATATTTTATTATTAAGTGGTACATCATTAAACTAGAAATACGGCGTAAAATCCTAATAATAAAATAAAATATACTAAAATATAAATGTGTGTTTGCTGAACAGTACTTCATCAGACACACTGCCTGCAAACACACATGAGCCTTTTTGTTATTAGTGGATTTAACCAAAACTAACAGTGTCCCGAGGCCCCTTAATGAAAAGACAAGAAAAAAACTATTACCACAATTTAAAATCACTGTAAGTGGTACATCATTATTAATGTTAAAACTAATTTGGATAAATGAACCAATAATCAGATTCATTAAATTTTAACAAAACCATTTTAAATAGGAAACAATGAATTTCGGCACTTAATATAAACATTTTCTTTAAAAAAATTTAAATTCATGAAATTATTTTAATAAATCATTTCAAACATGAAGAATTAAATTTGTGCTTCAAATTAAGCATTTTCATTTTAAAAACAGTTGTTTATGATAGCTACAATCATCAATATTATCTTAGTACCGTAAAAAATAGTGAATGTTAAATTAATTTTAAACAAATTTAAGACATTGTATTTTAGTATTGTTTATTTTTATATACATAGTGCATTATAAACAATTACAAACATTTCAGGCTTATGGCTTTGCAGCAATATCAATCCAATCTTCTTTCAATAATAATGTAACTTTTTTGCTTCGAAAGGGAAAAAGCTTTAGTTTTAATTACCAAATTTAATGTTTCCAGCTTTAAAATGGCTGACCAATATAATTTTTAAGAAGTAAGGTAAACAAATTGATCAAATAAATGGATGACAAGTCTTAATTCAAAATGCAAGGCTTTTTTTTTTTTTTTAGTTACAAATTTAAATGACAATCATTTTGTCTTAAAAAAAAGCAATGATTTGGAAATGATTGATGTAATTAATTGAAATTCCTTTTAATTAAATGACAGTATATCTTATAACATTAAAAAATACAATATTTCTCAATTAGAATTATTTAAACTCATAGTATATTTTAAAACATTCTAGC
This sequence comes from Parasteatoda lunata, assembly GCA_949128135.1. Lineage (NCBI taxonomy): Eukaryota > Metazoa > Arthropoda > Arachnida > Araneae > Theridiidae > Parasteatoda > Parasteatoda lunata. Next base: position 101,448,935 of record OX421980.1, read on the forward strand.
ATTGTAGTGCAGTTTATACATGAGCATGCAAAACAATTATTGCGTTTTTAAGTAAAATAATAAGGAAAATAAATAATTTTAAAAATGTTTTTCTTAATTAGCATTCATTTCAGAAATTAAAAATTTTTAATTCAGAAGCATTTGAAATTACTTACCCAAAATAAATGTTCTTCCTTGACGAGAATTTTTTCGGGAATCTCACTCCTTTTTAGACCTTGGCAACTCTGAATAACGCCAGTTCATAAATGGACCACACATTTGAATGTCTTCCGATTGGGTATATCTTTAAAACCCCGTTTAGGAGGAGGGGTCTCCTTCTAAGGAGTTTTTCTTTTTTGAACACTATTTTACATTCTTTCCAACATTAAACTCCTAATTTAAATTTTTTAAATATTTTCCTTTTTGATATGTAATTAGTAAATTCATTAGAATAAATTCGTAAGTTCGCCACCAAATTGTTAGAGGAAAATTTTGCTAGCCGCTTTCGAGAAATATCAATAGCCTTTTCTCGCTTTTATTAAATACCTAAAATATTTATTTTTTCGCAATGAAAGGTATATATATATATATATATATACACACATATATGTACATATATATATATATATATATATATTTCATTATATTTTATATATATTCATTATATTTTATTTATATATATATTTCACAGATACACCTCTTGTTTCTAACGCAAATATTTATTAAATTTTTAATAAAAACCAACAATAAGTAAAAGCTTACTTGCTCAGAATTATTTTTGGCATCACAGAAGAGTAATTGGTTTATTCATATTTATAAAAAAGAAAAGTGTTAGGTGCATAACAAGTTCAAGGTGAAATTATAATGTCCAAATGTCCAGCATGTAGCAATTTAATTACCCATTCTAAAAAAAATATTTTTCCCGCTCAAACTAAAAGAATTTATTTAATAATTGAAAAACTAATCATTATCATTCGTTAATTATAAGGGATTTTAAACAGAGAAAATATAAAATATTTTATGAATAAGTTAATTACGTTAGTATGGACATTTTATACAAATTTGTTAAAAGCGCTTATTAAATATTTTTAAGTCGTGGAGCATTTTTTAAAACATGACTTGGTCGCATTACTACATTCTGGTTGATATCTGGAGATAAAAAGGTATCAAGTTTTTTTTTTCTTTCTTCAAAAAAAATTTTTTTAATGTTTTCGCACACACTAGCCCCACTACACAGGGCTAGAGTGGATAATCTTGGTATCTTGTTAAGTAAGCATTTATTTTAATTCAGATGGGTATATCTAAAAACAAAATGAAATTATTTATAATACAAGCCATATTAGGGAATAAGTATAGACATATATAACTCAAAATACTAATTCGTAAGAGAACTTTTCACTATACTAAGAAAGAAATTTTGAATGCACATCAATACGTTTGAAAATCATTATTTAATTTGGTTGATTTGCTAAATATTTTAAATTAATTTAACTTCTTTTAAAAAATTTAAGTGTCAACTTTAAATGTATATTGAGACACACAGTCCTGGTAGTTCTGCATACTATTAACTGTTAAACTATTAAAAAAAAAAAATCTTAACAAAACAAATAAGTAGATTTAAATGTATTCAAGTTATTTGTAAGTGGTTCTTATTTAGAGCGATCTACAACCTCATGTTGCAGTAATAGTGCTCTAAAGACTGCTATTAATTATTTATTTTTAGAGCTGAGACTTAAATTTAAAAAAAATAAATAATAATTTTCTAAAAGACTAAGAATCTCAAACAAACCTCTTTGTTTGTTTTAGATAACTAATTTTTATAATATAAAATTAAATGCAAACTCAAACAAAGAATTCAATCGCTTAGTTATTTAAAATAGTTCCATTATTCATAATTAGTAAATTTATTTTTACACATAATCATATCAATAAAGGTGTTTCTTATTAAAGCTAAATTTTATTCATCTATCCAGTTTTCATTACACTCACACAAATGGGATTTCCGTATCAAGAAAATAACACTGAATAAAATTAAAATCTCTTGCAGAAAATCGTCTACGTTACATAATATTTTCTCAATCATACTCAATAGAGGTAAGCTCAAGAACGACCTATCTCCATTAATAATCATTTTACAAAGAGTGTTCACTCCAGAGAGGTTTCACTGTATAATCAAGTACTAATGCTAAACCGTAAGAACAAAGATGGGATACGGCAACTCAATTTTAGTTTTCAATAAGTGTACTATTTTTCCTTTCATTCTTTTTTTTTTAATATTTTCATACACGCTATCATATTTAAAACTAGAAAGACTGAAACTTAGTATGTACCTATATTGCCCAAAAGCAGTCAAAATGACTGGATTGTAAAAGAATAAATAATGCGTAAAGATATTTATTTAAAATTAATTTTTAATATTTTTTACATCTGTATACATGGGCCTTTTTTTTTTCGGTACAATTTCTTTTGTTAATTGAAACCCTAGTGTTAAACTTTATTATGGAGGGATGCTGCATTTACACAAATTCTAAATAATTCATTAAGTGCCTCTGTCTTCTAAGAGTTTCCGTATGCTGTCTTTAGGCAACTGTTACATTCTGATTTATAGAGCTAAATTTTTAAGGAGATTTACAGAATATAGGACGGAAGGAACAAATATCATTCCACAGCAATATTTTGATAATTGTTTATTCTTTGACCACTTTATCGGTAACTAACCTCACTGAGGTTGAAAATATTACTGGGGCTCGGTGAGTGATAGCGGGCACAAAGTCCAATAATAAAGAGTTTTTTTTTTTTCCCCTGTAACTTTTTTTTCGAACTTTTGCTTCTGTTACCTTTTTAATTATTTATTAGTAATTCTCACCAAATTATGTGTTCATTGAGCAATACTTATAATAAATGTCCGGAGTTCAAGATAAAAACTTTGTAAAGAAAAATTATTTAACAAGAATATTGAACTGAAAATAAAGAAATTATCTATCTCATCTTCCAGATAAAATAAAAGTTATTTCTTTAAATAGTTGTGTGCAAAAAAGTTATTTAAAAATAGTAAATAGAAAATGAAGGAATTCTTTATCCAATTTTCTGAATAAAATAAAAGTTATTTCTTGAAATGGTTATATGTAAAAAAAAAAAATTGCTCAAAATCGCAAATAACTTTTATATTTTTTAGGTGATTAAAAATTGATGTGATGCCTAGTAATAATAATAATAATAATTGTTTTTATTTTTTATTTATTTATTTATTTTTTTTATCATTCTTATTTAAAGCATCTCTCTTTAAAGCATTATCGCAGCTCTCTTCGAACCGTGACCTTCAGAAATGTCTCTGTGCCCTTTGGCAAGGCATCTACGTCTACATTAACAAAACCATAGTGTTCCCTCCTTGGCCAAAGGATCCCCCTTGTCTTGTTCCTAGTCTTCAAATAAGGCAGGGCCGTTTTCTGAGAATCGGCAATAGAATCTTGTTAGCACATCTGGTTATTTGAAACGAAGAGTCTGTACATCGTTTACAAACTGTTTTAAAAATTATTATTATTTGTTTTTGGCTTGACTTATTTGGCTAAATTTTCTGCCATAGCACAAGTTTTTTTTTTTTTTTAAATATTATTGATATATTATTAACCAGTGTATGCAAATTTCGTAATGCAAAATATATAACTTGATAAAAAAATTAAGAATTAACCTCATTTAATTTTAAAATAGTTTTTTAAAGATATGATTATTATTTAGCGAGATATGTCATTCTTTCTCTTTTTTTCCATTCTTAAACACCATTTAATTCAATCCATCAACCAGAATTATCTTGTTAAAAATACGTCATTCGCTCACCCTTAACAGTTGAACAAAAAATAGATAAAGAAACAATAAATAAATAAAACGTCATAACAAATGTCCCAATAAATTGAAATGCAAATTTTTCTGGAAGCGGCTGCCTTTATATATCTACTGAAGTAAATGAGAAAAAAAACTTCCTTTAAGCAATATATCCTTGCAATATTAACAACTTTCAGTACAGCTGCAAAATTGTTAATGTTTTGTAACATTTTAATTATTTAAAGACAGTTGGAACAAACTTTTTCCTAGTTAATGATTATATCTATTATCTAAATCATGGAGTAGCTTTTCAGTCTGACCCTGTCATATGCAACGACTAACAGATTTTAAATTACATTCAAAAACAATGGCTCCTCATAGTAACGTTATGCATTTCATAAGACGTGCAGTTGTCAAACGTTTCGAATAGTTTTGTAGAGGAGAGTAAGGGAACCGAGTTTAGAAATTTCAAAATTATTGATTAATTTTCTTGATAATTGTTGGAATTTTTTAGTTTTTTACTTGTCTCCTTATTCCCCCTCCCCCCCAGTGGCGTAGCGAGCTTAACTCGCCCCCGGGGCACAATACCTTTTTAGCGCCCCCTCCCTATTCGAAAACCACATAATATTATATGTAAAACAAACTCTCAAATTAATAAATAAATAAAGTAAAATAAATAAAGTCATAGGCTCAAGCTAGGCTTTAAATTTGAGAAAAAATGCAGTTGAGAAAACAAGACTAGATTTTGAACTGTATACGATCCTCTAGAATTATTTCAAAAGATACCTATTATTTATTATACATATTTATAAAGAAATATTTTGAAAACGCGTAATTTTAAAACAATAAAAAAGTAAATATTTATTATCTCTAAGGAGATACATATATTTAATAATAATATGATTGTAATACATTAATAAAACTAATAACTATTTATAAATTTTTCTTGCTTTTGATGAAGCAAATTTATCAATAATATCATCAAAGTTGGTCATTTCAAATTTTTCTCTTTCCACGCTTAAAAATGCTAGGTTACTTAGGTGATCTTGTCCCATCGTTGATCGTAGATATGTCAAAATTAATTTTAATTTGCTGAATGAGCGGTCGCAGCTAGCAATTGATACTGAGATAGTCAGGAGTATTTGAAGTGCCATTCTCAGGTGTGGAAAAAAAAATTCTCCATACAAGATTATAAAAGTAAGAAATTCTAATGGAGTTTTAGGTTCAATTTCTTTTCGACTGCGGAATAACATTTTGCAGTCACATATTTCGATAAAGAGTTCTATTCCATCGAAATCTGTATTATAAAATTCATTCAAATGTTTGCAATTTTTTTCAAGGTCGTTATCAACATTATCCTCGTTCTATAAATTTTCAATGTCTAGTAGAAATCCAAATTTGAAATTAAGGTCACTTAATCGTGTAAATCGTGTACATATTTTTCTTGTTGGAGACTATCAAGAACGCTTATCATAACGTGAGAAATTTCACTTTCTGCGGAAAGACATCATCTGTAGCCAATTCTCCAGGCATTTTGCGGCCGTCTTCTTACACGTATTGTTGTATCAATATCGCATTTTTCACAAAGAGACTTCGCTTTTTTCTATTGCCTCTTCACAGAGCTTGTGTGGAATTTCGGCTAGTTCAGTCGCTAATGATTCAAGATCATGGAATGCTTCTCTAAAATTCATTCTATGATCTTGTAATCTGAGCTGCACACGATCAATCCTCCTTAAGATTTCATACCAGAAATGAACTAAAGTTATGAAACTAAAAGTTAGTATATTTTGCTACGGAATTATAGCTTCACTTCTGGTGTCACTTGTAGTGGTAGTGTCCTCTGCTAATTTTTCTAATAGTTCTACTGTATTCTCTAGCCCATCGACGATAACGATAACCGCTTGTATTCCGGCGCTCCATCGTGTTTCAGATTCATGTTTGACAGTTTTTGTTAAAGCATTTTTAATAATTCCCGTCGTAACGTTGAACGTGAGAAAAGAGATATATGTTTTCAATTATTCCAAAATATGTCTTGAAACAAAACTGCAGCTAAACATCTTGTTTAGCTGCAGTAACTCCTATTAAATTCAATAAATGGTTATCACAATTTACAAATAATGCTTTATGATTTCCCCCTCCCCCCCCATTATTCTTTGTTCAACGCCAGATATGGGGCCTGCCATCACGGCAGCATTATCGTAACATTGTGATCTGCAGTTTTTTAATGAAATTTCATTGGAATTTAATTTCTCTAAAATTATATTTTCGATCGAGGCTGCATCTTTAGCATGTATTTCAATAAAACCCAAAGAAGATTTTTTGATGGAAACTTTTTTATTCATAAAATCAACATCTACATGCCTAACGACTTGGAACATTTGTTCACGATGAGTGATATCAGTAGTTGAATCAAGCAAAAGTCCATAATATTTATTTCTTTTGATATCGTTTATTAGTTGATTTCGAACTGTAGATGCCAGAAGATGAATGAATTCATTTTGAATCTGTGTTGACAAATATGAGACAGTTTTTGGAGTTTCTGTGGCATGTTTAAGATTATTTGCTAGTAGCGAATCAAACTAAGCTACAAGTCCTAGTAAAGATAATAGGTTTCCTACATTTGTACAATCTTGAAGTGCTAGTTCTTTAACATGGCTTCATTATTTGTTTCATTACTTATCATACCAAGAATGCCTTGAACTTGAAAGGTAGTAACAAAGTGAAATATACACTATAATTTATGCTAACATTAAACTTTTAATATATAGCATTTAATATTTAATAACATTTCATTTTTATTCTAAGCAAAGCGCGATGACAAGGACGCAAAACTGAAAAATACACTCACAAAATAACTTAAACGTTAATATTTCGGGTATTTCCCTTATTTGTTGCGGACTTCTACAACCTGTCGCAAGTGTCACGGATATGTACAATCACGGAAAAAAAGTATCCGGAAAGTAACAAATAAAGAATAATTTATTTTTTAATACAGATAATTCTCAGGAACACAACAAATACAGCGTTTTTGTCCTTTCCTAGAAACGGCAAAACGCTGTATTTGTTGTGTGTCCGAGAAGTATCTATATTAAAAAATAGACGATCCTTTAGTTGTTATTTTCCGGATATTTTTTTCCGTGACTGTACATATAAGTACATTAGAGTGTTATTGTTATCGTTTTAAAATAACAAGAGTAAGCTACATTGCGTTTATAGAAATAAAAATATATAGTGTTCTGAAAGAAAGAATGTTTGTACTTTATACACTGTAAATATTTATTATAACATCATTTTATCAGACAAATCAAGAAAGGAGATAATTTATGTAACCACACAGCGTAGATGCCATAAGGAAGTGCTGACAGACACAGGTCGAGTCAGCCCTGCCAGTAGAAAAGACGTGCCATTTCTATTATGAATATATTATTACAGTTTGATTTAGACTATTAATGTTCCTTTTTTTCCTTTTTATTTACAAAATAACAATTTATCATATTACACTGGCACTAAATTTAAAATATATTTTCCAGAAATCAATTATAATAAAAATAAAAATTATCCAGCAATTTTTTATTTTGTGGACCATTTGGCACCTCTTTGTGAGTAGCGCCCAGGGCATGATGCCCACCCCTCGCTACGCCACTGCCCCCCCCCATAAATTGAAACGTTTTAATAATAGCTTCCATTTCTGTACTTTATTAGGGATTTGCCATACATCGTCGCAATCACATTGTCAGTCTCCTTACATTAATATTTCTCTTCTCTATTAATTATAATATTTTTTGAGAAAAATTGGTTGATAATAAATTATAACTCTATGCTTTTCCGTTATTCAAAATGTGCAAAATAAAGTAAAGCTTAGTACAACAACCTTTTGGAAATTAATTCTGATAATTTGATTGTATTAAGTTATTCTCTGCACGTTTTCTAATTAGCCTGGAGACATATAGGAAAATTGTATGAAGAAAAAATTTAGTAGAAAATATATTTTTAAGCATGTGCCCCAAATTTTGTTTAAAACTTTAGTTTAAACGTAGATAGGGCTTTGATTAGGAAACCAGTTCAAATGATTTTCAAAAAAATAATTTGTATGCCATTTAAGTAATTGAATTATTCGTATAATTTAAAATTTTTCAAAATTACATTTAAAGACTAACACATTAAAACTAAAAGGTGCTTAATAGAAACTGCAAGATTTTTCAAAACATCTTATAACAAGGTTAAATGAAAAAATACTTTGAAAACGAATAATAAAGATTATGGGGACGAATTTTATTGCAAAGTATTATTATTATTTTTAATTGGGAATAGAACAATTTTGCAATGAAAACTAAGATATCGTAAAGAATCGAAATGATATCCCTCATACCGCATTTTCTTCCACTAATCATTATTAATGTCGCAGTAATAGATTTTTTAGTGGAGCAACGCAACTTCGCCGTTTTTTTAAGGGGTTCTGAGTGGTAAACTGAATGGAAAGGTTGGACCTTAGTTATACTAATTGATAAATTCTAACTGTTAATTAAGCTGCGGAATCGAATACGAAAAACATACTTTGAATAATCAAACATGTTTTGTGACGGGTTTTGTATTTTTAACTATAAAAGTTTTTCAAAAATATTTGTTTTTATTCTGAGGAATCACTTTTGTGTTTAATTTTGCATAAAAATCAATAGTCTGTATGAAATATACGCATATTCTTAAGTGAGCTTCTTAGAATAAAAAATATAGTCATTAAAAGACGGAATCATCGCTCTAAATTATTAAATTTGATTTGTTTTTCAGAGTGTTTCATTTCGCTACATCTTTTCTTATTTAATAAACTGTAAATAAAACTGAATATTATCAAGACCTGCATTTTAAATCTTTAAGGCCTTCACATAAAGTGCTCTCCTTTTTTGTCCACAAGGACATTCTGCGGTCTTCGGATAACGCCATCGCCTTCATGAACTTAAAATACAATTATAGCAAAAACTATTTCTACATCACCTGTCTATAAGTTCTTACATTTTACTTGAGGTATTTTATTTATCATTATTTGAGGAGAGAACTGTAAGAGATACATAGTTAGTTAATGATTTAAAAATAAGTATCCTAGATTTAGTTTTTTCTTTTCTTTCTTTCCTTTTAGTTTAAAGAAATCAGTTGTATAAATAGAATTCTGTCATTTCAGTTTAATGTCATTTCAGTTAAAATATATTAAAAAAAATTTAAACAATGAATGAAATAAAAACATGTTTAATTTTTCACAACGAAAGAAGAAGAGATACATATAATGTCAGAAAAATCAGTGGAAGATTAAATTTTAAAATTGCCATTAAATGAAATGTGAATTTGCTGCAACCGCAATGAGGCATCGAGTTAAGCAACATTTTATATTTAATTCCAATCAAGCATCGAGCAATTTATAATTTCTACTATGATATGGCTTAATTCGGCACTTTATCACAGTTTAAACAAATTTCAAACAGTATTTTTAACTTTGAAGAACGGATGTTTCTTAATCGAATGTTAGGACAGGCGGGAGCCATCAAGTTACCAAAGAGGAAATTAATTATATGCTACTAACAAACGTTATAATTTTCATTAGAAATAGAACACTTTTGAGCCTAAGACAATGAATAATTACTGCTTAATTATTTGAAATGTTTACCATTTTTTGCAATAAAATTGAAAACAAAATGTTTATTTCGATGATAATTAGCATATAAATTATCATATTATACTGGATAAAATTGTTTTAATTCAGACATGTTTGTAGATATAAATATATATATTTTTTTTCGGAGCCAATAGCTAATTATATGTTTTAGGGGGTAAAAAAGAAATTGGTCACAACTCGATAGTTTTAGTACATTACGAACAAAATATAATAGAAAAACTTTCAAAATTATATTTAGTTCCTTTTTAACGAGTCAAATTGCCTCTGATTAAAGTAATGGTTAATTAAATCTTATATATATATATATATATATATGTTATTGGGATATGAAGTTTAAAGAAATAATTTCGATTCGAAATTTATCGGGCATATGGAAAGAGAAATGCTTAAGCAAAATAAATTAATATGTAGTCTATAATTATTAAAAAAATGTGCATGAGATGAGAAATGCACTATGAGAAACCGGTTCGGCCATGATAAAAAGCAAATGAGGTATAGCAATTCTTAGTAATTCACCATAAAACATGGTGTTTTATTTTTAATCCTAATTTGAAACAATTATAAATTTGCATTGTTTAAATAACTAGTTTAACACCAATTTTGAAAATCATATTTTATACAAGATTAAAAAAAGAGCGTTTAGCATTTTATTGTTGCTCAAAAACATAGTTTTTCAATTAAGTTTACATAAGAGGTGGCATTTGGCGCTTTCTCTAAGAGCCCTATCTGCAAACTTCAGAGTTAGGAATAGCAATCTTAATAGAAGACTTTTCAACAGTGAATAGGGAGTAAACTAGTTGATGTTAACTGTCAATCTTGTGTTCCTCCCCTCCCCAACGAACCCCAACAACCGCGAAAGTACCTTCCCAACCCTATATACACCTGGAGAGTCACAATCATAGAGTTGAAATAGTATTCAACCTGTATTCCAGTATTTCAACTCTATGGTCACAATAAAACATCTAGCATAACATAATGGTGCATAATGGTGAAAAATAATTCACATTATTGTTGATGCATTTTCTTTGGGTAAAAATATCATGTGATGATCCTTAGTTAAAAGAGAAGAGGCAAATCTCTTGTGTTATCATCAGCGTTAAATTAGTATATGTTAGAAAAGTATTTTTTATGCAAAAAATATTTTTCTATGCCTTATTTAATAGTATTTACCAGCAAAATATTCCTTTATTCTTTATATATCATTCCATCGTTGTAATTAATATTCTCTGTAATTTTTACTTTTTTGATTTTGATAATAACTCTAAATTGAAGGCTTAAAACTAAGCGTGGTCTTTTAAAACGTAATGCTATGATGCTCTTATACAACATTTTATCAGAAGCATTTTCAAAACTGTATGTAAGTTTTTAATCAATTGAGAATTATTAAACAGTAATTTTTAATAAGTTTTATTTATTCTAAAAATGAGCATTATGCAAAAATCAGTCAACATGTATGTACTGTCAACATAAACATTTATAATAACGTATCAAATCTGAGTTAATAAAATACAATATTTCAGCATTTTTTAGATGACTAACTTTTAATTTTGGTCCATCTCTTTATCTTTAAAAAATTAGAACACTCTGGTGAAGCGATCGTGGATAAATGTGAGCAAAGTGAGCTGAGGGCGAAGTCTTTAACTATTTTTTATTATTTTCAATTCTGTATTTGATTTTCTATAAATGTATCTTATTTATTAAGAAAATTATCTTTTTTTTATGTCTTTTTTGAAAAGTTTATGATATTTTAACACACAAACCTATTTTTTAACACAAAACGTTACTAAAGTTTGCTCTTCACTGTAAAATATTAAATGAATTCTGTAAAATATTCATAAAATATGTGTTCAGTTATGGCATTTGAACTAGCGCGATTATGTATATGCATCAAAAATTGATAATATAAATATATATTTGAATTTGCTTTCTATTTCTAATGAGACTCATGTGATTAATTTATTATGCTATTTAATTTAAATAAATATAGCTATTGATGAAAATTCCTTAAATAACTAATATATAAATCCTTAAAAATTAAGATTTTTCATCTTATTATTTAAGGATTTATATATTAGTTATATTAGTATATTAGTTGCAAGGGCAAAGAATACATATTTGCCTTTGCATTTTACATATTTAAAATATACATTTATTCCTTTAAATTTTTAATCATGTTTCCTTTGAATTTATGACACGGAAAGTACTTGATTTGAAAAACTAGTTAGTAGGACTAATTTGGTAAATAGTTTTAGGTGAGTGTCTCCCACCCCCAGAAAATAAATATTCAATGCGCTAGTTATCCTCTCCTGAGAACAAAAAGAAATTGGGAATTAGAAACAGTTAACATATTAATTTAAATAGATACAGTGGTAGCGTAGCGGCCCAAACGTTAACAAAATTTTTTGATTATGATTAAAAAACAATATTAACATGGAGTTTTTTAAAGAAATAAATCTATAGTTACATTTATTATCATATTTGTAATAAATATATTAATTTATTATATATATATATATATATATATATATATATATATATATATATATATATATATATATATTAATGTTTTTGAAATTTTATATTATTACTTTTATTATTTTTTTGTTCTTAACATTTATTTTTCTTCAGTATTCTCTATTGCTTTGAAATTATTGTACCCTGCTTTTGAATGATTGATAAATTATTGTAATTTAGATAAAGTAAAATTTAATAGATAAACGTGTAATAATAATACTTAAAATAAAATTACTTAAGAATTATCATTAGTAATTAAAAAATTTTTTTAATCCAATTAACCAACTACTATTAATGAGAATAGCACTACAAGAGTAAGTTCTTGTCTAGGTTGAATCCCTGATCGAAGAGAAAAATGCGTAAATTGCATCTACATTTTCAAAAGCTGTTTTTACCAAATGGGTGACTATTCTAAAGAAGTACTTCTATGAAAATTCCCGATTGTCATTCTAAAGTAAATTAAATCGTCCCCACTTTTGCAAAATGTTTGGTTAGAGCTTAGAGAGTTGTTTTGATTTTATTGCTTCTGCGCCTTCTGTTCAATGTCTTTTTTTTTTTTTTTAAACTTAAATAGTATGTAAGGAAAGGTCTCTATCTCCAGTAAAGCTAAAAGACTTTTTGTACAGACTGATTTCAATACTAGAAAATAATATGTAGACATTTTTGACTGTTTTCAAACTAGCAACAAAATTATGAGTTGCTTTTAAGCAACAGTTTACACCCGGAATATGTCACAAAAATTTACAATCGACAAGCAGTAAGAGCTGCTTATTTTTATGTATAGTTTTCTTTCACGTGGCAATATAAGATACATGCATAGACGCCAGTGCAGAAGTTATGGCACTTTTCAAAACTTATGATGGTAGCGGAATGACAACTAAAATAATTTAAATTTGTTTCATTTTGCCAGCACATGAAAACTTTATTGCTTGTGTAGCAGGTCTTATATTTATTTGATTGATTACATATATGACGGTAGTCAAAATCATTGTAAACTAAATTTATTAAACCAAAATTAATATTGAGAATTGTAAGACTTACGACAATCCTAATTATTAAAAACTATAATCTTTCATTTAAATGGGAGAAATTGGCAAGTATATATTTTGCATCCAAACTTTATACAATTTAAAACATAATTTTAATTATCAATGAACATTTTTAAATTTGCTAAAAAGTTTCTTTTTATGCGCTATATTTTAGTCTAAAGTACAATAGATATTTAATAATATATTAATAATAAAAAAATGCTCATGTTAAAAAAAAGAAGGGGAAAAAAAAGAAACAAAATATATAGTTCCGCCATCTACCTGTAGTGTTGTTAACTAAAAAAGTGTTAAGTATTATTATTTATTTATTTCATTATTTCTTTTACCTAAAAAGGAGAGATCATGACTTGAAAAATTTGCTTTGGAAGGAAATTTTCGATGAACTGTTGTTGTGAACTGTTTCGATGAACACCAAAAAAATTTTCTTGATTTTGCTCTATTAAAGATATTTTGTCCTATTAACTGTAAACGCTTTATTAGATTTTTTTCTCTTGATTTTTTCAACTGTTTATAAAAATAGAAGTCACAAGCTTGTACGAAACCAATGCATTTTAAAGAAATCATTTGAAAATGTAATTTTTAAATTTTTATAACCACTGTTTGTAAAAATTACAAATTAAACTAATGTCATCTTAGAGAAAGATTAAGTTATTACTGTAATTTACATATCAAGTAACATGCAATAACTGAAAAAATATAATAAATAAAATGAATTAATTTATTTTTGAATTAACAGTATCCAACTAATATTTTTCATTTAAATAACGTTTATAAATAAGAATTAAATGTAAAATAATACTGCTTATGAATAAAAATAATCAATAACTTGAAAACTTCTAGAATACCTAAAGCTGCTCGATTTGAACCCGGGACGACTGGTCGTGATTCAGGTTCTTTACCACTAAGCCACGGCACGAAAAGCTTGCTAAAATTTAACACCATTATAAAAGGCTCTTGAATTTTCAAGGATATTGTTTTCGTAACTCTCCGGCTTGCATTAATTTTAAGGGTTAATATTCTTAACATTTTCTACTATTATATAAAGCTTCATCCCAAAGTAAAATTTGCCACGCCATGCTTTCCTTTTGATATTAATCATTGAAAATTCAATAGGTATAAATACACAGGATTTTCTATAATTAAATTCGTTATTTTTTTCTTTTTTTTTATGAGAAAGAGAAATTCACAGAACTTCTTTGGACACAATTGACACATTTGGACACACTTGTTCTGTAGTAATAACTGGCAGGTTTAATTTAATTTTTTTACTGAATTAAACTGATTTTTCTACTAAATTCAATGAAATAAACTAACCATATCATAAAAACAAAATTCTGTGATGAAAATACATAAAATAATAAATTATTAGGCATAAAAATAATTAATAATTTTTGCACTAGTAAATTAGCTTAATTTAGCTGAGTTTTATTAATAAAACTTTTTTTTATAAAACATTAAAAATTACGAAGAAATTTAGCATAAATATATTTCATTTAATAATATTTATATTTACTACTAAAATTTTTTAAATTTTCGCTCTGTTTTATCCTGTTAAAATATATATCGCTCTGTTTATCTGTTTTATGTTTATTTGTTAAACATAAAACCGAAGTGTTAAATATCGGTCAACAGTAAAATAACCGATTCCGTTAGCATGGATACAAATAAGATATCATTATTTGATATCTGCCCAATTATATTAATTCCGTTGAAATATTGTTAGCTGAAATATGTTATCGGCACTTTATAAGAAGTCTTTCATTGAACCGAATCTGATACAACCATTACCATGCCAATAAAATGCCGATATAAGACTGTCCGATGACCGACAGTTGCCGATATCACCGACAACGGGCCGCAAAGTTAATGACCTAATGTGTTTGCTGGGTAGTAACTTCGTTAAGTCATGAATTTGAAAATCTAAAATGTAGCAGATACCCTGTATATAGTATATTATTTTGAGAAAAAATACTTTCCTTTAGATACCTTAAAATTGTACAATATTTTTCCAAATTCTCATAATAGGTTATTGTCACTTCATAATATTAATATATTAAAGATTTTTCCCTCTTAAATGTGATTGTATTGTTTTTTTGTTTTTTTTATCTTGTTCAGTAGGGATGCAGGCATGTTCATGTCTGAACAATTAAAGTCACTTTTTAAAAATGTTGTAAAGTAAAGAAATATTCTTTTAAAGAATCTTTAAAAATTGCTTTTACTCAAACATGAAAAAAATATTATTTAAGCTTATTGCTGTGGGAAATACTTTTGAAAAAATGTATTTTTGCTTATTCATCCGAATTATTTTAATATTTTTAATATAAATCTGCCCTATTAGTTTTACTAAAGAGTAGTTTTACTAAAGGCAGCACAATGCAACTTCTGAATGGCGTATATATACGCCAGCTGCAGTTAACACGTCGGCTTAATGAAGCATACATATACGTCTGTGGTAGGCAAGTTATAAATAATTACACAGGTAATAAATAATTAGTAGACAGGTTAATAAGTAATTGCATTATTTTATTTAAAGCACATAAACGGATTTTTTCTAAATATCTTTATAATGCTTGTTATTTGGAGTGTGTGAGTTGCTTCAACACAAAGGTACTTTTACCTTTGTGTTGAAGCAACTTTTATGATCTTATAGTTTGTTGTTGAAATTAATGCATCTAGTGTTTCTGCTCAAAATAGTTTTCCTGAATTAAACTTTGAGGATGTTAAGGATGTTCAACGAGAACTATCAGATCAAAATGAAGGTGAAGCTTTTAAAACAGTGTTTAAGACATGTATGTTTGGTTTAAATACTGATTGTCCTGAACATGAACAATGTGTTCCAAAAAATAATCGTGCTCGAAGTGGTTTTTGTGAATGTGAAGATGAATATGTACGAGATGCTGAAGGAATCTGCAAAAAAAAGCCATTAATTAGAAATCATAATCGTCACATTACTGTTTCTCCTTCGATAACTGTGAGTCAGGTAACTATATTTAAGAATTTATTTTATTTCTTTTTAAAACATGAAATACAATATGAAAGTGATCCTATCTCTTTAGTGTACTGTTACTGACTTTAATGAAAATTGTGAATTTAAAGTAAACTTTGATATTGCAATAAATGCTTTTTAAAAAGACTAATACAGCCAAAGCTTGTTATAATGAATTATGTGATTTGGGTGAAAATGGATGTTATAACAAGAGGTTATTATATTCTGAGTGCACAAAAATACAGTAAATATTCACTCATAGCTAAAAAACATGAGACTAAATTTAATAAAGCAATACTTACATTTTTAAAGGTGGTTTATACATAAAACTACCCTTTAAAATAATTCTTAACACTAAACCTACCTACACTTAATGTATACCTATTTCTACCATAGCCGGTCAAATGACTGGACTTAATGTGCCACTTTTTATGTTTGTGTTAATTGGAAAGAGAGCAAAACCTGCTTGATCGGAGCCTCTTTAACCATCTGATGCTATCTTTGTCTTTTTGGGCCATTCAGATAGTCCATTTTACCAAATTAGTACTGGTATTTGAATTATGCATTTTAGAAAGCCATCTTTTGAAATTTAGTTATTCTAAGAATAAAAACTGCTAAAGCATTTTTGATAGCAATCATTACTGAAATATTACTACTAGAATTTTAAAAGCATTTTGCTTGCAGTGTTAATAAAACATGCCTGAAATCTCTTCTAAATTTTTGTTCAGTGTCTGTGACTTATCCTGTTTTAAAGGTAGAAACAAATTCAGTTTCGTCTATGCCTGTCTCTACATATCACCATATGAACTCTTATGATAAGAACTAAAAATACTTACCTAGTTTCATACTAATTGTTGTTTTTTTATATATGGATTATTTAATACTTTTTTTTTACAATGCTAGTGTGTGTATGAGTATCTTTTATTGTTGTATGTCAAAATATCAAATTTTTTAGGCAACTGTTTCTGTGAAAAATGTTACTGATAAGTCACTAACTACTACTTCTTCAGTGCATCAACTTGTCGTGTCAGCAGGAGATAATGTAACGTTACAATTGCCAGAAAATGAAGTTACGCTCTCTGCTTATGCTGTTCAACAATTAGAAGGTGATATTAAGTGAACCTTAATGTTTTATTATCAGACCCTCTGGGTTTATTTATGCAGATACTTTTTTAATTTCAAATTTAAATTTGTAATGTAAATATAATTATTTCTTCTTAGACTAATAATAACTTGTAACATTGTATAGATTCTAAAATTATGCATTTACACCTGTAATGAATGCAGAGTAAGAATTATTTTTAAAATTTTAATTGTTCTTTAAAAAAAAACAGCACTCTCTTACATCACTTTCTCTGTTTAAAAAAACACTTTTAAAGTTTATTTAAAGTGTCCTTTTCTAATTTTTTGATGCACCTGTCTAATTTTAAAAGGCCATTAATTGTTTTAAAATATAGTATAAAGTCCCTTAGCTGGATGTCCGTTTACCAGAACAGTGTCTTTTCCAAACATTTTTGAACAATCAATATAATCAAACTCTTTTAACTGTAACAATTTTTTTTTACACTTATGACCCGTTAAATGAAGTATGCAGGGATGAAAGTCCTCCGCTTTATGATTTTCACCGATTTTTGTTCGATTTTATTCCGACTCTTGCTATTAAGACTAAAAAAATTGGATATCGGATTCAAAAGCAGGATTCAGAATTCTTGTATTAATATTATATTTAAAATGAAATTGAACATTTAAAAACTATGTAGAAATCGCAAACTGTTGAAAATATGATCAATAAAACCATGTAGACAATAACCTTCACATAAATCGAGTGCATCAAAAAGCAATTCTATAAATGTGCAATACAAAGTTTCCTATGTATGATAATGCAGCATTAAAAAGTTATGAAAATCAGCAGCAAACGCTTTAAAAATTTTTATCATAAATCCACGTGAGATTGCGCTTGAATAATCAATAAATTAGTATAAAATGCACCATTTGAAGTTTGCTGAATGATATTATATTAAAACATTGTGATTTTAAAAACCAAGAGTAATTCTATTTTAATACCTACTGAAAAAACAAGGGTTAAAACTATACGGATTCACCGTGGAATCATCTCTAATCGACTGGATTGAGAAATTATTACTAACTGAAATGAGTGATTTGGAATTCGCGGTATTCATTAATAGCATATTAAAATATTGAGATTTCAAAAACCGTAAGCTGCGAAAATAGCGTAACCTCGTGGATTTATTCCTTGTTTATTGAAATTGATGTTATTTTTTAGTGAATAATGTTGTTTTGATGTTTGTTTACCTTAAAGACTATTATCCGGAAAAAATCTATTTTCCGGACTTAGTGAAGTCCTGGTGATTCCAGATATGGAACTTACACTGTACCAGGGATGAAAGACTTCTGCAAAAAAGCAAAAATCCGCTTTTTTCTCCCAATTTTTAAAATTTCCGGCCATGCTCCAAAAACTTAAATTTTTGGGGAGTCCAATAAGAGAAACCAAAGCAGCCCGAACAATAGTCGGCCTTGAGACGAACTTTTCCCCCTCTGTAGCAGCCTCCTGAGAAAATGATCCTCAGAAGAAAATGGATGGAATTTTGGCAGGTGCGCCGTTGCCTTGACAACCACGACTTCCGCTATAGATTGGGGAAAAAGTTCTAAGCAGTTTCGTTTCGGCCGCTGATATTTGATTTATTTTGTTTGGCTGATTTTCAGAATTTTAAATATTAGGAACTGCGCCGGAATCTGCTAAAATTGCGATTCTTATTCAGACCATATTTGTGTAAATCATCGATTTTCGTATTTAACTGATTTAAAAGTTACTTGTTGCGATTCGTTTTTACATGATTTAAAAATCGTACTCGAAATTCTTATTCTCATTTCAATTTAAAAATCCAATATAACGATTTGTATTTAAGCGTTTTTAAAACCCAATATCACGATTCATATTTCCGCTAGTTAAAAATCAAATGTCTCGATTCGTATTCGCGTATTTTTAAAATTCAATATTGTGATTCGTTATCACGCGGTTGCAAAATCAAACATCGATTTTCGTATTTATACGAGATTTAAAAATTACTCGTTGCAATAAGTATTTACAAGATCTAAAAATTATGCATCGTGATTCTTATTTACGCGATTTAAAAATTTTATATCGCAATTTATATTTTCGTGCTTTTAAAATCCAATATCGTGACTCATATTCACGCGATTTTAAAATCCAACATCGCAATTCTTATTCACGCGATTTTAAAATTCAACATCGCGATTCTTATTCACGCGATTTTAAAATCCAATATCGTGATTCATATTCACGCAATTTTAAAATCCAATATCGTGATTCATATTCACGCGATTTTAAAATCTAACATCGCGATTCCTACTCACTCAATTTTAAAATTCAACATCGCGATTCTTATTCGCGCGATTTTAAAATCCAACATCGCGATTCATATTGACGTGATTTTAGAATCTAACATCGCGATTCACATTCACGCGATTTTAAAATTCAATATCGCGATTCGCATTCCGCGATTTTAAAATCCAATATCGCGACTCATATTAACGCGATTTTAAAAACGAGTTAGCAGCTATGAGTAACATGAATGTATTTTAACGATGGTAGTCAATTTAAAAGGCAAACATAAAGTGCGTACAGTCGATACCACCGAAAAAAATAAATTCAAGTTTGATTGGTCTAACAGTCAAAGTGACTAAAATTGTTAGTAACAATCTATCAGATGATATGAAGGTGAAAGTTGGTGACTGCTGTAATTTAAAACGATCGACCAGTAATTAATTTAAAATGATAATTAAGCTGCAACTTTCTATAATTGCTTAATTTTCTTTAATATTGTAGTGATTAAAATTTTAAAATTACATTTAAAAATTTTTTTAAATTTCACTGTCTAAATGCTTCTGTCACTTTAAGTACTAAATAAAAATCTCCCGATAAAGTTGAAGGTTGCTTTATATATATCTCCTCGATATCACAGTATTATATACAACACTCCCCCCTCCTCCTGCGTTGTAAAAGTTCAGTTTTTTTATTTTCGACCACTTTCATGCCTGCTGTATATAATTAAAAGTAATTGTTTTTAAAATGCAATATTAATTGTAAATAGTGGATTAAAAAGCTTACTATAATCTGTGAAAAATCTACCAGCATTATCTAGTGCAAAGTGACAGTAAATCAGTGTCAATTTATACATAAATCTGGCACTGATTTAATATAGTAAATGTTTAAAGTAGTTTAATATAGTTCTTCTGCATGACCGTTCTCTTAATACAAAAAAATCAGTTGTAAATACAGGACATTCTTCCAAGAATTTTTAACAATTGCCACAACAATTTAGCTTGTTCTATATGAATGAGACGAATAAATACGAATGAATTGATCTATAATTGCACATGCTATAAATCAAGGTAAATGGTTGAAAACTTTCTAATACATGTTTTTGTTTACTTTAATGAAGGGGAAAACAAAAAAGTTAGTCGCTCCTAGACAGTTGTCTGATCTGTCCTAGTAGATGTTTTTAACATTAAATGGGTAGAGTAAAAAATCAATGCTTTGAAAAATAGGTCACATTATGTTTTTAGTTTCTTATTGAAGTTCCCCTGTATAATAATGTAAGTTTATCATAAAACTCACTATAAATTAAAAAAGTTCCATCAATAAAATTAAGAAGAAAACCACTAAGCTCTTAAATAGCTTAACCATTAGACAGGAAAAAGCATTTTGTGTGTTTAGTATAAAATTAGTTTTTTTTTTCTTTTTTTTAAATATACAAAATTAAGAATCTGGATTTTCTCTTAAACCTAGTTTGTCAGTTTTGTAAGTATAGTACAGAACCATTTATCCGGTATCCAGAAAACCAAGAAAAATTTTGCTCAGTTTTCCCGCCATTTTGCACTAGTACAATTGAGGAAATTTGACTCGTCCTTGCAGTTGAGTTGAGGAAATTGTGGGGGGATTTTTCTCCCTGTTTGTGAACAGAAAGCTTCAATATTTCTTCCTTGACTTTGAAGATC
The DNA here is from genome assembly GCA_949128135.1 of Parasteatoda lunata. Classification (NCBI taxonomy): domain Eukaryota; kingdom Metazoa; phylum Arthropoda; class Arachnida; order Araneae; family Theridiidae; genus Parasteatoda; species Parasteatoda lunata. The sequence continues at coordinate 101,469,984 of OX421980.1, forward strand.
CTTAGGTCATGAGAGGGTGGAAAAGGGACAATTTTTTAAAATTTTCTTTTGTGTGTTGGAAAGAATCGTTTTTCTGATAAGCTGCTGTCAATTAAACACAAAAGAGTGGCATGCTCAATTTGTTTCCTCTTTGATTTACCAGGGGGTAAGGAAGAGAAAAGAAAAGAGAAATAAATAGAAAAATGTGTCCCTATATTTCATTAAGAAAAATTAAAAAAGGGGAAATGGAAATACAAAATATTAATTAGAATACGAAAATGATTGAATTATGGCTATTTTTTATTTAGTAATAAACTAGGAATATAGTTGAGCGGAATTTAATTACTTAAAAAATAATCAGAAGAATTGAGTAAATTATAACTCAAAACATAATTAACTGTGCTAGTGGGGGAAAATACATCAACCTTTGTCAGGACTACTACTATTAAAATTCAAAATTTATCAAAATGAACTGAATAAATTTTTATTTATTGGTACAAATGAAATGATGCTAGTAAGAAATTAAATGATTCCAAAGAGAGTTATAAAAAATTTGTTAAAATCTAAATTTGAGTAGTTTTTTTAACGCCTTTTTTAAAAAAGTGGACTAAATAAGGAAAAAAATTGGTAACATTTAATTAAAAACACGACAAAGTTTTGCCACTCCTTAAAAGAACATGACGCCTTAAAAAATTTAAAACGAAATAAAATAATTAAAAAAGGTATGAATTTCAGATATGTGTGATACGTTTTTTTCAGAGCAGTTTTCTGAAAACATAGAATGTATTTGAATCATGCTTCAAATATTCACTTATTCAACAAATTGACTTAAAATTATTATCTGATTTATAGTTAACAACAGGTATACATAGTATTCCTGTTGTCAATTCAAATTCTTCACTTCTTTTAAAAAAATAAAAAAAAAAAAACAGCAAGTGATGATGCAAAAAAATGTTTTTGTGAAAATTATAAAATAAAACATAAGAATTGAAAGGATATTTTTTTACCAATATATGTTTAATAATTTAATTTTATTAGTAATTTAAGAAAAATAATCATAATTACTTTTTGGGAATTAGAAGTTGATTTATTCAAGTGATTATTATTGAGTTATTCAGGGTGATATCTCTTTTGACTCACTCACTCATTCCAGAAGAATTCTTTTGAATGAAGCAGAAAATGTCTTTGCAATTTTTTACATTCATATCAAAAAGATTTGTTCTTATGAATTAAGTAAAAAATAACCATAATAATAATAATAATCAGTTATAAATTTGTCATCTTTTTTACTTAAATAAAAGCAATAATTTTTAATGTGTAGGTGATACTTACAAGTATGAGTGGACATTAATTTCTCATCCAGAAGGAGATGAAACTGGTACAATGCAAGATCAGAACACAAAAAATTTGAAACTTTCTAAGGTTTGTAAAAAAAGGTTTTTATTAATTCGAAATTTATTTGTTATTAGATCTAAGCTCTTCAGAAATTTATTATTAATTCAATATTTATACAGTTTCTGGCAATATTATTAGACACACTATAAGATCCCAGCAAAAAAAAATCTTTAGGTCCAGCCCCAGAAGACTGCTGGTAGCCAGCAGCTAAAGCCGGGTCTAAGTCACTTTCAACTGTACTAAAGTGAATGGCTGACCTCGTGTTGACCCAACAATGTTGGCCTACTTCTGGCCAGTAGTATTCAACCCAGCATTCATCGTCTAAAAAGCGCAGGGTGAGTGATTGCCCGACATTTTCCAACAGAGGTTAATCAATGAATCAATAATTGAGGGTCAGCAATTTATATGCACCCAGCAGCATCCCTTCAGTCTATTGAGGTTTACTAGAGGTCATTGACCTAGTTACAGGGGTAATTAAAACCCTCAAATTATTTTTATTTAATTCAATTCGATTAGCTAAATAAATATCTAGCTATCTAATGCATATTTGAATAAATTATTAATAAATGAACTAAGAAATATTTTTAGGTATTTTTTTTCATTTAAATTGTTTTTTGTAAAGAAAAATATTTTTTACACAATACAACCCCTTAGTCCAGATGATGTGCCTTGCATAATCTATGTTTCCACTTAATAATAAAACTGCTGTCCAGACTTATAAAAATCCTGTATCTCACAAGTAATTGTTAACTTGTAATCTATATATGTATATATATTACTAAACATAAAGTAAACATACAATGAAGCTAAAAATAGAGTTTTAAAATAAACGCTGTGCATTTCTAAGGAATCTAGTGATACTATTGTACCCTATACAGAAATAAATACAACCTACAGGCGATAATATTAAGAAGCTGTCTACAGACGATGATTTAGTGAGGTATTGGTCATGAATTCATGTTTTACTGATTATATTTAATCTTGCAGCAAATTTAGCCAAAAATAAGTGCATTGTACAAAAATGTACTAATATAATCATCTGGTTATCTCATGTAATCAATTGAATGTACCCTGAAATTAGTTAAATACATAATCAACATCGTCTCTTGCATACATACATTTTATTATAAAAAGATATATCCATAAACAATACAAATATTACACAAATTTCTATTTATATTTAATATTTAATTCTAAAAATAATAAAGACAATAGAGAAATAAATATCCTTGTCTACTTAGAATCACTTGGAATAGCATAGAAGAGTTCTGAAAAACTTCAATAAAACAACTGCAACAAACAATGCTTGACATTTTTCAAAATCCTGAAAGAGAGGATATTAAAACAAAAATTATGCAAATCATATATATTAAGCAACATAAGTATTTTTGTGAAAATGTGCTTTTAAAACTAAAATATCCATCTTGAAAAGTTTTTGCTTTCATCATTTCATTAATAAATTTTGACTCATCAAAATACATATTGTAACACCATGCAAACATACACCTGCCTTATAATTTAGAAAGATTTTCAACATAAAAAATTCCATGTTGAATGAAATTATTGAATATTGACTCACGAACCCATTAAGATTGACACCTAGTACATGAAAAACTGACTGTTAAATGAAAAGTTATACAGGGTGTCCCCCCCTTTTTTTTGTGCACACCTTTTCTCAGAAAATACTCACTTTTTTTTTCATTATTTATTTTATGGCGCTCAATTTTATTACTTTTAATATTTAAAATAATTATGATATTCTAATGTAAATTATTGTTTCAAGGAAAGGTAAAACCGAAGAAAAATTACTTCTAAATATATATTACTTTTTTGCTCTACTTTTATGATTAAATTTGTTATTGTATTCTTTTGACAAAAAAATTTCAAAATTTACATCATTTTTCATATTAAAGTAGGCATCAAAGCAATAATATGTAATGAAATTGAATGAAAAAAGGTTGCTAAAAATTTGCTAGTTAAAAAGGCAGATAATTTTTCAATACTGTAAAAAATTTATATTTCAATAAATTTTTAAATTACTTTAATGGTGAGGCTTTGTGAGATTCATGTTTTCCTTACATAAAACACAAAATAAAGATAAGAATAATGACAGATTTGACCAAGTAACGATTTCCGTAATGTCTCTATGTAACTGATATAGATTTAAGACAAAAAAAATTTAAAGTTTACATAAATATTAATAACACCTCTGAAGAAAGTTCTTTTCTCCATTTTTTTTATTTATTTAGTTAGTTAAAAAATATATTACAGTTAACAAACTAAGGAAAAACTAATAATAACGAAACTAATAATAACGAAATAACTAATAATAAAAAGAATAAGAAATAACTAAGAGCGCCCCAAAAAAATTCTTATGAAAAATTCCTTTGCTTGTCATTTCTACTGGAGCTGTTTAGGAGGAATCAATCAGTTATTTTTAAAGGGGTTGGGGAAAAGAAAAGGGCATACAGTATTGGACCCCTAATCCGGCACTTAATCTGATCTAAATTTTTTTTTTTTTTTTTTTTTAAGAAATATATATTGATGTGACAAAAAAATCAGCTATATTCTCTTTTTATTTGGAATTTTATTTTGTTGAAGTAAGTTTTGTTGAAGAAGTATTTTATCTTTTAAAAATAAAAAAGCTTGAAAAAAATATATAATAAATCTGTGTCAAAGGAAACATCTGTTTCTAAAGCAGTTTCAAATAAAGTGAAAAGTAAAAACACCTTCATTTCCAATGAACAAAATAAAGAAATGCAAGTTGGAAGAAACTGAATAATCAATCTTGACAGCTGAGCTTGTGCATTACTGGTTTGTCCCCACATTTCCCTCTTCTGTTTGACCATAAATTGGCCACACCCAGTTGACATTGAAACTACCACGTGGAGTACAAAATGAATTCTATCCCTTTTGCGGTTTTTTATTTAATTCATTTATTTTTTATTTTGCAGCTTTTTTATTAGTTATTAACTGTTAATTTTTTTTTTGTTAGTTGTTTCTTTTATTTATTTATTTTTTATCGTTATTAGTTTTTTGCTGTTATCCTCCCAACAAGCACACGACTTTTGGGCTAGTGAAGGGACAATATCAACTCACCAAAAGTGCCATTACGGCGGGCTTTTCATTGCCGTATCGGTTCCGTTAATAAAGTGAAATCTGGGCCAGAATGAGGGCCAGTGCATGGCATTTCAGGTAAACTTCAGGCAATCGTTAAAGGACCGGAACTACTTTGTTGCCTCTGGATTGCTTTGCCATTTTTGCCTGTTAAATACCGGGAAATTTTTTTTATTTCACAGAATAAAGAAAAAATTGCCGTAAAGGCTTTTATTGTACCTTTACGATGTCTTTTTTGCCCTTTTATCAAAAGCTGAATCCGTTCACTGGCATACGTCATTGCCTCGCTTGCCGTTAAGGCACCTTAACTGTAGGCTGATTAGAAAACGTCTATGCCGTTTTTGCCCGTATCGCACCTTTATTTCAGGTGTTTAGGCGAACTTCTTTGCCTTATTTGCCGGTGTACCACCCTTAACTCACCTCACACTTGGTTCAATAGAAAACTTTAATGCCGTCCTTGCCGGTATCACACCTTTATGTTAGGTGTCTCGGCAATTTTTTTGTCACTTACTTGCTTTTATTAGAACTCTCCTTAGCTTTAAATTTCAAAGGCTTTTTTCTGAACGTTGTTGATAACAATTCTTATTTAGGGAACATAAATTGTTTTCTCTTACTCTGCTGATATCAGGTATAGTAATTTATTGTATTTTAACTTTTTACATTGTAATAAAACAATAACTGCCATTACATGCAAAAAATTTTATGCTAATATAAAAAGGAAAATGGTGGAAAAAATTGTTTAATTTATAATAAATTATCATCCAAAGAATCTTCTTACATAATAAAATAGATTTCTTTTTTATTTCATTTTAATCAATTATAAATGCAATAACTTAAATGTAGAAGCATATAAAAACATTGTGTGTTTAATTGAGTGTTCACATTTTTTACACATTATGAAGTAAAATTAAATAAAAAAAAAATTTCTAAGATAACACATATTGCGACTTAATGTATAAGTTATGAAAAAAATTGAAAATAATGCATTATGCATAAGTTATGAAAAAATATTAAACCTACAATTAGCTTTTCTTTATAGAAACAAACCCACAACCCACTCATTATTTTTCTATTCAATAATAGATAAACAAGATATTTCAAATATTTTTTTTAAAAAAAATACTGGGTACCTGTAAATAGCACATCAATTTCTATAATTTTAAATAAATAAAGCAAGAATTTTCACAAGAATACAATGCTTAAAATTTAAAATAAAACATGACATTAAGAAAAAAGTATTATTTTATTTTATATAACAAATCAAAATACAAACAAATACATAAAAACTGTACAATAACTTCTTACAATAACTGCACAATAATAAGCATCCAACTCCAGAATGAACCTAGTTTTCCTGCAAAAAATTAAGCAATTTATTTTACTATAGATATATAAAATAATATGTACAGAAACAAAAGATCTAATTAATTTCTGACTCATTTTAATTCTGGGTTAAGTTATACTATCAATTAATAATAAGTTATACTATCAATTAATCCTAGAATTTAATAAAGTTATTCAAACCAACTGTTTTTTTTTTTTTTTTTTTTTTTTTTTTACTAGCACGCATTTATTGTCACAAAAATAAATAAATAAATTTTAACTGATTGTAACAAAAGGTAATAACAGCACTAAATGAATATTCCAGTTTGTATTAAAACTAAGTATTATTTTTATAAAATTCCATAGTACTTTGTAATATCTATTGCAAATGTGTGAAATTGCGGATTTATTTGCATGGAAAAAATTGCAGCATCAAATATTAAAACAACTATGAATAATATCCTATGAATTAATAAAACAACATGGCTAAAATTTCTCTTTATAGTATTATGAGTCAATTAATTAATTTAAAAATAGGGAGAACTATGATTGACTTTAAAAAAGTTAAAAGTGGTGACCAAACTTCTTTACTTTAATCTCATCTGTTATAAACTATAAACTTTTAAAATGCTTCCATAAGTTAGAACTGCATTTTGTTACTACACATCAATCCATTTAATAATTGAGCATAAAAATGTTTTTTAAATAAAGAATTTGATAGCAAAGCCTTAATATTTCTTAAATTAGAAAGAATACATTCTCACCAAAATAGTTTGTAGCTATTAATATGTTATGTATTGTTAATATATTTAATATTTAAACAAAATTTTAATTTTTCATGATTAAGAACTTTAAATTAATATGTGAAAATATTTAAAGTTTTTATAAAATTAAATTATTTCATTAAAAGAAATTTTAACCTCAATGAAATAAACAAACTAAAGGTTTTTAAAAATGTAAAAAATACATAAGAAAAAATTTTAAGATACTACTTTTAAAAATCTAAAAACATGTGATTTTATTAAAATTTCTATCAATTAAAAGAATATATGATCCTTCAAAGTTATACTCCATTAAGTATTAATTAACTTAAAATGATATTATACAAATTATTATCGAAGAAATTATTAAAATATGCAATAAATAGGAATGATTTTCTAAATTTGTAATGAATTTACAAAAAGGATTCCACTAACTAAAGAATATAAATTTTATGCCATCAAGGTAGATTGGTTTAAACGAAATGGTTCTTTAAAATATTTAATTTTTTTTTAATTCATAAAAATTTGAATAGTTCCAGATGGAAAAACATTACATTTTCTCATAAAAATTTTCTGGGAATGGGAAGGGTTAATGGGAATGGATTTTTTTAAAAATAAATATAAATAAATGATTTTTAAATGTTTAGATATTGTAGCTTTTCTGCAAATGTATCTATGAAAATAAATTTATGTGGTGAAATATTCTAAAAATGCTTAATGCAACAAAAAACATCACCAAATTACTTTTCTGATCACTAAAGATAAAATTAGTTAAATAATGTGATTATTGAACAAAATAAAATAAAAAGCCACAACAACATTTTATCTTATTAAAATGTTGTTATTATTATTATCTTGTTTCAATCAAAAGCATAAATGGAAATAAAGTTCTTGTATAAAATTTCTCGGTGTAAACTAATTTGCATTGTATTATGATTTTACTCATTTTTTTTTAATATTTTCAAAATAATATATGTAATATAAATATATTATGACAGTACATAGTACTAAATAACAGCTATGTAATAATTTTTAAATTTATTTTAATAATAAATTTGTAATTTTTATTATTTAAAAATTATGAAAAGAAATTTACTTTAAAATAACATGTAAGCTATGATAAAATCAAATCATTTGACTTATAAATTTTAAAAAACAAGCTAAAACTTTTCTAAAAAGTCAAAAATTTAGGCGGCTAGAAAACTAAAATTTTAGGAAAGTACTTTTGAAAATCAATACAGGTATTTTGATTTAAAAAAATTTTTAGATTTAAAAAAAATATATTTCCTTTATTTCTTTATAAAAATTTTCCTTTAAAATTATAAACAACAAATTATTAATAATCTTAAAATATTGCAAATTATTGTAGGAGAAATTATTAAAAATGCAGTTTTACATATAGAATATAAAGTAGATTTTCTAATTTTGCTATGAATTTATAAAATGGATGCTACTGAGTTAAAATGTAGTTTTGAAATGTTACCTTCTTTTCTGTTGATGACCATTCTAGTTTTTGTTGATGATCATTCTAGTTCCCACACTCTCTAGTCAGAATTTCCGGACTTTTCATGAAAAAAAGAAAAATAATTAAAATATGAACATGGAAAAAGACAGTTAAAAATCAACAAAATAAAAACATTAAATTGAAAAAAAAAAAAAAAAAAAAACTGCTTCAAACTCATTTCTATACAATCTATCTGACAATAAGTTTAATGTTTACCAGCTATCTTGTACATGCGCAATGCTTATCGTAAATTATTATTAACTACTAAAGATCTTGCTTCTAAAATAATTACCATAGACAAATACTATAAAATATAGTTCAGAATTGAAATGGAAAAATTAGATTATTTAATTTAGAATTAGGTAAAATTATATAAGTTATGATAAAATTAAATAATTTGACTAAAAAAATGTTTTCCCTCTAATAAATATAAATAATTCTAGTATTTTTAAAATTTTTATTTTAGTTTAGTATGTGTATAGTATGTTTGTTAGTCTAGTATGTGGTCAATTTTTTAAAAAGTCAAAAATAAACTCACAAATTTTTTAGGAAGGTACTTTTGCTACTCAAAAATAAGTATTTTGATTAAAATTTTTAAATGATTTAAAAAAATATTTTCTTTAAAATTATAAACAATTATTTACTATTAATCATAAAATATTTCAATAATTTTAACTGATTGTAACAAAAGGTAATAATAGCACTAAATGAATATTCCAGTTTGTAATAAAACTAAGTATTATTTTTATAAAATTCCATATTACTTTGTAATATCTATTGCAAATGTGTGAAATAGCGGACTTATTTGCATGGAAGAATTGCAGTATCAAATATTAAAACAACCATGAATAATATCATATGAATTAATAGAACAACATGGCTAAAATTTCTCTTTATAGTATTATGAGACAATTAATTAATTTAAAAATAGAGAGAACTATGACTTTAAAAAAGTTAAGAGTGATGACCAAACTTCTTTACTTTAATTTCATCTGTTATAAACTATTAACTTTCAAAATGCTTCCATATGTTAGAACTGCATTTTGTAACTACAGATCAATCCATTTATTCATTGAGCATAAAAATGTTTTTTAAATAAAGAATTTGATAGCAAAGCTTTAATATTTCTTAAATTAGAAAGAATACATTCTCACCAAAATAGTTTGTAGCTATAAATATGTTATGTATTTTTAATATATTTAATATTTAAACAAAATTTTAATTTTTCATGATTAAGAACTATGAACGAATTTTCAACTTTAAATTAATATGTGAAAATATTTGGAGTTTATATAAAATTAAATTATTTTATTAAAAGAAATTTTAACCCCAATGAAATAAGGAAACTAAAGGTTTTTAAAAATATAAAAAATACATAAGAAAAAATTTTAAGATACTACTTTTACAAATCTAAAAACATGTGATTTTATTAAAATTTCTATCAATTAAAAGAATATATGATCCTTCAAAATTATACTCCATTAAGTATTAATTACCTAAAAATGATATTATACAAATTATTATAGAAGAAATTATTAAAATATGCAATAAAAAGGAATGATTTTCTAAATTTGTAATGAATTTACAAAAAGGATTCCACCAACTAAAGAATATAAATTTTATGCCATCAAGGTAGGTTGGTTTAAACGAAATGGTTCTTTAAAATATTTAATTTTTTTTTAATACATAAAAATTTGAATAGTTCCAGATGGAAAAACATTACATTTTCTCATAAAAATTTTCTGGGAATGGGAAGGGTTAATGGGAATGGATTTTTTTAAAAATAAATATGAAAAAATGATTTTTAAATGTTTAGATATCGTAGCTTTTCTGCAAATGTATCTATGAAAATAAATTTATGTGGTGAAATATTCTAAAAATGCTTAATGCAACAAATAGCATCACCAAATTACTTTTCTGATCACTAAAGATAAAATTAGTTAAATAATGTGATTATTGAACAAAATAAAATAAAAAGCCACAACAACATTTTATCTTATTAAAATGTTGTTATTATTATTATCTTGTTTCAATCAAAAGCATAAATGGAAATAAAGTTCTTGTATAAAATTTCTCGGTGTAAACTAATTTGCATTGTATTATGATTTTACTCATTTTTTTTTTAATATTTTAAAAATAATATATGTAATATAAATATATTATGACAGTACATAGCACTAAATAACAGCTATGTAATAATTTTTAAATTTATTTTAATAATAAATTTGTAATTTTTATTATTTAAAAATTATGAAAAGAAATTTACTTTAAAATAACATGTAAGCTATGATAAAATCAAATCATTTGACTTATAAATTTTAAAAAACAAGCTAAAACTTTTCTAAAAAGTCAAAAATTTAGGCGGCTAGAAAACTAAAATTTTAGGAAAGTACTTTTGAAAATCAATACAGGTATTTTGATTTAAAAAAATTTTTAGATTTAAAAAAAATATATTTCCTTTATTTCTTTATAAAAATTTTCCTTTAAAATTATAAACAACAAATTATTAATAATCTTAAAATATTGCAAATTATTGTAGGAGAAATTATTAAAAATGCAGTTTTACATATAGAATATAAAGTAGATTTTCTAATTTTGCTATGAATTTATAAAATGGATGCTACTGAGTTAAAATGTAGTTTTGAAATGTTACCTTCTTTTCTGTTGATGACCATTCTAGTTTTTGTTGATGATCATTCTAGTTCCCACACTCTCTAGTCAGAATTTCCGGACTTTTCATGAAAGAAAGAAAAATAATTAAAATATGAACATGGAAAAGACAGTTAAAAATCAACAAAATAAAAACATTAAATTGAAAAAAAAAAAAAAAAAAACTGCTTCAAACTCATTTCTATACAATCTATCTGACAATAAGTTTAATGTTTACCAGCTATCTTGTACATGCGCAATGCTTATCGTAAATTATTATTAACTACTAAAGATCTTGCTTCTAAAATAATTACCATAGACAAATACTATAAAATACAGTTCAGAATTGAAATGGAAAAATTAGATTATTTAATTTAGAATTAGGTAAAATTATATAAGTTATGATAAAATTAAATAATTTGACTAAAAAAATGTTTTCCCTCCAATAAATATAAATAATTCTAGTATTTTCAAAATTTTTAATTTAGTCTAGTATGTGTATAGTATGTTTGTTAGTCTAGTATGTGGTCAATTTTTAAAAAAGTCAAAAATAAACTCACAATTTTTTTAGGAAAGTACTTTTGCCAATCAAAAATAAGTATTTTGATTAAAAAATTTTAATGATTTAAAAAAATATTTTCTTTAAAATTATAAACAATTATTTACTATTAATCATAAAATATTTCAATAATACAAAGAATTAATACACAAGTGGGCGACCTTTGTACTAAAATACAAACTACGGCAAACAACGTTAATTAAATTAATTAATTATTACTACTTAATTTATTAAATTAATTACTTAATAAAAAAGCATTTGATTTAAAAAACTAAAATAATGATTTTTCTATTGTTAGGATTAATGGAACTTGTAATTCATTTTAAAACTAAAATAGTAACTTACATGCTATTCATACGGAGAAACAATCTTGCAGAATATAACGATTATAAAATAAAGAAAATAAATATACTAAATAAAGAAAATATACTAAATAAAGAAAATAAAATTATTTGAACTTGTGATATAAATATATCATTAGCTAAATAAATAGAAATATAACATGAGCTAAAGAATAAAAGTTACGTACTTGTCCTGATGTGGAAGGGGCATTCTTGCAAAACCTCTTTCCTCTTTTGAAGCTGGGGACCATTTTTACATGCTTTATCCCCTTTTTTCCCAAATTTCTTGGCGACCATTGAATCATTTGGCCGGTCCGACCACCTGGTTAAAGATAATATTTCTTAGAATCGGGAGGGGGGTTAAAACGCTAAGTGTTCACTATCCCCTCTCTTTTTCCCTTAACTTGAGGGAATCCAAACAAGGTCACGAATGTGTAGTTAAACGGTTCTTTTTAAAAAGAACGTGTCCTTTGATTTCAGGCAGTAGGATGCCTTCAAATTAAGATCAATATTTATTTTTAAAAACAATTTCTGGGTTATAAAGGAAAAATAAATTAAATGACCAAAACTTTTAGTCAACCACCAACGATAAACGAAATTAAACAGTTGTATTAAGTCAAAACTTATTTGTGTGCTTTTTTTAGAAAAACTTTTATACTTATATTGGAAATAATGCTTGCATAAATGTTTTGATTTGCTTTGCAGAAAATTAAAATCTCGTTTCTCTATAAGATAAAAATGTATTATTAATATATATTATTAACTCTTTCTGTTAAGGAATTCTTCCATACGAAAATTTGAAAAAAGAAAACAGGGAGTCTCTGCCTCCCCCCTCCCGCTTGCTCCGATACCTGCGTAATTGCTTCTATTTAATCCTTGTTTTATTTTTTCTTCTCTTAAAGAGCAATATTTTTTACTGAAACACAGAACATTTTGCTTTTAAAATGTACAAATGTAGTAGCGTTATGTAAGAATATTTCATTAAAATGCTAATCGTAACGAAATCGGGGACTACCTAAATTTTAAAATAATCATCTGCACTCTTTAAAGAAAATTAATCCTAAGGAATACAGATTGTGTACTACAACAATAAAACAAGAAAAATTGCTGAGAAGTTATTTTATTTGTTGACGAGAATTTTAACAGATCAAACTGAGAACACTTTTTATCGTTAATTATTTATCGTTATTAATCGTTATTAACTTTTTATCGTCTTTATTTTTAAAAATGTCATTATAACTGTTAAGATTTATATCTAGCAACATGCAAATTCCTTTCTCTCTCTTTCGCTATTGTTAATTGACAACTTCTTCAGCGCGAGCTTACAAAATTAAAAAATGAAGATATCTTGACGAAAAAATGAATTTTCTACAAAAATGATAAACAGTCAATATTTAAAATATACCTGAAAAAAATCCCGAATGAACACTTAAATGAGCAATAACTTTCAAACAAACTGGAATTCAAAAGAGAATTCGTTTAAAGTTTACATATAAAGATGGCTCTTTCAGCCCATCGAATTTTAACTGCATAATTAATTACATTTAAGTGGACAATACGAAGAAAAAAATTCAGCAAAATTATCGAACTGTAGGGTAATGACATTTTTGGAAAAAAAAATTTTTTTGAGTAATAAAATAAAAATGTATCCTGTATTTAAACCATTTATTTGATTAATTTTCTATTCAAATATTAAGGGTTTACCAGAAATTCTGGTTTTCAAAATTATAGTTCTTATTGCCAGTAAAAATTACAAAACTGAACAGTTAATTTTACTAAATAAAGGTTTATAAGAAAGAAATGCTTTTAGCTAACATGATTATTTACCATATTATACCAAAATTTTACAAACATTATAACATTTTATTTTATTGTTAACCTAAAACATTACCAAAACACTTTGGTAAAAATTACCGAGTTTTTTTGTGTTTCCATAGAGCTAGAATAATGGTAAATTTTGCAATATTTTGGTAGTTTCGATCATATTTTTTCTCAGCTTACAGATAATCAAAATAAAAAATTTTTTTCTTACAAGTATAAGAGTTAATAATACTTAAACTTATCGAATGTTAAATTTTCTCTGTATTTTTTTCTATAAACCATAGTAATTTCAAATTTTTAAATCTTGTTGTTTTTGTTAGTAAAACAAAATTTCAATTCTGTAGAGGAATTTTTGTGTCGATTAGAGTTGCTCATTCGATATTTTTTAACACCAAGTGTAAGAGTTAATAATTCTCAAACAAATCATCGATTATACATTTTCTTTATTCCATCGTAATCCCTGTACATTTCTCTACAGTCCTTTGTAATTTGGTGTTTCTATAAATCTGATAGTATTTGCTCTACAAAACAAAAGACAGATAATAAAACATAGATTGAAGTTGGCAATGCCAATGGTACATACGGTCTTAATTTAAACACCTAAAGTAGAGGCGTTGGTCAAGCCCTTAGGATTTTTTAATTTAGAGAGAAACGTATGGTATTGTAACGTATTATTACTTTTTTACTCAAAGAATTAAAGAGTTTTCCTCCCTAAGCATTGCCCGTTTATAATTTTTTCTATATAAATTAATAATTAAATAAAAACAGAGTACATTAAATATTTTTTCCTTCTGAACATTTTTAACAAGTTATATTACTTATCAAATAAGACCTTGATAATAAATAAAAAAATATTTTTTAAAAAATTATAGTTTATTTGCGTATTTATTTTTTATTTACTTTTGTAATTTCCCACATACGGTTGAAAGATTTTTGTTAGATACATGAGGAATAGAATTTTGATCTGTAAAAGATTTTTACTGTGTATATTGCTTTTCGCAATCTACGAAATATGAGAATTTTGCTTTTTTCTGTTATATTTTTGCTTATTTATTTTTTTAGAAAAAAAAAAATAAACAGTTTAATGAAGAGCTTATTACGATTAATTGAAAACAAAATTGGTTTTATGAAAATGTTAAATAATAATAATCGTCAGCAATATAAGGAAAGAAATAGAAACTGAAATTGATGTTAGTGGAGATCGATTCAAAACATAAAAAATAGAAACAAAATATTGGAAAAGTCTAAAGTTCCTCAAGAACTCTGACCGTGACCCCTCTGACCCCCAACAGGGTGGGATGTCAGAAAAGCATAATCGGACATCGTTAACTTCTCAATTTACCATACACTAGAGAAATCTAGCATTCGTGTGTGGCAAGGGTCTGCACTATTTATTCTAGTAGTAGAAAAATGAAAGAAACATAACAATACAAAATAATAAAACAAACTTTCAATTATTTTCAAAGGTCATTTGCAAAAATGTTTCCTATACATGCATTAAAAACATTGTTTTTTCTCACAAGGAATTTTGGGTTAACAACTTTTAAAATTGGGCTTTGTTTTAAATCTTAGGAAATGATAGCAGAAATATGGGTAAAATATGAAAATAACGGTAAGAGTACCGAAATTTTATCTGTTTATATAATTATTATACTTTTATTTAGGTACATTATATTAATTTGTTAATTAAAACAAAATAAAAAGGATAGCTGGATTTGAATACGAAATAACTGTGCTTAAAAAATTACGCTCAGAAAGACAGAATGTGCGACACAATAAGAAAAATTAATAAATTAGAAGTAATTTTTTCTTGTTAACAGATGGTGTTGGAAACAATTCTTATTTCTCTTTATTCTACATATATTTTCAAATGCCGATATGAAATGTCGAAGTTTTATATTTGGCAACACCTAATCTTTTTCTAAAATAAACTCAGTGGCGCGACAGCCCATAGAGGAACAAGGCTTACTGTGCCCATCTCAGTTTTCTTGACCTTGGGCTCTGGGGAGTATGAGCAGATGTTCCGGCCAGGTGGTCAGCCCAACGCGGAACCCCCAGTGTTTAGTTCCCAAGCATGCTTGGTACTTATTTATCGACCCACTGAAGGGATGAAAGGCTGAGTCAACCTTGCCCGGCCCGAGGATCGAACCCAGGACCTGTGGCATGTTAGCGCGAAGCGCTACCACAATCTTTTTCTATATAATATTTTTTCTTTATTTTTTTCTATTTTCGATATTAAGTCAAGAGGGATATTATGAAGATCGCGTAAATGATAAATTTTTCTGCAACAATCGATAAATATTTATTAGTTCAAGAAAAAATGAAAAAGAACCTTTTAAATTGTAATAACTTTCAAACAAATAAGAATTTCTAAAAGGAAAAAAAAGACTCTATGTTACGTTTATAAACAAATTTGGCTCTTTCCGCATACCAAATTTAACTTCTACAGCTGAATTTTTGCGGCCATAGAGCGGCCCACATGTTATTTTTCTAACTAGTTTAACAGTAAAAAAAAATCTTGAATTAACTATCGAATTATTTTTTAATTCCATTGTAATCTCCGTTCAATTTCCTACATATCTTCGTAATTTGAAGTTTCTAAATCTTACAGTGTTTTACGAAATGTAACGTTAAGTTGAAAACCCCAACACAGTGGCGGCGTCAGTGACCCTCTCAATTTTTTGACAGAGAAGGAAATTTATTAATATATGCTCGGTTCATGTTAATTTAACAATGCAGTTTATTTTTCCAACTTCATATAAAAGGAAATTTTTAGGTTTGGTCAGTGGTAATGTTATTATTCTAGGTTTTTATACGTTCACACTTTTCGATTAGACCAACTTAATCGATTAAATTAACTTCAACACTATTATCTTAAGTAAAGAATTCTAAGAGTCGTGAAAAAAATCATGATAACATAAGCATTAATAAAAAAGCATCTCGAAATGATATAATAAAAAATGAAGAAGATAATTCTTTAAATTCTTGGAACTGATTATTTTACAGACTGAGTTTTTTCTCTTTATTTTCACCAGAGTGTATTTTTAATAGTTTTACATTAAATTACTTTAAAGCAATTTTATATTCTTTTTATAGTTAACTTATACATAACTATTGTTCTCCTTTTCGACAGCAATTTTTATATAAATATTAATACTGGAGAAAGAAAATAATTTTGTATTGTTCTACGAAACGTATATTGGTTGGAATTAGAAACCAATTTAGCCCATTGGCTGACAAAATGACAAAAATTAAATTAGACACCTTTTGTAATTTATGACGACCTTATTAAAAATTAGTCCAAGAAAAAAAATGACCAATGGGTATCCAGTGATCAGAATAATGCAATCACAATTCTCTTACGTTATTAAACCAATAGAATTCTTTAACTTTCATTAATCTTTTTATTAACGAACAAAATTGTAATTGTACAGTATATTTTTTCTCTTAATTAACACATAACTTTTTTTTAATATCTTTATCTCTAATATAATTATCTTTTTTTTTATTAATTCTGTTTTTTAAAAACAGTTCAAATCAACCTTAAAATATAAATAATATCTGATATCTAGCAACTTATTCTTAGTTTATTTACAGTTAAATATAATAAATTCGCAATTATAGTTGGAATGACACAATTTAACAAATACGACATAGTTAAGTTTAATTTTTACTCTATTAAAAATTTTGATATGCATATTTTTTGTGGAATATTTATTTTGAAGAACTTGTAATTCAACATTACGTTGAGTAATTTTCGCCGAGTAATTCTTTTGCCTTATTGACCTATTAATTCTTTATTTGACTAAGCTCAAATAAATTCCCCCCAATTTAGAACAGTCCAGTGAACATATCTTAATAGAAAATTAAAGGAATTAAGTTTCCTACTCAGAATTTTAACACTTTAATCTTTACACTACTATAATAAACCTTAAATGAAAATATTATTTCGAATTATTTTCGTAAGAACCGAAACAAAGTTTAATCACTGTCCTTTTTTTACACAGGGGGGTTTCTCTCCCAGGAGCGACCCATCATAATAATTAATTCCTCGAATTAGTGCTGTTTTTAAGAGTTCTTGATAAAATTATTATAATTTGAATTATTATTAGGAATGATTGCACTAAAATTAGTAGTTTGTAATGCAAACACTTTTGTACGTGGTAAGAACTCGCGATTTTTTACTGCATAATATATTAAATGTAAAGTCAATATCAAAAAGAGAATTATAAGAATTTTAATGGTCAATTTTATGCAATAGAATTTCAGGAATAAAAAGGAGTTTGTAAGTGTATTTGTGTGCCCTAGCCCTTCATGATAATAAAATATTTGTTGGTAAAAGAAGTAAAGACCTTTATTTTAGAATTAAGAAATTGAAGTTTGCTTTGAGGGGGACGAGTAGGTGATGGAATGTAGCTGTTTCAGCTTGACGACAGTGAGCAGAAACTTTGGTTGGAGGGTTGTGTCTGGGGGGGGGGGAGTATTGCCTCCCACATTGAAATAATGATACTCCCCGTAGTGTCCTCGACTCTTTCTCTGGACAAAAGCGTTATGTTATTCTGCGTAAATTGGCGTGATTCTGAAAGATTAAAAGCAAAGCAACCCTACTAAAATCTTCACTTAATATTTTCTGCCATCTATCAGAAGGACTCGAAAACACGTCTAAAATGAAAAATAAAAAAACAGCGCCCTCTATGTATTGCATTCAAAACAATAAATATTTTTTTTTGTATGGAAATAAACTATTTTAAAAATAAATATAATGCTGCATGAAAAAAATATTTTTGTTATGCAAATAAAAAATAAATATATTGAACATTTTGAAAGTATAATTTTTATTTATATTCTGTATTATAAGTTTAAAAATTTTTTTTAATTTGCTTAATATTTTGAAGTTTAATTAATAAAAATATCCAAATGTATTTTTATTATCTAAAAACATATTTTTAAGAATAAAATTTCTTAAACAATTATTATTTTCAAATATTGTTTAGAAGTTTAGAAAAAAATTATTTACTTTATTAGACTAGACATTTTCTATATCCAATCAGAAAATTTAAACACAATTTTTTAAAATTCAAAATTCTTAAAGCCATTTAAACTATTTTGAATCCTGTTTTGAAGCAGTAAGTGATTAAACTAAGATATTAAGCGTAAGATAAACATTAAAATAAAAGAATAAAAAAAACAATTTATTTAAATAAAAAGTTTACTATTTTAAATGATATACATTCATTATTACAAAATACTTAAATTGTATTAAAAGTTAGTAAATTAATGTAATAAAAAAAGCATATTTCATTAAAAATCCTTGCTCTAAATTCAAGATATTTATAATTTCAAGGAGGATTTAAGCAATTTACAATATTTTTTTCTATTTATTTTCTATAAATAGATTTTTTTATTTACATGAATTTTGAACTTACCGATTCATTTTTGTTTTAAAGAAGGTTTAAAAAAGAAATCATAGTCTGGAAAAAATTTATGTTAATTTCATTTGGGGCTTAAAGTAATAATTTTTAAGCGACCAAAACATAACCAATGGGAAAAGTTTCCATATCGCTTCTTCCTAAAATGCCAAAATACAAACTATAACGGACCTTTAGCCTTTTACTGCTATCATATAAAATTACTACTAGATTTTTTTTTTTACCATGAATTATAAAAATGATAGTTTTTTTGCTGAATCCTTTAACGTTAAAAATAAATGTGTCCCTTATTCAATAAAAAAAATAATATTAAGTCTTCAATAAGAAAAAGTCTTCAATAAGTATTCAATTCAATAAATCTTTCTTGAGTACACGTTTAGTACAATAAATTTAACAGAATTTTATAATAAACAATCGAAAAAATGAAAACTTTTTCTCAATGAACAAAGGAATTGTTCTAGTTATAAGTATTAATATGTATTCTTATTTTTAAGGGAATATGTATTAAATTTTTCTAGAGAGTAAGAATATATTATATTTCAAGTTAAAAATTATACTTCAAAAAATGATTTCAAAAAGAAAACATAAAAAAAAAATAATTATTTATTTAAAAATTGTAATAAAATTTAAAATGATTATTTTTTAATAAAATTATTATTTTTAAATATAATAGGTAATGCCGCAGAAAGTATATTTAGATTATAATAAAATAATAAAATTCTAGTTTTTAATATTCTATGTGAAAAATTAGCAATTTTCAAAGAATAATAAAAGTTGCTATTTTCCTCTCGAAAAATACGGTTAATGTTTTATGGATTTTTTTCCTTTCTCTCCTGATTTTTTTCAAATTTTTTAGTTAAAAGCACATTTTTTACCAACTCTCCATCTATTCATTATTAATCTATTGTAACATTACAATTAATTAACGGTATACAATAAAGGTCCTGTAACTAATTAAGTGTAAGAGGCCAAACAACGGTATACAATAAAGGTCCTGTAACTAATTAAGTGTAAGAGGCCAAACAACGGTTTTATTTTTCGGGCCTGTATAAGTGAAGAGTTATTCCGCCTCTTCCTGAAATGCCTCAAAACAAACGATAAAGGACCCTATTGTACTTGCCTTTTGCCGTTATCCTACCTAGAATGCCAGCTTACGGCCTTACGTTTGCCGTGAGGTGTGTGTTTACTGGGCTTAGTTCCTTAGCATAAATTGTTACTTTTTTTGTAGTTCTTTGTTAGCTTTTTTTTTCTTGTGAGGTGAGCGTCTTTTGTTAAAACAAAATGTTATCTAAAAGAAAAAAACAAGAACTATGATCTCGCTCCGAAGAAGAAAGGATTATTTCTTCTTCATCGGAGGATTCGGATTACTTCTTGAATTATTTCTCCTTCGGATTATTTCTTCTTGATTATATTATATAGATGATTATTTTAATTAATAAAATTTCTTAAGATGGACCAGTTTTAAATTCACCCCATCATAATCTACGATCGAAACTTGACTAATTTTATTGGTTTTTCTAAAATTGAATGAAAAAAATGATCTTATTTTTATGTGAATATTAACTTGAGATATACAGTAAAAATATTTTTCAGTTTACTTTCAGCAAAAATTTAAAAAGCATTACTCAACGGACACCCAGAAAGATTAAATAAAAATTAGAATAATATTTTTTAGAAATTAGAATGAGAAAAATATCTTTTAGTAAATTTTATTAACAGAAGTTTCAACAATAAAACAACAAAATTATATAAGTTTGGCTCTAGGATCACAGAACATAAGGTTAGCATTGAAAATCTTTTAAGGAGTTAATTGAAAAATTTTAATTTTCACTAAAAGATTCTCTGCAAAATTATTATTATAAAATTAGCTTTCAGTGATTCGAAAGCAGTTATAACTTGTTTTCTCAATAGAATACAAGTTAAATTTGGAGCACCTCGGCTACTTGGAAAGTGATCAAATATCCTCTTAAAAAGTCTTATTTGTCAATAAAATGGTATTATATTCTGTCTATAGTGGTCAGGAAATTATTGTAATTTAAACAAGCACAGCGCTCCTGTAGATTTTAGTACTCTAGCTAGTCGAAAAGTAGAAATTTTGATCGCAAGTTACCAATACGAGAGCGAGTTCATTAAATTAATAATAAACACAGTAGGTAATAAGAAAAGTTATAGAAATTCATGGAGAACTGTCACAGGTTTTCCAACATTTTCAAAGCTAATAGAAAAAGAGTTGTTTGTTATTTTTATTGATTATTGATTTTGTTTTCATATTGTATTGAACTTTTATATATTTTTGTAATCCCTATAAAAATTGTACTTTTTTTAATATGAATATTAACTTGTAATTCACAATAAAAACATTATTTACTTAACTTTTAACAAAAATTATGAAGTAACTTAACATTGATTTCAAAAAATACAAGAATTTTGTTATATATATACAATTGACTTGCGTTATAACGACCCCATCAGGACTGCCCCAATCTGGTCGTTATATCAAATGGTCGCTATATCAAAATGAGCAAATTTCCTTTGAAAATCAGTCACATAATGGTTTTAAACGTCATAATGCATGCATATACTATTTGTGGTATACATGTTATAAACCAAAAAAGGGTAGGATACATACATTAATAAAACATTATAACATTTTAACAATTGAATTACAACTTTAGCAATTAAGAATTTTATTTTAAAGTACAGATGGAAAATGAATTAATTTTTTTGATGTACATAATTTGCGGTATATATAAAGAATTTTTTTTATGTACATAATCTGCAGTATTATAAGGAAGAGTAAACCAAGGAACATAAACGAGGCTTCATTAGACGACATTAATTTTTTGATGTGCATTAATTTGTTGAAGTTACATGTTTTAAGCTTTTGTAAAAAAATTGGAAATTGAAGTTTGTCGTAATTTTGAGCTCTGGAAAGAAGCTATTTCCAAACTGTTAATTTTCTTCAAATGGTAATCTGAATTTAGGTCAAACTCAAAAAAATCCCTTAGTGTGTTTATTGCTTCTGCAGCTTGTTTAATTGATGACCTTTCCTTCGGCAAAACACTAATTTCCTCGTCGGATGAAGCCTCGTCCATATCTTTATTTAACAATCCGTTTAAAATCTCCTTCTCTGTTAACTCCTCTGTACATTGTACGTCATCGTCGACCTTTGCATATTCGTCAAAGTTGTTCATGGCATCACTCAAATTTACATACGAGGTAAATTCCTTCAGTATTTCATCGTCTAGGTCAAGGTCATTTAAGTGATCCACGTCCTCGCCACACGGATTTTCCTTTTTACAAAATCCTGCTGATCGGAAAGAGTTCTTGATTGTGTTTACTGAAACTTCTTTCCAAGCGGTTTCTACAGTTCGTAGAGCAACCAGCAGATCAACGTCAAATTTCATGTTTTCCACATGAAATAAAATTTTGCGAATCAACATTTCCTGTAGATTCTTTTGAAGCTGTGGATCACACCTTGATCCATTGGTTGGAGCTCTGATGTTAGCATTTGGGGGAAGGTACTCCACTTTTATCGCCTTCAAATTTTTAATTTCCTTTGAATGTGCAGTGCAATTGTCGACAATGATCAGAATTTTTCTGTTCTGTTGATGCATTTTTTTTATCAAGGATTCGAAGCCATTCTTCGAACAGCAAACCCGTCATCCAAGCCTTCTTGTTGGCACGATATGCCACAGGTAAAGATTTTACACCCTTAAAACAGCGAGGACGCTGCGAATTACCAATTACAAGCAATAGTAATTTCTCATTACCTGACATATTCGCTCCAAGCAGAACAGTTATTCTTTGTTTGGACCGCGTATTTCCTTTGCATGTTTCACCTTTAAAAACTGAAGATCTATCAGGTAAAAGTTTATAAAAAAGTGCAGTTTCATCTGCATTAAAAATATTGTCCTCACTATAGTTTTCCGTAATTTTTTTTTAAAGTTTCTTCCTTGAATATACGCACAGAATCTTTGTTTACTGAAGAGCTTTCCCCGCATATTTTTTTTAACACTATTTCATGCCGATGGTTAAAGTTCTGAAGCCATCCATCGGAAGTTTTGAAGGATTCATTAGGATAGAGTTTTTTAAAAAAAACTGTTGCCTTTTCTTTTAAAGCGTTTCCATCCAGAGGAATGTTCTTGCTGCGCATGCCTTTCACCCAGTCTAAAAGGGCTTTCTCAAGAAGAGGGCATTTTCCATCTCTGAGTCGCATTCTTTCTGGTGCAGCGTTTAAAATGGATTCCCTGTTCTTCACTATTGTGAACGGAGTGCTTTTAGGTATTCCAATTTTTTTAGCGATTTCAGTTTTAGGCATGAGTTTCTCGTCGATGCACTCTAAAATTTTTCTTTTCACATCAATAGATAAAGCACAACGTTTAGCTACTAAAGGTGACATTTTTATCAAATGACAAATCAGTGTGTTGAAATGCAAGCTTGCAAAATTAGGAACAGCACACTTTAATCAAATGCAAAAACCTTTTCCAGCTAAAAACAAGATGAAACTGAAAAGGAGAGGCAAACGAAAGGAAAAGAGGTGGGGATGTCGGCAATGGGAATGGGGGCAAGAGTAAAGAAACTGACCCGATTCGACAGCTCGTATCCAATGCTCGATGACGTTTGTTGTCTACACACCCCCATACAAGCCAACTGAAATCGCTTTGTCTTGACGCCGTGTGAGATCAGATTCTAGGAAACAGGACTTAACAGAGGTGTGCTTGTTCAAGGTCAACCATTCAACCCCACTTTCCAATTGGAAGTTAGAAAAGAGCGGTGTTCTAATTCAGAGAGGGTCGTTATATTAAGAGTTGACCTTTTTTACGGTCGTTATAGCAAGAGTAAAATAACGTTATTTTTTATGGATGTGAATTGGGACTCCTTCACAGGGTCGTTCTATCACAGGGTCGTTATAACACGAGTCGACTGTATGTATACACGAGTCGAATATTTGTGTAAGTGTGGTTAGCCAATATACAATTATACGTGAGCAACTGTATGCTAAAAAACTTTCCATAATCTATATGTTTTTAAAAATCTTTTAGGTTGTTTAACAATTCACAGCATGATTCTTCATAATTATTTATTTTAACATGTGCAAGAAATTTTTTCATCTTAATTTAAACTATTTAATATAAATTATTAGACCTTTACCTATTTTGACACTTGAACTTAGCTCAAAAATTTCATTAAAATTAAATACATAAAACAGAAAACATTTTTAATATTACTGTACTAACAGCAATTAGTTAACTAAATTCTAAATATTATTTAACTTAAAGAAATAAGTTTTAATGAAAATTCTTGATTATTATATAAACCTATTTTCATAATATACTTAGCTAAACCTGATTTATATCATATGCTACAACAGATTATGAATTGCACTTAAAGCGTCATCGTACAACAGAATTTATATTTGTTTTTGGCGTGAAAAACAGAGGTGGTATAATAAATGTTGCTGCAGGGTCATCTAGAAAAACACTTGGGGGAAGAATTGAGTTTCAAAAATTGGCAGGTCTAGAATGATTTTTTTTTTTTTTTGTGGAAATCTATCCGGCACCTATTAAGGCTTGTGAATGAGGGGCGATTTTTATTTTGTTTTTGCTCTCAGCGTTAGAGGACATTTTGACTGGGGCTGAATCCATGACAAGACAGCTCCCATTTTGTTCTGTAGGGGTGTTTCTAACTGCCTCTGACATTCCAGTGTTGGGAGGTAGATCCACTAGAGTGTTTTTTAAATATGTGAGTTCTGTTTTCAGAAATTTGATAACTTCTGTAATTAGCCGTCTGAAGTTGTACAGGCTAGGGTTATGTTGTTTTACACCGAAGGTCAAGAACTCAAATGATTTTTGTGGCTTTACCTTTTTCCTGTATTGTCTATTAAGTTGATCTACTTACTTTTAATTAAATAAATCAAATATGGCTTATTTTAGGTGTCCTTTTTTATCATAAATTAAGTTTTGGTTGTAGGGTTTATATTTATTTGTAGAAAATAGAATGTATATTCAAGACCTTAATAAGTATTTCATCAAACAGCAAAAAATTTTTATAAAATATTTGGATTTCACAAGCATTATTAATTTCCTTTTTCCAATTTTCCGTTGTTCTCAATAAAATTTCATTATTGTCCTGTAAAAAATGGTCCTCATTTGCCAGGATGAAGAGGTTATTTCTATTATTTCACTTGTTGGCATCCTCATATTTTTTCTCTTATTCCTTCCCTCCACTTGCTCCCACCTCTGGGACAAATTTTTTTAATTCTAGCCTCTGCAAGATTTGATGCATCAAGTTGGTTCTTCAAGGATGAAGAATGTTGGGATTATTTTCATTGTTTTTTGAATCAAAATCATAATTTATGATATGTTAGCATTTTAAATGTTGTAATAATTGTAAACTTAGTTGACATTTTAACTATTGGTGACTGAGATCGTTTTTAAGAGTTATATAATAATCTTTTGATAGATTTATTAAAAGAAATACATCTTCATTCAGTTTGTGAAAAATCAACAAAGCTAATATCATCAAATTTAGTTTCAAACACTACCGCTTTTTACTGGTATATACAGTGAGAGATTATTCTCAGAAATAGGGTTAATTAATAAAGAGAAAAGCATAATCAAATTTAGCTAAAGAATTCTAAAAAATTGCTGTTTTTTTACCATAAATTACCAATTCTGAAAATAAATTTAAAATTTTTTTTTTGTATTACAAAAATAGGTTGTGGGAAGTATTAGCAATTCTTTTGATTAAATTTTTTACATATTTTTTAATACTGCATATGTTTTTGTTATATTTATCTTATTTCCCAATATGATCATATGATTTAAGCCAGATGTAGTGCTTAATATTTGCAAATGTATTTTTATTATCTAAAAACATATTTTTAAGAATAAAATTTCTTAAACAATTATTATTTTCAAATATTGTTTAGAAGTTTAGAAAAAAATTATTTACTTTATTAGACTAGACATTTTCTATATCCAATCAGAAAATTTAAACACAATTTTTTAAAATTCAAAATTCTTAAAGCCATTTAAACTATTTTGAATCCTGTTTTGAAGCAGTAAGTGATTAAACTAAGATATTAAGCGTAAGATAAACATTAAAATAAAAGAATAAAAAAAACAATTTATTTAAATAAAAAGTTTACTATTTTAAATGATATACATTCATTATTACAAAATACTTAAATTGTATTAAAAGTTAGTAAATTAATGTAATAAAAAAAGCATATTTCATTAAAAATCCTTGCTCTAAATTCAAGATATTTATAATTTCAAGGAGGATTTAAGCAATTTACAATATTTTTTTCTATTTATTTTCTATAAATAGATTTTTTTATTTACATGAATTTTGAACTTACCGATTCATTTTTGTTTTAAAGAAGGTTTAAAAAAGAAATCATAGTCTGGAAAAAATTTATGTTAATTTCATTTGGGGCTTAAAGTAATAATTTTTAAGCGACCAAAACATAACCAATGGGAAAAGTTTCCATATCGCTTCTTCCTAAAATGCCAAAATACAAACTATAACGGACCTTTAGCCTTTTACTGCTATCATATAAAATTACTACTAGATTTTTTTTTTTACCATGAATTATAAAAATGATAGTTTTTTTGCTGAATCCTTTAACGTTAAAAATAAATGTGTCCCTTATTCAATAAAAAAAATAATATTAAGTCTTCAATAAGAAAAAGTCTTCAATAAGTATTCAATTCAATAAATCTTTCTTGAGTACACGTTTAGTACAATAAATTTAACAGAATTTTATAATAAACAATCGAAAAAATGAAAACTTTTTCTCAATGAACAAAGGAATTGTTCTAGTTATAAGTATTAATATGTATTCTTATTTTTAAGGGAATATGTATTAAATTTTTCTAGAGAGTAAGAATATATTATATTTCAAGTTAAAAATTATACTTCAAAAAATGATTTCAAAAAGAAAACATAAAAAAAAAATAATTATTTATTTAAAAATTGTAATAAAATTTAAAATGATTATTTTTTAATAAAATTATTATTTTTAAATATAATAGGTAATGCCGCAGAAAGTATATTTAGATTATAATAAAATAATAAAATTCTAGTTTTTAATATTCTATGTGAAAAATTAGCAATTTTCAAAGAATAATAAAAGTTGCTATTTTCCTCTCGAAAAATACGGTTAATGTTTTATGGATTTTTTTCCTTTCTCTCCTGATTTTTTTCAAATTTTTTAGTTAAAAGCACATTTTTTACCAACTTTTTTTACCAGAAATTTGATAACTTCTGTAATTAGCCGTCTGAAGTTGTACAGGCTAGGGTTATGTTGTTTTACACCGAAGGTCAAGAACTCAAATGATTTTTGTGGCTTTACCTTTTTCCTGTATTGTCTATTAAGTTGATCTACTTACTTTTAATTAAATAAATCAAATATGGCTTATTTTAGGTGTCCTTTTTTATCATAAATTAAGTTTTGGTTGTAGGGTTTATATTTATTTGTAGAAAATAGAATGTATATTCAAGACCTTAATAAGTATTTCATCAAACAGCAAAAAATTTTTATAAAATATTTGGATTTCACAAGCATTATTAATTTCCTTTTTCCAATTTTCCGTTGTTCTCAATAAAATTTCATTATTGTCCTGTAAAAAATGGTCCTCATTTGCCAGGATGAAGAGGTTATTTCTATTATTTCACTTGTTGGCATCCTCATATTTTTTCTCTTATTCCTTCCCTCCACTTGCTCCCACCTCTGGGACAAATTTTTTTAATTCTAGCCTCTGCAAGATTTGATGCATCAAGTTGGTTCTTCAAGGATGAAGAATGTTGGGATTATTTTCATTGTTTTTTGAATCAAAATCATAATTTATGATATGTTAGCATTTTAAATGTTGTAATAATTGTAAACTTAGTTGACATTTTAACTATTGGTGACTGAGATCGTTTTTAAGAGTTATATAATAATCTTTTGATAGATTTATTAAAAGAAATACATCTTCATTCAGTTTGTGAAAAATCAACAAAGCTAATATCATCAAATTTAGTTTCAAACACTACCGCTTTTTACTGGTATATACAGTGAGAGATTATTCTCAGAAATAGGGTTAATTAATAAAGAGAAAAGCATAATCAAATTTAGCTAAAGAATTCTAAAAAATTGCTGTTTTTTTACCATAAATTACCAATTCTGAAAATAAATTTAAAATTTTTTTTTTGTATTACAAAAATAGGTTGTGGGAAGTATTAGCAATTCTTTTGATTAAATTTTTTACATATTTTTTAATACTGCATATGTTTTTGTTATATTTATCTTATTTCCCAATATGATCATATGATTTAAGCCAGATGTAGTGCTTAATATTTGCAAAATTCAGCTACTGGTAATTATCTAATTGATTGGCCATTTATGCTGAATGCACTTTTTGCAAGATGTAACTTTTGAGGCTGTGTGGTAATCTTTATTGACTATGAACAAGCTTTCTCTATCAAAGTTTATTTATCAAATAAAGATTATTGTTTTATTTTTATCTAGCTTCATCACTGAGAATAATCACTCTCTGCTATATTCACTCTATGCTGACAGTTTAGTCCCTGTTTGTGATGTCAAAAGATGTATATTGATTTTTTTTTTAAAAATAGATTCAGCTTTGAAGAATCAATTAACAGCTTCAACCTAGTTTGCAGGTAATTTCTGGCTTTCATTCATGCCTCTTTGCATGGAGATGTTAAACCTATTTTCCTTCTACTTCATATGCATGGAAGAAACTTTGAAATTATTAATGCCAAAGGAAACGGCAAGTTTCAATATTTCATCTTCTAGCATCCTATTTGAAATGGCTAAGTCATGTTTTCAAACTCATTTTTAAGAATTAAATTTTTGTGTTTTATGTATCTTCTCCAATAAGAAGTTTTCTATAGTCATCATTTTCCAGATTTCATTATTTTCTCATAATTGTTTGGCATTTAAAACTCCTTTATTTATCTCACCCGTAAAACATTTTCTACCAATATTTAATTGTTTCAAAGTTCAGCCTATGATTCCTCCATTATTTAGATACCATTAATAACTTTTTTCTCTATTGTATAAGAATTCCTTTTTGATAAGAATTGGTATCGATACAGACTGAATGAGTTTCACATTACCATAATAAATTTTAGTTTAAAAATGCACACTCCAACCTGTTACTGATTAGTTTTTTAAAGAACAATTCTTAAAGAAAACAAATATTTTTGTTTCTCCCTCTTCACTATTTTACACCCTAATTCTAAAATTCCTTCTTTGCCTGTATTTTAGGCAGGCAACGTGTGGTTTCAACTTGATTTTTAATGCATCTACCATAGGAAAATATATGAAAATGAAATATTGAATTTCTCCTTTATAAGGAAGTAATGGAATATTTTCATAAAATTTTTTCTATCATCTTGTATTCTTTATGATTAAGTGGATACACCTGACTGTGTTTGGATATAGGAAGGTGGTGGTCTGTGTGAGATTGGGGCTCATTTAGTTTTCATCTTCGCTCAACATTTGTGTGAAACTTTATGTGGAACTAATTTGGTTTTGATTGCCAGTCATTATTTGGTTGTGGCTAATTATAAATATGAAGGCTTGTACTATATTAATTGTAGTTGTTCAATGCAGGATAGTATACATTATTTTTACTAATAAGCAAATTTTCTTAACTCCAAATTTAAGGATGTAAATGCTTTGTTTATAGGTCTCGATGATAGCTTTAAATAGAGATCAACTCCTGATGATGACATTATTTTTAAAAGCCATCAATGATCAGTGGTTAATTTATGGTGATTCAAAACTTCTAATTTTTAATCTTACATTAAGTCATTTTTCATCAGATCAATCTCTTTTAAATAACCCATCTTCAGTATTAAAAAAAAATTTGTATAACCAACATACTCTACATAGTAAGTCATTGTACCAATTTTTAGATTTTTAACTTAAAAATTGTTCAAGTTATAATACATGTTAAAAACTAAAATTTTCATCAAAAATGGCAAACTTGCATGATATGAATATTTGTAATTATAGTATTATATAATAATTTCCTAATTATAGTAAAAGAAAATATAAAGCACTTGCAAAGCTAAAAAGTGACCTTTTGATCAATACAATATCTGACCTTCTGATGCTAAATCAATGTTTAAAAGTGATCTGGTTTTCACTTTTGGCCTTAAATATGATAAAACAAGTATCCTCTGAAAAATTATAAAAAAAGTATTTTTCCTCATTATTCTTCTGCATATGTAACAATTTGTAGCTTGAGACCTCAACAGGTAAAATGTACAGAATTTATAGAAGTGATATGCTCTTAAACTGAACACTTCTAGAAATAAGACACTAAACACAATAAATAGCCATAAAAAGGGGAGTCAAAATCTAAAAATTTTTCAGTCAATATTAAATTTCAAAAATGTTTTTAAAAAAATTAGGACCATTGATATCAAAAATAATGTTTTCCACCACTTTGATGGAAATTTTTGCATGCATATTTTATCTTTAATACTCAAAAATGGTTTACCCTTAGCTATGATTTAAATTAATTACATGCTGTAAACAACACTTATTTAATTAAAAACATTTTATTTAAATCAAATTTGTTTCAAAACAATTTTTTAAGACAAATTAATCAAATTTCAAATAATATATATATATATGTTTAAAAATTTATACTTATTTTAACTTTAATTATTTTAAACAGGCTTTGTATTTCATACGAAACATGTAAGCATAAAGATGATTTAATATCTTAATTTCATTAGGCAGTATGAAAAAAAGCCTGACTTATTGTTCTTACGTTGACCTTCAATTTTTTATTTTGTTTACTTCCAATATGTAAGGTGAAAGACAATGTGTGTTCATGTTGGCTGTAGAAAATTCAACTTGTTCTGTGGTGATTTTAACATCCTAATTATATCTTATCTTTGGCTATCCAGAGAAACAAATATATATATTTGTGAAAATCCTTTAAATTCAATTATAATAGATTTAAATTAATTATCATAAATTAATAGTAAATACTTATCGTAAATTTATTATAAGAAAATTTTGTTGATAATGTATCTGATTTCTATGGTGGTACGTGATTTTGTTGAGAACTATTCCTTTGAAATGTAGGATGTAACCCAAGAATGCCATTAAAATAATTCTCAGACATCTGTTTTTTAGCTTTACAAACACTAGATATGTATGTTGATTGCTACTATGGTAATGAGGATAATTTACTTCTAATAGGGATGTGTGGTGAGTAATTTTGCTTTAGTATAGGTAGGGAGAGTTTTGTTATTTTTTTCAATTGTCCCCCAATAGAAAAACTTTTTTCTCCATAGCTGCAGACATCCTCAAACTTTCTTTCAGGAAGAATTCTCATGAAAGTTAGTTCATACTCAGCCTTTTGTCATTGACTACAATAATTCGTAAAGACTTGAGTTAAACCTTGCCCCTTTGTTATTTCAGAATATTTCAAGCGTGACTTTTCTTGGCCCAATTGTTGCAGTTTGTATCCTCACATTTTAACAACTAAAGAAAGAAAGAAAAAGCAAATTTATTACTTTTCAAATAATGCAGATTTAAAATACAATAATAAAAAGAATGTCTATTTATGCTATGATGATATAGACTTCAAAGGAGCTGCTGAGTGACATATCTGTCATTGACATTTCATGCAATGGTGCTGCAGTCAATACAATGTAATTAGTCCCCATATTTTACGCTTAGCCAGATGTAAACCATTTCTTATATTTAAAACATGCTTGCTGAAAACAAAATTTTTATTTTTGGGTCCCTTTGAGGTTCCAAAATTGATAGATAAACATTATTTTTGTTTAAATTATCATTGACAAATTTTGTAAAGTTTTATACAGACTAAAAAATATTAGGTTTAATTCACTTTTTCATTGATATTACATTGCGTCTCACTTAAATAAAGTCACCAAGATTCTATGCCATTACTAGATGCAAGGAAAACCTAGGAGAGTCAAACATCCCACCAAAATAAAGCCACTTCTGATTACATCCCCCATATTTTAATATGACTTAAAATATGTGTTGTTTCATACAATTTAACAATCCTTGAATACAACAGCAATATTATGTTAAGTTTCAATTATGGCAGTCTTCAATTCTGCCACAGACTGAAACTTCTTCCTTTTTGCACATGCAGTCTTACTTTTCTCTGTGATGGAGGTCAGGAAAAAGGGCAGGCCATTCATAACATGTACCCTATTATCCAAAAACCTCTACTGTGAAGATTTTGCTTTGTAGATAAAGGTCTGGAAATCTAATTTAGGGGTCAACATTTCTCTCTTCAAATGACAGTAAATAAACTTCTAGTATTTTTTAGTAACCAGTAGTCTTTATGAGGCCTAAGGAGAACACAACATTAAGTTTACCACAAAAGCTGAAGCCTTCCTACACCATTTATGAGCCTCCACATTGCTGAAGTTTCCCCCTTTTTTTCTCCTTTATTGTTCCATTTTATATATTCTATAAGAAACTTGCAACATGAAAAATTTAGCTGCAGCCCATGTTGAAAGCTTGGCCAAAGGATACTGTGAGAAGGCCTTTCCATTTCCCCTCTAACCTTCAGTAAGAGTTAGTCCCGAATAGGGACGAAAAATATAGCACCTCCAAAACCCGTTCCACTGTTTCCCCTACATTTTTGGTGGGGGTGCGCGTACTTCCTGGGGTGTTAAGTAATCCGAAACTAATCGACTAACCACTGTCAGAGAAAAGGGGGAATTGCAACCTGCGGGGGTCAACTAGCTTTCAGAAGAGACTCACTCTACATTATGCTTTTTCTCCTTCTAAAAAAAACTTAAAAAAGAATTTTTTTAAACTCTAAAACGGCTTTATTTATTTTCAAAATGGTTTTATCATTTTATTTAACATGCACTTTTTCTAATTATATCTTGAATTATTTATTATTTTGATTTGATTATTTAGAGAACTAATAATAACCAGAGTATTTAAATTTATAAAATTTTACTATGTAGTCATGTGAACGTAATTCATATAAAGTAACTACATTAGAAATAATTTTATATTTGCTCTATAAATCAAATAAAGTTTGTTAATTTTTTTTAAAAATTGATTTGCTAACTTGTAAAACTTTTTATGTTAAAGTAAAACCTTGAGTTCAAGATTTTATTTTTTTATTACTTTTTTAATTTGTTTCTTTCAATTACAATTTAAATACATATATTTTTCACAACCTTTTTTTTTTTTTTAATTTTAATTAATTTTTTTCAATTTTTTTAAAGATTGTACCATTTTTCTAATAGATCATTTCGAGGGATCATTAAAAACAACAAACTAAAACAGTTCTATGTTATTTTAAATTTTAATA
The DNA here is from genome assembly GCA_949128135.1 of Parasteatoda lunata. Taxonomy (NCBI): domain Eukaryota; kingdom Metazoa; phylum Arthropoda; class Arachnida; order Araneae; family Theridiidae; genus Parasteatoda; species Parasteatoda lunata. The sequence continues at coordinate 101,503,213 of OX421980.1, forward strand.
TATAGATTTGTGAAGCTGCTCACTGTAATTAATATAAAGATTTATCAAAAAAATCGAAATTAATTTATAAAAAAGTACGATACCGAAGTTTTTGAAAGAAAAGGCATTTATTGATTTTCATTAAAACTTACAACATAACAACTGATTGAGACAAGTTTACTTTACAAAATTTTATCACTAACCCTGGGAGGTTTTCGTGTTTTTCCTCTCCATGTAATGCTAATGCGGATTTTAATTAACTGTAACTACACTAATTAAAGTTTGCAGTGCAGAAATTTCTACTCAGAAAACTCTTCTCCATGAATGGCAAAAGAGGGTTAGGGAAGAGAAATTAAAATAACTCATTGATTACATACTTTGTTCTATCAATATAAAAGAGCGAAAAATTGTGAATAAAAATGACATTACACACTTTTAATAGGAATTCGAAAAATTTCTCGTTATTAAATACATAAGATATTGCATAATTACTAGTTTCAATGTATATTTTTAGAATATTGCTAAAAAAAGTTTCAAAAAGTGTATTAATTAGGAATTACAGATTAATGTTAAAGCAATAAAAAAAGACTAATAGTTTCAAAATCTAGTGAATCAACTAAGGAATCAGGTCTGAAAACATCAAAACTAGTTTGACTGTCTGAAGTAACAAAGAGAAGCTTAACTCTAAGTATTACAACTTATTTTTATTTTTTAATATATCGTGATGAAATTCCTCATTCTTTCTATTTCATCTGGCAATCAAACTGGTTTCAATATTTTCAGTGTTGCGTTCCTAAGCAGCGGTTCATTATATTTTGATACCGTTTTTATTTTTCTCTCGTGAATATTAATTATGTCCACTAATGTTCTTTTACTTCCTTTTTTTTAAGAATTTTGCAATACATGCGTATATTTTCATATTTTTCTTCATTTACTGATTTAAATAAAATTTTCATAATACTTAGTGTTCTTGTGTATGTACATTAAAGTCCTAAACACAGGGCTAAGTGCTTGTTCACGTTTGGATGATGTGTGCTCTTGTGTACTAGCTATTTTTTTTCCCTTACCGTGGAAAAAGAAACTATCACAGCTATTGGAGTAAAACTATTTATGGAATGGAAAAAGTGCAACCTTTTAAATTTTTATAATGTAAATGTTTTTTAAACCTACAAATGAGTGTACGATATATATATATATATATTTTTTTTTAGAAAGGAAAACTGCAGTTTTGTGATGCTTTATAGTATATTGGAATATCTTTACGTCATTGTCTCGATTTTAATTAATCTCACTTTATTCAGAAGCTAAATTCTTTAATTCTGAAACATCTTTAAAAAACAAGGAAAAAAGTTTTAAAAAAAAGGGGAATAATGTATTTAAAAAATAAATTCCACTCTCAAAATGAATAAAAACAAGAAAAAGTATTACTAGTAAATAAATAAAATGTATGTAGAATGAACGAATTATCAGCGAATATAATTTCCATAATAAATTACAAGCTTATAAAAGCTCCCCATATCAGTTCTTCAAAAGGACAGAGAGAGAAAAAGATTTTCAAAAAGAGTTGAACAGAGTAAAAGTATTTGGGAGGGAGCAAGACCACCTACGGTGAAGATTAGACCGCAATCATCTCTTGGAGAATGAACTTGGGGGTGGAAGTTGCCTTCCTCCCTTTCTCAAAGGTAAAAAGTGACTTGAGTTTCAAAGGCAATATTACAAAAATTAATAAAGATAAAAAAAATTGACCTACATTTTCGTGGATAGGAAAGATTGAAAAAATTATTAGTATTTTTTTTTAATTGATCATTCCGATTCTTAAACAAGAAAAATCGATTCAAAGTATGACAAGCCCGCCATAGACTTTACATGTTAAAAGCAGAATTGAGGAGTCTGCTTGGTTCAACACTTTTCTCCCGGCAACCACGATTGGGGACCCGACCTTCTGATCATATGAGCTCACCCCGTGCTCTTTGTTCGCCAAGGTTGAAAGTTATCTATAAGAAAAAAAAGAGTAGAAAATAAAAATAATTAAGATATCTCAAACAGTTTTGTATGCTACTGCAATGGCACGAGAGAAAAAGAGGATTTCTTTTCCATTATATAACAAGGTGGAGGCTCATTCTATGTGTGGGAACACTTTAGCTGTGGTGGTAAACCACAGCTGAGCTGTATGAAGGCCGCCGATTATCAAAAGATTCTAAAAACCCATTTATTGCCATTTACAGAAGGAATTGGTGCAGCAAGGCAGATTTCGAACCAAAAAAATGCCTCTCTTTACATTGTATAATTTCCTTAGTGGTGATTTTTGAATATTTGGCTAAATGTCATAAATAGCCTGACTTTTCCACTGATGCCAATCCCCAAGAAAACGTAAAGTTATCTTCATTAGAGGCTATCAAACAGAAGCAAATTGTTTGAGGCATGGTTGAAGGCTGCAATCATTGAAACCTGGGATAATATTATTTCTAATGTCCTCCAGTATTTAGCAAATGGTACGCAACATCGTGTTGTTGGAGCCATATACAAACATAACGGATGTATTGGCTATTTACAATAGTGACTTGAATTTGACAGGCACATTTCTTTCTCCTTTTTTACTTATTCGATTTTTTTTGTCCAGGTGGGGCAGGTTCTCCTTGCTAATATACATTTGTACATTAGCTTTTTTAATTTATATGTTTGGCTCTCATTGGTTTTGTCTGTCTCCAGTTATGACACAAAACCAAGGTGGGTTTGTTTAAGTAAGATACATTTTAGGATTAGTGTCTTAGCTGTAGAAATATACATCATATTACTTTTGTTAATTTTATATAGCCTTCCTATTGAAGTCATAAGCTACAAATTGAAAAACATGTAGAAGAATGATGAGGTAAAGAAATATGTACATTTTTTGAGGATGTGTGTTTTGAGATAATTAAGGTCAAAACAGCTCTTATAGGATATTGTAGTGTTGCTACAGCTCCCTTTCCTTTTTATGAGTATCAGTCATCCTATTTCTACCCAAACTGTCTGACTGTTTGAGATAGCCTCTCTGTGAACAAAATAAGCATTTTTGGTGTGTCGATTTTATTATCAATTATCCGGGTCACGGCACCAAAGTACATGTGGTGACAATCTAGTAAAGTATAGTGGGATAATTGACATATTTAGTACTAAAGCTTTTAACAACTATGGCTTATCCCAAATCATCACCAACACATACAAATAAGGTAAGATGAAAATATGTCTAGGAATGAAGATCACAAGGGAGAAAATTTACTTAAGCTATTTTAATGATGATTAATTTAATTATCAAGATTTACTCATAAAAATAAATCAGACCATGTGGCATAATAAGAAAAAGGTTATAACAAATTGTATAAAACTAAATCAACATGTGACAAACAGATTTAGAGAGAACATTTAAAGAATGGGAATTGCACTGCTAGAATCAATTGAATTTAAAGTCACTTATCTTGCACATGTGCTAGACTTGGTTTGAAATATTAGTAGGTATCAGGTTGTTATTCTCTGGATACATATATCAATTGTTCAGTCTGATTGCAGGAATTGTTTCAGGGTTGATGCATATTTTTTCTTCAGAGTTTCTATCAAAACATCTCCTTTCTTCTAATCAGACTCCATCCAGCTCTCCAGGTCTTAGCCCTATTCTCTTCACCTCTGTCCTGCCCCTCTTCTCAGGTTTCCTCTCCTTACCCAAAAATTGACAGACCAAAACTGCTTATTTTATTCACAGAGAGGCCATCTCAAACAGTCAGACAGTTTGAGCAGAAATAGGATGACTGATGCTCATAAAAAGGAAAGGGAGTTATAGCAACACTACAATATTGATTAAAAGGTTTTTTTCCCGTTCACTAGCTTTGCAATGTTTTTTGATATTTCTTTTTACCACAATTAGGAAAAAAGTTACAGCCATTTATGCATAAGAAATGTTTTAAATTTTTTTTCAAGAATTTTTGTCTTTTATTTGTTCATAATGTAGATCATTTTCAAATTAAAAATATTATATTTTAAATTACCATTAGTATTATTACTTACTTTGTCATGTATGTCCATTGCACCAAATTTAATTAAAATCGAAAAGCGGTTGGTTCAAAAGTTTGTGATCTGAGGTGGACAAATTACTTATTTGTCCAAACTTTATTATGCAGTATCCTTAGAGATGCTCAGACTTCTGGTTTGTTTGGTTATTAAAGAAATTTCTTAATTGTAGGAAGCTATGAAAAAATTTGTGATTTATTCAAATAACAATATACCTCATTTTCTAATAACAAAAATAACATGAAATTATATTAATTAATGCTAATAGTTACATTCATAGTTACTTTCTTTTATATATTTTTGATATTTCTCTTATGGATATAACTATTCTAGATTAATTTCCTTTTATCTTTATTATTTTTTTATAAGTAAAAAATAGAGCTTTTTTTATTTGCATTTTTACTGTAACATAGCATTTTGAAGAAATTACAGTAAGAATAAAAAGTAAGATTTTCAACATAAATATTTAAATCAGATTAGTTTAAAAACAAAGTTCAAAAGTTTAGATTGAGAATTAAAAACATTATTTTCTGTTACTTTTTCTTTTCTTTATTTTTAACAATATCTTCTTATTATTTCATATAAACGTCCATTTTGATAAACCTTTTTTATTAAAAGGTGGCACTTTCTCCAGAAATTCACATTTCTTGAATTTGATGATTTATGAGCATTTCAGGTAGTCGAGTTTTTACTATAATTTGATCTAATAATTTTTCTGTATGAAGGATACACACTACTCTTTGTTAATTTTCTATCTTTATTAACTTACTACTTTAATTCTCGTTTTTATTTGAAATTATGAATTTGATCAATAAAATCAAATTCATTAATGTTTCTCTCATTACATTTAAGAAATTATTTAATGTAACACTTGAAAATATTTTTTAATGATTAATTTTAATTTATTATGATTTATCTACTTCTTAAGATTTTTTTTCTGTTTCAGTTAAGAGCTGGATTATATACATTTAAAGTTACTGTCTCTTCTGAAAATGCTGTTGGAGAAGCCATGGTTAATGTTACAGTCTTACCACGTATGTACAATCCTGAATACAAATGTTAAATGACAAAGATTGATTAAAAACAGAATTAAATTCTATGCATTATAAATATAGGATTTAAGACTATGCATTTAATGAAAAGTTTTCTTTACTTTGACCAATATTTTATCTTAAAATCTGAGAAAAAATGAATTCATTTTTTGGAACTGTTTGTTAAATTTTGTGTTTTCATTTATTTTTATGTCTTTTAAAAATTTTGTATTTAAATGTAATATTCCAAAACTAGTTCGCTGTTGTAAGACAGTGAAAATAGGGTTAAAATGAAAAAAAAAGGGCTAAAAATTTTAAAATTTGTGTACAGTAATAATGTTGTATTAAAAATGTGGAGATTTTTAAAACTTTTAAATCCGTATTGTTAACCATTGAAAAAAAATTATCAAAAGACTAAATTTATTTAGATTGGGCATGTCCAAAACTTAAATGCGCAATTCAAAATTTCCACTATATATATTTTTTTTTTTCAAAAACATTTTAATAATTTTTCTATTTTGTTCAGATGATGCTGCATGCCACACATTAATAGTTGGTGAACCGCTAGTTTTGCATCCCTAGATTAATTTAGTTGGCAATATTAACTTTATAATCATAACTGTATCAATAATTTATTATAACTATTAGAAAACTCACTTAAAGTTTAGCTTTAAAGTCATTTTGAGTGTTAAGAATAATGACTTAATATTTTAACTTCAATGTTTCAAATTATTAATAGAGTAATTAGTGTTTTTATTATGTCCTATTGTGTTCCAAACATCAGAAGGTCATGGTTCTTGTACATTCTAAAACTGAAATTTTATCCTAGAATTTAACATATGACTTGAATAATATTTGCATAAATTTGCTAAATGAAGTTTTATTATGTGATTTTGGTTTTAAATTTATCTTCATTTTTTGGACTAAAATTATATCTAGAAGTTCATTTTTCCCTTCCAAGTCTAAAACTTTTTTGAGGCAGGCAGTATGAAAATCCATAGTTAAGTTTCATACACCTCAAAAGAAATCTGGGTATCTCAGAGAATTTGAAATTAGCTTAAAAAAACAGGAAAATGAAAATTTTTGCAAAACTTCTCACAAAAATGAAAATTTTTGAGAAAAATTTCATTAGGAATATTGCAAAAAAATCTCCAAATTGCCCAGTCCAGGGCTCAAAAAACTGCTCGTCCGCCCGTCCTCGGTGGTTAAAAATTCCCCGCATACAACAAATTTATCGAATTCGACGTCCGCGCGAGCGACCATTTTCCCGTTAATGTTCGTGATACATTTTCAATTTTTGTTATCTTGCAAGAGTCTAGCGCCTCACTTCTAAAATGACCCTCTAATCTAGAAATACAGCTGCGCATGGTGGAATTGATGTTTTCTCTGTCTGGGAGTTTTGCAGCTTTCAGCAATGAACTTACAAAAACACATTACGTACTGGTCTTAAACAAGAAGCGTTAAACGCAATTATGAACATCTACCTAAATGGAAAACCCCTTTCAGATTTCTGTGCAGAAACCTCTGTAAATCATTGGCTTGATTGTGGAACTGGTAAACGTCATATTTGATTCATTAAAAAAAACTCAGTACACTCAGATAAATTGACATTCCAGATAACTTGACCTTTGTTATTTAAATTATTTCATAAAATAAATACTAGGTTTTACGATTAGTAACCTAGTATTTCTTTATTACTGTATAATGTAAACCTAGTACTTGCAATCCTAGTAACTACTAATTCATTGTGCAATTTATATAAATGTTTGTAATAAATAAGAGAAAATTATATTTTTATTTATTCAGAAGCTACGGGTTACTTTCAAAGAAGGACGGGTACATTGTTGGACAAGCCGTCCTGGGGGACGGGTAAAATTTCTGAGTTTTTTCGAGCCCTGGCCCAGTCAAATTATATTGAAAAAATGCTGTGCTTCAAACTAATTCCTGAGGCTAATATCTAACTTAGTGCCCAACCAATACTAAATTATTCAAAGCTTACCTATATTTAGAAATATTTAAACTTTTTATGAATTTCAGTTCCAGTTAAGTATGTTTTAGAAAATTTGAAAAAAGTTTTTTGAAATTTTCAGTTTTTTACAAATATAGTTATATTAACATTCAATTAAGTATCTAGAAATTATAAATAATTGTAAGAACTGTATAAAAATGTTATCAACAAATATACAAATTTAAAAAACTGAAAGCAAAAAATTAGAGCTTCTCGTTTTTACTAAATTTGTTACATATTCTCCAACCAAGTCTCCTAAGAAATTGTAACTCTTCTGTAGATAGTTTTGGAAAATTAGTTAGGAAAACCAAAAACTTGTAATTACAGTTAAAGACGATGATAGATAAAAACTATTGAGCTGTAAGGGCAGACGGAAATGACATGACCCAAAAAAATATTTTTTTGTTTCTCGAATTTTATATTAAAAAAATACATACAGTTTTTATTGATTCTAAAAGAAGATTGTGAAATTTTACTCTTAGAAATAGCTAATAATATTTTAGGAAACTTCAAAAATCAATTTTTCATTCATAAACTTTAGAAGACGTTTTTAGTGGACAAAGATTTGGAGACCTGGGATTACAGCCTCTTTTCTCCCCCCTCTCTGAATCTGACTCTGTGTTTCATAGACAGTGCTTTTTGTTATGGTGCACATTATTTGTTTCATGTGTAATGTAAAGGACCTTCTGCATTTATTATGCAAAGCAAAATAAAATTTATCAGCATTTTCCAGATGATCACTAACTTTCAAAGGAATGCTTCAGTTTTTGATGATCCTAAATCTACACATGATCAGGTTTCTGATGCATTAGCCAAATCTATAGTGCATTTTCTTCAGTACTGTTTATTTGCCCCCTCTATATTCTAGGGATTTTTGTGAAAATTAGGAGGCTCTTTATTAGTAGGTAGTATTAGTTATATTTTATTAATATTGTACTCCTTTCGTACTTAGTTTGTTATTAAACGGTTTTTTTAATTTTTTGCTATATTACATTAAACATTATTGGTGATGTGGCTTTCTTGTTATTCATTACTCTTTTTTATGAGCAATGGGTATTTTAAATTGCTTGAAATTGCCTTTTTATTAACTTCTTATTGCTTTGTTTCGGGGAGCAGGAAAGAAAATAATAATATTTAAATAATAAATTGGCCACTAAATGGTATGTCAAATCCAATCTATGTGAAAAACTCGAAATATTGCTTATTTTTATGCATAATAATGAGCAAAATTGTAAAACTCAGTGCTCTCTAAAAGCAGAATTTGATGCTGTAAAACTTTCATACCCTAACATTTTTTATATAGAGTGGAATTTACCATTCATGAGTATTTAAAAAAGAGCATATCGCTTTTTTAGATGCGTTTTTTTAAAAAGTTTTTTCTCAATTTTGATTACTAATTCTGCCCTAACTGCTGAAACAAAATTAATGTTTCAGAATATCATTCGATGTGGAATTTACTGATACTTAACTTTGTTTATCATTGAATTTTATGTATGATGCATTTTTTAGGTGTTATGTGGCTAAAATTAAAAAGTGTTGAAAATTAAGCAGACTTTTAGTTCTCAAAAGTTCAGCTCTCTTCAGAAATCGTCCCAAACTATCCATATTATTCTATTTTAGAATGCCCAATCATAAAATAAATTCACTTCCAGCTTATTGGGAATTAACTTGAACCCTGAGTCAAAACTGACTGATCTGCAAGTAATCAAAAGTTTTTTTCAGAAGCAACCAGATTCTATGAGTGTTTGGTTGCTTGTGGTAGAAAATGCTTAAGGGAGTGATTTTGTATTTATGTATATTAAATTATATAATTTTTTATATTTTTAAGGCTATATTTATTTTTTAGTGTACCAATCTTATTATCATCTGATCTTAACTGATATGCTGTGTTATTTCATACACTAAGATTTGTTGCTTTGGAGACTCGAATTTAATTGAAAGTATGGTTTAATGGCACAAGGTTCAAAAAGGACATGCTGCGCCAAACACACTGTTTTGGTTGCTTTGGAGACTCAGTGAATTTTTTTTTTCAGAAATTGATTTTGCACTCTGATTGTAAAATGTTTTATTATTTTTGAGGTAACCCTATATCAGACAATTTATGCATGTCGAACCTACAGAATTTTTTTTCATGATACAAGTTAGTGCTAGTGTTGCTATTCTCCATTCCACCTTAAGTTGGCACTGCAGGGAAGGGTAGAATATGTAATACTCCGCCTTTGAAAAGTAGTTCTTCTCTATTTTGGAATTAATTGCAGTTTAAATGCGCGTACAAATATAAATTAATGTTTTATAATAAGAAAAGTTTATCTTGAAACATACATTCGAAGTTTTTCATGTTTAAATGTATTTAACTTATAAATACCTTCTCAGTAAAGCGAATGTACAAAGAAGAAGGAGGTGTTATAGTTTGGCGCTGGATTAGTTTTCAAGGCCAAGGAATTGGCACGTTGGCTAAGTTTTTACACTGGTCAGCCAGCTCGTTCCCTTCTCCTTGTTTTTTTTTTGCTTTCTTTCACTCACATCGCTTAATTTTTCTTTTGTTTTGTTTTTTATTAGTTATAAACTGTTAATTTGTTGTTTTTTATTGGTTAGTTATTGTTAGCTCGTTTTTTATAGTTATTATTTTTTTGCATTAATTGTTAATTTGTTGTTTTTTACTAGTTATTTAATGTTAGCTCGTTTTTTATAGTTATGATTTTTTTTTTTGCATTAATTGTTAATTTTTTTTGTGATTCCTTGTTAAAATTTCTTCTTCTTTTGTTGCTTATTACTAAATGTTTGCATGTTTTTTTTGTTAGTTTGTATTATTTTGTTACTTATTGCTCTGAATGCATAGTAACCATTTTGAAACAAATGCATGATTGAAATTTAAAGATTAGATGAAATCGAGAATTTAAAAATACCTTAACTTTTAAAACAAAGTTTCAATTACCAAACCATAATTTTAATTTAAAATTGTGATTTCTTTTTTTTTTCTTTTGATTTTTAAAATGACAAAATAAATGTATCAGATTGTGTTTATAAGTGTAGTCATTCATTAAAAAAAGTTCAGCTGAAAAAAGTTTTTAAAAAAATTTATGTAGTAATTAAAGATTTTTTTCACTATATTTATTTATAGAAAATCTGATAATGCCAAAGATACTGTAAACATATTACGAGGAAAAAAAACTTAAATGTTTACTTTAATCTGTACTTTCAATCTCAAAAACCAAAAGATTTTTAAAAAAGTAATTTTAAATGTGTTGGAATCTAACACATACCAAGAAAGAAAGTAATTTCGTTAGTTAAAATTAATTAATGCAGCAATTTATTTAAAATGAATTTTAAAACTTAGAAAAGAAATAATAAAAGTATCAATGATTTAAAACACTGTTTTTTTAATTTTTTAAATCAATATATATATATATAAAAAAATCATTTGATTTAAATCATGATTCAAATCGTGATTTAAATCAACAAACCCTGTTCATAAATGAAAAAAAATATAAAAAATTTAAACCAGTATAGTAAAATTGTAATTGATTATTTATTTTTCTAAATATTAACCTCATATGTACAATATTTAATGAAAAAATTTTTCCCTTCAGAATGAATAAAAAAAAAAAAAAATAGACAGGTGAATATTATTAAACTGATGACAGTTGAGCATATTTGCTGTGTAGCTAATTCAGCATATGATTTCATTATTATTTTTTACGACAAAAGTTAAAATTGCTTTTGCTTTATTCAATCTCCTTAAAGATTCAAATTTTGTGTCTTTTGCGCCATGTGTAGCTCTGAAGTATAATTCGCTTTTTATAGGAGCTTTAATAATGTGATGGCGGAAATTTAAGATTTTTAGTTTTGTTTAATTAAAGGGATTTTTAAATATTATCTGAAATACAAATTCCATAATATAAGTGTAAGTATAGGAATTGAAATAATTTTAAAAAAAGATACAAAATGTGAATAAAAATTTTTTTTTTAACATCGAAAGGTCAATTTAAACCAGTCAATATTTCAATTATTATTTTTAAGATACAAAGCCAAAAAAGCTGAGAAATTCTTTCTCTTATGTAGAAAATATTAAGATATTTCAGTATCTGACAAAATATTTCCAGACTAATTCTACTATACTTAAATAACTAATTATACGGATTTATCTCTTAAGCCACCTTTCACCCGCAAAGATCCTGAAAAGCAACGGAAGATTCTGATATTTTAAAATATGTATTTTCTACTGAAAACCACCCAAGTAGAATTTCTCCTGATAAGAAGTTGTGGATTGAATTCAATTCAGGACGACCCCACAAAAAGCTTGCAGAAGGAACTGTCAACTGTTAAAATATTAAATGAATAACATGATAACCATCAGGACAGGTCTTGTTGAGTCTAAGATGGTGTGATATGGCAGCTGAAAATATGGAGGGAGAGGGGGGGCGTACATACAGTACGCTCTTCCTATGTGGATAATACTAAAAATCCAAGTTCTTTTGTCTCTAAGAAGCAAATATATTTCAGAAATTTTTTTTTTTATATTAAAAAAAAACTTTTCTGAAAAAAAGTTTGCATTTTATATATATATATATATGTATATATATATGTATATATATATGTATATATATATGTATATATATATGTATATATATATATATATATATATATATATATATATATATATATATATATATATATATATATATAAAAGAACAGTAAATATTAAAAAACATAGATATGATATTTTTCATGATCAATGATCCCCTGCCTATGCTTTTCTTGCCTATGCTACCTATGCCTGCCTTGGCTTTTTCTTCCCCCACAAAACACCAATGTGGGATAAATTAATACAAAAGCTATATGCTACAAAAAGTAAGCATATAAAAATAAATATTTAAAACAACGTATTTATGCGCATCTATGCGTTTCCTTTTTTTACTTAGATTTCAGCAATAAAAAAAAAAATAAATAAAGTTTTCAAATAAATTTTTTTTCTTCTATTGTTTACAATTAGTTTAGTTTAGTTAAAAAAATCATAATAAGAAAATCTGCTTTTTAAATACTAATTAAGAAATTAGCTTACAACTGGTATCTAAAATAATAATTATTAGAAATGCTCTAAAAAATCGTGTTCTTTTCTGTATTCTGTTCAAAATTTTAGTACGATTCTCGGTTTAAAAAAAAAAAAAACACCAGCGTTTTGCTTTCTTTAGCGCCAATACTGGAAACTTTCTCTCCTTTTTTTGCTACCTCATCCCTCAACCGCCTTAAAGAGTAACCCAGTTTCCATGACAACATCTGTAATCCGGTCTGCCTACCCTTTTCTCCAGTGCCAACTTAAGGTGGAATGAACTATAAGCCCCGTGACAAAATCATGGCAATACAGCGACATTGTTGTAGAATGTTACCGAGTTCTAGCAGAAAGATTTTTCCTTTGAGAAATAAACAATTTTCTTTTCTGCAGAAATTTTCAAAAGATTGTGTCTTTTTTTCAGAATTATATTCAAAAGATGCCTTTCTCGCACATCGGAGTAGAAAAAAATGCTTGTGATTTTTTTCTCATTTGAGAATAACAAAATGATAAAAAATAGTGAAGTGAAAAAAATTATTTTTTTTTTTTTTCTGTAGAAATTTTCTTCCTATTTTTTCCATGCAATTATTATTACTGATTTCCACATAGCTTTTAAAATCTGATATTTTTAATACCATATTATTTCTCACAACTGAATCTTGAAATGAGAACATACATTTAGTAACCCCTATTTGAAGAGTCTGATGCACATGATCTTGCAGTCAATCTTTTTTTTTTCGGTAGTTACTGCTACAGATTTCAAGTTTTTTTTTTTTTTTTTAATAATGTGATGATGAATAATTACAAAATGCAAAAAGAAAATAATTAGTGTGTTATCTTCATACAAAATGCGAGAAGATCGCCCATAATATTAAAACTAAATAAATTATTTTATTTGATCCAATTTATTTTTTTTTGTTGAAGTTATCGCTTCCGTTACTTTAAATTAGTAACGTGTATATTTATTGTTTTTAAGTACCTTGCAGAAAGATATTAATGTTTCAGAAGTATGTCGCTGAAAGTTCGAAAAAATTCTGCCACAGGGTTGCTAAGTAAAGAAACAATAAGCTCTTGAGTATTAGAGCCCATTCTCTCTGCATCTGGAATTGTCTATGTGAACACATTATGACTAATTTAGTTCTGAATTTCCCTTATTTCTTCTGGAAGCATATCACATATGTGAGCGTGAAATGTGCTAACCAAGAAATTTGCCTCAACTAAGCCAAATGTAGTTAGAATAGCTCCTTTAAGAGTCTTAGTTCATTAGTACAGTTATTGAGCTTATTTCTGCTATTTATTTTTCTCATCTAATTTAGTGCGTCAGTTTTTTAAGCATGCTTCTTTCTATTTTAGCTGAACGAGAAAATAAACCTCCAATTGCAATTATTCAACCTTCAAATGTGACGGTAAAACTCCCAAATAAAGATACTGTTCTCGATGGATCTTGTAAGTTGATTAGTATTTCTTTAAGTTATTGTTTTTTTAATGTCTATATAATTGGTAAAATAAGAAAATTTTTTTAAGGAGTCCTATTTACGAGGGTTGTTTTTTTTTCAACCTCCGATCACACAGTATGATGGCCAGGAATGCAGCAGGTGATTGGTGTGCGCAGTAGGTGACTGCGCATTTTCCAGCTCTAACGCTCTGTCATGCCGATTCCAACAGGTCATTTCCAGTTGAGTTGCAGTCACATAAACATGGCTGTCGCTATTGATTCTCCCGCCAACTGTGAATTGCGAGCTGTTCTTCGTTTCTTGCAGGCAGAAGGGAACAGTGCAGCGGAAATTCATCGAAGAATGAGTCGAGTGTATGGAGACACCTTTATGAGTGATGGCGTTGTTCGTGAATGGTGTCGAAAATTTAAAGATGGCCGAACTCATATTCATGACGAAGGCGGTCAAGAGACGACATTGTTCAGCGCATTGGCCAAGCGGTTAGGGAAACTCGAAGGTTCACCATAAGTGAATTATCAATGAAATTTCCTGGTGTTTCAAGATCTGCCCTGTACTCTATCGTTACAGAACGGTTGCACTACAAAAAAGTTTGCGCTCGCTGGGTCCCAAGGATGTTGACTGACAACCACAAAACTCTCCGAATGGGTGCAGCTTCGGATTTTCTTGACCGTTACAATACTGATGGAGAAGATTTTTTGAAATCCATTATGACAGGTGAATAGACATGGGTTCAATTAGACACGCCCGAAACGAAACGACAATCACAACAATGGATGCACACAAACTCTCCAACGAGACCCACAAAATTCAAACGAACCTTCTGTTAGACAAATAAAGGTATGAGGTTCGATCTCATGCATTCAACTTGTGTCGGTGAGGTCATGGTCTGCAGGGATCGGCGAGTTTATTTTCATTTGCTGTTGGTCGTTCTTGCGTGGATCATGACGTCACCCGTTGTCAGTATTTAAGCTTCTGTTGAAGAAGATCATTTGTGTATTCTTTCTTTTCGTCACTCTGTTTGTGACAATTTTTTTTATGTTTTTAAATAAACTTGTTTCTTCAGAAACTTCGTTTTTCTCTTATTTGTCTTATTAACATACAAAGACGATATTCCACGACAATCTCGGATGTCATGGTTATGGGCCAAGTTTTAGGCATAACCGGGATTTATTTTCTATCGTCTTGAATATTGAATTTGCCTTAGCCTGGACTCAGCAAAGTCATTGTCAACTTCAAATGGAGAATCTTTAAGATGGGGGCCGTTCCCACACGCCATTTTTGCAAAGTGAATCGTCAGTAAAATCTCAAGTTGGTTATGGTGTACTTAAAGATGCTGAGGATTCGAAGAAAAAAAAACAATAGAACATTATCAAAATATGACTCTTCTAAAGAATTTTTCTCCAGTTGACAAAACTAGTAGTAAGAGTTTTTAAAAGAACTTATGTTCGGAGTATAAGTCTGCAGATCCGAATTTGATGGCTACTTCTAAGGATTACGAAGTTTGGTATCTAGTCTAGAACGATATTCCCTTTAAGAATCTTTGAATTGTAACTGTTTCATCATGGAATCGAATTTGCATATAGATTTCCTGAATTCGTCAAATTGGAGTACATGGAAAGAAAATATCAAAGTAATCCTTATGGACCGAGGAGTGTGGAGTTTTATCTCCAAAACTGAGCCTGCCCTACCTACAGAAGCAAGTCGAAAAGAAAGTCAAGAATACCTCTGGAGACGTGACAAAGCGTACACGTCGATATATCTTAGTATTGAACCCGAATACCGAAGTCTGATCTCAGCGACAACTGATGGTGCTGAAGCCTGGGAAATCCTAAAACAACATTTTGAGCCAACTACGAGAGCGAGAGTTGTTCAACTCCTGGACCAATTCTTCGACCTGAAATACACCCCAGGAGAAGAAGTTGGAATATTTGCAGCGAGATTGAAAAACCTGGTTTCTCAGCTGAAAGAAGCAGGACATCCGGTGGACGACCTATACCTAGGATTCCAACTTATAAGATATTTACCCAAGGACTTTCAAGGTATTGTTCAAATTATTTATAGATGGGAGGACACTAAATTTAAATTTAAGAACATTTTAGACGAATTACTTTTGGAGGAAAGTAGACTTAAGCAACTAAATTTTGATTTAAATAATGTTAGTGATATTGCTTATAATGTTAATTCAAGTTTTAATGAAAAGTTAAGTGTAACTAATAAGTTTAAATCTGGTTCTTCTAATAGTAAGGGAAATTTAGAATCTGCTAATATTAAGTCTAAATTCAAAACTAGTTATGATAAATCTAAGATAGTACCTTGTTATCGTTGTAATAAATATGGTCATTTAATATCCGATTGTAAGCAAAAATTAAAGTATAATTCAAAGAATATAAAGAGTAAATTTAAACAAAATGCAAGTGATAATTCTTACTGTAATGTAACTACAAATGTTTTAGATAATAGTCTTTATATCGTTGAAGCAAATGTTGGCAATGTGTGTCATGAAATTGAGAAAGAAAGTTGGCTTTTTGACACTGCCGCTTCAACACATTTTTGTAATAATTTGGATTTATTCTTTGAATATGAAACTGTAGAAAATGCTTCTATGTCGTTAGCTATAGGTGACATTGAAAGCCCAATCTTAGGTATTGGAAAAGTGCAATTTTTTAATAAGTTAAATGGTAAAATGCACAGAGTAACTTTACAAAATGTCATGTATTCTCCTAAACTTAGAAGAAATCTCATTTCTGGTTCTGTAATAGAGAAAGCTGGAGGTTATTTTGTAGGTGCTAAAAATTGTATTTCTGTGTATAATCGAGTAAATGAGAAGATTTTCTATTGTAAAAGAATAAATGGCTTGTATTATTTTAAACCTAATGCTTATACTAAGCCTGATAAAGATTTAATTATTGATAAAAATGTTAGTGACTCGAATGAGCAATTGTTTAATGTATCTGTTCAGATAAATGATCTAGATGTCTGGCATTTAAGATACTGCCACATAAATTGTGATTATATAATTCGAACTAGTAAAAATTCTAGCGTGAAAGGATTACCTAATCTCAATTTTTCAGATAGTAATTGTATAGAATGTAAATTAGCTAAATCTAAAAGAATTTCGTTTAAACCAAATTTAAGTATAAGGTCTAAGAAACCTTTGGAACTTTTACATATGGACGTATGTGGTCCAATGCCTGTCGTTTCACATGGTGGAAGTCGGTACTTTCTTTCTATTACTGACGATTTTTCAAGGAAAGTTACTACTTTTCCCATTAAAAGGAAATCGGATGTTTTTAATAGTTTCATAAGATATCAAAAGCGAGCTGAGAGATTTTTAAACTGTAAAATTGTAAATGTTAGAACTGATAATGGCATGGAATTTTGCCATAAAGAGTTTAGTGATTTTCTTGAAAATGAAGGCATAAAAGCTGAACGTACTAATGCTTATACGCCAGAGCAAAACGGTGTTAGTGAACGCTATAATTTAACTGCCTTAGACAATATTAAAGCAATGTTAAAATCTAGTAAATTAGGAAATGCTTTTTGGGCTGAAGCTTTACTATGCTTTACTTACACTTTTAATAGAGTTTGTCACAAAAACCAAATTAAAACTCCCTTTGAACTGTATAGTGGTTGAAAACCATCAGTCACTCATTTGAAAGTATTTGGTTGTTTAGCATTTGTGGGTCAACCAAAACAGTTGCGCAATAAACTTCAAATGAGAGCTAAAGAAGGTATTATGTTAGGATATGCAATACAAACGAAAGGTTATAGAATTTGGCTTAAAAACGAAAGGAAACTTGTTGAAACAATAAATGTTCGTTTTGACGAAAATATAATTGGGGTGGAAGCCGTACTGGGCACCAAACCCATTAAACGTAATTTTGCTAGTTTTGAACCGGAACGTCCCGATTTGGACGAAAGTTCTTCAGATGAAGATACAGGTAGTTCAAGCGTAAAACCCGATTTAATTCCGTGTAAAAACATTTCGTGGATTAGAAAAGCTGTACCCCGTCCAGATAATAGTCGAACTGATATTTATTATAATATTGAAGGGGTAAATATGAGATTAAGATCCTATAACGATGTAGAAAATTACTGCAATAGTAACAAGATAAAGTATGATAGGGATTTATTTGATTTCAGTGGGAAAAATGCTTTTTCTGGTAAAGTTTCAAATTTTCAGGTTAATCATAACATAAAACACGAAGCTAATCATATTGAAATAAAAATTCCTAGAAATTATAAAGACTGTTTAAGATCTCCCCAAGTTAAAAATTGGGAATTAGCCATGTCAGATGAGATAAAAACTATGAGAGAAAGAAAAGTTTGGGATTTGGTTCCAACTCCTAAAAATAAAAGAATTTTGGGAAGCCGTTGGGTTTATACAACTAAAGTAAATGAAAAGGGGGAAATTGTTAGATACAAAGCACGTTTAGTTGCTCAGGGATTTAAACAAATACGAGGTGAAAGTTATGATGAAGTATTTAGTCCTGTGGTTAATTTTGTTCTTGTAAGAATGTTTTTCACAATCTTAGTTTGTATGCTAGGGTGGTATCATACCCAATTAGATATTAAGTGTGCTTACCTTTACGCAAATTTGAATGAGGATGTATTTATGTATCAACCTCAAGGTTTTGTTGATTTAAATAAGCAAGACCACGTTTGTCATTTAAAGAAAGCTATTTATGGACTCAAACAAAGTGGTCGAGAGTGGTTTTTTGAATTAGATAATACACTTGAAAATTTAAAGTTTGTAAGATTGAAATGGTGTAATTGTACATATGTATATAAAAATGTAATTCTTATAATTTATGTAGATGATATAATTATTTTTGCTAAAACAAAATATGAAGTAGACAGTGTTATTAAACTTTTAAGTGATAATTTTGATTTAAAAATTTTGGGTAAAACGCGTACGTTGTTAGGTGTTGAATTTGTTCAAAAAGATGGTGAGATGTTTATACATCAAAAGAGTTACATCCAAAAAGTTTGTAAAATGTTTTCTAGCTTTAAATATCCTTTGTCATCGTTGCCGATTACTAAGGGTAACTTATTATCAAAAGCTGATTGTCCATCTTCTAAAAGCGAAGTGGATGAAATGGCGAAATTGCCGTTTCGGAACATTTTGGGTTGTTTGGCTTATATAGCTAATCGCACAAGACCGGATATTTCCTATGCGGTAAATATATTATCACAATTTCAAGAAAATCCAGGTTTAAAGCACTGGAATACTTTATTAAGATTATTAGGTTATGTTCAAAATACTCAAGATTATTTCTTAAAATTGTCAAATATTGGAGAATTAAATGTTAATTGTTACTGTGACTCAGATTTTGCTGCTAACAGGGATGACAGAATATCAGTAGGTGGTATAATATTGTTTTTAGATAAAACTCCGATATTCTGGAAAACCTTCAAACAAAGATGTGTGAGTCTATCTACAATGGAATCAGAATATGTGACTTTAACTGACGCTGCCAAAGAGGTAATGTGGATTAAGCGTATAATAGATGAGTGTGGAGAATTAAATTTAAAAGACATAAATTTAAGTGATTGTATTATATTTAGTGACAATCAATCTGCAATTGATTTTTCTCATTCACCTATTGAAAATAGTCGAACGAAACACATCAACGTAAGGTATCATTTCTTAAGAAATTTAATTTATGATAAATTTTTTGCTGTTAAACACGTTAGGAGTAACTTAAACTTAGCGGACATTTTTACAAAACCTTTAACTAAGTTAGAAGTTGAAAATTTTTGTTCAAAAGTATTTGTGAAAGTTTAATCTTTTGGATGGTTACAGGAATGAAAGAACTTAAGTGTTAGTTTAAAGGAAATTAAATATTTCTTTAGTTTATTGAAGATTTTGATAAACTGTATTTTTTTTTGTAAAAGTTGAAGGCATGAGAGGGGGCCGCATGTTAGACAAATAAAGGTATGAGGTTCGATCTCATGCATTCAACTTGTGTCGGTGAGGTCATGGTCTGCGGGGATCGGCGAGTTTATTTTCATTTGCTGTTGGTCGTTCTTGCGTGGATCATGACGTCACCCGTTGTCAGTATTTAAGCTTCTGTTGAAGAAGATCATTTGTGTATTCTTTCTTTTCGTCACTCTGTTTGTGACAATTTTTTTTATGTTTTTAAATGAACTTGTTTCTTCAGAAACTTCGTTTTTCTCTTATTTGTCTTATTAACATACAAAGACGATATTCCACGACAATCTCGGATGTCACCTTCAACAGCCGTAAGATTATGGCAAATGTTTTTTGGGACCAAAAAGGTGTTGCTTGTGGAGTTTATGCAGCCTGGAACAACAATTAATGCAGATTCATATTGTGAAACTTTGCAACGCTTACGGAGAGCTATTCAAAACAAATGAAGAGGCAATCTGGCTTCTGGAATTGTTCTGATACAGGACAATGCCCGTCCCCACAGCGCTCGTGTAACTCAGCGACTCCTTCAGCAATTTAAATGGGACATTTTCGAACACCCACCATACAGTCTCGACCTAGCACCGAGTGATTATCATCTTTTCCCTGAACTGAAGCAGTGGCTTGGAGGGCAGCACTTCCAAACTGACGTGGAGCTCAAAGAAACCGTCACAACTCACTTCCAATCATTGGCGGCTACATTTTATGAAGAGGGTATTGCAAAGCTTGTTCACAGATATGACAAATGCCTTAATCGTCAAGGTGATTATGTAGAGAAATAAGCTGTGTTGTACATTACTTTTGGTAATAAAATCTTTTTTTTATATTGACCCGTCTTTTCTTTACAGCCCATTGGAGGTTGGGAAAAAAACAACACTCGTACTTAATTTTAAAATCCAATATCTGCGATTTTTGTAAGAAGTGTGTTTTTAATTGAGAACTAGTTTCTGTAAAGGTATGATATTCTTCATTTAGTAGGTAATTTATTTATAAATGTTTGTTCAAAAAATTACTATTAAAAATGTACATAAATTTATTTGTTGATACAGATTTTTTTCACTTTCATTTTTTAGGGTTTTTCACTTTCTGTCACAATCACTCCTGCTATAGTTTCATTTAAAATATATACTTTTTGTAAATAACTTAAATATCTCCTTGGAATAAAGTAACTTAATAATATCCTATAAATAAACTAAATACAATAAAAACTTCCTATATCCATTCATTCTGTAACAGTTACATTAGTTTTCCTTAATTAATCTATCATACATGATTAATTTAAAATGTATTTTTATGAAAAAAAAAATACTTTAATATTTATCCTTTAGCTTGATTTTTCTCATTTAATTGCTTTTCATAATATTTTATTATCAGTGAAAAATAAATTACAGGAGAACCTAGACTCATCAAAATTGTTTTCATCCAAAATATACCTTTATTACCTGAAGAGGTCACCCATTTTTTTAAATTCTTCCTTCGATTCTTTTTTCCTTCTTTTTCGATTGTTCTATTCTGGCCCTTGCAAAACAGAGTTTTGTCTAAACTTTTATCAAATAAAATTTACAAGTTTTTATTTATAACTGTTTCAACATTCTTATGTAGATGAAACAAATTTATTTGCTTTACATTTATTTATTACTTTATCCTAACACTTTTAAATGTTCCTACACTTTTTAATGTTGTTATATTGTTATAATAACAATTTTTAATTATCTCTGGTAGTTAGTACAGATGACGATAAAATTGTCAAGTATCAGTGGGAAGTTCTTGAAGTGCCTATTGGTTATTCTGTTCAATTAAATGAGACTCCTACTTTACAGTTGAAAAATTTAATCCCAGGACTTTATCGTTTTAAGTAAGTCTTCTTAAAAGTTGAAAAATTGTTAAAAATAACTGTAAAAATTATTGCTTAAAAAATGTAAGTCAAATCACTTTGTATTTTTGATTATTATAAATCCAAAAATTCAAATGATGAGAAATAAGTTTCTGTGGTTTAAAAAATTATTGCATTTTTTAAAGATTATAAATATGTTTGCTTTTAAGTCCCGCAGTGGACTGATCGTTAAGACACGCTTCCCAGCAGATCATCGAAGTCAAGCATCGTTGACTGTGGTCAGTGTGCGGGTGGGTGACCACTTGTATTAGTCTGTGTAGGGACCGAGGGTGTGCAGTATTCGTCCTCGTTAAACTGTGCTACCGTAAACTGCTCGACTTCGCGTGCAGGTCCTTGGGCTACCGAAGCGGGGGTGCCACCCCCTCTGCAGAGGATCAAAATTGAGATGGCATGTCTTTGGATCATCCTCGGGGATGTTTTCCAGACCGTCGTAAATGAACTACAACTACAACAACGTTTGCTTTTAAAAATATTGTTAAAAAATTTTAAAATCTTTGGAAAGTATTTGCATTTTTATCATAATAGTTACTTTTAATTCGTAATTTGTTTTGCTTAAATTTGTTACTTTTGTTCACTCTTCATCTAAGTTTATCTATTATCCATCTTGGATGGAAGAAAAATTTCAAATTCATATCCCAAAAATTTTATTCATCAAAAATACATCATTACTCGTCAGAAAGTAACCATAGTGTTTGATAATCATTTTTCTCTCCTTAAGGGGTACATTATTTTTAAAAGAGAATGAGATGAATTCTCATTTTATTTTGATTATACATTCTAAAATGAAATATCTTTGTTTTTTGAAGAACACTTCAAGTGATATTTATGTATATATACCCTAGAAACAATTTTAACTTGGCCCCAGTTGGGTTCAAAACTGGCTCAATTTGGGTCCTATAAGAACATGCACCAAGGGACCAATATTGGGATGTCTAGATTTTTTAACATTGATCTTAGAATGGTCTATATAGAGCTTACATTGACCAATATCAAACCTATATTGGCTAAGTAATGGATATAAAATATCAGGTGAATCCAACATTTCTATAAAGAACCAATATGGGCTGTAAAGGAACTGTAAAATATCAGGTGAATCAGAAAATTCCATATAGGGCCAATATCTGAAAAATAATGGCCCTTTGAACAATTATTAAGCCAAGATTCATGAATATTGGCCCAATGAAGACCCAAGTTATTTTGCTGCTAGGGTATATATATATTTGTAATTGAATCATAATTTATGAATGATATAGTTTTAATGTGTGATAATTATAAGATAAAAATTGGTTGCATTTACTTTTTAAACTATTTAAAAATATACTTTGAATGTTTTAAATATACAGATTGCTAATTCATACAGAAAATTCATCATAAGTTATAAAACATTTTAAATAAAAATACTAATGAAATGTATAACTTTATTTAAAATCTTTTTATCATTTCTATTTGTGATTGTGCTCCGGAAAAAGTCCGGATTTCCGGAATTTTCGCTAACTGTGATCCGGAAGTTTCCGGATCACAGTTATTCAAGATTAATATTCATTATTTATCAGTAAATAGTTAGATTGTAATCAGTAGATAGTAAACTAAATAGTTTTCAGTAAATAGTAAACTAAGAAATAGTGAGAAAAAGGAAAAAAACCTTTAATTTTTTTTCTTCTTCAATTTAAAGTGTTTATTTATTTATTTATTATTATTTTTTTTTTTTTTTTTTTTTTTTTTTTTTGTACTCGCGAAATTTTCCGGAATTTTGACTTGGACTCACAATCACAACTAAATTTTAATATGGAAATAAAATTAATAAAATATAATTTAAAAAAACGTTCTGTTTTAACTCTGTCTGTTTAACTAAATCTATGCAGTAAAATAGTTAGTGTAAAAGGAAAATAATAGTATAAAAGGTAAATAATAGTCAAGTTTAACAATTAAAAAAACTCCTTTTCTGTTTTCTCTTTCATGATTATTAAGAATTTTCTTTTTCTAAATTTGTTAGTTCATGCATTTGAAATTCAAAATTTGCCATTAGTTTTCTTAAAAAAAGTAAATATATTGTGAATTGTAGAGAAAAACTCATATATATTTTTTATTTATTCATTAAAATATGCTTATAAATATACAAAATATACTTTAAGGAAGATTGCAAAGTAAATTACAAAATATGTAATATACCATGTTTCATCAATATCAGATTTAGAACCAGTAAAAATGTGTTCAATTATAATCCTTGAAATTTTAAATTTTTTTTTTTTTTTTCATTTAAGGAATTTTCTTGAATTTATTTGTTTTCCCTTTTGTGTGTGAACTATAGACATAATTAAAGTATGTCTATACTTAGTAAAGTATCAATGAAATATTTAATAAATATATATTTGATAAAGATTGAAACAAAAATAATAAAGACTTTTTTTTAATTATTTAATATTACTAAGTATTGTTTAAAAAAAGATTCCAGTATTTTTTGCATAAAACCTAAAAAACTTTGAAAAATCAGAAATATTTTATTCAGAACTTTACTCGACCCCTTCAATAATATTGCAATTTCTTTATACAAAATACAATATTTAGAGTAAATATTAATGTTTGAATCAGCACATTACTCTTTTTTTTTTTCACTTTCCTAAACGTTTTTACTTCCCATGATTCTTCACTGGCATTCATTTATTGCTGTTATACCTGAAGAAAACCAACTGATTAGTTTAAATATTTCGTTATAGTCTGAATAATAAATGTTTTTTGTTGAGATTCGGATAACAAAAGTGCTAGCTTATAAATGTTTATTAAAACAAATAACAAAAAAAATATTTCAGACTTCAACAGGTCATTCAAGTAGCAAGGGATTTTGCCACAGTAGTTGGGCTGCTCTTACATTCATTCTTATAAAGAGATCTTATAATCTGACTACAATAAAACTGACTATATATAAAATGCAAAAATTCAGTTTTCTTGGCATTTCAGTATTTAAATGTTTCACGCATACATTTCATGTATGTGTGAAACTAATTAAGTAATTAAGCAAAGCCGAATCTGGACTGCTAAATTGATAAGTGATTTCTTTTCAAATAAAAAAAATACCTCTGTTGCTTGTTTCTGTAGAAGATTTAAGTTTACACGTTATATTACATATTTTATTTGTCGCAAGCTTAACTGTATCAAAATATTGCCTCACAAGATAAGTATGGAGCAAGCAGCCATCAACTTTCAAACGGGAAATGAAATAGTGGAAAACTTGAAGTTTGTGTGTGTTATGTCTGTATTGTAAACACCATTCTTAGAACTTGGTGATCATGTTTTATTTTTCTATTTGTTATTTTAAATTAAATTTGTATATTATACCTTTATTATTTTGATATTTTTACTTTTTGCTAGTTAAATTGAATTTCTAGTTATTGTGTTACTATTAAATTTCTGGAGGTCATTGATTATTGCTTCAATACTTGTATATTCTTCTAATACGCCATTGTTGCTAAAGCATTTGCATGGGTTTAAATTCACTGCTATGCATTTACAATATAAAATTTAGTACATGCAAACATTTTTAGTTTTTATTAATTTTCTTATATTATTATAGTGTGAAGAATTGCTATTTTACTAGAAAGCGTATAGAGTATGTTTTTTGAATTACAATAGAGTTGTAGTAATCTGATGAAGTCTATTGAATATATGCATGCACAAAAATTTTAATTAATGTTATTTTAAATATTTTTAATGTTTTAATAAATGTTTTTAATGTTATTTATTTCCTGAGGTGCTCCCACAGCTAATTTATTTTTTAGATTTTATGCATCTAGATAATATTTATTTAAAAATTTGATGTTTCATGGAATTTCATGATTTTGATGTAACATATCTAGCTAATGATTTATTTTAATAGGTTGAATGTTACTGACTCCAAAGGGGCTTCGAATTTTACTTTTGCTAATGTCACAGTTCAAAAAGGTATTTTTAAACCCTATGTACTGGGTATCCAGTAAAAGAGTCTCTTATTTTTAAGTTAAATTCTAAAACAATTATAAGTTTTATATTAAGGTTTGATTGATACTGAGAGCAGTAAGACTGTTATACCTATTTTTTTAAATTCAAATACAAAAGTTTCCAACAGATAATGATGTTTATAAACAATTGTGGAACTTAAGTCGCCAAATGAATTTGCTTTATACTGTAGATAGCTGTAATGATACACAAAAATTTCCAAAAAGTAGAGCTGTTTTATTCACTACAGAGTATTTATTTGGTGTATCTATGCAGTAATATCTTCTGTCTACAATTTAAATTTTTGTCTGGCTATTTATTGAATATTTTTGTAATTATGAAAATGGCATATCAAAGTTTTACTTTTTGCTATCAATATACTATTTATTTTGCCCTTTTTATCTCCAATTGTTTCAAAATTATTAAATTTTGGTACACTTTCACTGGACACCTTTTTCGTTAAAACAATAGAATAAGCTTTTTACAGTCTCTTTTACTCTTGGCTTTAAAAATTGTGCAATTTTTTTTAATAATTTTTTTTTTTTTTTTTTTGCAATTTAGAGACAGATTATCCTCCAACTGCTAATGCTAAATCTGAGGTAGTCATTTACTTACCCCAAAATGAAGTAACGTTGAATGGAAATCTTAGTACTGATGATAAAGGAATTAAAACATGGGAATGGAAAAAAAGCCCGGACACTGATAAAGCTGTGGACATGGAAGTAAGATTTTATAAATGTTGGATTGATTAACATTGGCTTCAAAACAATTATTTTTAGGCTTGTAATGTTTCCTCCACCAGCGAATCCAAATGCATTAATTTATTGATGTTACCCATCAAATACTTAGAAGGGCTTTGTTGATTTTAGGGGATTTTGTTGATTTTGACATTTCCTTGCAATCTAACCTTGATGCAGTTACTTGCTTGAACTTGTGCTGTATTGGTTTAATGATAAGGATGGGGGGATGCTCTTTCCATATAAAATGCAATTAAGTGAAATTTAAAGAAGGCATTTATTTGCTTTGGTACAATTGATCAGTACTTAACAGCAGATTTTTGACTGTTTCAATAAATTTTTTGTAAAAAAAAAGACTTTTGAACATTCTGGTAGGCCTAATTCAAGATAGTGCACTTTTACTGTCAAAATAAGTGTCCTTTTAGAAATATATGTTATACTTGAATAAACTACTTCAAAAGAAAATTACAGATTTATAAAATGTATTCAAAGAAGCAACACCAGAGCACATAGTTTTGCCACATTGAACTTAACATTTTATTTTCACATTTTATTATTTCTGGCTGATTATTTTGATTTAAATATAAAATACTCATTATACATATTTCTGATTGGAAAACTTTTTGATAAGCATTTGTATATAGCAATTTATATACATTACTTGGACAGAAGGGAAGCTCTTGTTTTATTTTCACAATAAAGAAGTTAAAAATTTATAATATGTGGGTTATCACTTTTCTTCCCTGAGGTTTTCATTTTACTAATTGTCTTTAAAATAAGGTAATAATTTCATTAATGACTATAAATTTACTTACTTTTTTACAGTTTTTCTCCAAACAGGTAATATTGTATAAATCTTTTAAAAATAAGTTGTAGTAGTACAGTTGAACCTGTTTATCTCGAACCTCTTTATCTCGAAAACCTCTTTATCTCGAAATTTCTAAAATTCCCTACATTTACTGTCTAAAATCAATGTATTTTCCATTTTTATGTCGAATTTTTTTTCTTCTTCAAAGCCTCCGTTTCTCGAATTTCTAATAATAGAGCACAAATGTCAAAACTTACTTTATCAGTAGAACTCATAGACAGAGATGAATTCCGTGAATCCACAGGAAGTAGGGATGAACAGGTAGGGGGTGTTTCTTGGAATTTCAATTACTATCCCTGCACTTCCTTAACTAGAAAGGAATACAATGATTCTGGCAGTAAGTGAGGGGTTAGTGAATAGTGACCATCAGGGGTTAGCTTTTCAACATAGATAAGAAAGCTATAGAAAACAATTGGTATGCAAACTTGTAGATGCCATTGATGAAACAAATTAGACACTATCAGAATTGCTGTTTTGCCTGTAGAAATGTGTCTTTAAAAACTATACAAAAGGGTTTTAAAAAGCTGGTTTTAAGAATAGCTGTGAAGATGATGAATAAGAAGATGAAGGCATCGGCAAAGAAGAAGAAAATTTTAACGCTGAAAATGCAGTGCCAGATTTGCCAGAATGGAATGCAATAAAATCTGGATTAATTGTTGACATTAATTTTGATGATTTTTACAAGTGGACAACTGCCTGGCAACATGCGGAACATTGGCAGTTGCGGAAATCATAGATAATGTCAAAGGAATATCAGATGAAGAGGAAGAAACTGAAAATCATATTGATAAATAAAAAATGAATGCAAAAGAAGTAGGAAAAACTGTAGAATTCTTATAAACTACTCTTGAATTCCAGTAAAATGTTGGCTATGAGGAATTTGCGATCTTTCTAACCTCAAAAGAATAATAGGAACAAATAAGGTTACACATCAAAAATCTTCGAAAAATTATTTTCAGTGTTTAATGTATGTTAAAAAACTGTTATGTAAATAGATGTATGTGGTATAATTAATTTAAAGAAATGTCCATATTTTTCTACTAAAAACAATTAAAACACTTTTAATAGAATTTCTTAATTAAAATGAATTTTTTAAAGTACCTGTATAACTCGAAACCTCTTTATCTCGAATTTTTCGCCTTTCACGTGAGATTCGAGATAAACAGGTTTGACTGTATTTAAAAATTTAAGTTGCGTTTTCTTCAACTTATTTACTTTTCAGGGTACAAATGGGCCATACTTACACCTTTCTCAACTTGAAGTAGGAGTGTATAAATTTATATTGAAAGTTACTGACACAGCGGATCAAACATCTACAACAGAAGTGCATTTGTTTGTTAAGCCTGAAAGTAATGCTCCACCAGTAGCTAATGCTGGTTCTGATCAAAAAGTAACTCTTCCTATTAAAGAACCTTTCATATTAAATGGAACTGCAAGTAAAGATGACATCAAAATTGTAAAATGGAAATGGGAACAAGTCTCGTAAGTTTATTTTTTGCTTAAATTATACATTACTCTGAAATTTCAATTACCAAGTTACTTTCTGTTTACATACATTGCTAATTTTATGTTTTAATTTTCTTAAATTTTTTAAAAAAATATAGAATTAAGTTAGGTAATTGTAACCAGAGCCGTTTTTAATAGTCTTGAGTAAACATTTAAAAAAGTATGTGTTATTATGTTTTAGGTATATTATTTTACAGAACCTTTAAATAGTTACTGAATAAAAATATTAAATCAATATTCAAATAATTCTAAAAGATTATACAAATCTTTGAAAAACTCAGTTTATGCGCTTGTTGTTTTAAAATGATTTCAACCCTCTTGTAAGGGTGAATTGGTTTATAATTAAGCCTATGGGGCTATTTTCTACTATTGATTATAATTTTCAGTTTTAATAAAATCATCTGAAAATATATGGTCATAATTAATAAGTTTTTTCTGGCTAATTTAAGCTTCTTATGATTTTTACCTGACTTCCAATTTCTTCACCACAAAAGAGTGTTTACTTTTTCTCATGTCTTGCATAAAAGAATTATTACTGCTACGAATTATGCTGTCAATTCCAAAAACCTCTCATTTTAAAAAAATTGCTGATTTGAGATGAAATAGTCCTGATTACAGTAGAGCGCCGATTATCTGAACTACTCGGGACCGAACGTGGTTCAGATAATGAAAAGTTCGGATAATTTAAAAGTTGTTTAAAATCTAGTTAAATGATTATTTTTTATGCACCAAATTCCCTTCTCACTTTTTCCAGGCTTAGGACTGACTATCTAAAATAGCTCTGGCATGTTTAAAATTTTTTTTTTTTTTTTTTTCAATTTTTAAATATTTTTTTTTATTTTTACCTTTTTTTCATTTTGAATTTTTTTTATAATATTTCAGCGTTTTATATTTTTTTAGTCAATTACTGATTTTATCACAATTTTCTTTATTTTCCATTGCAAAAGAAATCCAGCAAAGACTTTCGCTTCAAAAGAAGCTCTTCTTTGAGCAGCCATATCCCGTATTCCTTTTCAATAAATCAACTGAACTGGATCAACATCATTTTGACGTTCTAGACTGTCAAAATGAAGCTCACATTCTTGGTAGATAATTTTCAGTTGAAGAGGGCTAAAGGGGTATGTAGGTTTAACTGTATAACAATACATGTATGTATGGCTACTATAAGAAAACTGCTAAAAAAGGTTGTACTAAGTTAAATAGGGTCATCAAATATAGTAGATATTATTTATTCTTTTAAATTTAGAAAAATTATCGATAAGTTAAAAAGTATTCTAAACTTTAAGAAAAAAATTAATGGGATGTAGTTTGGTTGTTCAGATAATAAGGGTGCTAATAATAAATCGGATAATAAGGGTTCGGATAATAATCGGCACTCTACTGTATTTTAATATTATTCAAAAGTGTGATTCGAAATTCCTAGATCATAATAATATTATATAAAAATGAAATCAAAATTTTATAAAGTATGTGGAAATTCCAAACTGTTCAAAATGCGATTGACAAAACCAGGTGGTCAATAAAATCATCACAAATCGAGTGCATAAAAAAAATTCTGCAGATGTGCAATTTGAAATTTCCTGTATATGATGCATCATTAAAAAACTATGAAAATCCATTGAAATAGCTGACAAAAATGTGATTGTAAATCGGCGTAGATCTGCAGGTGAATCATCAAAATTGAGTGCAAAATGCACGATTTGAATTTTGCTGAACGAAATAATATTGTATTAAAACGTTGAATTTTTAAAAACTAATTGAAAATCCGTTTTAATAATTACCAAAGAAAAAAAATCTTCAAAGCCACACGGATTCACTCTGGAATTGTCACTAATTGAGTACCGTATTTTCCGACCCATTATCTGCAGCGGTCTATAATCCGCACCCCTCACTTTCGGGAAGAAGAAAAAATCGGCGGCCTATAACCTGCATGCGAATTAACAATGCATAACTTTTGCAAAATATATTAATAAAATAGCAAATTAAAACAAAATTAATAAAATTAGTTACTATAATTATCTACGTTATATATATGAAAACAAAAAGAATCAGTTTAATAGGTAAATTACAAATATACACAACATTAATGAAAAAAAATATTTATTAAACATAGAAGTAATTTTAAAGCAATAATAATAGAAATAATTTTAACATAGAAATAATTTTAAAACCCTTCAAAATCGGACATGTCAGAGTCAGAACTGAACAATTCTAAAAGATTAGCGTCCAAAATATTTCTATCTGCGTCACTATCGTCCTCTGTATCGCTGATACTGTCATCAGAATACGTGATATCATTTTAAGTTCCTCAGAACCCAAACAAAGGGGTATGATGCCAGTGTTTTTGAAACTATTGCTTATAGTTTCAACTGATACATCATTCCATGCCTTTAACACCCATTCACACACTTCTTTATACGAAGCACGTCGGACGTTTTTATTAGCACTAAACGTGGCAGCCATCCATTTTTCCCAATCTTTTCTGACTTTTGATTTGAATGATTTATTTATACCCACATCCAAGGGCTGAAGTTTCTTAGTCAAACCACCTGGTATGATGGATAGACAAGTGAAGAATTTTTTGCATTGATTTTTGGTGATGTCACTTACGTGAGCCCGCATGGAATCCATCACCAAGAGAGCACTTGGCTTAAAGAACGCCCCCTTTCTTTTCCGCCAAATGGATGACAACCACGAAGTCATGACTTCGTGGTTCATCCACCCTTTTTCATTGATTTCGACAAAAATTCCTTTCGGAAAATCTTCTTTTGGCATAGTTTTTCTTTTAAAAATAATGAGAGGAGGCAGCTTTTCGCCAGCTCCTGAACAAGCTAACACTACAGTAAAAGACGTTCGTTCATGCCCTGTGGTTGCTATGGCAACCGAATTCTTTCCGCATTGCTCTACGGTACGGCTTGGTGTGCAGTCAAAACTCATTAGAGTTTCGTCCATATTGATGATTTCCCCAGCTGTGAACTTATTATCTTTAATAAGTTTTCTGGTAAATTCAAGAAAAAGCAGAACTTTTTCTTCCCAGTTTTCGGGCAAACTTTGCCCTACGGTTGTGCGAGCTCGCACACGTAAGTTGAGCCGCCACATGAAGCGGTAGCACCAGGATGGCCCACCAGTAAAATTTTCAACATTTCTCTCTTCCGCTAACACTCTAGCATGCAGACGTATTTTTATGGTTGAAACTGGAATTCCCCTCTCTCTCTCTGTTCTAAAATCCATCGCACCAAGTCCTTTTCCAAGTCTGGCCATGAGGGTTTTCCTCTTCTTTCACTCTGTCTTTTTTTATTTGAAGCTTGAAATTTTTCTTTACTCTTTCTCTAAAGCTGGATGTTCGATTCGTCGATCGCAAAAAATCTGCCCGCAGCACGATTACCCTCTTTTTCTGCTTTATCTATAACTTTCAATTTAAATTCTGCAGTATAACTCACACGCTTCTTACTCGCCATTTTTAACAACACAATCGAAAATCCGAAACAATTCACACTAGCTGATTGTGAAAGAGGTAAGGTGAGAAATATCTGAAACTCGTTTTGGGGAGGCGGAGAAGTTTCTACTGACGCATGCGCAATGTTGCTTTCCAGGATTACACTTTCAGCGGCGAAAAAGGTGGGGCATATAGATTCAGCCTTGAACTAAGGGAAGTTTCCTTTTTTCAAGCGAAGCACATAAATTCTTTCACTGTACGTGTAAAGGAATGTAGACCGAGTTGAAAAACCTGATTTCTTTAGTATGAGGTCAAAAGTGATAAAAGAAAGGGGGATTGAAGTGGGGAAGGGGTAAGCGGACAGAAAAGTACAAAATATGAGATCTTTATTATTCTCAATCCTTATTATTATCAATACACGTGTTTTGTTTTCATTCACAGGAATTGCATAATTTTCTCCTTTCCGATTTTTTTTTAAATCAAGCTGATTTTTGAAGAAAGCTAGAGCTTAAATATTGTTTTGCGGAAAAAAGCATTTACAAAAAAAATAAAAGATTATTCTTTCTTTTTATTGAAAGCCTTAGTAGCTTTTATTTTTATTCTTAGAGATATAAGAGATATTAAGATTATTTTGATCGTGAATGAAACATTTCTAAAATGAAGTCATCTATATAATCGACAATTGTTATTTGACTTGAATTTATTTATTTTTTTCTTGAAGGATGATGCTTTTCAAAATGTTAATGCAAGTTTACGTTTTTTTTTTCTTAATTATTTTTTTTTTTTCAAATGAAATTAATCATTAAAACTTTTAGAAGATGTTATTAAGAGATTTGATTACAAATTCCTTAAATGATCCGTCATGATCATTTATATCATTTTTTCTTTTATTGAATTCAAAATAGTTAAGTTTATTTTTATTCCTTAATGGTTTATTTAAAAATGGTTATTATTTTTAATTTTTGCCAATTTGTAGAATTTATTTCTCCTTAATTTTAGATAATTTTTTATTTCTTTTTATAAACGTTTTTCATTTTTGCGATTTATATTATCTCTACATGAGTTAAAAGATTATTTTGATAATTTTAGTTAAATGTATTAAATGCGTAGATTAAGAAAGTTATACCTAAGTATTTTAGACTTTGCTTTGTTATAACGATTTTACAGAAATCACCCTTTTCTCGGATCTTTTATAATGGGAAGTAGGCAATTGTGTTGCTACCTTCTCTTAGCTCAAATCATGTGAGCATTCCTTCCCGGTTTCGTCGCGAACGAGAATGTAAGATAAATTTTGAGATTGGCTTGTGGTGAAAACGTTTTGGCAGATACTCCGCATCGGCCTATATCCCGCACCTTGTAAAGAAACCTTTTTTTGACAGGTAATCCGCGGATTATAAACCGGAAAATACGGTAGATCGAGAAATGCTAACTGAAATGCATGATTCGAAATTTGGGTTATGTTATAATGGCATGTTGAAATATCAACATTTTAAAAACCATGTGGAAATCTGTAACAAAATTAGCTCAACCATGTAAATTTATTACGTGTATTTATTCATTGTTGATTACAATTGATGCTAATTATTGTCTTTTTGCTATTTTTTATTGAATAAAGATGTTTTGATGCTTGTTTACCTTAAAGGCCTATTATCCTGAAGTCCAGTAAAATCTATCTTCCGGACTTGCGGAAGTTCCGACAATTTCAGATATGGGACTTTCTACTGTATAACTCAAACATGTATAAATTCTAATGTGAAAGGATTACCTAATCTTGATTTTTCAGATAGTAATTGAATGGAATGTAAATTAGCTAAATCTGAAAGAATTTCATTTAAGTATAAGATCTAAAAATTTCTATTACAGAATTTACATGGTGGAAGTTGATACTTTCTTTCTATTACAGACAATTCTTCAAAGTTACTGTTTTCCCATTAAGTTTTTAATGTCTTTAATTGTTTCATATGATTTGAAATGTGAGTTACAAGATTTTTAAACTCTAAAATTTTAAATGTTGGAACTGATAATGGCATGGAATTTTGTCAAAAAGAGTTTTGTGATTTTCTTGTAAAAGAAGGTATAAAAGCTGAGTGTACCAACACTTACGCGCTAGAACAAAATGGTGTTAGTAAACACTATAATTTGATTGCCCTAAACAAAATTCAAGCAATGTTAAAATCTGGTTAATTAAATTATACTTTTTTGACTGAAGCCTGACTCAGTCTGATTTAAAAGTATTGTAGTTTTATAATAACAAATATGCTTATTCTTACCTACTAAAATTTTTAGGTAAGAGCAATACTCATGTGTCATCGTTGAAAAGAATAAATTTAATTTTTATTGAATTTTTAATACAATAATATTTTGTGCCTATAGTCATACTTTTTATATAAAGTTTCTATTTAATGGATATTAGCACAAAGACAGGATATTGTATATTTTTATTGCTTGAAATATTTTTTAATGTTGGTTGTTAACATAAAAAAACATTGTGTTATTTGAGATCATTCATAGAATAATAGTTTTAATCTAATGTTCCTGTTTTAAGCAATGTTTATTTAACATATTTTATGAATTATTCTTTTTTAGTGGTCCAAAAGCAGCAATTCTAGTTGATGATGATACTGCTATATCAAAAGTCACTGGGCTGATACCTGGATATTATCAATTTATGTTAACAGTATATGATGAAAAGAATTTACATGCTTCTGCTACTATAAATGTATCTGTAATACAAAGTATGTATGCTACAATTATAACATTTTATTTTTGTAAAAATTGAATGTGTTTTTTATTAACTTATGAAACTTTTCTTATAACAGGGTTCCCACAATACTTCAAAAACCTTAACAGCCTAGATTTTTATAGTCTGGATCTAGTATATTAAATAATCAGTTGTCTTGAAAAATGCATTTCAATCGTGTGATTACACAAATAGTTTGCAAGGTGATTTTAACGGCACTCAGCGCAATGTTTCAGAAAGCCTTGGTTGAAAAGTACCAAATATCCAATGTCACGCCCACCGTATTGACACAGTTCTTAATCATAGTTGCAATGCAAGTTTTTGAACATCAGATATGGTTTTAATCATGCAAGAGCTACAGGTCTTTTTTAACTGCGAGTACTAAGTGGTTTGGGACTTTATTAAAAATGATACATGAAATCAAAAATACATTACTGATAAAAAAAATCCATGTTTGATTCGAACGACAGCTTGAGTAAAATCGATCAAGACAACTTGGTCATTTTATGAAATGTTAGTAAGTACACTAGAACTCATTGCAAAAGAAAGGGGAAAATTGAACCTTAAAAAAAAAAAAAAAAAAACGGGAAATACGGCATAATGTTTACAAAGAAAAATCATGGCATTTGATTTTTATTTGGCATTATGCTTATGAAAAGTGTAATGGTTAAAGTTAAATTTTTTGTTAAAGTTAAATCTTAGAAACATAGCATTTGAATATTATTGATGCAGCTACAGTGATTAAAAACGCAATTGACACCTTGCAAAGAATAAATAATACGGATTTTGAAAGTATGAATGATTTAGTTTGAAGTGCTAAGCAGTTTTTTGAAATAGATGCAGAGGCTGATTTTATTAAACACCACCAACATCACCTGAAACCGAAAAGTGTTGACTTAAATAATGATAATCAAACATCATTAACTTTAGAGACATTTAGCAGATCTGAGTTTAAAATAATTTTAGACATTTTGTTAATTTCCTTAAAAAAAACCTTTTTTTAGCTAAATATGTATGTTTTCAAACTATTATTTAAATATTAAGTTGATTATGTAAGTTTTTCACCATATTTTTAAAAATGAAAATTCATATATAATAAAAAAGGAATTAATTAATTTTTCATATTTTTCGAAAAAAAAAGTCAACTTTAAATTATTATATTCCGATATTATTGACCCTTTAAGGCATTAGTTGCTGTGTAATCTCAGTATTAAATATATATAAATATGACTTTTTATTATATAATTATTGCTTTTTACTCATTTTTAGCAACAAAATTTAAACAGTAGTCAAAAAATTTTAAATAGTAAAGACAATTGTCTTGTAAAGTTAAAAGTCTCAAAGTGGTCATAGTCATTGCACCACAGACATTCAAAACAATTGATGTTGAGGACACCACACCATATACAGGAGGAATTCTGTGAAAATTTCTGTGAATAGGAAGAATTCTGTGTTTTTAAACTATTTAATTTTGCATGGTAAAATTCAAAATTTGAGCAAAATTTATTGAATAGCTCCCGAAAAACTGAATTTTAAATATATGACTTTTTTAGAATTCGACTTCACAAACTTCTTGATTTACTCAAATTTTGTATTTTGCCATGTTAATTTACATATTTTAAAATAATGTAAAAAATTGCATTTTCTTCAGCCATTAGGGATTTAATGAATTAAAAATAAATATTTGCTAAGATTTGTTTATTGCAAGAAATTATCTTTGGGTAAACAAATTTTATAATTGTGTGCAAAAATGTTTCAATTTGCTTAAAAAAATCTTAAGATATGGCGAAATTTGCGAAAGGTAAAATTGACATAAAGGGGTCAAAACTTTGGATCACTCTCCTGACTTAACTATGGGGACCATATTTTCCAGATTGTGGCTATCCCCTATATTTTAGAGATTAGAAACATTAATCTGTTGAGAAAAGGTATGTTTATTCAGAGAAAGTTTGTCTTTGTGTCTGTTTTTGTAACTTAAAATATCGTCTGCGCTAATTAATTTTAACATACTTGAGATCACCCCCTCAAACTATTATGATGGAATCCTAAAATATGAGGATTTGATCATTAGATCAAAAGTTATTCATGGTGATCCATTTTTTATTTTGCACACTGTACAAGCTTTTAAAGAATGTATTGGTTTATATACATATAAACTTGTCTGCCCCTTTGAAAATGGCACTTAAGACAAAAAACGTATTGCATCCTGAACTGAAAATTATTATTGCCTTTATCCAACACTCCCTGTGTAGCAGAGAAGTGGCGACACTTAAGTATTCACTCAAGTAAATTTTGAAAAATCTTTGGTATTAATATATTATTAAATTATGTAAATACTGTAGCTTCTAGTGATAAACCGATTGCAGATTTGAAATTAGCCACCAGAAATCATCCAACATCTGCTCAAAAATCTCATGCAACAGAAAAAAAAAATTCTAAAGTGTTATTAGTTTTCACAGAAAAATTTCCTGTACGTTTCATTTTTTCAGTTTTTTTATGCAAAATGAAACATTTATCTCAAACAAATTAAAGTATAAATTCAATATGATTTTTTTTTCAAAACATGTTTTGCTTTGGCAGTTTTCTGAGCTTATCATAGCTGAGCAATGTAGCATTGAATACAATATGAAGCATTTTGCATAAAATGCATACCATGATAGAAATTCTAAGACCAAATATTTAGAAACTTAGTTTTAAGGTTGTTTTAATTACATTTTCCTAAGCAAGTAGGCATGTGAATTATTGTAAAGTTTAATGAAAAATAGCAGGTTCATTTATTTATTAGAGAATAAAAATAATGAAAGATTGATTAGAATTAGATACAGCAAATGTCATCTATATATATATTTCTCTTACACGAAACCAAAAAAAGCCTCATTACAACTTCCCGAATGGCAACGTTAGAAAATCGACCAATGATTTCATCTAAAAATGTCACATGCCAAATCTAGCTGAGGTGACTCAACATATAGCGCTTTTAAAAACGGAAACAATAACCAGAGTGAGCATTATCAGGTTGTTCAATTCAGCTGCGGCAAAAATAAAAATAAACAACTTAAAAAATAAAAATGCTGTTGCCAGCCATAGAATTTTTTGAAAGTTAACTTAGCAACATAAATCAAAATTATGATACCTGAGCGCTTGACGTAACAAATCCTTCAATTCTATAAGTGTTGTATCGCCAAATGCCCAAATTAACAATTGCAATTTCAAATTAATATTGAAATGTACAGGTTTAGAATTTTCTACAGTGAAAAGTTTTCGGAACTTCAGTATTAAAAAAAGTATACAAAAGCTAGACGTTAAGAACGTGTTCAAAGAGCGAGCAAAGCGAGCATTGGATTGCAAAGCAATCCAAAATGAACTGCGAAAGCAGTTCCGGGGGTTGGTGAGCGCCAGCAAGCAGGGGGCGAAGCCTCCTAGTATTTATATAATTTTGTAAGTTCTAACTACCAAACTTCTCCTACTCATCTGAATCTTTTTTTTAAATGAAAAAATAAAATGGAATATTAAAAAAATGGAGTGTAAATCAGAAATGATTAAACAATTATCATTTAACTTTATGAATTTTTGTCCAATAAACCTTGTTTGAAAATTAAGTTTATCTCATAATGTGATTTTTTAACATGTAATTTTTTCAGTAAAAATATTCATATTTAATTTTATATGAATGTAATAGATATGACTCTGAGAAAAAACACAAATAAAAAAAAAAGGCTAACGAATAAAATGAAACTACATTTGGTCACATTTCTTAATGGATAAATGAAATTATCTTCAAAAATGTAAAAAGAGTTAAGATGCTAATTTTTTCATTCGCATCTCATTTCAAACAGTTCTAAATATTTTGCTTTTTCAGATTATTGATCAGAATAATTGATTGGGTAAATATTAGGATGTCTAAATTTTTTCATATTGGTCCTAGAATGGCTTTCACTAATGTATCATGATTCAGGCCTCTCTTATAGATTTAAAATTTTGGGTTATCTACCTTTTGTAATATTGTTTCTAGATAGAAATGAATCCAATATTGAAAGCCATTCTAGGAGCAATATTAAAAAAGCTAGGCATCCCAATAGAACTGATATTGAGCCAATTTTAAGCCAAGGTAAAATTGTTGCTGTTGCTTTTGCCAAAATTCCTAGAATAGCTTATTAAGTCCTTCTCATACAACTTCAAATTTAAAATCCTTGAAGATTAGAGAGCTAGTTAAACAATCAAAAGTTCCTCCTTTATGGTTTTTTTAATTATGAGTTTCAATGTTCAACTGTTATTCTCCTCTCTAAAATGATTGTTTAGTCTGCTCTTACATACAAACATTTGTTTTACATTTTAATTTATTGTTTGATGTATTGCTCATTGTAAAATCAGAGCAATTTAAGATAAAGTATTTTATTTTCCATTCTGTAATCTAACATTTTTTATAGTCATATAAAAAAATCTTTATAAAAAATGGATAATTTAAAATCAAATTTCATATTTCAAAAGCATAAAACATAACTATTTATACTCTACTGACAAAAGTTTTCAATTAAATGCTTTCTGTTTTCAGAACATTCTTAATATGGAAATTTTCTGAATTTCCAAGAGCTGTTTTAAGAACATTTAGAACCGTAATTTTTTTTAAAAACTAATTTGTTTACTCATGTAACAAATTTTATTTATCAAGCGAAGGAGGGAGGCTATTTATGTAACATTAATAATAACAACGGTCCGAAATGATTGTGTACTAACATTAAATTTCATCTGAAAAGTTTTACCCATTGAAACCACATTGAAATATTAATAACGTTTGTAACTATAGCTTCCCACCCTTATAAAAGTGTTTGAGCAGGTTAATGGTTCAATTTGCTTAGCAATTCCCAAGAAAATAAAATTATTTCATAACAGTAACTCTTAGTTGTTTAAATCAGACCAAAAAAATTTGAAATCATACAGGACTGTTTTAATGATAATTGGTGAAAAATTATGAAATAACGAACTGCAAGAATGAGATTAAAAAACTCATATTTGATCCTTTTTCAAACTTGTTTTTCCAGTTTGTATCTGTGCAATTGTTTTAAAAGTATCTAATTAAAATTGATAGACAAAAGGGTGACTATTTTTCTAGCTGAAAATTTACCTCCTAGAGCTAATGCTGGTGGAGACAAAACTATTTACCTGCCTTGTGATGTTGTTGTCATGAATGGAACTACTTCCTCTGATGATTATGGCATTGTCAAATATCAGTGGACTAGAGACGCATCTTCTCTTGCAGCTGGAGTGAGTGGAAATTCATATTTTTATAAGAACATTATTAAAATTGCATTTATTTATTTATCAAAATTTATTAATATTTTTCTAGAACTTTTCATGCTGAGTTTTGTATTCATTATTGCTTTTCTGAATGTTACAGCTTAGGGCGAATTCATATGGTCAGGTTATCTGCACACCTGAAAAGTCATGAATTTCGATATTGCACAAAATTTGTCATGAAATGTCATGATTTTAACTATTTTTGTAAAAAAAATCATGGAAAGCTATGGATTTAGGCTGCCGAAAAATCTAATTTTTAAAATGGAATCTTCCCCACTCCCCAAAATCATGGTGTTCCGAATATCTGTATTTCTAACAAAATCCCTGCTCACAGTCATATTTTATTGAAATTATTTATTATATTATTATTATATTTTATTAATATTTTTGTTATGGTTCTGCATTTTTGAGACCATTTTTTTCCTCTCTTTTTCTTAAAAGTACATTTTTTCTGGGTATTTATATTATAACAAAGCATTCTTAAAACTTTTTCTGAATTCTCATTGAATTTTTTCTTATCTTCACCACATTTTTTTGGAAGTCCAGTTATATGAAAAAATTAATTTTCAGCGTTTTAAGAATTAATGTTTTTTTTTATAAGTTATTATTATTATTAGCATTTTTATTATAGAGTGACATTATTTTAAAAGTGTTTCTGTTAGACATTTTTATTTAATTATCGTTTTGTCGTCGCTTTCTCTTGAAAATGTGGTAATATGAAGAAAATGAGATTTTTAGTTTTTAAACAAAAATTAAGAACAATTTATTTCCTTTTTTTTTAATTTTTGTTTTTATTACAGCTGTTATTGAGATGCTGCATTTTTTAAAACTGTTTTTGATAGACAATTTTATGTTTGAGTCATTTTCCCTAAAATTACCTTTTCATTTATTTTTTATCATTTCTTCCTTAATTTTTTTTTTTTTTTTTTTTTTTTTAAATTTGGTATTATTAAAAATGAGACTTTCAGGTTTAAAGTTTTACTTTAAGAATTAAAAAGTTCTGTTTTTTTCTTATTTCTATAAATTATAGTTTTTATTATAGTGGTACAGTGCGCAAAATAAAAAACATATCACCCTGAATAACTTTCATTCTAATGATCAGTTTTTCATGTACTGAGTGTCAATCTCAATGGTTCTAGGTAGTGACTTTAAATATGTTAATTAATAAGTGCTAACTATTAATTAAGTTATGAAATCAGACACAAAAATGTACTTTCTCTGACGAACATATTTATTTTAACACACATTGATTCCTGAACCTCTAAGTTGGGGTTGACAGAATGTTGAAAAAATTGGAACATAAATTGCGAGGCTAGAAAGCTATATAAATTTGGCGATAGTCCCGAAAAATGACTAAGTAACGTTGCCTCCACAAATGGAGTAAATTAAGATAACCATAAACTAATTCAAGAGAGCAATATAAAATTTTTCACTGTTGCTAAGCATCCAAGTTGAGACAATGAAAAAAAAATGAAATAAAATCTGAATATTTCTGATTTATATTTTCTGATAGCTCAGAAAGGTTTATTTATTAATAGTTAAAAGAAAAATACCCAGAACTTTCTAGGCAGCAAACATTTGTGGGCTAATTTCTGACTAAAAAGCAAAGATTGTTTTCTTTTTAATATTTGCAAATAAAATTTGAATTAATTATTCATGATTTTCTAAGATTTCAGAAATTGAGCACATGAACTTTTTATCTGGCATTACTGTTTTTTACATTATTTTTTACTTCATTTTTATGAGGATTCCATACTAAAATCAAATTTACATAACTTATTGTATTTATAAAAAAAATTGTAGGGCTAATCATTTTAACAGCTTTAATCTAGTCTTATAAGCAAGGAGATTCAAAGAGACAAAAGAGGTCCCTCATAAAATAAAGATATAAATAAAGGGTCTGGAAGAGATTATAATTATAATGTACATATGAAAGTGTAATATAGTTATCCTAATTTGCCATAGTTAACAGAGATTTTTTTTTTTGGAGTGATAAATAACAGAAATATTCCATTTGTCTTCAATAGCCCCCTCTCTCCTACATATTTATTTCAAATTTTAAGAAATGCACATTTTTTAGTATATTGAAATTTTTTTAATATTCCTTTCTGTGCTTATTTATCTGTTTGAAAATTTACATATTTGGTTAGCAAAAAAGGTTGTTTATATAATATGATGAGAAGGGGCTATTTTTAAATACTTTCTAGCTAAAAAGATATTTCATTACATATTAAAAGTATCTGATTTGATATTCTTAAAATGAGAGAGCTCCACTTTGTGTTTTTCCAGGACCTTTAACTAGAACTACATAATACAAATGTTGGAAATATTATCTCTTTATTTTGTTTATTTGATCTCTGTTATAATCTTTTGTAATTGGAATAGTTTATAGAATAAAATTAAGATCTCTATTTATATTTATATAAAATTCATGTTCTCATTAATTAAAGTTTTCTATTGGTCACTTAATTATTTTAGTCAGTAATTGAGGATTCTGATGAAACAGCTGTTTTGAAGCTTAGTGGCTTGATAGCTGGTCGATACCTTTTTCGTCTCACCGTGTCTGATCTTCAGGGTGCATCATCATCTGATACAGCTTCTCTTATAGTAAAACCTTCCAAAACTCTCCTGGATCATGTTGAACTAATGGTAAATGCTGATATCAAAAGTTTCACACAAGAGCAAGAGGTAATTTAATGCTCAATGGTTTAAATTCCCATAGTGATTTTATTGCTTGAAATTGTTAAATAATAGAAATATAAATGTAATTTTACCATCTATTGAGAAGTTTATAAATTGTTTTTTAAAAACTTTAAACAATATTGTGAAAAACCAGTTTTGAATGTTATAAATTTTTTGACTTACAATAGCAGAAATGCAAAACAATGCTAATTTTATCTTGATTTAGTTTGTAGTTTTTTAGCTTGATAGCAGCTTTAAAAAGTTTGTTAATAATTAAAACATTTAAAGTGACTTTAATGTGATACTTTAAACTCTTTAAAAGAATTTGAAAAAATAACTAAATTCCGTGGCACGACAACACATTGAAGACCAAGGCCTACTGTGCTCATCTCAGTTTTCTTGGGCTCTAGGGTGGTAGGCCTCTTGCCCCCCCTAGAGCCCAAGAAAACGGAGCCCAGTTCTGGTGTGGTGGTCCAGTTGGCTTTGTAAAATTTTTCTAATAAAATTAAACTTTATCTTATCTGGTAATAGGAAACTATTCTCTAAACTATGTAAAACTTTCAAAATATTGCAATAAAATAATTTATTACTTAAATATTATCTTTGACTACCTTGTTTTTTTTCCTTGAAAGACGAAATTAAATATTTCAAACCGATCAAAACTTTTAACGTCCATAAAATTGTTTATCATCAAATTTGAGAAAATGAACTTTTTAAGAGCCTGCCAGGTTTATATTCATATTTACAATAATATTTACCTCAAAATCATAATTAGTTTCAAATCAAATTTAAATCTAATTTATCAATTTCTATTACAGGATACTTTATTGCGGCAACTTGAAATATTATTGCATGAAGCAGATCCTATTAAAGTTAATTTAATAAAGTTAGATTCAGACCGTCATTCTAGAAGGTAAGAGAAGAATGCATAAATATTTGAAATTATAAGTAACACTTAAATGAATTTTTGATAATTCCTATGAATTTTTGATGATTCAAAAGTTTTGTTTTGTGTTGGCTGATCAAGCTAATTGAACTGACTGGAAGATTTTGCTAATATAAAGCAGTGTGCCTTGCTGAAAGTAGAGTTGCTGTATTATGCAAAAACAATCTTTAGCTTGTATAAGGCTGTAGAAAATAAGTCACAAGTCCCCTGAAAATAAAACAATTATTATTTTTCAAGAAATAATAAACTTGTTAAAAAGAACATTCCAATAACAAAAATAGCTATCAAGTGGATCAGTATCCAAACAAAAAAAAAAGGTTAACTCCGACAAACTACTTGTCAGGTGTTTACATTTCAACTACAATATTTCACCAACTTGTCACTTCAATTGAAGATTTGTAGGCATGGCATTATCCATAATAATGGTAGAAAAGATGTCACAGAAAAAATAGAACCTCAGAAGGGGAAAAATGGTTTCTTATTTCAAGATCCCCTCTCACCCCCAACAGG
The DNA here is from genome assembly GCA_949128135.1 of Parasteatoda lunata. Classification (NCBI taxonomy): domain Eukaryota; kingdom Metazoa; phylum Arthropoda; class Arachnida; order Araneae; family Theridiidae; genus Parasteatoda; species Parasteatoda lunata. Next base: position 101,547,291 of record OX421980.1, read on the forward strand.
AAGAGTTAGCAGAGATAACCTCCAGTTGATGCATATACAATGGATGTTATATAAACATAATTAAAATGCATTCAATACAATAAGTACAAGATTTTTGTACTAAAATTAAATAATAAAGATTTTATTTGCTGATATGAAGTGCTTTATGATACATGTATAGATGCACTATATTTTACTGTTAGTGTATCATTATTATTTCCTTTAAAACAAACTTAGATAGATATAAAACATATACATAGCTATGCACAATTAGCCAATCATTTGTGAGCCTACAATATACAGACATTCATAGAAATATACAATTACTCAATTACAACATATATATGTTTTTGATGTAAAAAGGATTACCTTAAATCTATATATTATTCATTAATTTCTGCTGTATAACACTCAATTGGTCAATTTAACTGATTATAATTGTATAAAGCTAAAACTTTCCAAAATTTTGCTCGTATTCAAGTTCTTGTAACAGATACTTACTATAAAGTAAGGTGTAGTGATTTCCACAGTAGTCGAGTTTATGCTTTTGCACATCTTTTGTTTTACTGACATTCGTCAAAAAATCTGTAAATAATTCATGTATCACAAAATTATCAATATAATTTCAGTTTATTTGGAAATTATTTTGTTCATCCTTACTATGTCTCTCAGTGTTTCTTTTTGCAAAGTTTACTAACTTTACAATGCTTACTTTTTAATTTTGTATTAGTAGGAAATATTCAAGATATAATATTCAAATTTTGAATTTTGTTAGTAAAAGAATAAGACTTTCTACGGTGTAAAAAAGATGACAATAAACTCTGAAAATTCTTGATATATACAGTACAGAACCTCTTATCCGGAAAACGAATTAACATGGTTCCCACTGTCTTTGAAAAACTTTGAAAGTCTTTGAATTTGGTTGAAAAAAATCAGGGCCCTGAAAAGTCCCTGAATTCTGCCATAGGGTACTTGCAAAGTACTTGATTTTTTTTTTGGAATTAAAATACTACTAGTTTTTCTAACAAAAAAGTAGTAAAATGATAATAATAAATAAATTCAAAGGAAAGTTATAGAAATTCAGATTGATGCAATTTTTACTGCTTGAAGTGAATAGGGGTTAAAGAAGATGCAAAATTTTTCTCTCCTAGATTTTTTAGACCAGATTTTTGTTCATCTCTCTGATGTTTTGAAAGCTCAAATTTTCTAGCAAATTTTAGGGTTTTGTAGTCATAGTTTTCAAATGATATATAGTGTTTCATTGATTCAGAATTATGTTCAATGTGTTAACTTCATTATTACGATAGGTTAATATTGTTATCCTCTTTGTTTTTTTAATTTTCGTATGAAGGATAATTACAGGGTATTCGCGCACCTGGAAAGTCATGAAAAATCACGGATTTCGGTATTGAACAAAATTTGTCATGATTTTAACTACTTCTTTTTAAAAAAACATGAAAAGTCATGGATTTAGGTCGCCGAAAAATCTAATTTTGAAAATGGAATTTACCCCCTCCCTCCAATTTTACGGTGTTCTGAATATCTGAATTTGTAACAAAATTCCCACTCACAGTCATCTTTGATAAAAATATAAAATGTTTTTATCCTGTTCTTTAAAAATTATGGTGTTCTTTCAAGAAATGAAAGAAAAAACATCATTTCTGGAGCGAATTATCTTTTAAACTTCTGTGATTTCAGAAATTTTGTTATTAATTATTCTTTTTTATTTTGTCAATTTAAAATTCTAGTTGAAGCAAGCAAGTCATTGGCGAATTTTTTTATTTCGAAATGAGAACAGAAAAATCAGGAATATTTCTTTCCTTTCCGATGAACAAGAAAATTATCTTTAGAATGTAATTCTGCAGAAAAAAAGAAGAAAGAATTATTTGCTTTTTTATTTTTTTCAGCTATTTTATTGCTTCAACTCTTTCTATATATATATATATTTTTTTTAAATTTAAAATCTATAAATATGAAGATGCAGAGTATAACAGTTTTGGTTATACCTATCATTTCAATTAATGTTATTATAATGCTTTTTTAAATTTATTGTTGTGTTTTTGTCGGAGAAAATAGTAACTTCGCTAAATCATGAAAAATTCTTGGAATTAGTCTTGGAAAGTCATGAATTTGAAATCCCCGATTTAAAATTCATATTATCCCGATTTAAAAACCATACACGCCCTTTCAATTTATAAATCACACATTGTGATACGTGATTTATGTAATCTTTGAGACTTACTTCACCTTTTTATAATTTTGATTTACATATAGTATATCTAAAACTAAACTAAACTCAGTGGCGCGACAGCCCATAAAGGGCCAAGGCCTACTATGCCCATCTCAGTTTTCTTGACCTTGGGCTCTGGGGCGCAGGAGCAGACGTTCCGGTTAGGAGGTCAGCCAAACGTGAAACCCCCAATGTTTAGTTCCCAAGCATGCTTGGTACTCATTTATCGACCCACTGAAGGCTGAGTCAACCTTGTCTGGCCTTAGGATCAAACCCAGGACCTAAGGGATCAAACCAGGACCTGTGGCACGGGAGCGTGGAGCACTACCACTCAGCCAACGGGCCTTCTAGATTCGTATAAATGCGATTTAAAAATTACACTTGGTAAAAATTACGCATATTCACAAAATTTTAAAAATCATGCTTCACATTTTATGGATATATTTTAAAGAAAATAAAGCTCGGCAAGTCTTAGTTAGCTATCTGTAAAATATTGTTCTACAATAGATTTTATTGTGTTCAAAATACATTACTGATATTCTGAAGTAACAAAGTAGAAAATTTGATATTAAAATTGAAATAGATATGTTAAATGGATATATTTTAATAATTTATCTAATTATATACATTTCCTGTAACCTAAAATTTGATCTAACATATTAAAAAAAAGTATTTATATTTCAATAACGGTGCAATTACACAAACTTGATCAATTATTTACTATGCTTGTTTAATGTAATATGCATTATACATTCATTCAGTTTCATTAATTTTAATTCACTTCATCAAATTTTTCATGAAAAGTTTCACTGATGCAAGTTTTAAATGCTGGCTAGTATCCTATGTCAATTGGAGTTTTTTTTTTTTTTTTTCAATTAGAATGTTTCAAGGTGATTTGAAACAGCAATGTAACTATCAACCATTTGTATTATTAGCTGATAAATTAAATAAAAAAATTTTTGTTGTCAAATAAACATTGTGATTTAAAAATATACAATTTATGCTTCTACGTAATTGTAAAATCTGGTTGACATGTACTTTAGCATATAACAATAATATCAATAGGGTCTTGAAAAATTTGATTTTAGGTCCTTGAAAATCATTGAAAAGTCGTTGAATTTTTTTTAAAAATTTAGTGAGAACCCTGAAATAACCTGGACAAAATTCAATGTATTTTCCTGCCATTCAAAAAAAAATACATTTTTTCCTTGTAAGATTTTAAGATTTTTCTTTCTTTTTTAAAAGATATTTACTTTACCATCATTTTAGAAATAATCATTAGTTCCCTACACTGTCAGGAGTTGTCAGAGTCTTCTACTAAATATCATCAATCATTCCCTTCCTCACCCCCTACTTTATAGTTGTTTCTTTTCAATCATAGCTCAGTGAGAAAGGGTGACTCATTGAACCTCTGTTTTCTTATCATCTGTCCTTTAAGCAAGGGAAGTCATAACTACCAGCTTCTCACAGGAGAAGCTGGTGGTTATGAGGGGAGCATCTTATCTTAGGGCAGGCCAGTTAAAACAAATAATTTTATTTGTCTTCTTTGATTCTTAGAAATCTCTTTAAGTACTCCCTACAGGAAACTCCTATTTTTCCTATTATTTCAGTACCCCTTGTTTTTTTCCTGTTATTTCCTACTTTTTCTTATTTTTTTAAAAATCATCTGTTTTTTCTGCTATTCCCCCTTTGAACATAGTAAAAGCCTAGGAAAGGGAATAATGACTCAAGGTCAAGTATTGCAACTGCACCTATTTTTCAATTCATTCATTTTGAATGGGGTGTGAGGAGGGAGCAGAACCTGGTGGAACATGAGTTCTTTTTATTATTTCAGCTGATGTGCCTGCTTGCCAATTAATGTTTAACTGAAGTGGAGGAGAAATAAAATCACTCAACTTAAAGATGAATAAGATTGTGATACACATGTTTTTCCTTTTGATTTCGATTATTGTTTTAACAAAATGTTAAAACCCTATGTTAAACTCTTCTAGAAATTAATAATCATGTGCCAGAATCACGGCGATATTGTCGCAAAACGTTAGAGAGTTTTTACAGAAAGATTTTTCATTTGGGAAGTAAAAAATTTTAAATTTCTTTGCTGCAGAAGTTTTTGAAAGATTTATTTTTTCATCCAGAATTATATTCAAACGATGTCTTTCTCGCTCATAGGCGGGAGAAAATGCTTGTGATTTTTCTCTTCTCATTTGAGTATAAAGAATAATGAAGTAAAAAATTTTGTTTGTTTTTTTTCTCTAGAAATTTTTGAAAGACTTTTTTCCCATCCAGAATTATTTTCAAACGATGTCTTTCTCGCGCATAGAAAGGAAAAGAAATGCTATCGCAGTTTTTCCATTTTCATTTGTCAATAATGAAAAATAATGATGTCAAAAATGGAGTGGATGGTTTTGAGTCTTGACGCAGGCAATGACGAAGTAGAAGATAGGGAGGAGGAAGATGAAAGCCAAGGGGCCTATACCCTTTTTTTTTTCATTTTACCTTTTTTGTTCATTTTGTATTAAGCTTGTATATATTTTTATTTCATTATTTTTTTTTCCTTTTTATCTTATTAAACTTATGTACTAACTAACGTTGTAAAAACTAAAGTTTTTATCTTCTTTTTAAAACTATTTCTAAATAATGTTTTTTTGCTTGGGTTTGATAAACAATAAAAAAAACGGCATTTTGTAGTGATTCAGAAAACCGGAAAAATCAGTTATCCGAAATAGCGACGGTCCTGATCATTCCGGATAATTGGATCTCTACTGTATATACATATAATTATGAGAGGTATATTAATAATATGCATTATTGAATTTAAAGGGTGATTTTAATTTTCACTGTGGAGAGAATTTCAAGTTTAAACAGTGGCCTTATAACTGGTGTAGATGTTGTAGCTCGTCTTAAAAAGAAGCTTCGCACTGACAGTTCTTTATTGGATGTTCAAGTATTATCTATTGATACAGTGGGTATGTTAAATTTTAAATACAGTTTTGTGACTTTAATGAAATTTAATCTGTTTAAGACATGTAATGTAAAAATTGCATTTTAGTAATATTTTTATACCCATTGCTAAAAAAAACTTAATTCTATTAGTTTGCCAAAACAAATGTTCTGGACATGGTAGCTGTGATCAATATACAAAACATTGTGTTTGTGAAGCTTTCTGGATGCAAGATATATTTCGCTACAACTTTGGTGATAAAGAAAGTAATTGTGGTGAGTAATATTTTTATACTTCCGGTTCTTTTTTTTTTTAAATGCCTTGTTATTTATCAGTTGTGTTTTATTTCATTTTTATTAATAGCAAAAAGCCATTCACAAATTGGTTTTAAAAAAAATGTGTGCCTATTAAGAAATCGTTTTTTAATATTTTAGGAGAGTATTCCTAGTTATCTTCCTTAAATATAATTATTAAGCTAAGCAAAAAACCATTATGGGATTAAATAATTATATTAGTATAATGTATTTTTGTTCTTACCCAGTAAAATCAATTCTTCTGAAACTAATCTGAGAAATTTGTCATTGCTAACAGTTAAATCAAGCGGCCCACAACTGGCTGCCATTACCCAATATAGCGCGGATGTGTCCAGGCAACCAGTACAATCAAAAACAACAGGGGTCAACTGTCAGCCTTTTAACCCCCTCTTTAGCATACATCACCCAACAGTGGTTAGCTTTGCGAATCAAATAATGGTGGCTGCATTTTATTTTCAGCCCGATATTACCTTGCTTCTTTCTATTCTTTTGACTGCATATAATTATGCCCAATTTGAACCACTAACTAAATGCCACAATTCTATGCCTTTTACTTTCCTCATATATATATGTATATATATATAAATATATATATATAGTAATATTTTGCAAATACAGTAGAGAACCATTTATCCGGTACCCAGATAGCCGGGAAATATTTTGCTCGGTTTTCCCGCCATTTTAAACTAGAACAATTGTGAAAAAAAGCGGAAATTGGACTCATCCTTGAAGTTGAGACGAGGAAAATTTTTCCCCCCGTTTACCCAGAGAAACGTCATTTTTTTCCGTGAACTTAAAGATCTTTAGATCTAGAGGTGGCAGGGAAGGGATCGAATGTTTATTTTCTACCCGTCAATCAAACTCAAAAGAGTGACTTGCTGATTTCGTTTTCTCTTTGATTTACGAGGGTGTGGGGAAAATGCGTTGCGCCTGCATATCATTGAACAGAAGATGAAAGAGAAAAATATATTTATCTATTTGACATCGATTAATAAAAATAAAATATTTTTCTTTTGAATAAATTCTGATTCTTTGGGAGTGCGGTATCATTTGCAAGTTTTTCTTGATGTGGAATCACATCTGCTTTTGTTAAGAGTCTTTTTTTTTTATTTTAAAAATATGAAAGGAGAATTGTTTATTAATTTAAACATGTGATTATTTTATGAAGCACATTGCAGTTTTGTTTTTCTGATTCCACTACGTTTGATATTTTTTTCTTTTCGCTATAAATTTCGCACTCAATTAATTATTTCTTTTTATTCATAAATTTTATCATTAGTTTTTTTATTTTTTTTTATTCCGTTGATCTTATTGATCTTGCCTTGTTCCGGGTTTTAATATTTATGTTAGTGCCTTTTTTAACTATCGTTTCGGTTCAATAATTTTCAAGTGTTGTTTTTATTTAGATTAATAAGTTTTCCTTTTATTTTATCGCCCCCCCCCCATATAATTAGGTATAAAATATATTGCGTTATTTAATCATTGGTTTTGTTTATATTAGTTAATTTAGGAATTGAAATTACTTTAAAAAATTTAATGTGAGAATTTTTTTTTTTTTAAACTTGTTTTTCTTGTCTAAACTTGTAAGTGTTTTTTATACTTTTAAATGTTATTTTTCTACCATTTTCTTTTTAAATTTAGGAGTGCTTTTCTTCTCTTACTTTAAAATGTGTTACACTTTTTTCTTGTAATTCGGGTTCGATAAAACATCGATTAACGACACTTTTTGGTCGATCCAGAAAACCGGGAAATTCAGACATCCGGGATAGCGATGGTCCCGAGCATCCCGGATAATTGGTTCTCTATTGTACATAATTAATATATTTGCAAAATAAAATCCAAATTTGAGACTTCTACTTTAATAAAAATCTGTTATTTAGCATTTAGACTAACTGCCTTAACAGTTACAAAATATTAAAATGAAAACTTAAGTTTTTCTATATCTAATAAAGAATGCACAGTACAAGTTTTAGACTTCTGTTTTGGTAAAAACAGAGTATTTAATATTGCTGTCAATTAGGCTAATTACCCAGATATTATAAATATTGAAATGTCACTTCAATTTTTCTATTTTTGCTATCAAGAACACATGGTCCAAATTTGAGACTTATCTGGGTAAAAACGTGTCATTTAGCGTTTACAAAATGTAAAAGTGAAAATTTATTTTTTTCTATTTGTCTCATGAAGGTCAGAATTTTTAGCTTTCACAGAAGGTGGGGAAATAATGATGAGTAAGTGAGGGAGAGATTTATCCAGTTTTGTCCACCTGGATTAAAAAGGTATATTTGCCCAATTTATCTTGGGGGTGAGACTTTTAAATCATTTGAGTTTTTTTCTCTACTTTACTTTATAAAATCTTATACATAAAGCAGAGCAATTGGCATCAAAGTAAGTATAACTATTCGCATTAATATTAGAAATCAACTAATAAAATAAATACTGTAATTTAAAAATCAAATACCTAATAAATGAAATAATCATTAGTTACTTTGATAATTAAATAATCATTAGTTCCTTTGATAATTAAATAATCTTTAGTTTGTACTGAACAAATAAAACAAGGGTTATTTTTGAGCTTAAAAATTAGTTTTGATCCTTTTTGAAACTGTTTTAATAGTTTTGGGTAATTAAAAGGTTTTGCCTTTGTCAACAATGAAGTTTTTGTTAATCAATGTTTTGATAAGCATCATTGTTTTCGTAAAACATAACCGACAAAATCAAGCCAGATAAAAAAAAATACTCTTGGTAGTGAGTGGGCTGGCATTAAAAAAATCAACCCCTCTAATGTTAAGAAAATAAGGATACTTCAATGGTTCTGAGAGAAGCTGATTACGATTTAGAATAAAAAGTTTAGCATTAAAAAAATTCGTAAAAGCAAAAATTAAGTTTTTTTCATAGTAAAATATATAAATAATGCTATTTGCTGTGTTATTTTAGTAAGAGACTCTTGCACAAAAATTTAACGTGTATTCACTCGTATATTCTCCCAGCTGTATTTCATAATGTAATTTACAATATTTCTCTACAATATCATACTATGTTTAAAGCTACATTTTTACTTTATTGTTTTCCTCCTGCATACCCACTTCTGTTGAAGATTAGTTCATTTTCGCTTCACAAATTTGCAACCCCTATTAGGCGTAAAAAGAAATGGAGTAAAGAAGAAAAGCGGTGCATGTGCAGGAATGAGCAGCAATTCCTATGAACTACATCACCCACTCCCTCTTTCGATTTATAATAGAATGTGTATTTGTAGAAATTTATTTTATATAAGAAAATAAAGTTTCTAAATTTGTCAAATCTGTGTTTAAGCATGATTAGTTAGATCCATTCTTTATTCTCGAATTTTCAAAATGGTACCAAAAGATTTCTTCTCAGCCTACATTACTTTGCACCAAAACCTATTTCAACTAAGTAACATGGGCAAACAAGCATTGACAAGCCCTGCCAAAAGTACAAGACGTAGAAGTCCAGAATATTCAGTTTCGAAGCTTTTTTCCTTCAACAATAGGAGTTACAATTTCAAAAGATTCCAAGATTTCTGCACCTGTGCCTTTAACAAGAGAGAATACTTTGACAAATTGTTAATTAAAGAAAACACTATTAATGCTGAAATAAAGTGGGCGATAACTTTTAACATCTCATTCTTCATTCAATGCTTTTAAAGATGTATCCAAAATATTCATGGATATGTTTAGCGATAATAAAATAGTAAAGAAATGAAGAGGAGAAAAAAGACTAAGCACAAAATAACTGAACGAAGAAAAAAATGAAATTATTAAATAAAAATTCATTACAATTTACAGAAATTGACAGTGAACTAACTAGGGGAAAAAACATCTTATGAGAAACTAGTAAACATTACTGAGAAACATTATTTAACAACTCTTTTTAAAGATTGTATTCATTAATATTTTTTTTAACTATAATTATTTTTCATAATTGTATTACAAATTTTGATTTCATTCTTGCTTAGTATTTTTTATCTTTTAAAATACTAAAGCTACATTAAATAATAAGTAATATTTTAAAAAAAATAAAAAAATAAGAAGCAATTATAAATTTTCAGTTCCTATAATTTGAAACTAAGGAAGGAGCTATAAAATTTTAATATTTTTTTGAGGAATAGAATAAACAGGGACAGTGATGACGTATTTCATGACGTCAAACCCCGCCTCCTTTCAAACTCGTTCCAAACATTTTTTCGAACGAACCATTTAAATGGCATTTCCTATGTGAATTTAAGACGGCAAGATTTTTAGTTTATTATTGAAATAAATAAATTTATATAGCGCTTCTAAGGGACTTATTCCTGATTTAAACAGTTTTCTTTATACGGGGTATCAGTAGATTTTACGAGTTAAGTGCATTAAATGCTATTCGCGTCAATATTTGCTTTAAGCGTCAATATTTTTAACTCTTGTTTCATGTTTATAATAATGTCTTATTTTATTTAGAATTTGTCACATATTCTTGACCTACATCTAATTTTTTTCTTTAGTTTTGGAAAGGCATGCATTGTTTTACAACGTTCTAAAATTAATTTTTAATCTATAATTAGATTGTATTTATCAATACTAATGTCTGTTTATTTAATTATGCCTGATGATTAAATTTGTAGTTATTGTAAACTTTGTTTGCTTAAGATTTTCTGATTATTGTTGCTAATTCTCATAAGCTTTAGTTTTTAACTACTAAATAGGAATAAATTATGTAACTAACTTATTTAATACGCATACATATGGTTTAATCTGCACAGAATTTTAGTTTAAACTCAGATTTATTTTGACTTGAGAATTTTTCTTGTTTATATTTGTCAACATCATTAATTAGTTTTTAACAGTAGTTTTATGCATTAATTTTTTTAAAAAATTAAGATATCTTATTATTAGATAATTAATATTAGATTATTTCTTAACGTAACTACCCAACAAGCACACGACTTATGGGCTAGTGAAGGGACATTGTCGATTCTCCAAAAATGCCATTACGGCGGGCTTTTCATCGCCGTATCGGTTCCGTTAATAAAGTGAAATCTGGGCCAAAATGAGGCCCAGTGCATGGCATTTTAGGTAAACTTCTGGCAATCGTTAAAGGGCCGGAGCTACTTTGTTGCCCTTGGATTGCTTTGCCATTTTTGCCTGTTAAATACCGGAAAAAAAAAATTTCCACAGAATAAAGAGAAAATTGCCGTAAAGTCTTTTATTGTACCTTTATCATGTCTTTTTTGCCTTTTTATCAAAAGCTGAATATGTTCACTGGCACATGTCATTGCCTCGCTTGCCGTTAAGACACCTTAACTGTAGGCTGATTAGAAAACGTCTATGCCGTTTTCGCCCGTATCGCACCTTTATTTCAGGTGCTTAGGCGAACTTCTTTGCCTTATTTGCCGGTGTAAAACCCTTAACTCACCTCACACTTGGTTCAATAGAAAACTTCAATGCCGTCCTTGCCGGTATCACACCTTTATGTTAGGTGTCTCGACAATTTTTTTGTCACTTACTTGCTTTTATTTGAACTTTCCTTAGCTTTAAATTTCAAAGACTTTTTTCTGCATGTTGTTGATAACAATTCTTATTTAGGGAACATAAATTGTTTTCTCTTACTCTGCTGATATCAGCTATAGTAATTTATTGTATTTTAACTTTTTATATTGTAATAAAACAATAACTGCCATTACATGCAAAAAATTTTATGCTAATATAAAAAGCAAAATGGTGGAAAAAATTGTTTAATTTATAATAAATTATCATCTAATGAATCTTCTTACATAATAAAATAGATTTCTTTTTTATTTCATTTTAATCGATTATAAATGCAATAACTTAAAAGTAGAAGCACATAAAAACATTGTGTGCTTGAGTGTTCACATTTTTTACACATTACGAAGTAAAATTAAATAAAAAATTTTATTCTAAGATAAAACATATTTGCGACTTAATGTATAAGTTATGAAAAAAATTGAAAATAATGCATTAATTACGCATAAGTTAAGAAAAAATATTAAACCTACAAATAGATAAACAAGATATATCAAATATTTTTTTTTTTTTTTTAAAAATACTGGGTACCTGTAAATAACACATCAATTTCTATAATTTTAAATAAATAAAGCAAGAATTTTCCCAAGAATAAAATGCTTAAATCTTAAAATAAAACATGACATTCAGTAAAAAGTATTATTTTATTTTATATAACAAATCAAAATACAAACAAATACATAAACACTGTACAATAACTGCACAATAATAAGCATTCAATTCCAGAATGAACCTAGTTTACCTGCAAAAAAATAAGCAATTTATTTTACTATAGATATATAAAATAATATGTACAGAAACAAAATATCTAATTAATTTCTGACTCATTTTAATTCTGGGTTAAGTTATACTATCAATTAATAATAAGTTATACTATCAATTAATCCTACGTTATAGAATTTAATATAGTTACTCAAACCACCTGTTTTTTTTTTTTTTTTTTTAATTTTTAATTTTTTTTTTTTTTTTATTAGCACGCATTGATTGTCACAAAAATAAATTTTAACTGATTGTAACAAAAAGTAATAATAGAACTAAATGAATATTCCAGTTTGTAATAAAACTAAGTATTATTTTTATAAATTTCCATAGTACTTTGTGATATCTATTAAATGTGTGAAATAGCGGATTTATTTGCATGGAAAAAATTGCAGCATCAAATATTAACTATGAATAATATCCTATGAATTAATAAAACAACATGGCTAAAATTTCTCTTTATAGTATTATGAGACAATTAATTAGTTTAAAAATAGAGAGAACTATGATTGACTTTAAAAAAGTTAAAAGTGGTGACCAAACTTCTTTACTTTAATCTCATCTGTTATAAACTATTAACTTTTAAAATGCTTCCATAAGTTAGAACTGCATTTTGTAACTACAGATCAATCCATTGAGCATAAAAATGTTGGAAAAAAATTTAATTTTCTGGGAATGGGAAGGGTTAATGGGAATTGATTTTTTTAAAAATAAATATGAATAAATGATTTTTAAATGTTTAGATATCGTAGCTTTTCTGCAAATGTATCTATGAAAATAAATTTATGTGGTGAAATATTCTAAAAATGCTTAATACAACAAATAGCGTCACCAAATTACTTTCCTGATCACTAAAGATAAAATTAGTTAAATAATGTGATTATTGAACAAAATAAAATAAAAAGCCACAACAACATTTTATCTTATTAAAAACACATGAGGCTTTGTTTCAATCAAAAGCATAAATAGAAATAAAGTTCTTGTTTGTCTAAAATTTATCAGTGTAAACTAATTTGCATTGTATTTTGATTTTACTTAATTTCTTTTTTAATATTTTCAAAATAACAAAATAATATATATATATATATATATATATATATATATATATATATATATATATATATATATATATATATATATATATTAAAAAACGTAATTTTTGTTAAGTAATATAGATTTTAGTTAATAAATACATAAATATTAAATTTTTAACTCTTTTAATATTTTTAATTAATTAAGAATAATTAAAGATAATAGTCGAAAGATGAAGAAAACTGAAATTATTGTACTAAAACTATTGAAACTAAAGCAAATGCTTCAAAGATATTGAAGATTATTGTATATATATATATATATATATATATATATATATATATATATTGTACATTATAACAGTACATAGCACTTAATATCAGCTATGTAATAAAATTTAAATTTATTTTAATAATAAAATTTTGATTATAAATTTTTAATATTTAAAAATTATGATAAGAAATTTACTTTAAAATAGCATATAAGCTATGATAAAATTAAATCATTTCACTAAAAGAAAATTTTCCCTGTAACAAATACAAGTAATTCTAATATGGGCATAATTTTTAAAAAACAAGCTAAAACTTTTTTAAAAAAAGTAAAAATTTAGGAAAGTACTTTTGAAAATCAAAAGCAGGTATTTTGATTAAATAATTTTTATATATAAAAAAATATATATATATTTCCTTATAAAAATAAAAATTTTCCTTTAAAATCATACACAATTATGTATTAATAATCTTAAAATATTTTAATTATACAAATTACTGTAGAAGAAATTATTAAAAATGCAATTCTACATATAGAATATAGTTCTACATATAGTTTTATCATGTTCTTACCTTCTTTTCTGTTGATATCCATTCTAGTTCATTCAGAAGTTTTCATTCTCACTCTCCAGTCTTTCTGGACTTTTCATGAAAGAAAGAAAAATAATTAAAATATGAACATGGAAAAAACTTTTAAAAATCAACAAAATAAAAACATTAAAATGAAAAAAAAAAAAAACTGCTTCGAACTCATTTCTATACAATCTACGAATAAGTTTAATTTTTAGCAGCTATTTTGTACATGCCAATGATTTTCTTAAATTATTATTATCTACTGAAGATCTTTCTTCTAAAATAATTACCATAGACAAATACTATAAAATATAGTTCAGAATTGAAATAGGAAATTTAGATAACTTAATTTAGAATTAGGTAAGATTAGATAAGTTAGGATAAAATTAAATCTTTTGACTTAAAAAATATTTTCCTCCTAACAAATATAAATAATTCTAGTATGTTTAAATTTTAGTCTGGTATGTGTATAGTATGTTTGTTAGTCTAGTATGTGGTCAATTTTTAAAAAAGTAAAAAATAAACTTGCAAGTTTTTTAGGAAAGTACTTTTGCTAATCAGAAATAAGTATTTTGATTAAAAAATTTTTAATGATTTAAAAAATTATTTTCTTTAAAATAATTAAAAATTATTTACTAATAACCATAAAATACTTCAATTATGCAAAGAATACCACAAATTATAGAATATAAAATAGATGCCATTTAACATTTTCTTACCTTCTTTTCTGTTGATGGCTATTTTCAGTATCTCCAGTTAGGATCTCAGACATTTCATGAAAGAAAAAAATAATTAGAATATGAAAAAACAGTTAAAAATCAACTAAGTAAAAACAATGAATTGAAAAAAATAAAACTGCTTCTAACTATTTTCTATACAAAATATCTGACAATAAGTTTAATGTTTACCATCTATCTTGTATATGCTCAATGCTTATTGTAAATTAGTATTAACTACTGATGATCTTGCTTCTAAAATAATTACACTAGGCAAATGCTATAAAATATAGTTCAGACTTGAAAGGGTAAATTTAGAGGACAAGTTTATATCTAAAGTAAAGAATAGAATTTAAAGTCTTAACTTATTATGCATATTTTTCTAAAATAGGGTAAAATGTGTGTTTAGATAAATGCTGCCTAATATTTATAATAAAATTACTTTACCAAATCAATCAAATATTATAAATGACAATCATTAAGAAAATAATAAGCTGTAATTCTTTTATAACATCACGTAGAATTAAAGTGAAAAATTTTCTTTTTTAAATTTTGTTTTCTAATTGAAGTTTAGAAAAAGAATAAGATATGAATGAAAAAAAATCAGGCATAACAGACATAGAAGTCTATTGGAATTATTGATACTAAAACAGTCCAATATATTACTTTTGTCCAGATTACCCTTAATTTTAGAAATAAAATTCCTTGCGTTTCCCATTATAATTTCAAAAAATATTTAGATTCATTTTTTGCACTACATAGTAATTATCACATATATATATACATTCAACAGTCAATTAAAGTTACTTTTTTTTACGGAAAATATGTCAAGTATAACGCTTCTTAAAAAATAAAATTTCAATAGGTGAAGGTTCAACAGGAAGACATTTAAAATAAACAACTCTATAAATGTTAAGATAGAGATCGAAATAATATATTAAGAAAAAGACGAATAAGATTAGATAAATAGTATAAGAAAGAATTAGTTAAGTAGTCAGTCAACAGATTTTAAACATTATTAAGAAAATGTTATTATTTAATACAGAAAACTTAATACTATGAAGAAAGAAAAAATATTATGCTGCAGATATTTATATAACAGTATTTTAAATAATTTAACAATCTTTTAAATAATTTATAATAAATGCAAATATGTCACAGTAGATTTCTTTCATGGGATAATAAAGTAGATGTTTATCTTAATTATTTTTAAGAAGACATTTTAAACAAATACTTTTGCAGATTGAATTATGCGTTATTTATTTTTTAAAATTTTTTTTAAATTCAAACATTTTTTAAAAAGCATATTTCAGTAACAGTAAAGTAATTTCCTAATTTTGTTAAAAATTTAATCCTAAATTGTACCCTTAATATCAAGACTTGAGATATTCTTGCCTTTTATCATGCAAAAAAGCAAAATATAACATAAATAAAAAGCAATTCTAAAGCAACAAAAGCAAACTTAGAAATACAGTTTTCCCAGTTAATTGATTCTGAAAAATATTCGAAAAAATTTAGAACTGAAAGCAAATGTGAGACGATTTTTAGATTGTTAACCGTTTTTAATTTAAAAAAAAAAAAAAAAACTCTGATCAGAAAATTATTAAAATTTAATTATACGATAAACTAATAAAAAATAAAATTGGAAAATTTTAATACTATTTATTATTCTTTTTAGTGGTCAGAAACATATTTGAAGAAAACCTCTTAGGTTTTATTTGAAACAACAGGTGAAACGCGCCGTCAATACTTAGTCCTGTTAAAAAATGACTACCGATTTTTCTAATAAATTAAATAAAGTAATTAAACTAAGAAAGTAAATTTATTTAAATAATTATTAAATTAATAACTTTTAAAAAAAAATAAAGAATAAAAGTGCACTTAAAATATAACATGAGCTAAGGAATAAAAGTTTGTCCTTACTTGTCCTTAGGCTGTTGTGGATCGCATTCCTGCAATAAAACAGAAAGACCCCTTTTGAAGTTGACCATTTTCATCTTTTATCCCACTTTTTCAAATTTTTTGGCGACCATTGAATCTTTTGGCCTCTGGGGTACGAGTAACGACCACCTGGTTGAAGAGAGGAATATTTCTTAGAATCGGGGGAGGGGGGTTTAGAGTGCATAGCGTTCGCTTTCCCTTCTCTTTTTCCCTTAACTTGAGGGAATGGAAACAAGGTCACTTAAGCGATTCTTTTTAAAAATACGTGTAATGTGATTTCAGACAGTAATATGTCCTCAAATTAAGACCAATATTTATTTTTAAATTATTAAAAACAATTTCTGGTGTTATAAAGGAAAAATAAATTAAATAACAGAAATATTTAGTTAACCACCAACGATAAACGAACTTATTGTATTAAAACGTATTTGTATGTTGTTGTTTTTTTAGAAAAACTTTTATACTTCTACACTTGGAAATAATGCTTACATAAATGTTTTGATTTGCTGTGCAGAAAAATAAAATTCTGTTTCTCTATAAGATTAATATGTTTTATCAATATATATTATTAATTCTTTCTGTAAAGAAATTTTTCCATGCGAAAATTGAAAAAGGAAAACAGGGAGTCTCTGACTCACCCCGCTTCCGACCCGAGTAATTGTTTCTATTAAATCCTTGTTTTATTTTTTTCCCTTTAAAAAGCAATATTTTAAACTAAAATACAGAATATTTTGCTTTTAAAATGTACAAGTGAAGTAGCGTTATGTAAGAATGTTTTGTTAAAATGCTAATCGTAACGAATTCGAGGACTACCTCAACTTGTAAATTATCATCTGCACTTTAAAGAAAATTTAACCTAAGGAATACACATTGTGTATTACAACAATAAAACAAGAAAAATTACAGAGAAATTATTTTATTTGTTAACGAGAATTTTAACAGTTTAAACTGAGAACACTTTTTATCGTTAAGTTTATTTATTTATTTATTTTTAAAAATGTCAATATAACTGTTAAAATTTATATTTTGCAACATACAAATTCCTCTCTCTCTTTCGCTACTCTTAATTGACAATTCAGTGCGAGCTTACAAAATTAAAAAAAGACAAAGATCTCCTGGCAAAAAAATAAATTTTCTACAAAAATGAATAAACAGTGAATATTTAAAATATACCTGAAAAAAAATCACGAATGAACACTTTAATTAGCATTAGCTTTCAAACAAATTGGAATTCAAAAGAAAGTTCGTTTTAGGTTTACATATAAAAATGGCTTTTTTAGCTCATCAAATTTTAACTTCATAATTACATTTAAGTGGACAATACGAAGAAAAAAATTCGGTAAAATTACCGAACTGTATAGTATTGACATTTCTGGTTTTTTTAAAAAAAAAAACAAATAATTAAAAAAAAAAACATTAATTTGGGTATTAAAATCAAAATATATCCTGTATTTAAACCATTTATTTAATAAATTTTCTATTCAAATTGTAAGGGTTTACCAGAAATTCTGGTTTTTACAAATACAGTTCTTATTACCACACATTTAGTAAAAAATACAAAACTGAATAGTTAATTTTATTGAATAAAGGCTAATAAGATGAAAATACTCTTACCATATTTTACCAAAATTTAACAAACATTATAAAATTTTATTTTATTGTTAACCTAAAACATTACCGAAACACTTTGTTAAAATTATCGAGTTTTCGGTGTTTCCATAGAGCTAGAATTATGGTAAACTTAGCAATATTTTGGTAGTTTTGATCATACTTTTTCTCAGCTTACAGATCATCCAAATATAGTATTTTTTTTACAAGTATAAGAGTTAATAATACTTATTATCGAAAGTTAAATTTTCTCTGTATTTTTTTCTATAAACCATAGTAATTTCAAATTTTAAAATCTTGTTGTTTTTGCTCAGTAAAACAAAATTTCAATTCTGTAAAGAAATTTTTGTGTCCAGCAGAGCGGCTCATACGTTATTTTTTAACACTAAGTGTAGGAGTTAAAAATTCTCTAACAAATTAGCGATCAGACATTTTCTTTATTCCATCATAATCCCTCTACACTTCTCTACAGTCCATTGCAATTTGATGTTTCTAAAGCTTGTAGTTTTTGCTCTACAAAACAAAATACAGATAATAAAACATAGATTGAAGTTGACAATAGTGCATATGGCCTAAATTTAACTCTTGAAATAGAGGCGTTGGCTAATCCCCTACGATTTTTTAATTTAGAGAGAAACGTATGGTATTGTAACGTATTATTATTTCTTTACTCAAAGAATTATAGAGTTTTCCCCCCTAAACATTGCCCGTTTATAAATTTTTCTATATTAATTCAAAATTAAATAAAAACAGTGTACATTAATTATTTTTTCCTTCTGAACATTTTAGCTAATTTAAGAAATGAAATACGGTTAGAAGTTTCTGCGTTAACTCATAAAAATTAAGACACTAAAAAATTTAAATGTATGAATTACAAAAGATCTAACTTTTAATACTTTTGTGTCCATATTAGAGAAGAATTTGATTTTACTAATTTATGAAGATGCGAAAGAAGAATATTTAACAATTTCAGTACCGTTAATTTTTCTTTTATAGTTTTCTTTTTATATTTTAGCTTTCTTCATTATTGCACGAACCACGAAATGTAGCAAATTGAGTAAGCTACCGATTTATTATATGAATTTTTAAAATTAAGGAAGGTTGAAACTGATTTCTCGCTTTATAATGTTTTTTTTTTCCTACACACAAATATATCTGTTTATAATTTTAAAACACATGCATGAGAATGAATTCGATTTATTTGAATCATTTACAAATTCTTGACTGTTCAGATACAAGGGGGATTTAAAAATCCAAAAAAATGTGAAAAAATTATGATGCTTTAGTTGTACCTATAAAGCATAAAAAGCGAGACTCTCTCCATTTTTAACAAGTTATATTACTAATCAAATAAGAGATTAATATTGAATCAAAAAATATTTTTAAAAAATTAGAGTTTATTTATGTATTTATTTTTTATTTACTTTTGTAATTTCCCACATCCGGTTGAAAGACTCTTGTTACATAAGAAATAGAATTTTGGCCTGTAAAAGATTTTTACTGTGTATTGCTTTTCGCAATTTACGAAATATGAGAATTTTGCGTTTTTCTGTTATATTTTTGTTTATTTATTTTTTTAGAAAAAATAAGTAGTTCAATTAAAAGCTTATTGCAAACAATTGAAAACAAAATTGGTTTTATGAAAATGTTAAATAATAATAATCATCAGCAATATAAGGAAAGAAATCGGAATATAAGGAAGAAAGGATCGATTCAAAACATAAAATAATAACAAAATATTGGAAAAGTCTAAAGTTCCTCAAGAATTCTGACCCCCAAAGGGGTGGGTTGTGAGAAACGCATAACCGGACATCGTTAACTTCTCAATTTACCATACACTAACAAAGAGAGGAAAAGGATCTCTTTTTGAAACAGCTACATTCCATCCGCTACTCGTCCCCCTCAAAGCAAACTGTAACTTAATTCTAAAATAAAGGTCTTTACTTCTTTTAGCAACAAATATTTTAATATCATGAAGGGCACACAAATACACTTACAAACTCCTTTTCATACCTGAAATTCTATTGCATAAAATTGACCATTAAAATTCTTATGATTCTCTTTTTGATATAGACTTTACATTTAATATATGCAGTAAAAAATCGTTAGTTCTTACCACGTAGAAAAGTGCTTGCATTACAAACTACTAATTTTAGTGCAATAATTACCAATAATAATTCAAATTATTATAATTTTATCGAAAACTATTTAAATCAGCACTAATTCGAGGAATTAATTATCATGATGGGTCGTGTAAAGAAGAGACAGTGAGTAAACTTTGTTTTTGTTTTTACGAAAATAATTCGAAATAATATTTTCATTTAATGTTTGTCATATTAGTGTAAAGATTAAAGTGTTAAAATTCTGAGTAGGAAACTTAAATCCTTTAACTTTCTATTAAGATATGTTTACTGGACTGTTCTAAATTGATTTTATGGGGATATTTATTTGAGCTAAGTCAAATAAAGAATGAATAAGTCAATGCGGCAAAAGAATTACTCAGCGTAAATTACTAAACGTTATGTTGAATTACAAGTTCTTCAAAATAAATATTCTACAAAAAATATGCATATAAATTTTTTTTTTATTATTATTATTATTTTTTTTTTTTTACAAAATAAGGAATAAAAATTTAACTTAACTATGTCGTATTTGTTAAACTTCTTTATTCCTACTATAATTTCGAAATTTATTAAATTTAACAGTAAATAAACTAAGAATAAGTTACTAGATATCAGATATTATTTATATAAAATTTTATTGAAAGATTGGTTTGAACTGTTTTCTAAAAACAGAATTAATCCAAAAAAAAAATAAGATTATTAAAATAAAAAATTAAAAAAAGTGTGTGTTATTAAGAGAAAAAAATATACTATACAATTACAATTTTATTCGTTAATAAAATGATTAATGAAAGTTAAAGAATACTATTTGTTTAATAACATGAGAGAATTGTAATTGCACTATTCCAATCACTGGATACCCATTGATCATTTTTTTTTCTTGGATAGATTTTTTATAAGGTCGTCATAAATTACAAAAGGTGTCTAAATTAATTTTTGTCCCTTTGTCAGTCAATGGGCTATATTGATTTTTAATTCCAGCCAATATACGTTTCGTAGAACAATACAAAATTCTTTTCTTTCTTCAGTATTAATATTTATATAATAATTGCTGCCAAAAAGGAGAACAATAGTTGTGTATAAGTTAACTATAAAAAGAATATAAAATTGCTTTAAAGTAATTTAATGCAACACTATTAAAAATACACTCTGGTGAAAATAAAAAGAAAAAACTCAGTCTGTAAAACAATGAATTCCAAAAATTTCAAAAATTATCTTCTTTATTTTTTATTATATCATTTCGAGATGCTTTTTGATTTTCGAGATGCTATCATGGTTTTTTTCATGACTCTTAGAATTCTTTACTTAAGATAATAGTGTTGAAGTTAATCTAATCGATTAAATTTGTCTAATCGAAAAGTGCGAACGCATGAGAACCTAGAATAATAACATTAACACTGACCATTTATAAATATTTCTTTTTATATAAAGTTGGAAAAATAAACTGTATTGCTAAATTAACGTGAAACGAGCAGATATTAATAAATTTCCTTCTCTGTCAGAGAACTGAAAAGGTTTCAAAAGATGTGTAGGAAATTGAACGGAGATTACAATGGAATTAAAAAATAATTCTAAAATTAAGTCAGGATTATTTTTACTCTTAAACTTGTTAGAAAAATAACTCGTGGGCCGCTCTATGGCCTCAAGAATTCAGCTGCAGAAGTTAAATTTGGTATGCTGAAAGTGCCAACTTTGTTTATAACCGTAACATAAGAGTCTTTATTTCCTTTTAGAAACTCTTATTTGTTTGAAAATTATTACAATTTAAAAGGTTCCTTTTAATTTTTTCTTTAACTAATAAATATTTATCGATTGTTGTGGAAAAAGTTTTCATTTACGCGATTTTCATAATATCCCTCTTGACTTAATATTAAAAATAATAAAAATAAAGAAAAAAAATATTATGTAGAAAAAGATTAGGTGTTGCCAAATATAAAACTTCGACATTTCATACCGACATTTGAAAATATATGTAGAATAAAGAGAAATAAGAATTGTTTCCTATATGATCTGTTAACAAGAAAAAATTACTTCAAATTTATTCATTCTTCTTATTGTGTCGCACATTCTGCCTTTCTAAATGTAATTTTTTTAAGCACAGTTATTTATTATTCAAATCCAGCTATCCTTTTTATTTTGTTACAATTAACAAGTTAATATAATGAACTTAAATAAAAGTATAATAATTTTATATTAAACAAAAAAATTTTAATCAGGAAAAAAAAAAACTTTTAAGAACATTGTTGAGAATGGTTTGTGCCCAATGCCTCTAGTTCTGAGAGAAAAAAAAAACGAATTTGCGCGCTGGCATAAACTGCTTTTTGCATAGAACATCTTCAATGTGTAATAACTCTCGGCGAGACCGTTTTTCCTTGTTTTTTATTTGTCAAAACTTAGTAATCCTTAAAATTCAACTGCTGGCAATCGAATCGTAATTTTTATTTAAAAAAGTGGAAGAAAACGATTTGTACTTGATCTTCAATTATTTCAAACTTGATGAATAAGAATCAACTACAGGGATTATCGAGCGTAGCGAACAGGTGACGGTGCCTCCATGTAGAAAACAAGGATACATAAAAAAATAAATTGTGTCGAACAACTATTATCAGTAAGCGTATGATTAATATTTAAAATCATCTCTAAAAAGGAACTGTAGAAGCTGATCAATTGATAAAAATTTATCTGCTGCAGTCAAGGTATAAATTAACGTCACTATCTGAAAAACATTTAATATATTTAAATATTTGCATGTTTACGAACTATGACCTGTTTTTGATTTTTTTTTAAATTAACGTCAAACTTTAACCGGATTTCAATAAATTAATTCTAAAAGAAATGCACTCTTTAAAAAGAAGGTATGAAAATGATTCGTTGGATTCATTTTGTACTATGAAAATTGCCAAGTCGATTCGGCAGCATGAAATACTATTTCAATTTTCACCAGTTTATGGTTAAAAGAGATCCACTTAGTTCTAATTACATAATCATTCAATTTCATCTAAATAGTTATGCCTTTTCTAAAATATTGATTTGCAAATTGACCGTAAGTTTAAAACTATACCAACAGTTTAATTGGGCAAACAAATAAAATTTCGGTTCTCTTACCGTTATTTTCATATTTCAGCCATATTTCTGCTATTATTTCCTAAGATTTAAAACACAGCACAATTTTAAAATCTGTTAACCCAAAACCCCTTGTGAGAAAAAACAATGTTTTTAATTCATGTATAGGAAACATTTTGCAAATGACATTTGAAAATGATTAAATGTGTGTTTATTATTTTGTATTGTTATGTTTCTTTCATTTTTCTACAACTAGGGAACATTACTTTAGAATGAATAATTTTTCACACAATGCATTTTTATTTAAATCTTATATCGACTTCGTAGAAGAAAAAATCGGTAACTTTTTTTAAATCATGCTATAACTTTTGTATTTTTTCCAGCTTTAAATACGATGCTATTTTTATTAACACTTGAATTGAAGTATGTGATGAATGTAAGTGTAAAGAAAGATTGAAACAGAGAAGTTTAATGTTTAATTTTGTCTAATTTGCTATTAAAAGAATTGAGTTTTAAAATAAAACTCAATAACGCAATTCTGCTTTTAAATAACTATTCCGCTATTTAATTGGTTAAGGCAATATGCAGTAGAACATTTTTTTATTTATGTCACATTTTATGCTAGAACAAATAGTGCAGACCCTTGCCACACATGAATGATAGATTTGCTTGACTATAGTAAGCAGAAACTTTTGTTTGAGGGTTGTGCTTGGGAGGGGGGGGGGGTATATTGTTCCCTCAGGTGGTTATGCCTCGATTCATTCTCTGTACAAAAAGCCGTCCAAAAGACTGTCATTTTGTGTAAATTGGCGAAATTCTATCAATGTTAAAAGAAAGGCAACCCTACAAGACCCTACACTTTATATTTTCTGCCATCTATCGGCAGGACTCGAAAACACGTCTAAAATAAAAAAATAAAAAACAGCGCCATCTATGTATTGCACTAAAAACAGTTTTTTTTCCTTAATGTATATAAACTATTTAAAAAATAAATATAATGCTGCATGAAAAAATATTTTTGTTATGCAAATAAAAAATAAATATAATTAACATTTTGAAAGTAGAATTTTTATTTTTATTTATATTCTGTAATATAAGTTAAAAAAAAAAAAAAAAAATTTTTTTTGCTTAATATTTTGAAGTTTAATTAATAAAAATATCCAAATGTAATTTTATTATTTAAAAACGTATTTTTAAGAAAAAAATTTCCTAAACAATTATTACTTTCAAGTATTGCTTAAAAGTTTAGGAGAAAAAAAGTTATTTACTTTATTAGACTAGACATTTGCTATAACCAATCAGAAAATTTAAACACGTTTTTTTTAAAATTCAAAATTCTTAAGACCATTTAAACTATTTTGAATCCAGTTTTTAATAAGTAAGTGATTAAACTAAGATATTAAGTTTAAAATGAATATTAAAATATAAAAAAAAAAAAAATAAATAAAAAAATAAAAAAAATAAAAACAGTTTATATAAATGAAAAGTTTACTATTTAAAATGGTATACATTCATTATTACAAAATACTTAAATTTTAATAAAAGTTAGTAAATTAATGTAGTAAAAAAGCATATTTCATTAAAAATCCTTGCTCTAAATTCAAGATATTTATAATTTCAAGAAGGATTTAAGCAATTTAAATTTTTTTTTTCTTTTTTTTTTTTTTATAAATAGATTTTTTTAATTTACATGAATTTTGAACTTACCTATTCATTTTTGTTTTAAAGAAGGTTTAAAAAAGGAATCATAGTCTGGAAAAAATTTATGTTAATTTCATTTGGGGCTTACAGTAATAATTTTTAAGCGACTAAAACATAACCAATGGGAAAAGTTTCCATATCGCTTCTTCCTAAAATGCCAAAATACAAACTATAACGGACCTTTAGCCTTTTACTGCTATCATATAAAATTACTACTAGATTTTTTTTTTACCATGAATTATAAAAATTATAGATTTTTTGTTGAATCCTTTAACGTTGAAAATAAATGTATCCCTTATTCAATAAAAAAAATAATAATAAGTCTTCAATAAGAAAAAGTCTTCAATAAGTTTTTCTTAAGTGCACGTTTAATACAATAAATTTAACAGAATTTTATAATAAACAATAGAAAAAATAAAAACTTTTTCTCAATGAACAAAGGAATTGTTCTAGTTATAAGTATTAATATGTATTTTTAAGGGAATATGCATTAAATTTTTCAAGAAAGTAAGAATATATTATATTTCAAGTTAAAAATTATACAGAAAATGATTTCAAAAATAAAAAAAAAAAATAATTATATATATTTATTTAAAAATTGTAATAAAATTTAAAATGATTATTTTTTAATAAAATTATTATTTTTAAATATAATAGGTAATGCCACAGAAAGTATATTTAGATTATAGTAAAATAATAAAATTTTAGTTTTTAATATTCTATGTAAAAAATTAGCAGTTTTCAAAGAATAATAAAAGTTGCTTTTTTCCTCTCAAAAAATACGTTTAATGTTTTATGGATTTTTTTCCTTTCTCTTCTGATTTTTTCAAATTTTTGAGCAAAAAGCACATTTTTTACCAACTCTCCATCTATTCATTATTAATCTATTGTAACATTACAATTAATTAACGGTATACAATGAAGGTCCTGTAACTAATTAAGTGTAAGAGGCCAAACAACGGTATAAAATAAAGGTCCTGTAACTAATTAAGTGTAAGAGGCCAAACAACGGTTTTATTTTTCGGGCCTGTATAAGTGAAGAGTTATTCCGCCTCTTCCTGAAATGCCTCAAAACAAACGATAAAGGACCCTATTGTACTTGCCTTTTGCCGTTATCCTACCTAGAATGCCAGCTTACGGCCTTACGTTTGCCGTGAGGTGTGTGTTTACTGGGTAGTGTAGTGTTATGATAGTGCAGTGTAGTGTTATGTTAAAAGGGTCAATACTATGTTTAGTTTCCAGAATTTTAATATATAGAAAAGCTAAATTAAAGCAAATTTAAGAATTTATGAGAATTTATTTTAATTAATTAAGATTCTTAATTAAAGAAAAGCATTAAAAAGCTTTAAATTTCCTATATTTTTGTTTTAATTTCAAGTTCTATATTTTGTTTAGACGACAAGATAGGGAGCCATCAATAAGCTCATTTATCATCAATTTGTCTTAAAATCTCAGATTCCTATTTTATACGATAAGAAAGTGCAACATGAATTATTTTAGAATTCTTTAAAACATACTTATCCCATACATAAACTTTTATTTAACATTCATATTTATTAATCTATGTATTCAGATAGGTGTTTAAATTTTACTTATTTAATAATATTAATTTCAAATGCATTTCAAATAAGTATAATTCAAATTTGTAAGAAATTTTTTTATTTAGAAACTTAACTCTTTTTTAATTAATGTATGTATACATATTTAGTTATACAGCTTTTATATTTGGCAAATGTTACTGTTATCACTTTTTATGGAATAAAATTTGCATTTGACAGTCTAAATCAAAATTTTTTAAATTACCTTCATAGTAATATTTTATTTGTTACAGTGCTTATGTTGAACGTAACATTCAAGTCACCATTATCCAAATTCATTTTTAATTTCATAATACCTACAGTTTAATTGGTTGTAAATAAATTTTAAGACCTGTCAACTCTCAAACTTTTGTTTAAGTTTTATATAATTTTTTTTTTTTTTACTTTCTATCATTTTAGTAAAATTACCAATAAATTTGAGCTATTTTAAAAACGTGTATCTTAAATGTTTTATAATTTTCACTAATTTATCTTACTTTATTCATGCTCCTTACATAACTTTTTAATTTGTTTTAAAATTTTCATAATTATTTACAATTAATAAGTAGTCTCAATATTATAAAAAAAATTGATTTAATATAATATACATATTTTAAGAAAAATTAAACATAAATTAGAAATAACATTTTCCAAATAATAAAAATTCACAAATTTCCGATTTCCAGATTATAAATAGAATTTATATGGTAAATATTAAATACAAATTCTCTCAATCATATATACAAAAAGTTAGCTTCTGCAGCATTTTCTCCTCTTTCAATAAATTTATGTTCATCAGAGAAAAACTTTACGATATGGAAGAGCTTAAATTACACTTTTTCTTGCCATTTTCAGTGGTTAAATTCGACTCTATATTAATATATTCAAAGATTTAGTTGACCCACTTTTAACTACATGAGAAACGCCATAGTGTTTGCTCCGTTCAGAACAAAGTTTGGAACGAGGAGAGCTAGTGACGTCGTTGATGACGTAGGACTAACCCTGTCTATTGTGAGTCAAAATTATATCTGTGTTTACACATTTTCAGTTTATTTGAAATATGTTGAAATCATTGTTTCTAAATGTGAATAAAATTATTTTTATAATATTTCGATAAATTAAATAGCATTAACTAGTGAAACTTCTAGTAATACGTGATTTTGTGTTTACTGTCAAAGGGACAGAGAAAATTAAGGGAATTCATTTTGGAAATTAGTGCAGCAATCCTGATATTATTTCTAACCATATTTGAACCAATTTTATTTGCTCTGTTGAGTGTCACATGTTAGGGAATCCAACAGGGGACCAAAGTTTACTCAGAAAAGGCTCCCGATGTACATGGCTATACCAAACTTGCTGTGAGCTAACCATCTCTGGGCCAAGTTATATGCGGGTAATATATTAGAGTAAAAAATGATATAGCGATGTGATAAATTTCTGATAGAATGGGTGAGTGTGAATTTTTTTCCATAATGACAAGCCATACTCTCATCTTTTATTGATTAGAAATTATCTTATATTCGGTATATTACAAAATCAGAGACCATTTTAACACAGCAAACTATTTTTGAATTTAAACCAGAATTATACACATTTTTATGGTAAACCTGGGATTTAGTTTTTGAAGTAGGGTAGGGACTGTCGATGTGCAGCCGGCAAAAGCCTTTAAAACCAAGGGAAACCTTTTTTCTTTTATTTTAATAAAAAAATGTCGCAAGTTTTGAATTGCACATTTCGTTCATCACTTTTTGATGAGCTTGGTTTGAACAAATTTCAATAGTAAATCTATATTGTTTTTTTAGTTGTTATTGCTCTGGAATTCCACATGCTTTTAAAAAACCTAACATTTCTAATATGATATTAGGATACGCTAATTTTAAGTTTCAGTAATCACTCTTTGGCTAGCTTTTTGCTTACCAAATTCATCATATATCCAAGTGTCATTTCAACCGTTATTGTTGGCAAACTGCCAATTTCCATGTGGTTTTAATGCAATATTCGACTTTTGAGTTATGAATTGCGCATTTTATTAAGCACTTTTTGATGTACTGCATTTGTATCAATTTCATCATATATTCTTAATTATTTTTCGGCAGTCACTTAGTTTTGAAAATCTTAATATTTTCAATACGATATTATTAATCCCAAAGTTGAAACATGCTTTTAAATAAAAAATTTTTAATGTGCTTTCTTTGTTTCGATTTTATCATAATTATAGATTTTTAAGGCAGTTTCAAATCATACAATTAAATAACCACTTTTTGATGCACTTTATTTGTGCATAATCTTTTTTTTTTCAGAAGTTATTGCTATGCATTCTCATGTGGTTTTAAAAATTCCGTTAGTTTTATTATGACATGTAAATTTTAACTCTAGCATTTAAATAATTAGTTTATTGATTTAAGATTTGAGTGCTTTATTCCTGCTGATTTCATTGTAAATGTAATTTTTTTAAATCGTTTTTTGGTAATTATTTCCATGATTTTGACAATCCCATTATTTTCACTATGATATTGATACAACATGCGAGCTTCAAATTGTGCATTTAAATAATTACATTTTGATACAATTTCTTTGTGCATATTTCATCGTAAATCCATCATTTTTGGTCATTTAAGGCAATGCATTTGCATAAGGTATTTAAAATCAATAATTTGCAACATGAGACATTTGAAAAGTTGATGAAAATATGAATTTTTAAACTGCTCACTGTTTGTGTTTTGCTTTAAATTTTGTTGCTTGAGTTATTTTTTCATTTATATACTTTCATTTTGTGAGCTTTGCAGTTTTTTTTATTGTTCGAATTTATTTTAAACTTAACTTTAGTATGGAGTGATATGATAAAAAAAATATTTCTTTTCTTTAATGTTAACATTTTTTTAATAAATCTATTTTTGATAAAATGAAATTTTTCTTTCTTAAAAAAAAATAATTTTCTGATTTTTGAATGAATTCTGATATTTAAAAGTATTTAATTATCTACAAATATATAACTAAGTTTTTTTCTGATAAGAAATTAGTAACCAGAACATTATTGTTTGCATACAAAATGCTGTGTGACAAATGTGTACCTGCTGTGTGCACCTCTATTTTAAAAGTTTTACCTTCCTTACTTTTTGATTAATATAAATTTGTGATATGATAATTTGTTACAGCAGTTTTAGATAACGATTTTTATTTTTACAGATTGGAGCATTTTATATGTAATTATAGTGTCTTTTACAATTATTGTAACATTAGCTGGAATACTTTGGAGTGTTGTTTGTTGCTTCTCTAGGTATGAAATTTTATGCCTTTTGGTTTATTTGCTGTGTCAGAATCATTATTATTACTATTTTTTAGATTAACATTCAATTATTTATTTTTAAAAAAATTTATTTAACCATTTTTCCAGTGGGTAATTATTATCGAACCAGGGAATTAATTTTTTAATGGTCTAAAAAATAATATAATTATAAATTATAATAAGTCAAATATATCATAATACTTTGTATAAAAGTAAAATAAGAAAAGTTATTTTTTGAAAGGAATAAAATATAAAGGGAACCTTTCAATTCTTTCTGTACTATATTAAGTTTTATGTGTTTAAATGTAAGCTCATACTTAATGCTAAACAATTGTACTGGTCATTTTTAGACTTTAGTTACTTTCCGTTTTTTTCAGTGTCTTGGATAAAAAAAATATACTCTTTCCAAAAGAAATCTCAACCTTGTTTAACAATCCCATCTACTTGTACAATATTTTCGAAAAATTAAATCCAAATTATTGGAAGAAAAAATATAAACTTTAATACCATTAGTTTCATAATTTGTGTCTCTTGAATAACTAGACTAGACAACATAAGAAAAATCTTTCTAAATTGAAGGAATGAAATTAGGAATTAAAGTTAAATAGTTATCAATAACTAAATAAATCAGACCCCTTCAAAATCATGCTATTTTTAAATCTGAATTAATCCAAACTATTAATATGTACAAACCTTAACACGGGTTGCTTATCTTGTTTAAGATTTATGAGCAAATCTATTGTGGACACCACAGATCATGTTTCATAAGGTGTGAAAGAGAGTTTTTTCTTTAGAATTTTCCTGAAAACAAATGGTTAAGAAAACAAACTTTTTCTAAAAAAAAATAAAATAAAAAGGAAGTGTTTTTTAGTGGATAGTGGCTTATTTTTGCAAAAAAAAAAAAAAAAAAAAAAACAAGAAGGGCACATTTATAAGCATGAAAGAGCAGGCAGGGCAGGCCACCCTTTTAAAAATTCTTAGGGATTAAGTTTATTGTGTGTTCCTATATTGTGCATTAAAAACTGTTTAGTGTATATTTCATCTAAAATTCTTGTTTCTATGTTCATTAATTTCACCTGAAACAGGTTGTACCTTAACTTTTAGACAACAATGTGCACTATTCTGCCGTGCAATTGATAAATAAACATTAGCGACAAAAAATTCAAAATTGAAATTTTTATAGATTTGGCATCTTAATATGGTAAGCTACATATTGCAAAGAAAATAATTTTCAAAACTAAATTTTGTTTTATCAGTTTTTTGAAATTCTATTTTAGTCTTCATAGCTTTAGCAATTAAAGGAGAAAAATTGTCAAGCCACTTTTCTTGGAATCAATGGTGAAGCACTTAAATTTTTTCTGTTGCATGGCAGTATTAGCTATAACTATTTTGAAATTGATGATATTGTGAACTAAGAAAAGTTTAAAATTTAAAGTTACAGCCACTTTTGATCAAATCTTCTTTTTTGCTTCTTATTTCTTAGAAAAATATGTATCATTGAAAAAGTTACAAGTTTTTGATAATTCAGAAAATTTCATTGTTATAAACTTTAAGCATAATTTACAATAATTTGTTTTTGCTACAAATGCAATGGTAAAATTTTTTTATGTTCTTATGTGAAGAATATTTAAATTTTTAAAAAAATTAGAAAAATATATTTATTGGTTTATATATTCTTAAAGTTTTTAAACTTGAGCAGATATTATCACTAATGTAGCAGATAACTTTTGAAAATAAATATGTTTTAATTAAATTGAAGTTGTCATATAAGCTTTCTGTTTAATAATAGATCAGATAAGAGTATTGTCATAATGTGCTATGAAGTATCCAACCAATTATCTGTTGAGAAGAAACTTCTAAGTGAAAAATGATTTTTTTATTGATTATAATAATAACATGATTTCATTTTCAGTAATATTACATTTTACAAAGAAAAAAGTATGCAAGTAAATTAACTTGAATCATTTTGATAAACAGATAATTGTTGCATTTCACGTAAATCCTTGTGTTGGTTTCTTTTTACTGGTTATTCCTTAAAAATGTTTGCTTTTGTAGCAATAGGTTTCTGTGTTTATTTTGTTCTTTGTATCTCACATTTTAATTTTAAATAAATTTTTGTTCTTAAGGATGAGATTTCGAAGACCCAAGAAACGTCATCGTTATACTTTGCTAGATGATTTTAATGACAGGGAAAGAGAGAGAGAAAAATTTTTTCCTCAAAGTAAGTATTACTGAAATTGCTGCCTTATCTGTATTCTTCCTAGTTTAATTTATAAAACCTTTGAATAATTTTTAGGCCAAAAAAACAGTCTAATGATATCGGATTCTGAATCTGATGCTATATTTGAGTCACAAAGTTTGCCTCTAACTGTGAAATCAAATGGTAATTTGAATGGTGTAAATAGAGATTCTCACAATATACCTGCCTAAATGAGGTACAGTATCTTCATATTTAAAAAACTTTTTAAACTTACATCAAAAATTGGTTACTTTTATAAATAATTGCTGCAATCTTTGTTAAGTTCATACATAAATATTTTTGTGAACATATAAAAATATTTTTAATTCATATTGTTCTTTTACACATAATTACTCTTTAACATTTAATAGGATTATCGAGCTACAACATATAGAAGTGAATGTCTCCTATTTCTGTAGGTTAAAAATTTTCTGTTACAGATTTTATCTTCTTGTTTTATCTTTTACTACATTTACTATTGTTTCATAGGTCTGATCTGACCGCATGATAGTCTGAGATTACTTATTTATTAGGCTATAATTTAAACTTTTAGTCATCATCTAACTTTTGTTTTCTCATACTTCTATTACCTATTTAAATTCACAATTACTGAATGATCCTGCCACCATTTTCAATTACTTGAAGTTCATCCCATATAACTCTGGACTGAGCTTTTTTTTTTAAAGTACTAAATGTAATATTTTTATATGAAAAAGCATTGCAAAACACATAGTTCCAATACACATAATTATTTAGGTTCGTGTATTTTTACCCCCCCCCCCTACCCCGTGGTTGGAAGTATTTAAAATCAATAACTCATCTTTATGGAATTTAAAATGTGTCTACTATAATAAAACATGATACAATTTATTGCCAACACTGAGTTTCACATTATGGTGTTATGCATTAAAAGGTCTGGAATTTGTTGGATATTATAATGCTTCTGTGTTATAAAATCAAATTGTGATGATTAGAAAAACATTATTCAACTCTACAAAATTAAAATTTGTAAATGTCATAAGATTTATAAATTAATAAGATATGTAAAAATATCTGTGATCTTTAAAAAGGTGATCTGAAAAATGTTTTTATAAACAAGAAGAAAGAAAATAACAAGGTTAAAGGTCTATCCAGGTCATTTCATTAAAAGTTAAATGTGACTATGATTAAAGTGGTTTTTCTAAAGTAAACAACAACACCACAACTTTCTTTTTCTGCATTATTATTAGAATACTCATGTCTAGTTATCAACCTGACTGTTTCCATGAGGCATTTCTTCTTTAGAAAAGAAGAATTGCTTAGAAAGCAATGTTTCATCAGTTAGTGAAAAATGCAGTTTTTGGCACACATTTCTATCCTGATCTTGATTAGGCAACAGCTTCCCAATAATTTTTTTATATGATATGAAAGTTCTCTGTCAGGTCACGCTTTGTGACCTAACACTTAAGTAAGGTTAATGATACTCACTTTTTAGGGCATGTTTATACCCTAATGTATGCTTTTTTAATTTGGTCTTTAAAACTTTGAATAACACATTAAAAAAGTTAATTTTTGCAATTAACAGTGGTATTTTTAAACTAAATTACTTGATTTTTTAAAATTTTATTCATTTTCAATTTATATTCCCTTAGACTTCTGGCTGACTTTCTTTTAGTATGCATATTTATATGTTTAAAAATTGAAATTCAATGTTTATTATCAAATATAGAAATTCTAAGAAAAACGTTTGAAGATATACAAAAAGTAATACTTAAAATTATAGCTTCTAACTGCTCATTTTTCTATGTGTATATATACAGTCAAACCCCGCTATAGTGAACCTTCAAGGGACCGACATTTCTATTTTACTATATCTGTTACGCAAGCAATTTAACTAATGGTTCCTCAAATCCTCCCTTTTATTACACATTATTCAAATAAATGACTGAAAAATATTATGTAGTAGCAAAAAATGTGTTTTTTATTTTTTTATTACTCTTCTTCTTGCGTACGAAAATTTTTTTTTAATCTCTAGCTGATGAGCAATCCTCATCATCAGATATGGAAACACTTCCCGATTCTCAGATAATTTTTCTGGAATTTCTGTTATTCCGCTTTTTAAACCTGTCTAACCTGCCATTTTAGCACATAAAAGTAGTCTCATAAAATCGCTTAGAAAATTCATTGACATTTGTTTAGATATTGGGAGATTGCGGCTTCTTCTAATGCTGAACCGCTTCAGTAATGCTTCTTCAACATCCTTGTGATCTGCTTTTCTCAACTTTTTTGTGGAATCTAAACTTTTTTCATGACTAGAAATTATTAACTGCCTATTTTTTCATATGTTACAAACTGCAGATTTGGATAGCTTATATTCTCTGAAAATATCACCTTGATTGCATCCATTTTCAAATTTTCTGATTATGCCCATTTTATCATCAATGAAGAACGTTTTACGTTTACTGCTCGCCATAGTTGAATTTGAGAAACTTGTTTGCAGGCTTTTTAAACTGTACTGAGAGCAAAAAGGAGTTGAAATGAGGACCTTATCAACACATATTAGTGTCCAACCCTTTGACCAATAATAATGGCTCATTCCCTCTGACAGAAAATGCATATTGATCCCACTGACGCCTTACAGGTGCATCATCATCTGCCTGGATTGAAAACATCTGCTCGGTTTGTTTAGGGATGGGAAAGTGAGATAAAAGAAGCAAACAAGAAAAAATGCTTATCGCTACATTCCCCTCTATAGATGGTTTTAAAAATCGGTGTATGTATTTATTTTGAAGTAGAAATTTCAAAATCATTACGAAAAAAAAAAAAATGAGGAAAAAAATCAGTCAAAGACAGAAAAAAAGTTCATTATATCCAACTTCCTCACTTTTTTGGTTCACTATATCCACAAAAAATAACATTATACGTGTATAGCAAGGCATAGGACCGAATATTTCGTTCACTATATCCGGGTGTTCACTATAAACTGTGTTCACTATAGCGGGGTTTGACTGTATATATATTAAGATACTATAATCTTAATTTTTACAAAAAAAATTTCATATAGATGACACAAAAATTGGTTTCTTTTAGGTTTTATTTAGCATCTTATGATAAATTCTTTAAGCAACAAGTTTCCATTACCAGGGTCATAGGATTTGGCCATTCGGGCCGTAGTTTTACTAGCAGTTGCATTATGAAAAATCCACACAAAATTGGTCTGCCCTGTGTTTTATACAGGGATTATAAAAGAGGGTTGCTGGAAAATCTTCAGTGTAGTTAAACGTTATCCAAAAGGGAAAATTTGACCATCTTGATTCGTTTTCACAGATTACGCCACTCAACTATCTGAAATTTTTGAGATTTTCTTAAAGAGCATATTTCCAAGATTGTTTTCTGATTCTTTAAGTTCAGAAAACAATCTTTTAATTGTAATCTTGACTTTTTATGGCTGAAAACGATGTCTATGTCTTAAAATTAATAAGAGAATCTATATTTAGCTTTAAGCTATGAATTATTTTAGAAAGACTCACATGAGACATTTTATACAATATAGAATATCTCAAGTGAGTCTTTCTAAAGTAATTCATAGCTTAAAGCTAAATATCGATTCTCTTATTAACTTTAAGACATAGACATCGTTTTTTTCAAACTATTAGAGAATCATTTATATTGCAAAAGTTTTTTAATCATGTAATTTCTCATTAATATCAATAAAAATAAAAGTTCTTAGAGGTTTGAGGGATTGATGATAAATTACAAACAAAATGTTTTGGACACCCTATGCCAAAAACTAGAGCAATACATTTGTTACTTTTGACAATTATTTTGGTTATTATATGAAATAATTACACCAAGTGTCGTAAACCTAGATTAAATATTTATGGACATATGAACATTTTTATAAAAAAACTATTTTTTATGTCTTACTATAACTTTATTTTTACTATATTTTTACTATAACTTTAAAAACACCTTAATGTTTTACAGGGTGTTCAGTAATTCCTGCACTAAATATACATTTTCAAATCCTTATAAAAGATCCAATCCTTATCCTAAAGTATAAATATTAAATGGCATAAACAAATGCTTAAATGGTGGAGAAACAAAAGGGTTAATGAAATTTTTCAAGCCCCTAGTAAAGACGGATTAAAAAACATTAAAACCAGTTCGATTGCCTGAAAAATCTTGGAATTTTTTTTTTGTATATATCCCCTCTCGACCATATATGGCAATGTTACTTTTAAAAAGTAACGAGTAGAAGTACAAGTATTTTTAAAAAAAGTAACGAGTAAAAAGTACAAAGTTCTTATTTTAAAAAGTAATGAGTAAAAGTACAAGTACTAAACAAAAAAAGTAACGATTTAAAAGTACATTTCTAGGAAATCGAAAATTCAAAGTAACCTAAAATTTTATTGAATAATATTCTTATGTTCTTCAATGTTTTTGCAAAATTGTTATTTATTTAATTATTTTTAATTTTAAGAGTTATGGACATTAATTTATTTTTAATTTCGGAAGAATATTATAATATTATTTTATAATATAATCGTATAATATAATTTTAATATCAAACTTTTTATGGATTTGCACAAAAAAGAAATTTTATCTATTGATTTTAATTTTTAGTTTGTTATTTTTATTTATTTAAATTATTATTTAATTATTAATTGAATTATTTTTATTTATTTAAATTATTATTTAATTATTAATTGAATTATTTTTATTTATTTAAATTATTTATAATAATTTTATGATATGAATAACTAATACGTTTACGTAATAGTATGTATGTTACGTTTAATATAATTAAAAAATATATATTTTGTTGCAAAATAAAAAAAATTTTAATATTTTAGATTTTTTTTAATGCATACATTTCCATTAAATAAAGCATTGTTTTTATAATTTAATACTTTAACGTTAAAAAACGTAAAACTGTGCCAAAATTTTTTGTATTAGTAATATGAAATTAGTTACTTAAATTATTTAAAAAAGCATCCAATGCGCACACATTGTTTACAAAATTTTTAATTAACATATTTAAATGAATGAAAAATTTTTCAAATAAATATAAAATTTTCTTTTATAAATAGAAAATAATTAGATATTAAAATATTACTTACTTTTTTCAAAAAAGATGAAGTCTTCTTAAAGCAAAGTTTCATAAACAAGGAATCTCAATTTATGC
Source organism: Parasteatoda lunata (assembly GCA_949128135.1). Classification (NCBI taxonomy): domain Eukaryota; kingdom Metazoa; phylum Arthropoda; class Arachnida; order Araneae; family Theridiidae; genus Parasteatoda; species Parasteatoda lunata. The sequence goes on from OX421980.1 coordinate 101,584,349, forward strand.
ACATTAATCCAGGTCTTTGCGAATAAAAAGAAAAACAACGTTTTTTTCATTTTTTCTTTATGGTTACTTTTTGGATGAGTAGCAAAAACCAAAATAAATCAAAGTATCTTTGTGCCAATAAGACATCAAAGATACAGTTCATTTGTAATTTAAACAAACTATTTTCTAAGAGGAAAAATAGCATGTCCGCTTCAAAAAACAAAACAAAAAATTCCATCCCACACGGTGATAACAGTATTCATATGGGCATTTGTTCATTCCAACCCCCCAAAACTTAAAGGTACTATTGAAGATTATTTCTTAGAATTTCATCAAACATTTTGGCTTGAAACTTCAAAATTTAACAAAGAAGGACATTTTTGTGTTTGTAGAAGCATGCTGCCGTAACTATCATTCACATTCAGATTGTCAGAAAGATAAGATTCAGGTGTTAAAATAGCCTGTTCGCGGATGTCAGAATAATTACAGCCTTCACACATTTGAAGGTTGGATGAATTATTTTTCTTAAAATCTTATACATTCATTATACTTGGTTTACAGAATTTCAAAGAGCGCTTTTTACCATTCTAAACTTTTTCTTGAGATGAAAACCACCGGTATTCAAAACCTTTACTATTCATGTCATCCTTTATCACAGGCAATTTTCAGAAGATGAATAATGACTGTTCTAGAGAACACTCCTCTCACAATGATAGTTGCAGTCAAAAAAAGATCAAAAGAGCCGTCTTTTCCCTTTCAGGAATGACTATTTTAAAAGGTCAAGGTATTTAAACACAAAATCAGCTGTGAATGCATATACATTGCACATTAATTTTATAAATTAAAAAAACATAAGCATTTTCTTTTAATTTAATATTTTTTTTTTTTTTTAGAAAGCTTACTGGGTTTTAGAAAAAAGTAACGATTTCATTTGACATTTCCGTTACAAATACTTGTACTTTTCCCCTAAAAATGTAACGAAAGTACAAGTAAAAGTACTAAATTTAAAAAGTAACAAAGTACAAGTAAAAGTACGTACTTTATACTTGTACCAGCGGTACAAGTAACGAAAGTATAAGTACTGCCATATATGCTCTCGACACAACTGCTTTACTCTCTACTGATTTATTGAGTATATTCATTATACATAGTCAAATATAGTGATTCATTAAGTTTAATATTTATTTTAAGTATCAATATATTCAGATATATATAACAAATGTTCATATCTATTTAATGGTTTCAATTACTTTTTTTTCATGAGGTGTTCAAAAACATTATTTTCCATTTGTAATTTATTGTAGGTCCATCAAACCTTTAACCTTAGTTAATCTCCAACCTTAGTTTTTGAGAAAATACTTTTTAAAATTTTATATATTATTTTATACAAAATTTCTGGAACAAGAGAGTACCTCAAGAAATCATGGATTGACCCTTTTGATGAGCAAAACATTGATTTTGTAGGTCAACAAATAGACTATACAACTCAAATAATACTTTAATAAAATAATATTTATCAATGAAAAATCTTTAATATGTAATTTAAACAAATCTTTTTTTAAATAAATAAATATTTAAAGTTTTTCATGTTATTAATTATTTAAATTTTTTTTATTAAGCTGAAATATATTTTGAGCTTTTTTAAACTGTAGATTGAGGTCTATATAGTTCAGAAAGTTGTTTTCAAACTTTAGCCACAGAGGTACATGGCATTTCCTCTTGACAAATCTAATATTAATACTCTGGTATTATTTTTTTTATATGCTTTTTTTATAAAATTTCATTTTGGAATTGTTAAAAAAATTATATTTTTGTTTAGGTCGCTGTTCTTGTGTCCTTTTATGCAGTTACGCAGTACACAGCTGTGATGTGCTTACTACACAAACAGTTTTGTTATAGTGTGGTACTTTTAAGTCATGAATATCGTTGGAAACTGATAAGGTTCCTAAACTTTCCATTCCATCAGGCTTTTTTTGTAAATGCTCATTATGTATGTTAACAATATTTCTTGTTTTTATTTTTCTTATGGCTATACAAACACACTTGGATTTAATGTTTCAATAATTTTATAGCTATTTTTGTTAATTAAAATTATATGTATGTTAACTGCTGTGTTAAATTATGTATGTGGTTCAATTGAAAATTTCCACATTATTTTATGTGATATTTTGTTTTTTACTGTATATAGTTAGAGTGATATTTGCTATTCTCATTCTCTAATTAAAATGAAGGTTATATAAAATTTAAATGTTCTTTAAGATAAATACAAAAACCTTTTTTATAGATATTTTTGAATTTTATTTTGATTAACAGACTTACTGGGTATGTTTAAGATATATTCTAGTCTCATCTAATGAAACCTCTATAACCCTTCTCAAATGAAAGAGGATAAATTAACAAAGAGGTTTTGAGGTCCATCATAAAACTTATTCAATATTCACATTTTACTGTTAATTTGAATACACAAAATCTTGTCTTTAATTAGTGGGAAGAAGCGAAAAAAAAGATTTTCGATAATTGAAAAAAACTGTCTTTCAAAAGTTGTATATTTTGTGATTGATAATTGTTATTTTTTTATATAATTTATAACAAATGCATTAAAATTTATACTAAAAACCCTTTTAAGCTTTTGCTTAATAGCTTTTGCTAAACTGAAGAATAAATAAATAAATTAAATTAAAAAAAATAAAAAGCATTAAAGTAAACATTAATTTAAGAAAAACAATCCTAATTAAAAGTACTACTCTCTAATGGAAAACATAATTTAGTATTTTAAATCAATCAAACATATTTTATGTCATTTGAGTTCATCATTTCAACAATAATCAATAACTATGCATAATAAATTTATATTCACAATCAGAACTTGTTAGGTGAAATTGAAATAAAACTGATATAGGTTATACGTTTTGATTCTCATATTCAACTGAGCTCATGACCAAACTAAGTGTTAATACTGTTCTTATTTGGAATATTGAACATGAATAAAGCAACATGAAACAGGAAGGAGCTTGGTAACAAAATTCAAGGAATAAGAAACATAAAACATTATTTCCAGGTCTATCCAGAATTTTTTTTATCTTGTCACATGTTCTAGCAAATGTTCCATGTGTAATTCTAGTTAGGGACGTCACTGAGATTGAAAGCAGTGAAGAACCTGAGATTTCTAGTACTTCTTTGACATTGAATTCAGAGTTTTGAGAATTCGCTTTTTTATTTTCTTTTGCAGCCAAAATGTTTTGAGTTTGCTTGTTTTCTTGAAATTCGGAAAGTTGTGCTCCACCTTAAGCTAGATTTGTTTTCTGTCTTTCCATTTTTTCTAATTAACTGTTCAGAAATTTGCAAATTAATTAAACCAATACCTCTTCATATTACAGTTTGCTGGTCGTAAAGAAACCTGGCTCTTTAGGGCAAACTTTCTTTGCTTTTTCACAACCTCAATGTTTGTGGAAAATGTGTAGGGAAAGACCATTAGACAATGCCAACCTTCATCTATCAAAAAGTACCTCCAGATTGAATCAAGTTGGCGTGTCTTATATACTAGTGAATTGATGTTTAATAGTTACGCTAATTAAAATTGATGTTTGATAGTTACGCCACAATACTCCCCTACCAGAATTTTATCAGGGATAGAATTAATTGAACGGATACCACTAGTTACTGTATTTGTGAAAGACCGGGAGAGCTAGATTAGGGTCACTGGGTTTTGAACTTTAGCCATGATAGCTGTATTAAGTTCATGGTTGTGTGTGTGGTCACTCCTGTGTTGCTATTAGCAGTTGAGTGTGCAGGATCCCGCCGTGTATAGATGAGACAGAAGCAACGGCGCTAGGAGGACGATGACACAGTCACGAATAGCTAGTCAACTATTCAATGTGGACCATACATCAAAGTAGTCGTGATCATATCACATCCGCAGGTCACCAATGTTAAGGAAGATCATTAGACAATGCCAACCTTCATCGATCAAAATGTACCTCCAGACTAAATCAAGTTAGCATGTCTTATATACTAGTGAATTGATGTTTAATAATCGCTGTGGTAGCTATGCCACAAATGTACTTGACTGGAGCAATGTCGAAAAATTGTTTTGCTTCTGAGAAAGTGTCAAGCTTAATCATAAATGTGGGTATTTCTTTTTTGTGATTGCATGGTTTTAAAATATTCTGTTTCTCCTTATGTTTTCTATTAATCAAAGCAATGTTATTTTTATCGATGTAGAACTAAAAATGAAGTTCTGCACCAAATTTCTTTGAGTTTGACAGCAAACTCTACGTTAACTTTGCTTTCGTAGATAACCTCTATGGCATATTTAACTTATTTACTGGACCTGCATCGGGCAGGAAGGTCAATCTACTAAACTACACAATAGTTTCTGACTTCATGAGTGGTACCTTGCAAAAAGAAAATGTACGACTTTTACTTGTAAGCTGTCTCATTTTTAAGAAGAGAATAAATCTATTGCTCACTTAAAAATCCTTGTTTACTGTACTTCTCAAAACACCTTGCTGTTTTTCTTCTGGTGCTAATATTTTTATTATGAAAGTAAATCTGAAACAAATCACAGTGGTACAGAAAAATATAATACAAATTGCAATATTCAAGAATATTACAGAAAAGAAAAATGTGATAGTAAAATTATGATAACCAATATTTCATCTCTACCAATATTTCATTCAATACGCAATTTTTGAGAGGTAAGAGATATGAAAAAAATTATAAAAATTCATTGTCTTTTAAAAATTTTGAAATTTAAAGGCTTTTGTGGAAAATGAAGATGGTGCATAAAAATCCTGAAAAAATTTGTGAATGATATACCTGTCCACATACAACTTTTGAGAGGTAGTGCTTTTCAATTATCAAATACTTTTTTCCCTCCATCTTATTAATTAGCAAGTTAACAATACTTTGTACAGTAGACGCCGCTTAATGTGATTACATCAGGAGGAACGTGATTTGATAACAATAACCGATTGATTACAATACAGTAAACGAAAAAAAATTTAAGCTAAAAAATGCTTTTTTTACATACGTATTAAAATAAAATTTATTTTAAATTAGGAGTTGTTGCTGTAAAACTCTATAGTATTTAATAGAAATTTATGTACACTAAAGAAAAAGAATTAGTTAGTATACTTACATATTTAATGATGAACTGCAGAAAACAATACAAAATACAAAAGGTTAATTATTAACTGAAAAAGAAATCGTCGATTGTTTAGCATTCTTTCGAAGCAAGTAATTTACGAATCGCTCATAATCATAATGTTTATGAAAGTGATCTGCGTCGGCTTTGTTTTGCACACCTTGACGTAAGATTTGAAGTGCCTCCCTCATCTGAGCAGGCGTCGGAATTTTGTCCTCGATAGCACTTTCGGGTTCATCATCGGCATCAGAATCTTGTGACGAAGCTTGATCTTTGACACATACGGCTTCGCAAATGTCCTCATCGGCTAACGAAGTAGAAGTCTCAACCTTCTCATCGATCTCCATCCATGCTTCAAAATCCTCAGCATTCATATCGGGCGGGGAATTGAAAACGTCTTCCATTTCTTTCATCACAGCAGCATTGTTGTCCTCTGGTTGACAAAATCCTCCATGACTAAAACGATTTCGAATTGTTTTTTTCGAGACATTATTCCATGACATTGTTAAAAATGTATGGCATCCAAAACATTTGTCTTTTTTTGGCTAGAGCGTTCGCATTAAGATCTTCAGCGTCTTGGTCTTCCATATTTTCTAAGATCCTTGAACAGATTTCCTTTCTGTAATATGCCTTAAAGGTGCGGATAATTCCCTGGTCACACGGTTGAATTAAAGAAGTGGTGTTTGGTGGTAAGAACACTATATTTATCTTCTTTAATGAAGCAGTTACATCATGCGCAGTACAGTTGTCTATGAGCAGTAGTATGTTCCGTTTTAGTCGCTTGTCCCATTTCAACAGCCATTCGTTAAAGATGGTGGTAGTCATCCAAGCCGTTTTGTTGGCAAAATAATCGACAGGCAGATTTTTCACACCTTTGAAACAGCGGGGCTTCTTACTTTTTCCAATCACTAAAAGTTTTTCTTTAGTGCCGGTCATACTAGCGCAACATAGCACAGTTAGGCGTTCCTTGGAGGTTTTACACCCCTGCGTACTTTCCCTCTGAAACATGTAGGTGTGTTCAGCCAACGCACGAAAATATAGGCCAGTTTCATCAGCGTTATATACATCTTCAGGTGAATATGTGGCAATAAGTTTAGGCCATTCTTCTTTAATCCACTGATCTGCGGCTACATTATCCGCATCTTTTTGTTCATCGTGCGTCCTTCGGAAGAGTATGTTCTGCCTCTTTTTCTAGCAGTGGAACCATCCTTTTGTGGCTACGAAGTCTCCTTTACCCAATTTTGCAGCTAAATCTTCAGCTTTTTGGCGCAAAATTGGACCATTAACACGAGTGTCCCTTTCACGAACGTTTGTGAACCAGAGTTTTAATGCAGATTCAACTTCTTTGTCTTTTCCATCTCGCTTTCTTTTACAATTCAGATTTTCGTTCAAAGTGCACTTTTTTTTTTATATCTTCACGATTGTTTAAAATTTTGCGCAAAAGTGGCTGCGAAACTTTCAATTGAGCAGCAGCATTCCTTTGGCTCATTTTCGACAATTTATTGTTACGATTTAAAATGTCAACCTTTTCTTTCACAGTAAGATCTCTCCTTTTCCTTTCCATTATCAAAAAACAAATCAGGTTACAAACCGTATGAACTATGGTAAAGTGAAAATTTATGATGATCTTCTTCTGCATGCGTCTTTTAAACACTTAGATGTGGCAGTTCCACTATCCCCCCCCCCCCCAATTTTATTGTTTGACTCGGTAAGCGACCTGCCAAAGATCAAATGGCATACCCGAAACAATGTTCTCTTTTGAAGGTCACCCCTTAAACCCTTCCTATAGTGGCTGGAACACATCATCTGTCACATTGTTTAGTTCTTCTAAAAAGGGACTCGTGACAAACATTGACTCGTTACTGGCAGGTCTTCTTTTCTCTTTATTTAGGATTTCGGGGAATTTGAAATCGCACAGTGCTACGGAATTTTACATTGCTTGAACGAAAATGGCAAAATACCCCCCCCCCTTCCTAATAACACGTGTTTAAAAGATAATATACGAGCCCCGTTTGAACTTTTGTTAAGTTTCAGGAAACACTTTAAACAAAATAAAAAAAATTTCCTTCTTGTTTTTATTGATTTCAGAAAAATAAAATTTACATATAAACTGATAGCAATAAACAAACATTTGATTACAATAAACGATGATTTTTCAATGTGTTTTGATATAAGCAGGCGGGACTAAGCGATTTTGATAACATTAAACGATTGATAACATTAACAGTGATCACATTAAGCGTCGTCTACTGTATTATTAAATATTTAGTTTGTTGAACTATGTTTTTGTGTGTTCTCAGCTTAAATTAAATCACAATCTCATGGAATGGATTATCTAATGTTATAGTTATAAAATAAATAATTTGTTATGTATTTTTTAAAACTATGCAATGTATTCAGGATATTGAAAATTGTAAACTTTTTAATATTTTTATCATAGTAATAACTGTGTTTCATTTTTAAATTATGTAATATGCATTTATTTCCAAAACACAAAGCAATGAAATCAAATTATTTATTTATCAATAATTTACTTTTTTTAAATAATAAATACTGTATGTTTTCCCCCTTTGATTTTATTCTTTAAATTTCTCATTTCCATAAATACTTCATAATTTAAACCAGATATAGATTAAAGATCATTTTGCCCTTTTGAATAACTCCCAGTATAACTTCCTTTTTTATGTCTAACTGTTTTTAATCACCACATTGTGCAACATTATCAGTTGCAGTAGATAGCTTTTTTCTTTTTTATAGCTGAAATTAGCAATATTTTCTTAATCTTATGTCATGTCTGATTTTTCTGCTAATTTATTTTTTCATATTTTATGTCTGCTCTTATTTTTTGTGAATTATTTATTTGTACATATTGATTCATAAAGAAGGTGTTAATCAATCACCCATTGCAATTTGTTTTACCTCACTTTGAAAATCACCAAGACTTGCCTATTTAAATCTCGATTAAAGTCATGTATTAAATCACTTGGATTTTTTTATATAACATACAACTAATTATAATTACTGTGTACAATCTTATGCAACTTAAATCTATTTATCTAAAATCTATGTATCTAAAGTTTAAGTTTACATATTTTTGGGAGGAAAGCTTTTATGTTTCCTATGTTCAGCTGCAATAAAATACCTTCCCTCTTATATATTTTATTTCAGTAGCTTCAAAACTGTTTTTTATGTTTGTTATTATTATGACACTATTATCAGATCTGCTCTTCACCACACACACATAAAAAGGTTTCTTTTTTTTTCTCTAACAACTACATAGCACCTCCATTTCCTTGCTTATTTGATTGATCTACATTTCTGAGACAAAGTGTACTTGATTTATTTTATTTTTAAAAAAACAATGATTTATTTTATTTTTTAAAAATCAAATTGTTTTAAATTAGATTTTAATACTTTTTAAAAGATACTATTAAAACTTAAGTTTATAATTAGTGAAATTTTATAAATACAATTATTATTGAAATATTAAAAATTTTATGAAGCTAAGATTTTTATGAAGGAATAGAAGAAAAAGCAGTTGCTTATTTTTGGCCTTAGTGAGAGATTTATTTATTATTTTCTGTACATAGTTTAGTACACTAAAAATGTAAAAAAATTGGAGAATTAATGTTTTTGTGCACAAAATTCATGCCTTAAGTGTTTGTAGAATATGTTAAATGTAATCTGAAATACTTGATAGTTTTTTCTTGAAGTTTTCTTTATTTTTAATTAATATTACAAATGTTCTATATGTAAACATCTTCCAGTCTGTTTTTTTAAGAAATAATTTTTGTTTTGATAAATGTCCTTTCCAATTTGATTTTACTAATTTCATTCATATTTTTAAATATGTGTGTCGTTAACTTGTGATAAACAATAAACCAATAAATGAAGAAAGAGAGGAAAGAACGGTTTATGTACATTTTTCACAAAAATGATGATTGAATATCCATCTGTTTCTTTTTGAGGATTACTGTAATAAATCAATAATGTATTCTAATCAATAATCAGAACCTTGAAATTTTTTTCTCGGAATCAGCTTTTATGGTATAAACCGTTCTTCCCTCTTGATCTTCAAATGTGTATGTATTCTCATTGATTGAACCATCATTTATTTTACCTGATAGTTGATTTTATAATTTGATAATTAAATATTTTTATTATATGCAAATATTTCTAAAGAGTTTAGGTATTTTTTTAAATTTTACTCAAGTATCTCAATTACATTTATTTTTAAGTGTATTATAGCTGCTTCAAAATTTATTCTTTTATATTTATTACTTCACAATGAAATTTTATGCCTTGTGTCTGTAAAAATTTTAATATTCTTATAAGGTTATCTAATAAAAAATCTAGTGCCGCCTAACCAATTCTGGGGAATTCACCATTTAGATGGGTTTTTTTAAGTAACAGGTTTATGGAAAGTTATGAATCAGAATAAAAATGTTCAATTGTACGTTTTCCATTTGTGATGTTTAGTAAAATCTCATTATCACTAGATGGAACATAGAACACATTTTCACAGACAGCAGCTTCACACTCCACTTCAATGATCTGGTTTTTTGAAATCTGATGACTTTTGTATCTCCCTTACAGGACTCGAAGAAAATGACAACCAACTTATTTGTTCTTCAAACCATTCTTTGCATCTTCTCATATATTTTGGTCTTTTGTTCATGGACTTTGAACTAGTAAATAGTAATGTTTAGGTTTTATTTTTGGTTTGTTCTCTTTTTGTTCTTTTCAGCTTAAGTCGATTCTGGCTGGGTTTTCTTAGCAAACCTTTTCTATTTCATAATAGATCCTTTTTCTATTTCATAATATTGTCTTCTGAAGTTTTCGGGAATCAAGTCTGGTTGATGGCCAACCAATGATTTGATCTTGGTTGATTCCACAATAATTTAATATTCTGATCTGGCGGCAAAATTTATACTATGTTCTTTTACGTTTTACCTAGTCACTTTATATATTCCATTCTTATAAATCAGTTTGTGCATTCCAACTATATTTTAAAATTTGAGAATGTATTATAAATTTATCACCATAAAAATTTGACTAAATCGTTTTACAACTTTTGAATAAATAATGATTTTTCTCATCTGAAAGTGGTTACCTTATTTCAATAACATATGTAATGAATTTTATGCTTTTATTAAAATTGTTAAGCAGAAAATCTGCATTTCTTAAGTACCTAAAATAGTTTATTCTACATTTTTTCAACAAAAAAAAAGACTTTTTTATTTATATTGATTGCTCATTAATATTATTCTAATATTAAGGTTTTTAGTACATTTTTTGGGGGTATGAAAGCTTAATGTATTCATGCCCATTTACTGGTTCAAAGCTTTGCAAATGATTGACCAATTTCATTTGGTACTGGCATTATTATCAATGGAACTCAACATATTTTTTTCTAACTGATGTCTATGGTTTTTCCAACATACAATAAATGAATTTTCTTTATCTTAAAGAATTTTATATTGAACCATTTTCATAATACAATTGAAATATTCATTAAAAAATTCAAAAGGTTAAATACCATCAATAAATTGATAAATCGATCTATGTATACAGGGCCTTAAGCCAGGATTTTTTGTAGAATGTAATATATATAATATTTTTTAATGATTTTACAATTTAAATACTATCCTTTATTGAGTTTTATAAACTTCTTTTCCTATAAAGAGTTTTTGTTACTTGCATTTTGCCAAATATTCTGAAATCCAAATATTCTTTTACATAGGTAACAGAGCTGAATTTGATTTGCTATTTATTTAACAAAAATAGATTTACCAGTTATTGGTGAACATTAGATTAAATTGCAGTGATATACATTATTGATAGTTAAAAATTTATTGATTGTTAAATACCACCAATAAAATGATCTAATGTATGTAGGTCTGTAGCCAGGATTTTTTTGTGGAATGTTATATATATATTTAATGTTATATATTTTTTTGAATGATTTTACAATTTAAATATTATACTTTTCTGCTTAGCAATTTTTGTTAACTATTACATTAGTCGAATCTATTTTTAAATTTTTTTTATATCTGTAACTTTGCTATTACATCATTTTTTGCGGCATTGGTGCATTATAAAGAGTAATATTTATCATAGGATAATTATTTTCGGCAAAGAAAACATATATATGTACTTTTGTCAGTGTTATAACACCTCTATTTATTTTTCTTTTGGATTGCTAAGTAATTGGTGAAATTTATAAAATAAGAAAGCTTATGTATACTGCAAAATGAATTTATTCTACTAGAAAAAGGAAAAATTGAAGTTTTGACTGAAAATAGTGTTTTAAAAAAAAATAATTTTTACTAAAATCACATTTAAATTTATCAGAACTAATTATAATAACTATTTATTATTAAACATTATCAGAACTAAGATGTACTATTAAATTTTTCCTCCTTTTTTGTAAATCTGAAACAAAATAAACAATTTAAAATTATCACAAAAAATTAAAAGTTTATCACACTTAAGTTTGAAAAAAAGGTAATTAAGAAAGAAATAATAAGGCAAGAGCTATGATATTACTAACTGATGGATCTCAAAAATTATAAAAAAGATATTTCTTAAAAGAATATTTTCATTACTTTTAAAACAAAAACATCTATTGTAAAATTATTTTATTTAATTAGTTGTTTTTATGTAATTGTAATATAAATATAATTTTACATAAGCGACCTTAGAAATAACTAATAAATAAAATTATTTGTTATTAATAAATTTGGAGAACTTACTGCTTTGTTTTACTTGGTTATATGCTTGAAAGACTGATAGATTAAATGATATACACTAACACAATAAATAATATACACTTTCAAATTAACTACGCAAACTTAGCACTTTCTCTACAAGCTGTTTAGAGTAAAGAGCAACTTACAAGCAAAATAATGAAAATTTTAGTTATTTGGAATTCTAGTAATAGCTAGAATCTTAGAGAGGGAGAGGTTTTACAGGGTATGTAACCAGATTTTTTAACAAAAAATAAGCACTTTAAAAAAATATCATAATTTGGCAGGGTTGGAAAGTTTTTGACAATTAACGGTTTTATCTTGTTTTAACCGTCATGTCAAAAAAAACTTTTGGCATTGTTTTTGACAATTGTCAAAAATCATGAAATTTTGAATCATATAAAACGAATGGCGTTTTCAGACGCTACGAACTTACAATACGCCGAAATAGAATGGGGTTGATTTAATTGTGAAAACGTCGAATAGAAAAATGTGAACTGTATCTTTTTGCATAATTCGAAGCGAAAATGAATATGGTAAAGAGAAATGAAGCACTTCTTAAAAACGCTACGCGTCCTGTTTTAAGATAAAAGAGAAAGGCACACATCTCCATATAAGAATTGCATGAACAGAAAGTTGGGATGTTTGATGCCCTGTTTCTTCCTGAATGAAACAGGTTTTTGAAGTTATTTGTGAACCTTCTCTCAAAACTGATATAATTTTATAAGTATTACGAATAAAAATCTTAAGGAAAAATTTCTTTCTCTGTGATAATAAAATAAAGCATATATAGAGGGTTTTGAATCCCTATATTCCACCTACTGGCTATGGCCCTGCATCTATAATATAATTATTAATGAGTGAAACCACTTAAAGAAAATTATCGTTGTTTTTTTAAGATTCAAGAAAAAAAAAATGCAAGTTTTTTTATAAGCAAAAAAGTATGAAAAAATTTCAGCAAATGTGTGAAACAAAGTGTAAAAATTAATTACAAATCAAACAGAATCTATTTTTAAATTTGCAATTACTTCTTATAAAGAAATTATTATTAATAAAACTATTTATAAAAAAACAAGTTTGAAAATAAAATAATAAGACTATTATTTATAACTAGGAGTACAAAAGTTGTGTCTGAGACTTATATAAAAGATTAATAATGATTTATTATTTTAATGATTTTATTTGATGAGTAATTAAAAATAAAATAAATAAACCATGAAGTTTATCTTGACTTACACAACTTAACTTTTTAACAAAGATATATTTTCATATCTTGACTTACACAACTTAACTTTTTAACAAAGATATATTTTCGTGAATGTTGTTTTGACATAAATAAAACAAGAGTTCAACTCATTATTGAAGCTTGATGCAGAAGTGTTCTTCGCATTGTCCATCAAACTAATTTGCATACTGAGAACATATTATGGATACAGTGACATTTAAATCTTTAATAAAATAATTTATACTAAAATTAACTGTTACTCTCCTCCACTATTGAATTTCTTTACTTCCATAAGCACAAGTGTGGCCTCTTTGATTTTGAAAATTTATTACTGAGTCCCCCAGGCTTAAAAAGTTGAAGGCCCCTTTTGTACCCAAAGCACATATCAGCTGAAATATTTACTTCAATTATTTTAAAAGGAGTGTGTAATTATTTGTTATTTTATAAATATGTTGATATATAAACATTATATAAAATTGTTACAGTGAGCTGTATCTTACTTATTTTGTTAAAATAGATTTGGAGTATAGAATACTGTAATATATTTTTTCTAGTTATATTATTTTAATTTAATTCAATATTGTTTGAGTCATGTTTTAGGACTTTCAAATAATATAGTCTTGAAATTCTGTAAGATTTTAGATTGGTATTTTATTTATTAGTAAGATTAACTACTTAAGTTGATGGTTAAAATTTAAGAAATGTGATTATTTTTCTAAATAAATTTCTTACATTTAAACATTATTCAATAATTTTCATCCAAAAAGAAGTGTTATGAGCTAAATATTTCTGTTTTTGGAAATATCTAGTGATCCAGTAATGTATAGGAATTATTTTAAAAACTGTAAGATAAAAATTTTTTTTATCATTCATATATTTTTTAATACTAAGCATGTAGATATTAGATTTAAAATTAAACTATGTTTCATTTATTCTATATAAGGTGCCCTATTTCATTATTTTATTTTGTAATGATACATAAATTTTTGTTTGGCTTGCAAATAAAATGATGTACTTACTGTGTATGTATGCACTTTCTAGTATATTTTTTATTCTTCTTTTTTAGCATTATTTCATCTTTTCTAGAACATGGAATGATGCAGCATTATTTCATTACTTTTCTAGGACATGGAATGATGCAGCATTATTTTATTACTTTTCTAGGACATGGAATGATACACAAAATAGCTAAGTTTTGCTGCTTGTGCAAATCCAAGGTGGCCACTCAAATCAGGTTTCAAATTTCTCTGATTTTTCCAGGTAAAAATCTTAAGATTTCCAGGTCAGCGTGTTTTTTTTCCCCTCATAAAGTGTAGGACGGGTACATGTGAATATTATTAAGTATTTTATTTAAAATGTTATTTTTTTAATATATCATCTTGAAAAAATAATTTGACTAAATTTATTGTAACAATATAGCAAAATTTTGTGCTTTATTTTTTTATATTTTGGTACAACATTAATTTTTAAAAAATTAAGACGTGGAGAAAATAATATGTTTAGCTTGTAGAATATATTTTGTTTTTATTGAATAAAATTTTTTTAATGTGTTACTTTAAGTAGTTTTTGCTCAAAAAATACCAAATGGCAAATACAGCATGACCAAAAAAAACTTGGATAAGTATTGTTTAATATATTTTCTTTAAGTAAAAGAAAACCATTCCAGGTGATTATACATGAATAAATTTTTATATTTACAATGGCTCCCAAAAGTGTTCGTTCACTTATAACTTTCATTGAAATATTAAGCACTATTCATTAATTAAAATGAATTTAATAATAATATTTATAATATATTCTTAGCAAAACTGCATGGAATATTTTAAAAAACAAAGCAAAAGTTTATTTTTAAGAAATCAATAACCAAAAAGTAACAAAAATTTTACCTCACCAAAGTCATTGCACACTAATATGTTTTCGGATTTCAGAGTTAAAATTATCGTTTATTGCTTTAATTTTTTATTTATTTATTTGTAATTTAGTATCAAACTTATGATAGCAAAATTACATTTTAATTTTTACTTGCTAACTCCGTAATATTTCCTTTTATCATTTAAAAATGACTCGTAAACGTAATAAAACAATAGACAACTTTTGAAAGTTGATTATATGTCATCATAAGAGGTAAATTAGTAATGAGTATAGCTAAATTAGTTGTGTCCTATTCCACTGTGAATATGTGATAAAATGCTTAAAAGAAGAACTTCAGATCACAGATTAAAATTTGTGGAAAAGTTCTTCAATTCACATTTGAGTATTGTAAAAGTTTTTGTGCTTAGCCATAAATGTAGAGAAAACAAAATATATGTTATTTGCAAGAAACCGAGTCCCAGACCCCTATCTTGAATTAGATTATTGTAGATTTGAAACAGTAAGGAGTTTTACTTACTTAGGATCAATTATTACTATTGATAACAGAATGTCTCCTGAAATAAAATAAAAAAACCAACACTATTTGGCAAATGGGGCAGAGAAGATTTATAAAATCTAAGTTTCTTTCGAGAAAAACAAAATTCTTAATTTATAAAACTCTTGTCATGCAGGTTTTGACATGTTTCTGAAGCTTAGACAATGACAAAACTGGAGGGAAATCATATCGCAATATGTGATAAAAAAATATTGCGGAGTATACTTGGTGGTGTAAATGAAAACAATAACTGAAGATGGAGACTTAACTTTGAACTGTACAAGATTTATAAATATCCTGATATTATTAAATACCTTAAAAATTAATTGGATAGGCCATGTGATTCGAATGAGTGATTAGAATATAATAAAAAAAGATATTGCTTTTTAGACCCACTGGAACAAGGCAGCATGGAAGGCCGCAGTTCAGATGAGTAGATTCGGTGGAAAAAAAAAATACAAAACTAACCCCCCCAAAAAAATACAAAACTAACTAGTTACATTTATTTACGGGCTTTTTAAAGCTGTTGTAGATGTGAAAGGAAACTTGACTAAATGTTAATGTAACGAAAAATAAGAATATTTACATTGGCGAAGATTTTTTTAAAAAGTGTACAATGACTTTTGTCAGATAAAGTTTTTGTTACATTTTGATTATTTGAGCCCCCTTTAAGCATCGCCACCTTGCCAAATGGAATAAAATTGTGTTTTGGTAAAAGTATTGACGAAAGTTTTTCTACCAAAAAGAAAAATATATATTCTTAATCCTGAAAACTACATCATTATGAATTTTAATTAGAATCTTACTAGAATTATTTTAAGTCCAGATAATGTAAGTAACAAGAGAGATAATGTAAGTATATATAAAAAACTGTAAAATACAGATTATTAACACAATATATTGCATGATAAAAATCCTTCTTGCGGCTAGTGTCAATACAATAGATTAAGTGGGAACTTTGTAACTAAATGCATATTATATGATCCAACTATTTTTTTAGAAAATGTGTGTTCTCATGACAGCAAAATGGTTACTAAAATAAAAAAATTTAACTTTGGTTTTACCTTTATATTTACAATTTTTCTTTAATGATATAAGTATTAATGCACCTGCAGTAGGCTAGCAATGAACATATGAAGCCCTTGCTCAAATTTTGATAAAAAATCTCTGAGAGTGGTATTTAAACTAATAAAACAGAATTAAATGCTTCAAATTCCTTCAAATGCCTTATATCTTCAGCTGCGATAAATTTTTTGTTGTTAAATTATCACAATCATGGTAGTAAAAAATAAGTGAGACTAAAAATTACATTTTTTTTTTTTAAAAAATAAAAGATTTAAAGAATGAACAATTTCATTTAAAATGAAATATATTTATTTAAATTGTACTTGAAACTTTGGAGCATCAAATGTTGCTTCAGGTTTATCCTTATATTACTGCTCGAGTCTAAGAAATCATCAAAAATTAACCCCCAACCTATTATTTTTTCTATTTCCTCAAAGATGATAAAATATCTAAATTTTTTACCTCTCTTCCATTCATTGCTCATTTAGTTTTCCCCAACTGTAAAAAGACTTCTAATTTGAATTTGCCTTTTTTAAAATATTTTAATTTATAGTGAAAAAATTAATCGTAAAAATTTGTTAAGATTTGCCTTTGGCTAATACTTTTGATGTTTGGCTTATGAATAATATGAAGTCCTTAGCGCGAGCCCTGATTATTGATTTTTTAAAAATATTCCATACAGTTTTGCTGAGAATAAAAAAGATTTTTTTATTATTAAAAAAATTATTTCATTGAAAGTCGTAAGTGTACGAACACTTTTGTGAGTCACTGTATTTACATTTCCATATAAAGCCATTTTATACTTTATTTTATCTAAACAGTGCTCTTTAAAAAATTCATTGATCATATTTGCTTTAAACCAGTATCTCAAGTCAAATGTTTAAATAATATTGTTTTGAATTAACATTATTATTTTAAGAGATTCAGTATGCAAAATTGACTCTGTAGAAAAAAATAGATAAAATTCTTTAAATTTAATTCTTTTTTGTTTTGTTTTTTCTTATTTGAAATTAAAATATTTAAAGAATTCCAATCTAAACACATGGTTTCTTAGTTATATAGCACAGTTAATTGTTTTTACAACTAGAAACTTGTACCTGTACCATGCAAAATAAAAAAAAAGGTTTAATTTTCCTTCCTCCTAATAAACACATATGAAAAAAAAAATTACATTATGTTTATACATCATTTAACATGTTACCTATACTTTCCTTAGTCTTTGTCAGCCTTTTAGGTTCAAAAGAGAAACAGTTTTAGAAATATCATCTCTGGAATGCAAGCAACATTTATGAACTTTCGATATTGGAATACCTATACAGTTCGAATTTTGAATCAAACATTTTATATTTACCAATAAAAAAGTAAAATTAAATGTTAACATATAATTGGTTCTTAAAAAACCCTTTTTTAATTAAAATATGTTATAAAAGGTTAAAATGAATTCGTGAAAATTAACATAACTGCAACAATTTGTCGACAAACGTTGTTAGCGATTGTAGGAAAATGTGGGATTAGTTGGCTTTGCTGAGAAAAAAATATTTACAGATTTTATTGGATGCAAGTACGATAGCTTTCAGAAAGAGTGCAATATAAAATCTATTGTTATTAAATTATAACTAATTAATTT
Source organism: Parasteatoda lunata (assembly GCA_949128135.1). Lineage (NCBI taxonomy): Eukaryota > Metazoa > Arthropoda > Arachnida > Araneae > Theridiidae > Parasteatoda > Parasteatoda lunata. Next base: position 101,602,547 of record OX421980.1, read on the forward strand.
TTTGAGAATTTTATTAAGTTAGAAATATCAAATTTAAATCATTTTGTCTAAGTAGAAAAAAAAATTACCATCCAAGTTTCGGAACAAATACAAACCATAAATGGATTCAGTCCACGGACTAGAAGGAAAAAAATCCCACTTTTAAGAACAGAAGCAAATATCCTAACCCCTTCTTCCACCACCACCACAATCTTTGCATTTCTTGAACCAGGGCGTAGCCAAATTATTCAACAAAAAATAAGCACCTTTTAAGCACTTATCAAGCACTCAAAAAAATGTCATAATTAGGCAGGGTTGGCAAGTTTTGACGGTTTTATCATGTTTTAACCATCATGTCAAAGAAAAAAAAACTTTTGGCAACTGTCAAAAATTGTGAATTGTGTAAAACGAATGGCGTTTTTATACATTGAAATAGATTGGGGTTGAATTAATTGTGAAAACGTTGAATAGAACAATGTGAACTGTGTCTTTTTGCATAATTTGAAGCGAAAATCAACATGGTAAAGAAAAATCGCATTTCGAAAAAGGGAAAAATTAAGCACTTTTTAAAAACACCCAATGAAAAAAGCACCTTTAAGGGCTTTTAAAAATCGAAAATAAGCACTTTTTAAAAACGCTACGCACCCTGCTAAACTGCACAGTCCCATAGAGGTCAAAGGTTTCTCCATTCATTTAGCAACCATGCTATCATGTGTGGCATTCTAGTTTAACAGTGTTATAATAGAACAAATTTTAGATGCAAGCAAACTATTGTTAAGTTGATGATATTTTAACTATTTTAAGATACAGAAGTGTAAAAAACGGATAACTAATTTACTAATTAAAATAATTTAAATTAGTAAAATAAAAAAAATTTCAAGCTTTTCTTTAAAATTCCCTGATTTTTCCAGTATAAAAAAATTTCCTGGTAATTCCAGGGTTTCCAGCTGGGTGCCCACCCTAAAATCCCTATAAGATTTTCAGCAAGGTGAAAGCAAATAACTCAAGAAAATCTTGCAAATAAAAAATGAAACTGGCAAAATATGCCGTAATACTATTGAGTGAATAAAAAAAGTTGTGAAAATCCGAATACTTAGCAAAACAATATATATGTTTATATATATATACTACAGTCTGTCTCAAAACTTAAAGCTCACAGAGAAATTCACTAATACTGTACAATTGAAAATTGCATGGAGTAATATTGGGAAAATTCTTAAATTATAACCAAAATGAAATATTATCATGAAATGCTTGTTAATTAAAATTGATTTTAATATTGTGATTTTTAAAAATTTTGTTTAAAATGACCGTCTCAAAAGTGCCAAACACTTAATGAATTTTTTAGTAAATGTGGAGATTGGTTGGATGACATACAGTAGCAGATCTATGAAACACAATTCTATCAACCTCTATAATATAAATTTTTCTCTCTATAATATTAAGAAAATTGTTACAAACCATGTCTTAACACTAAACATAACATAACTGGTCAAATGACTGTTTAAGAACTTTTGCATCTAAAATGCGCTTATCATATTGTTTTTTACACATTTGACTTCATGACTTTTTCTAACAAATATATACTGTCAATATTCTATTATTATTTTTTTATATTTCGTTTGTTTCGAATAATACTTGTCATATACCTATTTCTACCACAACCCATCATTTGGCCGGAAGAACAATTTATTGCTTTATAAGGTTATCGTATCAGAAACTATGATGTAATGCGTGTTCAACTGATGTGCGGCCCGTGGAAGCTTCTTAACATAATGAATTTTTTTTTTCCAAAAATTAAATTAAAAAAACATTGAGAATTTCAATTGCACTTTTTGACTAGCTCAATTTTCGAAAATTCTATATTTGTTTCTTGATCACTTTTTCCACGTTTATTGTATGGAATTCCGCATGGTGTAAAGAAACCCAATATTTTTAATACGATATTATGATACATGAATTTCAATTTTCAGTAAGGCTGTTATTTCAAGTAAAATATCCAATGCCTTTTTTCACATTGTAAGAATGAGGCATTCAAAGCAATGCTGCAACTTTGTGAAAATGAATTGGTGAGAGCAAACCAGCTGTCAAAAAAAGCTACTAGTTACAGCATCAACTTGGTATTTTTTAAACTTATTTTGCTAATAAGCTAATAAATATGGGACTTAAAACTGACGAAATCACATTAAAAAAAAAAAAATTTTTTATACTTTTAAGCTAGAATTTAAGTTTACATTTATATTTTATGTAAAATAAATATTAAATACAAAATTTTGTCACTTTATTGGTATAGGAATTGCAGAGCTTGTTTTGTTGGGGAAAAAAGGATTTACTATCAGATTGATTGCAAGATAAAAATATTGCTGTAATTCTAACAATTATGAATTGGGACATAACAAATTTATTAGTGATAAGTTAACATTCATACTTTATATACAAATCATGATATCAAGCCATTTCATTTACAAAACTAAGGAATTTCTGGCTTAACATTTATTAAATAATAAGGCATTATTCCATTTTGCTTCTCTCAAACTTAGTTGTCATAATTTCCTAAAAAAAGAAGGAAAAACAGTAAGCACATTTTAGAGGCCAAAGAATAATTTAGAAAAATAATAAAAGTAAATGATTTTCACCTCATCAGAATCCAAAAGACTAGGAAGAGCTCTGAAACAAAAAAAAAAAGGAATATTAGATGCCCTCCTTTTTTTTAATGTATACCCTTCAACAAGTACGGAATTACTGTAGTTTCAGAAATTACTTTTTTAAAGGCACTATATGGCTGTTAGCGTTGGACACTTACTAAGGCAGCAAAAGATAAACTACTGATCTTTGAAAGGAAAATTTTGAGGACAAATTAAGGCTCCCTGAATGAAAATTACATATTACAAATACTTTATAACAGTGAGCTCTACAACTAATTTAAACAGCCCAACATCATTAAAGCATATTGTGTAAGATGGCTTGGACTCTTGCAAGGATAAGAAGGCTTCAATCCTGCAACTAGCTTTTGGCATGTCAGAAACTGGAGAACAGTGGCCTTGGATAGACAGCCAAAGTGGGAGCTGTCCGAGATGGCCTTGGCCTGTACTAGGGTGTAGTGCCTAAGAATATAACTTAAGGTAACATAATAAATTAGAATTTTAAAAAATTTTGTCCACCACTGCACATAAATATTATAAACAGGTTAATAAAATGTAGGATGGACAGGGATTAAAGTTCTGATAGATGTTTTATAAAATTCTGTTAAATTTCTGCTTTTATTCACTACTGCTGAAATCTGTAATGTTGGAGGGTATGTAAATGGTATAATTTTACACTAAAAAGAATTCTTAACTCATTTCGAATAATCATGAATTACCTATCAACACAAAACATTTTTCATAGATGTACAGTAAAACCTCATTTGTTTTGACTTATTACATCAGCTGAACAATTGCCAAAAGTGATGAATAATTGTTATTTCTGCACTACAAATAAATACTATAACATACATTGCTTCAGTGTGCGTAGCTAAATCTTTCAACAAAAAATAAGCACTCAAAAAATATTTTATATAAATTAACTAAAAACAAAATAATTTTCAAAGACTACATGATCATGATAAAATAACTAGTTTCTGACAAAAAAACTCTTTTCTTGATTATACAGTAAAACCTCATTAAGTCGTCGTTTTCCTATGGTCCCGACTAAGCCTCATAGACAATAATGTAAAATAACCCTCTTTTACCCGTCATAGAATTTAATTCTACTCCGGATAACTTGTCACTCCCAAAAATGGCAAACCTATCTTTTTTCGCACTTTTGTATACCATTCTGTTATTTTTTCAGACCCGTCACTTTCACTTTAAGTATCTCAGGGAATTTCTGACCACCCACGAAGTTCGCTCTACAGCTGTGAGCATTCCTTTCCTTTTAGGGGATTTAGATTCTGGGAATTTTGCATGCCAATTGTTCAAAGTTCTCACCTCTTGCTCCGACTCAGTCGAGTGTAGACATTTTTCTTTATTGTACGCACTTCAGTGGAACTTCATTTCATAGCGAGTAAGCCTCCGCTATAAGGGCCATTTTTTTTCTTACAAAATTGTGATTTGATTACGTTTCAAAATGCCGGGAAAACGAAAACTTACCTCGTTATCTCTTAAAGAAAAAAAGGACTTAATTGCACTTTTTGAAAAGTCAAATGTTTCGAAAACAGCTTTTGCCAAAGAACACAATATTCCGAGAACTACTTTAAGTGATATTCTATCATCAAAGCAAACCATTGAAGAAGCAGACTGCAAAGACAATAGAAAGAGAATGAGGAAATCAAAGTTTGACGAGATCGAGGAGATTTTAGTTCGATGGTTAAAGCATGCAAGATCCCAAAATGTGGCTATTTCTTCTGTCATTCTTAAAGAAAAAGCAATGGAAATTGCTAAGGAGTTGAACATAGAAGATTTCCATTGCAGCAATGGTTGGCTGGAGCGACAGAACAGAAATTGACAGAAGCTTCAAAGACAGAAATTGTCTTTCTTTTAAAACGATTTGTGGGGAAGCCGCAGCTGATGGTGATGCTATAGAAAATTGGAGGAATAGTGTTCTCAAGGACATTTTATCCGGGTTTGATGCCTCGAATGTTTTTAATATAGATGAAACGGGCTTATTTTATCGTCTTTTGCCTGATAAAACTAAATCGTTTAAGGGCGAAAAATGCACCACTGGAAAAGCCAGCAAGCAACGCCTAACACTTTTGCTAGGAGCGAATATGAATGGAAATGAAAAGCTTAAACCACTAGTGATAGGCAAGAGCAAAAGGCCACGCTGTTTTAAAAATGTTAAATCTCTGCCAGTTGAATATGAATCAAATTCAAATGCAGGGGTGACTACAACGATTTGGGAACGACATATCCGTAAATTGGATTCCCAGTTTTCGCGCCAAAAGAGGAAAGTTGTCCTTATTGTCGATAATTGCACAGCCCATAGTCAGCCCGAGAGCTTAAAGACTATAGAAATCGTTTGCCTTCCTCCAAATGTTACTGCACTTCTTCAGCCATTAGATCAAGGGATAATTCAGAAAGTACAAAAAAATGCTAGCAAAGGACCTGATAAAAGAATTGGATAAAAATAAAAAGTTTGAAGTTTCCGTTTTAGACGCGATCAATTACGTTCATAGAAGTTGGAGCTCAGTTTCTTCGCAAACTGTTTTTAATTGCTTCAGACACGCGGGATTTGTAGCCAATGCTGAATCCGAAGATATACTCTGTGAAGAAGTTGACCCCAAGCCCTTAGAAAATTTTCTGCAAGTTGTTAATGAAAAAGGTTGCAGTGTCAATGACGTAAATGCATCACTATTTGTTCACAAGCGACTGTAAAAGATTTAACTTCAGAATTTTTAGATGGAAAACAACACAGTTCCAGCGAAGATAGTGATGATGAGGATTCGGGTGGAATTCCGCTCAGCAAGACTGAAACAATAGAAGCCTTAGAGAAAGTTAGACAATATTTAACATCAATTGAAGGCACAACAGAGGAAGAATTCAAGGCGCTGATGATATTGGAAAAGAAGGTTAATAGCAATCAACAATTCCTGCATCAATCCACTATTTGCATGTGTATTACATTCTAAAAATATAATTTTTCTCTACGAATCCTACTGCAGTCCAATAAAAAACTTCAATGTTTTTTTAAAGAAATTTCTAACTCCGCTTAAGTCTTCACTCCGCTTGAGTCGTCGAAAATGTTCGGTCCCTTGAGTGACGACTTAACGAGGTTTTACTGTATTAGACATTTTAAAATGATCAAAAGATTTTTTGGTTCAATATCAGAGGGTGGAAAATGAAGCCTGAAATTGCAAAATGTAGTAGAGTTGCACATGAGAGTGCAATAATCTCACTGAACCCAGCTTAGTAGACGCACATGTGGTCTCGCAAGTATTTCGTCAAACATATAAAATGATTGACGCTTTCATATACTAACGACCGACGGTACACCAAAATAGATTGTGGTTGAATGAATTGTGAAAACGGTGAATAGAACTATGTGAAAAGCACGGTTTCATGTAATACATGGCGAAAATCAACATTCCCTTTTTGAAAAGGGATTGCAGATTTTCGAAAAGGGAAAATTAAGCACTTTTTAAAAACGCTATGCACCATGCGCTTATACATCTTTATGTTTTATAGGTACAATTCAAAAAGGTCATTGCAAGAATTTTAATTTATAATGGGTATTCTAAAATTCAACAGATGAAATCAGAGGGGTGATAAAAGGCATTAAAAGAATGAAAGCTTACCATAGAACATGGGGTTGCAAACCACATTAAGATGGAGAAAATGGCATAATTTAGGTAGGTCAAACCTCAACTAACCTTCGCCTCTTGTCTAGATCGGAGATTATCAATCTGAGCTCCCTGAAACATTGACAGGGGTTCCGCAAGTGATCATTATTTGCTTAAAGCACAAAATTTTCTAAACATATTATTCATTATCTTACTCAAAAGTTTGTTTAATGATAAAAGAAAAATGAAATAATGATTTTGTAAAATTGAATAGAGTTTGAATGAAGTCTTGATAGCCTATTTTATTCTTTCTCTTAGATCAAGTGGTTCCAAATAGGAAACAATAAGCTCAAAGAGTAGCCTAAAAGTGTAAAAGATTGAATACTCCTGCTTGAGATCATAGGTACCCAATGTGGGTAATGAAGACTTTTAGGGGGCATTAGAAAGGTATGGGGTATCTGAGATTTCGGGAAGAACTATAGATGAAATTGGTATTAAGTATATAATAAAATTCATAGATTTTCGGTTATGTATCGAAAAATTATATATCTTTCATATTCAGCCTATATTTTTTTATTAAAGCAGTTATGGTTATGTAATTGTAGTATCCACTTTCTGATTCTAACGTCACCATGATCTCACAAATTTGTAATTTTTAGACTAGTGCCCTAAATTTGGGCTAAAAGGTTAATATATTTTCTAATTTAAACATACATTCTTTTTCTAAAAATAAAGAAAAATGTTAGAAATTTATTATTTAAGAACTTTAATTGCATTACATTTAATTTTATAAAGACCGTGTCTATAAAGAAGTTTTTTTCGAAGTTTTTAAATTAACTTATTTGCATAATTTATATATTTTTTTGTTTATTAATTCAAAGTGATATTATTAAAAAGATAAATTTTCAGATTTTCTGTTGTTAACTTATTTTATTAACTTATTACACTCTGACTTGATTTTGAAATAAGTTTTACTCAGTTATAGTTGTACAAAAAGTAGAGATAGATTACATTCATAAACAGCATCCCTTATTTATATAAGAAAAATGTTTAATTTAGAATTTAATTTAAATTTGATACCTTTACATATATCCTGAACATATTTCCATGTAAATCAGGCAAATAGTACATGTGATGTATTCTCATAAAAATTTGTATAAAAATGTTTTCAAAATATACATTGGTTATTAGGTACATTTTTTAATAATTCAAAGGCATGGTTATATATAGAAGTGGATTAAAAATAAATAAAAAAATACTAAAAATTTGAAAATGCATACATAGATTAACAGCCTGCATGTCTTTTTTGCCATTTTCACTCTCTTGGTGTGGTTAGCGACCCCATGTTCTACAGTAAGTTTTTATTATGTTGATGCTTTTGATCCACTCTTCTGAATTTGTAGGTTAAATTTTTGAACACCGATTTTCTAATTTTTGTATATGAGACAGGTATGATATGACTTAATAATTATGACAATGATATTAGAATAACAGATAAGGTTAACTTATAGCAAGCAATTTTAGATGTTTAGTAAACTACATAGCAAGCCAAATTGAAAATGCTTTGTATTTTAGAACTTTTCTTTAAAAAAGAAGAAAGAACAAACTCCTAAATTTCAATTTGTTTAAAATAAGAATAATAACTATGCTTTTAAAAAATTTCTCTCACAATTTAAATTAAAAATGATTAATGCAAGCTAATACATTATTTAGAGGAGTTGTGAAAGAATAGTGGATTTAAAAATTTGATCGATTGGCCAAACTAGGCAGACATTTGGTTTTGGTCAGATCTTTGCTGAATCTCTGGTTACGTAAAAAATCATTGAATAAAAAGTAGCAGCTTATTTATTTTAAACCATGTTTAAACTGATATTTTTATTTTACTTAGCTATCATTTTAACTTACAGAATATAGATTTTTAACGTAACAAACATTAATTTAGATTGAAGTAGCTCCCACCCCATTTTATCCCAGACGCACGATTTAGATCAAAGGGGTAAGGTCAATTGAGAAATCCTTAACTATACATAACTAAAGACAATTCTTTGAGCTTCATCCCATCTTAGTACCATAACAAAAAAGTTTTGAACTGATTTCTATAAATAAGGTTCACGTCATTATGTATTAGTAATACTTATTTAAATATTCAAATAAGCAAGCAATAATCTGTACAAAAATTCTATTTCAATGGGGATTTTTTTAGGAAACTTACTCAATTTTAGGGAATTTTCTAAAATGTACAAAAACCAAGAGAATTTTAATTAAACTAGGAGAAACAGGCAGAATCCAGTAGTCTACTGGAATATCCAGTAGAGTTGGCAGCTATGTACATACCAACAACTTTTAGTTAAATTACCAGTGAACTTACTGCAATATTATATTCAACAATTAAAAAAAATTAAATAAACAGAATTTCAGTCAAAATGCCTCTGTTCTTATTATCACCATGAAGTTCATTGTGACTAATAATAAATGGAAAACTTATGATTATTTTTTGTGAGAAAATATCATTTCAAGTTTATGAGTCTTGTTACATCTAAGCACAGACCAATGCAAAATATGCTTTTCTTATTAGTATGAATTTCAACATACCTTTAAAACATGTTTAACAAATTAATCATAAATATTTCTTTTCGGAAAATTCAGTGTTGTTTCTTCTAACGACATGACTTGTGTCTAATTTTTTCAGAGTGAAGTGAATTTATTAAAAAGATTTTTTATCTTAATAAATTTCTAATATTGCTTCTAAAACCTTTTACAAAAAAATAATATTTCTACATGATATACTAAATCAGGGTTCCCACTCTTTTATCAAAGCAAAAATTAAGCACTTTTAAGGACTTTTATCAAAAAAATTAAGGACTTTTTTTCTAGAAATTAAGGACCTTAAAAATGGCATAATGATCAATAATTTATCATCAAATAAAACATCATAGATTAATAATAATAGAATAAAAAAATAGAATAGCTTTTCTTCAACTCAGTTATCCTTTAAAAAAAGAAATTAAATAAAGAAATGTTTAATACAAATAATCTGTATTTAATTAAAATTAAATTGCATTTAATCACCTCACGTAAGCTTTTAAGAACATAAAGAAAAACTCAAAGAATGCAGATTAAACATTAAGATTTTCAATTTAAAAATAGAAAAAAAAAAAAACTAGGTAAACAGATAGAAATATATATAAATTAAGATGATAAATTCATTAAAATAATAAAAATATTATTTTGAGTGACTAATACTAAACCAAGGCAAAAAGAAACTAACAAATATAAGTTTATTGAGGTTAAGACAATTATTTTAAACTAAGTAAAACCTAATTATAATAAGCTAAAGATTTATTCAAATCACAAAATATAAAAATTTAATGATTAAAATCAGAATATATTGAGTACCTAACAATCAAGAAAAAAGAAATAAATAAAGTACAAGGAAAACTTATTAATTAAAATTAAGAAGTGTGAAACAGTAAAGATAGTTAAAATAAGTGCTAACATAAATATTGATACACAGGAAAAGGCAGGATATAATGATCAATGGAAATAAAAATGAAAAAATTCCATATCTAAAAATTTAAAATATAATGAAATAATTCATTAAGTACAAAATTTATTGTGAATGAAGGGAAAAAAACAACAAAACGTAGTGGAATCAGAAATATCATTTATTAAAAGGGATAAAAATCTTTCTAAAATAGTCTGCTTTTAGTTATAAAAAATTTTATGCTAACACTGATAAGCAATACTGCACCTCTGAGGAATTAGAATTTATTCAATTAAAAAGTATTGTGTCTTGTATAGGAACTAAAATAATCTATGATAAAAAAAAAATTACGAATTAAAGTGAAAAAAAATTTCATTTTAATTCGTAATAATTTAAGTATTGTCTGAAATTATAAAACAATAATTTGTCAAATAAATCAAAGGTAATGAAAATTGGATGCAAATATGAATTATAAATATATAATACTATAATTATAAAATAGGGAATAATGAATAGTGATTTGGTCGAATAGTCAAATATCCGGCCAAATAAATCGGTCGCCTACCCAGTGATAAATCAACATTTTTTTTAAAAAATCCTCAAGAATTACTATTGTTTATGTAAAAATAGGCCTGGGCGCTATAAGAAATTTTATATCGTGATAGATCGTCAGTCAGACTTCTCAATTTAACATATGTTTGAAATTTATCAATCAGAAATCTTTAAATCAATGAAAAATAAATAAAAGAAATAAATCTATAACAAAAGAAAATGCTAATTCTAAAAAACTTTTATTTAATTTAAAAAAAATTTAGTCATTTTAACTAACAGCCAAATTAAATATAAAAAAAAGAAAGAAAGAAAGAATGCAAACTCTGTTTTAATTTCCTCAAAAATAAAAGCAAATTAATTAAATGTAGGCTTTGTTTTAATTTTTTTAAAACTAAAAGCGACTGAAGATTTATTGGTTTAAAAACTAATGAAATTCTAACAAATTATTATATTAAAGTGAATTAAATTTTAAAAAAAACTTATTTTTTATGACAAGGGATAAATTGCTTTACAAAATATATAAAATATTAAATTGTATCACTTTTTAAAAAATCAATAAAGAATCTTTTTTTTTTTAAATTCATGATTTCTTTGCATTAATATGTTATGTTCAGAACGAAAATTTAAGATAACACTGATTGCGCAACGATCGCCAAGTAACAATAGGTCTGCTGAAAATAATTGAGAATGTTAAATCCAGACAGAAAAAAAAAGTGACGAAATAATGAGCAACGATCGCTAAGTAGCAAAAGTCTCACTGGAAATAATTTACTTGAAATGTTATACCCCGTCGAAATAAAATGCAATGATCGCAAAATAAGTCCCGCTGAAAATGATCTTCAAGGAACGTAAAATCCCCAGGTTAAAAATTGCGCATAAAGAAACTATGCCTCGCGTTCTATATTTCAACGCTGAGCCTCGCTTTTGGTTATTCAATATCATGAAACGAACATCATTTTTGTAGCTAAAAATGTAATCAACATCTTCGCAGCAAGACGAAATAAAAATAGTCTTCGTCAGCGAGGTGTTAGGGTTAGTATAGGCAAGAATCCTCGCACGTTAAACCAGATACCTGATGCATCACCTGAAATAAAAGTAATTATATCAGCCTGCCGATATGTGCGTTAAGTCGTTAACTCGCGATACATCGATTTAAAAATGTCTAAGATGCTCGTTAAACTTGTCGCGTCATAACAAAAATAAGAGTTTTTGTTGGATATTTTTTTTAAAAAAATGGGAAAGCCAAACAGAAATAAAAACAAAAAGTTGTTCTAAATTTTTATAAGAAAAATTTAACGTTGAAAATTACACTTTAAGTGTTTCCCATCGCCGGATTTTTAGAAAAAATGACGAAAAAGAAGGCTCTCTAAAATATGCTATCAAAATAAATAAAAAACACAAACACAATCAAAAAAGCAAAAGAGAAACAGAAAATTTTTCTAAATTCTTAAAACAAAACTTGCAACGTAGAAAATCAATTTTCTATTTTAATAGTTTTCTAATTATCTGTATAACTTTAAAAGAAAAAGCGAAGATAAAATATATCAGAAACGCTGTTAAAATGCCACGCTATAAAAAAAACCAGCAAAAGTGAAAAAAGAAAACAAACATTTCACTCTTTTTAAAACAAAAAGTGTGGATGATAAAACGACAAAAATGACTTTCCTGATTAAAATTATAATTCGCTGAATATTCGTAATATCCCTTATATTAAAAAATGTAGTCATTTATAAAATTCAACTTCAGGTGAAAATATGATACAATGAAAAAATCCACTTTGCCTTGTGACGATCACTAGATGCTGTTAACCATTCCTTATATTTTTCATCAAGTGTCCATAAATTATTAAAAACACATTTTCCTGGCATTTCTAACAATTTCACATTTAAATAAAGTATCAAAGCTATCACGTGTGCTATCAGAAGAATTGAATTTCTGAAACCCTATGGATGTAGAAGGTCAATGTAGGTCTTCAGCTGATAAAGTACCTAAGTATTGTCAAAAAATAAGTCAAATAAAAACTGGGCATGTTTTCTTCCACTTGCTTGTAGCCCCTACCCTCACAGGCATTCAAAATGTTCTACCCTCGATGCAGGGTCTCATTCTAGGCGAAAGACGTACTTTTTAATTGTGGATATTTTCCTAAGATAAAAAAATTGTTCCAACCAACAAGTGATACTAAAAATTAAGGACTTTTAAGAACCTTGAATCAAAATTAAGTACTTTTAAGGGCCTTTAATTTTCAAAATAAAAACTAAGCAGTTTTTAAGGACTTTTAAGGACCGTGGGAGCCCTGTAAATGGCATGTATTAAGACTAATTTATTTTTTCTCTTATTTACACACATTAAGGGAAAACATTCTAAATATGAGAATCAAAATAAAGATATACATACACATCTGTTAATGATGGGGGAATGTTTTCCTCAACCCATTTTAGATCTTCCTCCTAAAAACATACAACTTGCATCATTTTATAAACATAATTTAAAATATATAAACTGCAGTTAAATCCAGATTAGCAGGTTTTTGAGTTGTATTCAAATCTCTTTCAAAGTAAATTATATAAACATATACTATTTGTTACACATTTAGATAATTCAGTGTTTGAAGGGATATGATTTCATGTTTATGCATAATATCCAATTATCTCCTAAGGGCAAATCTATAATGATTAAAGGCTATAGGGTATCACAAATATTGTAATAGTAATATCATGATTATGAAGAAAATACTGTGTCAAATAATAATGAGAAGATTCATAATATAAATAAACAATAATTGGATGATAAACAAAATGAACTTGCTATATCAAATCATAAGATTTTGTTAAATCCTGAAGAATATATTTATGCAAAGATAATAGTTAAAAATCCTTTGAATATTTATGTAATTTTAGAGCCGACTATAAATATGTTCAAGTTTACTCGTCAAATCACAATTAGGAACAAATTAAAAATTTTTGCAGATTTCAAATTAAAAATAATAAACACTATACTTGTAATATTTTTCTTAAAAATAAATCTGAGAAAACTTTATATTTGAATAATGGGCAAGCGATTGGCCAAATGTATCTTATTGATACAATGCAAGATTATGACTATTCAAAACTAATTTCAAATAATTCTAGTGTCAAAAACAGAGATAAAATTAAAAGACAGGCATTTTTTAATTTAATTGTACCAACAAAAGATGCAATAGATTTTTTAAAAAGTGAATTACAAGAAGTTGATTTAAAACTAAGTCATGTGGGTGAACCAAAACAAAGACAATTAAAACTAGGTATTATTAAAAAATTATCAAATTATTATTATCTGTTTAAAATCTTTAAAAACACTTGGAAATGCAGATAATTTTATTAGATTTTTTTATTCATGATTATCCTATGGTTGTGCCCAATGCTTTTGGATAGGAAAAAGAATACAAATCATCTCAAACAGAAAAAAAAATTAGATTGGCTTTAGACTTATGATTAATATATAGAATTAAAATTTTGTTATATATTAGAATATCTCTGTCCCATCAGGAGCATTCCTTTTTTAGGAAGATACAGAGATAATAGTGTTTTTTCATTTCTAATTTGATTTTTCTTTTATTTTTTACATCAGGCCTAGCGTTTACTTCCATTTGATTATTCTACAATGAGTACAAATAACGTATGTGTTTAGCGCAATACAGCTGCTTCTGGCTCTGTGATATTAAATTGTAAATTTGACCAAATAAGTATTTTTTCTATCAGTATATGAAAGTTTATTGAAAGTGATAAAAGAGGTTAAATTGATAGTGGACTTTAGTTCTGCATAATGTACAATCTTTTTTTTTTCATTAAAAAATTTAGTATAAACCAAAACCATTATTTCCCAAAAAATCAATCTTAATAAATAATATTTTTGTAGCATAAAATTCTACATTCTTCAAAAAAAAATTTTTTCAGTTATATAAAACATGAATTCTTTGCTATCAATTCTAAGAACTTTTCTAGAACTACAATGCTTGTACTAAAAGAAAAAATATATATATACTTGACTCTAATATGAAACCAATAAATTCATTATTTATTTTAATAGTTTTGTAAATATAACCAAATAGTTTTCAAAGAAAAGTACAAGCTGGCATAGTTATTTATTTCATTAAAGTCAAATTCGGTGAAAAAAAATTTTCTTGCTAAATGTTAAAATTTGTAATGCCAGTATAATGAATTATGTCTGTTCTTCCCTAATTTCTTTGGTTTTTTTAAAATTCATTAGTATAATATTGAATAGTATAAAATATAATACACTTGAATTGAATAGTATAAAATATAACAGAAACAGTACCTGATTTGATTTAGGCTCATTATGGTTTGGAGAATTGTTTAAAGATTTTGTTGAACGCATCTTCATACCAACTGAAATAAAAGATTTTAAATATTAATATTGTTGTAAATGAAACTTTTGTTAATAAATGAAAGTCATTCAATATTTTATACCAAAACCATCATTAGCCACTAAATTGTCTTCGTCATCCTCATCATCATCTATGGCATCTAGCAAAGGAGTAAAGGCATATCTATAAACCAGAGGATAGGTTTAGAAATTACATTGTAGGAAACAATCAAATTCACTAATAAACATTTACAGCAGTGATTTCCAATGTGTCTACTACGATGAGTGAATAAATGATTATTTTACAATCAATCATACTTTTACTTAGGTTAGGAAGCTGTGAAAAATCTTACCACAGATTTCTTACAAAAAGGTTTGGAGTCATTAATATACAGGCTTCTTAAAACTCTAACATAATTACAGTATGGATCCAATTGCAAAACAAATTATTAAAATTTGAGTACAATAGTAATATATTTTTTAAAAATTTAAATATTATATATTATCTACAAGTAATTTTAATATTATATTCTAAACATCCAAGTTCAAGTTTTTTAAACATTTAGACTAAAGCATTTATAAACAATATATTACAAAGAACTCAGTTGATTTTGAAGGTTGAATACAAATATTATGAGAAAGTGAGAGATTTTTCTTGAAAAGCAACATAGAAATGTTCGCATAATCCCTGGTATACAAAAAAAATCATTGTGTAATACCAGTAAACTGTACATCAATTAAAACGAAAATGTATTCAAATTCATCTGAAAGCAAGATTGAGTCAGTAATGTTAAATCCTTTAGAACTGCTTTTAGACAATATTCGTGGATATGCTGTTGTTTTGCGGGACAGCCAACAGTGATAAGATGTGTTTAAGATGCAAATATAAGCTCAGAAGAAGTTAAGGTAAGTATTTTACAGCCTCACGGTCATACTCGTAGCCACAGAAGCCTTTGATATTGAAAGTAAACAAAACACAGATGAAGGTTGACGTATAAACAACAACAGGTCAGGATTATTTCATACTGCCAATTGAGATAAAAATAATAAACACAAAAATAGTATTACATCATTCCTAACTATTTCATAAAATTTATAATGTTTACCTTTCATTAATTAAAAATTTTGTTTATACATATTTTTACATATATTATGTATATTTTAGGAGCCATAAGTATTGGATAAACATTATTTTTGAAATTTTATATTGGTTTATGAATTTTAGGTGTTTTACAATTTTAGGTTTTTCTATGGATATTATGTGTTGTTGTTGTTACTTATCCTCTCTGTCTGATGGAGTCAGGCAAGATCCACAAGTTCTTGACTGAAAGGAAATCGAAGATTAGGAGAGGATTGCTAAAGAGATCCTCCTTAGAGAGTCCCATGCAATCCAAAAGGTGCTCAGGAGAAGCCTGATGAATTTGGCACTTGGTGCAGGTGACAAAGGTTTTCCTGCCCTCGTTGAAAGTGAGGAACTTGATGTGACCGCTAGTAGGCCTAGATAGAACAGTCTGGGTATGTCTGTCACATGGGGGACAAACCCGGTTTTGATCCCTTGTACCAATTATGGGTTGGGGGTGTTTTCCACTCCTCCGAGATTTTGGATATTATGTTAAATGTCTTAGATGTAAAAAGATACAGTTGTACTGCATACCACTTTCATTAATTCTTTATACCCTTCCTGTTGAGATTCCTATCTACAAATTTGTATATGTGTTTGCTGAATAATGCAGTAAATATATATATATATTTCTTTTTTGCATAATTTTTTGAGTCCATGTTTTGAGATATTTCATGTCAAATCAGGGCATATTGACAGATTGAACTAGCCTCAGAAGGTCATATAAAGTATCAAATGAAAGGTCTATTTCTTAGCTTTGCAATAGTGTCCAAAATTTTCTTTTGATAAAATTAGGGAAAAAGATACAGCCATTTATATATAAGCAAGTTTGTCGTCTTTTTTAAAAATAAAAATTGTAGTTTTTTAAGTATTCATAACTTGCATAATTTTCAAATTAAACATCTAAAAATTTGTAGAATTACTTACTTTATGTGTGTGTAAATTTCATTAAAATCGGAGTCCAAAATTGATTAATTGACTCATATATTGTTTATTTCAAAATTTTAATTTAGTAAAAAATCTTTTTTTTGTTGCTATTATATTAACTGATTATTAATTATTGAAATTATCTACTGTTTTATTATCTGCTATAAGCAGTAATATTGCTATTACAGATAATAAAGCAGTTGTTAACTATAGCAGTAAAACTGCTTTATTATTGCTTAATATTTTAAGAAATTTTATTATTACATTCATTATCTTTCAAATAAATCATGCATGATTTTTACAATTGAAATGTTCATCGAGTATTACAAAGACTCTGATTTCATTTTCTTTAGAGGTAGGCAAATTTTTCTATTAAATCAATTAATAATTCTATATTGATATAACAGGTTTGAGATTTTATTACTATATTCTGTCCCTTAAGGTGATTTACTTAGAAAATTAAATTCTTATTTTATTGTTATAATATAAATTTTTGAAGGTATTTTGATATTATTTTATTTTTAACTCATTTTTTTCCTACTTTATATTTATAACGATAATAAGACTTTTAGAGCAAAATTTTGAAACTGATTAGGAAACATCAACAACAGTTTTGTTTCAAAAATAAAACATTTATATTACATTTAATTAAATAAAAAATTAAAAATAAAGTTTTGCTGTCAATGGATTGGAATGTGCACTCGTTTAAATTTCTTTATGAATAAATCATTTAAAACTTAATTATTTTTCAATAAATTAAAAATAAAGTTCTCTGACATGGAATTATTTCTTTTCAAGATAATTCTATCAAAAAGTATTTTATTACTGAATATTACTTAGGATAATTTTTTTAGTTTGATTAAAGAAAAATTATATATTTTAACTTTGATGCCTTCATTGCACAATTGTTATGAATGCAGCAGTCTTACATAATACTTTGAAGCCCATATCATCATATTACTTTGAAATATCGATCACATACAGAATTTGATAATTAAAAAAAAATAGTAATAATAATAATGATTGCAGACATATTATTGCTGGAAGAAGAAATTATCTGCCTTTTTTTTTCTCAATTTCTTAAATGCTTATGTTTTTATCTTTTTGTACATAGAAAATAAATAAAAGACTGATTTTTATGCACAAAAGTAACATTCATAAAACTTAAAGAGTGAAAGAAATTTTTTTTGTCTAATAATTTTGCTTTTTCTCATCAGCACATAAAAGAATATATACATAGAAAAAAAATTACATATTCCTCTGTTTTTTGCACTTTACAAGTCGTTATCGCTGAACAAAAAGTTAGAACCATGGTATCCACATCAATAACTAAAAAATGATTAATAATAATAATGTATATGTATGATAAAATCACAAAAAATGGACAGGTCAAAAGGGGTTAATTAAATCTACTTTTCGGGATTCGCATGTTATAATAAATAATGTTGTATTAAAAATATCTAGACTTTAAAAATTAATGGTAGTAATATGAAAATAAATAGTAGTAATATGAAAATAAATAGTGACAACTGCAGAAAAATTTATTGAAAAAAACGTTAGAATTAACAGGTCAAATAGTAAATACTCAGGTTTGCGATTTGATTTCCCGTACCATAATACTAAAAAGGATTTTCAAAAATCATGTGGAAATCAACAGGAATAACTGCCAAACAAATTTGATCAAAATGTTTTATGGATTTTATGCATATTGAGAGTGTTAAAAAGTATTTTTTCAAATATACAATTTGAATTTCCCATTTCTTAATCAAATTAAAGCGATTACTTAAATGCACAATTCAAATTTTATGTGTCGTAATAATATCAAAAATTAAAAACCATGAAAAAAATCAATTGAATTAACTGTAAAAGAAAAAGATGGAAAACGGATTTACGATGGTACAGAGTACATCGAAAAATGATTACTGAAATGCACAGTTTGAAATTTCCATATCGTAATATCACATTAAAAACTGACCCAAATGAAAAAAGAGCACAAATATACCATGTTGACTAAATAATTCTTCCTTTACAAATCAGAATTTTCAACAAAACTGCTACTCATTAAAATATAAGTCTAAACAAGAATGAGAGAAAACACCATTTTTCTAGTGGACGATCTTATAAATGTTAGCCATTTCAGAATTACGTTTCAGATTATCAATTTTATACTTCTGTGTTTGCTATTTCATTAATTCTAGCCACAATTACAGGATTGTTTGTTGTCTTGTATTCTTGAAGTTTATCTGAAGTTGCATTTATCTCTATCAAATCTGTATAAAAGAAAAGTTATTGCACGCGAATGAGAACTCAGGAAGAAATAAAAGGAGTGCAACATTAACTATAAATGTCTCGTTAGTTAGCATAAGTAAAGAAATTTAAATTTTAGATTTATTTAATTAAATTTTAGAGTTCCACTAGAACTCCAAGAAAATTTTGTCCTAATATAAATTATTTATCTGCGGAAATCTGTGAATCAATGGTCTTGAAATTCGTGGAATTCCGCAAATCAGCCGAATCACATGCCGGTAATTAATAAAACGCCTGAGCGAATGATTTGAACCAGTTCCAAAGGTTTAGTTTTTATTTTTCTATTTCATTTTATATGATATGCAGAGCAAAACAGAAATAACAAACATTTTTATTCTCTCGTGTGTAGTATACACAAAAAATGCTTAAAAAATATGTGCCAAATAACAACTAAAATGATCAATAAAAAAATTATGCAAGTGGACTAAAAAAAATTTTCGTTTTTGTCTCTCTAAGTCTTACCTAAAACGAAACATGTGAAGCACACTATTTCCGAAAAATAGAATTATTTTTTCCTTTTTAAACTCATAAAAAAGTTTTTTTTTTAAAAAATTTAAATCAATTATTTTTTTTATTTTTTAGCTTTGTTTGGTAGTTTTTTTAGATGGTAAAATGAATGAAATTATGATTGCATCAAACATTGTCATCAAGTATAGAAGTTCAACTGAAATTTGGGCATTCAATCTAGTCATAAAATTGTCGAAATTTTAACTGATGTTAAATTCTTTTTTGAGATAAATTTCTCTTGTAGTCATCAGACAACAATTGAAGCATAAATTTTTGGCAGGCACAAAACTCCCTTTGAGATTTGAGAATTCTAACTCTTGGTCAGAATTTTATTTGATGGTAAATTTCCTTTGACTACAAATTTCACTATTAGTGGTCAGGAAATAATTGAAACTTGTGACGTCATTCAGCACTAAGCTCCAGTTGAAATTCGATTGATAGCTTTAAATAGTCAAAGAAAGTTCGGACCTTTGGTTGATTATAAAATTCTTTTGGTGATAATATTGCAAGGAATACTGCTTTTTGTAGAGAGGAAACTGTTTGGTGTTGAATTACCGTTTGGCGAAATTGTATGTCGCCAGCCATCTTTCATCATAATGTAACCTTTTGAACTACTC
This sequence comes from Parasteatoda lunata, assembly GCA_949128135.1. NCBI lineage: Eukaryota > Metazoa > Arthropoda > Arachnida > Araneae > Theridiidae > Parasteatoda > Parasteatoda lunata. Next base: position 101,622,661 of record OX421980.1, read on the forward strand.
ATTCTTGTTCTTGTTGATTGAATTGTTAAGAGCGTATGGTCTCTCTCTAATGTAAGTTCATGCGTGAACTAATTAATTACATTTGTTAAATAAATAATTGGCTAATTATTAAATACAGTCCACATTACCTTAAATTTAACTATTGAGCTATCCCGGGACCGTACATTTGGTCCTAAGCAACCGGAAAAGAATATGGCTTCTTTGACATCGTTGAACCGCCAAAGAGGCGTAATAAAAACAAAATTAGGAAAGTTGTTAAATTTTCATGATGAATTGAAAGCTGATGAAAAGGAACTGAATCATGAAGTTATACTAAATACAAAACTAAATTCGTTACTGGAACTAAAAAATATTGCAAAGCAATTGATAGTTGATTACACTCAACTTCCAGAAGATAACGATTTGAAGGATAATCTGTGTTTAACTGAAGAACTAGACGAGGAAATAGAAGATTTAGAAGTAAGATTTCGAATTTCTCTTTCTGAATGCAAAATTAATGATAAAGATAAAATTAAAGAAGCAAAAATTTTTTCAAGAAGCAAGAATTTTAGTTATAAATTGCCAGATTTACCCTTACCACAATTTTATGGAAAATATGAAGATTTCAAAAACTTTAAAATGCAATTTATGTCAATTATCGGTAACAATAAAGAATTGAATGATACACAAAAACTATTTTATCTTAAAGCATCTCTTAAAGGAGAAGCAAAATTGTTGGAATCTTGTCAAGACACGTTTGAATCTCTGTTTTCTGTACTTAATGGCAGGTATGAGAATAAAAGAGCAGTTGTGGATGCTTTTATCAATAGCTTATTAAATTTTGAAAAAATAAATGATTCACCATCACAATTACGGGCATTAGTTGACAATGTAAAAAGATGCTTATGATCATTAACAGTACTAGAATTCAATCAGAATAATTTGTCAGATGTTTTAATTTTAAATATTTTACTACATAAATTTGATAAAGAATCAAGAAAAGCTTTTGAACTAAGTGTAAAATCTAATGAAATCCTAAAATTAGATAATTTTTTAAAATTTTTTGGAAGAAAGAATTCTTGAAGAAATAAATAAAAATAGTTTCCCAAAACAGAACTATGTTGTTAAACCATCAAATCAATTTAATCGTCCTAAAAATTCAAAAACTTTCTTCACCAAAACCAATACTTATCGAAACTGTATTTTGTGTAACGAAGCACATCCTATTTATCATTGCCCAAAATTCAAAAGCTTACCAGTTTCGGAGAGATTTAATTTTGTAAAAGAAAACAAACTCTGCATTAAATGTCTTTCTCAAACGCACTTATTAGCTCAGTGTAAAGCTAATAGATTAGTTTGTTTTGTCTGTAAAAAAGATTCTCATCATTCACTATTGCATAAATTCGAAACTGAAACTTTGAAAGAAAGAGAAGTAGTAGCCTTGAATAATAATTCTTCGTCCAACGAATTCGAACAATCCCCTGCTCCCCCACTCACAACTTTGATGGCGTCAGGAAAGAGTAATAAATTAGTATTCATAAATACTGCAGTTGTTTATCTTCGCGATGCTTGTAGTAATTTGAAACCATTTCAGGCTGTTCTTGATTCTGCTTCATCTTGCAATTTTTGTGCTTCTGAGGTCATGAATGTATTAGGATTAAAAAAAGAAAAGGTTTTTGTTCCAATTAGTGGAATCAGTGATGTTTCTTTGAATGTAAAATCGCAAATCAAAACTCGATTGTCGAATTTAGAAAATGATTCGGAATGGGAAGTTGAGTTACTTGTTGTTCCCAAAATAACTGACATGATGCCCCCCAAGTCAATTAATATTTTGACTTTGAATATTCCTAAAGGGATCAAATTAGCTGATGATGAATTTTAAATAGCGAAAAAAGTGGATTTGTTACTGGGTGCGGAATTGTTTTTTGATTTTTTGAAGAATGATAAAATACGTTTAGAAAATTGCTTCAAAATAGTTGTTTCGGATATTTGATTTCAGGAAGCATTAGAATTTCGAGTAATGAAGCTAAAGATTTTAATCGTTGTTTTTTGTCAACTGAAGTTAATTCGCTAAACAAGATATTGAATTCTGTTTGGGAAGTTGAAGATGTAAATGAAACAAAAACTCCCTTCAGCTCAGAATTAAATTATTGCAACGAACTTTTTGAAAATTCGTTTTATCGAAAGACTAATGGGAAATATGTAGTTAAGATGCCATTTAAGAAGGATATTAGTGAAAACATACCGTTGGGAGATTCAAAACAAATGGCTGAAAAAACACTTAATGAATTATGGAAACATTTGTCAACTAATCCTAAAAAGAAAGAATTTTATGTTTCGTTTTTAAAGGAATATGAACTTTTGAACCATGTGGAAAGGATAGAAGACAATTCTGATTTTGATGACAGTTATGGATATTTCCTTCCTCATCATGGTGTCTTAAAACCAGACAGCAAAACTACTAAACTTAGAGTGGTGTTTGATGCAAGTGCCAAAACTACAAATGGATGTTCCTTGAATGATTTGTTACGCAAGGGAGGAGTGATACAAGATGAACTGTTCTCTATTATGCTTCCATTTAGAAAACATATCTATGCCTTCACCGCAGATGTTGCGAAATTGTTTAGACAAATTGAAATACTGCCTTCACAAACCAAATTTCTAAAAATACTCTGGAAAAATCACGAAAAGTTACCATCCCCTACTGCCCAAGAATGGACTTTGTTCATTAAAGCACTTTATAGTATAGAAACTATTCAAGTAGCTCGTTGCGTTTTGAAAGAGACATCTTCTGCACTTCTGCAGAAAAAGCATTTGGAGCTGTAATTTAATTACAGACAGTTACAGACAGTTACAGAATATTGCAGGCAGCTTCTTTGCAGCAAGTCACGTGTAACACCAATCAAAACTATGACTATCCCCAGATTGGAACTGTCTGCATGTCTACTCCTTTCAAAACTTGTGAAAAAGGTTTTGGAGGCTATGAAGCTTAAATTTGATCATATCAAACTCTGGTCAGATTCAACTACTGCGTTACCGTGGATTAATACTTCGCATCACCTTTTAAAAACCTTTGTGAGTAATAGTCTTACAAATTCAGCAACTTGCATCTAATTGTAATTGGGGACATGTATCTTCAGAAATGAACCCTGCAGATATCATTTCCAGAGGATCAGACGCTACAACCCTTGGATCCAATAAATTATGGTTTACAAGTCCCAATTTCCTAAATAAGAAAAATTTTCAAGTTGAAACTCACTTCAGTGATGAACTCTTTTCTACTGAACTGAAAACAATAGCGACTTCATTAATGACTATAAAAAATGACTCATTTATTGATAAATGCCTAAGTGTTACAAATAATTTTCTAAAACTGATAAGAATTTTTAGTTTACTTTTTAGGTTCTCTTACAATTGTAGGAATTCACTTAATGAGGAAACAGGTACTATAACCATAGCTGAAATGGGAAACGCAAGAAATCATCTTCTCAAACTTATACAAAGTAGGTATTTTTCAGAAGAAATTTGTATGTTGAAAAAAGGTTTGCCACTGACTCCAAAAAGTAAGTTAAAATATTACGATCCATTTTTAGATGAAAAAGGTTTAATTAAGAGTTGGCGCACAGTGGGACAAAATCAGAAAAATGCGGCCAAAATTAGAAAATTAACTTCAATGTTCTAAAAATTGATCACCTATAGGTTTTTTGGGTCGCTGATTTCAAATATGAAGTCAAAATTTAAAAAAAAAACAAGATGGCGGATGATTATTGAAAAAAATTGTAAATTAATAAAAAAAAAATTATTTACTAGTAGTTTTTGAGATCTTTGATTACAAATTTGTGGTTAATAATTTTAATAAATAAAGTAATGGATGTAAAATCGCAAATATTTATCAAAACAAATTTAAACTAAATAAATTGAATCAAAATATTTAAGATTGTTAATTACAAATTCGATTATCGAATTTTAAAAAAAATAATCAATCTATTTTGCTGGATATAAAAAATTTTGAAAATGTTATAACAAAAATAATAATCTCAAGTTTATTTTTATAATTTTTTTTTATTCACGAAGTATTATTTTTATTAAACAACGTTTTTTATTCATATTTAATATAAACACTACTTTAGCACTATTAATTTTCCATTTTTATAAAACATGAACTTACTGAAGGATCTTCCAATAAATCGATAACGGCTTGAGTCATGCTACCAATATTCGAAGAGAGCTTATGACTGGATCTGACGAAATTAGAAACATATGTAATATGTCTTCATTCGTGTGTACTCTAGATACCTTTCTTGTGAACTTTTCATGGTAATTTCTAAAATCTTTATTCCTAGCCTCTTGGACTTCTTCACTCATCATGCCTATAGGTAATAAAGCAGATTTTAAAATATCATGTCCGTGAATCAATATCTTATGAACGCTAGCTGGCATTGGATATCACGAATACTCCTTTACATATAAATTTGCAAGTTCCAATGAATAATTGTGAAATTTAAAGGAACCAACTGCATATCCACTTGATAATGCTTTCAAAATGGTATTACACATTGAAATCAGATTTTCATTAAGTCCTGTAATTTCAGCAGACTTTTTCGAGTTTTCGAAAAAACGATGAGCCAGATTTCCGTCGTGCGTGGTACCTTTTCCTTGTATAATTATACCTACAGGTAAACCCATCTCTCTGTGAAACTTTTTCTTTATATTTTCTTCTCTGATTTCCACTTTTTCTTTCCTGCCAACACTTCACTTCAAGTCGTACAGAAACATGATATAACCACTCAAAAAAACGAATATAAGCGTGCAGTGTTGATAAACCGTATTCATAAAAATCTGTATTTATCTTCTTGGTCTTTAGTTTCGTCAAGTCGTTCATCTCTTTTGGTGTAGTTCTGCATTTATTGCATGTCTGTGCAGACTTTGTATCAGTAATGGCATTGCACGTTTTTCCGTCAATCATTGTCATACCTAAAATATGCTTAACAACAAAAGATTGAGAATTGTGTAAATTCACAACTGTAGGGACCAGGTTTTTAATTTTAATGTCCATCATCAGCTTCTCTTGTTGAATAGCATCAGTCGTTTCATTTTTGAACTCAAGTTTTACTGCTCAGCAATATCTTATGGAAGAAGGTCTGGGATTTTGCCACAATATTATTTTTTTTTTAGGATCTCCGTTGCAAATACCGTAAAGTTGTAGAGGCACTAAGCAAGTCATAAAAAGACTAGCATCTGAATTTGACGAATCTTGAAAAATTTTCTTATACAAGGAATGACCACTACTGCCATCGCAACCCCATTTAGAAATCAAAGTTAAGTTTAGCATTTTGTCTGCAGAAGTATTAGCAAAAACATCTGATTGAACTTTTAAGATGCGTTGTGTTGTCAAATCTAGTAAGTCTTGAAGATTAATTTCAGCTTTCACTTCACTTATGCAGATAGAGTCTTTCAATGGATAACAATGTGATTTAGCTTCTCGTACTTTGAAATAGGGTGGATACAAATTTATTTCACGTTCCACGGCACTATTTTGAATATTTTGATATGCGTTTCTCGTTAATCCTGTTTGAACGATTAAAGCTAATGCTTCATCTGGTAAGTAAGCGTTAACATTGGAAGTTTTTTGTATCAAATTGGAGTTATCTAATTTTATTTCTCCGATAATTTTTACGATTTCTGCATTGCCTTTAGATCGAAGGTGTCTTTTGCTCGCTTCGAAAATTAATTGTGGTTCTGCTTCTTCACACAATTTTCGAAGTTTGCGTCTTTTAGTGCGTTCATTACTTGATGCATAATCTTTTTGCGGCCTTCCACGTTTTACAGGAATTGATGTTGAATTTGAAACAGTTTCTATCAACAACAAAAAATAATAAGAACAATAATTTACTCACATATTTTATATAAATAATAAAAATTTTACAAATCATAAATAATTTATCTTTGTTTTGGAATGTATACAATTTCAATTCCGTGTCAAGCCAATCTTTATTTTTCTGAAGAAATAAATCTTTCTTGCGAGTGCATTTCCGCCACTTATTTTTAATAGTTGAATATATTTTTCTTAATTCTGATTTCTGTTGGTCATTCAAACTTGCAATATTAAACAACACTGCAACCGACTTATCAGCATTTTTGTATCGTTGGGTCCAATTAGCATTACTTTCAATGAGAAATTCAAAAATTTGGCGTTTATATATTTTTGATGCCATCTCACAGTAGGCCCCATGCAATTTGAATAGCTGATGCCTTCTTGGCTCTGTTTGGCGGGAATTTGTAAGCTGGTGTTTCCCGGAGAGATTATCTTCGACACGAATCTTGTAGATATAAGAAAATCATTATTATAAAAATTACACGAACTATAAAAATCGATATATCAGCCAAATTCGCAAATATTCGCAGCTAATTTTTTTTTAGTTCTTCAGTATATATACCAAACAAATGTACACATTTTTTTTTTTACCTCGGCAACATAAGGCTTTTTTTTATAGAGCACCCTAAATTTACAATTTCATTGTACTGGGCAGAAATAGGGAAATCGCTCTGGTTTTAATAGAATTTATATAAAATAATAAATTCATATATATCTTAGAAATACATTTATGTATAAACCATGCATAGTTTTAATATTTTTATTTACTATAAGGATTTATCATATTAATAAAAATTTAACTGAAAAATTAAATATTTTTTATTTCGACTTTGTTTCCATTTAATTGCTATTTCCATTAATAAACTAAAAATACAAAATACACCGTCATATTCCTTGGACATTTTATTACAAAAAACCATATTGAGATTTTTTTTCCCTTATAACTTCATTTTTTTTATTTTTGACCACGAAAAATGATTTTTGTTCCACAGTGTGGCGGCAGAAAAACAAACTCAAACTTAAGTTTTAATCACAAACATTCTATTATTTTGCCAGCTAAGAAAAAGATAACTCAACTTATTTTTAATTATTATCATATTAAGAACTTTCATAATGGTCTGCAGGCATTGCTAAATGCTGTTAGACAAATTTATTGGCCACTTACTGGCAGAAATATAGCTAGAAAAATTTTGCATAAATGCATTACTTGTTTTAAAGCAAATCCGTTAATTTCTCAACAAATAATGGGTGAGTTACCTAGTGAAAGAATAAATGTTAATTTTACATTTAATTGTTGTTCTATTGATTATTGTGGCCCATTTTTGATTAGATACAAAGGCCAACGTAAAGGTAACTATCACAAAATATGCGTTTGTATTTTTGTTTGTACAGTAACGAAAGCAATCCATCGGGAGATAGTTAATGATTTAACCGCAGAAGCATGTATTGCTTGCTCAAAGAGGTTTTTTGCCCGGTCTATCAGAAGCAGGAGTAAAATCCTTAAAATTTCATTTAAAGTGAACAATTGGAAATGAGACATTAACTTACGAAGAATTTTTAACCATTATTACTCAGGTTGAGGGAATTTTAAATTCTCGCCCCCTAACACCATTAACTTCTAACATCGATGACTTAAATGTGTTAACTCCTGGTCATTTTCTTATAGGTAGACCAATAAATGCAATTATTGAACCTAACTTATTAGAAATAGATAATAATAGACTTAATTTATGGCAAAAAACTACTCAAATGGTTTAAAATATATGGAAAAATTGGACGAATAATTATCTGAGCACATTGATACAGAGAAACAAATGGATGTTTATAAAACAAAATGTTAAAATAGGAAATATGGTAGTACTCAAGGAAGAAAACCTTCCTACATGTAAATGGCTATTAGGTATAATTATTGATATATTTTCTGGAAAGGATGACCGTGTAAGAGTTGTTTCAGTAAAAACAAAAAATGGTGTTTATAAAAGAGCAATATCAAAAATTGCTGTCTTACCTATTGAAAATTAATTTTGTATAATTAGTATTTGGAGGACTGAAACTTTGTTTATTTGGTGTATTTTTATAACTATTTCTGCATTGTATTGATTTAAATTATGTTAACATTACATATAATTTTATTTGTTTATATTTGATTATTATTTATTGAAATAAATATTTCAACCCTGGCGGTTATGTTTGATGTTGAATTACCGTTTGGCGAGATTGTATGTCGCCAGCCATCTTTCATCATAATGTAACCTTTTGAACTACTCATTCTTGTTCTTGTTGATTGAAATGTTAAGAGCGTATGGTCGCTCTCTAATGTAAGTTCATGCATGAACTAATTAATTACATTTGTTAAATAAATATTTGTTAATTATTAATTACAGTCCACATTACCTTAAATTTAACTATTGAGCTATCACGGGATCGTACAGAAACAATTGAAAGTTTAATTGCTTTTCATCACAAAGGTTCCATTAAAATTTATTTACATACAGTATATATATATAAATTTCTTTATATATTTAAATATATATCACTAGTTATTTGTAAAAACCCCATAAGAAATTCCTGCATATGCTACTGGATGCTAAAAAGAAGAGAAGAAATTGAATATAGAAGAAATCACTATAGTGTTGAAACCTATGTTTACCAGAAAAAGAAAAGCCACTAAAATTTTATTATAAGTACCAACAATTCTAAAATGCATTACAACACCGATAAAAAAATTTTTTGCAAGCAATTGATTAGATAATGTTTCATTTAATAATAACTGAATGAGAAAATTTGCAGAAATTATGTCTAATAATGTTTATGTAGTTTATATTAAGATAATAATTATATTTTTATCAGCCTTTAGAGAGGTAAAAAAATTAACTGTATTTAGTTATATTGTCCAGTAATTCTTATGAAAAATACTTTTAAATTACCTTTGGTTATTATTAGTAGGACGCCATAAAATCATTATAACAAAGAGAATTACGGAAAATAAGAAATGCCAATATGCTTCATCAACCCATAGTTCTTTCCAGTCCTAGAAAAGAAAAAAAAGTCTTAGTAAAACGAATTAATTAAACACTATTTAATTTTTTACAGTCAAAGATTTTTAAAAAAATGCTGATGCTGCGAATCTTGTTCATTATGAGCTCTTTTACAGACCAACTATTAGCGACCGATGATTTAAGAGAAAATCAGAAAGTTGTCAAAATTTTAATTTATGTTAAATCTCTTTGGCAATAAATGACAAAAAATACTATTCTTGGTGGTCAAAAATTAGTTGAAACTTGTATTTCATATCAGAGGCTCAGTTAAATTTTGAGTGCTTTAGAAGTAAGTCGGAAAAAAAGGTCTGTTTTATTGACCATAAATTATCTTAGATGGTAATATTGTGATTAATTCTGCTTGTAGCCATTAGGAAACAATAAAAAGTTGTATTGCTATCAAGAAAAGAGCTCCAGTTTAAATTTGTGTGATTTAATTTATCTGAAAATTTTTCAATTTTTGACTACAAAATTCGTTCTGTAGAAACAGGGGGCAGTTCTAAGCTTATACATCAGATTTTACCTGAATGTTTTTGATAAGTTTGTGTCAAATTCTATGATATAAATAAAAGCAATAAAATGTAAATATTTTTTTTCTGAAACAGTATACAGTGGAAAGTCGCGTATCCGGAATCGGCGGGACTTTCCCAAGTCAGTCTATTCGATTTTTCCGTATAATAGACCCCCAAGGTAAACAAAGCTTAAAATGATCTGAATCTAAGAAGCAAAAAATTAAACATTATTTTTCGGGCAATAATGTTTTAGTATTAGAATGATATCTAATCAATCAAAAACAAAATATTAGAAAATAAATAATTATTGCTATAAAAATAAATATAGAGAACGAAAAATATTAATTGCTCTCTCCGCCATTTTGAACTAGAACGATTCAAGCAAGAAGGGGAAATTCCCGTCATTCACTAAGGTGGGTAGGTGAAGAAGAAAATTCATTTCCTCCTTATTTCTCATTCAAGTTGAGAGCGGGGCAGTGACAAATTCTTATTTTCTCTCCCATCAGTGGCTATCAATCAAGCATAAAGGCCTGGCATGCTGATTGGGTTCTCTTTATTGTTTCTTGTGTGACTAAAGAGGATTCCCCTTCCACTTTAACGTTTGTTGAGTTTACACTTTTACAAAGTACTTTTTCTTTCCCTAACACTCTAATAAAAAGGTTGCAGGAAATGCCTCTTTTACTAGCCAGCTGCATAGGAAAGAAGAGGTGGAGGGGACTCGGTTGTGCTCCTTTGAAAACAAATCTCCCCCCCCCACCCTTTCCTGCATTACAAAGGAGGAGCGTCACTAATGGTATGATCTTGGTAGATCTTCTGTTCCCCTTTCTGTTGATTTATGGGTTCAATGCATAAATCACTAGAAGCTAAGAAAGGAAAAAACCTGTCAAAAGACCTTTTTTTTTTTTTTTTTTTTTTTTAAAGAGAGGGGAAAGTGAAGAAATGTTTGTTTATTTTGATTGTTAAAAAGTTTCCGGGAAATTGACTCTTCCGGAAAAGGGACATCTGGATATGGGACGTTACACTGTATTTATTTGTAACACAAAGTTACGATTTCAATAAAAAAATAATAAAAAATAGCTTTTAGAGAACTATCACAACAAAATTTAATGGGTTTTCTTTTTGTTAAATTTAGAGATAACTTTAAATATGCATCTCTTTGAAAAGGATCATGCATCCCAGTTATTTGATATTATATATAGTGGGTCTATTAAGAGAATGGAAGGTTAATTAAATTTAAGGAAAGTTATTTAAATTTTCTGATAAAAAAGCTTTGTAGAGAATTAAAACATTTATACTGTTTCAACAGCAGTTATTGGATCCAAATCTTGACATTTTTTAGCATATGCACTGAAAATCATGACACAACTTGTACCAATTCAATAATTCAATTTACTAAAGATGTCAATAAAGCATGAGAAATTTTGAGGCCGAAGAAAATTAAATATACAAGAGTAAATGTGAAGTATGTTATCAAGAAAAGGCAAATTAACATTTCCCAATTAATAATGGCCCAGTTAATTATTTATAAATAATTATTTTGTTGTCTTTCAAAATAGCTAATGCAAAGTTTTTGCAAATCCCCTTCATACATTCCTGTTGGGAAACAATGTCTTGAACTACTGAAAAATGTTTGCTATGTTTTTCCTGATTATTAGGTGCATAAATATTTTTTGCTTGAGTTCATTGGTTTTGAGATACTCAAATCTGGGCGGTTTTTTGCAGTTAAAGCCTAAATTCCTGAAATAAGAGTGTGTTCTTTAATAATGTACAGTAAGGTAAATAAAAAACATATTTTTTATTCATACACTCTATTTACTTAAGTTTTTTCTTGTTTAATTAGATTTTAAAAAGTTTATTCAGTATTTATTTATGATCTAATGATTTTTGACATTGACATTTTTGCACTGTTTAAAATTACTATGATAAATGAAGATTTGACTTGTTAAATTTGTAATTTAATAAAAGAAAGTAACAGACTTTTTAATGTAGAATTTTTCAATTATTCTAATAATTTGAATCAGAAATCAGTTGTACCACATGCTCCTTTTAAAGAGTCGTCATAAAGCATGCGATTCATAAACATTCCTTTTCCCTCGTGTTTATATAATCATAAACCACATGCACGTGATTCATATGTTTCTCAATTTAAGTAGGTCAAATCTGCATGTATTTCAAATCCTATGGAGAAGCAATGCCTTCTTGGACCTAAAATTATAGCTTTTAAAAACGTTCCAGAACATTGACATAAATACGTAATGGCTGGGAAGTGAGGGCATCTCATGCTGGCACGTATATATATGACAGAAGGCGGAAAAGGGTTAAATAGTTAAAGAATAAGGACACTTTAAAAACAATTCTTGTATCTTTTTTTTATGAAGGTTGTAGGACACAAAAGACCAATTCATATACACAAATAATATTGATTTGAAAATCAGCAAATTGTGGAAAACCATAAACAAGTATTAGCTACACTTAGAAGATATGTGAAGAAACATATGCTAATGGGCATAAAACATTTTCTAAAAATAAAATTTTTTAGCAATATTATATTGAGAGGTAAAGATAATTTCTAAAATTACTATAATGAAGCTACATTTTTTTCAATGGTAATAAAAAATGCTGAAGAACAACTTACATCAACACAACTAACTAATTTGTGAGCATGAATGGACCATATCATGAAAGCAGCAGAGCCTATAAAATTTTATATAAAATAGTGTCAAAAACAGACATAGTATCATCCTTTTTTAATTTGATTTAGCACAATAAAATCCTTCATTTGAATGAAAACAGTAATATATTTTTCAGTAAAATAATGTATCCATGTGTTAAGGGAAAGTTTATATATTTATTTAGCTATTTAGAAATCTTAAAATAATGATGTTGAGCAGAATTAGAAGAACAAAAATACTTCTCCCTAAAGACTATTGAAGAGGAACAGATTGCACCAAAAATGAACAAAAATTATAAAAGTGACATTTATGTATTTTTTTTCTCCAGTTTTAATAGCATCTTAGAAATCTACATGATTAAGTTATAAATACAAACTATGACATATAGGATTCTTTTAAAATCTCTCAGAAAGAAGTTAAAAATCTAATAAATTTGTAATAACTAAAACTTCCTTCTTTTATCTGTGAATAACTTTTATTCAATTTCTAACTTTAGTGATATATTTAGGAAGCGAGTTGTAACCGGATTTAAATGTAGTACTTCTTTACTGATATAATTGAGTAACTCTAGTGACATTTTACACTTTATTGTATGTTAAGAAATTAAAAAAAATTTAATTAAGGCCTTTACGCCAGTGCGATCTATCTGATGACAATTGAAATTTTCAGCAATATTTTCGCAGCTACAATGTGTACAGTGGTGCAGCATATCTACCCGAAATTCTGTACATAATTTTTATTGTAATATTTTAAAATTTAACTTTTATAATTAAAATGTTCTTCTCGAAAGTACTAATTCAGATGGGATTTGAGATGTAGATTTCATCTTGTATTTTTTGTGTAAATAAAAAGTTTCATCGTAAAAGTTTTTCTTTAGGATAAAACCACTAGTCACCTCTCTCCGGTAGTAAACAGGATATTTCATAGATTTATTTATTTGCGAATAATTATTGACTCCGAATTGAATTCTTCACATTTCTAATACTAAAATGACATTCCTTCTGAAACACAAGAAGGACTAACAGATTATTGTTGTTTATAGGGGCATTGCTAATACTGACAAGTTTCAATTATTTGAACATAAATGTGTTAAGCGAAAATTATTAGGAAGACTTATTGAAAGAATTTTTTTAGTTTATTGATAAAAGAAAGAAATTGGTATCAGAAATTCTAAGACAATAAATAGAAGATGAAGAAAGGAAGCTAAAAAATAAAAGCGAATTTCAAATTACAGAAATTATATATAAAAAAAGAAAAAACATGAAAAAATATTGAAAGTTTTCAAGAGACAGTTTTTTTTTTAAACGAAAATCCGAGCAACAAACTATTCTACATAAATTCCATCCAAAAGCTAATAACATTACTTTGTGCAGTTCTAAAGGTAAGCAAAGGGAGTTAGAATTAAAAAAGCATTATGGGTATCATGTTTGATAGGAAAAAGAGGAAACTACAGATGATTACAATAAAACAAAAGAACTTTTATTAAAGAAATTTAAATAAGCATCAGAAAATTTTTTATAATTCTTCACAGAATACAGAGTAAACCCAAGACAATGAACTTAATTATTTCAATTATTGATTAAGAGTTTGTGTTTTAAATTAGCGCTGATATTTTGTGGTTAAATTTAAGAATAAAAAGTATCTAAATTATTTAAAATGCGATTTATTTTTTATTACATTAATTGGTTTTATAAATGTTTTTATTTATGCATAAAATATGTTTGTCAGTATTTATGCCATATTTAACATGGATGTAATTTCCATTTAATCACCTACTTCTAACATTGGTAATTCTTTTCTTTAATTACTGGGGAAGAGTGATTAATCAAAGAGTGTAAAAAAATTTATCCAGTATTTAGAGTGTCAAATGCATTTTGTACACATAATAAGATATTTGTTGTATACATACCTATAACAGATAACAGAAGAGTATTAGTGAAATGTCTGTACAGTTGAAGTTTCACTATATTTCTTCTTAAGCGCAAAGTTCTGACTGTTTGAACTAAACTACTGAAGATTTATTACAGATGTTAAGTAAATAATCCATACTCTGATTTTAATAAACATTTAAACTAGCAATTGCTACTTGTAAAATATGATATATATACAGTCGGAGGGTTGCCACAGAAAAAAATGAACAAAATAGTTGCTTTTAGTAGCCTAAAGCATTAAAACAGTTGCTGAAAACAGTTGCCTAAATAAGAAAAAAATTCATCAAAAATTATGACTAAAATTTTATTAAATGACTTGTCATATACCATGATCCATTTAGTCAGGTTGGTGGCAAATGTGATAACTTTTATATAAACGTTAGTGTTCTAACACTAAGTTTTTATTTGGAAACAATTAGTATATTTGCAGAAAAATAAATACTTTTAATTAGCAGAATTCATTAAAAAAATACTTCTTCATTAAAAAAACATACTTTTTCTAAAAACTTTCTTTTAAATTCATGTATTGTAATATCGTATTAAAAATTGGGTTTTTTAAAATCATGCGGAATTTCATAGCAATAACCATTGAAAAGGCGATCAAGAAATGTAATAGACTTACAATGGAATCTGTGGGAATTGAACAAGTTAAAAAGTGCTGACTCAAATTTGCCATTCAAAATTTTCAACATTTTTCATTTTTTAAGAAAAAGAAATTCAGTGTGTTCAGAAGCTCCTGCAGGCAGCAGGTTTTCAACCCAATTTATGCTAAAAAAAAAAAAACATAGCTAGGAGTACAGAAAAGTGTTTTAAGTCTCCTTTTCCTGAAAATAGTTGTGTTTTTAACCTTTTCAGGCAAAAAAGTTGCCATAGTCGTCTCATGTCAAAAATAGTTGTATTTTAGTCGCCAGATTCAACCCTACAGTCCTGTTCGATATCTTGATATAACGACCCTTTATGTCCAAACAAAAATAGATGTTATAACATGAGGTTGCTACAATGTGAAGCAGGGTTGACAAGTTTTTGACACATGACGGTTTTTACCATGGTCTTTACCGTCATGTCAAAAACCCATAGTTTTGGTAAAACTGTATTTTTATTTGAGTTTAACTGCTTATAATTTAAAATTAATTCAATTTTGGACAATAAAATTAGAAAAAGAGTTGTTAAAAGATATTTAAGAACAAATTCTTGCATTTTCCCCAACATACAATTTGAAGTAAAATATTAGGATACAAAACAAAATTTCCTCTCAATGGATTACAATGGACAAAATGGATTAGATTCTCGCCAAAAAGACACTGCAACCTTAGCAGACTCTTGCAAAGTTTGGATTAGCCTACTTATGGAAGAGTCTCTTGAACCCTATAACGGAGTCATCAAGGGAAGAATGAGTTAAGCTTCAAAGCCATTTCACTATTTAGCGTATCTCATGCATCCAGTTTACAAAGGAAAAGACCTTACAACTGAGCAAGCTGAAGATACTCGTAACTGGGCTAGCTCAAGAATTCCTGGATGCTTACCCCTGATAATCACCTTTGAAGCAGAAGAAAAGCCATTCCCTTCTTCATACTTCAAGGCTGCTAATCCAAATTTAAATGCTTATGTCTGGTGGAAAGGTATTTCTAAATGTGAGTCTCTTGCAGCAAAGGGTAGCAGTGACAGTGAATTTTGTAAATTAATTCAAGCGCTTATGTCTAGCCCATCCAGTTCCGCATCCATTGAAAGAATCTTCTCGAATTTTGGACTCATCCATACTAAACTCAGAAATCGACTGGGCAATGAAAAATGCGCAAAATTAGTCACTTGCTATCGTATGCTTCGGCACAGTGACCCTGACTACTGAACATGTAATTTTGTTTGTAATTAAGTTTTGTTTAATGTGCTTTTTCAACTGAATAAAAGTTTTAAATTGACAAAATAGCAGTAATTCTTGACTTAGAGTTTGTTAGTAGTTACAAGTTTTGAAAGTTTTGTTTAACTTATTTCGAATATTTAAGAAATGCCAAATCTTAAATTCTTCTTTTTAGTTCTTGAATTTATTAATAGTTCCAAGCTTTTTTGTTTGTTTGTTTATTTCTAACAATTAAGAAGTGCAAAATTTTGAATCCTTTGCAAATCAAGCTATAATGATAAAAGCAAGTATCACTATTTTCAATAAGTATATTACAATATTTCTGTATGAATGTATATCCTTCTATAAGAATACATGTATATAGTTGCAAAATCAATAGCAATCATTTACAACATTCATTTATAAAAGCAATTATGTGAAAATAATATATTGTCCACTATATGCCATAAATTAAAGAAAACAGTAGGTTTTTGACAGTTTTTATCTGTAAAAACACAGTTTTTACCACTGTCATGTCAAAAACCCAACCCTGATGTGAAGACACAAAATTAAAGCTAATATTTTCTTATATTAATAAAAACTGGGCTTGTTTTGAGAAAAACATGCTACACAATGAAAAAAATTTTGAAACTGCAAGAATACTTGTTATTAATGTAGTTTTTTAAAGGAGGAACAGTAGAAGTAGAAACCTGTAAAAAAGAAATTTTTTTTAATGAATTTAGTAACGACAGTGATAAACTTAATACCTTTCTATCTCAGTGTGCATATTTTAATCTTAATTTTATCTTGTGACAAATTCAAAAATTTGAAAAAACTAACGTTTATATAATTATAACTTACTTTTTAAAATATTCATAACTTGCTGAACTCATAAGTAAAAAAAAATAATCCAAATTTGATTTTTTCGCTGCACGTAGGATTTTAAAAAAATAATTTTTTTTACAAAATGGCAGAGTTTTGAAAAAAATTACATTCAAAAAATGACATGAAATAAGTTACATTTGCTTGGATTACTCAAAATCAGGAAATACAATTAAAAAATCCCTATGTGCAACAAAACCTGTATTTATTGTTAACAATCAAAATTTGAAGTAAATCAGTTAAAAATTGTACTGCCGTATTTTCCGACCCATTATCCGCAGCGGTCTATAATCCGCACCCCTCACTTTCGGGAAGAAGAAACATTCGGCGGCCTATAACCCGCATGCGAATTAACAATGCATAACTTTTGCAAAATATATTAATAAAATAGCAAATTAAAACAAAATTAATAAAATTAGTTACTATAATTATCTACGTTATATATATGAAAACTAAAAGAATCAGTTTAATAGGTAAATAACAAATATACACAACATAAATGGAAAAAAAATATTTATTAAACATAGAAATAATTTTAAAGCAATAATAATAGAAATAATTTTAAAGCAATAATAATAGAAATAATTTTAACAAAGAAATAATTTTAAAACCCTTCAAAATCAGACATGTCAGAGTCAGAATTGAACAATTCTAAAAGATTAGCGTCCAAAATATTTCCATCTGCGTCACTATCGTCCTCTGTATCGCTGATACCGTCATCAGAATATGTGATATCATTTTTTTTAAGTTCCTCAGAACCCAAACATGCCGTTTTTTTTTAAACTGTTGCTTATAGTTTCAACTGATACATCATTCCACGCCTTTAACACCCATTCACACACTTCTTTATACGAAGCACGTCAGACTTTTTTATTAGCACTAAACGTGGCAGCCATCCATTCTTCCCAATATTTTCTGACTTTTGATTTGAATGATTTATTTATTCCCACATCCAGGGGCTGAAGTTTCTTAGTCAAACCACGTGGTATGATGGATAGACAAGCAGAGAATTTTTTGCATTGATTTTTGGTGATGTCACTTACGTGAGCCCGTATGGAATCCATTACCAAGAAAGCACTTGGTTAAAAGAACGCCCCCTTTCTTTTCCGCCAAATGGATGACAACCACGAAGTCATGACTTCGTGGTTCATCCACCCTTTTTCATTGACTTCGACAAAAATTCCTTTCGAAAAATCTTCTTTTGGCATAGTTTTTCTCTTAAAAATAATGAGAAAAGGCAGCTTCTCGCCAGCTCCTGAACAAGCTAACACCACAGTGAAAGACGTCCGTTCGTGCCCTGTAGTAGCTATGGCAACCGATTTCTTTCCGCATTGCTCTACGGTACAGCTTGGTGGGCAGTCAAAACTCATTGGAGTTTTGTCCATATTGATGATTTCCCCAGCTGTGAACTTATTATCTTTAATAAGTTTTCTGGTAAATTCAAGAAAAAGCAGAACTTTTTCTTCCCAGTTTTCGGGCAAACTTTGCCCGACGGTTGTGCGAGTAAGTTGTGCCGCAGCATGAAGCGATAGCACCAGGATGGCCCACCAGTAAAATTTTTCAACATTTCTCTCTTACGCTAACACTCTAGCATGCAGACGTATTTTTATGGTTGAAACTGGAATTCCCCTCTCTCTCTATTCTAAAATCCATCGGACCAAGTCCTTTTCCAAGTCCAGCCATGAAGGTTTTCCTCTTCTTTCACTCCATCTTTTTTTATTTGAAACTTGAAATTTTTCTTTACTCTTTCTCCAAGGCCGGATGTTCGATTCGTCGATCGCAAAAAATCTACCTGCAGCACGATTACCCTCTTTTTCTGCTTTATCTATAACTTTCAATCTAAATTCTGCAGTATAACTCACACGCTTCTTACTCGCCATTTTTCACAACACAATCGAAAATCCTAAAAAATTCACGCTAGCTGATTGTGAAAGAGGTAAGGTGAGAAATATCCGAAACTCATTTTGGGGAGGCGGAGAAGTTTCTACTGACGCATGCGCAATGTTGCTTTCCAGGATTACACTTTCAGCGCCGAAAAAGGTGGGGCATATAGATTCAGCCTTGAACTAAGGGAAGTTTCCTTTTTCCAAGCGAAGCACATAAATTCTTTCACTGTACGTGTAAAGGAATGTAGACGGAGTTGAAAAACCTGATTTCTTTAGTATGAGGTCAAAAGTGATAAAAGAAAGGGGGAGGGGTAAGCGGACAGAAAAGTACAAAATATGAGATCTTTATTATTCTCAATCCTTATTATCAATACACGTGTTTTGTTTTCATTCACAGGAATTGCATAATTTTCTCCTTTCCGATTTTTTTTAAAATCAAGCTGATTTTTGAACACAGCTAGAGCTTAAATATTGTTTTGCGGAAAAAAGCATTTACAAAGAAAATAAAAGATTATTCTTTCTTTTTATTGAAAGCCTTAGTAGCTTTTATTTTTATTTAGAGATATAAGGGATATTAAGATTATTTTGATCGTGAATGAAACATTTCTAAAATGAAGTCATCTATATAATCGACAATTGTTATTTGACTTGAATTTATTTTTTTTTCTTGAAGGATGATGCTTTTCAAAAAGTTAATGCAAGTTTACGTTTTTTTTTTCTTAATTATTATTATTTTTTCAAATGAAATTAATCATTAAAACTTTTAGAAGATGTTATTAAGAGATTTGATTACAAATTCCTTAAATAATCCGTTATGATCATTTATATCATTTTTTCTTTTATTGAATTCAAAATAGTTAAGTTTATTTTTATTCCTTAATGGTTTATTTAAAAATGGTTATTATTTTTCATTTTTGCCAATTTGTAGAATTTATTTCTCCTTAATTTTAGATAATTTTTTATTTCTTTTTATAAACGTTTTTCATTTTCGCGATTTATATTATCTCTACACGAGTTAAAAGATTATTTTGATAATTTTAGTTAAATGTATTTAATGGGCGTAGATTAAGAAAGTTATCCCTAAGTATTTTAGACTTTGCTTTGTTATAACGATTTTACAGAAATCACCCTTTTCTCAGATCTTTTATAATGGGAAGTAGGCAATTGTGTTGCTACCTTCTCTTAGCTCAAATCATGTGAGCATCTCTTACCGGTTTCGTCGTGAACGAGAATGTAAGATGAATTTTGAGATTGGCTTGTGGTGAAAACGTTTCAGCAGATACTCCGCATTGGCCTATATCCCGCACCTTGTGAAGAAACCTTTTTTTGACAGGTAATCCGCGGATCATAAACCGGAAAATACGGTACTTACAGATACAGCACGTAAGAAAAACATAGTTTCGAGTAAATTGCATTTTAGTCTTGTGATCAATCAATATAAATATATAAAAATTCCAGTGTGCATTATTATAAAACAGTTTTGCATCTTTTCTATATGAAGATTAAAAAAAAAACTTTTTAAATTATAGCTTTTAAATATTAAAATCTGTCAAATAAAAAAGGTTGTTCTATATTTAATTTCTTGACAGTTAATTACAAAATAATTTTTTCTCTGTATTCTCAATTATTATCATGAAACTTTTGTAAATAAAAACAATGCAAATGATAAATAAGAAAATTTAAGGTTATTTAAAAGAGGGGATTTTAATTTTTTTTTTTCAAATCAATGATCTGAAGTTACGAGCAGTAACATACAGCATTCAGTAAGATTACATAATTTAGTAACTAAGTAACTAATGAGGAATCAAACTATTAAGAGTATAATTTAGTACATGAAAATCTGACTATTTGATCAAAATTTATTCTGAGAAAAATTTTTTTTTTATTTTTTACTTTTGTCAATTGACATAATCTTCAATTACATACTGTTGCGATATATTTTGATAGAAATTTAACAAGTTTTTTTAATAATTATAACAGTTATCATTTCATTTCTAAAACTTTTCTATTTGTTATTATAGCAAAAATAAAAAAGTTGTGCTGAAAAGCGAAATAACACTTTAAATAAAGGATATCCACCAGCAAATTATGCTGTCAGTCACAGCAAGAGGTATTCCTGCCATCAGGGCTTGATTACCAGGATCGGTTTTTGGCTGAAAAGATCCATTTTAATTGTAATATATAGTGAGTATGCTGCTAAAAGCAACAAAGTTGTAATATTAGGTTTATATAAGAGTGATAAGAAACAAAAAAAAATTGGTAGTAATGCTTTCAAAAAGATATTCAAATACTATAGATATAGATATTCTCAAACTTACTAATTTAAACTTCTCAGAATAGGTTTATCTGTTAGATTCTTTAACACAAATTATCATTATTTTTTAAAGTTTACAAAGGTAAAGCAGTCAGTTTTTTAATTTACTTTTGGAAACTTTAGGACCAGTTTTTACTTTTTCTGGGATGCTGGTAACTTCAATGCAATGAATTGGTCATTTTTGGCACCATGCTAGTGATAATGTGCCATGTCAAGTAGATGAAAGCTCAAATTTACTCTATCTAAACACTTTTAATAAATAAAATTTAATATGCAGTGTGGGAAAAAAAAAGGAACGCTGTGAATTATTTTTGATTTAATGATTAAATTTTCATGTACTAGGACTCAATCTTAATAGTTGGAGGGGACAACCTCAAATATGCTAACTAGTTAGTGCACATGATATTTCAAGCTAAGAAATCAGGCACAAATTTAGCTGAATAAACATAGCTTTTTTTTTTATCCTGATCCCTAAAATATAGGTGGAAGCTGCATTTGGTCAGGAGAGTGGTTGAGATTTTAGACCCTTTAATGTTGAGAGTACCTTGAGAACATTTAAAGCAAATTTAAAAAAATTTGCACACGATTTTAAAATTTGTGTATTTGAAGAAAATTCTACACGAAAAATCAGGAGCTATTTGACAGATTTCGTTCAAATGTTGTACTTTGCCTTAGAACATTACATTCTTCAAAATTATATAAAATTTTTTAAACTTTACAATTCAATTTTTTTACCATAATTAAATGAAACAAAAGCATAATTGATTATTAAAAATTTCTTGGGGGGGGGGGGTTGAATTATCTTGGGATATATGAATTTTATAATTGAGTGCAAAAATATTTTAATTCGCTTATACAGTTCGAGATATAGCAAAGTATGCAGAAAGTGAAATAACAATGAAGGGGTCTAAACTTTTGACCACTTTTGTAACCAAACTAATAGAACCATATTTTCCAGATTGCGGGTACCCCCTATATTTTGGGGTCAGAAATCCTAATCCGTTGAAACAAAAATATATGTATTCAGAGAAAGTATGTCTTTGTGTCAGATTTCTTAACTTAAAATATCGCCTGCACTAACTAATTAGCAAAAATCACCTTCTTGAACCATTAATATTGAGTCCTAGTACGTGAAAATCCAATCACTATATATAAAACTATTCAAGGTGCTTCTTTTTTTTTGCGCATTGTATTTAAAATGTTCTAGTTGTTCTTTTAATTCCATATGCTTTAAAAAAAAGGCTTTCTATGCGTAAAAATATTGTTAATGATTAATTAAAAAAATTATCATGGTAAATTATAGCATGGCATGAGGTTTCATAGTGGTCCAAGAAAAATTAAAGACAGCAACAGCATATACATATATACCAGACTTCTCTTAAAAGGCTAAATGACTAACTAAAATACATACAATTTGCACTACTAAAGTTTAATAAAGGTACAGTTGAACCTGTTTATCTCGAACCTCTTTATCTCGAAAACCTCTCTATCTCGAAATTTCTAAAATTCCCTACATTAACTGTCTAAAATCAATGTATTTTCCATGTTTATGTCGAATTTTTTTCCTTCAAAACCTCCGTTTCTCGAATTTCTAATAATAGAGCACAATTGTCAAAACTTTCTTTATCAGTAGAACTCATAGACAGAGATGAATTCCGTGAATCCACAGGAAGTAGGGATGAACAGGTAGGGGGTGTTTCTTGGAATTTCAATTACTATCCCTGCACTTCCTTAACTAGAAAGGAATACAATGATTCTGGCAGTAAGTGAGGGGTTAGTGAACAGTGACCAGCAGGGGTTAGCTTTTCAACATAGATAAGAAAGCTATAGAAAACAATTGGTATGCAAACTTGTAGACGCCATTGATGAAACAAGTTAGACACTATCAGAATTGCTGTTTTGCCTGGAGAAATATGTCTCTAAAAACTATTCAAAAGGGTTTTAAAAAGCTGGTTTTAAGAATAGCTGTGAAGATGATGAATAAGAGAATGAAGGCATCAGTAAAGAAGAATAAAATGTTAACGCTGAAAATGCAGTGCCAGATTTGCCAGAATGGAATGCAATAAAATCTGGATTAATTGTTGACATTAATTTTTATGATTTTTACAAGTGGACAACTGCCTGGCAACATGCGGAACATTGGCAGTTGCAGAAATCATAGATAATGTCAAAGGAATATCAGATGAAGAGGAAGAAACTGAAAATCATTTTGATGAATCAAAAGTGAATGCAAAAGAAGTAGAAAAAGCTGTAGAATTCTTATTAACTACTCTTGAATTCCAGGAAAATGTTGGCTATGAGGAATTTGCGATCTTTCTAACCTCAAAAGAATAATCGGAACAAGTAAGGTTATACATATAAAATCTTTGAAAAATAATTTTCAGTGTTTAATGTATGCTGAAAAACTGTTATGTAAATATATGTATGTGATATAATTAATTTAAAGAAATGTCTATATTTTTCTATTAAAAACAATTAAAGCACTTTTAATAGAATTTCTTAATTAAAATTAATTTTTTAAAGTACCTGTATAACTCGAAACCTCTTTATCTCGAATTTTTTGCTTTTCCCGTGAGATTTAAGATAAACAGGTTCGACTGTATATTTTATCACAAATACTATTAATTTCAGAATTACTTTATTTGGAAAAGAAGGTTTCAACATTTTCAAGTCTTATTTTATTAATGGACCATTAAACAACTCATAATAGTTAAAGATCAATGTATCAAAAATTTTGTTCAGTTGCATTAAAAAAATTAACCAGAAAAAAAAGAGTATGAATAACAAAAACACAGAGAATATACAGCTATATATTTTTTGTACAAAATTAATTTAGTGGATGATTCTTCAATTTACCAATTAAAAATTCTATGATATGATTACGGTGTTGTGGATTCGAATTGATTATTATTTAAATCACATGAAAGACTGCTTCTGAGTTTATTTCCATAAAAATTTGAAGATGTAAAATTGTTAATTGAGTTTCTACATCATAAAATGACTAAATTCCCACAAAGTTTGAAACAATGAATGTGTATAACTAGTGGATAGTGACTACTTTAGAATTTTGATTTTTACTAGCATTAATTATTAAAATAAAAAGACGTTAGATTGGAAAACTAAATCTTTTGATTCTTGAAAAATCAGTTTTTGAACTTGTAAAGAAATTAAATGTTTCAAAAATCAGAAAAATCACATACTTCTGAAAAACTATGAATTAAAATCACGAAAAAATAGAAAAAATCAAATTTTAGAAATAATACAAATTTAATTAAAAGATTGTTATTTATTTCTAAAATAAAATCTACACATTTACACAAGCACAATGAGAGTGCCTTATCAAATACACAAAGCTATGTATTCACTATTTCAATTTGTTTAGATTATGAATATAGTATTAAATACAGTATTATGAATCAAGAACTGCTTAAGGAGTTTAAGAACTTGAATGAACCCTGTGCCTAAAAGATTTAAATGACATTAATATTAAAACTAAATTTAAAATCCTGTGAATTATTTAAAAAACAATTTTTGTTTTGTAAAAGAAGCAGGCTATGTGCAGTTGAAAACTACTTTGAATTGATTTAAAAATAAAATAAATAGAATTATGCTCACTTTTAGAACTCGAAGGCTTCCTTCAATAGTGCTGAATGTAAAATATACAAAGCCAACACCAACAATATGGTGGAGTGTTGGACCTAATCTCGGTCTAGATACAGCGAAGGTAAAAAAGAAAAAAAAAATTTCACAAAATTTTTATGTAAACATGACTATACAACATATGCACATATCTTACTTACTTTACTATGCCAAAACCAAGACTGACAATTATTATTAACATTCGCGCTAAAGTTCGTTTCATAGAAGACAGTATTTCAGCAAAAAGAATAGCTCCTTGCACTAAAATAATAAAAAAATAATTAGTAATTACAAATATACATACAGTTATTTCTCAAAGTATCTTACATTAACAAAATATGAAAAGATAATATATTACAAAGATTTAGAGAGCATAAATTATTACAGAATCCAAGCCATAGTCAGTATATCAAACCTTAGTACCTGCCACCTAAGACTTTGATACAAATTGGTTAAGTTATCGAATTTTTAATAATAGTAAAAAATATTTAACATTGCAAATCATATTATTTAGATTTACAAAACATGAGTCATATTATAAAAACAAGAAGTATGAAATGAAGTATATAGAAATCATTAACATAAAAATAAAAGTGATTAAAAGATCTTTAAAAGTTTCCAGCTTTTTTAGTGGTTTATAACATAAATGGAAAAAAAATGGCAAGAAAACTAAATGAAAAATGATTAACCAGAGGAAAAACCTATCCACATGTAAGAACTGCATTTATGTGACTCTCATACAAGTAAATGAATCAATTTGTTTGATTTATTTATATGATGAAAGGTATTTACAGAAAAAGAAATGCTCTTAAAAAGGAGGTTGAAAGAAAGAGAGAGAAATATAAATAAAGTTCCTCATTAATATGAATAGAGATACAAATTTATAACTAAGAAATGCAGAGTAAAAGGTAAACAAAAATAACCTGTTTGGTAAGTACATAGACAAAGTTGGCTAGTTATAATCAATGTGATTTAAACCATGGTTCAAACCCAACTGTTTTTGTTAATTTTATTTATTAAAACAAAGCCTGTTTTTCTTTCTTTTTTTCGTTTCTTTTAAATATTTTATCTAATTCAATTTTGTTTTATTTATATAAACTATTTTAGCTTGATTGTGACAAAATGAATCTTTTTTTTCAACAATTTTGAGTTAAATTGCCAATGGGTAAATTATTTCACATAAACATAAATCACCAATTTTTAAATGTTTAGGAAGAAATTGGTTTACTCAAAATTATCTATGTTAAACAGGATTGGCATTTTGTTTGAAAGATACCCAACTCTGCCAGGAGAGTAGAAAAAGCTGAAAAAAAATTGGAAGAAACTGGACAAAATGGAAGAAACAAAAATGTTGTAATTGTTAATAAAATTGTTTAACAATAAGTATTATAAGAATAACTCAAATTTAAACAAATTAAATTTAATATAGTAACTAAAAGTTTAAGGTTTTTCATCTTTACTCTTTTAAAAAATATATTATTCATTTATTAATTTTGCGGAGAATTTTGAAATCTATAAATCATATTATTTAAGAGTTGGTTAGAGTATTCATACTTAACATTATTTGCTATTTATAATTGAGAGTTTCAATATGTTTTTTTAATAGTATCTATGTTTAGATACTATTAAGAACGCAATGTGTTTAACTTAGTTGTATTAATAAAATTTGATTATGCTATTTTAATATTTTAAAAATTAAGTTTTACTATGCTCTTTAATATAAAATAATGAAAAAATTATTTCTAAGAAATTCATGAAAAAATTCCAGATTTTTTTCAGCTTTTTAGTTTTTACTTATTTAAAAATGATATGTTATACAGATCAAAAATTAATACAGTTATTTAAACTAGTTTGCAATTATAAACTGCTTAGAAAATGTATAGATACTTGACATTTCTTTGTGAAAAAAAGTTTCTCCCATTTGGGTTGGAAGAAGCTTATTTCTTCTGTACCAGTTTTTTGCATGGTTTTTTCAGCATTTTTATTCCTTCATGGAAGAAACTTGCCATATATGTTAAATAATTTGAGAAAATTCAAAATCAATTCATAATGTCTCTTAAAAATGCTTAAAATAAAATAGATGGCCCATGCTTTATAGTTTTTAAAATTAGATAATATAATTATTGAAAAAGTTTCTCAAAGTTTATTTTAATCAATACATTATGTTTGCTACAGTCAAAAGTATAAATAGGAATGAGGTGCTTTTCTAAATTTAATGTTTTCAGTTTAAGTTTAGACTTATTTTCTGTCACCAGTGTAAATAAATTTGTATTGTATAAATGCAGTGTTATATTCATTATTGTAATTTTTAAATTACGTTGTACATATTATACTTGAAAAAAACGTTTAAAAAATATTAAACTTGTTTAATTTTTCTTATTTATTATATGCTGCTATATGTCAATAAGAATATTATTAAATTTAAAGCACTATCACGTTAAAATAAATGACACAAAAGCAATTTATTCTTTGTTTTTCAAACAGTAAGTACTAAAACATTTCTTTAGAATTTTATATGCTTATATTTATCTAGGTTCCCACTCTTTTAACAACACAAAAATTAAGCACTTTTAAGAACTTTTTTTAAAATAAAATTTAAGTACTTTTTTGAAAATTTAAGGACCTTAAAAATAGTATGATTATTTATCATCGAATATACATATGCCATCAGTGACAGTACCAATTATTTACCTTTCTAAAAAAAAAAAGAAGAGAAACGTAAGAAAAAACAATTTTATTATAATGTAAGCACTGATATAATTGTATTAATTAACAGGGCAGGCCAAAGTAGCACCAGACAATTTTTGCAACCCCGGGTCGGGTTTTTAAAAAAAACATCTTCACATAGTTAAAAGTTAACGTCCTTCAGATTGTAAAAGTTAACGCATGAAACTAATGAGTATTCCATATTTAATGATTTCATTGAAATTGAATTGTAAAATTAAGTGCAAAAATTTAGATTTCCAATTTTTTTCATGCACGAAAAAAAAAGTAAATAAATAAATTTGGCAAAACATTGAAAAAATTATTACAAGTTTCTATATTTCACTACTAGGGCAGTAAATGAGTTATATTTACTTTTATTATGATCTTTAACAAAATTATTCCCAGCCAAACCTTTTATTAGGAATAACTTTACATAATGTTACTTAACATTCTGGCGAAAAACATGAACTAATTTTAAAGCAACCAAAAATTGAACAAAAATTAAAAACAGTTGCAATGTTAACTGAATAAAATGATTATTAAAATCTAAGGATCTTTTAATTGAGTAGATTTAAATTTCTATGTAACAATTTCAAATTTTTATGTAACTTACGAAATCAAAATAATAGCGTAACAATCTAACTTCAAAAAAAATTTTACATTGCAACAAAACAAATTATAAATAGTTACCAAATATTTAACTTTCTTGTTCGAAACAAATCATGCTTTTTTATTTAGTTCTCAGGAAAAAAAATTAAAAGTATTTTTTAAAAAAAAACTTTAGGTTTTCATAAAAAACCCAATAAACTCTAGGTTTTGGATGAAAAACCTACGTGGGCTAGGATTTTTCAAACCCTGTTTCTTAAAGATCTCTTTAATTTTTAGTACAATCATGAATATTGAAAAATATTATGCTTTCTGTAAATTAGTTATTTATTACTCATTGAAATATTATACAAATTTACTTCTTTTCTTACCGTTTTACTTAATTCCTATAAGCAGATGCACTACCTAGAACTGAATTTCTTGAATTCTGTCAATTTTGAAGGCTTGTGTGGGTCTTCTACTTGGGTACCTTAAAACTGCCCCCCCCCCCCCCAAAAAAAAGCTCTCTCTTCCATGGGCAGTATCCCCTTTGTCCACATTATTCTTTTCTTTTAGAATGCTTTACTCTCCTCATAGAGTATCATTCCAGGCAAAAGGCAGAATATATTAATGAAAGAACTGATAAATGATAGGGATACCCCTTGCCTGTAGCCACCCTCCCCCCACACACACATTAATTTTTGTCTTCCAAAAATGCTTTACCCTCGATGGATGATCTAACTCAAAGTGATAAAAGAACATTTTGTTTTAAACAATTGAATTGAAAAATTGTTCCTATCAACTATAGTGATGCTAAAAAATTAAAGACTTTTAAAACCCTTGTACCAAAATTAAGTACTTTTAAAGGCCCTTATTTTCCAAAATAAAAATTAAGCAGTTTTTAAGGACTTTTAAGGATCGTGGGAACCCTGAATTCAGTTAAATCAAATAAAAAAATACAAATAAATTTAATAAAAATGTAGTGAAAGGAAGGAAATTTAATTAAGTATTTTTAAGAATTAATTTAACTTTAAGAATTAAAGTATTTTTTAAAAAACTTGACATGTTTGTCAAAAACCCAATAAACCCCAGGTTTCTGAGGAAAAACCTAAAGTGGGTTGGGACTTTTCAAACCCTGTTTCTTATAGATCCGTTTAATTTTTTGTACAATCATGAATTTTAAAAAATGTTACTGCTTTTTATAAATTTACAGTTACTTATTACACATTGAAATATTACACAATTTTATTCTTCAAGATTTTAGGAAATAGCTTTTGTTATGGATTCTAGTTCAGACATTTTTTCTGATACTTCTTTTCTTAGCGTTTTACTTAATTCCTATAAGCAGATGCGTTACCAGTATAACTGAATTTCTTTTCCGTCAATTTTGAAGGGGGGTTAATGTGGGTCTTCTATTTAGGTACCTTAAAACTGCCCCCCCCCCAAAAAAAAAGTACTATCTCTTCCATGTATAGTATTCCCCTTGTCCACACTATTCTGTTATTTTAGAATGCTCACTACTCTTTCATTTCGGAATATATTAATGAAAGAACCAATAAATTAAGGAAAGCACATGCTTTCTTCCCCGTGCCTGTAGACCACCCCACACACACATTAATTTTTGTCTCTTTAAAATGCTTTACCCTCGATGCATGGTCTAATTCTAAGTGATAAAAGAATGACATGTTGTTTTAAAAAATTGAACTGAAAAATTGTTCTGATCAACTATAGTGATGCTTAAAAAATTAAAGAATTTTAAAAACCTTGTACAAAATTAAGTACTTTCATGAGCCCTTATTTTTCAAAATAAAAACTAAGCAGTTTTTAAGGACTTCTTAGGGCTGTGGGAACCCTGATTATGCAGTCCATGTGCATTTTTTATTTCTTCTCATCATTCTACAAATTTTAAATATTTTTTTAACTATAAAATATTTAGCCTTGAATATCTCATCTATATTACACTTTGAATAGAATATATTAGTAACATATTAAATATAAAAAACAAGAAATGGTTACTTTAAAATGATTAATTCCTATTAACATGACTAATTATATACTGCTACATTAATTTATGAAATTAATGCAAATAATGTTGAATTGCAACATTTTTATACACATACTAACAATCAAGGAGGTAATCTAACTATTACAAACATGCACTACTAAAAATATAATATTTAAACATAAAATGTTTATTTGCTTGTTAAGTGGAGTTGTAAAGTAATAAATATGCATATTTAAGACCTTTAGTTATATTTTTTTATCATGTTCACATATTAATGAATAAAAGTGAATTTTTTTTAGTATTCATTATCAAAATATTAATCAATATCAATAGTTAAAAGATTTCACACCAAATACTTTTTAATGGTTTAATTACTTTTAATTTTGGCCTTAACACGTTATTTGACCCTTTGTTTTTAATAAATCCAAAAAACGCAGTTTAATCCACAAAAAACTGTCATTTTTTTAAATTCTTTTTTTTTAACCTTGCACATAGCTATTTATCAATCATTTACAACATACTATTGAATAGAAAGAAAAAATTTTAATAAAAAGTTATACAAATTTTGGGTACCTTGATTTGATGCTTATTTATTTTAAAAAATGGTATTAGAAATCAGCAAATTGTTATTTCAGTCTTGTACGCCACAGCTTAGAAAAAAACAAAAGAAAGCTTCAAAAGAATTTAAATAAACCTTAAAATATGAATTTGTAATTTTAAATGAATTTGAAGCAACAGTCTTTGAATGGTAATACACATGATGAAATAAAATTATCTTTACATTTTATTTTTTGTTGAAAACCTTATGCAAATAGGGTAGGTATAATAGTTAAATAAAGCTTAGTTAAATGAAGTGCTAAATAGTTTCTGAATATAGTTAATGAAAGATTAAAAGTTTTTTTCCATACTTTTACACCAGTATATGGCTGATAATGATTGACTGATTCTATTCAACTTCAGGATTTTATTATTTAAAATAACAAAGTTAAACAAGATGTAAAATTTTGTATAGATAGGGTTGCCACCTTTCTACACTGTTGGGAAAAATTTCTTCTAGTAGTAGCTAAATTATGTATTATTCTTTGTTTTGTAAATTTAATTTAAAGTCATTTTCCACACCACTACATGTAAATGATTCAAAAGTTTAGATGAAATGAGAAATGCTTATAAAATATTGGCAAAATTACCAAATATCAAACCTTCAGTATTTAATTATCTCTCACTCTATTAAACATTCTGGAAAAAACATAGTTGTTTGCAGACCTGTATAGCTTACAATTCAAATTCTTTTTTAACTACTATCAAAATAATGAAAAATAATAATCATGAAAAATTATCTTTTACAAACAATTATCTTTGGATAAACAAGTATTATAATTGTGTGACAAAATTATATGATTATCTTAAACAGTTACAGATATGCTGAAATGCACAAAAAATAAAATTAACATTAAGATACATAAACTCATAATTTTATTCTGCCATATCATCCCTATTGGGACCATATTACCCAGATTGCAACTACCTTCCATATTTTGAAGGTCAGAAACTGAAATTAATACGTATTAATTTCAACATGTTCATATAATTAAAATTAGTAGAGAGAAAAAAAGCATGTTCATTCAAACAAAACATCTTTGTGTTTGATTCCATAACTTAAAATAACATCTGCAAAAATATTTTAATATGTTTAAGATAAGTTTCTCAAATCATTAAGACTGCATTTTAGAATATGAAAATCCAATCATTAGACTAAAAGACGAACTGCAATGGTTCAATAGTTAAAAGTGATACATTATTATTAAGAGCTGGGGTTTAAACTTCAGTAAGGCTTAAAACTCGCCCTGCTGCAGATTAATGGGGAAGCTTGAGAAGTAAAGGGAACTTGTACACAGAGCTAACTATATTGCCATAATCATGCCATTGGTCACAAAAAAGGAGCTTTAATCTTTTAAAAAGCTGTGGCAATTATGCTTAGGATCAAAATTCCTCAAAGTGTTCATGTTTTTTTTTTTGCACACTTTATAAGAGAAAGATGTATTGAAAAAAATGTCAGCTTTTCCTTGAAGAGGTACACAATGATACAAAAGGTTTAAAAAAAAAGTTTATGAAGGTTCTGGTTCAATAAAGCGTGTAACGTTCCGGGGATTGATCAATTGCCAATCAAAGGATGCTACTAACTAAATTCTGACTTTTGTTTACACCAGTGTTTATGAATGCCCAGTTTGCTACCAGGATGCAAAGTTGTCGGTTGCTGTTTCATATTGTGTCTCTTTACGTCAAAATCAAGGATTAGCATATATTTATCTTATTGATTTAAATAGTAGACATTTAGTTGTTGCTATCAATAGTACATAAATTTTATGAGCATAAACAGAGCTCTTGCTTAGGTGTTTTCATTGTTGTTTTGTAGATCATCATTTTGGATTTATGATTTGTTTTTTGATTTCAACATGTTCTTTTTGTATGTTATCTTGTTAATTGTTAAGTGCAACAATAAAAGTGATGTTCCTGTTTATGTAACTGCCTGCCTTTCTTGACCTGCGTTGTTATTTTGGCCTCTAGCAGTGGTTGTGTTATCGTGATAAAATGAATTTTCATGCTTTTGGAAAAAAGCATGTGGTGAGCCTGAACAACATAAGGACGTCTGAGAGAGAAGATTACACCAGCGAGGAGGAGCTGAGGTCATCATAAGCAATAGTCCACATTGTATGCGAAGAGAACAGAAAGTGAACACCTTAATAACTTTTGATTTAATAACTGTACACAAAAATTTTAATTGTAGAGAGGTTGACTTTAGATATGCAAATTACATGGTGCAGAAGATATTTTAGTAATGCAATGAGACACAAAATTTTACTTTCTCTTCCTTTAACAGATTCAAATTTATTGCTCACAAAATATGGGAGTTAATCATGAAAATATGGTACCAATAGTTCAATTAAGAATTATGAGAGTGGTCAAAAGATAAGGTTCTTTTATATTGATTTTACTTATTGTAAAATTGTGCCATATTTCTGATACTATTAAGATAATAAATTAAAATTTGCATATAACTATAAAACTTGTTTATAAAGATATTTCAAAGGCATGAAGATCTCACACACTAATATAAAATCCTATCCCATCTGCAAGTATTATCCTCATTTGCAACTAACTTCAGACCATGTTTTTGACTGCCCGGCCATTATCGGCTCCCTCTTTCAACTTGGAGCACCCACCATCGAAATTCTCCATGGCCATCAGGCTCCAGAATTTGCAAACCTTGTTATCAAGACTTTTGGAGGATTCTAATCTTTGCACTAGCGCTGTATGCATAGACACGACAACAACACTTGTTTATAAAAAAGTAATTTCACACACAGGTTTTTACATTCTCCAACATAACGTAATTTTAAATGAAAAATTTCAAAATTTAAAGGGGATGTTCAAATAGCTTCAGAGAATTAATTTCAGAGTTTCTTTTTCAATTTGGAAGTCTACTTTGTACATAAAATACTTAGAATAACACAAATAATTCATACAATTGAACAATCATACAAGAAATGCATGTTTTTTTTTTAAAAAATATTACGTAAACGAAACTCTTTATGGTTAAAAAAATAGCTGCAAATGTAAAAATGAAAACAAGAACAGCTATGTTTTACCTGATTGGCCAGTATAATTTATTGACTGGTATTCAGCATAAAATACAGCTTTTTCCATTAATCCTGAAAAATGAAAGTCATCATTTGCTTCAGAAAATTTCCTACATAAAAATCAAGCTTTCAATCAATGCAAAATATATAGGGGAATGTGATGCCCTCCCCCCCAAAAAAAAAATCCTGGAAGAAAATTATTAAGCAATATTCCGAAACAGATATTTGTATTGTATCACTGAATTAAAAGCATTATCTAACATGCACCACATTTGACGCTTTCAGATCCCAGTTTTGATAAAGAAGCCCGATTTTTGTTATTCAAACAATTATATATTACATTTAAATAATATTTTACACAAAAATCATAAAATATTATAGAATGATTAAGTATTTAAATATAAAAAAATATTACACGACTGAAATAATTATGAAGTAAGTCAATAAAGGATAGATTAAG
Organism: Parasteatoda lunata; assembly: GCA_949128135.1. Lineage (NCBI taxonomy): Eukaryota > Metazoa > Arthropoda > Arachnida > Araneae > Theridiidae > Parasteatoda > Parasteatoda lunata. Next base: position 101,656,617 of record OX421980.1, read on the forward strand.
ATTACATAACTCTTAACTATACTTAATTTTTGCACTAGTCAGATTTAGTTGATATATTAAATATGATATGAATGGAATTGATATGATTTTTTTTCTCCCTAAAATCATGTACCAGTTTTAAAATAGATCTCTATTCTTGTTAAATACAAAATGACGTGCAAAATAACTGAATTGAAAATGCTATTTAAATGATATCACATTTGATGCTTTCAGATGGTATTTCAGATAAAGATGCTTCATTTTTCTTTATTTAATCAATCATATGTCACAGTCAAATGATATTTAGTTCCACATAAATGAAAAAAAGGCTGAAATCATATTTATTAATGGAATATATCCTCGGAATATCTTAACTTAAAGATTGTATCCTAAATCGATTTTAAAATTTGATTTATGATTACTCTTTTAAGGTATAGTGTGGAACCTCCCTCCATTTTAAAGATGGCTAAAAAGTAGGGGTGTTTGCCTACCTAAAATTAATATTAGAAATGTGTTTTATTAAAATTTTTCTGTTATTTTGAAATGTATTATTTTCCAACATAAAAAATAAGCAGTGATAATGATTAAGAAATGCTATTCTTTAGTAATTCCAGGGCTGCCATTAGATAAAAACAAGAAAAATAGTTGCTTTAGTTGCATTATATATAAAAGATAGTCTCCTAAATAGTCTGCAAGATATATATAATAGTTGCCAAAATTGTATCATCCTCTAACATAATTTTAATTATTTGTGCTGTAATAGTATAAAATCCAGATAATATGCAGTTAAATTTTCACATTTTATAAAAAATGTACATTTATTTGTGTATATAAACAGAGCACTGGTGAAGGAACTGCTATAAAAAACTTCCAAACATTTTAAAAATATTTATTTTAAATTTTATTCTGTATGAGGCATAAAGCTTCACATATCATCTAAGATACAATAGTTTTAATTAAAATTAAAAAAAACTAGGGACTAAAACTTTTAGGCATTCTTAAAAAAAAAAGATACTTTCATGCATTAATTTTCTTAGCCTTACTATAAAAAACTTATCAATACAGTCACTTATTCAATTTTGCAATTAATATTAATTAACAATACAATTATTATTAATCTTGAGGCAGAATTTCTTCTGACTTTCTGCAAGGTACTTTCAATAACAGATGTACAAGATACTAATTTAAAGTACCGTAATTTCACGGAGATATGCCGCGGCGTTATTGATTTAAAGCTTGAAAACTTAGTAGAAGTAGGAATGCGTATCGAATGGGGCAGCCAATATAGTATTACTTATTTTCCCTTAAAAAGTGTTGCTCTTCAGAAGCCCTCAATATCTCACAATGAAACTTCATCATCATTTTTTCCACCTGTTACTAATGTTTTTATTTATTTTTTCATGCCTAATGATACTCCAAACAATGGTCAACGCACCTTGAACTTTCCCTCCCCCATCCTTTCTTAGAATAAATAAATCACTATTCATAAGAGAAGTCATGGTGGCTGGCTTAGCCTTGGATTAATGAGGTCCCTTCCCTGGGTCAATCCAGACCCTTAATCCTCGTTCATAATAAGTAAAAGATGACATGATTCCCATATCAGTGGTGCAAAGGTTAATAATAGATTGCGAAATACATAGTGATTTATGTTGAATAACATAAATTATGAGTTAGGTATGACATAGTATTCATAAGAGAGTGAGCTTCCCTTTTTGCCTATAAATAGCTGTAGAGTATAGGGATAAGAGTGGAGTGGAGAAGCATAAATCAGGAATGAATGAAGAAAATCAGGGTGGGGCCAGATTTTCATTAGCTGTAAAATAGACACTTCCCCTCATTTTCCCCAGGAAATATGTCTCTTCCATTTGTCATGGATAGTCTCTACACTCCTCTTTTTTTAAGTGAATTTTTGCTGATGATTTTGGGATGACCTTGAATCTTATTGCAATAACAAGAAGAATTTCAAACTTAAAACTGATGGTCAGTGAAGTGAAAAAAGAAAAAAATGTGTGAAAATTTTACAAGTGGATAAAAAAAAGACCATCCTAGTTAAGGAGTCAGTTAAAAAAAAAAAAAAAAAAAAAAAGAGTTGTGAATTTGATCATCTTATTCAGCTTATGTTGTGCTTTTGTTTTAATAATATATTTTTTTCATAAATATTTATGTTTAGTTCATGCTGTTTTTGTTTTCTTCTTTTTTTGGTTCTGAAAAGTAAAAAATGTCTTTACTTTCAAAAATTTTTTGCAAAAAAGGAAACTAATTTTTTTCTTCTTAATTCTTTATTTTTCATTATTAAGAAATGAAAATAAAAAAATCGCGAGCATTTATTTTCCCTCTTAAGTGTGAGAAAGACATCCTTTGCAAATAATTCTGGATGACTAAAAAATAAATCTTTCAAAAAAATTTTCTGAAAAAAAAAATAAATAAAAAAAATAACTAAAATATTTTACTTTGTAATTCTTTATTTTTCTTCATTCTCAAATGAGAAGACAAAAATCATGTGCATTTCTTTCCGATCGAGAAAAAGACTTCTTCAAAAACTCTAACGTTTCGTGACCATATTGCCATGATTCTGGCTCAAGATAATTAATATTAATCTAGAGTTTAACTAGGATTTCAACATTTTGCTGAAACAATCGGAATCAGAAGGAATCAGGTTGTGCTATTTTTCTTCTCCACTCCAGTTTAAAAATGAATTGGTAAAGCAAACACATAAGATGAATCCGGCAAAACGAATATAACCACACACCTTTTTTCCATTATAAATCGCTCTAACTATTGACTACAATCTTGTGTAACTAAAGACAATTTTTTTTTTAATTTTGCTACTTTGTTTCAATTAAAAAAAGAAAAAACGTGTTCGACACACGTGGAAATAAAAATCATACTTAGAAAATATACTTAATTCTAAACTATACCAATTTAATTATACATTAAATTAAAAAAATTAAACATTAAATATAAAATGAATAAAATAGAGTTTATACTAATAAACTTTAAAAATGCTGAAGTACGCGATGAGAACACTGGTTGATGAGATGAGACCCCAAGAGATATTACATTTTCTTTCTGCAGTAGGAGGAGCATTCACATAGTGCGAATTTCGATTCCATTTATCTGATTGGTTAAACATTTCTGTCTTGCTTATGACATCCAACAGTGAGGAAGAATGAAGTATGGGTAAAACGAAAGCGCGCAAAAAATGTGGGGGATGGGGGGACTCATGAAGCTATTTTTCACGTTAGTCGCCAGTTGGCTTAAAAAAGTCGCCGATTTTACGCAACTGATTTAAAATTAGTCGTTTTTACTCATATTTCTACAAAAATAGTTACCATAGTTGCTATTGCTTTAAAATAGTCGCTTTAGTCTCCTTTTTAGTCGCCAATGGCAGCCCTGTAATTCAGAAAAGTGGAAAAAACTTGTTATCCGGCACAATATCAGTTCCTTAGATTCCAGATTATTGAATCATTAATTATTTTAGGAATACAAAAGAATCAACACAGTGAATAAGTTTTATTAAATTATTATTTTTTATAAAATTTTATGTTTCATAAAAAAAAAGAGTAAAAAGAGAAACTTCTATTAATCTTAATATAATTGTTTAAAATTTTCAGGTCAATTTTAGAATATCATATGATACAATATTAGTTGGTATGCACATTAATTTCAGAAAATTATTAAATAAATAATTTTATTTAACAATATTTATTTAACAATAAATAAATAATTTTATTGTTAAATAAATAATTTTATTTATTTATTTATTTTTCAACAATTCCAAGGTATTAAGAAAAATATAAAAATGCAATAGAATAAAACATTTTAGCATTCAATGCTTAGTTAGAATAAATGTGCATATCCTTTTTGCGTGAATGGCCACTTGTAAAGTAAGTTGAGTAACAAAGGTCCACACACATATTTAATCATATTGGGGGCAAATATAATTTTTATATAAACATTAGTTTTCTAAGCACTAAATTTTTTAAAAAAATGGCATGGACTCTTGTGACGTTATACTCTACGTAAAACAATACTCTACTTTCACTCGTCCTGTGTTACTTTCAATCAGCCATTTTGTAGCATTCATTAAATTGCTCTTAGTTTATTATTATTTTTTTAAACAAACTGTGTTTTACATAATCTAAAAAAATCTAAGAGAATTAGGACAGTGGAATAAGAATTCAAGAAGGATCTATCCACATATAATAAACTGCATATTGATGTTCCTTTCTAAGAACACATTCTGATTTTATAGGAGTAGAAAAAAAGGAATAGTGAAAAGGCAAGTTATTACTTTCATACAATACATTTTTTTCACAGTCAAAAGTCATTCATTATTTTTTAACATACTAGCAAAGTTATGAAAAAAATTACTGTGAATAAATTTGATTAATAATTTACTTTCCTTTTAAAGCACTTCTGATTGTGAAACAATTTTAATATATCAAATCATTAAATTTTGTTTGTTTTTACTAGTTATTTAATCAGCTTTTTCTTTGTTTATTTAAAAAGAATTAGATAATTTTAGCAAAATGCCAAGGTGATAGAATGTACGCATTGGAAGCCTCTCACTAGAACACTATTAGGGTACATATCTGGCCGAACATTTTAAACCATGTATATATATATATAGAGAGAGAGAGAGAGAGAGAGAGAAAAGGGGGAAGAAAACTGCAAAAAATCTAGATTTAATCATAAAAAATATGTAATAACTTTCTTCATTATTTCTTTAACTATTTACTAAGAGGTTAAAATTTTAAAAACTAAGTAAACAAAAATTGATTAATTTGTTTGTTACTAGTTCTAATACTGAAGAAAATTTCCATTTTCTATCTAAATAACAAACTTGTTTTGCCATAGTTAGTAGGTAAATAATATATATAACACAAAATTTCATAAATGCAAAGTCCTAGGTTTCAAGGTTTGCGTTATAAAGAGTTTTAACCGTAGTACACAATTTTTCAAGAATACCAATACTTTTCTAGAACATACAAAATTTATGACAATTTTTAAAACTGAAAGACATTTCCAAATATAACAATAAAAAGTTTAATTAAATTGTTACAATTATTATAAACATTCGTTTTCAAATTACAAATAGATAAACTTAACAAATCACAGTACACAAGAGAAGAGATATCACAGTAAAAGAGGACTTTCATCTTTTGTGGTGTTGGGCATAAGTATCACAGTTGATAAATCTGCTTTGCACCCTTCTAAAGGCAGAGATTAAAAATTACTGTCAGCATTATTTTGCAATGTTCACGAAATGTAATTAACTTAGATAAAAAATATTAACTTTAAATTCCAATGAAGATCCAATGCTATAAAACCTGTTAAAAATTTACAGAAAGTACTAAAAATAATCTCAGAAATCTAACATTTAACTTCATTTCTAACTTCATCATCTAACTTCACATTTTCAGAACCTTGCATCTTTGAAAAGTTTGCTGACTATGATACATAGAGGGCATTTCAGTGAATAAAATGACTTGAGAATATAAATTATGGAAATTCAAAGATTTTGTAAACATGATTTTAGAATTTTTAAAAAAGTTGCAAAATTCTCAAAATTAAATTCAAATAAAAGATGTAACTTTATAAAAACAAAATGTACATTTTAATTTACCTTATTAAACTTTTGAAACTCTTTAGGAAGTTTTTTTTCCAAAATTTAAAACATTTTGAAAATTAAAATTTTTCAAGTATAATTATTTTCCAAATTATTTTAATTTTAAAAAAAAGGATAAGAGGATTTTAGTGTCTTACAAAAGCATTGCTCATACCCCTTCCCCCTTGTCAGCATAAAATCACAAATCCCCCTTCAGGTGTTTACATAACATTTAAACCACCTTTCAGTTACTGAATAAATAAAAAAAATCATATAATGAAGTGAATGCTCTAAAAATTAATACAAGAGGAGATTCCTGTCTAAATGGGACCATAAGAAGAACTTACCTAATAATATCACTGCTCCAATCCAAAATTGTATACGTAGTAAATCTCTCCATTGCAAAGCAGATAAAATTAACCACACAATAGCATATATAACATAAAGGCCACACATGACTCCATAAAACTGAAAGAAATCAAAAATTGCTGAAAATGATTAAAAAGTTTTTAATTTGTTACACTCTTTGTGAACTGGTGGTAAAGCTTTGTTTTAAATAAGGGAACATATTTCAGGGTTCTGAGGACATATGTTCAAGAGTTGGCACATCTGCTTTATTAAGTGAGTTTTTACAAAATTTTTTGTTTTAGATCTATAATTTGTATTTCAAAAGCTAATTATTTTAAACTAAACAAAGACTTCCAACAAGTGAAGTTAATTTAACTTGATAATTTAGCTTCAGCTGTTAGATAATCTTGCTAAATAAATTTTACACATAAATTAAAACATATTTAACTTGTTTTGATAGCATACTAAAGCGCCTATAATTAAAACAGAAATCTACATAAAACTTCCACTGTTACAACGGCTACAATATTTTACAAAAAAATAGATAAAAAGAGAGCAGTTTCAGAAAACTGGAGGCTAATCTTATAAAAAGGCAACTATAGATTGTTGTCAAACTAGAATCAAGTCAAACCTTCTGTCATACTGTAAAAGGTTCTTCCCTTAAACAGGTCTATACTGAAGTCAACATTAAAAAATAGTTGCTTTAGTAGCCTCTAAGCTCAAAAATAGTAGCCTAAATAGTATCTTCTGATAATAAAATCAGCATATATGGTATAAAAACGTAATAATAAATAAAAACAAAAATGTATACAAATTGGAGGGTCACAAATTCTTATTTAACCTGGAGGAAAAACGCTATTGAAATCACACAAATAAGAGCACAAGAATGTGCACGTCATAAACAACAAGATAGGTTTAATTGTGTGAGAAAGCAGGAGAAGATTATTTGGAGGTATAAGAAGATTATTTGACACTTTTTCAAGTTTCAATTTCCAATAAACCTGGCTTGATGTTCATTACATCTGTTTTTCTCTACAGTAATTTGCCAGATTTTTGTTTATTCCTCGCTTAAATAATCATTTGCGTTCTCTCATGGGTATAATTCTCTGATTACGGATTTAAAAAGTACACATAAAAGGCAGTCTTTTTTAAACACACTAAGTAATGTTGGGTTTATTCCAGGTGAAGTTTGTGAAGCACCCATCCTTGTTTGAACTCATGATAAAATAATTTCCTCACAGCATGCTCTTTCATTTTGATAAGTATAAAGTATAAGAAAAATGGTTTATTTACACCAATTGCCTTGTAAATTCAAATGGTTTTCAGTCATTTTTACAGCTTTATATTCTAATATGTTGTTAATAAATGATGTTATCATGACACATAAATTTTTAATTTGATTACGATTCACGAATTTTGAACTATTTTACATGCAAATTTGCAACGATTACATTGCAACCTTACATTGTTTTCTGATCAGTATTTTTCAAGTTTAAAATTTCATATATGAGTAATCACTACATTTTCACTTTCTAGTGCACCCATTTAAGTGTCAATCTACTTGTTTTCTAGCCAATTATCGTTCTTTCCCAGCTTTTCGAAATTCTGGTATTTAAATACCACGTTTTTTAAACATGCAAATTTCAAATTTAAGATTTTGAATTTTTATGCAGATTCCATCATAAATCTATGTCATTTTCAGATAGTTTTTTTGCGTTCATTTATCATCATATTATTACTACATGCAACTTCAAATGTAAGGTATCACATTTGACACACACAGTTTAAGATGATAGTGATGTAAATTATGTCATTTTTCAAATTTCAATATTTTCAAAATGAGTATTCATACAATCCACTTGATTTTCAATGATATATATATGTTTAAATAGTTGCCTTTTTCTGAAAATAGTTGATTTTTAGCTATTTTTGTAAGAAATAGCAGCCATAGTTGCATTCCCTTGGTTTCAGTAGCAAATTGTCACATTACAGTAGCCAGTGGAAGTCTTACTTAAATTATAGTAAAAATGCAGAATGAAAGTTTACAACAAGTTGATAACATTTAATTGGAAAAGGGAAAAACATTTTGCATAACTATTATCAAAAGGCTTAAAAAATTAATGATACAGTAAATACAATTTAATTATTAAACACTTACAATAAGTAAAGGATAGTCAATAGCAGAGAGATAACCATGGTCACCTTTCATTGCAACATCCACTTTAAAAGAAACATAAGACTTGTATTATAATAAAACATAATGTAATGCATTAGCTTTAAAAAATTAAGCTTAGAGATTTTTAAAAAGCTATCTTTTAAATGCTATCTTTTACTTTCTGCAAACATATATTTTAGATAGAAAGTTCATGAAAATGGTTTATATCGTTTTTAAACAACAGAAAAAATTTAGAACAATATTGGTATTTTCTCATGAGTACTTAAATTAAGGAAGCAACTCATATTTTTATTTTATATAATAAATCATTTAAATGTAATATTATAAAGAATAAAAATTGGAAAATAAAATTTTTTTTAATCGGTAATCTGAAACTTAATCCAATTAAAAAATTAAACAAGTAAAAATATTACGTAAATATGAAATTAACATCACAAGGAGGTATTAATTACAGAAAAATTACCAGTAGCATTAAAGCTTGTTTGGTCAAGGCTTTCTATTTTCAAAATGAACAAATATACTCCATCTAGGTCAACAGAGGTAAGTTTTTGGCCAAGCTGTTAAATATATATTAAACATTTTATTTATATATATAACATTTTATTATGTGTATTTATATTGGGTTGATGCATAAGTTCCCGTGTTTTTTTAAAAAATATTTTTATAACTTTATTTTTTGACATAAAATAACGATTTAATCAATAATGTAATCTCTGTTGTTGTTTAAGAGATCCTCCCAACGTTTAACGAGTTTTTCGATGCCTCTTCGGTAGAAATCACTAGGATGGGTCTCGAAATAGTCGTCCAACCAAGCCCGTAATTTGACGTCATTATTGAACGAAACGCTGCGTAAAAAATTTGAAATTGCATGGCACAAATCTCTCTAGCAGCTTCTGTGGTTTTGGTACCTCAATTAAACGCAAAAAGAAGGTAGTGTCGAATATGCTCTTTTTTGTCGACTTAACACTCCATTTAAATGCTTTAAAAAGTTACAAAAATTAAAGTCAACAAAAAAGTGAAATACGCTATTTTATAGAGCGAAAAATTCTCTTTTGAATAACACAAAAGATTTTCCAATATATTCCATTATTAACGTAAATTTTTTAAATTAAAAAAAAAAAAAAAAACGTGGGAACTAATGCATCAACCCAATATATATAACACAATGAACAGACAAATAAAAAAAAAATTAAAGAAAAGAGAGATTAACAAAGAATTAAGAAATAATAATAAATAAGTTTCATTTACTGCATATAAGCAGCAAGTACATAGAACTCATAAAATGAATTAAAAATAAAAAAGAAACAAGAAAACAAATATATTTTTAAAGAGAAGATGAAATCATGATCATGACTAATTTTCCCTAAAACTTTGCTAATAACATTATAATTAAAAATAATTCCACAAAGAGTTTCATTACATTTATTATAGCTTTTAATTATGTTAAAATATTTTAATGGAAACAAATTCTTTAAATTGTCAGATATATTATGACATTTAAACATATCAAAAATAGGGTGTTGAAAGCCATCAAAAATAGGGTTTTCCTATAATCAAATTATCACATGCCAAGAGTGAATCCTAATGGTTCAAGAGGCACGCATTTAATATGCTAATTAATTAGTTTAAACAATAATTTCAGGGTGGGCTATAGACAAAATCAAATTTCCTGAGATTTCTAGGGTAAAATTAGATAAGTTTGGCAAAAATTTTCATGATTTAAAGCAACATACTTTTAAATGGAATTTAAAGAGCAACATGTAATTTTGTATGTATTACAAATTTATATTTAAAGACAAAAGAAATTTTTTTTTATGATAATAAATAAAAACAATTTTTCCTATAATCTTTATTAATTATTTTCAATATTTATTTCTTTACAGGCTCTAAATATTTAGAATTTGGTTTCCAAATATGTTTATTTTTCTAATGTTTTAAGTTATTAAAATGAAATTAAAATATTAATTAGAAGTGGTTGAAAATTAAAATTGGATTATTTATTAGAATAATACTAATGAAAAGGAAAATAAGTAAGAGTTACAGGAAAACTTTTTAAAGTTACAATTGGTTAAATAAAAGTCTCTTTTGACTCCAACCTAGAAGATTTGTTACTGTATTTACTGAAAATCATAAATCAGCATATGACCCCTGAATTCAGCACAAAAAAAATTTAATGATGCAAAATCGTTAATTGAGTTCTTATTCATAAAATGGCTGTGGGTAAGGTTAATTTAACGAATTTTACCAGCATTATTAATAAAAATAAAAGGATATTAAATCAAAAACCTAAATTTTTAAATTTTTCTAATTGATTGTGGTAAAATCCGTTTTTGTATTCAGAGAAAATACAATGTCCTGAACAGAGACAAAAAATCAGGAATATCAGGATAAAAATCTAAAAATCAGGACGAAATATTTTTCATCAGGAAAAATCAGAAATATCAACACAACTATGAACCCTACACCCCAAAACAAAAAGAAATTAGCCACAAATAGATATTCAAGGGGTAAATAGCTTAGAAGGACAATGAAAGTGAGATAGGGAAATGGAGTTTTAAATTGTTAATGTTATTTCTACTTTTTTAGCAATCAGAAAACTAATTGCAAAATGGGAAAAAATATTGCATTATTTTATATAACTTGCCCAAAAATTATATTGTATATAAGATTATTTTTAACAATGATTCAGTGTATTTCTTTAAAAAATTAATATAATAAAGGTTACCATATTTACTGATTTGTAAGATATGGCAATTTTTACATGATGATTTTAAACCATCTAGAATGAAAAGTATGACTTTTTTTGTTTAGTTATGATAACTGTTTATTTTTTATTAAACGCAAATGATAAAATTTTTAATGCATTACTCTCATTTCTTTGAGTTTTGTTTTTTTTTAATTGTTTCATTAAATTTTAATTCATGTATGGGACACCATGACACCACCAATTTTTCCTACTCCTATAATTTTAATTAAAAAAAAAAGAGAGGTTTTTTTCTTCTATTTTCTAATATTTTTGGGGTGAACTTAAAATTACAAAGCAAGGCAAAAGCTTACAATTTTTTTAGCCTATATTTTAATTTTGAGAAATTTTATATATTTACTTTGTGTTTGAAATTTTAAAAAAAAATTGATTTTTTATTATTTTTTTAACCCTGTGAAATTTTTAAAAATAATTGTTATATTCTTTTTCAACAGAAAAATGTAATTTAAGCTCTTATTAGTACCATCAATTTTGAATTCTTTATTTCTGATGCTTATTTACAAGGTTACCAGAATTTAAAGTGTGGACTTAATCTTTTCTAAATTATTAAAAATTAAAGCTTCATATTGCAATGAAAGAAAAATATAAAAACAACAAACTTATTATATAAATTATTATTTTTAAGCATGTAAAATAGTTTTTAAAACAAATAAATAAATGCAAGAAACTAAAGCAAAAAGACCTTGCTTCATTAAACACTTCATTTGCTTTAAAAACATACAAATCCGAAATAACAGTTGACATGTTTCAAGTGCTTAAAAAAAGGCAAAATAAAGGTGAGGAACAAAACTAGAAAAACCACAGTAGCCGAGAGAGAAAAAAAGATAAAGAACATAACAAGTAAAACCACAGTGACCAAGAGGGGGTGAATCAGGGTAAAATGCATTTCCTTACTCTATGAAGAGGTGATGATGTTGTTAACAAGGAAAGCAGCATTCATATGAATAAAATAAGATTCCAAGGCATAAAGATGAGCTGATGTAACTGTGGCAGGGGTGATTGTGAGCCCAAGTCAAAATTCCGGAAAATTTCTTAAGTTTAAAAAAAAGAAGATTTAAATCGAAAAATTAGAAAAAAAATTTAAACTAGGTTTTTCCCTTTTTCTCAATATTTGTTAGTTTACTTAAAATATATTTAAAATTTTACACATACCTATGATGACCTGGAGAAGTAATTAAAATTTACAAATATCTCTTTCTTTCTTGAGTTTATGATTATAATAACTATTTACTGATAAAAAATTAATATTAATCTTGAATATAAGCTTATAAAGTATCTCTGACTCTCCCTTACAAACAAATAAAATGAACTGTGTTTTTAAGTTCCACCTTTGAAAATTTAATTTCCGGAAACTTTTGTGATAAATGATGTTTTGAAACGTCTGAACCTTCGATCTCCGAAAACTTCCGTATCCGGGTTAGCGAAAAATCCGGATATGAGGATTTTTTCCTGAGCACAATCAGCCCTGATGTGGTGAAAATAACTTTGGCATTCAATTGAATATATGCCCAAGATTCCAACAATGTGCAGCAATTGATGGTTTCTCATAATGTTGATAATGGACAGTTTTATTGAGTTCTTTAACTCTAAATTTTAAAGCGTAGTTTGCCAGATGAAACCAAGGTCATACTTAAAAAGAATGTGGTAAATACCTCAGCTATTATCAAACCTAATAGGATCTGTAAGAGATTTAAAATCAATTTTGTTAACAGGTTTAAAAATGACTTTAAAACCAAAATGAGAAGAGATATTAGCAATTTATAACAAATGGAAGAAAAAACTGTAAAGTAACAAGTTTTCTGTTATGATTAGAGAAGGTTTTGCATTTGGGCCTAGTGAATTTAGCAAGAACTGACTCAACTATAAAAGGGTTAAATCCACAGTTAGCAGCTAGCCAGCAGAGAAAGTTAAGCTCAAAATTTAAAGAAGTTAGAGACCAAAGAAGTCAGAAAAAATTAGGAGTCTGACCAAAGGTCAAGTGTGCGGAAAACAAAAGTACGAAATGTAAAAATTTTCTGACAATTAGGGTGATTAGAAATTAACATGAGGGGCCAAAGGGATGGCAAAATGTTTACGATAAACAGAGGTGGAAAAATTATCACAGTATTTAGTTACAAGAACATCTAAAAAAGGTTAAGTAAAATTAATTTCCATGTCTAAATTAAATTTAATGTTGGGGTCAGCCAAGTTGAAAACAGAAAGTTACTCTTGAAAATCAGTATCACTGTCTACTAAGACAAATGTATTGTCAACATATCTTTTCCACCAAGAGAATTTGAAAAATTTAAAAAATTTTTCTTCAAAATAATACATGTCACAAAGAATGGGATCAGCCCTGCGAACAGATACTTTACTTTTTAATTACAATTAAAGGCACATTAGTATGCTCTCAAAAAACAAATTGAGTGCATTTCAATTTATGTATCAAGCAAATTTATCTTCAATTATTTGTAAGTCTGGTTCAAAGGACAATAACTTTATAAATATTTTGCTTTTGAAGTAAAACCATTTGATCTAGCATAATAAATTTTGAAATAATCTACCTTGGAAAAAAGTCACATTTCTCAAGTGGGCCTACCAGTTTTTTCAGACTGGGCCCACTTTGGCAAACCCTGTTAGTCTTATTTTATTAATTCAACTGCAACTAATATTTTGAAACTGTCAAGAGAGTTAGTCAGGGTGTGTAACCAGATTTTTCGACGAAAAATAAGCACCTTTTAAGTACTTTTCAAGCACTCATAAAATATTTTTAATAACTTTCCAAAACAAAAAAAATCATAATTAGGATTTATACCATAATAAAAATTATTTTCTCCTATCCTTTAAAGCTCAAATAAAATTCAATAAAATAGCACCAATAAAATTCAAAAACATTTTCACAAACTTCACATAATCATGACAAAATAACTAGTTTCTGATAAATATTGCAGAGAAAATTGTGAAAATCATGCATTTTTTGTAATTTAGAACCTCAATCGACATGACAAAGAAAAAATCTCTTTTTAAAAGATAGAAAATTAAGCACTTTTTACAAACCCCTAATAAAAAAAAAGCACCTTTAAGGGCTTTTAAAATATGTAAATCAAAAATAAGCACCATTAAGCAATTTTAAAAAATGCTACACACCCTTTAAATTTTGAGTCTAATGGGGCAATAATATTGGAAACCAAAAATTTTGAAGTAACAATGAAAACAGGGTTTAAATTTCATTGCTACTTCAAAATTTGTGGTTTCCAATATTATTGCCTTATTAGACTCAAATTTAGGTGGAGTAAAGTTTCTCCTGGTCAAATTGATACTCACTGACATTTAATTTTTAACATTTCTTAAAAATAAACACTTGAATATATCTAATTTTACCTACTCTCAAAAACAAGACTATTAATGAACTCAATTTGACTCAATGAAAGCCGACTTATTCAAAATGACAAAAATTCAATACAAATGAAAAAACTAAGGATAGCCTGTTTCCTGAAAAATGATGCAGTATTACATTTGTTTGGAAGCCAATTGTTTGTTAAAATCTTAAAAAATTGATTGTAAAAACTGTATGGCATAACCGTGTCTAATTCCAGGGTTCCCACTCTTTTAACAAAACAAAAAGTAAGCACTTTTAAGGACTTTTTTCGAAAAAATTAAGAACTCTTTTGAAAAATTAAGGACTTAAATAGTATGATTGTTTATCATCAAATATACATATACCACCAGTGACAGTGCTAATTATTTACCTTTCTTAAAAAAATTCAATAAACAACAAAATTATAAAAATCATTTTTATTATAATGAAGCACTAATATAATTGTATTAATTAACAGGGCACGCCAAAAAAATACCAGACAATTTTTGCAAACTCGGGTCGGGTTTTTTCCCCAAGCATTTTCAGATTGTCAGACGTCATCTATGAAACTAATCTGTATTCCATTTTTAATGATTTCATTGAAATTGAATTCTAAAGTTAAGCGCAGAAATTAAGATTTGCAATTTTTTTCATGTATATTTTTAAAAAAAAGAGTAAATAAAGTAATTTGTCAAAAACATTGAAAACATTATTACAACAAGTTTTTATATTTCGCTATTAGACCAGCAAATGTGTTATATTTACTTCTATGGTGAACTTTACACAAAATTATTTCCAGCCAAACCTGTTATTAGGAATTAACTTTACATTATGTTAATAAACATTCTGGTGTGAAAAACATGAACAAATTTTAAAGCAACGAAAAATTGAATAAAATTTAAAAACAGTATATTAAGTTGCAATGTTAACTGAATAAAATGATTATTAAAATCTAAGGATCTTTTAGTGAGTAGTTTTAAACTTTTATGTAACAATCTAAAACTTTAAAAAAAAATTTTTACATTGCCACAAAACAAATTATAAATATAGTTACAAATATTTAACTTTCTTGTTAGAAGCAAATCATGCTTTCTTATTTAGTACTCAGGGAAAAAAAATTAAAGTAATTTTTAAAAAACTTGACATTTTTGTCAAGAACCCAATTAACCCGAGGTTTTTTAGGAAAAACCTAAGGTGGGTTGGGATTTTTCAAACCCTGTTTCTTATAGATCTGTTTAATTTTTAGTACAATCATGAATTTTAAAAAAATTTACTGCTTTTTATAAATTTACAGTTACTTATTACTAGACAGCGGATTATATGCACTAAAAAACGGACAAAATATGCATGCAAATATGCACTAAAAAACTTGAATATATGCTCTTAAAACTAGAAATATGCATTTAAAATAGAAATTAAAAGTTCAACTTATTTAAATACTACTACTTACTTTTTCCAACAAACACAGCTAAAACATTTTTTTGTTCAAAGGAAGAAAATCAAAATATTTCTTACTTGAATCTACACATTTCTGAAGAAAAAGCCTAAAACTGAAGTATGATAAATGAGAGAAGAAAAATCATCGCATTTTCCGGAAAGATTTTATTAAACTGAATAATTTTTGTTGCAATACACAACTAAGTGTTTTTCCAAATTTTCAAGGGTGAATTGATGTCGTCGGTCATCAAAGATCATTTTGAAAGCAGAAAATGACCTCTCCACGTCAACCGATGTTATTGGACAAAACTGGTACAATTTCGTACTCATTGGTTTTACTTTCTCTGGAAGTTCAGTTCCGTTTCCATTAAGAAAATCATTTATCTTCTTCACTGCTGCAAAACCCGAATTTTTGTTTTGAACGAAACATCATTTTTCTTTTACTTTCTTCCCAACTGAGTCTGGAAGAGCATTGATGCACTGTTGAATTTTTTCAATTTCGGATATGGCCTCAGCCAGGGGAAGACATGGTTCATACAGAAATGTTTAAAAAACATTCAAGGACTTTTCAAGAGAAAATATTACATTTTCAAGGATAGATTCGAAAATATTTCAACTGGTTCAAAATCTGAAATAGGTAAATTATGATCTACCTTCAGTTTAGTATATAACTGTCTATAATTATGAAAAGCTTTTTAAAATATATGTTTGCTCTCAAAATCTCAAAAAAATATTTTAATAATAAAATGGAAAATATGCTGTAAATATGAAGTACACGCAAACGCTGCGATATAAATGTAGTAAAAAACTGTGTATAAAACACTCTAAATTTTCGAGGAGGGTAGCTTTTTTTCCGAAATACATTCTAAATGCTTTTAACATATAATGCAATTTGTAACATATGAAGTTAAATTTGGTACTTTTAAACATTAATATTTAGTGTGTGTTAAATAAAAAAAAGGTGGTGAGAAATTCAAATTGCTTAATAATTCATTTCATAACAATTATAAGAGATCTAATAAACACATTTTATAACAAATTACTTTGGAATAAAAATTCTTATGCTATTCCAGATATATTTTTAAAGACAGTATTAATAAAGATTAACTGATAAAAATATTAATTGAATATTTAGAAATTTTAACTATAGTTCACAAACATTATTAAATAATATTAAAAAATAATAGAAAGGAAGACATAACACTGAAAATAATATACTGTTTAAACCTTTTATTCATTGTTTTATAAAAAATGCACCGAATCAATAAAAAAAATGAACAAATTTATATAGGTATCATATATTTTCCTTAGATTTAGCTAATTGTTTATCAATATCTAATACTTCTGCCTTTTTATCATTGGCAGTTTTCCTTAAGCTATTAGATTTAGAAATATATGTGAAATCACATTTATCCTCGGCTTTTAAAGCAAATGTATCTGCAGTTTCAATCAAAGATTGAATTTCTATCTCCAGTCTTTTCTTTTTTACTTGAAGAGCTGCAATATTTGAACCCTCTTCGTCAAGGAGTTTTCTTTTATCAGCATCAGCTTTTGAAATTCATCTAAATACAAGGAATATTTCATTCTTGCACTCGAAGCATATTTAAAGTAGTTCATTTGTAATTTTTAAATTGGTGACACCACCTATATTTGAGATATGAGTTGTTGTGATACATAAGACATCTTCATATTTTCAACTTCAATGTTTTTGTTGACACTAAAACCACGCTCAACGGAAGCTTGCCTGTGACTCAAAATTAAAAGCTTCTCAACAACCTTCCACAACTGTGAAAATTTCTCATTATGCATTGTTCTGTGAAAGAACGAATCAATTCTAGAATTTTTAACGTCAAACTCGACGAATTCTGAGAGCTGTGCTTTTACCACTGACGATAAATAATCGTCATACTTCAAAATTATAGTTTCACAAACTTTTTCTTTAACTTGATCATAATCAACCAACAGTCTCAATAAAGTTTTAAATTTAAGAAGAGAGGAACTATCTTTATTCATTGAAGTCGGATCAAAACAAGACAGATTTCTGACTAAACTTAACTGAATTGGAGATTTTTCTTTAACATACTTAGCGACAGTCAACAAAAATAATTTGGCCTGCTGCCTTAGAGTTATAGCCTGACTATCGGTAATGCTTTTAGATTTTATCAATGACTTTAGCTTTTGTTCACCACAAAAACCTAAATCTATTTTCTCTAGTGGCAAGTGATTCTTGACATCATTTATATCTAGTTTCACTATTTTATTCAAAGATTTTTCACGTGATAAAACGTCTGACTTTACAAATTTTTGAAGTAATGTATGTAACACATCACCTACGTGTTTAGCCATGAAAAAGATCATAGGTTTTTCCATTTGGTAATAGAGTTAAAAAGAATGCAATATCTTAGAAATAGACAAAACTATTTCTAACTTCACTGTTAGAAGATAGTCCTCAACATTATTCCGCACAGTCAGGAAAGATTTACACTGTGGAGCATTTACCTGTTTTTTTTTTAACAGAAGAAATATACTTAGCAAGATCAGGCAAAATTTCCAGTAAGGTTTCACATACAGGAACATTTTCCAGCCAACAATGTTTTACAAACTTTTTTGGAAAAACACTACTTTTAGTTATATTCACATAATCTACCTGTCGGGCAGGAGAATCTTTAAATAAAAAATATGCACTTGTACAAAATTCTTCAATGTCCCAATGACTGGCCTTAGAACTTATTTTTAAAGAATTGTGTATGGTATGTAGAAGACAAGTTCCCACATTTAACAGCTGCTGCTTAAAACTCTTAAACATTTCTTCTTGTAGTATATTGAAAAATTTCAAATTAACAAATTGACCATCCATAGATACTTGAATAACTTTCGCCAATGATAATGAAGTAATAGCGTCATGAAAAGCTGCCAGTAGATCATCTGATTTCCCGTGGCCTAAAAGTATTGATGTGAGAAACGAAGTCTTCACTATATCATGTTCCCAGTATCTTATATGAATATCCATTTTTTTTTTTTTTTGGCACATCTTGTTTAAACTTTCATCAAACAATAGAACATAATTGTTTTTGCTGTTCACTATTCTTAAAAGGCAATCTTTCAAATAACATGAAATCCCAAACACTGAGAGATATGCAGTTTTTTTCCCCCGCATGTAAATTTAGCAGCAATACTGCTATCAGGAAACATTATTTGAAATTTTTTTTCAATATTTTCATTTGATTTGTTTGACAAATGGCATGAAATAGTCTTAAATGCCCACAAAATTTCTGCATCTAGAACATCCTTTCTTGAAACAAGCTTATTTAAATTGTAAGATGTGGAAGCAATGCATGAAGTAGATGAAGAAAGAACAGATGGAGAAGTATAAGCAACATATGGAGTTGATGTATAGAAGTTTTGGTTCTTTTTTTTTTCTAAATAGCAATCAAATTTGCTTGATTTTTTTATTTTTAACACACCAGTTTTTTTTTTTTTTTTTTTTTTTTGACTTCATATGACTTTTTTGAGCTTATTTCCCCATTTTCGAAATGCTGAATGATTTTTCACATAAATTGCATTTTGCTTTATTTTTGTCAACACATGGACGAATCCAGTCTTCATAGACTGAATTACTAAGCCATTTATTATTAAACACACATTTACCAGACATTTTACTCTAATAATCACACAGAAATGACTGAAAAAAATTCTCCATTAATAAAACTCAAATACAACATGTGATTCAATTTCGATTGATTTATTTTTGCTTAGAATGAGATGGATATTATGATTGTATGCTAAAGCAGAAAACTCAGCCAATCATATTTTTTCATTACAATGTCACGTCATTATTAACTGAATTCGTTTTTGCTAGTTAGAAAATTAAATAACTAACAAAAATATTTTCTTATATAGTAAATTTAAATAGAAAATATATAATATAGAAAAACTATTAAAATATGGTAAAACTACTAAAAAATTTTCAAGGACTTTTCAAGACAATTTAACAATTTTCAAGGTTTTCAAGGCCTTGAAAATAAGAAAAAAAATTTAAGGACTTTTCAAGTACTTTTCAAGGTTGTACGAACCCTGGAAGACCTCGGGTTTCGAGCTTTGTTATTGCTCCACTTAAGAAAGAAAAGTGAGTGTCAATTATGGCCAAGTCCTTCTGCAAAGACATAACCTGTAGTAATTCTTTTGTGACATAAACTGAAGAAGCACAGGAACTGTCAATTGCATCTACAACTGACTTTATTGCATCAAAATTATTAGCGTAAAAACGTGCAGCTTCAATCCATGTACCCCACCTAGTTATCACAGGCTGTGGAGGTAAGGGCAAATCAGGATACATTTCTTTATACAATTTTATGCGCACAGGTGCCTCGAGAAAAACTTTCTTGATACTAAAAATTAAATCATTCACAGAGGAGAATACTCCTCGAACAGTCTCAGCCAGTCTGTGAACAGCATGAGCCAAACATGTAATCTGAAGCATTCTGGGATAAAAAATTTCCAGTGCCGCTGCAGATTTGACCATATACGGAGCGGCATCACTGACTAAAATCGAAACATCTTCAGAACCATCTCTATCAGGCCATAATAATTTGATAGAATCATTTACAAACCTTGCTATGGTTGAATGATTGACTTTTTCAAGGGCTTTGCTTGCTAGAAGATGTGGTCGAGTAGGAATATTATCCATTTTTCCACAAATAAAATTAGCAATATAGCGACCGCACTTATCTGTCGTCTCATCGACTTCAATCCATATAGGGCCATCTCCAATATCTCGTCGAATATCATCCAGTACTTCGTTATATATTGGTTGAAGGTAGTTCTTTCTTAAAGTCGATTCATCGGGAATGATCTGATTGGTACAATATTTTTTTAAAAACTGTCTTAAGTTTGGATTATTTAACTTTTTTAAAGGAATATTGCTGCTTACTAAGGCTTTGCATAAATCACAAAAAAAATCACTTTCCTTTTTAGCTGCTTGAACAGGAATAGTTAATAAACTTTGAACAAATCCTTTTGTATTCTGCTTTTTCTTCGCGGAGTGAGCATTAGTCTTTATATGTTGATCGATTTGGTACTTTTTTTTCACAGGAATTGCGTTTTTGACAAATCACACAAAATACTGTTTCCCCATCGGTCGTAAAGTCCTTCCCATAGTCCGAAATCCATGTCTTCATTAAATTTGATTTAGTAGACTTAATTTTTGGCTTATTATAAAATTCAGCAGTCAAAAATCACGTTCGAAGCTTCACTAACTACGTATTCAACTGATGGATGTCGAAACTATCTATCTATCGGATGGACTATCGAAATATGTTAGAATAGCAGCTCTCTGTGAAAATGTATTCACTCCACCTTTTAACTAATCAATCACAGGAAAGGGAGGTCATTTTCTACCTACCACAGAAGCCTTGTTTTCTCCACACAGATTGACAATTATTTATTCCAGGAAAAGACATCCCTTCATAGAATATCTGACCATCCCTTTCTGAGGTTTCTATGACGAATATCTGTTTGGGTGGGCCCTTTGTACCCCCCTTCCCGACACACACCTCATTTCTACATATTTTTCGTGTGATTGCAATCACCCCCAGCAACATCAATCCAGCTGACCCTTTCAGGTGATAAAGAACGACAAAACAAAATTTAAAGCGTTCCTTATGCTAACATAAAAAGAATAGTGATATGGTTTTAGGAGGGAAAAGCCATAAAATGCTGAAAATATGCATTTATAAGAGCAAATATACCTTTTTATGCATTTATATGCACAAATGGCAAAAAGTGCTAAAATATGCAACTGCATACGCACGTATGCAATTGCATATTATCCGCTGTCTACTTATTACATATTGAAATATTGCACAAATTTATTTTATTCTTCAAGATTTTTGGAAATAGCTTTCGTTATGGATTCTAGTTCAAACATTTTTTCATATACTTCTTTTCTTAGCGTATTACTTAATTCCTATAAGCAGATGTGTTACCAGTATACCTGAATTTCTTTTCTGTCAATTTTGAAGTGTGGTTAATGTGGGTCTTTTACTTAGGTACCTTAAAACTGCCCCCCCCCACTATCTCTTTCATGTGCAGCATTCCCCTCGTCCACCCTATTCTTTTATTTTAGAATGCTCACTACTCTTTTATTTCAGAATATATTAATGAAAGAACCAATAAATTAATGAAAGGGCATGCTTTCTTCCCCTTGCCTGTATCCCCCCCACACACACACACATTAATTTTTGTCTCTCTAAAATGCTTTACTTTCGATGCATGGTCTAATTCTAAGTGATAAAAGAATGACATGTTGTTTTAAAAATTGAACTGAAAAATTGATCTGATCAACTATAGTGATGCTGAAAAATTAAAGATTTTTAAAAACCTTGTACCAAAATTAAGTACTTTTACAGGCCCTTATTTTCCAAAATAAAAATTAAGCAGCTTTTAAGGACTTTTAAGGATCGTGGGAACCCTGAATTCAATTAAATCGAATAAAAAAATATAAATAAATTTAATAAAAATGTAGTGACAGGAAGGAAACTTTCTACAAGAAAATTAAAAAACTGGAAAGCCTAAATGATTAATTGTATTTCAATAGGTGAACAAAAATGTGTAGAACTATAGATGTCTTATGAAAAATTAAATTTACTGGTACGACAGACGAATTTTAAAAATCGCAGAAGGTTTTGTTACATTAAACATTTTTATTAAAAGTGATATATAAAGCTTTTATTATAAAAAATATTGCATAAGCTGTTTTTTATTGTGAAAATTACTTAAAAAAGTCCCTCAAAAATTATAATTCCAGACACATTAAAACCTTAAAAGGGCCCTGCATTATTTAAAAGTGTTTTAGTACTGCATTAAAACAGGTATTATTTTCTCTCTTTTTAGAATGTATATTTTGGAATGATAAAGCAAACCTTTCGTAAAATCAATTTTTCAAATTTATCAGTTAAAAATGAATAAATAATTTATTAAAATAAATATAATATAAAATATGAATTCTGGTAGAATAGTGAAGTACTACATTAAAAAGTACTATAATCAATAGCTTGCAAATAAACAAATAAGGCAATATCAAAATTAATTTTATGGAATTTAAAGTTCAAAATTATTTTAAAATTGAAATGAAATAGTAATACCATTAATTCATATTTTTTTAAACGATAAATTTTTCAAATATAAATGGTTTTAAAAAAATGGATTAAACTTCATTGGCCTGTTTTAGTTTAGAAAGATGTCATCTCATATGCAAATGATTTGATATGGATGATTTGATAGCAAAAATTTTATATTTGTATTCACCATAAATCTATATTATTATAAATATATTTTTTTAAAAAGGCAGTATTGAGATATTTCCTTAGATACCAAGATACAATTTTACAGCAAAAAAATTTTGCACTAAATAGCAATTAAATTAGAAACAAAACATCAAATGCATTAGGCTATGAAGGCAGCGGGGGATAATTTTCTAGAAAATATAATAGAAACATACCTTAGATGGATAAGAACTAGCACCAAAAAAATAACCATTCGAATTTACATGAAAAACAGAAAGATTGTCATTAATAAAACGAGCAGAGTTAATTTTGACAGCAGCTCTTTTATTTTTGGATTGCTCTTGTAAAAAGACTCCTAGAAAAAAATAATAAATATGATAAATGGTTGGCATTATATTATATTAAACCCCTTCAACAATAGATAGAAAAAAAGGTAAATAAATGCTATACCACATGTTATATATAAAAAAAGAATATTTTTAAAATTAGCCACAATAAATACAGAATGATGAATTAAATAAATGACTGAAAACTCCATGCCAGCAACCAACTCCTTTTTTAATGCATAGAAGTGAATACCATTCTTGGAAGGAAATGGCACCAAGTGTAACATAAAAAGTTTGATATTGATTAAAAATTTTTTTAAACTTTTCAGTCATTGAATTTGATTATGCTATTTGTTTTGAAACCACTTGAATAGTTAAGTTATTCTCAAAAAAAACATTTTATGCTGCACAATAGGAAGAAAAAGACTGTAGAAATCATTTTGTTCTTATGATGCAAATGGGAAAACACACATATCTTTTGCTCAAAGAGTGTTGAATTCAAACTCTGTGTCTGGCAGAAATTCAATTTTATTTTTTATTCAATTTCTGTCAATTCTTTTATTTCAATTGGGAATCAAAATTGAAAATTGAGTCTATCCCAGAAGGAACTACAAGATGTTTACTTCATTTTACAAATGAAAATAATCATGTATAAAACTTATGAAGAAATAAAACAAGACAACAGCCGATACAAAAATATAATTTGTTCGTTAAGTAATTTCATTTGTGTTTAACCAGTTTTCATCAGAAATATTGAGAAACATAAGATCAAACTTGTATTTAACAAACTCGGATATGATAACTATCCAGATAATTTTTAAAAATGCTGTTCAAATATTATTATTATTTTTTTTTTTTTTCAGATCCAAACTCTGAAAAATTAAGCCTAGACAACTATTCAAGCTCTGAAAAAATAGATAATTGTCATAAAAGTTCTAGCAAAGAATTTGTAAAATATGCTCAATAACATGAATTAAATATTTTTCCTTATCATGTATTGGCTGTTTAAAATATTGGCTGCTATTCTAAACACACATGAAGTGTCAAAATATTGGCTGTTTAAGAAAACAAGAATGCATATATTGAAAATACATAATTTTTAAAAAAAACAAATTCAAAATATTCAAAGATTTTGAGAAAAACTTTAAAAAAAAAAAAAAAACAACAACAAAAAAGTTATTTTGAACCTTTGTTTTGAGCAGATAGCTTCCTGAAAGATAGACATGTGTGCTTTGTCATTGGATTACCAAGAGACTAAAATAGCAGAATTTTTTTCCTCTGCTATATGCAGCTACATTTGTGAATAAAAAAGTTTCTAAAATTATGCTATTTTATTAAATTGAGTCAAATTTGAAAATAGACCTCTCAGTGTTGTTTTGAAACAAAAAAACCTTTTTTCCACAAGTAGTATTTTGTAAAAATTTTTATTAAACTTTGTGACATGACAGCAACAGCCATTGGTCCATTTTAAATGGAATAAGTCAAATGATGCAAAGAAGTTATAACATACAATGAAACATAAATGATTTAATATTGGTAGCACATAGCAATATTTTAACAAAATCAACAATTAAAAAACGAACCGAATGTATTCAAAAATAGATCTAGTTTTAGCAAATCCTTTTTTCTAATTTGTAAGCTAACTTTGACACTCTACCTTCCTTGTATATTCTAAATAAAACAATTACATACCTGCCAACCTCCAGGGAAAAAAATCCAGAAGATCTTTTTAAAAATCCAGAAGATTTTATACAGTATAAATTTGAACGCAAAATTAGAGAAATGATAATCAAAAACTCCGTCTTTCAATCTGAGAGTGAGAAAATCTAATTTACAATACTAAAATCAGTTTTGTATAGCAAACATTATAAAGAATTGTACATCTAATACCACACCATAAGTGTATATGAATCTATAAAGAGGTGAATGATGGAGCTAGCAAGATTTCAAAAGCAAGAATTTATATTTATTATACAACCTTAAAAACTGCTTCACACAATATATTGTGTGAACTTCACAAGACATACTTCCAATAACTTCTTCTATATGCAATAATTAATTTCCATTTTGTTATACATATATAGAGAACACAATAAAAAAATCAATAAAATAGAATTTTGAATATGTTTATAAAGTAATGATTAAGTTAATATAGTTACTTTCAGAAATTACCATAATGGAAAAAATATGTAATACATAAAAGAAAAATGATTTATAAATAATAGGTTAACACTGGACTCCAACCATATTTTTAAAATTAAGGAAAAAATTCACACTTCCAAGAACGCTTCAAAACATTTTAATTAAGCATGAATAACTAAAACAAGTTTAACACATTTTTTCCGCCCTGACAAATCATAAAGTTGCAGGAGCAAACGCTACAATATGCATATTTATCCCCATCTCGCGATCGCAAAATTCCAGGAAAATCACTACAGTATGATTCCTTAAATGATTGAAGATAACGTTTGCTCATTTTCGTAAAAAAGAAAACACTAGTCAAGTCTAACAATACCGCGTGCTACTAACGAAAGTAAACAGCGACACAACAACTGACCATTCCCGTAACCGGCGTCAATGAGTGCGGTGCAGAGCCTTCCGTCTTCCTTCCCCTCTCCTCTCCTATATTCAACGGACTCCTCTGAAGATGCGCGCGCTTCTTCATAAACTGACGTCACAGTAACACCCGCAGGGGAGTTGGCGAATTCTTCGAAAGCTGGGTTGTTTCTCCTTACTACGGTAACCCACAACACAATTTCGGCGCACATTTTAGAGCATCGCTCCACAAAAGGCTCGTAAGCGCAAAATTTGGCAAGTTTTTTTTTTTTTTCCAAAAAGTCGGGACAAATCTGTAAGATTTTGCTCTTACCCGGAAAAACGGAAAAAAGGAGGAAAATCCGTAAAACTTCCGGAAAATGCGGAAGAGTTGGCAGGTATGCAATTACTATAATATGAGACATTAATTATTATAATAATGATGTTCTTTTAACTGATAAATTAAAGTAGAAAAAATGTATTTCAAGAATGAACACTCTGAACATTGAATCTGAGAATTCTGAAACAATTGTAATAATAATTGAAATTTTATTTCATATTGTAAATAGGCAGAGGGAATACAAAATTTTAAAAGCCCCTGTGTTTTAAGTATTATTGTGTTCTGCATTCTTCAAGTAAAAAATTCCAGAAAATAAATACGTACTTAAATGCAAAAATGTTTCTTAACTTAAAGCTGTGTTTGGTTTTGAAAACAAAAATATGTCACACAAGATAAGATTCCCTAATTTCATTAAAAATAAGTTGTTCCTTAAGTTAATATCTTTTACTTTATTAACAGTAATTTTCTGTAGAAAAGTTGCACTGTTGCACACACATCACTTGTGAAAAACATCACCAAGAACAAATAAAAGTGGAAGCGTAGACATAACTAAAGAATGTATTTTTACAGTTTTGTGTAAATTTTAATTTTGATATGCTTGCTTCTCAACTTTAAGTTACTTTGCTCAATGATTCTTAAAGCTACCATAACTTTGCAAAGAGAGTTTATGTTAAGTTAGTTATTTATTTTTCTTTTGTAAGAAACAAGTATTCTTTAAGGTTTTACTTTTTGGTGTTAAGTTTAATTAGTCTCGACCAAATTTAGTAAACTTTAACTTTCAAAGTAATGTATTATATATACATTATTTAATTAATAATTATCAGAAACGAGAAAAAAATTGCTAGATTTTGACCTGAAAACATAAGATAGGGGAAAAACCTTAAATCATCTACAAAAAAATAAGGAAAGTTTATAATAAGCCTATTTTCCTCAGAAAAATTTGCAGAACTAATTAAATAATTTAAAACAATTAATCGGTAGAACTAAATAACTCAAAAACAACATATCAATACCTTTATTATCTGTTTCATGATTTTTGTCCTCGGTGATCAAAGAATTGCTTCCCTTAAAAAGAAAACATATAAAAATTTATAGTAGAAATAACTATTTATCTTAAAATGAGTCCACAGTAAAATCTTGAGGTAACATAATACAGAGAAGAAAAAAATAAATATTGGAATTTAATTGAAAATTGCATTGATTCCATTTATTTACAGTGATGGAATGTAGTTTATGAACTCACCAGTTTATGAAATGTCAAAAGTTTAGAGAACTTACTTCTAAAATGTCCTGAATATGAAACCAACTAATAAAAACATAGAAATTTAATCTATACATTGAAATTGCATTCACAGTAGAACTCCATATTAAGGATGTTTGCAGGATTGTTGTCAGAAATATCATTAAATTAATTTTTTATATATTATATAGAAACTAAAATAAATATATACTAAAATGTGATGTAATTTTTTTCATTTTAATAAAGAAGCAAAATCTTACACATTTACAAAACTTTGACTTAAAAAAATAGAGAAATTTTAGCTTGCTTACAGTTTTTTAATTTTAAAGATGCTGGTGAGTCTAATTTTAACGAAACAAAATTGATCAAGCAGGTGCTACTGGTTGCTACTAGAAACTCCGTGACCTTTGGCCTCTTTGCTCCCTCATTGTGGTTAGACTTTACAGGAGGGTCAGAGGGAACAAAAACAAAGTGAAAAGGGTGAATGGTAAAATAAAATTTTATTACAAATCATTCATTTAAAATTTTTTCCTAAAAAGCTAAGATTCAAAGTAGAATTTAAATCAATTTCTTTTTTTTAATTTCAGATTTAAAGCAAAATTAATATTACTTTCTTTTTCTTTTTTTAATCCGTTTTTATCTATCCATATTTAAAAGGGCATCAACTAAAAACTACTGCAAAGAATCAATCTAACTTTTTCACAAGCAAGCAGTGTTATATCAGCTCTCAAAATATTTAATGATTATATGGCTTAAGTGTAAAGTTGACAATGGAAAAATATAATCAAGTCCTCTATTGGGAAAAAACTAAATTACTTTCTAAAACAATCCAATACCCATTACACACCTCTTCACATATATTATATGATCCCAGTTTGTCACTTGGATGTTTCTTTTGTTTTAAACAATTATTTTTAAAATATAAATACAGTTCCTTATCTGACATAAAATTATGCATGTCAAAACACAACTATTTAATACATTTGAATATATTTTTATTAAAATAAATAAAGAGCAACTGAAATAGACAAACTAAGCTAGACAAACCTGAAAGTTTGAAGACATATTAGCAATGTTGCTAAATTTGTGCAACTCAGTTGGTGAGGGATTGTATAAACTCAGTTTACAGTCAGGAGGAACATTAAGCTTAAAAATAAATAAAAACGTTAAAAGCTATTAAAATAAATCCTGGAAGAATAACGACAGGCTCAGTTCAACTAACCTTTTCATCAAAAGTAACAAACGATGCATTCACATACTGAAATGAAACAAAAATTTATTATACTTGAGCATATTATAAAAAGATAATAAGTACAGAATGGAAAATAAGACAATAGAACTTCTAAATAACTCTTTTTTATTTAATGACTAGATTTTTGTACGCTAACATCTTAGAAAAAGTCAAAATCACCAAATTTTATCCCACTAGTGGGATAAGATTGAAAATATATGTAAACTTCATAGAAAATTTAGAAATAATAGAATTTCAGTGAAAAAATAGCAGACGTTTTTTATTTTATATTACAATTTAAGAATATTTTGTGCTAATTTCACATGTGAAATAATTATCTTCTTCCCTCTCTCCACTGCAGTGTTCATAAGACCAGCAAAAATACTTTCCACATTGAATCCATCTTTCTTTTTGAGTTAGAAAATAGATCATTACAATATAATAAACAATCAACATTTGGTGTGTTTTGAAAGTCTTCATTGGAAGAAACATCAAGGATTAAGGTGTTTCTGATAAAAACTGTTTTGTTATAGTGGTTCTTCATGCACTTTTCTTTTTGGACATTTTGTTTTGAAGTTTTCCATTTTCTAGACACTGGAAAATAACTTTCATTTCCTTGAAAGCAATTCCAGTCACGTTTTTTTTTTTTTTTTCATCTTTTTTTCTCCTGATATTTTAAATAGACTTTACATGGTAATAGTAGTAATGAATCATACCCAAACTGTACCAGATCTTACCCAGAGGGCAGAGATTATCGAATCAAAACAGAATCATGCTACTACTGTACTAAATCTTCATTGCTTGTTAGGGTATGAATACTTAGTAAATGTATGATAATCTGCACTAAAAAGGATTCTAAAACTGAAATGAACAATAAAAAAGGGAAGTTTAAAAACAAAAGAACACAGAGAGTTGACACAGTAAAAAAAAAACCTTTCTACACAGATATTTAAATAAAATTCAACAACACGCCATTATGGCAATTCCATCTTCATTCAGAGTCTGCCTGCTAGAATCAAGATACCCAGTTTTAACTCACTCTCTTCTACATTCTTTAGTATGCCCACAACTTTACAGTGATTCATTATTATGATCAACACAAAGTTTCACTAGCTTATTTACTTTTTTTATTTTTAAGGTATACTTGTTTCCCCCCCTTAAAAATGGATACATTGAGAAATTATAAACAACTTTTATTATATTAGTATGGATTATTAATAATAAACTCCTTACTAAAAGGTTTTTAATGAAAAGATAGCTCATTTAAATTAAAGACTTGATGGTAATATGAAATCTAAAACACAAATATTTACCTCAAGGTGAATCAACTTAGAACATTCCATACGAACTGGTTCAGAAGTAAAAAATCTTATTTTAGTTGAAGCACTCGTAGTCATAGGGCATATGAAATACTGCTTTAAAATATCAGGAGTCTGAAATAAAATAAATATTAAAAAGAAAATACTTTAGATTGATTCAAATTAGATTTGCTGCAGTAATTTTGAACAATATTTTTGTAGTGCCACAATAGGCATTACATACTTTTAAAATTTCTTTAATTTCTTAAACTTATTTTTCTTAATCTATACATTCTTAATCAAATATTTATCAAATTAAATGAATTCATTTTATAAAAAGCAAACATAAAATATTTTAATATTTTCTTAACAATCAATGTAACGGTTAACTTTTTATTATAATACTAATGTAAAACTCATTAATTCAATGTTGCGACTAAATTGAAAACAAAAATTTATTTATAACTCTTTATTTCTTACCCAAAAATATTTCAATTATATGGTTATACTAATTGTCATTGTCTTTTTGGTGATTCGCTTTCACCAAATTATTTTCAAATTTAATCATGATTATGGGGGGTTGGCTTTATTTTTTGGCTATGTTGGCTTAATTTTTTGGCTATGTTATCTTTCATAAATCGCCAACCATGGATCTTTTCCCATGCTCCTAGCTGTCCATTGGGACCAATTCATTTGCTTTCAATTTAAAATTATTGGCGATTGGACTGGGGGCCTTTTAGTATCAACTGTTAAATATCTATTTTAACAGAAATTCTCGAAGTTAAGAAAATGATTTTCTTGATCCTTAGGGGGGCTTCTTTCTTTATTTTTATATCCTTGAATGTGGCCATATTCTATTTAATATTTACTTGATAAAAAAAATTTTCCTAAACGATTTTATTCATTTTTCTGGGATAAATATCCGTAAATCCAAATTAAGATGTATCTGAAACGGCCAAAAATATGCTTACTACTAACAATGATGCTACCTGAACTAACTACTAATTGGACAGATCACCGCAATCATAATTTTGATATGTGCGAAAAATATGCTTAATACTACAATGATGCTACCTGAACTAACTACTAATTTGACAGATTACCGCAATCATAATTTTGATATGTGTTGAACATTTAAACTTAGTCTAACCCAGAGTTTGCAACTGATGTGTTACAAGTAACGAAACTGCTGTAGTTAATTTTTTGGAAGTTTACAGCGTAATAAGCAACTTTTTAGAAAAAATAATAAATGAAGTAGCATAAAAAATATTTTTTAGTTATTCTTGGCAACTCTACTTTTAACTTCAGATTATTAAAGAAATTTAATAATCTGAGAATATATTAATGAATATATAAAGAATATGAGAATATATAAAGAAATTAATATATTAATAATCTGCTGTAGTTACTTTTTTGGAAGTTTACAGTGTAATAAGCAACTTTTTAGAAAAAATAATAAATGAAGTAGCATAAAAAATTTTTTTTAGTTATTCTTGGCAACACTACTTTTAACTTCAGATTATTAAAGAAACAAGGTTCAAACTCAACTAATTTTTTTAAATGTGATTGGTGCTAATCTTATGTATTGAACAGTTCTGGCCAGTGTATAATACTTACTCATACAATTATATCATTGTACTAAAAAAATTCCATTTCAATTGTCCAATCTCGAATCTTGGAAAATGCAGTTTCATTACAAGGGGGTTCTACTGTATTTGTTTGAATAAAATACAAATAATAAAAATACAGAGAAATAGGCAAAGAATAATAGAATAAGTGCCAAGTTAGAAATTTAAATAACTTACATAAACATCAGATGCTAAATAATCCTCATAGCATGAAGTCTGTCGTATTACCCATTGCAATTCAATCATTTGATGTGATGACTGAGACTCACAATTAACTAAAAAACACATATACATATTTATGTATTGTGTATAAAGAGTGTATATATATTGTGTATAAAGAGTTAAAGTAAAATGTGTTTGTCATAAAAAATTTGATTTATTGAATATAAAAAATGTCATTTTTTTTCTTAGATATCAACTTGGTAACATTAAAAAAATAAAGAAAAAAAAAATAAAATACTTCTTTTTCTGTGATTTAAATTTCTTTGGAAACAAGAATTATTTACATAATTCGACTAAAACAATCCAGATTTATAAAAATTGATAGATAAATGGATAAATAGTCAACAATGGATAAATATTCAATATTCAAAGCAAAAAAACAAGAAAAAAAAATCTGGAAAAAGCACTTAAATTTGTAATAACTGGAGAGCAAACTGGAATTTCGAGACAAAATTCACATTAAAATCAGGAATAAAAATTACTTTTTTAACTCCATTACATTTGAACAAGTTACAGACCAACCAAATATGATATTTTTTCCCTGCAAGTTTAAAAATTTTTAATTCTCAAACTAATTCCGAGATGTTAAATTTTTTCATCCTGTAATTCTCCTTGTACATTTTAAGTCTTATATTTTTTGCGCAGCAGTTGTACTTACCATTTTTTAATATAGTTAGAGACATGTAGTTTAAATCAAAAAAATTTATCATAATACTAAAATATCAATTATTTATTATGATCATAATTATACAGCAAAATTTTCCAATTAAAAATAATTAGAATTTCTTAAAATTGCATGTGTGTATAAAAGAATTTTAAATGTTTTGTTGAATTCCATGCCAACTGAAACCAGTAGTGAATTTTTAAAGTTTAAGCAATACCCTCGTATTTGGTATCATTTTAAAGGAAATTTGTTGTAATTTATGAATTCAAAAGTTATATTTTGGAGTTATGCATGATTATAGTAAAATTTATCATGCATAGAGAGCATTCATGATTTTGACTTATTCTACCAAAAAAACTGTCTATTTTAAAGAAAACTAAGTTATTAAAAATATTACAATTTTACAAATAGTTGAATTTATATTGTAAAATAAATTGTTCCTGAGTCTAATTATGCAGTGATTACAATCAAAAAAAAAATTTTTTTTCTTATTTTTTAAGTCAAAAATTATCTCAAATATATACTGTACCCTTTGTTATTCTTTTAAGTTTATTTTATTCATTACACAAAAAATTTTTTAACTTAATGTTTGATTTTTACAATAAAGTCTATTAGTACAATAATGTTATGTTATATTTTTGAGAAAAAAAAATTAAAAATTTTAAAGTTACTCATATAACAGAGGGGATGTAACAAAGAGGACAAAACTAAATGTCCCCTCAGTTACACAAAATTGATAGGTTGACCATTAAAAAGAAACTCTAGGAATGTAAACAAGTGCTAATGCATCTTGATTCAACTAGTTTAAACCAGTTCCTCCGCTATTAGAGCACACTTTTTATACAAAGCTGCGCCATTTTTATTTAATAGTGTGTTTAGTTTATAGTTTTTTAAATGATATATAAGTTTTAAGTTTTTTAAATGAGTAAACAATATGGGGAAAACTGCAGCAGAAAGGATGAGAGAATATAGAAATAGAATGTTCCCAAAAAAAGATATTTGTAAGAAGAAAGATAAAGAATATAAAACGAAAATTTATGATAACAGAAGTATTTTGAAAAAGAAAAAAAACAACCTTAACAGAGAAATAGATAAACTGAAAAAAAAAAGAAGACAAAGGAAAAATAAAAAGGCACTGATACAGGCAGCAGAAATTCAGGAAGGATATTCTCTTTATAATATTCCTTAGGCATTGGGGAAAGCTATTAAAAACGCAAACCGTGCATTACCTGTATCTCCAAGAAAACGTTCTACTGTTCTATACATACTCTGTAACCTTGCTACCAAAACAAAAGAAATAGCCTAGTAACAAAGTTTCTGAGTAAGCAAAAAAACTTGTAATAAATTTCTACTCATCTGATAAACTTTCTTACCAGACTTCTGGTAGATCTGAGTGCATGATTGTCAAAGAAAATGGACAGAAAGTCCACAATGCCAAATGTGCACCTTGATGGAAGCATATCAAGTATCAAAGCAGATGGATCCAAACAAAAAAATTGGCAAATCTAAGTTTTGCTGTATTACGACCTATCCATATTTTATGCATAGGTAAAACACCATATAAAATGTGTATGTGCTATTGACGAAAATGTGAATTTTCTATTAAAATCACAGTTGTTTGCCTAATAATTACATAGAATTACTAAATATAGCGATTTGCGACAATCGCTCAATTGACTTTTTATTTTATAACTATCGTTGAACAGCAGGCCCAAATTTAAGTTTACGGTTACCAATGTTCAACACCGTAGCCTTGTAATTTTGAACCCAATCAAAAAGAACTCCTCGATCAGTACCCTCAGAAGTATTGAATTGTTTTGGGATCTTGGAGGACTTTGGGAGCTGACATATTTAATGTACACCAGTCACCATTTAAAACACTGGGATTCTTTTTATGTTGCTATAGATAATTTTGCAAGAGCTAAAAGTTCTAGGAAAAAATTGGGTAGTTAATTTTGTAGCCCAAATGAAATTGAGAAAGAAACAAACATACACTTTTTTTTTTTTTAACAGGGTCTGGTAAAATAAAGACTTTGAAATATAACTACAAATATGTTGCACATGTTTCAATTATAGCAGTGCTGCTAACTCCAACTTTAAATAACCGAAGAGTCACTTTTAACAGTGATATTTCCCTTTAACTTTTTGTCAAATTTGTAATACGTCGCCTCTGTTACATTCCATGCCCTCTCTGTTACGTTGCATTATTTGGACTTAAAAAAAAGGGGGTTGGAATTTTAAAAGTCTTATAATAATTTATTTTACCTTGAAATGGGATAATTTTAAAAAAAATTACAGATGTTTAGGATGGTCCAAATCACAGAATTAAGCATAAATAATTATAACTATAAAATTATAATTATAAAATATTTTTGAACACAAAAATTCTACTAGAATATGCATGTGAAAAATGTGGGATTTTATTTGTCCCCTCTGTTACAAGTACTTTTAATTAACTTGCAATTTAATTATGAGGCTCTTTTATTATTTTATGCCAATTAATTAAACACTGCATCCTAAAGTAGCATATTCTAGTAGAATTTTTGTGTTCAAAAATATTTAATATGTTTTATAATAAAATGCTTGTGTGATTTCCCCTCTGCTACGCTTGGAATTCAACTTTTTAATTTGCTGACAACAGCAGAAGCAAAAAAGACTGCAAGGTAGAGGAAATATTGAAAACAAAAGTTATACAAATTTAATTCTTTTTCCCTCTTTCCAATATTTTAAAATTTCTATCTATATATAGGTAGTAGGCTACCTTTTGTGTAAAAACTTGTATTTCTATTTACACAGGTGTAAATTTATTTATTTTAGTTTTTGATAATATTGATTTATAAAAGATAAGTTATTTTACTCATTGTTCCGTTAAAAAGATTGTTTTCCATAAAAATTTAGACATAAAAATTAGTTAAGTAATACACTTAATAAATTATAGATACAGTTTTATTCTATACACGCCCAGTAACAGAATTTATAGATTGAATCTGCAGCACTATATGCATAAATCCGAATCTGTCTGCGACTGCAACACAGTCAGACAAAAATTATTTGAAAATAATAACTTACAGTTTAATCTAACTTACAAAACATAGCAAATTTTACAAACATAAAGTCTTTCAAAATTAGGCATAAAGACTTTAAAATGCCAAAAATGGAATTTTATTCAATGATACTAAA
This sequence comes from Parasteatoda lunata, assembly GCA_949128135.1. Lineage (NCBI taxonomy): Eukaryota > Metazoa > Arthropoda > Arachnida > Araneae > Theridiidae > Parasteatoda > Parasteatoda lunata. The sequence goes on from OX421980.1 coordinate 101,692,216, forward strand.
AAAGATATTGAATAAATGCAGTTAAATCTGTGCTTTTTTCTGTAATCAAGTAACTGAAAAAATCGTTACTTTTTGTTCTTTGCAATCAATTCAACTTTTTAATTTTTATTAGAAATAAGTTTAAAGATGTTTTTAGCAGCAGTTTCAGCAATTTCTCCCGATTTGTTTGATTGTTTTTTTACATGTAAAATATAGCTGAAAAATATGAAGATACTGTAATAATCTATAGTGTCTGCTGCCTTGATGGAGATTTTCTGCTACCAGATATACATGAGAGCCCTTTTTATAAACATAAAAGCGCTGTTATTATGAATTGGTTACATAATATAAGTTACATAATAAATATATAAAGATTTGTAACAGAAATTCTGCCATAGGGTCTATGTAGTTGTTTTCGTAAACAAATAAACAGTTTGTTTTGCTGATTTTCAATTCATTATATAAAAATTTTAATTAATAATAAAATGACTATAATTCATCAATATGTTATATTAAATTATGGTTAAAAATAAATAAAATTTGAGATTCATTTTTCTTCAAATAATTTATAAAGTTAAGAAACCAATAAGTTTGGTGAGCATTTTTTAGACTTTTAAAATAAAAGCTAAAGGGGGAAAAATATCTTATGTTTTATCCTTATTATGGAACAGATAAAATGATCATTAATTATAGCAGCTATTTATCTGTAACTGAAAATGCAACCGAATTACATTTAATATTTTCATTTTAAAAAAATATGCAAAAGTAAATAAAAGTGTAATGAATTCTAAAAAAATTTCATTCTATCATAGTCATGTATTTAGCTGGCTTTCCCTTTTACATCAAAAACTCTTAAAAAGAGAAAAAAATGAAAAAATTACTTTCATCCAAATTGTTACATACCAGACACATGAATATTTGAACCAGCATAAAGTGGCTTATGAGTTCCAAAGATGGCAGCTTGCACCTATAATATATATCAAATTTTAAACATGTTACAATAAAAAGTTATAGTAAAAAGTTTTATTTTAATCTTATAAATATCTATTTACTTCCCATAAAATATTCGAAACTTTACTCCAACTTTCAAAATTTAAATTGTGTATATATTTACAGTAATTAGGAAAATTGATATTTAGAATACCTTATTTTTAAGAGGCTTGGTGATCTTGAAATTTTAGATTAGGTTTTTAATTTTTGTTCTTTATAATCATTTGAATCGAACAAATTTTTAATGATGCAGTATCACCTGTGTCTGTCTTTAGATTTGTTAGAATTTAATTTCTTTATAGTTTAAACTCATGAAGACCGATTAGGATGGTGATAAAAATTTCTTTTAATGAAAATTAACAAAAAATGAAGGCATTTATCAAAAATCTAAAAACGAACAAATGTATGATATCAAACTATCATTAAAAAAATCCTGAGTGTAGGAAAAAACTGTTACCAGAACTGTTGTCAGAAAAAACTGTTACCTAAAGAATCTAAAATATTGTGAGCCATATTTCTCAAATTCTGATAAGGTGATGGCCTTGTTTTGCATGTGTAGAAAGAAGTTGGTCAAATAAAGTAAATATACATCAATTTACTTGTGAAAATACAATAAAGGGGATAAAAGGCATATTTAGAAACAGTTCCAACAGTTTGACAACTGGCTTCACTCAAGAGGAAAGAGGCCACCCCTTTGGCAGAATCGCAGAGACACGGCGACATTGTCGCAGAACGTTACAGAATTCATGCAGAAAGATTTTTCTTTTGAAAAGTAGAAAATTTTTACTTTTTCTTTTCTGCAGAAGTTTACAGTGCAATCTTCGTAAAATTACATATCAACGTAAAATTTACGAAATATTTGAATCATGCATTTAGATAATCACTTTTGGACACGCTCAATTTATGCCGATAGTATCGTTAATTGAGGTAATGTTTTGATTGTATTTTCGGCAGTTGTTGATATTGATTTTCACGTGGTTTTTAAATATCCCGATATATTTAAGACAATATGGAAAATAAGAATTGTGCATTTGAGTATTTACTTTTTAAGGCAATAATTCAATTGAAATTTCGGCAGTTATTGTAATTGATTTCTCCAGAGTTTTTAAATCTGATATTTTTTATACAATATTATTTATTACTTATTACAACAACCTAATCTCGAAACGAAACACGCATTTGAGGAGTCCGATTCGTGTAATTTAATTGTTGATCTTTTTTTCGTCAATTACTACTACCGATCTCATGATTTTTAAATATGTTTTTTTTATTGTGATGATTATTTTCAAAATGCGAAGAAGGAAATAATTTGTGCACCCCCACCCAACAAAATGCGAGAATATCACCCATATTAGAATAAAAAATTATTACACGCTCAATTAAAAAAAATTATATGTTTTTGTAAGCACAGTATTTTTGTTATTTTGAATTAGTAACATATATGCTTTTTATTATTAAAAACATCTTGCAGAAAGATATTAGTGCTAGAGAGTTTTGTTGCAGATAGCTCGAAAAAATGCTGCCACAGGGGAGGCCTCTTAATTGAAATATTTGTATTGTACTAACATTGTGTACAATACAAATATTTCAATATGTGCCTTTATTTAGTCATCTTGAACAACATTTCAGGATAAATAGTCAAGCTCTAATTAAAAAAATGGGTCCTAAAATAACAAAGGGGGCAACTTAAATAACATCTCAGCCTAATGAAAAAGCAATGACAGCATTAACAGCTTTGGGCTCTTTGCTAGAAACAAACCCATAAAAATGAAAGTAAAACGAAACAAAAAATACTTCAAAGCTAAATGACGCTTGAACTTTGTATTTAAAAATTACGGGGAAAAAAATTTATAAACAAATACTCACTAAGTACTAAATACAGTAGGACGACATTATTAATTTCAGATTAATATTTTAATTTTTGTCTTGATGAAGCTAATGTTGTTTCAAGTATAATTTGGAAGAAACCTATGAAAGAATTATAAATCAATCAGGCCAATTTTCTTCGAAACAATACTTAATTGGATATTTTTTCTTCACGGTAGGTATTTATGCAAAGTGCAATAACTTTAATAATATAAATAATTAAATCCTTAAAAATTGCTTTTTTTTCTTTCAAGCTATTAAAAAGAATTGAAAAAAAAAATTTGTTTATTCTTCCACATATTTAAATTCTGAGGGAAAAAAAACACGTTCCGTAATAACTGTTATACCTTAAGTTATTCTTTAAAATATGCATATTAGAGCGCTTCCTCACAGAAAAGGGCACTCACTCGCTAAACACGGTAAAAATTTATCTAAATGTATAATATTACGCAAGAACTGAACTTGATCCTCAACAGTTTTTAAAGTACCTACACTATTAAACTACTTTACGTATATATTTCAAAAAGTAATTCTCATACATTATCAATACTAGAGAAAAATTTCAAGTTTATAAAAAAAATAAAGGCATGCTAAAACACAATATGAGTATAAATTTTTTTCAAAAAAAAAAAAATATATAAACTGAAAATTATGAAAAAATGAACATTTAAAGGTACATTTTTTAAAAAAGGTATTTATTTAAAAAATAATTTTAAAACTTAAAATCAGTTAAAAAAATTCATTAATATATGCATTAATTCATGCCCCACCCAGGAAAAAAAAAAGAAACTTATAAAAGTTTAACCAGTTGAGAATAATCCTAACAAAGTAAATATTTGTAATAGTGGCTTATTTTTACAAAAAGGGCGCACTTATAAAGAACAAAATGCATATAAGGCAGGCTGTCCCTCTAAAAAACGCTTAAGGAAAACACTCGGAAATCCACATTGATTTTTATCACTTTTTCGGCATTTATCACAATTACTTATCATATTTTTATTTATTTCAACATCGTTTCTAAAATCCAAATATTTTTAATAAGTTCTTATTACAACAGGCAACATTTTCAGAATTCCAGATTTACACTCATTTTAAAACTAATTTATGGATTGTACGAATTTAACCAAGGAATTATTTTTAATTTAAACAAATTTCTTTAAAAAAAATTTTTTAATGATAAAATTAAGAATGATGTATATTTTAAGTGTTTTAAAAGCTATGCAAATATTTGCAGGGGTCTGTCTAGGTTTTTCTGAGAGTTACCTATTTTGTGAAAATTTAGACATAACTTGTGAAAGATTAAAAATTATATTTAAAAATCAACACACAAATATGGATTTATCGTTTCTTAAGGGATACAAAAATAAAATTCTAAAAAAAAGTATTTTGTGAAACTACCGTTTTTCCTAAAATTGAATTTGTGAAACTACCATTTTTCTAGAAGTTGAATTTGGGAAGGTACCGCGAAACGGTAATAAATTTGGCCTGGACAGACCCCTGATTTGCAAACAATTCCTTTTATTGTGGTAGGTGCCCTTTTTTAAGAAGAAATAGTTTCTTTTCAGTTTCTAGTTCCTTGCCCTTTTTAAGGTCTAGAATAAAAACTGCAAGAAGCAATTAACCCTGAGAAGCTTTATTACAACCATTCGTAATATATTTTAGTCATATCATTCCATTTAATATAGGATCATATAATTTTTCTATATGATATGGTGGCAATCGTACAACACAATGGTTACTTTTATTTTTGAGATTTCATCGATTTTATAGTAAGATGGATCATGAGTCAGAGTCCTTTTGCTGCCAGGTTAACCGTGGGAAATTTCCATGGTTTTTCTCTTCACGTACCGCTAATGAGGGTATTTCCATTAAAAAGTCCAACAAGAAAGCTAATTTGTTCCAATGCTTGATCCAGGAGTTCCCTTGTCTTCTGGATTGGATTCAAAATTACAAGGCTACGGAGTTGAAAACTGGTAGTCGTTAACTCCAAATTGGGCCGACTGTTTAAAGACGGATATGAAATTTTTAAAAAAAACTTATAGCTAAATAATTGCATTGGTTTTATTTCGTTTCGATTCAAAATTACAAGGCTACGGAGTTGAAAACTGGTAGTCGTTAACTCCAAATTGGGCCGACTGTTTAAAGACGGATATGAAATTTTTAAAAAAAACTTATAGCTAAATAATTGCATTGGTTTTATTTCGTTTCTACCCCCCCCCCCCCACTTCTTCCAGTATTCTAGAAGAAATAGGTTTTTTTTTTCTGGGAGCAATCTCAGCCTAAATGAAAATTGAAATTTTTAATTTTAGAGGAGAATTTAATGAAGTGAATAACCTTACTTTTAAGTAGCTAGCTGACCACTGTCCGGGATCTGGAAATCCGTTAACAGCGTTATTAAAACACATATTAATAACAACAATAAGAGGTGTCATATTAAATTCATATTTCAGCTTAACTTTCCACATGCTCATCTTTACTGTTGAAGCAAATACTCCACTTAATACTGTTAAAAAACAATTATTTGGTCACTACTAATATAAACGAAGTTTTTTAAAGGATTGATATATTGATTGATTCATTTCGAAGCTTTTGACTGTCTATTTCTATCCAGTTCTGGCCGAGTGATTTCCTCAGTCCACAATAGAACTGTCTTGGCAGCCGAGATAAAATTAATAAAATTAGGCGTTAGTTTTTCAAAAAAAACATTATTTTTTTCTCTTTTATAATATTTTTTTATAATAAATTATATTTCACAAACGCAAACAATGCAATATTTTTTTTCAAATTTAATAAATGATGTCTTTTTAGAAAATGGTAGTTTTAATCGTTGTGTTTAGATTTGGAGATTGAAACTAGATTTAGAAAAAAATTCTCCATCATTAATTTTTTGCCTTTTATTACTCTCTTACATTGAATCCAACTCAGAAGACAAGGGTACCAAGTAGTTGCCCTTTATTTGTCATTTAAGAATTTCATGTTAGAGTTTTTAGTTACACAATTTCATTTTAATCACAATTTCGTTTTAGCCATTGGCGATCGCAACACTCGAATACGCCATTTGGGGAGAGACCGGTTTCATGCCTTGAGCCTTTCTTCCTTCCCTCTCCTCCTCTTTTCAGTTGTATAGGAATGTACTACGATATTTTCCCTTTTCTTAATATTTTTCCTTTTTATTTAATAAAGATATTTTTTAAAATTTCCGTGATACTTTTCTTTAGAACTATGTTTTATGTAGTTTTCAGTTCCATATAGTTTTCCAAGTTAAAAGATTTCAATCTATATGAAAATCAAGAGAGAAACTAAAGTACTTCTTTCTTCTATGACTTTCCACACGCTAGTGGGGAAAGCATGGGAAGTGTTGCCATAGATAGAGAGTTCTGCTCTACGCCACCTGCAGCCCATTTCGATCGCCAATAACTGAAACCAAATATTTTTAATACATTCAATTAAAAAAAATTTCAGTCATATCCTCCATTGTTTTTATATTTGATGCTGGATTTACTTTTTGCCTTATCATTTACTATTAAATATTTAAATAAATTGGGAAAAAGTCATTCGAAAAAATGCTTTTTTTTACATGCCACATAAATTTGTGAAAGACTTTTTGAATTAGAATTAATTGGATCAATCAGGATAACCTAAAATATTATTTGAATAATGCCGAAAAACGCTAGTATAATAATAACTAATGAATAAAACAGAATATATTCGAAATGCTGAACTAATATTTAAAAACGAATCTCAAAATAGAAAAAAATATACCTTTTTTTCCTCCCTAAAATTTGTAGTTTACCATTTTACTAACAACAAATATTCTTAAAAGTTCAAATGTCAAACAACAGTTTAAGAAATAACTAAAAGTTTTCTTTCCTCAAGCATTTTTTTAATACATTTTCTAACAAAATTTTTTAAACATTGTATGATTTTAGAATTTTTTTTTAATGTTAATTTTAACAAATTTTACTCCTAAAATGAAACATAATTTAAAAAAAAAATAATAATTCGAGAATATTTCGATATTATAATTATGAGATTAAAAATAGCTTTTTTTCTTGGAATATTTAGAACGGAAAAATTAAGGAGGGCAGAAAAATTAAGAAAATAAATTTTAAAAAAAATGTTTCTTAATTATGCATCTAAATTTATCAGCAACTTTATAATAATTCAAAACCGATTTTATTGAAAAAGTTTTCTTTCTTTATATTCCGAACTTTTTATTACAATTTCATTGCTTTCGGTCTAGCCATAAGGGTTATTTGTAATTTTTTATATTAGAAATTCGTGTTAGTAGTTAAATACTATGAAAATATTTTTAATAGCTTTAATTAAAGAAATTTTCATTTACAAAATACTTTCAATTGCTTTTATATTATTTATTTTTGTATTGGTCTTATAATCTACCATTGTGTATGCAAATGAATTATACAAAAGTCATTAGAAAGCATTTCCTTTTTTCACAAGTCGCATAAATTCGTCAAAAACTTTTTTAAGTAGAATTTATCGCATTCATTAGGATAATAGGAAATAATTATTTGAATGAAACCAAATAACTCTAGTTTAATCATAACAAATGAATATAACTGAATATCTTTAGAATTACTTAACTTATATTTAATAAAAAATCTCAAAACAGGGAAAAAAAACTATGCTTGATTTTTTTTCTCCCTAAAATTTGTAATTTAACATTTTATGAAAAATAAGTATTTTTAAAGAGACCAATGTTCAAGCAATAGATTAAGAAATAGCTAAAAAAAATTTCTCATTCATGCATTTTTGTTAATACAATTTCTAACAAAAACTTTAGAGTTGTAATTTTGGAAATTTTTAAATGTTAATCTTAAGAAATTTCGTTCTTAAAATATCACATAATTCTTAAAAATACCAAGTTAACAAGTTCTTGGTTCACAAATTCGTTTTTATAGATATAAGAGTAAAAATATCTTTTTGTCTTGTTATTTCCCATTTGTATTTTTCGCACATTCAAGATTTCCAAGGTAAACAGAAAAATAAATAAAATAAATAAAAATATGTTTCTTAATTATACATCCAAAGTTATCAACAAAATTATAATAATTTAAAAAACGATTGCATTGTAAAAGCTTCCGTTCCTTTAAATCTCTCACAGAAAATTGTACTGTGAATGAAAAATACGTATACAAATTATAGTATTTCTTATTTTTATGTTATATACGATATAGTAATTATACTAATCTTATTTATTTATTATGTATCCGTCTCAGTTATAAGTCACCAATTTTTTTCTTTTTTTTTCAAAGAAACAATTACAACATTTTACTATAAACCAGTTTTTTATTTTTTATTTTTAACTACGAAGCATTTTTTTCTTTTAATATTTTGAAAATATTACAAGTTAGGTAAAATAAAATTTAATAAAAATAAGGCAATCACACTATGGCATAACATATATGGCCAAGAAGACACAAAAATTTGGAACAAAAAAATTTTCATATTTTATTTCAAAATAAATTGTGCAAGAAACTAATTTATTTTATCGATTTATTATATAAAACAAATTTGTGAGAGAAAAAATTGTGTCTGAGAAATATATTCATAAAATATCTAAGTAAATAATATTCGTAGAAAAAAATCATAAAATATCTGTGTAATAAATATTTTGGAAATGAGAAATCTAATTTAATCCCTGCGTGTCCTATTCTAACGCTTGAATAACTTTCACCAACAAATTGTTAGGGGAATGAAGATCCCCAGGTTTTTCCTAGGTATCCCCTGCATTAGTCTTTGATCTAATGATTGTATCGCAGTTACATTTAAATTGGATGGGCAAAATCACATGGTAGAGTCCCTCATATTAATTTTCATATTGGTTTGTGCATAAAATTGTTTATTGTTTATTGTTATAAGTTATTGTTTTCCTATAAATATTTTTGTATCCCTAACTTGAAGGTTAAAATTAACTGTACTGTTATTTTGTTTTTGATTGTGTTTGATTTCTAAATTAAGGGTTCAGGTATTTATTATTATTAAAATATTGTAATTCTATGTTACATTTTAAGATAAAGTTATTTAAATCGGTGTCTGATCTTATCAACCGTTTTACAATTACTATTTTTTGTTGTATTTCATTACATTTCTATGCTTTATATGAAACTACGGTTAAAGAGATTCGTTAAATGATTTAGAACATAACCTGTACAAAGTGATGAATGCAAAAATTTTATTTAAAATAGACATCCGTTCGTTTGGCAAGCAAAAATATAACATTACAGTTGTGAACTCAAATTTGCCCTACAATATGCTTTTAATCTTAAATGTTATTTCAAAAAATGATTGCTTAGAAAAAATGATTACAAAATGATTGATTAGAAAAAATGATTGCTTAGAAAAAATGATTGCCTAGAAAAAATGATTGCTTAGAAAAAATGATTACAAAATGATTGATTAGAAAAAATGATTACAAAATGATTAAAAAATGATTGCCTAGAAAAAATTATTGTAAAATTAGTTTGATTACAAAATAATTAGTGATGCTTAGAAAAAATGATTACAAAATGATTGCTTAGAAAAAAATGATTACAAAATGATTGCTTAGAAAAAATGATTACAAAATGATTGCTAAGAAAAAATGATTACAAAATGATTGATTAGAAAAAATGATTACAAAATGATTGCTGAGAATAAATGATTACAAAATGATTGCTTAGAAAAAATGATTGCTTAGAAAAAATGATTACAAAATGATTGCTTAAAAAAATGATTACTTAAAAAAATGATTACTTAAAACAATGACTTCGTAAAAAATCATTACTTAAAAATGATTGCGCAAAAAATTATTAAATAAAAAATTATTACAATGATTGCTTAGAAAAAATTATTACAAAATTAATTTGATTACAATAAAATACACAATGATTACTTAGAAAAAATTATAACAAAATGGTTGGTAAGAAAAAATGATTACTTAAAAAATGATTATTAAAAAATGATTACGTAAAAATAATTACGCAAAAATGATTACGCCAAGAGTGATTACACAAAAAAATGATTGCGCAAAAATTGATTACGCAAAAAGTGATTATGCAAAAAGTTATTACGCAAAAAGTGATTACGTAAAGAAAATTCTGGTTCCAAAATAATAATCCAAATAATGGATTTCAAAAAAATAATTCTATCTCAGATAATCTATATCCAATTCATTATTTTTATTTTTATGTATTTAGTAATATCGGGTTGTTTATAAATCTTGTACAGTTCAAAGTTAAATCTCCTTCTCCACTTATTATTTTCATTTACACCACCAAGTATACTCCGCAAAATCTTTCTCTCCGCAAAATAAAAATTGTGATACAATTTTCCTCCAGTTTTGTCATTGTCCATGCTTCAGAAGCGTTGTCATTTTCATTGTGTTCAAGCTTCATGTCAAGACTGGCCTGACAAGAGCCAATAAGTCAGCAATATTCTCACTTTAATTGGAGGAATTTCGAAACACCCTATTTTTCCTGCGTGCAATTGATAGCAACACTACAATGCATCTGCATCCCACTCACAGAATGAAGAACTTATTTTCTCTAACGCAGATGTCCCCTCCCCCTCCAATATTAACTATTATTATTCATTTCACAGGTATCATATATGACTTGTACAAAATTAGCTCTGCAAATTCTAGGCACTGATATAAACTAGTGACATGGACATAACACACGGTCTCTCTTATTGAACCAGGGGTGAAGTTAAAGAGATATGGAGAGAAACTGCGCATCTTGGGTTTTTGAGAAAATCACATATTTATTTTCAATTTTACAGTTTTTGCTATTTTAATAGTAAATATCTATTTATTTAGCGTAAAATTTGTTTATTTCTGCGTTTTATGTACAGAAGAAGTGTTGGAATAATTTCTTGCTGATACTATATTTGACACAAAATAGCAAAGCGACCCTTCAAGGATCCACATGAGAGGAAACCTTAGATAGAAGGGATTATCATTTAGAGAATTTTAAATAAAATATAGTTCAAAACAAGAGTTTCTACAGCACTTCTTCATAATATTTATTTTTTAAAGATTACTTTAAGGGTTGTAATTTTAAGCTTTATCCCCTCCCTGAACGTTTTATTACAACGCTGCACTCAACCATGTCATTCTGTTCTCTTGAAGGGTGAATCTCTATTAAACAGACTAGTCTATCGAGGCTGGATAAGTATCTAGTTTCTCCGATAAGTAGCAAGGGGCCAGCAAGGTTCCTCTGTATGACAAGAAAAGCGCCAAAGGTTTTTGAGCCGACGCATGCGCACATCTTTCATCCATCATAGCGTCTCTAAACTTGTTTAACAACAAATTTTTTACCATCTTTAAAGTGACTGTTTAAAGTGACATCTTAAAGTGACCGATATCTATTTAAATTGTATGCCTATGTTAAAATAATAAATTATATTTATTTTTTAATGATTTCGTCACAAGTAAATATTTTCCTTGTTTAATAAGTAAACCTTTTTCAAAGCCATATAAGTCTGTCAAGAACAAAAGCGGACGCGTTTTAAGTCACTTTTCATTAGCTGTTTACATGAGTGGGGAGAAACAACGAGAAAGTTGTTTGTTGGGAGCGGAGGGGAATGAGGTTGCTTACGGGGTCAGGACGGAGAACGCTCTGTAAGGAGGCGGGTTGTTTTCCTAGCAATACTTCCACACCTCGATGGAGGTAACCGTTGCATCCGGAACAGCAGGCATCATTCTTTATTTTACACATTGGCAGTGCAAATGTAACGTTGCCAGAGCCGTTTTTATGTTTATAGGGGCCCTCGGCTGGGCCTGTCATTAAGTGGGGGCCCTTTATGAGTAAATTTAGAGAAAATTTTTTTATTTTGAATAATCTTTAAAAACTATTTTATTTTAAGAGTAAAAAACATATAAATTAATTATAAAAGCTTATATACATTATTTTTATCGAAAATTTAAGGTAACAATACTTTTTGCGCTTTTTGATGAGGCGAATCTTCGATCACATCATCAAAATCAATTTCCTGCAAGACATACATTTTGCTTTGCAGCTCAAAATCTGTAAGACTTAGAAACATTAAATTATGAAAGTGTGTAGAAAATATGGAAGGAGTTAGAAAGAATTCAAGAAAATACAATTTGATTATTAGTTTTTTTTTTATAATCGCCAATGAAAAACTGACTCAATTTTGAGTCAATGTTTAACTACGTAGCCTTGAAATTTTAAAAACCAATCCAGAAGACAAAGAAACTCTTGGATTAGTACCCAGAGGTATTGAATTGTTATAAGAACTTGGATAAGTTTATGACCCCGACAGATTTAACATGCACCAGCCACCATTTTATGCATGAGTATTATTCGGTCAGCTGAATTCGAACTCCCATTCTCACGAACAGGAGTCCATAGCCCTACCAACCAAGCTATCGTGGCCAAATTATTAGTTTATTTTATAACAGTCATTGAACAGCCCACCCAATTTCGAGTTTACGACTGCTAATGTTCAACTCCGTAGCCTTGTAATTTTGAACCCAATCCATCATACAAGAGAACTCCAGGATCAAGTATTGGAAGAAGTTTTTGCCTTCATGGAGGACGTTTTGAAGGAACTAACCCTCATTTGCGTTACATAGAGAGGAAGAACATAAGTACCTCCCACTGTTAGCCTGACGGCAAAGGGACTCTAACCCATGATCCGCCTACCGCTGAGGATGTTTCACGTCAGCACTGTGGTCGGTAAAAGCTGGGTGTGAAATTCATATCAACCAGCCATCACTGGGATTCGAACTCGGTGCACCTCATTCGGAGGAGAATGCTCTATCCCTTGAGTTCATCTTCATTGAGTAATAACTCTGCGTCAGGTACCAATTTTATTGATTGGTACCAATTTTATTAATTTGCCTAAATTTAGGCATCTTTAAAATGTAAATGGTAATTCTATCGTAATTTTTGTAGAAAAAAAATGGAAATAAACCATTTTTCCTCTTAATCTGCAATGAATGCAGAAGCAACCACGAGGGTCAGTGAGCAAAATGAACAGGGAGCGGAGCCTTCTAGTTTTTTAAATAATTGTTAAATTATTAGCTTTTAGCACGCATACTTAAAAAAAATAAGAAAAACATTTTTCAGTATTAAGAAATAATAATTAAAAACTGTCATCAGCTGGAATAGAACCCACGATATCACAGTTTTGTGTTAGATTTCATAATAATCAGCCCCAAATATACACACCTGCCTTGCGGATATTTTTTTTATTTATTTTTTTCTTTCAAATTTAATAAATTAAGTCATTTGGATACTTGACATTCTTGAAAAATGCTTTCCAAATTACCATTTTTAACGTTTATAACAAGTATCTTCAGTTCATTTAGAAGTAAACAATAATTCGGCTTATCTTATTCATTTTCTGCTTATGTATATACACCAAAAATAAATTCAAAACTAGACTAGATATAACACAAGGACTGCAAATGTAACTGTCGGATATAAAATCTTATTTAAAATTAAGATGATAGCTTATTAAGATGATAAAACGATGAAAAATCTACATTCCTCTAATTAAATATTTTAAAAATAGTCTGTTTTTAGGTTATAATGTTCGTAATTACCTTAATAAACTTTAATCGTAATGTCGGGGTTCCGCCAATAGAAGACATTTAATATATCAATGGAACACACTAAAGCTTTATATCAATTAGCAATTAGTTTTAGAATTACAATTATAGAATAATTATTTCTATTATAGAATGAAAGGTTTTAAAAGACAAATATTTTTTAATGTTTAATATTTAAACAAAGAAAACCCATATTGAACTCTGAAGAATAGCCCCTGATAAATTTTGTGACAAAAAAATTGAAGCCTGATTGATTTCCGGATTTTATAAACACCTTCTAGTTTTACTATTCAATTAAATTGGTTTCGATGTCTTTCATCCCACCTGTCTCACTAGTGATTCAGTTTATTTTGATAACATTTTTGTTTCGTTCTTACTTAATATTAATTTGTTTGCGAAAATTAATTTTTACTACATTTTTGCGAGAAGTTTAAAAATATAATATTGAGGGCATTAACTTAAATTGATTTTTTTTCTTTTTTTTTTTTGTATGCTTCTTTTACTTATATCATCCACACCCACAAGCAACTGTCTGCTCTAAATACTGCGATAATATAAAATGAGATAGCCAAACAAAACGTATGGAGTTATATAAATTCATGTTTAAAAGTATTTATTGTTTTTTGAATTGACAATTTCAGTCATCTTTTAGGTATTTAAAACTGCAGCATATCACATGAAAGTATTAAATATATCATTTTTACAATAAAGTAAAATAAAAAAGAATTCTGATCCTTAGGAACAGATATTAAATAGTCTCATGATCAAATAATAGAGCATAATTACCTTTTAAACAAATCAAAAAAAGTTCTACTTTTTAAACTAAAAATTTGCTTATTTTTAAATAACTTATTAATACTCAAATTGTTTAAAAGTTATGACAACGTTAATTGTTATGACAACGAAGTTTTTTATTTTATTCAGTCTTTTATTTATGTATTTTTTTTAAATTTATTTTTATTTTATTAAATTAAATGCACATGTTTAAAATAAAAACAAAGCTGTCAAAATTTCATATATAGTTTCGATTTACAATTTTAAGAAATTGTTTCGACTTTGATTTGGAAATTTAAAAGCAATTTTTTAATTTCATAATTAAAAAATTGAGAATCCTTATTAACTTTAAACACATAATAACAACAAAAATCAAGGAGTTAAAAATAAAAACAAATTTGATCAATAAACAATAAAATGATAAGCTAACTAAATAAATTAATTTTGTGTACGCAATATAATATTACAAATTAAACATATTTCATATTTAGGGGAAACATGGAAAATTTGGTCATACAGGAGTTTTGAACAATTGTTTTCTCATGTTTAAACATTTGTTTAGCTGATTATCATTTGATTTCAATGCTCTATTAAACAAAATCATATGTTTCTGTCTATTAGCAGTAAGTAAAATTAAAATAAAATTACATTTATTATCTCAATTTCATCCAGAACAGACCAAATCAAGAGTTATGGCAGAAAGGCCAGTCAAAGAGGGAATTGAATAGTGTCCCGCCATTTAAATAAATAAACAAAAAAAATCGCAATGTATATATAAAAAACTGCGCAAACCTTTCATGTTTTCCCTAACCACAACCGAAATTGATATATTAAAAACATTTGCTTACCTCCAGTGACAAAGATTTATGTCTTCTTAATATCCTATGAAAATTTGATATAGAAATTCCTAGTTCACGGATTCTCTTACGATTAATTTAAAAAATAACAAAATGAAATCATCTACAATAATTAAGTAAATTAAACAATTAGGCTAGTTGAAACATTTAGGATGATTAAAGGAAAGAAAAGCTTTTATAATAAATTAAAAAAATATCTAAATCACTATGGAAATCTCAAGACAGAGTGACCCAAATAAAGACCCTTCCCCTATTTACAGCTCTAGAAATTCTTTCCTCCTAGAAATTTCTGACCAGAAATCAGACAAAAGGGTATTTCTGTGGATATCTGATATTTCCGAAGTTAGGCAAAAAGAGCCTCAAGGCAATATAAAGAAGCTAAAAACATTTTCTCACAGTGTAAAGTAAGGAGGCTATTTGACAACTCAGTGGGTGGTAGCTACGAAAGTGGGGACATTTTCATCAGTGGAAAGAGCGTTTTATTGCTCTTTTGGTTAGAAAAGTGAAGAGTAACAATTATTTTATCAAGGCAATATAAAGAAGCTAAAAACATTTTCTCACAGTGTAAAGTGAGGAGGCTATTTGACAACTCAGTGGGTGGTAGCTACGAAAGTGGGGACATTTTCATCAGTGGAAAGAGCGTTTTATTGCTCTTTTGGTTAGAAAAGTGAAGAGTAGCAATTATTTTATATTTGTAAACATTTCGATTAGATTTTGAAAAGCATCCGACAATGTAAGAAAGAAAAAAATATATATTATGCGCTTCAGAGGGCCCCAGCTTTGAATAAAACTTTAAAAAAAAAGAAAAAAAAGTGGGATTTGGGGGCCCTAAGTTATAAATAATAATTGAGTTAGAATTAAAAAAAAAAAAACAAGCAATTAATGCAATGAGATTTTAGACCTTTCGGGGGCCCCATCAGAACTCGGGGCCTGGGTCTATCCCTAAAAACGGCTCTGAACGTTGCTGAAGATATATGAACTGGCAGAAGGGCATATCTACCACGTTGGTCCAGGTCCTCTGTGTGTGCTCTCAGATTGCAGATCTCGTATTCATTCTTTTCATTTTTATTAATTTGCAAGTACCTTTTAATTATCATTCATCGTAAATTTTACGACATTTTTAACAACTTTGAGATGTTTACGTAAAATTGATATCTTCTTCCTGGAGCACACAGGGAGGACCTGGACCCACGTGGTAGATATGCCCTTCTGCCAGCTCATATATCTTCCGCAACGTAACATTTGCACTGTCAATGTGTAGAATAAAGAATGATGCCTGGATGAAATTTTTCTTGCAAAAATAAAAAATGATGTCTGGAGGAAATGTTCATTTTGGATATTCGAAGTAACTCACAATGACCAGCGGTGTAACAGTTTTCATCTTCAATCCGACTCCAACAAATCAAACACCACCATCCAGCAGAACAGTCACTTTACTGAAGTTCCTGTTATGCAACATAAAATTAATTTCAAATATGATTTACTGAAACTAAGATTTTAATTTTTGCTCCGATTTTGTCGAATTAAACATTTTTGTCTATTTTCAATTTTAAAAACTCAGTATTTACGTTAAATTTTACTAAGTTTATAAAATTGCAAAACGTTCCTTTTTATATTTCATTTTAAATCCAAAGAGTTCTAATTTTATGATGCAGAAAATCAAAAAAAAAAAAAAAAAAAAAAATGCATGTTTCGGCCGGCTTTTTGACTGAACCATACAATTATAAAGGTGTTGTTTACATGTAAAATATTTCATTAATTAAGTGTATTTCACAACCAAGGAGTTTTAATTTTGCAATGTATTGCAGAAAATCAGAAAAAATTTTATGTTTCGGTCAGCTTTTTAACAAAGCGAGAATTATAAAGAAATTTTCATGTGAAATTTTTTTCTAATTTTAACGTATTTCACAACCAAAGAGTTCTAATTTTTTCTAAATGTTGCAGAAAATGTGAAATAATTTCATGTTTCGGTCGGCTTTTTAACTAAACGATATAATTATAAAGGTGTTTACTTGTAAAATATTTCTCTAATTTTAATATATTTATCCATGATATTTATTTGTCATCCTTTTTTTTTTTAAATATTTTCAGAAATTATAAAATTTTTTACTCCGATTATTAACCCAAATTCACGTATTAAAATTAAAAGTGATGGTTCTTTACTGTACAAAAAAGGTTTTCTTTTTGATTCATTCAATTGTTTTTCTCAGCATTGAATGATAAAACAAACTTAAATTGGTATTTAAACATATTAACCTACCAATTATTATACAGTAAATAAGAGATTTTATTATTAGCTTTGGATTAAAGTTGTGTTTTGTCAATATATTTTATTAAAATTATGAATTCAAAATTTTAAAACTTAATTCGAAATAAAATTTTCGCTCTATTTGGGAACATTCAAATATTACGTATGCTGCTGCTAGTCGAAAAAAATAATTTTACTCATGCAAATAAATTTATTTATGGAATATATGGCACAAATGAAATATAATATAATAGTAGTTTTAAATAATCAGCATTTTTTTTAATTCAAACAATAATTATCGCTGTTATTCATAGAAACAATGTATATCGAAAACACAAAATATTAAACTAATAAAAGAAGTTTGAAAGAGTATAAATATTTTAATACTAAATTATATTCTTAATGTTATCATTTATATTACTATTTGTAATAATTATTTAATAACTTTCATTACTTAAGTTGTGTATTAAAAAAAATTAAATTTGTTTAATAAATATTAATAAAAAATTTAATCTGTTTAGGTACTTCTTAGTTTCCGATTTTTCCGCAGGTCCTCGTTAAACTGTTCTACCATAAAGTGCTCGACTTCGAGCGCTGGTCGTCGGGCTACCAAAACGGAGGAGCCATCCCCTCTGCAGAGGATCAAAATTGTGATCCATGTCTTCGGATCATTCTCGGGGATGTTTCATAGACCGTCGCCAATAGCCTATTGTGCAGCTTTAGATTTGAATTTTTGTTCAGTTCGATTTCGTTGAATTAAGCATTTTTGTCTATTTTCAAAATAGACAACACTGCACTCAACCATGTCATTCTGTTCTATGGAAGGGTGACTCTCTATTAAACAGACTAGTCTATCGAGGCTGGATAAGAAGTCTAGCTTCTCCGATACGTAGCAAGGGGCCAGCAAGGTTCCTCTGTATGACAAGAAAAGCGCCAAAGGTTTTTGAGCCGACGCATGCGCACATCTTTCATCCATCATAGCGTCTCTAAACTTGTTTAACAACAAATTTTTCGCCATCTTTTTAAAGTGACATCTTTATAGAGCGGCTTTCAAAAGAAGAGCTCCAGACACCTGTCTGGCGTCCTGGCGGGAACTATGGTTACGAGGGTAAGTCACTTCCAATAGGGGTGTGGAGTGAAAGTGACTAGTTATGTAATGATCTCAGCTTGGCACAAGTCGGCGAATCTTTTCTCCCCTTCCCTAGTATTAGTGGCAGGTGTCTCCTTCTTTTCACCTAACCCACTTCAGACCTAAAAGATAATTAATGATGTGCACCTGTGGCACTGAGGGTCTGTTTGTAGGGGGAGGGTACTATTTCCATAGAGGGGACAGAATCCTTTTCTCCAGGAAAACAACTTGAGAGAGAAAAACATTTTTACCTTACCATCGTTCAATTATACTCCGTTAACATATACCGTTCACCATTTTCGAAAAATATTCTGAAGTTTCTGAAAATTCTGAGTTAAAATATATCAATGGTTATCTTTTCCTTTACAAAAATTATCTCTACAATATATATCGAAAATATAAGGGCGACACAATTTATTGGAGATGCGAAGATTACAATTGCAAGGCGAAATTAATTATGAAAAATGGTTTCATAAAAAAATCGCATGAAAATCATGGGCATGCACCCGATTTCAATAAAATTAGAAGAAAAGAATTCTGTAATAAATTGAAGAGTAGGTCCAAAGAAGAATTTTCTGTGGCAGCACCAAAAATATACAGGAAAGCAATTTATTTGAATAAATATTATTATCTTCATTATAATACCCAACTTAATATCTTACATTAAATTCGCTTTTAAAATTTTACAATCGAATTTGTACGATTATTATTATTTAAACATTAATTTCATTTTAATATTTTTGATATTATCTTTTTTGATATAAGTATAAGAACAAAGTGGAAATTTAATTTTAAAAAAACTCATTTGATTAAGGCCGTAAACAATAGGCTGTGTTACGAATCACATATTTAATAAGAAAATCGCTCGTTCACTTTATACAGTAAACAGACATTCAAAACAACTTTTTAAACTATTAAACAAATTGCTAATTTATTAATAAATTTATTTTTATATCAATTTTAAAATACAAATCTTTATGGTTTAAAAATTTAACCTGTAAATTTATAAATGCCATTTAAAAAACAAACAAACTGAAATTTAGTTACAACTTTGAAAGTTAAAACAAAATAAAATTTATTCATTTAGAAAATATAAGATTAATTCCCTGTTTAGTTTATATAACAATCTATTCTTCTCAAAAATGGTATGGCCCTGCAATTTGTAAATTTGCAAATCAATGTACGTTGTTTTAACAATTAGAGAACAATTAAATATTATAACTGAAACATATAATTTAATGAATACTGTTCTAAAGTTAATACAGAATAAAAATTTATTAATTTAGAAACTATTGCGTAGACTTACAGCTAATTAACTGTGCATATTCCTGCTAAGAAAGTGGTACAGATAGATACTCAGTGTTTTGCATTTTTAAAAATGAAACAACTAATTATTCTAATTATGAAGATGGCTTCATGACGGTTTCTTAAGTAGTTTCTATCAAACTAAAGAGGAAAAATGAAAGGCGTAAAAAAAAAAAAAGTACTGAACAAAAAAAGTTAATCAAGTTTAAGTTAGTATTGATTTTTTAGTTAAAGTTACTCATCATTTAGTTACTCATCATTAATATAAAAGTGAAAATAAAAAAAACCTAGAATTGGAAATCATAATAAAATTTTTAAATATTTTAAACTAAAAGAATTACTTGTCTCTTTAACAGTTTTATACTTAAGTTTATGATCAGTTTTATATTTATAACAGTTATAACTTAATTTTATGATAGATTAAAAAACTGTTGAAGTGTCCTATACCAACTTCATGTATGCATAAAATTTAACAAACCTTATAATAATTAGTATGCATAGAATAACTGTTGATCCATTGTATTCTTCGCAAATAAAAATAATATACATTTTACATACTAAATAATGGTAAGTGCAATTACGAAAAATATTTCGTAGATAAAATGCTTGAAGTATTTTTAAATTAATATCTATTATGCAGAATTTATGTTTACATAACTTATCAAAAAAATATTAAGTAAATATAATTTAAGAAATGAGCCTAAAATTTTTTAATTGAATTTTTTTTTTTAACAAATTTGTAAAAAATATTTGCATTTAAAATATTAATAGATAATTACATAAAATTTAGAGTATTGATGTTAGAAACATTAATATTTGAAGTTATTGAAGTATCAATATATGGATGCTTTAATTTGCAATCTTTTAATATAGGGTACTTTTAAAAAATTGAACTAATTTTGGTGAGTAACTCATGAAAGATGGCTTAATAAAGTTTCATACCATATATTTTTTTTCGTCATATTCTGCAGATTTGAAGTATCCTGCCTAAAATTTACAATTTAAAAAAAAAAAAACTAATTGTTGTAAATTCATTATTAAACTATGTTTATTTTTCTTTTCTTTTTTTAAAAAAAAAAACTAATATCTAAAGTCACTAAAACACATTAATATTAAAACAGAAAGAAAAAAAAATAATAATTATAAAAATTTAACGAATATAAAAGAAGCAATTTATATAAAGAAGCAATTTATATAATTTATTAAACATATAAAGAAGCAATTTAAAGAAAGTGTATTTTAGCACAGAATTTTTTATTATAAAACTAAATATATAAATTTATGAAATTTGGACAGAACTGTACCTATTTATATAGGAATATAATTTTTTTATCTCGTTAATAAAAAATAAAGATTAAGTAAATACTAAGATTTCGTGCAAAACTACAAAAATTAATCACGAAATAACTATTAAAAACAAAAGAAATTTAATTTTCTTGCAATATATATTGAATTTTATTTTTGTTGTACTTATAATTACATAATTTCATTTATTATTTTTAGTTCTTTCCATTTCATCTAGCTTCTTTCTTTAATTTTGAAGATAATACTATATACACTCATTCGCAATAGACTCGGTAGTAACTACAGAGGAAAATTGTGCTCAACAAGAACAAGTAGTGCTATTTGTCATATTATGTTGCTATGAGGGTCAATAACATAACACATATTAGCAAACAGTCAATTTTTAGTTATAAATTTTCCTAATTAGGGATTTACTGTGTAAATGCATTCTTCAACTTTGTACAGGTTAATAAAAATGTTCTCTTAGTTGCGCTACATGAAGACCACGAGAACCTCAGACGGTTAGCCTGACGGTAAGGGGACTCTAACCCATGATCAGTCTACCACTGAGGATATTTCACGCCAGCATTGTGGTTCGTGCAAGCCGGATGCGGAATTCGTATCGACCAGCCATCGCCGGCATTCGAACCCGGTTAACCTCATTGGAGGCGAGAGCTCGATCCCCGGAGCCATGACGGCTGATATGCATATTTTAATCATATCTATGGAACTAATTAAAAAAACAGTTTTTTAATATTGCATTATAATTTAATTAGGTTTTAAAAATGTCTCTTCGAGTGGCACAGTCAGATGCATAAATTTAAATTAATTATTTTTCATAATGAATAGAAAAAAAAAAGTTTGAAGAGCGAAGTCTTGAGGGTAAAATAATCTCAAGGTATCTATAAATAATCTGAGGATATCTACAACTTATTTTTTTTTAAAGTTAATTAGTTGCAATAGTTAATTATCAGCCTTTCTTAAAGTTTTTTTTTTCCTAATATTATTATGAGTTTATTTTTAGTAGTATTCTAAATTAGCTTAAAACTAAAAGTGCATTTCTTTTCTTATGTAAACAATTCCGGTATCATTACACTAATCTGTAACCTTTATGAAAAACATATTGGAAACAGTAGTAACTTAATCATTATGCAATTATTAATCAGTAAATAAGTTATAGTTATTTATTTATATGGTAAGCTCAAAATGAAACAATTTCAAGTTAAAATTTGAAATTAATTTGCTATAAAATTTTCGAAATTGTTAATATGAATTAATTTAGTACAACATTACTATACAATCTGTTAAAAAAAAAAAAAAACATTTGAATAAATTTATTGTAAACGAAAGTTGTGACAATTTGAATTGGACATCTAATTAAATAATTTAAAATTTTTATGTAACAATCTGTTTGTCCTTAAAAAAAATAAACCAAATAGCCTAGCATTCTCAAGCTTTCCTCCAGGTTACATTTCAACAAAGCAAGTGACAAACAGTACTAATCTTTTAACTTTGATGTTAGATGCGAGCTATATAAGAGTCTGCCATCCTAAGAAAACCCGAAATGCCGGGGATTTTCTTAATAAAAATGTGATAAATCATTGTTTCAGTTATTATTTGTTAATTAATATGTTATTTATTAACTAATATATTATTTATTAAATATTTATAAATTAGTCAGCCAGTCGCCAACTGTTGTAATTGCTTCTCATTCGTCATTGTTCTTTTATTCCTTTAAGACCGATATTTCCTTCAAAAGATCGAATATTTTGTTTTCAAAATATACAATCATTTTGTTAACATATTAATCATAACGATTAATTTGATTTGAAATGCAATCATACGAACTTGATGAAGAAACTCTACCTAATGAACAGAAAATGAGTGATTCAACAAGAATTAAAATATAGGTAATTTTATTTGTTGACGAAACTTATAACAATTTAAATAGGAAACTGTTCTTATCACTATATATTAAGTTTTCTTAAAAAAATATATCTTGAAACTTGAAGTTTCTAAGTTTTACTAAATTTGGGCAGCAAAACAAAATGTAATGCAAACTTAAAAGTAATAAAAAATTCACGAAATAAGCTAAGTCTAAAAAAGCTAAATAATAAGCTAAGTCTTATAATTTTTGTCCTCTTATATTTATTTTCCTCTTTATCTTATAATTTTTAAACAACATGTAGGTTAAATTCAACACCCAAAACAGCGTTACGATTGGAGATTCTAAATAAATTAGTAATCCTGTTTCTTCATTAATTGTGTAACAAATTTTTCCAAGTTATCTTCAAGTTAATTTGAATTTGCATTAAAGCCTAGCTAGTTATTTAATAGTTTTGTAATTAGTTGCATCTGCCCAATATAAATATTTTCTAATTATTAAGAAAATTATTTTTTAAACCGAAGTTATAAATATATTATCTTTGATTATTATATTTTTTCCCTTTAATACTTTAAGTTATTTCATTTTACTACTTCATTAATAATATGATTTTGATTTTCAAACAGAAAAATTTTGAAAGCAATTCTACTTCAAATTATAATTAATTGAACTTCAGCATTTTTTAAATTTAAGCAAACACGTTTATTTATATTTGCTTAAGTTTCATAAAAATTAATTTGTGATACGATTAAATCTGTACAATACTATCTGCAGCTAATGAAACTTGCAGACATTAAAAATTTAAATTACTAATTGTTTTATTAACATATATAAAAAATAAAAAGAAATTCTATACCACATTTAGCCTAGACGAAATGTAGAATGTAATTATAATAATTTTAGAAAAGGTTTTGTAAAAACAATTTTCTTAAAATAAATGCTCGAAATCCTCTTAATTACTTTGATTTTACAGTACCTAAGAAATCAATGGCTAAAGTATGAAATAATTATTGCTGATTCGCTTAATTTTAATAATAGATCATATTAAACTTTCTAATTCTATTATTAAAATTTTTGTAATTTTAAGAAAAATTGTATGATTAAAAAAGTTTTAAAAAATCATTACTTTGAAAAAAATAAAAATAAATTTTTTTAATTAGTATACAGTACATCATTTCAACTATTGTGTTATTATAAATTGTTAAAATATAATTTTGTACAGAAAAATAATGTAAAAAGTATGCAGGAAAATTAAAAATAAATTATTTTTGAAATAGTAAATGATGTTCGAGCTCATTTCTTGTTTTATTTATTTTTATTTATTTTTTTTTTTTTTTTGTATTTATGTTTTTGTATTTATTTTAATGCACAAAAATTAAATAAATAAAAATTCTGCATATTTTCATACTAAATATCAATGTATTTATTTATTTTTTAACTATAATTAATTTTGACAAAAACATTTCTATATTATTATTATAAAATACATTATTGTTATCAAAGCAATATAAACTTCTTGTATTATGTTTCCACTTGATAATCACGCAATGTTTATAAATGAAGGATAAAGAGTTAAAAAATACTGTAAAGATTTATTAAATGATAAGAAAAAAAAAGAAACATCAGAAATAAAAATTGTGAATGAATTTGCGTAAAATAATAATGCTAAATTATTTCGCTTTTGTTACGTTGAATATGTTATCAAGCACGTGAAACGGAAAATAAATAAATAATCAGTTCTTTAATTGATACTCCTTTGCATCAAACTTTTTAGTGTTCCAAAGCTGTTAAAAATCCCTAACATCATCTTCAACACGCTCTTTTCCGTCATGTGTTTTCCCTTTTGCTGAAGAACTACCACACCTGCTCGACCCCACCCTTTTTTCCATTTTGACAGTTTAGGTTAAAAGAAGTTTAGGGCAAATGAAGGCCCAGCCCTCGATCAAAGGTAGGAAGTGACGTTTTGTATCGATAGTTATAATAAGGCTTTTGTTTATCCTTTAATTGTTCTCCCTTCGCTTTGGGGTCGTTCCCAGAGCTCACAGTGTTCTTTCGGAAAGGGAATGTCTTTCATTTTGACAATTACGTACCCAACAAGCACACGACTTTTGGGCTAGTGAAGGGACAATGTCGGCTCTCCTAAATTGCCATTACGGCGGGCTTTTCATCGCCGTATCGGTTCCGTTAATATAGTGAAATCTGGGCCAAAATGAGGGCCAGTGCATGGCAGTTCAGGCAAACTTCTGGCAATCGTTAAAGGACCGGAACTACTTTGTTGCCTCTGGATTGCTTTGCCATTTATGCCTGTTAAATGCCGGAGAAAAAAATTTTTTTTCACTGAATAAAGAGAAAATTGCCGTAAAGGCTTTTATTGTACCGTTGTGATGTCTTTTTTGCCTTTTTATCAAAAGCTGAATACGTTCACTGGCGCACGTCGTTGAATCGCTTGCCGTTAAGGCACCTTAACTGTAGGCTGATTAGAAAAAGTCTATGCCGTTTTCGCCTTTATTTCAGATGCTTAGGCGAACTTCTTTGCCTTATTTGCTGATATACCACCCTTAACTCACCTCAAACTTGGCTCAATAGAAAACTTTAATGCCGTCCTTGCCGGTATCACACCTTTATTTTAGGTGTCTCGGCAATTTTTTTTTTGTCACTTACTTGCTTTTATTAGAATTTTTCGTAGCTTTAAACTTGAAAGGCTTTTTGCTGCATGTTGTTGATAATTCTTATTTAGGGAGCCTAAATTGTTTTGTTTCACTCTGCTGATATCAGCGATAGTAATTTATTGTATTTTAACTTCTTATATTGCAATAAAACAATAACTGCCACTACATGCAAAATTTTTTATGCTAATATAAAAAGCAAAATGGTGGGAAAAATTTGTTTAATTTATAATCAATTATCATCCAATGAATCTCCTTACAATAAAATACTTTTTTTTTTATTTAATTTTAATCAATTATAAGCGCTATCACTTAAGAGTAAAAGCATATAAAAACATTTTTTTAGAATTGAGTGCTTTAACTGTTTTAAACGTTGTGAGATAGGTGAAATTAAGTACAAATTTTTATTTTAAAACATAATACAACACAGTATATAACTTATTTACGTTTTGAAAATAATGCTTATATATTTAAAACCTACAACTACCTTTTCTTGATATAAACTTACACACTAAAGCTTATTTATCCTACAATTATAAGCCCATTTATCAATTCATTAATTTTATTAAATATTAGATAAACAAAATATATCTTAAATATCTTTTTCAAAAAAAAAAAAGTGTACCTGTAAATAGTATAAAAATTTAAATAAATAAAGCAAAGTTTTAACAATAAAATGCTTAAAGTATAAAATAAAATATGATCTTAAGAAACGTTTTTTATTTTATTTCCAAACAAGTAATAAAATCAATGCAGCAATTCTAAATGACAATAATTATTTTAATTACAGACTTCGCTCAAAAGTTTACAATAATTCCAGGAGCTATACTTTTCAATGAATCTAGTTTTCCTGCAAAAAATAAAGCAATTTATTTTATAATACATATAATAAATGTTTACAGAAACAAAATATTAACAAAAAAATCATTGATTTATATCAACTGATTTTTTTAAAAGCTATTAAAACAAGCTGAATTTTTTTCTTAAAAATTATTAATTTCATTATAAAAATATGCTATAGAATTTAATTATTAAATGAATTTTTTTTAAAGGTCTGATTTCAGTGATAATGATGGTATTTCGCTAAGAAATAATGAAAGAGATATGCATGTAAATTATTATAGTCATACATCCCTTTAATACTTATCCTTAAGAAAAGTATTGATTTAAAGAAATAGATTTGGAAAAAATAAATTACTTAAATAAACTGATCATTTAACTATTATAAGTATAAATGCTTTTCATACTATATAACTAATAAAAACATTATTTAGAGTATGTTTATTTCAAGTCTTTTTTTTTTTTCATTAATAAGGTTATTTAGTAAGAAATGGTGAGAGGGATATGCAAGCAAATTATTATTTTTAAAATAGATCAACTGCCAAAGAAACATATTAAAATTATTCACATTTAATTTTTTTATTATTTAAATGCAGTTCATATGTATAGCTCATAGATATCAACACTTACTCTACCCAAAGTAGCTTAAATTTTTTTTTCAACAATGTAGTCTGATCTAAACTAACTTAATCTGCTTTAGATATCAAATTGAAAAATAGTATCACAAACTTTAACATTCATTAGCAAATTGAGAATGAAAAACATAACTATGATTCTATTTATTCAATTAGTCTTGTAATAATTAAATAATTTTAACCATCTTAGTTAGAAATGTGAACTATTGTAGCAATAATAATATTTTAAAGTACTGTTAAGTATTATGAAAACAATTCATTCGATGTTTTGAATGATAAATATAGAAAAAATCTTTTTTTTTTAAACGATTTTCTTAAACCCTACAATTTATTAACAATATTCACATTATATTTCATTTTATTTAATGCGACATTATACTAATAACCAAATTGCTGATAAATTATACATTTATCAGTTAACTGTAAAAATTTTTTAAAAAAAGTATAATTTGCTCTAAATATAAATTTTTTTAATTCCAGAAACAAAGCTTGAATAATTTTTCTTATTCTAGTATTAATGAGCAATTCGTAACAGTTTGAGATCGATAAGTAGGAAGTGTTAATAGTACTTCTGTATTAAAAATGACCAGTATTAATTATTTATATTATTTTTATACCAATATTTATTTAAAATCTGCAATTAAATTCGCGACATCTTTAATAAATTACTTTTAAGTGGGGTTTCAATAATTTTGAAAGAAAGGCAAAGTAAATATATGTGTCTTAGCACTTATATTCAAAAGTAATTTTCTGCATCAACTATTAATTAAAATGCTATAAAATATATATGATATATTGCCTTAAATATATAAAAATTTGTATTATGTTAATGGATTAAAAATTATTATGTTTCATAAAATTTAATTACATACTAGTATCATAAGTTATACACAGCTAAATAATAACATTAAGCAAATAATATTGAAATATACCATTTCTATATTACAGGCAAGCGAGGGAGAGAATAATTTTTTATGGTATCACTAAAATTAAATTTAAATGCTGAATGTTTATTTTGCTTGCTAAATAAATCTGTATACTTAAAGTATTCAGTTCTTTCCTTTTTTATTAGATATTTTGTTAATATATTTAAAGAAAATAGTGGATATTTTTAGTTGTTTATTGAAAATATTAATTAATAGTTAAATGCTATGAAAGACTTTTAATTGGTTCGGTTAATTTCAATTGGCTTAAAATAATGTCCCACATATTGTATTAAAAAAAACACAAAAAACACAGATTAAAAAAAAACTGGTTTCCTTCCAACCATGGGGGAAACTAAGGTAAAATATAAATTTATTTCTTACCATCCTTTTTGTTGATTTTTAGATTTTAAGTTTTATCTTCATTGCTGATCTTCCATTCTGACTCTCTATGAAAGAAAGAAAAAATTATAATTAGAATATGATAGTTGTAAAATCAGTTAAAACAAAAACAACAAAATCAAAACATTTAAAATAAAACTGTTTCTAAAATCATATATGAAGATTAATATAAATATTTTTATTTCAGATATGGTATATGACAATAAGTTTATTGTTTACCATTTATCTTGTTTACACTCTAAGCATGTGGTGTGTTAGAGGAACTAAATGTGAATTGGTAAATTCAATGAAACTTAACACAAGCTTGCAGGTGAATACTTTCAGCCTTTCAGCCCAAATTTAGAGAAGTTGCATTAGCACAAAAATTTCAAATTCATGACGTGCTTACAAATTAAAATCTTAATGTGGGCATCAAAGTTTTTAATTTTTTTCATGCATTTTTTTAAGTAAAAAATATTTGTTAAAATAATTGCGTTAATACGAATATTATATGCTAGTGAAAAAACGAAATGTTAGATAATATTATCATTTTAAATAAAATAACGAAAAATACTTCGTTATTCATTTATAACCTTATGTAGTTATTTTAACAGTTAATAAATAATTTCTTTTAAAATTTTGTTTTCTAACTAGTTAAAAAAATAGAATGATAAAAAGCAGATAAAACAAATACTGAATGATGTAAAATTGTCAGCACATTTTTTCACGTTAAACAAAAATTTATGCATTCATAAAGCGCATTTTCCATTTAATACAAAACATTATTAAGAAATTACTAAACTCAATAAGAATATTGCAAAAATATCAATATAAAAGCTTATATGAGTAATAAAAACACTTGTTATTAATGAAGACTGTGTTAGAGAAATACATAAAGTGAACTTAATTTTGATAAGCACAATTATTATTATATGCGATTTAATAAAAAAATATTAATATTTTTAAAAAAATATGTTTCTTTAAAACTTTAAACCATTAATTATTAATTATTTTAAATTATACAAATTATCCAAAATGTATTCTGTACAAATACATGAATTAATTAAATATATTTCGGAAAACATGGTACATAATTATTCATGTCACTGAGACAAAATATCGTTTCATTATATGCTTACCTTCTTTTCTATTAATGGCTGTTGTTCATAAGGGTATAACTGTCGTAAGTCCTGTCGTCAGCATCTTGATGTTGTCATTGTTCGTCATGTGTTTCCATGAAAGTAAAAGAATGAATTAGAATATAATTGTAATAAAAATAGTTAAAAATCAACAAAATTATATCTGATTATGACTAATTTATATTTTATAATTTATGTTAAAAACAAATTTTTTGATTTAAATGAAAGAGAAGGATCATATATTAAGAGCACGGCAAATATTTATATTTTTAGTAAAATATATATAATAGTAATAGTAAAATATATAATAATAATAAGTAAAATATTTTTCTAACATAATAAAGTAGTTTTTAAAGCGAAATATTTTTTTTTTTTTATATTCTATAGAAAATGAATAAGATATGTATGAAAAAAAAGATATGGGAGCTAATTAGAATTAAAATAATAAATAAATAAAAGAAATAGATAAATACAAAATAAATCACTCAATTTTAGAAATTAAATTCTTTGATTTTTTGAGGAAAGTTTCAATCAATTTCTTGATTATATATTTCCTCTACGTAGTTATCATCATAAATATATATATTTTCATTAAACAATAAATTAAAGTTACTTTTTTGTAGAAAATATGTCAAGTATCCATTTATGAAAATACTTTTATAGATTGGAATATGCATTGTTTATTTAGAAAAAGAGGGCAGAGAAGGAATTTCTTAATTTTATAATAAATTTAATCGTAAAATAAAATGAAAATTATTAATTAATATAAAAAATATAAGAATTATTATTAATTAATTAATATAAAATAACTTAATACTTAAATATAAAAATTGGAAATATTTTACCTTTACATCGATTCATTGAATGCAAAAAAAAAAAAAAAAAAAAAAAGACAGAAAGAAAAAAAATATATAAGTGAAAAACATTTGCGAAACGACAAAATAAAAATTAGAAATATGGTCCGTTTAGTTTAGTACAAAAAAGTTAATATGTTGAGGTGCAAAACAAATAAATTGTTTATAAGTATATACTTTTTTAAAAAATTCACATCTTTTTAAAAAAATTCACATATTTCACATTTCTTTGAAAAATTGACATTATTTTTTAAAAAAAAATTATGCTTTGTTTGCTATACATTCAAAATCTTTCTACCCTTATTAAGAAAACGCATTATTTGAAAACATAATTCTGAAAATACTGCTAATAATTCTGAAAATAGCAGCTAACAGGGAAGCATAAAATTAAATATTCAACTAGAATATAATATTACAAAACATAATTACTTAAATCCTTGCTAATAAAATAAAAATGTATTAAATTAATTATGAGAAACTATTTAATAAATAAGTGGGGGGAAATTAAAAAATACATGATCTGAAGAGCAGAAGTTGTTACTTACTTGTTGTACTGTGGAGCAACGACTCTACTCTTGGGGAAAATAAACAAGACCCCTTTAGAGACAAGGAACTACATTTATCTCCTTTTTTAGATTTTTTTTCGCCAAACGAGTCTTTTAGCACATGTAAATAATCTAAGACCACCTACGGTGCAGCTTTTTGTTACTTGAAAGGAATGTTTCTCAGAATTGGTGGGTAAGGAAGAAAATGTGCTTCCTCCCTTCTCTTCCCCAAATTCTGACTTCAAGGACTTCAAAAATACGTATCCGGTGATTTCAAATAGTAATATGTTTCAAATTATGTCAATTTCGATTTTGAAATATTAAAGACAATTTCTGGTGCTCATAATAAACAATAAATATGCAATCACCAAAACCTTTTATTGACCATTAACGATAAGGAAGCTCACTTAATGAAATAATTCGAGTACTTTTTTTAGAAAATTTTTTATACATATATGCTTTAAAATAATGCTTACATAAATGTTTTTATTAGCGGAGCAGTAAATTAGAATCTCGTTTCTTTATAATGAACAGTGAAGCTGCCGTTATTAATCACGTTTAAGTAAAAAGACCATTTATTAGTTTTCATCCACTTTTTATATAAAAAGTACAAAAAAAGACGTTTTTCTGTTTTTATGAAATTATTTTTTATATAAATAATTAAGCATTTGTCTTTAATTGAGAAAATTTATTCACATTAGCAAACTGACTGTGTATAATATAATATTAGCATTTCACATTATGAGTTCGTAAAAAATGCATATTTCCTTCTCAAAGTATTTATAAACTACTTTCCATGTTGAATGAAAATTTTGTTTTTTATTTCTTTTTTTAATGAATGAAGAATGGGTTATTTAATTTTATCCATTTACATTACAAAATAATAATTATAATTTTGGTTGAAAGCTAATGATCACAAAAATATAAAAGCCTAAATATCAATTGCTACAAATTCATAGTCTTGGATACAAGAATTAGAGATTACTCTATTTCCAACTTAATACTTTATGTCATTTAACTGCTTCATAAGAATAATGATGTCCTTTTAATTTTCTTACGGATGATATTTAGATAACAAAAGTCTATTTAGCTACAAGTTTATTTTTTCTATGGCGTTAAAATTCACGATTTTTAAATTATTTAACAGAAAAACTTGTTTAACGTTACTTTAACTTTAAAACTTTATTTTATTTACGTTTAAGGCAACGACATTGATTTTAGAAATTCATTATTAGTTTGCACGCAGTTTTTAAATATGTATAGAAATTTTTTAAAGTAATAACAGTTTTCATTTTGCTATTATTTGCATAACTATAAGTTGTAAGAAAATTTATTATTTTTCATTTTATCATTTGAAACTTTATTCAATGCATAATTAAAAACTACCTTTCCATTTTCGGTGTAAAAATCTTTTCAATTCTACAAAAATAAAAAATAAAAATTAGGAGGCTTTGCCCTTTTCTTACTCCGCTCACCAACCCCCGTAATTGCTTATCATTCATCATCGATTTTTTCTTTATTTTCTTAAACTGCAATATTTTTCACAAAACACAGAACATTTTATTTTCAAAATATATAAGTATTGTAGCTCTATGTAAGGATTTATAGAGGATTTAATACATTTGAAAAATAATTATCTATACTTGAAAAAAATATTTCACTTAAGGAATACGGATTGTGTAACTCAATGAGAAAAAATAATGAGAAGTAATTTTATACATTAACGAAACTTATTAAAGCTTAAACAGGGAACGGTTTTTATCGTTATTTATTAAGCTTATAGTTTTTAAAAATGTGAAAATAAATATTAAGAGTGATATCAAGCAACACACATATCTGCCTCTCTTTCGCTACTTTTGATTGACTACAACTTCAGCGCGAGCATGTAAATTAAAGATCTTCTAAGGAAAAAATACATTTTCTACAACAATTGATGAATAGTCAATATTTGAAACCAAAAACTTGAAGAAAGACATCGCGAATGACTATTAAATTTGCAATAGCTTTCGAACAAATTGGAATTTCAAAACAAATTTCCTGTTAAGCTTACACATAAATCAACCCTTTCAGCAAATTAAATTTTAACTAAGTTACCTTTCAACGGACTTCACAAAGAAAAAAGTTAATTACCGCACTCTATGATAATGATATTTCTCCTAAACAAAACCATAACTCTGATAATAAAACAAAAATATATACCTTATTTAAACCATTCATTTGGTAATTTTTCTATTTAAATGGTAACAGTTTACCGGATATTCTAGCTTTCAAAATTAAAGCTTTTTTAACCTCACATTTATTAAAAAATACAAAACTAAATACTAGTAAATTTTTCTGAATAAATAGTTTTTATACCATTTTCTAAACTATCGTGTTAAAATTACCAAATTTTACTACATTTATCGAATTTCAACTCATATTATAAAATCTAATTTTTTTTATTTTAATCGAAAACATTACCAAACCTCTTCGATAAAAATTACTGAGCTTTGTGGTGTTCCCATAAGGCCAAAAATAAGGTAAGTTTCACAATATTTTGGTAGTTTTGATAACATTTTCTTTTCTAGCAAACAAATCGACCTAACGTAGTATTTTTATTTTATTTTAACAGTTTCAACTTAACTATCGAAATCTAAATTTTCTCTGTATTTTCTCTACAACTCATCATAACTTTAAACAATAAATTTTATCATTTTTGCGTAGTAAAACAAAATGAAACGTAAAAAAAAGAGAGAAAAAAAACTGCATATAAAGCAATAATAAAATTACAACTAATTTTCGAACATATTTGAATACCGGTGTTGAGTTCATAATCAAAACTAGCCTTTACAGCGTGTTAAATTTCAACTTAGTATTTGCATTTCTGTGTTCTACAGAGCTGCCCGTATGGTATGTTTTACACCAAATTTTGTAGTCAATAATTCTCAAACAAATAATCGAATAATAATTTTTCTATTTCATTGCACTCCCGGTGCCTTTTTCTACAATCGTTCTTAAATTTATTTTATAATTGCCGTTGAACAGCCGATCCAAATGATGCTGTGTGGCCTTGATCGTTATGTCCCTTCATTAACCGCAAAAAATAATAGGCTAGAGTAGTACTAATTTTAGCAGTACCAACCAATAAGTTATATAAAGCATTAAAGTGAAGCGGAATGTATAAAGCATTAAAGTGAAGCTCTCTCCATTTTGAAGCCCTCAATCAAAGTTGCCTTACTAATTAATCAAATAAGATCTTAATAGTAATTCTAAAATTATTATTTTTTAAATTTAGAGTTTATTAATGTACCTATTTTTTTTTAATTTGCTTTTGTAATTTTTCCCACCGATCGAAACACTTTTGTTAGAACATTTTGTTTTTGAAATTGAATTTTGAGCTGTAAAAGATTTTTACTCTGTATTACTTACGTTAAAACTGTTTTATAAGTAAACTGCAAAATATAAGAATTTTGAGTTTTTGTGTTGTTATACTTTTATCAGTTCATTTATTTTTTTATTTTTTTAGAAAAAAAAGCAATTTAATGGAAAGATAATCACAAATGAATTAAAAAAGTAATTTCATTAAAATGTTACATAATTAAAATGATCAGCAATATAAGTAAAGAAGTAAAAACTGAAATTGATGTTTAGTGGAGATCCATGCAAAAAGGAAACAAAGTGCTGAAAAAGCCTAAAGCTTCTCAAGAACTATCACCAATAGCGAGGGATGAAAAACGCATAACCGGACATAATAAATTTTTCTTTTTACCCTACAGAAAGGGGATCCACAGCTGCACCTACTCAACAGCTCATCCCTATTCAAAGCAAACTGCAACTTCTTATTCTAAAATAAACGTATGTACTTCTTCTAGTAATCAATATTTAAATATCATGAAGGCATGAAGGTCACATTAGTATACTTACAAAATTTTTTTTTAATTCCTAAAATTGCATTGGGTAAAATTGATCATTAAAATCTTTATGATTCTTACTTTGAAATTACATTAGAATAATAATACATAATGATTAATTCATATTGATACATAAAAAACTTAACAATTTTAGATGTCTAGTTCTTACCACATACAAAAGTGTTTCAACAACAAACTACTAATTTTAGAGCATCCATACCAAAAAATATTTAAATTATTATAATTTTATCGTTAACTAGTCTGAGCAACGAGGAGGTAGTGGAAATTTGTATCTGTTTTTATATAAATAATTCGAAATAATATTTTCATTCATGTTTTTTAAATACTCTATGATTTACCAGTCTTGTCAATGAAAACACCAATAAAAATGCATCATTAAAGCTTGCAAATATTCTCATCAACAACATAGTTATTTGTTCTACAGCTATTGTTTAAGAGTTAATCTGCATATGTTTCTTAGGACGTCACTAAATTATTTTCCTTCTTCATATTTATATAAGAAATGAAGCTAAGACTAAGGACAGTAATTACGTATAAATAAACCATACAGGAATATAAAAACACTTTAAGGTAATTTCATGTAAACATATTAAAATCACTCGCAGATGAAAAGAAAAAGAAAAAAATTCAGTCAGGGAAATCCTCTGACCAATCCTAAAAATTTCCTTTCATATGAACTTGGAAATAAAAAGGCTGCAGTGTTCACCGAACTTAATACATGCTGTTTCTTTATATCAAATAAATTTTTAATAAATTTTTCTCTATATCAGAAAATTGAAAGGGACACCGCTTGTTTTGGGAGTTTAACTTAACGTTTGATATTCATTTTGTATTTCTGCTCAACTAGGTACTATAAGACTTAAAAACTGTAAATTACTAAGGTGTGTAGAAAACTATACAGGGATTGCAATGGAATAAAAAAATTATCATTCGATAGTTAATTTGTGAATTTGTAACTGCTAAACTTGATAAGCGAGAAAATATACCATAGCCAATCTACAGGCTGCAGGAATGCAACTAAGTTGAAATTGGTTATGCTGAAAGGACCAACTTTGATTATAAACTTAACACAGAGTTGCTTTTTTTTTTTTTTTCGAAGTTCCCATTGGTTTGAAAGTTATTACTGCTTAAAGATTTTCCCCCTATATAATAATTTTTCCACTGGAAATTCATCCATTTGAATGTAGAAAAATATATCTTTTACGCGTTTTTCTTACCCTCACACACACTTCCCTTGACATAAAAATTTACAAAAAAAAAAAAAAAAAAATTATTAAAAAAAAAATTCATAAATGTTGCCAAATATAAATTTTAACATTTATATCGACGTTTTAAATAATATTAAGAAAAAAGAGAGATAAAAACTGTTT
Organism: Parasteatoda lunata; assembly: GCA_949128135.1. NCBI lineage: Eukaryota > Metazoa > Arthropoda > Arachnida > Araneae > Theridiidae > Parasteatoda > Parasteatoda lunata. Next base: position 101,728,379 of record OX421980.1, read on the forward strand.
CGAATATGATACGGTATATCATATAAGATCATCATTATATATTATTAACAAGAAAAAATATTTCTTATTTTAATTTCTATTGTATTGCTAAAAATGCGCAAAGACATTTTGTTCCTAATTTAATTATTTATTCAAGTACATTTTATTATTTTCAAATCAGCTATCATCTAATTTTTGTTAGGATTTATATAAAAAATATGCTTACGTGAAAATTATAATAGTTATATATTTTACAAACAAAATGGTTTTTAAAAGAATTTTAAGAGCAAAAAAACTTTTAAGAATAAGGGGAAAGAACGGTTTATGTCCACTGCAGCTGGTTCTGAAAAAAAAAAATGCGCAAAGACAGAAACTGTTTTACCACAGCACGACGCATCTTTACTGTGTAAATAACTCTCTGTGAGTACCTATTTTTTTCCCCTTGTTTTTTACTTGCTAAACTTAGTAAACTTCAAAATACGACTAATGGCAATACAATCGTAATTTTTATTTAAAAAAAGGGTGACATAAACAGTTCTCCTCATTTGATCTACAATCATGAATGACAAGCAACTACTGGGGTTGATGAGCGAAGCGAACAGGTAACGGAGCCTCCCATTAGAAGAAAAAAAAAGGATACCAAAAAATAATCTATGACGAAAAACTATTATCTGTGAGTTAAATTATACACATTTAGAATCATTCCAAAAATCGGACTGTGGTGGCTCATGAACTGAAGGCAATTAATTTGCTGCAGTTAAGGTCATGTCGCAATCTAAAAATCCTTTTATTAGTGAAATATGGCGTGTTTCTAAAAAGGCGTGTTTCTACTAAGGCGTGTTTCTGAAAAAGTTATTATTAGCATCAAACATTATTATCCGAATTTTACTAATAAACTAATAATAATTTTACTAACTAATTTTAAAATAGTTCCTCTAATTAAAAGGGAGGTCTGAAAATGATTTCCTTCTGTAGCATGAAAATTGCCATTTATAGGCAGCAAGAAATACCGCTTTATTTTTTATCTGTTCATGGTTTAAAGAGCTCCACTAATAAGTCCTAATTACAAAATAATTTTATTTCATCTAAATAATTATGCCTTTTCTGGAAGATTCAGTATCTTCAACTATAAATTGGAAAGTACACTAATATTTCAACTGGATGAAAGTCAAAATTTCGGTACTCTTAAAGTTCTTTTTTGATTTCAACCAGGTTCCTCCCACTAACTCCAGAGATTTAAAACATTTTACACATACTTATAGTTGTTAACCCCCCAAAAAATTAGCTGCAAGAAATCTTTTTAATGCATGCATAGGAAACATTTTTTTCCAAATCAGCATTGAAAATAATTAAATGTGTGTATATAATTTTGCATTGCTACTGCAAGTTATGTTTCTTTCATTATTCAATAGTTACTGGGGAAGGAGTAATTTTTCATGTGTCTTTTGATTTGAATATTAAATCGTTTTAGGAGAAGAAGAAAATGATAACTTTTTCTAAACTATGCTATAACTCTTGTACTATTTTCCGCTTTAATTAGAGTGATATTTATGTCTTCAACTTAATTATATGATAAATTTGACTATAAAGCAAAATTGAAAGGGAGAAAATTTTAATGTTTATTTTAGTCTAATTTGATATTAAAACAATTGACTTTAAAATAAAACTTTTCAAAATGAAATAATTCTAATTTAAAAAAAAAAAAAACTATTCTGCTCTTTAATTGGCTAATGTAAAATCAAGTTGCTTAATTTGGTATTAAAGATTTTTCTGATTGATACATTTTATGCTATAATACAATCGCAACACATGAGTTATAGATTTTTCCTCAGCTTTCCGAAAACTTAGGTTTGAAGGTCGACAAGGGGGGGAGGTGAGGGGGCTCCCTACAACAACCTTGTCTCATTCCCTAGTCAAAAGCCACACCGATCAATTTACAGACACATTTTTTTTGGCGAGATTCTAGAGAATCAAAAGCAAAGCAACCCTACACCTTATCTCTTCAGAGATCAGAGAAGCATGCTGTTTGGAATTTTCGAAAAATATATAATTTAAGAAATTTTCAACAGCAAGATAAAAAGTCTCGGGTCTTTCGTCAATAATTTTGTGCTTTTAGCTTTCGTTCATACATTTTAATATAATATATATCAAGCCGTAGATAAGATTTTCTTTCGGCATGGGTCTAAATTTGTAATACATAATATCGCATTTCTTAACAATTACAAATTCGCAATGATCTTATCTTGTATTTATCTTCAATTTATAACGGTATACTCATATAACTATTTAAGATTATTGTTATAGTAATGATAGAAATGTTTATTAAAAACTCATAGGGAAAGATTTACTATTTCAATTTTCAAATCAGTTTCCTGAGGGTTTATTTAACTTAAGCTTGTGCAGTAGAGCTGCATTTTGCACCCATATTTGAATTATACTTCCAATTTTCCGGACCTTTAAAGTTAGAAAGGCAAACAGATTTATTTGAATTTTCGATAAATATCTTTCATTAAAATTTATTTAGCTATTTGAAATAATATATTTTTTGTAGATATCCCTATTTTACAAGGGAAATTATTTTTTCTCAATTATTTTCTTTTCGGGAGGTGTTTAAGCCCCCCTCCGTATTTTACTTCTGGTTACGGCCCTGTAATAAATGATAGGCTATTGAGTTTTAAAAGTGTATCAATATATTTTAGCAAAGCTTTTCATAAAAGAGAATTTTACTTAAATTAGTGATAAGTCAAGAAAATGCTAGTAAAAATTTTACTGTAAAAAAAAAGAAAAAAAAAGAAAAGAAGAGCAGGTGAAAAAATCATCAAAATATCATAGGGGAAACAGTATTTTCCTGTAGCACATAACAGTTTTAAATAACAGTATATTCAGTACAACTTAGGGAGAGGGGGAAAAATATGATTATCATTGGTATAATTGTTATATTTTTCTCAGGAATTTTTAAGAAGTTCACCAAAAATTAAGTAATTGATTTTCAAACTATTTTACTTTTTTTAATTTAGGCATAGATTTCTTTTTTTGAGTTATTGAGTTCTTTTTTTTTACAGAAATTCTTTTTAAAAAGAATTGTATAATAAAAACAGAATATTATAGAAAAGAAAATAGATTAATTCAAATTAGGAAAACATAAGGAAAAGATTTGCGTATCACGCAGCTCATTATTTGATGCTTTCATATGTTACACTCAATCTCTTACCAGATAAATATCAAGTATCATAAAAAAATAAAAACATTTATTTTAAAAGTAATTTTCGTTTGAACTACACTCATGTCCATAAATTAAGGATAACTCAGAATCACACGGAAATCAAACTCTAAAATTAAAATTTCACCTGTAGAATTATCACACACATCCTGAAGAAGAATATGCAAATTACAGGAAACCTCTAGATGACGCTGGTAGTACGTCACAATGACGAGAGTGTAAGAGAGGGGTATATAAGGAATGGTGGCAAAGAAGTAAAATTGTTCACAAGCGCTTTAAAAGCCTTTCAGTGCAATAACCGCATAGTTATGGCACAAAGGAAGCATTTGGATGATTATTTACGTGACAGAATCATCGGACGACTGGAATGTGGACATACCCAGCTGGAAGTATCCGAGGAACTTGGAATCGCCCAGAGTGTCATCTCCAGGCTTTGGCAACGATTCCAATATGATGGTAATGTGAGTAGACGTTACAGCACAGGTCGCCCCCGAGTTACAACGCCGAATGAAGACCGGTATTCGGCAGTTACTGCCAAAAGAAACAAACGGAGCACAGCATCAGACCTGTCTCGTCAGCTCTCTTCAGCTACCGGTACGACAGTTTCAAGGCAGACCGTGTACAGACGCTTAGGGCACATTGGTCTATATGCTCGTAGGCTTGTCAGATGTGTTTCACTTACCGCAACTCACTGTCGCCTGCGATTATCCTGGAGTAGAGAGCATGCATTGTGGACACCGCGAGAGTGGTCTTGTGTGATGTTTTCCGACTAGTCCAAGTTTAGTCTGCAGTCTGATTCTCGCCGTACTTTCATATGGAGAGCGCCAGGTACCCGTTACCACCAAGACAACACCATTGAACGACACCGTTACGGTGGTGCAGGATGGCTCGTTTGGGGAGGAATTATTCTTGGTTCCAGAACTGACCTGCATGTTCAGAGTGTAACGATGACAGGCCACATCTATAGGGACTTCATTCTGGAACAACATGTACGTTTGTTTCGGGGCGCCATGGGTGCTGAATTTCTGTTTATGGACGACAACGCCCGTCCTCATCGTGCAAACATTGTAGACGAATGCCTTCAATCGGAGGATATCACCCGTAGGGATTGGCCAGCATACTCACCGAACTTGAATTCAATAGAGCATGTGTGGGATATGCTTGGCCGACGAATTGCAGCCCGTCAACCCCCTCCCACCTGTCTACCGGACTTTCGGAGGGCATTCCTTGATGAGTGGTGTAATATTCCCCAAGATCAGATTGATAATTTGATACTCAGCATGCCTAGACGTTGTACGGCCTGTATTGCATCGTCCGGGAGACATACTCCGTATTAGCCATCATACTAGCCATGTTATGCTGTTTTTTGTAAATAGGTTCTTTTTTGAAATTTGCTCCAAGGCGTAAAAATCGCAATTTTTATTAATTATGTCAAACATATAGCATCTTTTTTGCTCTTTACCTCTTGTTTAATACATAGACTTTACAAATAAGTCAAATTTGTTTGGCTTCTGTCCCTTTCTGTGCTTGAACTTCATTATCCTTAATTTACGGACATGAGTGTAGAAAGGGTTACTTATAAAAAAGCTTTCTTCACAAAAGTTTAAAGCATAAAAAATCAACTTTCTTTATTAATTTTTTTAAATAAAAAAAAGAGTTTATAATTAATTAAAATAAAACTTTATTTATTTGTTCTATAACATTTTAATTTGTTAATGTATGATTTGCCGTAGTGGATAGCATGGATTAGCTGACCCCATAAATCAGTGATTCTCAACCTTTTTTTTGTGGCGGCACACTTTTAACAATTTTGAAATTTGACGGCACACAATGAAAAAAAAAATAGTCTGAAAAGTTGTTTACTTACCTATAATACACTGTGTTAAATAGTCTGTGATAATAATTTTGAATGTGAAATAAAATAATATGTACTACAAAAGCACGTTTATTAAGGGATTAATTATTTCTTTCGACTAATTTTTTATTAGTTAGTAACAGTTATTTATTTTTTTTTTGCTAGTTATTAATTGTTAGCTTGTTTTCTATAGCTATTAACTGTTAGTTTTTTTACATTAATTATTATTTTTTTGTGATTTCTTGTTAATTAGTTTTATTGCTAATTATTAATTGTTAGCTTATTTTTTTGTTAGCTATCCTTTGTTAATTTGCTTTTATAACTATTAACTGCATCGCTTACTTTAATGATTAGCTTTTATTTCCGTTGGAAAGTTAACATTTAGCTTGTTTTAGCCTTTGTTAATTATTTTAATAGTCATTAAATTTCCTACTTATTTTAACATTTTTTTAAATTGTGTGTCAAAGACAATTTAAACACTTCCTTCTTATTTTAACTTATTTTAAGATTGTCAGAGACAAGACAATCGCCCACAAAGATGTTCGCGTTGTTAAAGCGTGGAAAAATTATAAAAAGTATATATATATATTGTTATATCCTTTCTTTTTAGAATAATAATAAATTGTAATTTAGAATTCAAAAAGATGAGAAAAATTGCGTTGTGATAATTTTTCCTGCATTTAACATCGATTACCAGATATAACAAGAAGGAATGACTTAAGCTAAATTAGGATTACCAGCACAATTATTATTACTACAATATTAATCTTGATTAGCTGTAAGATAAAGTAAATTAAACTTAAAGGATTCAAGTCCAACAATATTTCTATTCTAGACTAAATATTTTATTTTAAAGAATTTATCATAAGTCAAATTAGGTTGACAAAATGGCAGTTACTGCTATACAACTAACATATCAGTTCTGAGAATTATTTAAATATTTCCATTTTTTAAAATTACTATTCAACAAAGAAATTTAATTTATGGGCACTGATAGTAAATAGTAAAAAAAAAAAAAATAAAACTTAGCTGGGAATACACGCATAGCTAGAGCGTGTGTGTGGCCGGCCACCCCGCATCAAAATTCTCCACTTCCTTCAACTAGCTCGTCAGAACAGGGAATGCCTAAAAAAACGAATTGCATCTCCTTTCCCGCTCATGTATTCATACGCGCCATAGGCGGCGCTACCATCGTTCAACTGTTCACACCTGTGATGTAATCCATTTTCAAATAGGGGTGAAGGAAAAATATTTGGGTGGTGTTGAAGAGTAGTGTAGGGAAAATATTGGATGGTTTGATGGATTAAAATAATGAATGAGATCTTAAAATTAAAAACGCGGTGCCCAAAAATTAATTGTGCCCATAACTAATTATTAACAGAAATAATACAACCTTAAGAAATAAAATACATTAAAAGGACATACCAACGTAACATTCCATCCAGGGAAAGGGAGAAAAAAAAATCAAAGATTTTTTTTTTTTTTTTTTTTGAATAATTATTCATAGTTTTTGCCAAAATTCTAACTTAAAGGATGGAATAATAGGAAGGGTGGTGGACTCTGAGTTGGACAAATTGCATATAAAAAATTTATCTTCTTCAATTCTTCTCCGGTTCCCAGAACCGTGGTACAAAATGTTTATTCGAAAATTGTTCATATGGTAAAGTTCCATGTCAGAGCTTCTGCAGCAGGTCTCACGTGTTTTACATTTTCATGTGTGTGTCAGGATGATTCTTGATGTGTGTAAGCGTGTCCTGCTCTCTTCCATGTAGCAACTTTCCTTGGTAATTAAGAGATCTCCCTCAACAGACAGGTTACAAAGAGCATTTCGGATTTTACGCTGCTTAGCAATAGGTAGGCTTTGGGAGTTCCATATTTGACCACTGGAACTCAGACTGTAGTGAATTTGATGGAAAGACTATTTCATGGAATCATGGGTTTTCAGAACCATAAGTTCATCTGTTCATTAAACTTTTATCCCTAACTGGTTCTTGAATTGTTCTTTTTCTCAAGATATCAGAGACAACATTCCGCAAGACAGTAGCTCTCTTTTCAGCATCAACATCACCCCACAGGAACAGCAAAGGGACCTTTTGCTTGGCTCCCCGAAGTAATGAATCGACCGGGAAGGAGCACTGCGAATCTGAAGATACGTCGTTTCACAATATCAGTCATACACAAGTTTCGTTCAATTCTGACACATTGGACCACACACCTCTGTGTTGAACACGCTTAGCTTGGACTGACCACACACATTGAAATTTATGAATGTCCAAAACAACTATTTTATAAGTGTTCATTTGGTAAATTGAGAAGTCCATTTAATTCTTTCTGTTCTTTTTGGGAGTATCACTCGAAGCACAACATATAATTTAAACATTTCACAACAAGTTTTACTTTCCAACTCAGTTTCAACCATTCCATTTCAGTATTTTAATTAACAATTCCAAGGAGAGCAAAATTTCTTTTCTCCTTGAAAATTAAAAAAAAAACCAAAAATGAAATTTTTGCAATTAAAAACAATATAAAACCATTTTGATACTTCATGTTTGCTATCTCATCTTTGGAAAGTTAATACTTCAGATCAAAAACTCAACAAATGTTTTTTTTTTTTTTTTTTTTTTTTGAATACTTATTTTAATCCTAACCACAAAGTTTAATTTTAAATGCCTACACTTCAATAATCAATTGTTACGTTTCAATATTCCTATCAAGATTCATCAATAAATTTTTCAAAGCAAAACCATCTTAATTCACTATTAACAAATATCTATCACTAAAGATTAATTCTATATAATTTATTATGATAAAATATTTTTATTGACATTAAGATCCTTTACAATTAGACTTTCTACCATTAATTTGGTTTGTAGATTTTTTTTTTTTTTTTTTTTTTTTTTTTTTTTTAAATTTAACGTTTAGGTCTAAGATTATATCTGGAATTTGGTTGATTTTGGCGTAATACAATTTTCATTCTACGTTTCCTTCGCATAACCTCGTGGTTAGTAGGTACCAATTCCTCTCCAGGATTACCCTCCCGACCAACAAAAAGTTCATCTGATTCATTACTTAAACTTTTTATAGTTTTTCGTTCTTCGACTCGCTTTACTCTATCAATATGTACACGTTTAACTACTTTCCTATCCTTCAGTAACTGAATTTCAACATTCACAGGAGACAAAATTTTGGTAATTATGAATGGACCTTTATTTGGTTTTAACAATTTCTTTGATAAGCCTGCCTTAATTATAGGTTCATACAAAAATATAATATCGTTTACTTTAAGGTTTTTATCTTTAGCTGATTTTTGTCTATAATGGACAATTACACTCAATTTTTTTTTAAATTTTAATGCAATCAGAATCCCTCAAAACTCCCAGAAAACATTTTATTACTTTCCTAAGAAGGCTATTTTTTTAGTTATTCTTAATCAAAAAACGCTTACTTTCGTTTTCACCTGAAACGGGGAGTCACGTGATTATTCACGAACTGACGTCACATGTGTCCATCTGCCGTTCACTTACAATCGCTGCGCTGTGAAAGCCAATACGTTCTTGCTGTCGTTTGAATTTTCGTAATTAAATCCAACTATTTTAGGTGGTCAATAACTATCTGTATAAAAAATTACACCCTAATATTGCTTAATAAAAATGTGGGTTTAATATAACGTATTTTTATAATGTTAAATTTCAGTGGTATCCACTGAAACAATGTTAATAGTTGACGAAATTTTCTAGCTCTGTATATTTCAGATTTTTTAGTTCAATAAAAAAAGTTTGTGGTATTGCTTATTAAATGATGCGTTATAAATACAAAATAACTTCGCTTTTTCATTTTTTTAACCATATTAATCTTTAATTTTAATGTATACTTCAAATTCATTTCGAAGATTTATTTTCATCTCAAGTGAAAGAAATGTTGGATCAGTTTTTTATGTAGAATAAATAGTTTTAGATTTTAAAATGTAGGAAAGCTCAAGTTATTGATATTTTATAATGATTTATTCTAGCGTGAATTCAAAGCATGCAATTGTCTTCACCATAGCAATAGCCTTGTAAAAAACTTGTGATTCCAGCAAAACTTTAAATTCATTCTTTCAACAAAAAAATTTAAAGTTAAAAGGAAGAAAAATTTTTTTATATTCCAGTATACTTTACTAACTTTATTTTAATTGCCTTAATCTATAAGAGTATTTGAAATCAAGAATATGCATTTATTTAGTTCTTTATTACAGAAACAGGAATTCAATTTTATAAATGCATATAAAAATAATTTTTCGCTATAGCAAAGTTCATATTTACTCAAAGAATAAAAATATCAACATTATTGTATATTTTTAATTATTTAATAAATAATGAAGAATGTGCATTAGAATTTCTTCCCATTTTGTATAAGTTAATTTTTTGTTATTGTTCTTTAGCTTTAGTGAAACAAAAACTTCCAGCTTAATGATATTCGCTGAAATTCTGTGGATAAATGAGAAATTACGTGAAATTATAAGTATAACTAGATTACTGTGAAGATGATGGTCAGATATATTTCAATGGACTAAATTCTTGAAAATGTTGATACGTTTTCGGCAATACCGAATGCTTAATCTGAGATTTTAATTAAATTAAACTTTTTAAATTAAATTAAATTAAATATTTTAATTAAAAATGTATAATGTATTAATTTTACTGTTTTAGAGATCTTCATTGCAAGCACTGACAAATAGTTTGCAAAAATAAGGACAGCAGTGAACTATAGCCTAACTTTGTTAATACTATATTGCAGAAAAAGAAATTAAAATTTATAAATTTAAAAATAATTTCTAACTGTGACGGAATTCCTATTTACGCAAGGAATAATAAATATAAGCGTTAATGTGTATTTAAATATTTAATACATAGTAAAAAAAAATGACATAAACTGCATTAGTAAATATTTACTTAAAAAGAAAATCCTTCAACTCTAGTAATAAATAAATAAATAAAAGAAGCAACATTAAATTACATTTTTTGAATTCTTGAACGGTGATGGACTGCTATTTCTTCAATGGACTAGATTTATGAAAATACTGATTTGTTTTAATGCAACAACGAATTATAAAATCATCCATCCTATATCTATTTCTATCCAATCTGCGACTTATTTTAATTAAGTAATTAGGCTGTAATGGAGCATTATTTTAATTTAAAAATAAGTGAAATAAAATAATATTTTCTATGAACTTTAATATCACTGATTTCAGTCGAAAAGAAATGTTGATTCGCTGTAAAGAACTGCATAATCATTTCTTCAGATATTTTAGTGATAAATAACAGCATTTGAAGTTTTAAAATTTTTCTTTCACTTTGCACACACTCTCAAAATCGTAAATTTAATTCACAAAATTTTTACTGATAATTTTTAAAGGATGTTCATACGATATACGTGATATCAAAACTAAAAGAGCATTGAAATAGCCTTAGCGGATGGAGAAGGCACGTTTCTATTCGGCACATGTGACGTCATAACCAATCAGGGATCGTTTTTGATTGCATCACTTACGGAGGCCTTTGGGGGCAATTTAAATGTTTAATAACTAAATAAATTAACATTTGCCGAAAAAAACAATCAGATTTTCGGTTTCAGGAGAGAATTTCCTATAAGTTAGGTATGAAAATAATAAAATTTATGATATGCTGTAATTGTCCATTCTCTTGATTTTGAGCTGCTTGGGTTAAGTTCTTTTTGACACTTTCAAAACTTCTCTTTAGACGTTTTGTCAAGTCGTAAGTGTAATCTTTAACTTCAGTATAAGAATGTTTTGATTCTTCTGTGAGTATTTGATGTGGTAAAGTAATTTCGCGGCCATATAATACTTGAGAGGGTGAAAAACCAGTTATTGTATGAACGGCGGACCTATGCGCCATTAGTGCGAATTCTATGTGCCTGTCCCAATCATTGTGTGACTCATTTACTAAGTGACTAAGGGAATTAATTAAGGTTGCATTTAATTTTTCTACGACTCCATCAGTTTGAGGATGATATGGGCTAGTTGAGTGTTTCTTTATACCTAATTTTTTATATACCTCAGTAATTGATGTTGATAGGAAATTGGAACCACGATCTGATATTAGATGACTAGGAACACCGTGTCGAGTGATAAATTGTTCCAAGACTCTAGCGACAGTGTCACTTTTGATATCGGGAGTAGGATAAGCCTCGGGCCAACGACTAAAATAATCTGACATTACTAATAAGTATTTATTTCCTGAATAAGTTAAAGGTAAGGGACCCATAGCATCAATTGCTACGTATTCCATGGGTTTTGAAGCAACAGGCATTCTTAGAAGGGGAGCAAATTTTTTAGGTAAGTGGGCTCTGCGCTCGTTACACGAATTACACGATTTTACATAATTGCAAATATCTGAATACATATCTTTCCAAAAGTAGTTAGACTTAATTCTTTTTAGTGTTTTGCAGAAACCTTGATGAGTTACAGTGGGTGAGTCATGACAGTAAAATAAAATTTCAGGAACAACTGATTTAGGCACAACTAATCTATCTTCATTATTTACACTAACTTTATATTTTGGTGCACAATATAAAACGTTTTCTTTTATGAAAAATTTAAATTTATGCTTTGACATATCTGCTTTATTCTCAAGTTCATCAATTATTTTCTTACAAAATGGGTCAACTTTTTGTTCTTTTTCCACAGATTGTAACAAAGTAGGTTCTATAGATGTTATATTTATATTATTTATTTGTTCTATATTTCTTGAGAGGTAATCTGCAGTTACGTTTAACTTCCCGGGTTTGTGAATAATTTGGTGATCATATTGTTGTAATGTCATTACCCAACGTGCAATTCTAGATGTGGGATCTTTAAGTTTAAGTGTGTGTGAAAGGCTAGCTTGATCACAGAAAATTGTGAACTTTTTCCCCAGCAAGTACTGCTTAAAATAGGACACACCATATACAATTCCTAACAGTTCCTTTTCAACAGTTGAATAATTTATTTCTGCACCTTTTAATTTCCTACTGGCATAAGCTACAGGGTGTAGAAATTTATTTTCATCATACTGGCACAATACAGCTCCTAAAGCATATTTTGATGCATCTGTGCTGAGCACAAACTCTTTTTCAAAATTTGGTAATACCAAACACGGATAAGTTTTAAGACAATTTTTTAATTTATGAAATGAGTCTAAGGCTTGTTGATTAAATTGAAACGAAGTCTTTTCTTTAGTTAATTGAGTTAATGGGAGAGCAATTTCGGCAAAATTTGGAATGAACCTTCTATAAAATCTTACAACACCGAGAAATGATTTAACTTCTGTTTTATTTTTTGGTATTTTAAAGTTATTTACTACGGAGATATTGGAATCATCAGGGAAAACTTTTCCATTATTAATTTGAAATCCTAAATATTTAATAGCTTTCATCAAAAATTTACATTTTGAGGGTTTAAGTTTTAAGTTATGTAACTTTAGTCTATTAAAAACCATTTTAAGTTTTTTTAAATGTTCATCTATATTATCTTTTGATGCTACAATTATATCATCTAAATAAACCGCTATTTGGTGAGGCTTAAGGCCAGAAAGAACAACTTGCATGAGACGTTGAAAAGAATTTGGAGAATTTTTAAGTCCAAAAGGGACACGGTTCCACTCATACAGGCCACTATCCGTAGCAAAAGCTGTTTTGTATGTATCTACAGGGTCTATTTTTTGCTGATAAAAACCTGAGCATAAATCAATTAATGAAAAAAGGTGAGAACCGGATAAATTATCCACTAATTCAGTAATATTTGGGATAGGGAACGAATCGGGAAGAGTTTTTAAATTTAATCTACGAAAATCCGTGCATAATCTAAAACTACCGTCCTTTTTCTTAACTAATATAACGGGTGCAGCATAAGGAGAAGTACTTTCTCTTATGATATTGGTCTCTAAGAGCTCATTAATTTGCCTATTTAATTCTTGTTTTAAATGATGGGGTGTTTTGTAGTGCCTTTGTCTAACAGGTATATTATCAACTAAGTCAACTTTATGTAACAATGTGTCGCAACCAGTTAAATCTTTGAATCCTGTAGCAAATATATCCTTATAATTTTCTAGGAAATTTTTAAGTTTAACCTTATGGTCATTATTTAAATGCTTAAGATCTATATCACCACCGAATTCGAATTCTTCAAAAGAGTCTCCAATGCAATTACAATTTAAAGTAGGGGTTTGTTTTATACAATCTAAAAAGGCTAACTTTGAATTTTTATTTATATGATAGGGTTGGTCGTTTGTGTTAAGAACAGTTATAGGATAATTGTTATCATTGCATTTATAATTTACCACTCTACTAATTAATAACCCGTTTGCAAACATTTCTTTATTTGGTTGAATTAAAATTTCGTTAGTATGACAATTAACTTTACTTCTGGTGCGCACAATCACAATAGCTTGTGATTTAGGGGGAATTATGTATTTAGTTCTCGAATATAAATTTACTGTTTCATCTTTAATGCAAACGTTACAATTTTTTAACTCATTTGGGCAATCTAAAAACCTAAACTCAAAATTTTTGCTGACTAATGACTGTGTTTGGAAGTTGATTGCAAAATTATTAGCATTGAAAAAGGGAGTACCCAAAATGACAAAATACTCAGACGATCCCAATTTAGGAACAACATGAAAGAATTCTTTAAATTCGATGTTATCAATTTTAAACCTGATCTGTACCACTTCACTAACATTGACACCACTACCAGTAAAATTTTTAATGTTAAGGTTACATTTTTCTAACTTAAGCTTACATTTAAATTCGTTTAAAATTTCACGAGAGATAACATTCAATGTGGATCCACTGTCAAGTAGTGCAGGGCATTTTGTCTTGTTTACGCACATCATAATCTTAGGCAAAGAAACTGAATTTAAATTTACATGATTTGTACTTAAATTTGGTACCAAGTGGGTTTCCGGGGGAGATATCGGCACCTCAATTTTCCCACCCTCAATTAGTTTAAATTATTTTTGGCAAAACACCTATCTTCCGTACGATTCCTTTTCTTACAGAAACCACATATCATTGTTCTACAATTTCGGGATAAATGTCCCACGAGGCCGCAACGGTAGCAACTTCTTGGTTCCTGTCGAAAACCAGTCCGCCTGTCGCGATTATTTTCCCTACTTTCTTCTCGTCTAATCTGGGATCTGCTTGATTGTTGCGTCAATTTTTCTACTTGCAATTTTAGCTCTCTTATTTCTTGGGACTCGCTAGGTGATCTTACTGTACTAACGATATCAATAGGACGGGCGACTGCTAAAGTTTCTTCATAATTTATCGCATGTTTCTTAAAATTTGTATAATCTTCAACTCCCGCTGAACCTATACCGCGTAGTATTTCGCCCTTAATTCCTTGCTTCGCGGTCGACAACAGCAGTTGTAATCTGTATTCTTCAAACGCAGGGATATCTTTAGGGATGCACCCAAACGACAACCCTTCAATTCGTGAAAGAAATTGTCTAGTAGATTCGGTCGGAAGCTGGTACGCAGATGTTAATCTAGTTATGGATGTCGTCATTGAAGTTGAACTGTTAAACCTGTCGATTAAATTCTTTTTTTACTTGTTCGAAAGAAGCATTTGTTTTCAAGTCTCTCTGTGAATTAAAATAGTCCTGAGCTTCACCAGTTAGTTTAAGTTTTAGTGCCAAAAGTTTATCATTATTTCCCCACTCACAGTAGGTAGCGATTTCTTCAAGTTTTTCAAAAAATGGGGCAATAGGTTCGTTACCGTTAAAAGACGGAATTATAGGTAGAAAGTCAGCTAAACTGTGGTTTGTATAAACCACCTGAGTCGGAACTATTTCTGAGGCTTCAGGCATGATTAAGAATAATGAATAAAAACTCAATGCTAAAATATTATTTCCAAACGTGCATCACGCGATTTTTCTAAGTTTAACAATCAGACTAGTTTTTCTTAAAATTATGTAAATATTTTTACTAAATTTATTATCATTTTATTTCTTATTAATAAGAACATTAATTTAATCTGTTTATTTCTACAAATTGCTTAGTATTAAACACGATGTAAGAAGATTTCGTTTATGGATTCAATTCAATAATTTACCCTATCAATTTACAACACGTGTAATCCGTTTTCTTTTTTTAAAGCTTAAATATCTAATGAAAATCTTAAAACATTCCTAAAACACAAAATTTTTTTAAACAAGTTGAGATATTGTTTTTAACTTTAAACCTAAATCCCACGCGATGGATTAGGATCATGTGGAGCCAAAATTCCTTTCTATTCCCATAAAATGAACACAATTATACAATTAAATACAATAATTCTTAACAATAACAAGAGATCAAAAATGAAGCATACGCAGATGTAGTGCTTCGACAATAATAACGCGCTTGTATAGCAGTAACAAAATTAATTCAATCAAGATTTAAGCAATTATTCATTATTATTAAAAATTATTTTTGGTAATCACAATTAAATTTAGCATTAATAATTTATATAATACTTAAAGTTAACGACCAGCAAGTTAAAAAAAAATTTTTTTTTTTTAAATCTTTAACATTAACACGTGGCCGCTGGTCACGGCACCAATTGTTATATCCTTTCTTTTTAGAATAATAATAAATTGTAATTTAGAATTCAAAAAGATGAGAAAAATTGCGTTGTGATAATTTTTCCTGCATTTAACATCGATTACCAGATATAACAAGAAGGAATGACTTAAGCTAAATTAGGATTACCAGCACAATTATTATTACTACAATATTAATCTTGATTAGCTGTAAATTAAACTTAAAGGATTCAAATCCAACAACATTTCTATTCTAGACTAAATATTTTATTTTAAAGAATTTATCATAAGTCAAATTAGGTTGACAAAATGGCAGTTACTGCTATACAACTAACATATCAGTTCTGAGAATTATTTAAATATTTCCATTTTTTAAAATTACTATTCAACAAAAAAATTTAATTTATGGGCACTGATAGTAAAAAGTAAAAAAAAATAAATAAAACTTAGCTGGGAATACACGCATAGCTAGAGCGTGTGTGTGGCCGGCCACCCCGCATCAAAATTCTCCACTTCCTTCAACTAGCTCGTCAGAACAGGGAATGCCTAAAAAAACGAATTGCATCTCCTTTCCCGCTCATGTATTCATACGCGCCATAGGCGGCGCTACCATCGTTCAACTGTTCACACCTGTGATGTAATCCATTTTCAAATAGGGGTGAAGGAAAAATATTTGGGTGGTGTTGAAGAGTAGTGTAGGGAAAATATTGGATGGTTTGATGGATTAAAATAATGAATGAGATCTTAAAATTAAAAACGCGGTGCCCAAAAATTAATTGTGCCCATAACTAATTATTAACAGAAATAATACAACCTTAAGAAATAAAATACATTAAAAGGACATACCAACATAACAATATATATATATATACACTTTTCTTTAATTTAAACATTACTCGTAATAAAAAAAGCATTATAATTTTTATTGCATCATTTGTAATATTTGGCGGCACATTTTAAGAATTTGGTGGCACACAAAAGTGCCGTGGCACAGTGGTTGAGAATCACTGCCATAAATCATAACGTCCCTCCTTACACAACTCTATAGTTTCAATTAAAAAAAAAGAACAAATTTTTTATTTTAGAGCTCAATAAGTATTTTTCCACTTCATGGGGAAAAACTAAAAAAATACTTTCTACTCGCAAATAATAAAAATACTTAATACTTAAAAAATGATGACACGGTTTTTTTTTTTTTTTTTTTTGCATATTTTATCTCATAAAAATAACATTAAGTTTAAAAAAAACAAAAAATATTAAATATAAAATGGATGTTGTATTATAGAGTATTATAGATAATATTAAGTCATCTGTAACTGAAAAAAAGGACATAAAAAGGGCTTTAGTTAGCCGAATTTCTAATAGTTTCGAATTCTGAAGAAAATAAAACCCTCTTTCTTCCTTTGCTAAGAAGTTTTTTGTTGTTATTCATTTCTGGCTCGTAATGGTGTGAAAGCTAGAAAAATAATTTCCCTGCCATCTATCCGAAGGTTTTGAAAACATGTCTAAAATAATGAACAGCGCCCTCTCTATATGGCATTTAAAAGATTTTATTTACGTTTCTTTTTCTTTTTTTTTTTTTTTTTTTTTACTATTATTTAAAAAATAAATATGATGCTACATGAAAAAATATTTTTGCTGTGTAAATGAAAAATAAATATATTTAGCATTTTGAAAGTATAATTTTGATTTTCATTTATATTCTGTACTAAAATTTCATTTAATCATTTTATCAGTAATCATTTTATCAGTAAATCATTTTATTGTAATATGACTAATATTTTGAAATTCGATTAATAAAAATTCCAAATATTTTGTTATTATTAAAAAACGAATTTTTAAAAACAGAATTTCTTCAACAATTCAATATTACAATTTACAAGTATTACCCCAAAAAGTTTTTGAAAAAAAAAAAATATATATATATTGAGTTTATTTTACTGGACTTTTGTTCTAACCATTCAAAAAATTTAAACAGATTTTATTAATGCAAAATTCTTTGAAATATTTTGAATCCTGTTTTTAAAAAGTGAATGATTAAACTGAGATTTTACGTTAAAATAAACATTAAATACTGAATAATTAAATAGTTGAAAACAATTTATATGACTTAAAAATGTTCTATTTTAACATTTATTATGACACAATACTTCAATTGTAGTTAAAGTTTGCAAATAATTAAAATAAAGTATGTTTCATAAGAAATCCTTACTTTGAACTAAACAAATATTGCCATCTATTATTAAAATAATAAATTTTTAGGAATCGTGTAACATTAAAAATAAATATATCTTTTATTTAATAAAAGAAAAGTCTTTATTTTAAAATATATGTTTAATACTACAAATTAAATATTTTATAATAAGCAATTAAAATTAAATAAAAAAAACATTTTCCAATAAATTTAAGAATTGTTCTAGTTATAAATTATTATCTTTTAATTTTTAAGGGAATTAGTTTTAAGTTTTATCGAAAATATTTACTTCAAAACAAAGATTATATAGGAATTTAAATTTTATACTTCGAGAAATGATTTTTAGAATAAAAAATTCTTATAAATATTTATTTTAAAACAAATTTTTAATCGAATTATTTTTTAAAAATATTTAATAAGCAATTCCAGAATTCATATTTAAGTTAAAGCAAATTAATAAAATTCTAATTTTTTAGTATTCGATGTAAAAGTTCTTCAAAATTTTTTAAATCATATTATGCTAAATATTTTATGGATTCTATTCTTTTCATATCTTTTTTCAAATTTTCCAGTAATAACAAATTTTTTTACCATCTCAACACTTTCACATTATTAATCAATCAATCCATTGTTACCTTACAATTACTAATGGTATACAACGAAGGTCCTGTGACCAATCAATAGCAAAAGGCCAAATAACACTTTTATTTTTCGGGCCTGTATAAGTGACGGATTATATTGCCGCCTCTTTATGATAAAACATGGGAAAAAAACAAAATCGAAAAAATTTGCTTAATATTTTATTCTTCGATTATCTTTTTTAATTTTTTTCCCATCTTTTCGAGTTAATAACCAATTTTTTTCCCCAACTCTACACTTATTCATTATTAATAAAACAATTTATTGTAGCCTTACAATTAATTTATGGTATGCAATGATGGTCCTGTAACCAATTAAGTGCAAACAGCCAAACAGCAGTTTTATTTTCCAGGCCTATATAAGGGACGAGTTATACCGCCGCTTCCGATAATGCTTCAAAACAAACGATAACGGACCCCATTGTGTTTGCCTTTTGCCGTTAACGTTCCGAAAATGCCTGCTTACGGCCTTACGTTTGCCGTGAGGTGTGTGCTTACTGGGTAGTCAAAAATCTATTTATTTTAGATTATATTTGATCTTTCTATTATTAGAGAATCGATTCACTTATATTTACCAACAGTTTGCGAAAAATTCTTACAATAAAAAATAACATCAGATTAAAAATCAAAGGCCTTTTCTAAAAATCATACTTTTAATGTTGTTCTAAATAAGTGTAATTGATTCATTCAGAAATTTTATCACTAGATTATGAAACTTTACAAATTATATATATATATATATTATCGAGAGCTTTTAGATTTAACGAACTAATGATTATTAATAAAGGTTATTTAATATGAAAATTTTTGTAATTTTCTATTTTTATTTATTTTATTATTTATAAAAATTTTATTATATTAATGATTATTTTATTACCTTCTATTATTTATAATTATTTTTTTTTTAAATATTTGCAATTGATAAAATGTGTAGCTTTATACTACTAAAATCTTTTAGTTTTAAAGCTACAATAAGTATCAAAATAACGCGCAATAAATAAGTTTTAATAAATAGGCAGAATGCATGAAATTAACTTTAAACTCGCATTTTTTAAATAATTGTTAGTTTAAATAATCTGAAAAAAAAATTGCGTTAAAATTTAAAAAAAAAAAAAACTGCTTTTTCAATTTTTTGCTTTCTTTTTTGTTATGACTCTTCTTCTTCTTCTTTTTTTTTTTTTTCTTTTTTTCTGCAATTGATTGATTTTTTTTGCAATTGATTTTTTGCAATTGATTAATTGATTGATTTTAATGATTGTAAGCTAGTTTTTCAAAAAAAACATTATTTTCTTCTCTTTTATAATATTTTTTAATATAAATTACAATTCGCAACACAAACAATGCAATATTTATTTTTCAAATTTAATAATTTAGAAAATGGTATTTTCAATCGTTGTGTTATATTGAACTAGATTTGGAAAAAAATTATCTGCAATTAATTTTTTGCCTTTTATTACCCTTTTACATTAAACCCCACTCAGAAGACAAGGAGGCCAAGTAGTCGTACTTTATTAAGGAATTTCTTGCTAGAGTTTTTAGTTACACGATTTCACTGTTGTCGTTCTGACCATAAGGGTAATTCGTGATTTTTTTTATATCACAAATTCGTGTTTGAAGTTTAACTCGTTACAAATATTTTTAATACTTTCAATTAAACACATTTTCAATTTCAAAATATCCTCATTTGTTTTTATATTTCATGCTGGATTTTATTTTTTTGCCTTATCATTTACCATTGTGTATGTAAATAAATTAGGAAAAAGTCATTCGGAAAAATATTTGTTTTAAGTGCCACATAAATTTGTAAAGGACTTTTTGAAATAGAATTAATTGCATCAATCAGGATAACTTAAAATATTATTTGAATAATACCAAAAAAAGACTAGTATAATAATGACCAATGAATACAAGTAAAACAGGATATATTAGTTAATATTTAAAAATTAATAATACTTAGCAAATTATTAATACTTAGCTAGTATTTAAAAAAAATCTCAAAACAGAGAAAAAACAATGCTTGATTTTTTCTCTCCCTAAAATTTGTAATACTAACAATAAGTATTTTCAAAAGTTCAAATGTCAAACAACAGTTTAAGAAATAACTAAAAAGTTTTCTTCAGTCTAGCATTTTTTTAGTAAAATTTTTAAACAAAATATTTAAAACAACGTGATTTTAAAAATTTTTTAATGTTTATTTTAAAATTTTTTTTTCTTAAAATATTATATACATTTTAAAAAACAAATTTTCGAGTATATTTCGATGTTATAATTATAAGACTAGAAATATTAATATTTTTTTCTTGTAATATTGAGAACAGGTAAATTAAGGAAATAAATAATTAAAAAGGTTTCTCAATTATGCATCTAAATTTATCAGCAACTTTATAATAATTCAAAACCGATTTTATTGAAAAAGTTTTCTTTCTTTATATTCCGAACTTTTTATTACAATTTCATTGCTTTCGGTCTAGCCATAAGGGTTATTTGTAATTTTTTATATTAGAAATTCGTGTTAGTAGTTAAATACTATGAAAATATTTTTAATAGCTTTAATTAAAGAAATTTTCATTTACAAAATACTTTCAATTGCTTTTATATTATTTATTTTTGTATTGGTCTTATAATCTACCATTGTGTATGCAAATGAATTATACAAAAGTCATTAGAAAGTTTTCTTTCTTTATATTCCGGTCTTTTTATTACGCTCTTATATTGAATCCAACTCAGAAGACAAGGGTGCCAAGTCGTAAGAACTTTGTTAGAACTTTTGGGAGTTGGAACGTTTAGTTGTACATTTTTATTGCTCTAGGTCTAGCCATAAAGATTATTCGGGATTTTATTTTATTACAAATTCGTGTTAGTAGTTTGACTCGATGCATCATCATTAACTCGATGCATCAAATATCAACTAGTTTTCATTGCACACATTTTTAATAACAAAATTCTCTCAATTGTTTTTCTGATTGACGCAGGATATTTTTATATTATGATATACCATTCTGTATGCAAATGAATTATGCAAAAGTAATTCAAAAGAAATTCTCTTTTTTTATAAGTCACATAAATTCGTAAAAAACTTTTTGAAGTAGAATTAATCGCATACATTAAGATAATTTAAAGTATTATTTGAATAGAAACATAATAACGCTTTTTAATAATAACAAATGAATATAAGTGAATAATATCTTTAGAATAACTTAGCTGATACTTAATGGAGAATCTCAAAACAGAAAAGAAAATTATGCTTAAATTTTTTTTCCACTCTAAAATTTGTTATTTACCATTTTATTTAAGGAGTAAGTATTTTAAAAAGGTCAAATGTCAAACAGAAGATTAAGAAATAACTCTAAAACGTTTTTCTTATTCAATTACTTTTTTAATGTTATTTCTAACAAAAAAATTTTTAATAAAGTGATTTTATAATTTTTTTAATCTGAATCTTAGCAAATTTTATTCCTAAAAATAATACATAGTTTTTCAAAAATATAAATTGTCGAATATATTTTGGTATTATAGATATAAGAGTAAAAATATCTTTTATGTCTTTAAAAACAAAGGGGGAAATTTTCGCATTTTAAAATATGAACAGAAAAATAAAAAAATAATAAAAATGTTTCTTAATTATGCATCTAAATTTATCTGCTACTTAATAATATTTCAAAAACGATTATATCGAAAAAATTTCCGTTCTTCATATTCCATGCTTTTTATTACACACTTGTATTCTACCCAACTGAAAACAAATGAAATCATGTTTCTTAATTATGCATCTAAACTAATCAACTACTTAATAAAAATTACAAAAGCGATCATATTATAAAAGCTTTCGTTCCTTCAAATTTCTGATAGAAAATTGCACAGCGGATTAAAAATAAGTATACAATTTATAGTAATTCTTATTTATATTATATATGATTTAGTTATAGTAATCTTTTTTATTTATTATGCACTAATCTCAGTTATAACTCACCAGTTTTTTAAAGAAAAATTTGCATTTTTTTTTTCTGCAAATATTTTGAAAATATTACGAGGTAGTTAAAATAAAAGTTAATAAAAACACGGCAATAATTATACTAAACATATTATGGTTGAGAATACACAAAAATTTGGAACCAAAAAAAAAATGTTCACGTTTTATTTAAAGTCGTGCAAAATTATTATAGATTTTACAAGTTCTGCAAGAAACTAATTATACTAAACATATTATGGCTAAGAATACACAAAAATTTGGAATAAATTTTTTTTTCACGTTTTATTTAAAGTTGTGCAAGACTATTATAGATTTTATTATAAGTTCTGCTGGAAACCGAAACTAATTATTTAATCCATTTATTATATGAAATAATAAATTTGTGAGAGAAAAAATTATGGCTGAAATGTATTCATAAAATATCTAGGCAAATGATTATAAGAAATCATAAAATATCTCGTTAAAAATTATCTTTGAAATCGGAAATCTAATATAATCCCAGCGTTAAACCCATCCTATTCGAACGTTCGAATCGCTTTCACCAGCAAATTATTAGGTGAAAGACATCCGATAGATGGGAGGGAAAATAAAGATTGAAGCCCGTTAGCAAAATCCGTTCGAAAGCGCGAGGTTTCAGGTTATCCCTAGGAGTAGAAACGTGACGTCAAAATGATGTCATTTTTCTCTTTCTAGCTTGTTCCAAGGCTGCGAGGTTAGGGCTCCACTGGATGAAATGTGTCTTTTCATTTTGGAGATTCGAAGTAACTCACAATGACCAGCGATTTTACCTGGGTGTAGGGCCTAATCATTGCCTAGGCCTGATAGGCATGGGCCTTGGGACAACAATTTCTGAGGCTCCTCAAAAATTATTAAAATGTCTAATGTAAGGTAGGTTAGCTCTGTGTTAGCTTAAGTACTAAATGAAAAATAATTACAGCTTACAATAAAAAATAATTCAGCTAATCAGTGACTTTTTGCAAAAAACACTGATTTCAATTGTTTGTGGTCACCAAACTATTTTTATTTTGACGTAACACTGTTTTGTTGTTTTATATTTTGCTTTAGTTTATAGACACGTAAATTTTATATTAGAAAAATAATCTTCAACTGTCTGTTTTCAAAATTTTACAATGTTTCTCTTGAATCTCACAGTTCAATAGTTTTTTTTTATTGTTAGGACTACTTTTCAGTAATTTATTTCCAAAATATTTAGTAAGGGGCCAAGAAAATGCGGTGAACCTTGGGCTTGAATTTGACTTGATCGGTCCCTGCCTGGGTGTAACAGCTTCCACCTTCAACCCGACTCCAATTACTCCAACAAACCAAACATCACCATCAGCCAGAGCAGTGACCAACAAAAAATAATTTTGGGAATGACTTTTTGGTAAATTAAGTTTTTATAAACATTAAAACAAATTACCAATTAAAAATTTAAAGAATAAATTTAATTTAAACATAATTAAGAGTTACAAATAAAAGTACAGAAATTCAAATGACATTAAGGTTAATGCAGAGCCATGCATCACCGACCAGCGCACGAGGTAAACTGCGAGTAGCGTCGGTTGCCGGTGGAAAACTGGTTTCACATGAGTCACTGCAAGTTGAAGTGAAAGTGCTTTTTTGCATCACCAAGTAAAGGTGAAATTATAGGAGCAGGGCACCGCCGCAGTACTCCCCCTCCAGTAAATACTACAAGTATTTGGGATTAAATCGAACTCTCCTGCCAGATCGTGTCGTTGTCTGCGGAGGTTCAGTTAATTGTGTGGTCGTTGGAGTTATCACAGTATGAGGAAATTTTGATGTCACAGTTCGCTCAATGTCTTTGAAGAGAAAAGCCGGTTTTAGGCGGTCAACACTGATCACTGAAGCTTTTCCAGAAATGTCCAGGCAAAAAGTTTTTTCTGAACGACTGAGTACTCTATATGGTCCATCATAAGGAGCTTGAAGGGGTTTCTTTACACTGTCACGTCTCACAAACACATGAGAGCATGATTCAAGAGTTGGTTGGACGAAAACTTTTACGTTTGTATGTGAAGAAGTTGGAATTGGTTTCAGTTCTGACATGCAGGTTCGAAATTTTTGAAGAAACTCGTGGGGATCAACAATTGAAGTTGAAGGATCGAAGAACTCCGCTGGTAGTCGTAGGAGGGTTCCATAGACGAGCTCAGCACTGGTGCATCCTAGGTTTTCTTTTACGGCAGATCGTAGTCCAAGAAGTACAATAGGAAGGGATTCAGTCCATTTTATATTGGGGTGGCATTTGAGACCTTGTTTTAGAGCTCTGTGAAAGCATTCGACGAGACCATTGCTAGAAGGATGGTACGGTGTTGTACGCACTCTAGTTGCTCCAATCATTCGAGACAGTTGAAGGAAAAGGCTACTCTCGAATTGACGGCCTTGGTCTGTTGTGATGACAGAGGGAATGCCAAACCTAGAAAACCAGTTATTGACGAGTGCTCGGGCAACTGTTTCGGCAGTAATCTCTGGGATAAGGATAGCTTCAGGCCACCTTGAGAATCTGCCAATGCATGTCAAGAGATACTGGTTTCCATCAGAAGTAGGGAGTGGTCCGACAAGGTCGATGTGTATATGGTCGAACCATCGAGATGGTAACTCGAATGGTTGTAGAGGAGACCGTGTGTATCGGGTCACTTTGTTTTTCTTACAGCTGACACAGAAGCGGGACCATTCTACAACATCTTTGGCTATGGATGGCCATACGAAGCGAGAGAGGACAAGCTTCTTCGATGCACGGATTCCAGGATGTGTCAAATTGTGAAGAGACATAAAAATACTTTTTCGAAAGTCTTTTGGTACATATGGACGAACTCTGTTATTGCTGGTGTCACAATATAAGGGGTATGGGCCGTCCAATTTCATAGGCTGCAACTTCAAAGTCATTGTCGGGTTTTCACATTCAGTGAGTAATTTCTTTAGTTCCTCATCAGTTCTTTGGGCATCAGCAATTTTAAGAAAGTCAACTGGAGGAAGGTTTATTGAGTTTAATCGTGAGAGAGTGTCGGCTACTACATTATCACTTCCATGTCGAATTTCAGTACTGAATTGGGTTATAAAATCTAATTGTCGAAGCTGGCGTGGTGAGCATGAATCTGAGTTTTTTTTAAATGCATAAATTAAGGGACGATGGTCAGTAAAAATTATGAAATTTTGAACTTCAAGATTATGACGGAAATGTTTTATAGCTGCATAAATGGCAAGTAATTCGTGATCATAGGTACTGTATTTTTTTCAGTTAGTGAAAGCTTGCGGGAAAAGAAACCGAGGGGTTTTGGTCCATTAGGAGTATCAGTATTTAAAACAGCGCCAATAGAGGTATCGGAAGCATCTACCATTAAAGAAAGTTGTTGATTTGGTGTTTGGTAACTAAGAATAGCAAAATTAGCCAATTCTTGTTTGCATTTTTCAAATGCTGAAATTGCTGTGTCTGTCCACTGGATTAAACGTTTGTCGTTTTTCTTAGAATCTTTCAAATATTAAGTTAGAGGAGCTTGTGTGGCTGCGGAATTTTTTAAAAAACGGCGATAAAAATTTTTCATAGCTAAAAAACGTTTAAGTTGGGCAACAGTCTCAGGTTTAGGGAAATCAACTATGGCTTGTACTTTTTCAGGTAAAGGTTGAATACCATCTGAAGAAATAAGACAACCAAGAAATTTAACGGATGATTTTCCTAACACGCACTTCGATGGGTTAAGTTTAAGGCCGTACTGAGAAAAACGGGTAAATATTTCTTGTAGATGTTGGATGTGTTCGTCTTCATTAGCTGAAGCTACAAACACATCATCAAAGTATGGTATGCAGAAGTCTAAGCCCGTTAAAACTTGGTGCATAAGCCTTTGGAAAGTTTGACCAGAGTTTTTTAAACCGAAAGGCATGTAAACGTATTCGAATAGTCCGAATGGAGTGGTGACTGATGTTTTGGGAATATCCGGAGAATTCACCGGAATTTGATGATACGCCCTCGTGAGATCGACAGTTGAAAAAATGTTCTTACCGTAAAATAATTTAGTGCAGTCCTGAATATGTGGGACTGGGTATCTGTCAGGAACTGTTATGGAATTAAATTTTCTGTAATCTCCGCAAGGACGCCAATTACCATTCGATTTTTTAATTACATGTAATGGGCTGGCCCAAGGGCTTTTTGACGGTCTTATAATCCCTTGAGATAAAAGAAAATCGAATTCTTCCTTGGTCGCCTTCATAATTTCAGGTGATAAACGCCATGATTTTGAAAATACAGGCGGTCCTGTAGTTTCTAAAAAATGGTAAACGGTCGAAGGAGTAGGCGTAGGATTTGCATGTGATGGGTTTGTCAGTTCCGGAAAGCGTGACAATACCCTATCAAATTTTGAGTCTCCTAAATGAATATTTAAACTACTTGGGAAATTAATATTATCGATCTTTCCACGTGATGTTAGTTTAGTTAGATTATCGATTAATCGGCTATTTTTTACATCAACTAATAAATCGAAATGTTTCAGAAAATTGACACCAATAATTGGCTGCTTAACATCGGCAACAACAAAACGCCAAGTGAATGGCCTACGAAGGTTAAAATCTAAAGTTAAAATTTTTGTTCCGTATGTTAAAATTTTAGTACCGTTTGCTGCGAATAATACTAAATCATCAGAAACTTTAGTATCAGATGCATAACGCTTTGGCAAGACTGACAAATCAGCGCAAGTATCAATAAGCAAATTAAGGATACTTTTTTGATCGGCCAATAAAATACGATTAATATGGCGATCGGTATGGCCTTCGTGCGATCGCCTGTTTAGTTTTCCGAGTAGCTGCATGGAGAATTACATTTTTTAGAGCGATTACCGAAATTTGTATGATAAAAACAATATCCGTTTTCAGGTTCTTTATATTTTCTGCGAGTTCTAGAATTGCTGCGATGTTGAGAAGTCTTTTTTTCTCTGTTCGGATTTCGAGACTGTCTCATATAAGAAGTGAGTTCACTTACTTGTTTAGTGAGTTGAGCGACTTGCAATTCGAGTGTAGACGTTTTATCAGTGGTGACCGTGTTTACGTGTTGATGCGAGGAGAGATCATTAATTTTGTCAGCGACTGAAGCTAGCTGGTCTAATTCATCATTGAGAGCTGCCAAAATATTGCATTGTTAGGGAGTCTACCAAGCCACAAAGATTTTAAGAGAGGAGTGCCCACGTTATCACGTACGAGTGCTCGCATTCGTGTTAATAATTGGGAAGGTCGCTGGTCACCTAATTCCAGCCCTTAAAGAAGAGTCCGGATTTTTGATTCCTCACTCTCGGAATGCAGATCAATTAATCGTTTTTTGATAGCTTCGTACTTCTCAGTGTTAGGAGGTTTTAAAACAATATCGCTAATGGAACTTAAAACATCAGAGTCGACAGCTGAAAGTACGTAGTTAAATTTAGTATCATCGGCGGAAATTTTAGCTAAAGTGAATTGTGCTTCTAGCCGGACAAACCACAAGGCGGGATTTGATTTCCAAAACGGAGGTGGTTTAACTGCCACGTGAGCAATTTGATTTTCGTCTAACGTTTCGTTAGGCATTGCGGAATGCTTAAAAAAATTAAAAGAAAATTCTCAAATAAGTCGTTAATTTAGTTAACAAGTATGATTAAGGATTAATATCAAAAATAATGTAAATATTAATGCACGCGAACATTGATATAAAAAAATCTGCCATGATTAATTAGAAGTAAAAATAACAATTAAAATTAGACGATAACGAGAAATAAAAATGCCACACAAGAAAATAAAAATTACCGCGTGATACTCCTAGTGGAAACCAATTTAAAAATAGACTTACTGAAATTGTTGGATATGATATCCTAAGTTGATGTTGAACGCGTGTTCGAAAAAAAAGGGTCACCAATTTGGTAAATTAATTTTTTATAAACATTAAAACAAATTACGAATTAAAAATTTTAAGAATAAATTTAATTTAAACATTATTAAGAGTTACAAATAAAAGTACAGAAATTCAAATGAAATTAAGGTTAATGCAGAGCCATGCATTACCGACCAGCGCACGAGGTAAACTGCGAGTAGCGTCGGTTGCTGGTAGAAAACTGGTTTCACATGGTTCACTGCAAGTTGAATTGAAAGTGCTTTTTTGTATCACCAAGTAAAGGTGAAATTATGGGAGCAAGGCACCGCCGCAACTTTAAAAATGACACGATAATCACACTAGTTCTAATATTTAATAATGTGACTTTTTATGACTTGGAAAAATGATGTATAATATGATATCTTACTAAAATGACAAATAATGATGAGTAAGTAAAACATTATGAATTGCTTAAATAAGATCCGGCAATAACTGCTATAAATTTCGATTTAAAAGAAAAAAAACTGAAATTCAAGACTAAAAATGGTAAACAAATTACATAGTAAAGATTTTTTTTCTTCTTTTGCATGATGTAGAATCCTTCTTTCTTGATACGTCAGGAGAAATATACATTTTCTTCAAACTTTTTCTTTTTTTAAATATATGTAGGGGTTTGTACAGCATAAGTTGAAATAACGACGATGATATAACATTGAAACTTAACATTTAATAGAAATAAAAGGAAATAGATATTTAACAGTGAGTGACATGATACGGGAGGGCTGCCTTCACGCAGTGGTCTCCAAATCGCATGTGAATAAGAAATTAAAATGTTCTATTCATAAAGTTCAGAGTTAATTATAAATGCGGGAGTTTCCCATCGGGACTTCCCCGTCAGGTCTCGTTGGCGCCTCTCAATGACAAAAAGGATGATGCAATGCTCTGAAGTATTATATGGGATGACGCAATGTTCGCAGCTATTACACTATGACAATGAAACTCTACAGAATTCGGCCATCCTGCAGCAAAATGTCCGCATTTTATTGGAACAGCTTCAGACACAGTTACCTGAAAAAAAGAAAAAAAAACGAGAAAGCAAAGTACAAAAATATAAAAACATTTTTTTAATTTAATGACCACGGTTTTATGTGGTCAGCTGAAGATGAAATGTTTATAGGTCCATCATGATTCCCCACTTTTAGCACATCGTATCGGTCATTCTTCTTCACTTTTGTGATTTTGTATGGACCGAAGAACTTTGGCCTTAATTTGAGACCAGATCCAAACTGAGTTCTTTGGATTGCGACTAAGTCTCCTTTCGATATTCATTGGCTTTCTTTCTTCTTTTATTGTATTGCCTGCGGTTCTCTTCTTGGATCTTCAAAATATTCTTTTTAGCTTCTTCTCGAATGTTCTCTCTATCTTGGATAAAGGATTCTACGTACTCTTCCTCCAACATTTGCAGAATTTGTAAGTCCTCTTTTCTTTTCATTTTCACTCCGGTTAAAAGTTGAAAGGGTGTTCTCTGAGTGCTTCGAGAAACTGTAGAATTAATGGTACGCTGTACTGCTGGAACAAATTTGTACCACTTAGTAGGATCTTCTATCGCAAGTTTTGCTAGTATCGGTATAAGGATCTTATGCATTACTTCCACTTGTCCGTTACCACGAGGAATGCCTGTTGTTATTTTCACATGTTCGATACCTTCATCTTGGCAATAAGTCTCAAAATCTGTTGATGTAAACGCTGTACCTCTGTCAGTAATTATTCGTGAAGGATTTCCAAAAGTTGTTTGTTGAGCTTTTAACTTATCAATTGCATCTTGAGTCGACGTTGATTTGGTTGGGTAGAACCAAACAAACTTGGTAAACGCATCTACCACTGTGAAAATATGTTTATAGTTTTTATTAGTTGAAGGCATGGGACCAATGAAATGGATATGGTAAGTATCTAAGGGAATATTATTCTTAGGAATCGGTTTCAAAAACCCTTCTCTTTTTCCTGCCTTCCTATTAACTAATATACATTCTACACAATTATTTACAACATTTTCAACACATTTCTTCATATCTGGAAAATAATAGTTTTGCTTAAGTACATCAAGAGTTTTACCTATACCAAAATGACCATTAGAATGTGTAGATTTGATAACGTCAGTTTGCATTTGTTGTGGAACCACTAACAAGTAATTATCATTTTCAAGTTTATATAAAACATTATTTTTTACCACAAAATCGTCTACTGATTTATTTTTCAAAAGTTGTTTAATGGAGTTAATATATTCATCATTTACCTGGTTAGTAACAATTTTAGAGGTTAGTTCGTCATAAGTAATATGCATAATAGGATATCTACTTAAACAATCAACGTGTTTCATTTGCTTACCTGGGCGATGTACAATTTCATAGTCAAAGTCTTCCAAAAATAAAGCCCACCTTGCAATTTTAGGAGTTAATTGTTTTTTACTCATAGTCTTTTGGAAAGCTGAACAGTCTGTTACAAGTTTAAATTTATTTCCCTCCAAATAATTTCGAAATTTTTTCAAAGCCTCAATTATAGCCAATACTTCAAGTTCATAACTTGAATAATTCTCCTCTTGAGGAGTCGTTTTTTTACTCATATAGTGTATTGGGTGTAATTTGTTATCATCAGATTGTTGAAAAAGAATCGCACCATATCCAAATTTACTTGCATCGGTATGCAATTCAAGCTGTGCTCCTTGTTTAAAAATGTGTAGTACTGGGTTTTCAGAAAGTTTTTGTTTTAAAGTTTGAAACGCTGTTTGTTGTTCTGGGCCAAAATAAAATACACTGTTATCCCGAAGTAAATCACTTAATGGTTTAGCAATTAAAGCATAGTTAAGAATAAACTTCCTAAAATATCCGGTTAATCCAAGAAAGCTCTGCACCTGTTTAGTAGATTTAGGTACAGGAAAATTTTGAACAGCTAATGTTTTTTCGGAAGAGGGTTTGATGGTACCGTTCTCAATAATATAGCCCAAAAAGTTGACTTTAGACATCAAAAATTGGCATTTCTTTAAATTAAGTTCCAGTCCATATTCGGATGCAGTTTGTAATACTCTTGTTAACCTGTTCAGTGCGTCTATTTCACTTTCTGCGGGTATAAAAATATCTTCCATGAAGATGACAACAACACCTTCTCTAAGAAGATCACGAAACGCATAGTTAATGTACCTCTGGAATGTACTAGGGCTATTACACAACCCAAATGGCACTTTATTAAACTCATATTGCCCATCAGGTGTTACAAATGAGGTATACTTTTTACTATCCTCGTCCACGTCTATATGGAAAAACCCATTTCAGAGATCAATTTTGCTACAAATTTTAGAACCCTGTAATTGGTCTAACACATCTTCAATAAGAGGTAAGGGGTATCTATCTTTAATTGCTTTTGAATTTAACTTTCGGTAATCTATGCATAATCTTAAGCTATTGTCTTTCTTTTTGCAAAGAACTATTGGGGAACAATAATCAGAACAACTCTCTCTAATTATGTCTGTTTTTAACCATTCAGATATCTGATCATTTACTTTTTGTTTCTCAGAAAAAGATAAACGTCTAACTCTTTGGCAAACTGGAATTTCATCTTTTAAAATAATTTTCATGCTGAACTTAGTGTCTTTAATTTTGTTTGGTTTGTAATTATTAATCAACACTGACAATTCATTTCTAATATGAGAGTCATTAATATGTGATAAATCAAGTTCATTACTAAACACATTGTTGATATTAAATAAAAAACATTCACAGGAGCAAAAGTCATTAATATTGAAATAATGGTAAAGACACTTTCGATTTTATGAATCTGTGGTGAACCGTGCTTCTCGCCAGATGGCGATACAAAAAAAATTTCTTGTGTATCATTCCTTTTACCAGATGGCGATAGAAGAAACTTACAAACTTTTTGTAATTCTGCAACTGGCAACACAAGACTGAACTCTTCTTATAACTTGCAACCGCTGGCTAGTCAACCAGTCGTATTTATTCTCCCGTCCAGTGTGGACGTACTCTTCAATATTTCGCAGCACCTTGCTGCTTTTCACTAATTCGCCAATGTCGGACTTACCCTACTCGACTATCTTTAACAATTTTATTTTATTCTAGAATCATGTTACCTTTTTTAACTAACTTAATCTTTACTTTATTTATCATTTTTTATAATAAACTGTGATATTAAATTTTAATGTTAACTTTCTTTCTTGTTTAATAATTGAGTTAGCTTAACACCACAGATTGGTGACATACTAAATGAAATCTAAAAGCAACCTTCAATATCTTTCTTCATCGGAGATTCTTTTAAAATTATTACTTTAAAATGATTACTATTCAAAATTTCTACTTACGATTAATAAAATCATTTATTTCTTTTAACGAAATAACATTTTTTTTAAAAACAAAAATCGCGCATTATCAATGGATATACCACGTGCAACAGGTGCTGAGCTGATTGGGTATGTAGTTTATTTTATGTTTCCCATTTGTTCTATATTTGTTTTTCTCTTGCACTCAAATTACGCGAATCTTTATTATTTCCTTAATGTAATTACGTTATTGTATATATATATAATTTTTTTTTGGAAATGTTTTAATGTAAGCGCGTGCGCTTAAACAAATCGTCGAAAATATTTTTTCTTTCTTTACTGTTTTATTCTTGATTATATTATATTTGACTCATTATGGCTACGACTCCTCCTACATCCACCGCCGAAGCAAAAATTTCGCATGTTAGTTTTAAACCACCTCCATTTTGGAAACCCAATCCTACGCTTTGGTTTATCAGATTAGAAGCGCAGTTTAATCTTGCAAAAATAACTGCTGAATAAACTAAATTTAATCACGGCACTTGGGGGGGGGGGGTGTACTGTGGTGAACCGTGCTTTTCGCCAGATGGCGATACAAGAAACTTCCCTTGTGTATAATTCCTTTCACCAGATGGCGATAGAAGGAACTTACAAACTTTTTGTAATTCTGCAACTGGCAACACAAGACTGAACTCTTCTCATAACTTGCAACCGCTGGCTAGTCAACCAGTCGTATTTATTCTCCCGTACAGTGTGGACGTACTCTTCAACATTCCGCAGCACCTTGCTGCTTTTCACTAATTCGCCAATGTCGGACTTACCCTACTCGACTATCTTTAATAATTTTATTTTATTCTAGTATCATGTTACCTTTTTTTAACTAACTTAATCTTTAATTTATTTATCATTTTTTATAATAAACTATGATGTTAAATTTAAATGTTAACTTTCTTTCTTGTTTAATAATTGAGTTAGCTTAACACCACAAATCTTTTTGAATTTCTCAAGAAATGCTGAAAGAATTGTTTTATAACTTTAAAGGTGTTTAGGTTACGCGATTTCTCATGCTTATCAATAGCGTTTAAAGCTTTCAAAGGTTTGAAGGATAGTTAATAAACTATTAACGGAAAAGAAATGTTTTGAACACTCTTTGCCAAAAAATCGAGCAACAGACTTGTAACTTATATCAATTGCTTTGGTTATTATAAGCTTTAACTGTATAAAATGTCGTATACCTAGCTTAAATATTCATGAAAATATAAACATTTTAATTAAAAATTATTATTTTGCTTTACTTTAACAGTAACAATAGTGAGTAAAATTATTCAAAATTTTTGGAACAAATTTTAATTTATAAACAAAGCATCATTTTAAAATTTTAACAATATTCGTTAAAAATTTCTCAAGATATTAGCATTAAAAGTTGTCCTTATATACTGTGAATGCGCGGAAAACATTAAAAAATTTTCTTCATAATTTTGTTCTAAATCGTGTTTTGTAAATTATGCGGAAAACAAATCTGATTTGAATATCTTAAAAATTTAAAAACTTTCTTGCAATTTTCTTAGTTATTTCGTTTGAAGAGTATCTTAAATATTTAATAAGTTTCTCGCCATTTTCTCAGTTGTTTCTAATTGAAAAAAGTTGTGATTGATAAGGAGAAAATTTCAATGTGTCTGTGAAATATTGAAACACGTGAAATACTATCACATCAATTATTGTGTTTAACGTAGAGAATTACTTTTTGAATTTTCAAGGTATTCAAATCGGACTTCTTTTATTAGTTATCAAGGAAAAAAAGTACTTCATGAATGAAAGGAATACTTTAAACGCTCATATCTTACGGATTTTTTCAAATTTCAAAATATTTTTATTATTAATAAAAAATTATCCCAATTTTTTTCTTTTAATTTTATTGAACATTGTTATAGTAAGAGTAAGAAAAGCATAAGGCAAAAAAAAAAAAAAAAAAATTAGGTTTTTACAAAAATGTCTACATCTCCATGAATTATGCAAAATTTTATGCCTTTATTACATATAATAACTAAAAGTAATCGATGCAAATTTATTTTCTTTAATAGAGAATTCAATAACATTCTTTTTTGTTTTAATTTATTGATAGTCCTTCAAACTTCTTATCCTTCAAACTACTTACTATATTATTGACTATATACAGGGTGATTCAAAAAAGATGGGCAAAATTTTAGGAAGTGATAGTACACACCCAAACAAACAATTTTTATCAAAGGATGCGTGGTCGAAAACAAAACGCAAAGGTGCTGGCGCATTTGGAAAGTTTGATGCAAACGATGCATTTAGTTCCAGCAGAACGCAGCACCAGCTCATTACGTACGAGAAGTGCGAAACTATCTGGACGTAACCTTTCCAAACCAATGGATTGGTCGAGGTGATCCTATTGCTTGGCTACCGTGCTCGCCAGATCTTTCATGTCTCGATTTCTTTTTGTGGGGACAGCTGAAGGCTCTAATGTATGAGACTCCCATTGAATCTGCTGAAGAACTTGTCGCCAAGCTTTCGGCCGCTGCAGGGAAAGTTCGTGATATACCTGGTGTGTTTCAGAATGTTCGCCTACAGTGGCGTGCCAACTTATTTTTGACTGGAGGGAGGGCGAGCCAATGCTAAGTCAGAAATTTTGTCCGATCTAGCATTTTAAAATAAGTTGTATTATTTTAATATTGCAATTTATCTAATTGTAATTATTTATAATTATTTCCATTGTTTATGACGACTACTACATTCACACCAACAAATTGGTTAACAAAAAATGATTTATCAATCGGAAATAAATTTTAAAAAAGTGCATTAAAATTTAAAAAATTTAATTAATTAATTTTGTAATTTCACTCCTTTAAATTATTAATGCTGAGCAAGACATTTTATAGATACACATTAATCATAATGACATAAAATGGTTTTTCGATTCTCAAAAACATATTGAATTAAGAGTAATTTGTGTTTTACATTTTGATTCTTTGCATAGATTTTAATTTAATCATGAATATAAATTTTTCGTATACAAAAAAGGTGAATTAATTTTATCATATTAATTTAATTTTAATGATAAAGCACAAGGTATAAAAAAATTACAACAAATGAAGGACGTAAAAGAGATTAATTTCTCAAATTGAATCTTATTTTAAAATTACTTTGAATTTTAACAAATCTTCTGATTTTTCAGATTTATTTCAAGGTAAAAATTGTAAATATATTCAAAGAAAATATACAAGTTAAAACATATAAATATGCAGTAATTCAGTGAAGTAGAATTAACTTTATCATATTAACTAAATCTTCATGGTAAAGGGATGAAAAAATTAAAACATATGAAGGAATTTTCATTAATTATAATTATAAAATTGTAACCAAAATTTTATTGCATATTTGAGGTTACATGGTTATTATTTTTTTAAATCTGAACAATGTAATATTATTTTTCGAATTATAGCTATTCAAAACAAAATTGGATAGCGAATAAAACTAATTAAAATTTTAAAAAATCTTTTGAAAAACCTAATGATATTGGGAAATTATGTTATATACTTTTAAAATATTAAAAAAAAATTCAAATATAAATTGAATGAAATATATTTAAAGAATTTAAATTATTCTAGCAAAATATAGAGAAAACAATTAACAAAAATATATTTAAAGAATTTAAATTATTCTAACAAAATATAGAGAAAACAATTAACAAAAATATCATTAACGTAAACAACGTAAAAGCTAAAATCCGATAAAAATGAAATCTAAAAAAATATTTACAATTAAAAAAAAATCTGAAAAATTTGTTGTACTTTTAAAATTTATTACATAGTTTTTATGAAGACTTATTATTTTATTAATGAGAATTAAGAGTTACGGATAGCAAAATTAATCACAAAAACAAACAAAAAGTCCCATTTAGCTTAAAAATGTTTGAAAAATAACAATGACTGAGGAATAAAAATTAAAAAATTGAAAATCCGAAGAAAATAATGTTATTAAAAATAACTAAAAAAAAATCAAAGTAAACTACGAAATTTGAAAATTAAAATGTGAGGAAAATGCATTTCTATAATACCTGACTAAATATAAAAAGTAAGTAAAGTGAGACAAAAATCGTAATTACTACGACAAGTATACTGACAAAAAATGCATTAAATTATGTCTGACGCACCAAAAAAGGAATGAATTAAAAGATTACTGAGCAACCTTAGAATCGTCAGCCCTGTTAATAACTAAAATTTATAAATCGCAAACATGAAAAAACTTTGACTAAATTGTTGGGACCATTTTTTTTCTCCAGATTGCGGCTCTTGACTCTTAATATCGTCTACAATTACACTGCTCTAATTAATTCGCATACTTAAAGTTAGGCTCTCGAACCATTCAAGTTGAGTCCTGTGAAAATCCGATTGTTTGATCTAAGAATGTTCGCTTTGTTTATTTATCTGTGCTCAATACATTGTTCGATTTTGCTATAAAATAGAAAGCTTTAGCCTCTTGCTCGTTCACGTACATAAATAATGCGAATCGAGATTATTTGAAGTACCTGCACTGCACAGAATCACAAATTAAAAGCGCGTTAGCGAGCGAGATATTACGCGAAAGAGCTCAACCTCTAACTATTACAACTAACTTTATACAACCTCTAACAACCACTAACTATAACTAATGCTTGAATGAAATAATAATTTGTGTTTGGCACGGTTTAGCCGCTTCTGTACATGTTCCGTAAATTTTCACATTTAACTGACCAATTAGAATGTGAAAATTCTTCTATCTTTGTTTTTATCACTTTTAGTAAAAAAATGCGATGTAAAAGAAAAACTAACTACAAATTACTACTAAATGGATATTCAATTATTTCAATAACTTTTTATATAATTGAACAATGTTTCAAACTTTTTTTTAAGAAATGGTTGTCAATGTCGGCTATGGATTTTTGTTCGCTCCTTCAAAGAGAACTATTGTTACAATTAATAATTTTAGTTAAGATTCCTCAAAATTGTCAGGAAATCGCATGAACAATTGGAACTATAGGCGAGGATTTTCATTTTGAGCGATGCAGAAAACTAATTATTAGAACAAAAATTTACACTGAATGTATTAGTTATAAAATCGACGATGACTGTGATTTTTTTTTTAGAAAATAAAGGTTGATTTTTATTTATGAATCAAAATAAACTTGTTTAAAAGCAAAAAGAATTCAAAATATTATTTTACAATTAAAAAATAAAAAAAATCCTTAATATAAATTAATAACAAAATCTATACACTATAAACAGTAAACGGTATGATCATGACCTAATCCGCTATATAAATGAATTGGATATACGAACATAATAAAAACATTTACTATACTTACATACTATATGTACTATACTATACAGTACATAAATACATAATTATTAAAGCATTAAATACTTTAATGAAATGAAACATTTGCTTACCTCCTTCGAAATTTATTATACGTTTTATTGTTATTCAACGAGAAGCTTCATTCAGAATTGGAATTATTGATGGATGACACGATTCAGGTTAAAAAGAACTGTTTCAAATAATTCATCAAACTGATTAAAAAAACAACCAAATAATTTAAAACAATTAAACAAAATAATAAAAAAATTATGCTTTAATTTAAAATTGATAACCTAAATAATGTAATTAAAAGAGCTAAAAAAGAAAATTCAACAGAGAGCGTTAAAAGTCTCATCACAAAATGACCAGAGAAAAATGTCAACAATAATCTTCCCCTGTTTCGATCCCTTAAAAGCCTAAACTATCTGTTTTCTCAGAAAATCTAGATAATTGCTTGTTTGAGACAATTTATGAAGAGATATCCAAATAAGATATGGTTCTTTGGATATCTGACACTTTAAAAAGAGTACAAAGGAGCAAAGGGCCATAAAAATGAAAATTAAAGAAGCAAAAGTACTTTTTCCATTAGTGCAACATGAGCTGTTTTTGAGGAGTCAAATAACTGTCTTTGTGGGGGGTTTGGCCACCAGAATTATATGCCAAGGTGGGTGGAAAGGAAATTGTTGAATATCAAGGGATTCTTTAAAACCAATTTTCATCAGTGGAGGATGCCTTTTATTACTCTTTTCAGGGAAGGGTAAAAGAGATGAAATTATTTTAGTTTTCCAAACATTTGATATATTTTATATGCAATGCGTTTTTTGAGAAGTATTTTGTTTTTAAAATTGTTTTTTTTTTCCGTTTAATTGCGCATATAGAAAGTTATCATATGTAAAAAAAAAATCTTTGTCTTAAGAAAAAAAAAACAGTTTATTTTTTTCTCTAAAATTACCAATTAAACTGAATTTTATTTTAACGAATGTCTAAATTTCAGAAGAAAAAGACATTATTCACCCTTCAATAAAATTTCAGAGGAAAATAAAATTTTTGATTTCGAAAATTGCTTCGAAAGTAGAAACAAATGGTACTTTTTTTCTAAAATTACCAATTAATTACTTTATTTTCACGAATGGCTAATTTCAGAAGGGGCGAAGCACATTATTCGCCCCTCAATTAAATTATATTCATTTATTAAATCACCTCTTCAATTTAGTTGGAAAAAAAATTTTTTTCCTCTAAGTTCACTAATTTAATTTGACTTCATTTTTGTGAAGATCTAAATTTCAAAAGGGGCGAAACACATTATTCGCACCCTCAATTAAATTAAATTAATTTATTAATCTGCCCCCTCAATTTAGTTCGAAATAAAAGGCTTTTTTTCCTCTAAGTTTACTAATTTAAATTGACTTCATTTTCGCGAATGTTTAAATTTCAGAAGGGGCGAACGGTCTGCACTTGCAAGCTTAGTAATAATGTCAACAAAATTTGTGTTAAAAAGGTAAATAAATACGAACCTAACGCCTTATTTTTACTCTTATTTCTGCGAACAAAAAAGTATGTATAATTTTATTTTTCCTGAACTGAAGTAAAACGTAAGAGTTCTATTATTTTATGTATGCATATTAAACTCTTCTCTTGTATGTAAAGCATATTTGATTATTTTTATATCTTCATCAAAGTTGTTTGCGTTATGTTTTGAACTAAAGCTATTATCGAATATAAATTTTTCTTAAAAGAACACTTACTCATTTTAACTACATTACATTACAACAGTACATAAAAAGTAACTTACTCATTTCAAAAGTACACATTTTGTTATCTTTATTATTGTACATTTATAAATTATGCTTATTTTTTATTGATATGCTTACTGATAATCTATTTTAGTTCTTAGGTTGATAAAATTTTAATCCCCTTGATGATTCTTGGTTTTTAATAGATATTATTCATTTTAATTGTTAATAATGTATAACTTTTTAACTCTATATCTTGTTACATTTAACTGTTGCTGACATTTAATGCTACAAAATGCACAAAATTTTTACCCTTTAAACTAAAAAATAACTTTTTTCATTGTTTTTTTATTTTTTTTTATTTTTACTATTTATTTTTATAGAAAAGTTGGTTTTGTATAAAGATATATTTATTGAAATCCTATCATAAAACATGTTTAACAATTTTAGAAATACAATTACTGAATTTTTAAACTTATATATTCATTAAAAATATGGGATTATTTCAGTATCGTGATTTGTCATGCCAACTACAATTGCTAAGGTGCCAAATAGCTTTTAAACTTGCAAATTTTTGTAAAAAAAAAACGTGTAGATGTTTGCTCGGTGGTGGCTACGAGTTATACCTTTTGAGTTGCTCCCTTTCTGTGATGTTTTTGTTTCTCATGGGCCGCTGCCCAGAAGTTGCCAAGACTTGGCAATCATTCTGCCACAAATCACGATACGGAAATCTCCCAAAAAATATTGGCTTTGTGTTAAAATTTCTTCGATTGTTTTTTTATTTTTTTAATAATTTTTACTAAAAGAGTTGGTATTAAAATTTTTTATAACTATAGTAATAATTTAGTTGAACTTGAATATATGAATTATTTTGACATCGTGGTTTGTAAAATTAATTTAAAATTATGAGCGAGAACTATGAAAAGTGTGAGAAATTTCTCTGTTTTATGTCGTTAAATAAACAGATCGTAAAAGTCTGTTCGTCTATCAAATATTTATGTAGGCATTGAGCTTTTTTTTTTCTCTATTGAGTTCATTGGATTCACCTAATGAAAAAAAACATATATATTTTAAGTGAATTATCTTAATCTATGCATATGTTATAAAAAAGTAGTTAAAGTATCTGATAAGTAAAGAGAATTTCAGTTATGTAATTATAATTTCGATGATATATATTACAAAACAATTAGATTGAAAGATGTAATTATACCCTTTGGCAACTTGGTTCAACTATTAAAGTTTTTTGACAGTGAAATGTTTTTGTAAACTTATTTTATTTCAGACATAACTGCTGTTTATGGATGTAACTTCACATAATTTAGGAAGTCAAATGCTTACAAGCTTGGTAATTTATGCTTTTGTGATGGTGTAATTAAAAATTGCCATACACTCTAGCAGAAATTTGTTGGCTTGTTTTAAAACATCTAGGAGTGATTGAAGACCAGGATACAATTATTGCCTGTTTCTGAAGTTGAATAGACTGTCTTTTATTGTTAGGTAAAAGTGCTTATAATTGATTCAAATAATTATTTAAATTTTTTAATTAAATCCTAATTAATAAAAACTAATTGCAGATTTACAATTAGTTTTTATTAATTAGGATTTATAGGTTTACTTATTGGGTTATATTAAATTAATTGTATTTAGTTGATGGCTTGTTTTATATATGTATCAAAAACTTTAAAAATACTGTGATCAAATTTTAAATTGCCTTATTACATCTAGTATGCACAATTTATGTATTGTATTCTCACTTACGAAGAGCATACTAATTTCCATAAATAAGTGCTGTTAAGTATGAGTACTTAAAACAAATCTTAGATAATATACCAAAAGTATTTCTCAGTAGACATTTTTTTTTATCCAGATTTCATTATTTATGTTACCAATTGGTAAAATTATAAAAGAAAAATAATCTTTTTCTTTTCTGAATAATGATTAGTAGTATTGAATTATAGTATTTACATAATTAAGAGTTATTCATAGAGTTTAAATGTTATAACGTAGCATTGAAAATTTACATTAAAGAAATAGTTTGAAATATATAACTTTGATTTATATTTTAAAGTGTTTAACTTGGAATGAACTGAGAGTTTTTTAAAACATTAACATCATATTTTCTAGTTATTAAACAGTTTCTGTAACAGAGCGTGATAGTAATAATTATACTTATGCAACTTATAGAGAATGAACGTTCACTGATCTAGCATGGATTAAAGAAATATGAATTCTTACACAAACGAAAAGTTTTATCTAGTGGGTGTCTTTGAAGTTGGTCATAATGACCATTTTTTAAAAATAAACATACATTATGGCTTGTCCATTGAGGACACCTTATATGTAGTACAGGAGTATAGAAAAGTTAGAAATTTCTAGAAGTCAGTATATTATGTTAGGGAAATGTAACAAAACTGCATTTTGTTTTTCCAATTTTTTAATTTTTTTTTTCCCAATTTTATTTTTATATTAATTTTCATATGTTTTTCATAGTTATTTTCTATTATTTTTAATTTATTATCTAAAAAATTAAAGTGGTCTAAAGTTTTTTTTTATTTAAAAAAGAAGCCAGAAGCACTGATAGCAACTTTGAGGAATAAACTATAATGTGGAAGTATATTTTTACTGAATTAAGTTCGAGCTTTTTTGTTCAATTTATAATAGTATTCATTTGAAAATAAAGTGCTTTGAATGATGTTAAAGGATAATTTAAAGTTGTTTTTTTTTCCAAATTTATTCCTCTTGAAGTTTACATCTGCTGAAAGAGGAACAGGTTAACTTAATGTGATAAAAATAGGTATCTAAAATACAGGAGATAACCTAAAACATGCTGATTAGCTTATACTCATGAATGTCATTCTTAAGAGTAAGAATTTGTTAATTAAACAATTTCATACTCAACTAACATATATCTCACATTTACTTTTGGCTAATGTAGGATTCAGTGTTACGATTTAATCTCATTAATACGACATTGCATGCATTTATTAAAGTGATTAACAACAAGTCTTTTTTAAAGTGATTAACAACAATTAATTCAAAAGTACACTCAACAACAAACAGCATTGCATAGATAATTATATTATTATTTGTAATTGAGTTGTTAAAAAATATTGTTTTTGTACATATAAAATGTGCTATGGGAAATGATTATTCACAGGTCTTGCAAAATAGTTAAATATTTTACAAAGCCTTTCTACCTTAGAATACGCATCAGTAATTTTTGAAGTTAAAATATTAAAATTGTCAATTATTTGAAATATGTTACATTTCATTTTTAAGACTATGCATTAACCAATATGAAACTAAAAATTAATTCAACTCACAAAATAAAGGTTCTTTCTAATTTATTTTATAAATAAATGTTATTTTTTTCTCTTTTATTATCATCATTAAATTCATTTATGATTATTTTTAAACACCTTAGAACTAAAACTGTATTAATTATGAAAATATATTTCATTAACATAACAAATGTTATTAGATATCTGTATGATTTTGTTTAAATCTTAGTTGTTTTTCTTTTGTTGGATCACATTGAAAATTTCTGCAATCACTATTGTTTTCGTAAATATTTCTCGAATTTATATTTTTATTTTATTATTCAAGCAATAATTATATTTTCAAATAAATTTAAAACATCGATGATTTAAAATAAACGGAAACTAATCATGGAGATCTTAAATAAGCTTTATTACGCGAAATGCGAAATATGCTTGTAGCTTTCTTTTCTTGTTTATTCACTGTGCAAAAAAATCTGATTGGACAAAAATATTTTGACGTCATTGCTGATTGTAGGGAGAAACAGGTAACAAAATCCCCGTCTTAAGTCAGGGTCAGGGATCCTAAAGCGGGATCCTAAAGGAATACTCTAGACTCCATGGTCAGGGTACATTTAAGATACGACGTAGGTGTTACACTTGAATAGCCATATAAGACGAGTGGCGTAAGTTCCCGAACTTAAGACCGTCGTATACGTCGAGTGGTGTGTCTAAAGACTGTTGCAGTTGAATTCCAGCCTAAAGCAAGTATAGTTGAAAGATTTAATTGTACTTTAAAAACTAAAATGTGGAAATATTTTACAGAATTTAACACGAAAAAATATATTGATGTCATTTCTAAATTAATCCATAGTTATAATCAAACAAGGCATAAAAATGGAACATAATCTACAGAATTTAACACGAAAAAATATATTGATGTCATTTCTAAATTAATCCATAGTTATAATCATACGAGGCATAAAAATGGAACCAGCCTCAGTGAATATCGACAATCAAAAACAAGTTTGGAATAATTTATATAGTGATATGATGGTGATGAATGAAAAGCCAAAAAAAATTGTTTTTCAAGTAGGTGACATTGTTCGAATTAGTAAATCAAAACTTACATTTGAGAAAGGATATGAAAATAATTGGACACGAG
The DNA here is from genome assembly GCA_949128135.1 of Parasteatoda lunata. Classification (NCBI taxonomy): domain Eukaryota; kingdom Metazoa; phylum Arthropoda; class Arachnida; order Araneae; family Theridiidae; genus Parasteatoda; species Parasteatoda lunata. The sequence continues at coordinate 101,772,476 of OX421980.1, forward strand.
AATTATTTGTCATAGATAAAATAGTTCATCGAAACCCTATAGTGTATAAATTGAAAGATTTAATGAATGAAGCAATAGAAGGTACTTTTTATGCAAAAGAATTACAAAAAGTAGTCAACTCGGGTTATTATCCCGTAGAAAAAGTTATCAAAAAGAGAAAGAAAGGTGGAAGCACAGAATATTTTGTTAAATTTTTAGGCTATCCTGAAAAGTTTAATGCATGGGTGAGTGATATTCATAAAGTATAAATAGTGAAACTTAACCTCTGAAGTCTCATTCTCGAAAATGTCTTTCTACGTGACGCTACCTTCTGATAGCTCCATGCAGTTTTTTCCTAACAACAAAATCTCTCATTTTAAGACGCAGTTACCGATACCAGTAAATCTAAAAGGTGAATGGGAAGTAGGCCAATCTGAAATCATCTATCCCCATTCTTGGCTGAACGTAAATGAAAGTAACAATCATTTTCAATACAAGATAAGTAATGGTAATATAGTATCGACTGTAAAGCAAACAATTGATGTGGGGTGCTATGAATCAATGTTCGATATTGTATCAGCTATACAACTTGCTTTACCCAAAAATCCTAGTCGGTTTACAATAAATTGCAAGAAAGCTACGAAACGAGTAAAAATTAACGCAGTTCAAGGCTGCAGCCTTCATTTAGAAAAGTTAGGTGAATTGTTGGGATTCCAACGTGATGCAGTCATTACGGGTAACCGGAGAAGCGAATTTGTGGCTGACGCGTGGTCTAATTTTTCAGTTTTTTACGTCTACCCAGATTTAATTTCTCCACAAATTGTCGGAGATACACAAGCTCCTTTACTGCGGATCGTTCGAATAAAAGGATATGATGGTGAAACAATCAGTCAGTATTATGATAGACCTCAATACTTACCTTTAACGAGGCACTCCTTTCAAACTATTCAAATGGAGCTCAGATTGAATTCAGGTGATTTCGTACCTTTTGAAAGTGGTAAAGTGATTATAGTTTTACATTTCCGCATGAGACAAATACTATAAATAGTACGATGCGTTTTTTGAAACATTCAATTGAAGAGAAGACGTCAAGATGAGTGTACCGTACGTTTGTTGTGCTGAAAAATTCGAAGATCATTATGCGAGTGAAATTGGCTCGGGGTTGCCCTATTATAAAGGTATTAATTTCCAAAAGGGCTATGGACTTGGTGGTATATTTCGTCGATTATTTAGAGCAGCACTACCCTTTTTAGTAAAAGGTGGTAAAACTATTGGAAAAGAAGTTTTAAAAACAGGAACTCGAGTAGCATCTGATGTATTATCTGGAGAAAACTTTGAGGAAGCCGTCAAAATAAGAACTAAAGAAAGTGGAAAACATCTAGCACAAAAAGCTATTGATAAAGTGCAGTCTATGGTCGGGAAAGAAAACTATAAAAAGAAGCGTGAGAAGCAAAAACGATTCATTTCATCCAAAGCACGCAAAGTGAGTGGACGTGATATTTTTGATCCATAAAATGGCATTTTTGTTGAAAGATTCTCCTGAGTGCGTAAAATCGGAATTGGAACTTTTTACTTTACCTGGAACACAAACAGTTATTCAAGATGGTCAATGGATACAATTTCATCCTCTTTCTAACGTTTTTGATAATGCTCCCGTAGAGTTTCACGTCTCTGGAAGTGTTGAAGATTACATAGATCTCAGTCAAACACAATTGTATGTGAAAGCGAAAATAGTAAAAACGAACAATACAGCTATCGCTAAAGATGATGTTATAGGACCTGTGAATTAATTTCTACATTCATTATTTTCTCAAGTAGATGTATCTTTAAACGATCGTATAGTTTCCAATTCAAGTAATACCTATCCCTATAGGACCTATATTGAAACACTCCTAAACCATGGATATGATAGCAAAACATCTCAATTAACTGCTGAATTATTTTATAAAGATTCTGAGGATGGTTTAAACAAAATAACTGCTTTTTTCAAAGAAAGCGCAATAGTAGATATGATTGGCTGCATTCATTCAGATTTATTTCATCAAGATCTTCGTTTACTCAATTTAGTGGATTTGAAAATAAAACTAATACGAAGCAAGCCAGAATTTTGTCTACAAGGATCTGAAGGATTTAAAGTAGTATTGGATCATGTCTCTTTATTCATTCGAAAAGTTCGTGTGAACCCCGGAGTGCTTCTTGGTCATGCTAAAGCACTCGAGAAAACAAGTGTAAAATACCTCATTAATCGAGTCCTATGCAAAGTGTATTCGATTCCAAAAGGGAGCATGTCTTTTATTCAAGATAATATATTTTCGGGTCAAATGCCTAAAAAAGTTATTATTGGTTGTGTAGATAATGAAGCTTTTCATGGAACATTGACAAAAGCTCCTTTTGATTTTGAACATTTCAATTTAAATTTTATTGGAGTGTATGTAGATGGACAACCCGTCCCCCATAATCCGTTGGAACTCAACTTTTTACAAAATCAATACATTCGTGCCTATCAAACTCTATTTGATGGAACGGAGCGAATGGGTCAAGATAGAGGAATATTTATTTCCAGAGAAGACTACAAGAACGGAAATACATTATTTGGATTTAATCTCTCCCCAGATCTATGTTCAGGAGAACATTTAAATCTGATTAAGCATAGCAATTTGCGATTAGAACTGAAATTTACCAACTCACTGGAAAAAACAGTATGCGTTATCGTTTTTGCCGAATTTGAAAATTTGATTGAAATTAACAAGTCAAGAAATATTTTATTCGACTTCGGAAATTGATGAATGGATGGATTGCAACTATTCTACATTTTATCGCAAGATAAGATAACATCACCTTACTTTCAAGGCGTATATTCAAGAGATACGCTTCCGAATCTTCAAGGAAACACATGTGCTATCACGAATTCAGATGACTCATCACAACCTGGGACTCACTGGCTAGCGTTATTTGTGAATGATCAAAGACAGTTAGAGTTTTATGACTCATATGGGAAGCCTCCCGGATTTTACAACGTGAAAACCACTTCCTACTCGGACGTACTATGGAATTCCAAAGTGTTTCAATCACCTACATCCAATGTATGTGGACAATATTGTATTTACTTTTTACTCAAACGCTGTCAAGGCTATTATGTGTATCATATTTCAAATCAATTATATGTAAACGATTTTTAGATGTATTAATTTGTAAAGAATAAAATTATGGTGTAAGATTTGTGTTTAGAAAATAAAAAGAATGAAACAAAATCTAGTGTCTTTCATGTCATTATTATTAAATTTTACATTTAAATATTGTTATGTAGGAAATATTGTAACATTTTTATTTCCTTTTAACAAAATTTTCAGAAAATATTTTTATTATTGAGGGAAACTTTCTAATATTTCAGAAAATATTTTTATTTTTATAAAAAAATTTCTATCTTTTAAGAAAATATTTATGTTTTAGCAAAAAAAAAATTTTTTCTTTTAAGAAAATATTTTTACTTTTTATTAAAAATTTGCTAGTTTTGTAAAAAATATTTCAAACTTTTTAACGAAATTTTCTAGTTTTTCAGAAAATATTTTTATTATTGAGGGAAATTTTCTATTATTTCAGAAAATATTTATATTTTTATAAAAAATTTTCTATCTTTTAAGAAAATATTTATGTTTTTGCAAAACATTTTCTAGTTTTTCAGAAAAATTCTATATATTTTTCTGAAACTTATTGCATTAATTATTGAAAGGTATAATTTTTCTTGATAATGTAAACTTTTCACCTGTGAAAAATGATCAATAAAGACAAAATATATCTTAATAAAATAAATAACATTTTATTCAAAGTTTCACCCAAGCACTTCTGCGGGCATACATCATAGGTTTCTTAACAATTTTATTTTTACTATAAGATTTTTTATTTACATCTAAATGTGCTGGTAATTGAACATCATTTAATGTTTTTAAAAATACATTTCTCCCCACTGGAGCTGATTTTCTATTTCGCAAAAAGTCATTGATAAGATTTATTATATTACTTCCAGGAACAGCTTTATCTTCATGAATAATTTCACCTTTAGCGTTCCAAAGGAGAGATTCATTATTTTTTAAGAATTGATACATATCTTTAGCTTTTTCTTGAAATCGAACTGGAACAACAGTTAGAATTTTTCCCTCCAAGTCTTCAGTTTCTTTTTTGATATTTGAAGAGATCTCTTCTGCAGACTCTACTAGAAGATCGTCTATGTTCGGAATTTCCTCCTGATCGGTTTGAGGCTCTGGTTTATTCGGTCTCGAAATTGAAAAGTGCGTATACTTTTGCAATATTTGTAAATACAGAGTTGCTTTCTCGTCATCTGCTAAGTCCTTTTTCTGTAGAATATTTTTCATTTGTTGATCCAATTGTGATAAGTGTTCCACTACTTGTACTCTATCCTCCGGAACCAACACAAATTTCTTACTGTACTCCATGAATTAATGAACTAATGGCAGATATAGCTGCAGGTAATAAAAATGATAAAAATTCTTCTCCTTTCTGTACAAGAATTTTTTTCTTCTTATACAATGACAATTTCTTCTTAGAAAGTTTTCTTAAACTTTCTTTATGAGGAGCTAATTTATTTTTCTGAGATTTCGTGAGTGGTATATTACCACACAATACATTCAATACACACTCACACAAAGTTTTTATTTCACTTTTTGAACACTTTTTTAAAAGAGGCTTGCAATGTTTAGTTTTAGAGATCAATTTCATGAGCTCTTATGTTCGCTCATTACATACGGACATCTTACTTTCAAATGATTTGAATTCCGAGTTCTTCTCCTATTTATAGGTCTTGTAGAAATCCTCCAAATGCTTTCGCCTTAACGAGAGCACAATGTTTAAAATCTGGTGAATGTATAGTGCACGAAGAAAAAGTTGTTATCAGTTCATCTACTTTAGGACAGCCAAAATCTTCTAAACTGTAAAACACTCTGCCAGTTAGAATTTCTAAAAATTTCCGTTTCTCGAGTCCTTTCACATAGATTTGTGAATACATATCACACAAAAAAGTCAAAATAGTATGAAATTTAATGAAGGGTAATTCTCCTTGGTTCCAATCTATTCGATGAATATCTCTTTTTACCCAAGAATATTTTATTTTCTGCTGTGTTGGAAGTTCTTCGAACGGGAACGGTGGTTGGAATGTACACACTCCGGTAATGGGATTTCCTTTCACGGCATGAAAAGCAAGTTCTTTGACAATGTAGCACCCTGATGAAAGCTGGAAACCTTCAAAATCAATGACTAAAGCAGACATCTAATTTCCTTAAAATTCACTGTTGAAATGAAGTTATCGAGGTTGGTACACATAATAAGTATCTCCAGGAAACATTCCAGTACGCATGCGTAAAGATTCTTCGGTATCACACTTTAAATCAATGAGTAAATAGCCATAAGGTTTTGATGTGGCATCTGGATAACATTCTTGAAAAAATTTAACTTTTCGAGGGTACAATTGACGTCCTAAATGTGTAATTTGCGATTGATCTCTTCGATTCTTAAATAATACAAGATAATGAGCATTTAAGGATATTTCTCTCATTTCCTTTCCTTTATGAAAAATGTTTTGAACCACAAAAATAATGCTAGGAGATTAATGGAGGGAAAATTTTGTAAATAATTTCGTCAATTGAGGATCAGTTCCCAATTCCCTCATGAGATCATCAATCACAATTAATGCATCTGAATATTGATTCAAATCAGATGGAAGTCCTTCGTGAAAAACAACATTAGGCATCTCATCATATAATTTTTGATAAACGCCATAACACCATACTAAGTGTTTTGGGAAAGGCTGTATCATTTGGTTTTCAATCACTTTTTTTAGGAAATAACTTTTACCACTACCTGTTGGACCTGCGAGGAGAGCTGTAAAGGGATGTTTGAATTTCAAAAGATCCATGATGAATGAAAAACTTTACTCTCGTCACCTCTATTTATCGTTATCTCTTATCACCATATGATGAGTTCAATCCTCAGCATTAATTATATTTAAATTCAATAATAAAATAGATTTAAAGTCATTATATTTCTAACATTCCCACATAGATGGCGCCACTAGAGTGAAAGTATGATATCATTTATTTATTATGTAATAATAAGCACGTGTATGGTCAGTACCATTGCCATCCAGAGAAAGTTATAATAGCATTAAGAGGGGGCAGAAATAATTATTTAATAACTGTCAAAGGTTAAGTGAAAATATATCGATGAAACTGTAGGATGATATCGATATCGAATCCTTTTTATTTATACACGTGTTCAGAAAACAAAAGTTAAACTTATTTACACATATCTAACCAAGCATTCGTGCGTCAGTGGTTATGACTTGGCCAAAGTATACTGTGAGAAGGCCTTTTCATTTCCCTTCTAACCTTCAGTAAGAGTTAGCCCCGAATATGGACGAAAAATATAGCACCTCCAAAACCCGTTCCACTGTCTCCCCTACATTTTTGGTGGGGGTGCGCGTACTTCCTGGGGTGTTAAGTAATCCGAAACTAATCGACTGACCACTGTCACAGAAAAGGGGGAATTGCAACCTGCGGGGGTCAACTAGCTTTCAAAAGATATCAGAAGAGACTCACTCTACATTATGATTTTTTTCCTTCTAAGAAAAACTTAAAAAATAATTTTTTTAAACTTTAAAACGGCTTTATTTATTTTCAAAATGGTGTTATCATTTTATTTCACATGCACTTTTTCTAATTATATCTTGAATTATTTATTATTTTGATTTGATTATTTAGAGAACTAATAATAACCAGAGTATTTAAATTTATAAAATTTTACTATGTAGTCATATGAAAGTAATTCATATAAAGTAACTACATTAAAAATAAATTTATATTTTCTCTATAAATCATATAAAGTTTGTTAATTTCTTTTAAAAATTGCTTTGCTAACTTGTAGAACTTTTTATGTTAAAGTAAAACCTTGAGTTCAAGATTTTATTTTTTTATTACTTTTTTAATTTGTTTCTTTTAATTACAATTTAAATACGTATATTTTTCACAACTTTTTTTTTTTTTAATTTTAATTAATTTTTTTCAATTTTTTTAAAGATTGTACCATTTTTCTAATAGATCATTTCGATGGATCATTAAAAACAACAAACTAAAACAATTCTATGTTATTTTGCATTTTAATATATAGATTTGTGAAGCTGCTCACTGTAATTAATATAAAGATTTATCAAAAAAATCGAAATTAATTTATAAAAAAGTACGATACCGAAATTTTTGAAAGAAAAGGCATTTATTGATTTTCATTAAAGCTTACAACATAATAACTGATTGAGACAAGTTTAATTTACAAAATTTTATCACTAACCCTGGGAGGTTTTCGTGTTTTTCCTCTCCATGTAATGCTAATGCGGATTTTAATTAACTATAACTACACTAATTAAAGTTTGCAGTGCAGAAATTTCTACTCAGAAAACTCTTCTCCATGAATGGCAAAAGAGGGTCAGGGAAGAGAAATTAAAATAACACGTTGATTACATACTTTGTTCTATCAATATAAAAGAGCGAAAAATTGTGAATAAAAATGACATTACACACTTTTAATAGGAATTCGAAAAATTTCTCGTTATTAAATACATAAGATATTGCATAATTACTAGTTTTAATATATATTTTTAGAATATTGCTAAAAAAGTTTCAAAAAGTGTATTAATTAGGAATTACAGATTAATGTTAAAGTAATAAAAAAAGACTAATAGTTTCAAAATCTAGTGAATCAACTAAGGAATCAGGTCTGAAAACATCAAAACCAGTTTGACTGTCTGAAGTAACTAAGAGAAGCTTAACTCTAAGTATTACAACTTATTTTTTTTTTTAATATATCGTGATGAAATTTCGTGGTGTTTATAATATTCACATTCCTCATTCTTTCTATTTCATCTGGCAATCAGACTGGTTTCAATATTTTCAGTGTTGCGTTCCTAAGCAGCGGTTCATTATATTTTGATACCATTTTTATTTTTCTTCGTGAATATTAATTATGTCCACTAATGTTCTTTTACTTCCTTTTATTTAAGAATTTTACAATACATGCGTATATTTTCATATTTTTCTTCATTTACTGATTTAAATAAAATTTTCATAATACTTAGTGTTCTTGCGTATGTACATTAAAGCCCTAAACACTTGTGTACTAGCTATTTTTTTTCCTTACCGTGGAAAAACAAACTATCCCAGCTATTGGAGTGATTAAAACTATTTATGGAATGGAAAAATTGCAACCTTTAAAATTTTTTAATGTAAATGTTTTTTTAAACTTACAAATGAGTGTACGATATATATATATATATATATATATATATATATATATATATATATATATATATATATATATATATATATATATATATATATATATATATATATATATATATATATACATATTTTTAAAAAGGAAAACTGCAGTTTTGTGATGCTTTTTAGTATATTGGAATATCTTTACGTCATTGTCTCGATTTTAATTAATCTCACTTTATTCAGAAGGTAAATTTTTTAATTCTGAAACATCTTTAAAAAACAAGGGAAAAAGTTTTAAAAAAAAGGGGGAATAATGTATTTAAAAAATAAATTCCACTCTCAAAATGATTAAAAACAAGAAAAAGTATTACTACTAAATAAATATGTAGAATGAACGAATTATCAGCGAATATAATTTCCATAATAAATTACAAGCTTATAAAAGCTCCCCATATCAGTTCTTCAAAAGGACAGAGAGAGAAAAAGATTTTCAAAAAGAGTTGAACAGAGTATTTGGGAGGAAGGGAGCAAGACCAAGACCACCTACGGAGAAGATTAGACCGCAATCGTCTCTTGTAGAATGAACTTGGGGGTGGAAGTTGCCTTCCTCCCTTACTCAAAGGTAGAAAGTGACTTGAGTTTCAAAGGCAATATTACAAAAAGTAATAAAGATAAAAAAAATTGACCTACATTTTCGTGGATAGGAAAGATTGAAAAAATTATTAGTATTTTTTTTAAATTGATCACTCCGATTCTTAAACAAGAAAAATCGATTCAAAGTATGACAAGCCCGCCATAGACTTTACATGTTAAAAGCAGAATTGAGGAGTCTGCTTGGTTCAACACTTTTCTCCCGGCAACCACGATTGGGGACCCGACCTTCTGATCATATGAGCTCGCCCCGTGCTCTTTGTTCGCCAAGGGTTATGATATCCAACTACTGACCCGCGAAGGCTTTTTAACTGGCGTGACTTCGATCCTCAGCCTTAATTATATTTAATAAATAATAATAAAACAGATTTAAATATTAAAATAGATTTAAAGTTATTTTATTTCCACATAGATGGCGCCACTAGAGTAAAAGCATGATATCATTTATTTATTATGTAATAAAATATGATGTCATTACTTCATAATATACAATTTCTCCCCCAAATAACAAAGTTTATAAGTATTGCCACCCTTAAAAACTAATATTAAAAATAATAAGTGTTGCCACCCTCAAAAAAAAGTAATAAATGAAAATAATATTTAAAAACGAAACTAAATTAAAAACAGAAACCGAAACTAACACTACAGGCGGGCAGAAATAAACCCATGGGCAGAAATAAGCAACTTCCGGTTGTATAAGCTCCGGTTGACTATGACGTCACTTCCGGACCCATAGCGACCCATCTACTACTCGTGGAATGCTTAGAAAACGAATGTTTATTTTTTTAAGAATCCATTCATTTCAAAAGCTAGATGATAAAATTTGATAATTTTTTGTACATTGTAAGGTATATAAATAATTCATACATTGAAAAATACAAATGAACACATGAATGCTTACAATACTTCTTGAAATTTCTTTCCTTAACTTTTAAATCATTTATGTGTTTACTGATAATTTTAAACTAATCGCATAACTTATTATGCTTTACATTTTACAAATAACGATTTTAGTAACTTCATCATTATGCAATCCATTATGCATTTAGAAGTAGTAAAAATGACTGTTATTCTCATAACCCTTTATTTACATTCTAGTATATATAAGTAAACATGCCTTGTTCTAGTATGTATAAGTATGCATGTAGAATGTACTTGAAAAAATTCACTTATCTTCAAGCGGTCTTTTCATGAAAAAACCATCTAAAACCCTCTTTTTCTCCATCATTCGGTCATTCGTCTTTTCTCAATTACCCGGGTATTTGGGAACCCTGCATTATTGTTGCATAGTGGAACTGAGTTCTTGATCAAAAATGACATTTGGCGATTATAGAGATATGGCGTTTTTGCAAGTCACTGATGGCAGAATTTGGCCGGATTTGAATGAAAATGTTATTGTCAAACGCATATAAAACGTAGATTTGATCACATTTATCGGGGTTTCTTATATTAAGTCACTAGAAAAGTTTGTTAAGAGTTTAAAAAACACATTTTCGACATCTGAACAACACAATTTTACACTAATGACAACCATACAAGGAAACGTAACTTTTGAAAAGAAACGAGTAAAAGTAGAAGTACAAAGCAAAACAAAAAAAAATAAATAAATAAATAAATAAAAATAACGATTTAAAGAACATTTCAAGGAATTAGAATGGTAAAAAATGTAGGAACAAATATAAAATTTTTAATTTAAAAATATTAAATTTTAATTTAAATGTATACATTTTAAAATGTATGAAAATGTTACATAATTCATTGAAATAGTAAACATTGAAAATATTCAAAAACGAAACAAGAAATTAAAACTTAATGTTTGCATATTAAAAAGAATTTTAATTTACCATAATTTTATTTAGAAATTCTATGGCTTCAGAGATTTTGACAATCGCCAACAAGAAATAAATTAACTTGTTGGACAAATTTGATAAGCATTACAACTTTTGTTTAGAAAAATAAGTATACAAACAAAAAACCATTCAATTAATATGCTTGATACTATTAAATCCCGTAAATTAAAAATTATATTTTGTTCTTAAACGTTAAAAAATCACTATTTTAAAATTTTTTAAATAATGCCAATGATTCAATTTGTGATACAGATAGACCACATTGAATATATTCAAAATCAAGAGTTGAGCATAATAGTTTTATTTTACAATTTAATGATGGGATGAACTAATATTTTTATAGTATAATTCGTAAAAGGAAAAAGTATTTTTATACAAAATCAGAAAATAATAAAACTCTAGAATTTTTTTAATGCATACTATATTTCAATCAAATAAAGCATAATGTTTTACATTTTAAATCTTAAATACTAAAAAATTTAATTTGTGCAAATTGCTTTTGGTTATTTTTCAAATAGAAAACTGTTAGATTTTGTAATATTACTCACCTTTTTGTAAAAAGATTATGTCTCTAAGGTTCTGACAATGGGCACCTATTGGCTTATTAAAAAAGGAAATGCAAGTTTGCAAAAGAGGCATAACAAATGCCAAAGCACAGAGACAACAATAAGACACCAAAGATACATCGAATTTGTATTTTAAACTATTTTTGAAGGGAAAAAATGTGTACCCCGTTCCAAAAAAAGATGAAAAAATGTTTATTCCACGACTATAATAATAGGTAATACCGACGAACCGAACTCATTAAAAAAAATAAAAATAATTCCCTCCCCATGACTTACCGGCTACTACTAAAGAATATTATTTTCAAAAAGACCACTAAAGTTTTGACTTGAATTATTTCGAGGAAGAACGTTTCTATTGTGAAAGTAATCTGCTGAATCTTCTTCACTTTGGGTTATTTTTAAAAACTGTTAAAATTTGTAATATTACTTACCTTTTTGTAAAAAGATTATGTCTCTACCGTTCTGACAATGGGCAAGGAAACATCTTTTAAAAAAGGGAAATATTTATACGAAGGAAAAACTTTGTTTAAAAAAAATGTTTAAAAAAAAAGAGGCATAATATAAGTCAAAATACAGAGACATCAAAGATACATCGAATTTGTTATTTAAACTATTTTCTAATGTGAGAAATGTGTGCCAAAATAAGCCGCTTCATTTCACTATTCCTAATGAATCTAAGTAAACAGTATGAGAACAATAATTAGATTACACTTAGTTTTTATATACATTAGGCACAGCGCTCGCCTTCCAATAAGGTGAACCGGGTTCGAATCCCAGCGATGGCTGATCTGCACACGGCTTGCACCAACCACAGTGCTGACGTGAAATATCCTCAGTGGTAGACGGATCAGGGGTTAGAGTCCCTTTGCCGTCAGGCTAACCGTGGGAGGTTATGGCGGTCTTCCTCTCCATGTAACGCATATGCTGGCGGTTAGTTCCATCAAAAAGTCCTCTACGAAGGCAAATTTCTCCCGATACTTGATCCAGGAGTTCCCTTGTCTTCTGGATTGGGTTCAAAATTACAAGGCTACGGAGTTGAACATTTAGTAATCATAATACCAAAAATTAGGTCAGCTGTTCAACGACGGTTATTAAATAAAAAAATAAAATCATCAAAAGTGTTCCGAGAAAGAATTTAGCCTAAACTGTATATATATATATATATATTTCTTTTTATCATATATTAAATCCAGTTTATGTTATATAATTTACTATTTTGTCCAGTGTTTAATCTGAAATCCCTAAATTTTTATGCGCATTTTTGCTGAAGAAACTGCAGAATATTTTTGTTTCTAACTTTGTTTCCTTTAAAATTCTTAAAATTGTATATAATCACTTTAAAGCAGAGGTCGCCAAAGTGGTCTATATAGACACCCCGGGGTCTATTTAACAAAAGCGGGGGTTGATCTGAGCCAGGGGGTCGAATGGGGGTCGATCCGAATCGGAAGAGTCGATGGGTTGAAGAAAAAACAGTTTTTAATACGCAAATCCCACGTACCTAATTGAGTATGTAAAATTTGTGAATTTTTTTGTAATTGACTTAATATCAGTTTCTTTATAAAAAATAAATTAATAAACGTATATTTATTCGAGTGAAACAAGTATTTACGTACCAGCGCTCAGTGGCACGAACTCAGAACAGTTTGTAAGTTATATGCATATGTGTGACGAGCATTGACGTTATAAACGCAAATATCATACGCAGTTTCAGCTATCTTTGCAAACTGTGAACAGTGTTGAATATTTGCAGTGTCATTATTAAAACTTTTCTAGTTTTGTATAATTAGTTATTGTTTCGATAAAACCATTCGTTTAGTTGAGATACCAATTTTAATTATCAATGTATGTAAAAAAAGAAGGTAGCATTAATAATATGGATTAGTACAGCCCGTGGCAAAACTATATCACACTTCGTATCTTTTTAAGAAAATTACAAAATTGACCAATTTTGACGAAAATTAAAACTGACCAATTTTGAAACCAATATAGCGAACCTTGCAAAAAATACCAGGCACACCCATCTCATTGATTAAGAAGCAATAAATCTGCAGTTACTTTACTTATTCATAATTACTTATTATTTAATAAATATTAGGCCGGGATAGCCTGATCGGTAGGGCGCTGGGCCCATGTCCGAAAGTTCGTGGGTTTGAACCCCGCCGGCCGAAGACTCCCCGTGTAGTAAAGTGACTGATGCACGTTAAATTTGTCGAGTCGCAAAAGTCCTTCATGTTCCCATAACAAATCAATACCTCTGGGGGTACTGGATTGGAGATCGATCGTTCATTATTAAGGTCAAAATTACGATCTGTGGATGAATGAATGGATGTATTAATGGGTCCGCCTTATAAACAGCTGCGACGTATGATGTGGCAGAAGTCTAATTCTTGGCCAAAGATGGCGCCATTGGTAAACAAGAACAATCGCACCCTCTCTGCCTAAACAGGCATATGTCAACAACATTTAATAAATATTAAGGTATTTAAATTTCAGCATAAATATATATTTTTCATAAAACTATTGTTACACAATGTACTATTACTTTAACAAATGTTTAAAATTATAAAATAATTGTACAAACACAGTATCTAATAGAGTTTTATTTTATTTAACAGAAAATTACTTTTATGGGCGTCGATGGAGATTTCAAAAAATTATATAAGGGTCGATGATCAAAATAGTTTGGCGACCCCTGCTTTAAAGTAATGTTTTTACATTTATTTTAAATTCATAACATAATTTATCGTAAAAATTTATCGTTTCATCTTTAAAAGAAAAAAAAATTAAAATAATAAATAAAGATAAAAATAAATAAACAGCAATAAAATATACAAGTAATCAAAAGTTATATAAAAATGTTACAATTAACGAAAAAAAAAATGGGATTCATAAGAAAACTGCAAATTTGAGTAAAAAGGAGAGTTTTACGAAAAAAAAAGAGAAAAAAAAGGAGATACGTAGCTTCCCTGCGTACTTCCTACACTATACTATGATATAAACATACTTTTCTTATTCATTTTGAACTAAAAAGGGATTCATGTGGTTAACACTAAAAAAGCCATGAAATTATTTTAAAAGCAATTTAGCAAAACTTTTTAAACATCTTTAAAAGAGAAAAAAAAATTTAAATAACAAATAAAGATAAAAATAAATAAACAGCAATAAAAATACAAGTAATCAAAAGTTATAAAACAATTTTACAATTAACAAAGAAAAAATAATAATAAAATGGGATTCATAAACAAACTACAAAATTGAATAAAAAGGAGAGTTTTACGAACAAAGAGTGGGGATACGTTGTTTCCCTCACCTATGATTTAAACATTCTTTTCTTATTCATTTTGAACTAAGAAGGGATTCATGTCTATACTAAGTCATGAAATCATTTTTAAAGCAATTACATTTTTATCATATATAATGAAAATTATTCTTATTTTTCGGGGTCGCTACAAAGATATCGAAGTTTAGAAGTTCAATCTTGATTGGTCACTATTTCATTCATAAAAGTTAATATATCCAGATGGCGCTGCGTTGAGCAAAACATTCTAGTTTGAGCGTCTTTCATTATGTCCACCTGAACGAACTTTCTCATGAACTTTACAGACGGTTTTGGAATCTTGTAAATTTAAAATGATACACGCACTTTCGAAGTTTCTTGGCCGAAAATCGTGAGTATTTCAATTAATAATAAATGTTTCGTTAAAAAGCCATTCTTTTTATCTCCATTTCTGTGTAAAAACCAGTTAATTCAAAATTTTGATTGTTCGAAAGAAAAAGAAAGAAAAAAAAGATGCTTCTTATATTCAAATAATAGAACATAAAATATTTCTTTTCTACAACACAAAACGATTTTGATTTATTAAAAATAGATGGCATAAATTTTACTTACCTTAACATTTGTTTTTCTGGTCGTCATAAACTAAAAAATCTTGGGGGAGGAATGAGAGGTAGCCCCCAGAAGTTAGCGGTCAAACAAGTAGTCGAAATTTGTATTTATTTTTTTAAGCAGACTTAGTTGAGAGAGTGAAAGAGAAAGTGAAATAGCTTTCATTCTTTTTTTTTTTTTTTTTTTTTCCTAGAGGCTTATTTCACATTAAAATATTTCTACAAATTCAAACCATTAACAAAATTAAAGGTTTCATAACTTAAAGAGGTGATTTTTAATTATTCTGAATTACAAATTCAAACTATTAACAAAATTAAAGGTTTCAAACTTCAAGAGGCGATTTTTTATAAATCTAAATTACAAATTCAAACAATTAACAAAATTAAAGGTTTCATAACTTCAAGAGGCGATTTTTAATAATTCTGACTGCAAATAATAAAATAATATAGCGATTACATCAATTTTAATGTGGCAAATACAAAACTAACCGGTGGTGAACAATGCATTAGTTTTAAATAAATGTGGTATGATTGAAATCCTGAACAATAAGTTATTTTTGATTGCATTGATGACTTTATCTTGAAACATGGATTAATTATGTTTGAATAAAATAAATTTTAAATAAATACAGATAAACATTCATAAATAAATCGCTGCTTGTGGTACAATACTCATCTCTGCGGCAAAAATATTTTTATGTCTTTTATACTTATATTATTATAAACAATTTGTTGTTCATTTTTTCGAGTTGTTGACATTAAAAGATCATTTCATTCAATATTAAGAAGGCTATTTTATTAATTCAAAAATTATAATTTTCCGGATATTTTATTTTATAGATTTTAAATGTAATTCACAGTAAAAATTTCAAAGTTAATTTATAATTCTGTTTTGTGACAGAAATTATCATAAATTATATCAAAAGATTTTTTTAAAATATATATTTATGGTCGATTTTACACTATGATGTTTAACGAAGCCAAAGTAGGAGCAAAAAAAAAAGAATAAATAATTAAAAAATAAGTAAAATAAAATAAATAAATAAAAAATAAGTAAAATAAAATAAATAAATAAAAAATAAGTAAAATAAAATAAATAAATAAATAAGTAAAAAAAAAAAAAAAATTTGTGTTAAAAATGAAAATAGGAGCCTAAAGATTAAATATGACTGTTACTTGATGATATCCTGAACAAATGGCAGCAATAAATACTACGTGAATATCACACAGAAAAGTGTTTCTTTAAACAAGTAATAATTCTTTAGAAAAAGCAATTGAGTGTTTTGTGCATGTCCAAAAAAAGTAACGTATGTAACCATGCTATAATTTTTTAATAAAATAGACTTACTTTATTTATCTACACTGTTAGAATTCTAAACTTAAGGTAAAATAACCGGTCTGTCCATCCAATTAACCATAAAGTTTACGGTAAAGAAAATTTTTTACCTTTACGGTTTTGAACCGTTTCGAACTAGTATGGCTATAAAACCATAAATACAGAACTATTCGGTTTTTTAATTATTTAGAACTGGCATGGTTTCAAAAGCACAAAAAAGATATTTAACTGACTTTTCTTTTTGCTAGGCATTTCATTAGATAATAGGAAATGGAGATTGGAGGACACAAATTAAAGAGAGCAGGACACTTCATTTTTGAAGGGAATGGGTCAACGCTGGGACTCGAACCCAATTTCATGAGATTAGCCCTCTCGCCTATGATATATACGCAGTTGTAATAAACTAAGTGACTTATTTAGGTGGGCTTTGTGGGTGCGATAAAATTCTGGTTGTTTAACTGTATTAGGTCAAAACAGTTAATAAACAATTTTTCTCTCAGTTAACAGTTTGATTACCATCTTATTTATCATTATTTGACTGTTTTGTTTGAATATGGTAAAATAACAATTTAATAAATTGTTATTTAACTATTTGTTTCGAGAAATTTCTGACAGTGTTTCCCTTAAATATTTTTTTTTTTTTTACTACTTATGTATTTTGCTGCTTTTTTATGCGACAAAATGCCATTTTCTTAAACGTGAAATATAGGATTGTTCTAAAAATGTAATGGATGCATAGTTTTTCTTATTGTTTAAGATAATCTGATGAAAAAAGTTCTTCTACTTTAAATTTACACCTGAAGCATCAATAGAATTAGCAAAGCTACAGTTCCACCTTTTGCCAACTATAGGTATACTTTGCCTAAAGTAAGGACTCTCCTAACCATTCGCCTGGACCCGTAACTATGGTAACGAGGTAGTATAACTACTTCAAGTGTAGTATCTATTGTGTTAGCTCTCGAATGAAGATTCTTATTTCTATAGCGGCAGACCGACGAAGTTCTTACCGTAGATAAACTCTAGTACAGCTGCATGAAAAGAGGAAATCTAATGACATCCCAAATTGTACGGAAGACTATTTTAATCATTTAATCCACCGCAGCATTTTGAGTAATTCTTTAACATAAACTAGCATTAAATGAAAATAATTACAACACTAAAAGAAAAAAACGCAACATTTTAAAATCTTTAAAGACAATGGCAATAAATCTTTATTACTGCAGTTTGAGTAAACTGCAGTTGGACTTCTATTTAACGAACTTTCATTTTGCGAATTTCTCTATTTTGCAATTTTTTTTGGAGGAACCGAGAACATTTTGGAAATTTCTTCGTGAAATAACTTCCAAATAGCAAAATAAATTTTATATTTACGAGCTTTTCTTTGAGATCCACTTTCCCTATTTCCCAAAATATTTCAAATTTGTTAACGCATTTTATGGGGGAAATGACGTTGAACTGATTTTTGCAGCCACATAACTATTAGAGAAAGCGGTAAAATCTCTTCCCCTTTTTGTTTACATTTTATACAGGAATCCATGCCAAAAATCAATTTACGAAAAAGCATAACAGAAATTTAAAGCATGGAACTATGATATTACAATTCGTACTATATGTAACAGTTTTGCTAATGCTGGATTCTTAGTAAGCGCGGACGATGATATTCCGTTAGAAGAACTGTGGGTACAGCTAAGAGAGAACCGCGAAATTAACGAGGATGTTCTGATTAATGATTTTTTCTATTGATTCTGAAGCTGCAACCATAGAAACATTAACGGATATTTCTGACAGTGTGAAAAACAATACAGCAATAAATTGTGTGGAAAACGGACAGAAATGTTGAAATAATTTAAAACAATTCTGTAGTCGATAAGAATTTACAAGATAAGGGTGAATAAATTGCTATTTTAATTATGTCCAGTATTTATGAATTTAAAACCTCTTTTGCGTTGTTTAAGAATTTCAAATGGTGATTTTCTATTTAACGAATTTTCCATATATAATCTTTTTATCGGGATTTAGCGACTTCGAGATTTAGCGAGAGGTTCGACTATATATATATATATATATATATATATATATATATATATATATATATATATATATATATATATATATATATATATATATATATATATTGTTATAATTGTTTTTGCTTAAACTTGACTACAAATGACAACTTTAGCAGTCAAACAGCTATAAGCAAATAATAATATTAAACAACAAAAAAAAAAAAAAAAAAAAAAAAAAAAAAAAAAAAAAAGATTGTACCTTTCCGCCATTCATTTTTTAAACAACCAGATGAGAAGATTTTCCATCTTGACAGTTTAAAATTTTTTTTTGCTTAAAATGCATAATTCTGAAAACTGTAACAGCTGTAAAATAAAATAGTATACGATAAAAATTAAAATAAATCAGAAAAATAATCCATAGAAACTATATGATTGTTGCTGCAGTTTATTTACATTAGCTCTAAAGCTACATAATGGGCTATTGGCGACGGTCTGGGAAACATCCTTGAGGATGATCCGAAGACATACCATCACAATTTTGATCCTCTGCAGATTAAGATTGCACCCCCGTTTCGGTAGCCCGACGACCTACGCGCGAAGTCGAGCACTTTACTGTAGAGCAGTTTAACGAGGACCAATACCACACACCCTCGATTCCTTCAAAGGGACTGATCCAAGTGCTCACCCACCCACTCACTGACCGCAACCAGTGATGCTTTACTTCGGTGTTCTACTGGGAACCGTAAATTAACACTGCTGGACAGGAATTCTGATATAATGTTATTTCGATAACTATTGTAAAGCGCATAGCTTGCTTTCAACTTTTTAATTATTTTCTTGCGGTATATATTAGCGGTTCATAAATATTACCTTTCTAAAATTCTTGCAACTATATGAACTTCAAACACGATCCTTCGTATAGCTTTTTTCTTTTTTATATGTGAGGTCTTAAATTTTTGAAAAAATCCGGAGAATTTTTTTCCGTTTGCTTAAATCTGTGCTTTCTAAAAGATTGATTCAACAAACAACTTGTTGCGGAATTTGAACTTTAAATTTTTATTTAGAAAAAAGCTAATATTTTAGCGCTTCATAAATATTACCTTTCTAAAATTCTTGGAACTTTATAAATTTTAAACACGATTCTTCGAATAGTTTTTTTCTTCTTAATATATGAACATGCACTTTAAATTTTTTAAAAATTTCGGAGAATTTTTTTTCCCGTTTGCTTAAATCTGTGCTTTTTAAAAGATTTAACAAACAACTTGTTACAGAATTTGAAGTTTAGATTTTTATTTAGAAAAAAGCTAATATTTTAAAATTTATAATTACGAAATTCAGAGAAAGTGAGACGAGTTACAGATTTTCAAACCTACGAGTACTTGGTTGAAAAAAAATTCATAATTTCCCTTTTAATAGTTTTTGCTAAACTGAAGTACGTGGTGCAAAATCTTCAACTTTGACATAACTCAAAACCTAATGAATTTCATATTGTTTCATCTAATAGATTTTCAGTTCTGACGGTGAGAAGATTTTCAGAAACAAGGGTGATGGAAAATGGCAGTAACTTTTTTTTTTCTTTTTTTTTTTTCTTTTTTTTTTTTTTTTTTTCTTTTTTAATATTGAGAAATTTATACATCAGTATTTTTCAAATCAATCTTAAATAATTAACTAGTTTTCTTAGTCGCAGACAATGATTTAATAAAGGGGGCACAAATCGAATATGTAGTTGTAGGACATTCCAGGGATGACCATCTCCCTGTCGAAGATGATGGGGACATGCCAAAAAAATTTGAAAAATCCCCCCCCCCCTATTTCCGGAAAATATGAAAGTATTGGGTTGACAAATAAGTTCCCGCCGTTCTTCCCAAGATGGCACTACCAGAGGGTTATGTAGAAATTGACTGGTGTTAAACGTCTTATTGTAAGTTTGTTCATCTGGTAACAAAATATCCTTAAAGTATTAATGATTCCGTATAAAAATTACGTAATTGTTTTCGTGCAAAAATGTCACGTTTTGAGCAAAATAAGCGTTATTTGCGGGAACTTTTGATTCACTTCTTTAATTGCAAGAAATCTGTAGCTGTAGCTCATCGATTGCTTGGAGGAGCATATGGTGAGGCTGCTTTAAGTGAGATAAGTTGTCGTGAATGGTAGCAGAAGTTTGAAAACGGTGAGGTTGATGTGGAAGACAAAGAACGCAGTGGAAGGCCAAAATTGTACGAAGACAAGGAATTTGAAGAATTATTAGAAGATTCACCCCCAAACGCAAAAAGAACTTACTCTTACATTACAAGTGATTCAGCAAACAATTTCACATAGTTTAAAATCGTTGGGAATGATACAAAAACAAGGAAGTTGGGTTCCATTCGAACAGAAGCCAAGAGACATTGAAAGTCGATTTTGCTATTTGGAAACACTTCAATCGGAAGTTCTGCCCCACCCGCCATATTCACCAGACCTTACCCATTCTGATTATCACCTTTTCCGTTCGATGGCACATGGTCTGTCAGATGGCACCATTTGAAGAAACTAAGGAATGCGTCAATTCGTGGATATCCTCGATAGATGACGAATTCTTCCAACGTGGTACCCTAAGGCTCCCAGAAAGATAGGAAAAAGTAGTGTCTAGTAATGGAGAATACTTTGAATAAAAGATAATGTACCTTTTTTTCACAATAAATTGCTAATTTTTGATAGAAAATGGCGGAAACTTACTTGTACTCCCAATAATTTTTAAAAAAATCAAAACAGCAATTATTTAGCTGTATCTTATTTTAGAAATATTTTCAGAAGTCGAAATTAATCTTGGGAAAAATGGAAAAAATAATCCCTTTAAGATCACAATACAAAACTGACTGTGATGTGTGTTGTTGTGTCCAATCCTTCAGGATCTAGCGGCAGCTAGATCAAATCCATGAGACCGTGAACTCTTGCAAAGTCAAGCACCAGAAGTGGGCTATCACGGATATCCGCAAGAGCGAGCCCCAAGCAATCGAGGATATGATCGGGGGAGGCCGGCATCAGATGGCACTTGGTGCACGTTGGGAAGACTTTGCGGCCGCATTTCCAGCGCGACAGACGATGCTGTATGACTTACTATAGGCGACATAGTCTCATGGAGAAGGGAAAGCTTCTGTTGATACAAAGTACTTGGAGCTCCAGCGGAGAGCAGTCTGACTTTGCTCCAGTGCCTGCAGATCTTAGCTGAGCATAGTGGAACGGCCTTCACGCCTTGGGTGACCCTACCAGGAGAAACTCTCCCGACGTACTTCGCCCGTTCCGCCCAGGTACACCCCCTCGCCACTTTGAGGCGACCTGCAAGACGTGAGGGGGACGTGATGTGTTGTTCTCTTTACAAGTTATATCAATTTCACAACTAATTCGATTCTACGAAATATTTTTTTAAAAAATTAGCTTACAAACAAAGTTTAATTTAAGGTGTGCGGTAGGTATGGTATTTTCAATATTATTGTAAACAACAACAATTTCGAGCTCTTGACCTGCTTTACTTCCGGTTAGAAATTATATAGTTGCTTACTCCAGCTTATTTTGCGATGCGATATTTTTAAACAGATAATTTTGCTTTTAATAAAAGAAATAAATTATATAATTTATCAGCTCAAATTTGCTGTATTTCATAAGATAATTCTGGAAAAATTGAAGAGGAAATTTGTTTTAGTTATTTACATATTTTTAAAAAAGGGTTGCTAGATTTAGAAAGCTTTTTTGGCAGTCATGATTTGGCCTCTTTTTACTTTTCGTCCTAATTGCGTCATACATTAGTTCGCGAGATTACGTTCATTTTAAAAATTATCATTTAGGTTTCGACAAAGTGTCTCATAACGATTCTTTTTTTACTGATTCTTTTTTATGCTTTTCCATTCATGAACCAACAATTCCATCATGAACCCTTCATTTCTTGATGGTTACCATCAGAAGTAACCTCAATGTAGGAATTCGGACAGATTTATGATGCTTCAACATAAGAATAGCAACTTGTTTTGATGGTTTTTTCATGTTGAACCATCACCAATTTCCATCTCAGTATCTTAGAAATCAAATGTTGGAACGATCAAGAACAACCACCATCCCAATGTAGGAATGGAATTGGGACTGATTTATGATGGTCCAACATAAATAAACCTAAATTGTTTTGATGGTACATTCCTGAGAATTAACAAAAATTCCCATTAAACCCTCATGGAAATGTAAAGTTGGAACCATCATGAACCATCACAGATTATTGGTCCATGCGAGTCAAACTTCTTTTGATGGCTAACCATCATAGTTTCAAAGTAGCATCTTCCATCATGGAAAGATGGTTGGCATATCAAAAACCATAAACACGTAATGGAAAACGTTGGATGATGGTGACCATCAAATGATGCTGGACCATCATGAATCGCACTGAAACCAACACAATCCATCAAATTTTTTTGATGGGACCATCAAGAATTTTGACTTGGGTTATTTCATCTTGTTTGTAGTCGTCATGACAATCACATCCCATTTTAGGTTCTTCATAACATCTCTTCATGCTCCATTAGTAACACTCTTTAATGGGATGCTGATTTCATGTCGAATCCATTGTTAAATCTTGTCCTAAATAGTTTAAATACTACTTAATTCATTAATGTTAGACTGAATATTATACTTTTAATTCATAAACTATAAGTTTTTTTGTAAACTTATTTTTTGTTAATGTAAAATATAGAATATAAGTTAGTTTATAAATGTTATTCTTTGTCTTGCGATTTTTTGTTCCTGCAAGGAAAAGAAAATTAACAATATTAAATTAAGTAATAAAAAATACTTGATCAATTAACATAAATTTCGTCATCAAATTATCTTTCGATAAATAAGTTTATTAATTGTGCTCAAAATACAGTCGGACCTCTATTTTACGAAGTCGCTAAATCCCAGTAAAAAGTTCGTTGTATGGAAAATTCATTAAATAGAAAATCACCATTTAAATTCATAAACACTAGACAAAAGTAAAATAGCAATCGATACACCTTTATCTTGCAAATTATTATCTACTATAGAATTGTTTAAAATGATTTTAACATTTCATCATTTGAAGGTTTGGTGATGTCTTCACCATTTCCATCTTTTTTGTCTTTCTCACAATTTATTGCTGTATTGTTTTTATTTTTCTCCCCATCCAAAATATCCGATTCAGTTAATGTTTCTGTATTTGCAACTTCAGAATCAATAAAAAGAAAATCATTTATCAGTGCATCATGATTAATTTCGTGGTTCTCTCTCAGCTGTACCCATATTTTTTTAAACTTCTTCTAAACGCTAGTCCTCCGCAGTTTCCTAATTCTCCACTTTGACTTAAGAATCCAGCTTTAGCAAAACTGTTACAAATAGTACAATCTGTAATATCATAGTTCCACAGAGATGCCAACTTGCTCTGGACAGTGAATAAATATTTTCGAGTGGTAGTTTATTAATTGTGATGCTTGGTTTAATAAATTCAATTTATTTAGGTTTTTAACCAGCACTATTTCTAAATAATTCGAAGGCTTATATAATTCACCCCTTTGTTATAGTTACGTCACGCTAAACCTTTTAAAAAGTAAGCAAAATTAGCCAAATATTTTTAAACTTTAGTTATTTACCTTTTAATAAATTATTTTGGCGAAGCAGTTGGCATCTCTGGTTCCATGCTTTAGAAATTTTTGTTATGCTTTCTCGTCAATTGATTTTGGCATGGATTCCTGTATGAAATGCAAACAAAAAGAGCTTTTTTCTCTAAAAGCGGCTGCGAAAATCAGTTCAAACTCAATTCCCCCTTAAAATGCCTTAACAAGTTTGATATCTTCCGAAATATTTTGGGAAATAGGGAAAATGAATCTTAAAAAAAAAAGTTGGTTAGATAGAAAATTCACTTCACTATTTGGAAGTTATTTTACGAAGAAATATCCAAAATGTTCTTGGTTCCTCATTTAAAAAAAAAAAATAAATAAAAAAATAAAATTAAAAAATTAAAAAAAATCGTAAAATTGAGAAATTTGCAAAATGGAAGTTCGTTAAATAGAAGTCCGACTGTAACTTGACTCGTGCAATTAAATACAAAGATATGGTAAAAGGAGCAACAAAAAAAAAGGATCAAACTTTAGCTTACCTAATTAGCTGCTGAGAGCAAATTTTTATGTATACATATATCAATTTCTTCCTAGAATAAAAGAAAAAAAAATCATTCAATTTTGCGCTGTTCCTTACTTTTTATAAAGTAAAAAATAGAGTAGTTTTTTAAATACAAAGAAGGGATAACTTGGTATGACCTGAAAACTTATAATATTATTAGTACACTTAATGGTGTTCTCCCCTTAAGGTTATGAAGTGCCACTCAATTTCGCGAAAAACGCATTTGAGAACATACATTATTTACAAGTTAAGAGAGTTTTTCGAAGCTTTTTCCCAAAGGAAAATATACACTTTTTCCACTAAATTAGGTCGGTACTTTATTTACGTCACACTAGAGCTGCACAATGGGCTATTGGCGACGGTCTGGGAAACATCCCAGAGAATGATCTGAAGACACCCCATTGCAATTTCGATCCTCTGCAGAGGGGACCCTGCTTTGGTAGCCTAATGACCTGCGCGAAGTCGAGCACTTTACGGTAGAACAGTTTAGCGAGAACCCATACCACGCACCCTTGGTCAATACTCAGGCTGATCAAAGTGGTTACCCACCCTCTTACTGATCTCAGCCAGTGATGCTTGCCTTCGGTGCCACGGTTCGGTCTACTGGGAACCGTGTCTTTAATCAGTCCACTGAGGGACGCCAATAAATTAGGAATCTTTGATAAATATCTTATTGGTCCTCCTTTCGTAAGTCTGCTAATATATAATACCTGCTAATTTTTTTTAAAAAAAATTCTTAAAAATATCTAAAAAATATGTTAGTAGATTCACTATATATTTGTTAGTAGTTTATAGTATTTTTAGCGTAATAGAATGTACTAATTCATGTTTTATATAAGGGGCATTTTGAATAATTTAAAGTCTTTCTTCAGCTGCTTCTTGTGCACATTCATTGCGATTTCAGTCTTAGCAACATGAACGATTTCTCTGTATGTTTTAATAATATCTTCGAAACCTTTGTTCCATTTTTCTTTAAATAACTTAATATTTTGTCTTTTTAATCGTAAAGTTTCATACATTAGATGAAATAGAAAAAAAAAAGTTCAAAGTTTTGATAAAAGGGCATTTTTTAAAAATTTTCTAATGGCTAAGAGGACTCTAGAATAGCAAGTGAGAGAGCCCTAAAACCGCCTCTCTTCAGGGGCAATCATTTCGGAGGATTCACAAATATTATTAAATACATGTTGTTGGATACTTTTTTTTTCACAGCCGGCACTAAACTATCGTTCTTCACCTCGGAAGATGCCGGAAGTGTTGCTCATTTAACGTTACCCAGTGGGCACCTAAGTCACGGAGGCGAGCAACATTACCCACGTCACACTGCCTGTTTACAGGGTGGGCCACATTCACACATCACACAATAGAGAATGACACACAGAGAGAACCATCCATGCCCTGAGCGGGATTCGAAACCACAACAATAGCTTTACAAGTCAGGCACGCTGACAGCTCTGCCACTTCACCGGCTTCGGATGTTCACAGACTCGTTGTGTTTTAAATTAAAGAGTTAATTTATCCCGATTAAAATAGTTATTGTCAATTCATAGCCCAAATTAATAGTGCTTTGAATAGAATCGATACTTTTGAAAATTAAAATATTTCCTTCTTATCAAAGGGGGGATTCTTATCAATATCCTTCTTATCAATAGATTTATCGAGAACATTATTTAAATGGATTAAAACGTATGTTTTTTTTTAATCACTTTACGTGACACAAGTGTAATTCAAAATAAATTAACAATAATGTTCTTGAATGAAAGTAAAAAATGGAAAATATGAATGTTAAAGCTTAAAACGGTTTTGAAGCACTTTTTTAAGCAAGAAAAAACTAGAAACAAAGCTCAAAAACAGTAAACAGTTGAAAAATCTACATTCGTTTTGTAATAATATTATTTTAAAATTAACAAATTAAAAAAAAGTTAGAATAAATTTTAGCAACTACAAAAAAATAAATAAATAAATAAATAAAAAATTATTAAAAATAACACGGATTGACAATGAAATCGGTAAACATATATCGGTAAACATCACTTTTGATGTGCATATAGCACATCAAAAGTGATGATTAGAATGCCTGGTTTGAAAATCGCATGTCGTTATAATACCATCGTTATATTACCTCTGAAATCTGCAATGAAATTGACTCAAATAAAGAGTACGTTTAAATGCACCATTCGAGTGTCATACTAATACAATTAAAAATATCGGAATTTCAAAATTCATATGAAAATGCCGAAAAAAACAATAAGAAAATAGGTTGGATTTACGATAAAATTTACACAAATAAAGCACGTAAGAAGTGATTACTATTGCACGATTCGAAAGCCAAACCGGTAACATCCGAAAATAAGATCGAAAAGTCACTTGGATTAGTTATAAAATGAACTCAAATAAAGAACTTCAAAAGTGATTACTAAAAATTTGAAATTTATGCATGATAATTTTGTCGTATTAAAAATAGTAGAATTTTTTTAAAATTTTGAGCATTCGTAGTGATATCCATTACGAATCGGAAAACTACACTATTTTAGATTCGGTGCTTCAAAAACTTAAATGCGCAATTCGAAATTTCCGATTTTTTTTTTTTCCCTTCTAAAACAAAAGTATAATAGTTTTTTCTGCTATGTTCAGATGTTATTGCAAGCCGCACATCCAGAGCTAGCTGTTAGATACTATATGAAACTGAAAATAACATTCGTAGTGATATCAACTACAAATTGCAAAACGACATTGTTTTAGATTTAGCGCGTCAAAAACTTAAATGTGCAATTCGAAATTTAAGGATTTTTTATTTTTATTTTCCAAAAAAAAAGATATATATATATATATATATATATATATATATATATATATATATATATATATATATATATATATATATATACAGGACGGTCCTGAAATATATGTCAAAAATGTAAAGGTAGGAAGAGGAGACCTTAATAAGCATATTTCGTATAGGATTGTGTGTGCGGTAGTGCCGCCTTGAGCCGGTAGGGAGCGCTGATGACTGAGGCGTATAAAAGCGCTTGCTAGCTGGATTCATCTTTTTCCACCCGGATCTCAAACAGCATGCATCGTTTCACCAATGCGGAGCTTGCCGACATGCATTTCATGTATGGGGCTGCACAAGGAAACGGATTAGCTGCTCAGAGGATTTACAGGGAGCGATTCCCAGATAGAAATCAGACGGATCGTCGAACATTCGAGCGTCTTCATCGGGAGTTACGCACAAGTGGATCGTTTTAAGCTTTCAGGCGTGGAACTGGCATTGGAAGATATCGCAGAACTCCTGCAGTGGAAACCAGAATACTAAACACTGTAGAGAATAATCCTTCGACAAGCTCGAGAGCTGTAGAACGTGCGTTGGGTGTGAGCCATCAAAGTGTTTTGAGGACTTTACATGAAGACGGAATGCATCCGTATCATTTACAGAGAGTGCAAGCAATGACCCTTGACGATTATCTTCCACGTCTCAACTTTGCTCGTTGATACCTACAGCAGACGGCAGTCAATCCAACCTTCCCAGCAGATGTTTTATTTACTGATGAGGCTACCTTTACGTGGTTGGGTGTGTTTAACATCCATAATTCTCACCTGTGGGCTCATAGCAACCCACATGGCACAATAGCACACGCGTACCAACAAAGGTTTTCCATCAATGTTTGGGTAGGCATTGCGCACAATAACTTAGTAGGACCGTACATTCTACCAAGTCGTTTAACTGGCCATACATACAACATCTTCCTACAGGAGGTTTCACCCGAACTTCTGGTAGATATTCCTCCAGCTGTTCGCTGATGAATGTGGTTCCAACACAATGGATCCCCAGCTCACTTCAGTCGGAACGTCAGGAATCACCTGAAGCTGTCTACGGCCAGCATTGGATAGGACGGGGCGGTCCGATTTCCTGGCCACCGCGTTCTCCTGATTTAACCTGCTTGGATTTTTTCTTTTGGGGTCATATTAAAAGCGTGGTGTACGAGAGCCCCGACACATCTGAAGAAGATCTTGTTGCCCGCTTGTCTGTTGCTGCTTTACATGTGTTCGACATGCCTGACGTCTTTTCTAATGTACGCCGATCCATGCGCCGTCGCTGTGAATCTTGTATCGCTGTTGGTGGTTGCTCTTTCGAGCTCCTCTTGTAAACTGTTGATAAATTTTTGTTTTCTTTTTTCTTTACTTGTCATTTCAGTTTCCTTTGATTCATCCTGCTTTACAAGCTAGTGCATTAATGTGCCATTACCGCACACACATTCCTATCCGAAATATGCTTATTTATGTCCCCTTTACCTACCTTTGCATTTTTGACATATATTTTAGGACCACCCTGTATATATATACATATATATAATAGTTTTTCTACTATATTCAGGTGCTATCGCAGGCTGCACATCCAGAGCTGGCTGTTAATATATAAAACTGAAAATGACATTCGTATTGATATCCACTACGAATTGGAAAACTATATTAGAGATTTCATTTTAGATTTGGCGCGGCAAAAACTTAAATGCGCAATTGGAAATTTCCGATTTTTTTTATCCCCCCCCCCCAAAAAAAAAAATTATAATAGTTTTTTCTACTATGTTCAGGTGCTATTGCAGGCCGCACACCCAGAGCTGGCTGTTAATATATATAACTGAAAATAAGTCACTTAGTTAAGCATTCATATTAACTTATTTTTTAACTGCTTATACTTTGATGTGAAGAGCCAGAAAAACTGGTAAATCGTGTGTATGCAAGTAGCAGAAGTATGAAAGTAATGTGATGTTGTCAGCGCCTATATAAGATGGCGAGGTCTGACAAAGTTAAGCGGGTACCTTCTGCTAGAAAGACACATAATCAAGATTTAAATAAATTTGGTGTTTAAATTGGTGCACGAGATATGGGACACAACAACTTCTAGGTAGCAATGAAATTCAGATGTTCTCTATTCATTAGTGTGAAACAACTAGCGACAATCGTTAAACGTGTGACTATTTTTCAAATTGCCACGGATTTCATTATGAACTTTTTAACGGACCATCACTGATATGGGTTTTAGGCGTATATCTTAATTGGCAGGATAACATCCATTGAACTGCTGATAGTTGGAAAAAGCATGTTGGTTAGAAAGAAAGTCT
The DNA here is from genome assembly GCA_949128135.1 of Parasteatoda lunata. Classification (NCBI taxonomy): domain Eukaryota; kingdom Metazoa; phylum Arthropoda; class Arachnida; order Araneae; family Theridiidae; genus Parasteatoda; species Parasteatoda lunata. The sequence goes on from OX421980.1 coordinate 101,802,310, forward strand.
TCTGATTTCATTGATTTTACATGTCAACACTGCCACGCAAAAGAGAAATCAACATAAGCAGCAAAAAATTCGAAATTGAGATATTTATATCTTTGGCATCTTCGTAAAATAAGCTACATATTACAAAAAAAAAATTTTTTTTCGAAAATAAATTTTGTCTATTAGTTTTTTAAAATTCTATTTTAGCGTTTATAGCATTAGCAATGGAAAGAAAAATAGAGCCACTTTTCTCGAAATCAATCGTTGTGTTTTCAATTGCACGGTGGTTTGTTTCAGGATAATAAAACTTTGACAAATGAGAGATGATCCGATTGTCTGCATCAATTTATGGCCCTTGGATTATTTCAGCTGGACAATGTGACATCGATAGGAGTTCCAGACACTTTCATTGACAACCTCAGATTTGAACGTTACCTTTTTAGGATACCAAATTGCAGCTCAGAAGAGATCGCTGCACCCTTCTAAGGATTGCTTATTAGAATTCATGGTGTAAATTGCTTCCAGTAGATCTTCAAACATTATTTTAGTTCATGCTACGACATCTTGCGGCAGTGCTTGTGAGGGCCTTACACGATATAGCGAAGTGAAGCTTTAATTTTGTGAGAGAACATTAACACACTGGTTTTTTAGTGAAAGGAAAAAACTGGGGGAATGGTCCTCTCCTATACACTATTTCCAAGCCGTGACGGCTCAGGGGACAGAGCGTTTGTCTTCCAATAAGGTGAACCGAGTGCGAATCTCATGGATGGCTGGTGGTCGACACGAATTCCGCCTCTGGCTCGCACCGAGCACAGCGCAGACGTAAAATATCCTCAGGGGTAGACGAATCATGGATTAGGGTCCCTTTGCCGTCAGGCTAACCGTGAGAAGTTTTCGTGGTTTTCGTCTCCATGTAACGCAAATGCTGGTTAGTTTCATCAAAAAGTCGTCCGCGAATGCGAATTTCTTCCAATACTTGATCCAGGAGTTCCCTTGTCTTCTGGATTGGGTTCAAAAACAAAGGCTCCGCATATCAAAACCGGTTTTGATATGCGGAGACTTCAGGTTAAAATACGACTTTTTACGCGCGAAATCGTCCGTGGGTTAAAAAGTTCTCGTCTGTTGAAAAGGGCTAATCTACAATTAAAATATCATTCTAAAAAAAAAAAAAAGTTTTGAAAGAAGTATTGAAACAGTTTTTAGAAACCTTTTTTTTTTTTTCCTCCAATGCCCACCTGTGTTAACATCCGTCAATTCAGGCATATATAGGGCGATTTTGTTGGCCTCTCTTTCAGGGGCACCATATTAGGTGGGCCAACGTCGCTCCCACAGTGTGGACAGATAGTACAGAGAAGGAAAGAGCGTACATGCCTTGCCCAGAATACGAACCCAGAACCTTTCTGATGCAAGGACAGTTCCCTGCCGGTCGGCGTTTTTAAAAAACCTATCTGACTAATATTTGAGATATTACTATAAGCCCCTTCTCAAAGAAGTGATCTCATGTAGGAAAGATCAAAGTTCTTACTTTTTTCCTCTACTTAAATTATTATATTTATCTGTATGATTCAGATCACATGATCTGAATTACAAAAGCATACTTAAAAATAAAAACAATATTCAAAATTTATGTTTACAAAATATAGGAAATTACTGCAATTGAAAATTTCAGATTAATTCTTAAAAATTTTAAAGTAGATTATTAAAAAAAAGGTTAAAAACTCCCTCAATAGTCTACTTCTTAAGCTGCTAAAGTGACATTCAATTTAAGAAAATATCTAGTTGAAACTAAACAATTAGCCTTATAAAACATTTGTAACATACGTTTAAGTCCATGTGACATCAATCATTTGATTAAGGATCCTTTAGCATGCTTATAAAATCCTACAAAATGTTAATAAGCTCATACATTTTTTTTTATTTCTTCTATATAATTATGGAAAATAGTCAATTTTTCAACTTTCTCCTTAAAAATATTTCACGTAAAAAAAATTTAATTTTTCTTTTATTCTTTTAAATCTTAATAATTATTTTTATAATAATCTTAATAATTATTCTTAATCTCAATAATTTTTTTTTATATTTCTTAATTTTATTTTATAACCGTCGTTGAACAGCCGATCGAATTTTCAGTTCACGACTACCAATGCTCAACTCCGCATCCTTGTAATTTTGAGCTCAATCCAGAAGACAAGGGAACTTCTGAATCAAGTATTGGAAAAAAATTTGCCTTTTCGGAAGACTTTTTAATGGAACTACCCCTCATTTGCGTTATAAAAAGAGGAAAACAACGAAGACGTCCCACGGTTAGCCTGACGGCCAGAGCTCTATCCCCTGAGCGACCACGGCTCTATACCTCTTAATTTTAATAATTACTGCGTCAAAAAAATGATTGCTCAAATTCGGGTGACGCAATATTATCATATGAATTTGAAAAACTATATGAAGATCGCCGAATAAAACTATCGAAAAAATGGTCGGAATAGATGATTTGATGAAAAATAATGAAAAGATTTTATTACCAACAAATGTGTATTTAGATATACATTTTTAAATATGTTGTAATTTTGCATTTAATTCTTAAGTCATTGATAGTTACATAAAAGTGTCTTTCTCCTCTATTTGTATTAAAGCTTTCAGTAGACATAAGTGTAGGTTCCTTAGACTCTGTAAATCACCCAAATTTTCTCTTAAATACAATCAGTGTATTATCATAAAAGAATTATTTCGCTCCTGTTCAAATTTGTAATATTTTCTTCAAGGAGGCAAGATTACCATTGGTTATTTAATCACCCTGTTTTGCCCTTTACAATAATCCTAAAGCTTAATTTCTCAATAAGTTTCAATAATTATCTGTGAGCCATTGTGGATCACGAGTTACAGCACTTTTTTCCCCAATGAGAGGAGTCTCAGGTTCGAATCCCAGCTATGGATTATCGATACGAATTCTGATCCCGGCTCGCGTCGACTACAATGATGATGTGAAATCTTTGTACAAATGTTCCATGCATGTGCGAGTATTAGTTTAACTAATTACATAAATTGTAAGTTATAAGCTATCCTAAGGAGTTATGCAATAGACTGTTTTCATAGAAACCGTAATCGAGAGACGGAGAAACAAATCAGATGCCCAAATAGAAGGTTTATTTTAACTGAGCCTTTTAATGTAAACCTAAAAAGGCTTGTTATGCCCCTTACGTGTAAACCTTATAACCTAAAAACGAGATCTGTGACAATATATGCTCTATTCTACTCACATTACCCTAATCCAAAACCTTGTAAATCAAGGCGAGGTTGACTTTTCAAGTGGGAAGAAAATCCTTTAATAAAGCTAGTCTCAAAATGAAAATAATCTAAGCAATTATCTTTTCACGAAGTCTTGTATGCTCAGCTAAAATCCACCTTATCTTGAAAGGGACAATGCAATTTGATCTTATCGCTAGTGTGACGTCAGCTAAAACGTCAATGTGGACAATTTTACCTAGATGACAATACTTTTTAAAAAAGCTTTTAGAAATAATTTTTAATCCTTTTAGGATGAAAGGTTAGAAACTGATAGATGGTTGAAACTATTTTTGCTTTATTGAAAAAAGGTTTTTAGTACAAACATTTTCGTGACAATAAAAAGAAAATTCTGACACAAGGTTGCCGTAAGGTTACATGCTGTCTGGGTAATATAATTGCGCATTTGATGAAGCGCCGGTAAAAAAAAAAAAAAAAGTGGCACTTCGGTTACATTTAGCAATATTTCTGAAAGTGAAAAGATGAGTTTTACCTAAAGAAGTTTGTCGAACTCGAACAAATGATGGTGGGAAAAAATTTTTCTGTGATCAAAAATTCGGCTGATAATTTTGGTTCAAACGAAAATTTATGCTCTAATAGAATATCTAAGAACAAATAGAGATACAATGAGAAGTCAGCCGTAGAATACACCGATCTCGATAACATTCCCAGATTTATTCCATTTTCTTTTTATTGTCGCGAAAATGTTTGTTCTAAAAACCTTTTTCCAATAAAGCAATAATATTGCAGTTGCTAACCTTTCATCCTAAAAGGATTAAAAATTATTTTTAAAGCTTTTTTAAAAAGTATTGTTACTTAGGTGAAATGGTCACTGAGGTCTATAATGACGTTTTAAGTGACGTCTCACTAGAGATAAGATCAATTTGCATTGTCTATTAAAATTTCATGCCAAGGTGGATTTTAGTTGAGCATACATGACGTTGCGAACCCTTATAATTACCTAGATTTAAGATTATTTTCACCTTAAGATTAGCTTTCTTCAAGGCTTTTTCTCGCTTCAAAACCCTAAAACTACCTCGATTTAATGTTTTGACATAGAAGGTTGTTTTAAAAGGTTTCGGATTGATTAGGGTAATGTACGTAGAATAAAGCAGATTGCCACAGATCTCGTTTTAAAATAGAAGGTTTACACGTAAACCGCATAAAAAACCTTTTCAGGTTTTTGTTAAAAGGTTTTTGCTGAATGAAAATAAACCTTATTTTGCTATCCAGGATTTATTTTAGAATCGCCTTTACCAAAGTCATCAAATATAAAACCTCCGACTATTGATGGAAAAGTTGATGACGCAATTTAATATGGTAGCCAAAGTAAACAACTGAGTCGATAATTTGAAAGCTGTTAATTTGGTTTCATTGGAAGAAGCTCTGTTTTACTCCCCAAAGAAAAAAAAGAGGTTAATTTGATGCGTTAATTTCGGTATCAGAATTTCGTTTTGGCTATGGTCATCTACAAAAATTGATTAATAGCTGAAGTCGAGAGTACAAAAACTATCGGAACTCTTTGCGACAGATGTTGAAAGACTTGGTATTATCAACTTTCCAGGTTGGCCGTCAGAAATTCTTGAAACAATAGCAGTCCAGTATTTTGTAGATGCGGCAAGTGGAATCAGCAAGTTCTCTGAATAACGGAATATAAGGACCTTATTTTTCAAAGAAATCAATGAATGATTTCATAAAATGGCGAGAGTGTCAATAAGGATAACCAATAAATAAAGGGAGGAAATAGTTGCTGCAAAACGTTGTTGGAATTACAGTAAAAGAAGTCACAGGAAAAATAACTGTCCAACAATTACTTGAGGTGGAAAAAAAAAACAGGAAAAATGAGTCCAGATTGTCTTGAGGAGCGAAGATAGCCAAATACATTAAAAGCTCGACCATCCCTAATTTCTAACACTCTGAAATCTCCACCATCATAAAAATCATTGACTCTTGAAGATAACGCTAATAATTTTGTAGATGGGATCTATCCCAGATAGCAAAATAAGATTTACTCAACAAAAATCTTTTAATGTAAACCTAAATTGGTATGTAATGCGGTTTACGTGCAAACCTTCTAACCTTAAAACGAGATCTGTGACAATCTGCTCTATTCTACGCACATTACCCTCATCCAAAACCTTGGAAAACAACCTTTCGATATAAAAACCTTAAATCGAGGTTGACTTAGGGTTTTCAAGCGTGAAAACATCCTTTAATAAAGCTAGTCTCAAGGTGAAAATAATCTTAAATCTAGGTAATTATAAGGTTTCTTTTCGTCAACTAAAATGTCTTTATGGACCAAAACTATACTAAAAGAATACAAATAATTTTTAAACAAAATGGACAAAACTTCTTTAAAAAAAAATGCGCTAAAAAGCAGCAGAAATTTCAAAAAAAGAGAGAATCAAAATAGAAATAAAAGAAGCGAAGGAAATAAAACTAAAATTAAAAATATGACCACTGAAGCCAACGTCTTCAGGGGGTACCGGCCCCAGTGGCCATAAAACAAAACCTTTTCTATTGACGGAGATGACAAAAGCCAAAAAAAACTCCCTCAGTACCCGGAAGGTTTTGTATAAAAGTCCAGGAGAAAAAAACATGTAAGACATAGAACTAAATACAATTTCATCAGAAATAAAAATCATCAGAAAATAATATAAAAACTCACACAAACAAAGTCAGACGGCGAACTTACAAGCAAACCAAATGAAATGGAAACACTTAAACCAAATGTAAACAACCAAATAATTTTTATTTTCTGATGAAATTGTATTTAGTTCTATGTCTTACATGTTTTTTTTCTCCTGGACTTTTATACAAAACCTTCGGGGTACTGAGGGAGTTTTTTTAGGCTTTTGCCATCTCCCTCAATAGAAAAGGTTTTGTTTTATGGCCCAATACTCCCTGAAGACGTCGGCTTCAGTGGTCATATTTTTAATTTTAGTTTTATTTCCTTCGCTTCTTTTATTTCTATTTTTATTTATGGACCAAAGTGACCATTTTACCTAAGTGACTATACTTTTTAAAAAAGCTTTAAAAAATAATTTTTTATCCGTTTAGGATTAAAGGTTTGAAACTGCAATATTTTTGCTTTATTGAAAAAAGGTTTTTAGTTCAAACATCTTCGTGGCAATGAAAAGAAAATTCTGACACACGGTTGACATTGACACAAAGTTGCCGTAAGGTTACATGCTTTCTGGGATAATTTCCCTTGCGAAAATATTATTGACCCTGGATCAAGCATAACCATCGTAAGAGAAAACATAGTTTGAGGTTGGTGACCAAACAGGTTGGGGCCGAAATTATGAACTGACTGATGATCTTTCCTAATGCGCAGCTACTGGCGATAAATTAAAATCTAAAACTATTCTACATAAAATATTATCTCTACATTTCTTTCACTTAACATGAAAATAAATCTTCGAAATTAATTTTGAAATATATTTACAATTAAGATTAATATGGTTAAAAAAATGAAAGAACAAAATTGTTTTGTATTTATAACGCATCATTTTAATAACTAATATCAAACATACATAACTCCTTCTAACACCTTCCTCACTGACCAAAAAAAAAAAAAAATAATAATAATAATAATAATAATAATAATCTAAAATATTCAGAATTAGAAAATTTCGTCAACTATTAGCAATGTTTCATTGGGTGCCATTGAAGTTTAACATTAAAAAAATACGTTATATCAAACCCGCGTTTTCATTCAGCTACATTAGGGCACAATTTATTATACAGATCGATATTAACCATCGAAAACATTCGGGTTCACAAAAATTCGCAGACTTTCACAGCACAGCGATTGTAAATGAACAGTAGATGGACGCGTGTGACGTCAGCTCGGGAATAACCACGTCACTCTGAGTTTAAGGTGAAAACAAAAGTAAGCGTTTTTTACGTAAAAATAACTTAATAAATAGCATTCTTAGGAAAGTAGTAAAATGTTTTCTGGGAATTTTGAGGGATTTTAAATACATTAAGCTTTTAAAGGAAATTGGCTGTAATTGTCCATTATAATAGATATAAACTTTGTAAATTTGGATACTTCTCATTTTATTTTATTTTATAACGGTCGTTGAACAGCCAATCCAATTTTTGGTTTTACAACTACTAATGTTCAACTCCGTAGTCGTGTAATTTTGAACCCTATCTAGAAGACAAGGGAACTCCTGGATCAAGTATTCGGAGAAATTTGCCTTCGTGCAGGACTTTTTGATGAAACTAACTCGCATTTGGGTTACGTGGAGTGGAAGACCACGAGAACCACCCATGGTTAGCCTGACGGCAAAGGGACTGTAACCCGTGATCCGTCTACCACTGAGGATATTTCACGTCAGCACTGTGGTCGGTGCAAGCCGGATGCGGATTGCTGGGATTCGAACATGGTTCACTTTATTGGAAGGAGATCGGTCGATCCCCTGAGCCATCACAGCTCGATACTTCTCATTTTTATTTTTTATATCTGTCGTTGAACAGCCGACCCAATTTTGGGTTTACGACTACTAATGTTCAACTCCGTAGCCTTGTGATTTTGAACCAATCCAAAAGGCAAGGAAACTTCTGGATCAGTATCCTCTGAGGCATTGATTTGTTATGGGAACATGGAGGACTTTGCGACTCGACAGAATTAATGAGTACCAGTCACCATTTACTACACGGGGAGTCTTTAGCCGGCCTGGAATCGAACCCACGACCTCTTGGACACAGGCCCAGTGACCTACCAACCAGGCTATTCCGGCCATCGATACTTCTCATTGTAACTTGCACAATGTAAAGCCAAGAGCTGTTGCCATACTATTTAAATTTTAATTCATATTAATAAATGCTGTGGAGGGGCTTCACCGGGTCGCTCAACAGGGGCTTGTGCCGGTATGAACATGCTCCTCTTCTTCTGAGGGGGTGGGGAGACTGCCGCTACGACGAAATCATCATGACCTTCCAGTATGCCCTTATAAACAGGGTCGGTCGGGCGAAAATTACCATTATATTGACTTATAACCCCATACTTAAAATAGTTAAAACTTGTAACCATAGTCACCACCATCGCTCCAGACGAGTGGCAAAAGGAGTTCTTTTCATAAACACAGACTATACTTTCTCTCTACTTATCCCCACACAACTCTTCCACACCATTTTATGCCTCAAGCAGCTTATTCTATCCCGATCTTACTGACGCCAGTTTACCTCTACACAGCTCAGCCATTTTTGCAGTTGGTCGGCTGCCTTTTCTTTTTGTCCACAGGCTTATCGAAAGCTATTTTTTTGTTTATTGTGGTCATATTTGCAGATCTGACGACATCTGTTGGATTTCTTGTAACTTGTTGCATAATTCAAAGTTGTATTTTCATTCTTCTACCAAACATTCTTCTCCAGATCTTTCTTTCGCAAATTCCATTCTCTTCTGATTTATTCATTGTCCAGTACTTATTATTGATTCTAATGAAATTTTAACTTTTTTCCCTATTCAAGTATCTAAATAAAAGATGCTATTTAAAACGAAAGAGATACTAAGTTTTTATTTTATTTTTAAAAGCCCCTGATGCCAAATAACTTTCTTAATTGATACTCCTCTCCAGTCCAAGCCTCTCATAATTGGGACTCTTTTCAAATTCACGTATCGCATAATTAAAACTCTTCTAAAGTTCAGGCATATCATAATTGAAGCTCCTCTCAAATCCATGCCTCTCATAATTGAGACTCCTCTCAAGTGCAGACATCCTGTAATTGAGGCTCCCCAGAAATCCCTGAATTTTATAATTGATGCCCCTCTTTAGTCCAAGCCTCTCATAATTGGGACTCCTCTCAAATTTCTGTATCTCATGATTAAAGCTTTTTTAAAGTCCAGGCATATCAAAATTGAAGCTCCTCTCCAATCCATGCATTTCATAATTGACGTTTTTCTCAAGTCCACGTTAATATGGGTCACAATAAATAAAATAATCAAAATTTTACTTTTCGTCACTCTGTGTAGTTCCTATAAATGCTTTAAAACAGCTGCTACATAAAGTAAAATTATATTGAATTTTAGTTTCGGCGAGTCTTTTTTAAATATTATTCTGAATACTTATTGAATGCTTTTTTCAAGCTTATTTTGCGTTTTTAACGTCTCAGGTAAAATAAGCTAAAATAAGAAATAAACGCTCAGATAAATTTTTCTATTTCAATATAGTTTCATTAGAACGTCTTTTAAAAGTCTAATTTTAATGTAAGTCACGACACATTTGCTTACATGGAATTTGATGATATTTGAAAAACTAATTTGCTGAGAAATTCATGCTTAATGATTTCTTAAATAATTATTTTCCCTTTAACTGAAACATTTCGATTCCCTCAGCTTTATGATTTCTTAAATGATTATTTTTCCTTCAAATGAAACATACCGATTCCCTCAGCTTTATGCTTTCTTTAATTATTTTTCCTTCAAATGAAACATTCCGATTCGCTCAGCTAATGAGTGAAACTCAAATTAACTAAAGTCTTTTTTAAATTCATTTAAAAAATGAGTTTATAATTTTGTGGTCATTAATATATTACATTTTTATAATTTATTATTTTATACATCAACTTAAGTGCGAAATAAGTAGTAGTAGAAAATTATGCTTTAAAAATAATTCTTTTGATTTTTCTAAAACATCAAAAAATATTCCTCCAATAATGGTATTTTTTCTTATAAATTCGTTTGAAGAAAGAATTTTTTTTTTTCGAATAAATTTTTTAATGCTGAAAACTAGACTTTCCTTTGAAAAATCTAAATTCACCCTAGCATATGCTATTAATCGACTTTAAATAACAATCTGTAAATGAAGCCTATCAAATACAGAAAGAAATCGCTTTGTGAAGAAAGTAAAATGCGAGTAAAGAATTTGATTGTAAGACTTGTTTTCTGACCTTGACTCGCTCAAGAATGAATAAGAGCAGTGACCTGCACAAGAGTCTTTATCTGAACCATTCTTTTTTTTTTTTTAAAGAAAGGGCTAAATTTTTTTATACTACTTTTATGGCTTAGTAGAACAACATTTAAAAAATATTTTGTAAAATTTTCAATTAATTTAGTTTTTGATTTTCGGAGACTTTTAAAAAGAAGTCAGTGGACAAAAAAATCCCATTGAAAATTTGACTAGTTCTTCTAGGTAGAATTGACTGATGATAAAACAAAGGAGTTTAACAGAAAAAGCAGAAATTTGAATTTTTGCAAAGTTGTATTCATAGAAATACGATTTCTAGTCGATTTTGTAAAATAAGTGTCTAAAAGAATTATTTGCTTAATCATTCAGTTTTCAAGAAGAACGATTTTTCCAATAGCTGCTTAAAATGTAAGAACTATTCCGGCCTTCAAGGGCACCAAGGGTAGAAATCATATTTTTCTCCTCCAAAGATTCGATTCGCGAAAGGTAGGAACAAAAAGTGTTCTGAAAGTTAGGACTTTTTAACGGACAACAATGATTTTTGGAATCAGTAATTATATTATTATCCAATCCCTAAATTATTTAATATTTCGGTTATACTCTAAAGAAAGAGTAAAATTTTTAAATATTTATTTTTTGAATAACAATATAGTGAATAACTTTTAAAAAGGATATGCATTTATTGGTACTTTCTATTGAACTTTTTAATTTAAAATAAATTAAATTAATTCAACAATAGAGAAATAAATGTTCCTCATAGTCTTTTTCAGTGTTTATAACAAATCTTTCCGATTTTCATTTCAACAAAAACAATAATTTCTATAGTTACACTTTATGGTGGAAATTCTTTGTATTGCAGGTGATTTGGCAAATTATTTTGCAATTGTTTGCAAAATTTTGAAAAAATATTGTTTGAATTTTCAAATATTTATCAAATTATTAACATGTAGTCAAAGTCATTATAAACCAATTTAGTTTAACAAAGATAAAAAGATAAAAATATACATCTTGTTACCACTTTAAAAATAAAAAAAAAGTCTCCCACGAAAGTCTGTCATTCAGAATATTATATATTTATTTTTAATTCCTCAAAAAAAAAAAAAAAAAAAAAATGTCACCCTGAATAACTTTCGTTCCAAGTGTCAAACTTAATGGTTACTGGGGTTGATCTCAAATATGCTAATTATTTAGTGCTGACTATTAATTAAGTTACGAAATTGGACACAAAAACGTACTTTTTCTGAATAAAAATATATTTTTTTGCATATTTGGATTTTTAACCTTCAAAATATAGGGGGTGGGTAGCCGAAATTTGAGGAATGTGGTCCCTAAAGTTTGGTCAGGAGAGCGATCTAAAGTTTGGATCCCTTAATGTTAATTTCTCTTTTTGCGTTTTTAGTCATATTTTTAAAATTAAATAAGCAATTAAAAAAAAGGAAGGAGAGAAATTGCACCCACTCATATTTAATTTAATTGAGGATGAAAAAAATTTTGAATTATGAGGTATAATTATTTTTATAACCATATTGATTTACACATTTTTCTGTTGAAAAATCTAAAGTTTCAACTGTTTTATTTAGTAGAGGCGGCGAAAAATTAAAATGAATTATTTTTTAATAAAATAATGATTTGGCGACAGAGAAGAAATATTTAAATTGGGCGATCAATATTGAAATGTGGTTTACTTGACATATGCGCTCGCAACGTAAAATTTCATTCATATTTTTTTTTCGCTAATAATCGATTGCTAACCCTTTTTTCCTTCTTTTTTTTTAAGTATTAACTACATTGTGTCTTTTCTAGTCGTCTAAAAATTAATTCGTAATTTAGTAAAGAAATTTGAATAAAACATTTTATTGAATAAAAAACAGTTTATTCAACGAATGTCGAGTTTTATAAAAGCATGTTTCTAGTAGAATGTGATTATACATCAGATTGTGATTATATTTAATTTCATTATATTTTATTTTTTAGTTTGTTTTGTTAATAATTGACAAATTTCAATAATATACATTCGTAGATTTGGAATTATATATTCATCAATTTCTTCAACGTATATTTTATAATTATTAATACGAATACGTAGTCAACATTTTTAAGCTTTTTAAAGTTTTTCAACATCTTATATATCGTCTTAATCTTAAAATAATTTTTTTAATTACTTGTCAGCGTGTATTTCTCAGAACTATTTATTTAAATTTTAACATTTTTAAAAATCTTATTCCTTACTCTACCACGTATATTATTTTTTCATTAATATACCGTAGAACGGGGTGACTAAGTTCCATACAGAGGAAGGAACCGATCGAAAAAGGAAAACTACCGATAGGTAGCGGGAAAGTAGGGCGATTTTAACTGGGGTACCACACCAATCAAATTATAACCTAAATAGTAACCTACCATTGTTTGTGTCGACGTGGATTTGTGGTGTATATCTGGAAAAGAAGTGTGGTCTGGTAATCATATTTAGGAAGCAGCCAGAAAAAAGGTAAGTTCAGTTTTTTGTCACCAAACTGTCAAAGAAGTTCTACACGCTTCGACGTTTCAAAATGATTTTTTGTTTACCAGTTATAACCCTTAATTCAATTTTCGATGAAGTGTGGGGTGAGTAGGTGCCATCTTGTTTTGCAGTGTTTTGGTCATTTTTAAGATTCTAGAGTGTTTATTGTTTAAGTGGAGAGACAGTCATTGATGTCCTAGATGTTGACCATCCATCTACAACAGTCTCTGGTCAACCGTTGACAAGCAGTGAGTCAGTCAGTGAAGCAAAAAACACTGGCCCTGTGCAAGGTGACTTTGTTGTAGTAAAATATAAAGGAAAAATTTACCTGGGTCAAATGATTTCTGATTTCGACAGTAGCAACGAGGCATGTGTGAAATGCCTGGAGAAAAGTGGACAATTCTGGAAAAGGCCTGACACCCCGGATGTTTTGTGGCACAAAAAGAAATAAATTCTGAAGAAGATTCGTCCTCTCGATCCTCTACCAAATGGCGACAAATTTCAGGATATTCTAAATTCGGATTGACTGAAGAGAGAATTTCTATCTTAAATTTGTAGTTTGTGTTTCGCTTAATAAATTGAGTCATTTTGAAAAACATTTTTGAAGAGTTTCTTTAATAAATAGCATTTTTCCACATATGGCCTTTTTTATTGTAAAATTAGAAGGTATACTCATAAAAAAAATTTACTTATAATAGCTAAAATGACAAGGAGATGAATTCTGAAGGATGAGAAGTTGCCAGCGATCGTTTTTAATAGATTTAAAAGGAGGAAACATGCGTGGCACTTAGTCACCCCCATGTGCGGGGTGAGTAAGTGCCACTAAGAAAAAATTCTATCTCCCCTCCATGATATATTAGAATCATTTTTAATATGTGAATTGAAAGCTAAGATGTGTAATTATGTTGCATTAAATAATCAACCCGATAGGTGAAAAATTAGAGGATTTATGACATGAAAACGTCAAAAAGTGGTGCATAGTCACCCCGTTTGACGGTAAATTTTTTGTAGTATTTTAATTTAGATTTTTTTTTAAAGTAAAATTCTTTTTTAAATTATTGTCAAGTTTTTATTAAAAGAAAGCTTAAAATTATTGCCTGCTAGCTGAAAATTATATCTCGTTAAGAAGTGAAAAACATTTTGCTGTTTAAAATTATTCGATGCAAAACAGCTGACTATTTACTAAGCATACTATTTTTTCTAAAAATGAAGATAAATTATTGATTGTCTTAGTTGTTTCTATTGACTTCAACATAGATTATTTAAAATAGTGTCTCTACAAGGTGTATAAAGAAGCTGCCGAATATGTAGCCAAAATTTTTATGCTTCTCAAAATATCTTATAAGTCGTCCTAACTTTAAAATAAAATTTTTAATTACCTGATTCACAGAACTATTCAACTAATTATTTCATTATATTTTTTACTCTTTCTGTATGCTACACCACGTAAATTTTTTTCCTATAGTATACTAAACTATTTTGTTTAATTTTTATTGGTACTTAAAGTTTTTCATTAAATTAACACTCGTTTTAAGGAATGGCTAAGTTTTATTTTCGAGTCTCAGAACTATAACCAATTAGCTGATAAGAATTTAAGAACATTTTCTTTGTTAAAATTACTCAGTGTAAAACGGACAGATCGCAGTAAATAAGAGCACCCTTTTCTCTAAGATTGAACAAACAAATTATTTATTTATTTACTTTATAATTTCTTATTTGTTTGGTTTGTGAAAAGTTAATACATATTAGTGCAACTCAAAAAACCACAACTGTTTGCTTTGTGTTTTAAATGAACGAATTCGAACCGCAATTTTATTTCGACGTTTAAACTTATATATTACATCGTTAACTTTAAAAAAGTTACTCTTTTAAAAAAAGATTTTAAAAATCTTTTTCAATTTTAGCAAAATTCATAAGATATTAATATAGTATACTTTGTTATTAAAAAAATGTCTTATATTTTGTTAAACAGCAAATACTAAAAATTGGAATTTGTAAAAAGATTCCCAAGCCGTCCCAATTTTAGAATCATCATCCGATTTGAAAAAAGTAATAAAAAATACGAAATTTTCGAACTTATTTTGATGAAAAAAAAAAAAAAATAGCGTGAAAGTTACATACTTTTTACAGAAAATATGAATACCAATTTTTCCTATATTTCGTCATGAGAGAATAAGAATGATATTGCTCCAAAGAACCTACTCAATAATTTCGTTATTTCTGGAATTAAAATGTGTTTAGCCAAAACATATTATTCCTCGAAAGCTAAAATGGGAAAAAATTTAACTAGTGTTATTTATCTAAGCTTATTCCATTAATTAGTTTTCAAAACTGCTAGCTTTGTTTATAAAAAAAAGTTAAAATGTGAAAATAAATAAATAAAATAAAATAAAAAAATTAACTCTTATTAATACATTATGGCTTCATATACTGTATGAAGCCATAGTGTATAATATGGCGATCATATACTTTCTGTGGTATAATGATCAACAAAATTATGAACTGCTAGCTTAATTTATAAAAAAAAGAGCTGAAATGTGAAAAAAAAATAAAGTAAAAAATTAACTCTTATTAATATATTATGGCGATCATATACATTCTCTGGTATAATTATCTACACTGTAAAAACTGTTGCACAATAGAAGTTGAACAATTCAAAAAATTGAGTGAAGAGACATTTTTTTTTCAAGTCAACAAATTAGTCCCAAATCGAGTTTTCATATAAAATTAAAAATGTGTAATTAATCAAAAACTTTTAGTATGGTCTAAACTTTAATCGTGAAGGCTATGTTGTGAGGAATAAAACAGTTAATTAATGAATGAGCCAGTATTTGTTTCTTTTTCACAATGGTATCCAAATATTTTTTAATTTCTTAAAAATATTTTGTTAAATTCAACTTATGTTTCTGTAAAATAATTTTCGATGCCTTTCACGCTAATACTTGTAGACGCTGAAGTTGATTGTTAATAAATGTGTTCATTGAAAAAAAAAACTTTACATTTTTTATGTGGAAACAATTTTTCTTTCTTGACATGACTTTTTCAAAATAATTTTGTTATAAATTAAATTTGTCAGTAATATCAACTAACATTTGAAAGTCAATTGAAAAATATCAAAGGAATTCTCCCTTTTATCCTTCTATTTCAATAAAGTAAACCCTATTTGAGTCTATTTTCAAAATATTCAAATGGATTTTATGGAGAGGAAATTCATTGTTTGGTTTTTTCCCTCTGTTTTATATAATTTTTTTTTACTTAGACAGTTAGTAAAAATATGCCAAGAATCTCTGCGTTGGATGATAATATGAATATTAGACAGTGAACCCTATTTGAGTCTATTTTTAAAATATTCAAATGAATTTGATGAAGAGGAAATCCATTGTTTGGTTATCTTTTTTCTCTATATTGAATAAATCATTTTTACTAAATTCACTTTGTAAAAAGATTACAGAAAGCTCTGTGTTGAATGTTAATATGACTATTAAATTCTTTGTTAGCCGTAAAATACTTCAAAGAAAATATCTATATTTTTTTTTTCCTTTTAATTTTACAGATCATCAAACGACAATCCCAAAATTAAAGAAAGCCAATCTATTTGGCAAAAGGCAACATCCCTTAGGCAATCTTTTAGGCTTTCATCAAAATCCAAAGTAAGTGAAATTTTATAATTGTCCCATTTAAATAATAAATTCTACCAAATTTTCCATTTTGTTTTGTATTAATAGCTTTTCTAGTAACTAAAATTGCAGTCATAAGACGCTCGATACGGAAAACAAAAAATATGTACAGTCCGCAAAAAAAAAAAAGATATCACCCTGAATAACTTTCGTTCTAATGATCGGATTTTCACGAACTAAGTGTCAATCTCAATGGTTCTTGGGGGTGACCTCAAATATGCTAATTAATTAGTGCTAACTATTAATTAAGTTACGAATTCAGACACAAAAACGTACTTTCTCTGAATAAACATATATTTTTTTTTTACATATTTGGATTCTTAACCTTCAAAATATAGGGGGTGGCCGCAATCTGGGAAATGTGGTCCCCATAGTTTGGTCAGGAGAGCGATTCAAAGTTTGGACCCCTTAATGTTAATATCGCTTATTGCGTTTTTAGTCATATTTTAAAAACTAATGAAGCAATTCAAAAAAAATTGCACCCACTGATAAAACTCATTTACCCAAAGATAATTTCATGAGAAAAATAATTTTTAATAATTATTTATTATTTTTTATTATTTAATTAAATTGAGGATGAAAAAATGTTGAATTATAAGGTATAGATATTTTTATACCATATTAATCTACACATTTTTCAATTGAAAAATCTAAAGTTTCAACTGTTTTTATCTATTAGAAGATGAGAAAAATTAAAATTAATTATTTAAAAAAAAATAATTTGGCGACAATGAAGAAATGATTAAATAGGGCGATTAATATTAAAATGTGATAAACTGACGAGGAACTTGACTTAGCGCGGGAAGCGTAAAATTTCATTCATATTTTTTTTGCTAATAATCGTTTGCTAATCTTTTTATTTTTATTTTTTTAAACTATAAAATATGGTGTTTCTTTTTTAGTCGTCTAAAAATCTATTTGCAATTTAGTAAAGAAATTTGAATAAAACATTTTATTGATTAAAAAACATTTTATTCACCGAATGTCGAGTTTTATAAAAGCATGCTTCTGATAGAATATGATTATACAACAGATTGTGCTTATTTAATGTGATTATTTTTTAGTTTTTAGTTTTTTTTCTCAAGAACTGATACATTTTCAATAATATACATGCGTATGAATATATTTGGAATAAAATAGTTATCAATTTCTTAAATATATATTTTATAAATATTAATAAAAATACGTAGTCAACATTTTTAAGCATCTCTCACTACATCGCAAATTTCTCAACATCTTAAAGGGTAAACTAACCAGTGAAGGAACACTTAAGCTTAGCTTGCCTTTAAAAAAAATCATAAAAATTTCAAAATTTTTAATTTTAGCTAAATGATGGTGTCGACATATTTGTTATTAAATGCAAATTATGTAAAAAAATTTTAGATAACTTACATAATATTGTTTTCAGCTTTTGGTGGTTTAAATAATAAGTAGTAAGGTAACCAAGTGAAGGAACAGTTCTTACCAGTGAATAAACACTACATTTTCCAGTGAATGAACACTTAATTTTGAGAAGGTTTGATGCTCGTTAGGAATCCATAGGCCACACAAATGTCTAAAAAGAAGATTTTTCTTGGAATTACAACATATAACCACAGTTAACGTAAAAAGTGTTTCCTTTTTTTCAGTCAGGGAATGGAAAGTAAAATATGTTTGAATACATAATTTAAAAAAATGCTTTTCATTTTTTTTCTCGCAGTTTAACAGTCCGTTCTAAATTATGAATGTTTATCATTTTGTAATCCGTTGTTTTTATTATTATTATAATTGGATCACTTTTTTGTTTACTTTTTCCCCCATATTTTTTGAAGCTTTTTTTAAAAAATCTTTTTAGCTATTTTTTTTCTCTTCGACATACTTTCTGCTTTAACAATTTTTTTCAGCTCTTTCAATCTCGTTAAATTTTCGTTCTTTTTTATTGAAGTTAATGCAAAAAAGTAATTTATTTCTTTTTCTTTTGATTTAACCTTCCTCTTTTTTTCCAAATTTTTGGCCAAAGTAAATATATCTTCGAAATTTCTTTTGATTTTCCAGTACCATTGCTAGAATTCCTCACTGGATAATAAATAAGAAAAAGGAGTTTCGAAGTTTGAGTAAAATCCATCTCTCATTGACTTATATCTAGTGGGTCTTCAGCAGTACTTATGGAACCAATTGTTTTTTCAACTAACAATGCCTCAAGAGGACTTATCTCAAAGTCAGTTTTCAAGACTTTCATTATCATGTTAGTTGTATCAGCTTCAGTGCCAAAATGTGACTTAACCAAATGTTCTTTTTGAAAAATATTCTTCCATATTGAGAAAAGTACAAGCTATTGGATATTTGGGAGATTAAACTCGTCTGTCAATGTTCCTTAAAAAATTTACAATATAACTTGTGAAATTTCCTTCTGAATAAGCTTCTGAAGAAATAGTGCATCGTTACTCTCGAAGTTTGTGTTTTGTTGATAAGCAGTCTTTCTCATTAACTATTGGTGTCTATTTTGCATGTATTTGTTAAAGTCGGCGTTTTCTACATCGAATGGAAAAATATCGCATTTCATAAAAGCATTTTAACTTCATCAGTTGATGACTCAAAATCTTGTTTAAAAATGAATGTAAAATTTTCTCGACATATTGTTTTACAATTCTTTTGTTTTCAAGATCTAACGGGAGATTTCCATGAATTAGGTAGAAAACTAAACCAGAAAATTTGTTTTGATGAACAAAACTTGCTCAGTTTCAAATTGATATGAGATTTACCTATCCAGAAGAAGCAAAATAGGGAATTTGATAGCATTCTTAATTAGCCATGGGTTGAAACATTTGCAATATATTTGTAAAATGTTGCTGCGGTCATTGTTTCATTTCACGAATCGCTTTTTCCAATGAAATATATAGCAAGGACTGATTCTGTAATATCTCAAAGAATTCTTCAGTAAGGAAAAACTACCAATGAAGGTACTTTTTCTTTCCTAGGTACTTTAGAATATAAATCCTTATAATTTTTAGGGCCAAAAATTTTGCCCATTTCAGGGCAGTATTCAACTCTTGTTTCGTTTGCATTGTAAATGCAATCACTTTCTAAAAGGATGCCAGGGCTACTTCCTTCCTAAAGATTCTTCTAAAGTTCTTAAAACCAGTATTTCGAATATTATTCTCTAAGGGAAGTTTTGCGTTTTGAAATTATCTTCGCATTGCAATGATTTATCGGTGGATGTCGCCTTAAAAAAACTTCACCCATTTTTCACCTGGATGATTGTCTGTAGATGGATTTTTCAAACCAGTTCCCGTCAGGACGCTAAAGACCGCAATAAGATAATTATTTAGCTAATTATTGGCATAAAAGTCTGCAAAAAAATTTTCTACTCAAGCTTTTATTATTATATTTAGTTGTTATATTTAGTCAGTAAATATAGTTTATTAAGGTGTCTAAGGTATGATGTAATAACTAATCACTACATTTATAAAGATAAATAATAAATAAATTATTATTATATTTCTTTAAATAAATTTAGCAATTAAATTTGCATTTTGAAATGAAATTGTTATAGGAACTATTCATACAACATTTAAATGAATTTCAGGTATCCTCCATATCGCAGAACTACTAATTATTTCACACATACTGTTCATTCACTGGGAAATCTATTCCCAGTGAAGGAACATGCCTGTTCCTTCACTGGTTAGAAGTTTTTGTATTTTGAACATAATTTTGATGTATAATATGACTAAAGGTTCAAGAAAATGAAAATTTTTCTTTTATTTTCATTAACTTGAAAAAATCTCAGTAAAGGAACACTTGTTTATTCATTGGGTTTTCATCGTTTGGTAATCCAGTTAATAAACACCCCCTAATCTCAGTACTTGCTTATGTTATGATGCTTAAAATAAATAAAACATAACTCCAATAACCATATTGTGAATTCTCTTTTTCACAACGAGAAAAAAAAAGCATTATTATATACAATTAATTGTACTTTAAACGGATAACTACAAACACTGACCTTATAATTTTGTATAAATAATAAAAGAAACAAGGCGTTGAACAGATACTAACAAATTCAAAACTTTTCCAGAGAAGACTCTAAGACCAGGTAACTCAATGCATTCTTAGATGACTTCCTATTGTCAGACAGTAAGCTACTGTTACCAATCAATCTAAATTAAAACGTTTAAAATCTTATTTTTAAAAAATAACTATGAAATGTTCCTCCACTGGGGTGTGTTCCTTCACTGGTTGGTTTACCCTATATCGTCTTCAACTTAAAAGAAATTTCTGGAAGTGTTTCGCAGAGCTATTGTACCAACTATTTAATTAAATTTTAACATTTTTAAAAATCCTATTCTTTACCCTACTACGTTTATTATTTCTTCATTAATATACTAATCAATTTTTTTTAGTTCTTTAATTTAGGTTTTCTTTAAAGTAAAGTTCCTTTTTAAGCTATAGTCAAGTTTTTTTAAAAGAAATATTGTCTGCTAGCTAAGAATAAAACCTTGTTAAGAAATTAAAAAAATTCCACTGTTTAAAACTATTTAATGCAAAACAGCTGATTATATGCTAAGCATACTATTTTTATTTTCGAGAAAAGGAAAATATATTATTGTCTTTTTTTTTTCTTTTTTTTTTGTTTCTTGTGACTTCAACATAGATTATCTAAAATAGTGTTGATGTTTTATAAGCCACTACAAAGAGTATAAAGATACCGAACATACAAAGCTGTCGAATACGTAGCCAAAATTTTTAAGCGTCTTAAAATATCTCAGTATCTTAAATGTCGTCCTAACATCTTAGTTGTGAAATTAAATTTTTAAATATCTGACCACGTGTGATTCACTAATTATTTCATTATATCTTTTACTCTTTCTTTATGATACCAAGTAGATTTTTTTTACTGATAATATACTGAACTATTTTGTTTAATTTTTTACTTCAGCGCGATTCCCAAGATATTATTGTAGTATAATTTGTTATCAGGAAAATGCCTTATTTTGTTAAGCAGGAAATACTAAAAATTGAAATATGTAAGAAGATTCCGAAGCCGTGCCAATTTTAGAGTCAGTAGGGAATTATTATTTTTTTCAATGTAAGAACCTGTGCCTATAACTTATGTAAAACTTATTTCAATATCGAGTGAAATAATTTAATATGTTGTGTAACTAAATGGATAATCCCAGGAAACTGAATCGAAAACATAAAAACTTCATTGATTAAAAAAATAATAGATGAAATAAAAATAGACATGTTTTGAGCGTCCAATAATAAAAGTCACAAGTTATTCAAGCCTGACAAGTCTTGAGAATGGGCGATTATATTTGAACGCTCGAAAAATGCCGACATTTACTTCCCTCTTCATTTGTCTTGAAGCCAGTTGAGTTTTTATCGTCAATTATACTGTTTTAGATTTGGGTCTTGATCATTATTTCGATAAGGATTTTACACTCGTTAAAGTAAACATATGCATTTTAATATTTTAATAGGATTCATGTGATCTTTAAAAATGTAAAAGCATCAATATTGTAAAAGTTATATTTAACTTAAAAATTGAGACCAGATATTTTGAGTTAATGAAATTAAATATTTTATCTTTTAAGTTTTTGTGCTCCCATTTAAGTATCTTAAGGATCTTACGAGCTCTTTTGAAAAAGGGAATATCAGATATATATTATCAGTATTTGGTGGTAAATGTAGCTTATCGTAATTGAAGAATATGTTGTGCGACATTTTATGGTGTATTTGCGAACGTAAGTTTCAGAATGTATCGAAACATGAGGACACTCAGGGCCCGACTTAGCCTAATTGGGGCCTGGGGCAAAAACATCTTCAGTTATAAAGAACCGAACTTTAAAGTGCTTTTTTAATTTTTACCTTATTATACATATATAACAAGAAAATTGACAAGAACCTAAAATAGCTATAAAGTCCCTTCTTCCCCCTCCAATCGTCGGACGAAATATTGTTCAGTCCATTTTTCTGATTTTCTGACAACTATGTCCGTCATGCCGAGTGCAGTTTTCTGATTGTTATTTTTGTCATATGGCTGCAAAAAGTTTATATCCTTGCTGACATTAGAGCGGAATTCAGTTAAATTTTTGCAATTATGATGGATCAATTAAGCCAATTAGAAGCCTGTATTGTTTTAAATATATTGCATTATGTGAAAATACAAGCTTCTGATTGGTCAAATTTGTCCACCGTAATTGCGAAAATTTAGCTGAATTCCGCTCTGGAAAGTCATGGATTTACAAAATATAGATTTTTAATGGTTATACGATAAATTATATCATTATACGATTAATAAAGAAGTTAATTTAAAACTGACGGATTTTACACTGTATTGATATTTTGTTTAAAAAAAGTTCATTAAACCGAAAATAAACTTTCTATTCGATTTGGGGGGCCCCTCTGATGTGGGGCCCTGGGCAACAGCCCCGTATGCCCCTGCCTTAGTCAGGCTCTGAGGACACTATTTGCTAATCATCTTTATCCAAAGAAAACCATGTAACCTAAATATCTAGCAGAATGAAGCGATTTTTTAAACAATGAATCATACAATATGCAACATATTATTTCAATATCTTATTATTAAACATAACATATTTCAATGTTTTTAAAATGCCACTAAACATTCAGTAATTCCTTGAGTTATAGAAAAAAGAAATATCGTAAATTATAGAAAACCTTGTGAATTACTATACAATCTATATTTTATTTTTCAAGCTTTTATTTTTCAAGATTTACTTTTTTTCCCCTTCAAACTTTCTTGCCTAGAAGACTCGATTAAAGCTGCAAAAATTATTAACCCTAAAATTTTGCATGTAGCTATAAGTTTTGTTAATTTGATTTTAGTATGAAATCCTCGCATAAATATAGCGAAAACAAAATAATCTAAATAATATCAGATAAAAAGTTTATGTATTTAAATTCTAAAAACTTAGAAAACCATAAATAATTTATAAATCGATTCAAATTTTCCTTTCAAAGAAAATTAAAGTAATTTTTTTTTGTTGCTTTTTGGACAGAAATCAGCTTAAAAATTGTCTATTGCCTAGAAACTTCGAGATATTTTCTGTTAACAATCAAACCTCTCCAAGCAATCACAGAACATTATTTAAATTTTTTTTACAGAGTTTGGTTGCCTAGCAACCTAGTAAAATGAAGCATTCCTCTTTTGAATTAGTCAATGGGTTATCTTAAAATATTCATTTGCGCTGGCGACTTTTTTTAGCGGTTTTCTGGACTATCGCCAAATATATAAACCTTTATTGCAACCCAATTTACGATCCAATTTTTTTAAAATTTTGTCTACCCCCCCTAATTCAAGTGTCTAGATTCCAAATATGTAAAAAAAAAAAAATATACGTTTATTCAGAGAAAGTATGTTTTTGTGTCTGATTTCGTAACTTAATTAATAGTTAGCACTAATTAATTAGCATATTTGAGGTCACCCCCTGGAACCATTGAGATTGACACTTAGTTCGTGAAAATCCAAACATTAGAACGAAAGTTATTCAGGGTGATATCTTTTCTTTTTTTTTTTTGCCGACTGTACCATCATGTATTGTTGTAAAAAAACTTTTGTTATTATAAAAAATAATTTTTAAAAAAAATATTTTTAAAGAATTATTCAGATGCAAAATATGAATTTGTTTTAACATTTTAAGGCACCACCCTGAAAAGTTCAATATAATGTTTTCAAGTTTCATATATTTTTAAAATTAATTTATATTTTTTGTAAAAGAAATTGTTTTAAAAGGAAATAACAAGACTTTTTTTTTTATACTGGTCTTAAATCCTACTGAAATCAAACTTACAACAGTGCTATAAATATTGTTGTAAATAAATATAAGCCATCGCTATAAATATATAAGCTGAAATTGACGTAGTGTACACCTGCTCAACAACTTAAACACGAGTTTAATTAATTTCCTAACACCGTTTGTTTGTTGCTTGAACATGTAAAATTTGCATGTAAAATTTGCTGAAACCCTAACTGATTGTCATATCTAACTGATTCATCTATCTGATTAATCGATCTAACTTATTGTCATGATATGCATCAAAATAATTATTAATTTATTAAAAATTCTGGTAATATAAATAATACAGATACTATAACAATGTAATTAAATTTTATAAACAATAGCGAGCAATGCAATGTAAACGGCGAGAAAAAAGTCTAATTATCCCCGATATTTAAGTAAATGAGATTTTTGCCCACTATAATTTCATCCTATTCTTGTTGGAAAGGTTGCTAAATGTCTCTCGTTTTACTTACATGTTCACACTGTTGAGAAAACAAAAGAATGGAAGCCCATTTTTAATGATATATAAGTCTCGAAGGAAAAAATATTATATTTTTATGTGGTCTCTCACACTGGATGGTTGCAAAGAACTCTTCATAACTAAAGTAACTGCTCGGTGCCTGATAAGGTGAACAACACATAGTTTGTCTACGTTAAAAAACTCCCCCAAAGCTGCTATGGGAAAAAGAATTTCAGGGCTTCTTTGGGCTGTTGACCTTTCTCTTGATGATCCGAGCCAAAATCTGTCCTAAACACCGCACTTCAAATACCTCCTTACCATCCAGATGAATGGTTAGGGGAGTTCTTATTTTAGACAAACTATACTCAGATTTAGCAAAGCGTCAGTTGAACTTAGATCGCGACAGTTACATGTAAACCACTTTACATGCATGGTGGGATATGCCCGCCAGCAGCCATTTTGTTCCTTGTCAAAATGTGTTACCAGATTTAAATGTATTCTCAAAGAATGCAAAACTGTTTATCAATAGTGTAAAAATAAAGAACAAACCAACGATAAAAAAAAAGCGAAAACTTTTCTTCTTCAGTCCAACGCTTCCCCAGCCCCAATTATTGATCGAAATGGGATACTGGTGGCGTAGAGCAGAACTCTCGATCTATATCAACACTTCGCATGCTTTCACTATTAGCGTGTGGAGAATCATAAAAGAAGGAATTACATTAGTTTCTGTCTAGATTTTCAAATAAATTAAAATCTCTTAAGTTAAAAAACTATATGGAACTGAAAACTACATTAAGCACTGTTTTAAAAGAAAGCGTCATGGAAATTTTAAAAAATATTTTTAACAATTAAGTACGAAAAATATTAAGAAAAGAAAAATATCATAGTACATTCCTATACAACTGAAAAGAGGAGGCGAAGGAAGGGGCCAAAGACATGGAACCGGTCTTCTCACCAGATGGCGTATTCGAGTTTTGCGATCGCTTATAATGGTTAGTAGGAGAGGAGGGTGGAAATCCGTTTTCAAGATCCTATGAAGGTTTGCTTCTAAATATTGTTTTTTCCTTTATACACAGAGACCACACCTAACCTTAGGGGACTGGTTTACATTATATCAATGGAAGCTATAGTTTGTCTAAGATAAGAACTCCTTCCACCTCAAAATCTAAGAGCGTCTGGGGCTATGGAAACAAGAATGGCGCATTTTTGGGAGCTTTATTCTAGGACCGTAGAAAGAAATTCCTTTTTTTTTCGCCGACCAGAGCCGAAACCACTCAAAAACAGAGCACCCCTACTTGAAATAGTCATACCTCGTTACTATAGCCACCACCACAACCACAGGTATAGACGAATGTCTGGGGGAGTTGTTATTTTAGACAAACTATAGATTTCTTCACCATTGAATGTTATTTTGGTTGTTAGAGAGCAGGTAGGTTCTGTTGGGTCTTACCTTTTAGGAAATCATCCTGTTGTTAAATCAAGACATTTAAAATGCTTATTTTAAACACTTACTAAAACTCTTATCTATTAGAGGAGAGCATATTAAATTAGCCAAACTATTATTGATACTTATTTAATAGTCGAATTAGGTACTACTGCTTTTGTGTTATAATCATATAGAAACCTGATATAGCCACTGTATTAATAATTCCTATTTCATGTGTCAAAACATATAAGATCAAAAACGCTTTTAAAAAAATGACCCTACAAATATTTGATATTAAATGCTATCTTTTTATTTAAATTAAAAAACAAATTTCACTTTCAAATTTATTTCCAGACTTTAAATACTATACTATGCAGATTAATTAATAAATTAGTAAATTTATAAGTATAAAATATTTCAAAATCTTGTTAACAGAGAGTAAGACAAGCGAACTATCTATGACACAAATTGTTTGTTGTAAGCGAAATCATCAGTAATATTAAATAAATTTCAATTAAACTAATATGCATTTAACATTTTGAAAACGGTTAGTACAGTAGTTATTTTAACAAGTGAAATATCTCGGTTCCTTCTTTCATGTTATAGATTAGTTCTAAAGATATTTTTTGTAAAAAATAGATTCCACTGCAATTGAGTTGTGTATATATATATATATATATGTTCAAAATGAAGATATAACAAAGGTAAATTATAGACAAATGAAAAAATGGGGGTGGGGGAAATAATAATAATAACAAACAACTGAGGAAAGAAAAAGAATTAATTTAAAAAAAAAAAAAAAAAAAAAAAAAAAAGAGGATAAAGTTTTTTTAAAAAACCGGAAAATAAAAGATATAATCTTTTCATCAGCCCACACGATTATATCCGAAAAAGAGTGCTTTCTAATATTGTATCAATATAGCCAAAGCAAAATATATCAATACAATAGTGTGAGGAGCACTCAAAATTTTTTTTACAAAAATTACGACAAATAAAATTAAACACAATAAGTAAAAATAACAGGTAAAAACAGAAAATAAAATATAAAGGAAGAGCAGAATAAAACAAAATCTATAAAACGAGCAGTGAAATATAATGAACTTACATGAACGGGAAATTTTTCAAGAATGATTTAAAATGTTTACGTAACAAGATTGCCAGATTGCAAAATATGAAAACTATGAAAACAAAAGCGCAAATTGAGTGTAACTAGAGGAGTTTAAAGTGCGTTCTTGCTGCATTACTGAAGTGCGTTTGATTTGTTAGTTACCAAGGATGGGCCAGAAAACGGATGTGCGTGAGGTAATATTATACTGGATATTTTAAAAAAGTTGACTATAAATAATTTTAGAAAATAAATATTTATTTCAGAAAAAAATATAAAATAGAAAAGAGTAAGAAACATGAATTGCCAGTTTTGCACATAATTTTAGCCACGGATTTGCCCGAAATGGGAAAATGCACATGGAAAAATTATATAAATTGACAAAGAAATCTTTTTAGTGAATAATTTTAGTCACGGATTTGCCCGAAATGGATTTGCACATGGAAAAATTTTATAATTTAACAAAGAAATTTAGTAGTAAATAATTTTACCCACGGAATTGCCCGAAATGGATTTGTACATGGAAAAATTATATAAATTAACAAAGAAAAAATAAAAAAAGAAAAACAACTTATTTTAGTAAATAATTTTAGCCACGGATTTGCCCGAAATGGATTTGCACATGGAAAAATTGTATAAATTAATAAAGAAATTTTTTAGTAAATAATTTTATCCACGGATTTGCCCGAAATAAATTTGCACATGGAAAAATATTATAAATTAACAAAGGAATTTTTTAGTAAAGGAATTTTTTAGTAAATAATTTTGACCAAGGATTTGCCCGAAACGGATTTGCACAAGGAAAAATTATACCAATTAAGGAAGAAATTATTAGTAAAAAATTTTTTTGGCCACGGATTTACCCTAAATGGATTTGCTCATGGGAAAATTGTATAAATTAACAAAGAAAATTTTTAGTAAATATATTTACAAAATATGCGATTAACTCAATGATTTTATATAGAATTTTATTACTTTAGTTGGGTATCTATTGTTTTTTATCAACTTTTGAAAGAGTTTATCGATTTGCTTTTTGGATAAATAAATATTACTACATATTCTTTTAATTCTATTAATTTCATTAAAAGTAGTATTTAAATAGATGCTCCTAGAAACATTAGAATTCCAAGTAATTAGTTTATTTATATTAAAATTAAAATCATTTCTTTTATCGTATAAATCAACAAAGCAGATATTTTCTTCTTTTATAATACCGAAATCCAAAAAATTGAGATTAATATTATCATCATGATTACGAAGCAAGATTAATTCCTCGGGGTAAATATCATTTAATAAAATAGTATAGTCTTGAAAATTAAAGATATCTAAAAACAAATTTAATACTAAGAGTGTAATTTTTTTCATAATAATGCAAAAATAAGTTACCTAAGAGAGATGAATAATTAGAACCTTGTGGTTTTCCATCAATTTGAAGAAAAATATCCCTTCCATTGTAAAGATAATTATTAAAAAGTAATCAGAATTTCCCAATAATCAAAATCGCAACAAAGGATATTTTTGAAATCATAGTAATAATTCAAAAGCACATCTTTTAGTTTAGAAAGGGGAATGCTATTGAAAAGATCCTGGAAATCAAAAATTGCAATAGAATTAATTTTATTATGCTTAATGAAATCTAAAATCGGTTGATTATTAGTGATAATCCAAGAGAAACCTTCTTTAGAAATACTGTTAATAATTTTATTTAAGTAGTTAGAGAAAATGGTGCCAGGTTTAGTTAAATAAGTATTAGATCCACATGTGATAGTTCTAAATTTAACAGGAATTTTATGAAATTTCGGACTGATAATTAAGTAAGGAAATTGTATATTGCTAATTTTAATCTCTTATATAAAGCTAAAAATTTTTTAATGACAATATTATTATTCAAATTACTAAGTTTAAAATTTTAAAAATTTTTTAATTCTGTATTTTAAAGTTCAACATAGAATTTTTTACAGAAGATTGCATAATTATTGTTAGCTTTGTCTATGGGAGTAATTACAAAATTTTTTTGAAGTTGCTTAATTGATTTAACAATATTAGAAAAAATTGTTGGATTGTTACTGTTATTTAAATTATCCTTATTATTGAGAATAAAGCTTTTAAAGTAATAATAAACACCCCATTTCTATTCTGTTAGCATACCTAAAGGTAAAGAGAATCTATTTGATATCTTTAAACAAAAACTATTGAGATCATTAAGAAAGTATTTTAGAATTTTATTGATTGATATATGGTAAATGGGTCTAAATTTTGTGCTTTTTATCATTAAATTCCTAAGTTCTAAGTTTTCTATAATATTTAAATTACCAGTAATAATATGTTTATGATGATTATAAACAAAATCAAAATATTTCTCTTCCTCACAGTGACATTCAAAATCGGATATGTTAATGCTCCCTAAATTTTTGCTTAAACCATTATAATTAAATATAGTTCTACCAAGAGATTTATTATATTTAAAGCTTTTAATAATGTTAAAATCTTTTAATGGAAATAAAGTTTTAAAATTTTCAAAAATATTATGAAATTTGATCTTATCGAAAATTGGATTTTGAAAGTTAATAACGAAATATAAATTATCTAAATTTTTCTTTTTATTTGGCAAAATTTTACTCATTTTGGCTTTTATAAGATCGATATTGGCATTCCAGTATATATTGGCAAATCAGTGGCTAAAATTATTTACTAAAAAGATTTCTTTGTCAATTTATATAATTTTTCCATGTGCAAATCCATTTCGGGCAAATCCGTGGCTAAAATTATGTGCAAAACTGGCAATTCATGTTTCTTTCTCTTTTCTATTTTATATTTTTTTCTTAAATAAATATTTATTTTCTAAAATTATTTATAGTCAACTTCTTTAAATTATCCAGTATAATATTACCTCGCGCACATCCGTTTTCTGACCCACCCTTGGTAACTAACAAATCAAACGCACTTCAGTAATGCAGCAAGAACGCACTTTAAACTCCTCTAGTTACACTCAATTTGCGCTTTTGTTTTCATAGTTTTCATATTTTGCAATCTTGTTACGTAAACATTTTAAATCATTCTTGAAAAATTTCCCGTTCATGTAAGTTCATTATATTTCACTGCTCGCTTTATAGATTTTGTTTTATTCTGCTCTTCCTTTATATTTTATTTTCTGTTTTTACGTGTTATTTTTACTTATTGTGTTTAATTTTATTTGTCGTAATTTTTGTAAAAATTTTTTTGAGTGCTCCTCACACTATTGTATTGATATATTTTGCTTTGGCTATATTGATACAATATTAGAAAGCACTCTTTTTCGGATATAATCGTGTGGGCTGATGAAAAGATTATATCTTTTATTTTCCGGTTTTTGTGTGTGTGTGTGTGTGTGTGTGATATCTCCAAAATGTTAGATATCGTTCATTTTCTTTAGAGTATTCAGCTTCGTTCATTGGTTAACCGAATATTTATTTTCAACCATAAAATCAAATTACGACAGTCAGACCACTATTTAACGAAGTCGCTAAATCAAGTAAATAAATTCATTCTATGGAAAATTCGTTAAATGTAAAATCACCTTTTGAAATGCTTAAACAACACAAAACAGGTTTAAAATTCCTTAACATTAGACATTATTAAAATAGCAATTGATACACCTTTATCTTGTTAACTAGTATCTACTATTTATTTTATAAATCTTAGCCATAAAAGAAATCTGCATGGAAAACAAGAATAGGGCGTGTTACACTATCGTGCTACATACATTTTCAACTAAAAAAATTTATGAATAAAATGTCTTTTATTATAAAAGTAATTTTAAGCATAGATTTCCACACGCGTTCTTAAGCTACTGATAAAATTCGTTTTTCGTTCGAAATGGTAACAAAAAAGGGATTTTACTGCTTTTTCTAAAAGTTAGGTGGCTTCAAAATCTCCTATAAAATGCGTTAACAAGTTTGAAATGTTCTGAAATATTTTCTGAAATAGGGAAAGTTTATCTCAAAGAAAAATTCGTTAAATAGGAAAATTCACTTCGCTATTTGGAAGTTATTTTACGAAGAAATTTCCGAAATAGTCTTGGCTCTTCGAAAAAAAAAATCGCAAAATGGAAGTTCGTTAAATAGAAGTCCGACTGTATATAGTTAATAAATACTAAGCAAAGTTAAATAATTATATATTCATCTCTAATGAATAATTAGATATGTATTTAATAATCTCGTGAGGTTTGCAAAAGGTTTGGGATAAAAATATATAACAGATGTACAAGATGGTGCGGTATTAATAACACAGTCATCAAAGCATACATAAAATGAAGAAATAAGAAAAAAACAGAGCAATGTCACTTATAAAATTTAAATTCCATATAATACAGCAACAATATTACACGACGTTGAAAAAATAGTTACGATTTAAGTAAGGATGTAACGAATATTCAGTAACTATTCAGTATTTGGCCTTTTTTGCCAAATATTCAACCGAATATTCGGCAAAGAATTATTTGGAAAATTATTTTTCGACTAAGTTTTTTTTTCGGGGAAACTTTAATAGATTTGATAAAGAATACTCTATATAAAATCATAATTTTTACTATACATTATTAGAAATAATTTTTGCATAATTTTGCATGTGTTCTAAAACTTGTAAACTTCTGAAACTTGTTCTGAAAGACACAAAATTCAACACTTTATATTTTAAAAATTGAGAACTTTTTTCCCCCTTCATTTTTGCTTATTTTTCTGTTTTAACTGAAGCGAAGCATGTTAACGAAGCGTTTCTAATAAACATTATGCTTTTATTGTCACTTTTTTCTTCGGTAAAACAGGTAACTAGTATGATAGTTCGGTAAAACAGATAACTAGTATGATAGTTCGGTAAAACAGATAACTAGTATGATAGGTCGGTAAAACAGTTAACTAGTATGATAGTTCGGTAAAACAGTTAACTAGTATGATAGTTCGGTAAAACAGATAACTAGTATGATAGTTCGGTAAAACAGTTAACTAGTATGATATTTCGGTAAAACAGATAACTAGTATGATAGTTCGGTAAAACAGATAACTAGTATGATAGTTCGGTAAAACAGATATGTAGTATGATAGTTCCGTAAAAAGAAAATTAGTAACATAAAAGACTTATTTTCAATGTTAAAGTTATATTTCAGAACTAAGAACTTTTTTTTTTCTGTTTCCCTTTTGATTTTTTCCTATTATTATTTTTTCTTTCTATCAACGTTTTTATTAGGAAAGAACTTTTTTAAAGAGTGTTTCTAAATGAATGTTATTCTTTAATGGTTACTTTTTTCTAAAAATATGACTTTGTGAAAAATTTAAGATTTTTAACGTTAAAACTTTCGTTTAAAAATTAAGATCGATTTTATTTAATTATTTTTTGTTTTACTTTTTGTATATAATCTTTGTTTTTATAGGCATTTTTATAATAGCGCTGCATTTTTAAAAGCGTTTCTGATAGACATAATCTCTTTTAATATGTTTTATGGAT
Source organism: Parasteatoda lunata (assembly GCA_949128135.1). Lineage (NCBI taxonomy): Eukaryota > Metazoa > Arthropoda > Arachnida > Araneae > Theridiidae > Parasteatoda > Parasteatoda lunata. The sequence continues at coordinate 101,834,918 of OX421980.1, forward strand.
AAGTCAGTTTTCTTAAACTTTTCTTAAATATATATCTAAAATAGATGTTAAAAAACTTATATATTATATACATTTTTTAACATCTAATTATCTTTATCTAAAACCTTTCTATTAAGTTTTTTTTCCCTTTATTTCATACCGATAATACAGCTAAGTTTTTGGTTATTTTTCAGTAATGACTATTAGTATATAAAAAATAATATTTATTAATGATTTAAAATAAATATTTGCTATTCGGCCAATTTTTTTGACCGAATATTCGGTGTATTCGGATAAATCACCATTCGTTAGATCCCTAACTTTAAGATAAATATCGAAATTTATATAAATTAGAAATGAAATGAGGGTAAAAAGTTGATTCAGAAGTTGTCTAAAATTCATTCAGTATTAAGTTTTTTCCCCCCTTTATTCCATACCAGCTAAGTTTTGATTATTTTTCAATAATGACTAAACTTATTTTTATATAAAAAATAGTATTTATTATTGATTTAAAAAAAAAAAAAAAGGTTGCTATTCGGCAAATTTTTTTGACCGAATATTCGGTATTCGGATAAATCCCTATTCATTAGTTCCCTTACTTTAAGGTAAATATCTAAATTCATATTAAATAAGAAATGAAGTGACAGAAAAATTTTGATTTAGAAGGGTGTCTAAAATTCATTCCGAATTAAAAGTTTTTTTTCCCCTTATTCCATACCAGCTAAGTTTTGATTATTTTTCAATAATGAGTAAACTTATTTGTATATAAAAAATATTATAACCGTCGTTGAACAGCCGACCCAATTTTTTGGGTTTAAGACTACTAATGTTCAACTCCATAGCCTTGTAATTTTGAACCCAATACTCCTGGATCCAATACGATGGAACTCCTGGATCAAGTATTAGGTGAAATTTGCCTTCATAGAGAACTTTTTGATACAACTAACCCGCACTTACGTTACATGGAGAGGAAAACAACGAGAAACTCAAACGGTTCCGTCTGCCACTGGGAATATTTCACGTCAGCACTGTTGTCGGTGCAAGCCGGAATTCGTAACGACCAGCCATCACTGGGATTCGAATCCAGTTCATCTCATTGGAAGGCGAACGCTCTATCCCCTGAGCCATCGCGGCTCAAAAATGGCATTTCAAGTTGTCGCAAATAATAGGAAACTATGTTAGTATTAGCTTTTCATAAGTAGATAAAAATTTATTTTTTTCAACGGGATATACTAGCATGTGAAATGGATTTTTGAAAAGAAAAGGAATAACAGTCTATAGTTATAGCCTACATCTGATGATTGCACAGTGCTATATCATACTATTTTAAAATCTTATGCTAACTTGTTATGCTACATTTCTTGAATCACATTTAATATTATTGGTGAAAGCAATTAATTGGTGAAAGCAATTTTATATTCTTTGGAATAAAATTGTTATACCTAAATTACAAATGTGAAGTTCAGCATTTGACAACACATGTTGAAATTTGATTTTTTAATATTTAAGTCAAAGAAGGGTGAAAAACCCTTCACTGTATTTTTCAACTTTACCACCTTTTTAGAGCAACTAAGGAATAGGAAGACCCTATTGAAGGGACCACTTATTGTATCCTTATCTTAACTGAAAAATGGATATTTCATTTTAGCTGGTGAAACATTTCTCAAAAATATTTTTTTCTTCATTTCAGTGCCTCCTATATAATTAGGCGGGAACAAAAAACAACAAATATCCGTTTAAACGGGGAACATTAGTTTCATATAAAAAGATTTGGTTCCGTTCAATTTTATTCGTATAAGCGGGTTATTCAGTATGCAATTAGGTGGGGACGACTGTATCTTTATTTTATTTTACTTCATATCGGTAAGTTTGTTTTCTGCATTTCTTTTTTCACCTCATTTACAATTACATTTTACCCAAATGAGTCTTGGCAAAATAAGTCTTGTTTTGGGTCTTACGGCATCCGCACTTTATTTGGACGTCATCACACTTTTTAATTGTGTTCAAGAGTAAAAGTAAACAGTGCGCATGCGTTGCTATGACGACCGTTGCTGTTTGATAATTTTTTTAGAATTATTTTTTTCTTTTCACCAGCAGTCATTCTTAATATATTTACATAATAATAATTTAAAGTGTTTTTATATTCTTTTTGTTATTAATTTATAATTACTGTCTTGACGGTGATTTTAATATAAATATGAATACTGAAGCAGGAAAAATATTTTGTGACGTCTTGAAACATGCATATATAGCCAGGATTTGAAAACCAATCCGACGACAAACATCATTTGAGACTGTTTTTGCAACCCATGATTTGAAAAGTGGCATTTATCGAAGTCAAACCGGAAATAAAATGCATTTGACCAATGGGTAGCAAGTGATCGTAATAAAGCGACAAAAAATTGTTTTTTCAAATTTTTTTGAGTCATCGACGCATTTTAAAAAGTGATTTTTATTTTAGGATAATTATTCTTTGTTTTGAAATGTCTCCTTCGTTGTCATCACGGAATGCGTTTTCATGAGAACCTTTATGTTTTATCCATCAATTTTTTTTATTTTTATAATTGGCATGAATAGTTTTACTTTTCTAATTGGATTTACAGGTTTATACAAGAAATATATTTTGAATTATGCTGGAATTTAATAATATAAGTAAAACAAAACAAATTAAAAATTTGAAATACACAGCAAGTTTTGAGCTTCAAAAGATTGTTTTGGAAGCATTTTTACTAGTTTTAATATATATGTAAATACATAATATTATTCATCAAAATAATTTTTTAAGTATTTAAAAATTTAATTACTATATGTGTATAAATTTGGTATTATTAATAAATAATTGCTTCGAGTAAATATTCCAAATATAAAAAAAAAATATTTTCTTAAAATTTCTGTTATTTTTTATTATTAAATTGCTAACAAAATTTTATTAAAAAAATTTTTTTTTAATGTTTTTAAAAACCTGAGAACATGTCAAAAATTAAGAAAGTTGTTGAAAATATTAAAGGTGATTTTTCCATTTAAATTATAAACAAAGAAATTTTAATACAAAATTAGCTTTTAGCAAAGTATTTACTATTCGGCGTTGTTTTGAAAGTTAAAATTGTTTTGCCAGAGCCGTTTTTAAGGATGGGCCCAGTGGCCCAGGGCCCCGAGTTCTGATGGGCCCCCCGAAAAGTCAAAAATCTCATTGTGTTATATCCTTTCTTTTTAGAATAATAATAAACTGTAATTTAGAATTCAAAAGATAAAAAAAATTGCGTTGTGATAATTTTTCCTGCATTTAACATCGATTACCAGATATAACAAGAAGGAATGACTTAAGCTAAATTAGGATTACCAGCACAATTATTATTACTACGATTTTAATCTTGATTAGCTGTAAGGTAAAAGTAAATTAAACTTAAAGGATTCAAATCCGACAACATTTCTATTCTAGGCTAAATATTTTATTTTAAAGAATTTATCATAAACAAATTAGGTTGACAAAATGGCAGTTACTGCTATACAACTTAACATTTCAGATATGAGAATTATTTAAATATTTCCATTTTTTAATATTACTATTCAACAAAAAAAATTTAATTTATGGGCACAGTTTAAAATAACAAAAATAAATAAATAAAACTTAGCTGGAGATACACGCATAGCTAGAGCGTGTGTGGCCGGCCACCCCGCATCAAAATTCTCCACTTCCTTCAACCAGCTCGTCAGAACAGGGAATTCGCAATTCTAGAGTTCAAATACGCCACCTTGCGGGGATTCAAGAATTTAACGTAACAGGTAAAACCAACGGTTATATCTGTTGCTATAACGGCTGTTTTTATCATAAAGGCGAAATCATAAAATGTTTAAAAATTTGGCTTTTAGCAATAGAAATTGCTGTGTGCCTCAGTGTCACTCGAGAGCTTCTCGAGATGACGTTAGTTTTCATTCTTTTCCTAAAGAAGAGGAAAATGTGTTCGTAGACGGAAAGAAAGAAAATCGAAGAAACTTGTGGATTAATAAACTCGGAAAAACTGTTACAAAGCACATGCTTGTGTGTTTGAAGCATTTTTTAAAGGAAGACTATATTTTACCCGACATGTATGCATTTATATGATAATTTATCTTCTGAAATATTTTTATTTTCCTAAAAATAAAGCATTTCTATTTTGGAGGATTCAGAATTGAAATTATAATTGAATGAAATTCTGCTTCATATATCTGGTTAAATATTAATCTTATAACTGGATGAAAAGTATGTTATTTTAAATAAAGATAGAATATGGCATTTGTTTATTTTTTGAATGTATGTCTGGTTAAGCGTAAGTAACCAAAGGATAAAGATATTCTTGCTTAATTTTTATGAGAATAAGTATTGGTGACTTACCTTATGGTAAGTAGAATTATGGAAAGAAAATTTCTGAGTCCTGTGCTTCATTTTGCTCGAAAAAGATTTTTATTGGAAGTAAAGAAATGCATTATTTATTTATAAAAAGCATTTATTGGTTATATATATACAAAACCACATGTTTGCAGACACCACCAGCACCAGCAGGACAACTGCAATAAAATTGAGATATGCAGTGTCCATTTCCAGACATTCTTTTAAATAAAGCACCTTCAATTATATACGGAGAAGAATTTATCTTCGTAGAACGAAAGCAAACCGCATAAATAATTCTTTTCCGCGGTAAGGGCTGCTTTACAACACCACATGTTATAATGTGGTTTGAATTAATAATTTTTTCACCTTAATAATTTTTTCATAATTTTTTTCAGTGATGCTCCTGGATTTCTCGTCCCTTTCCAGATATGCTAAAATATCTAATAATTTAATAAAATCCATCACTGGACAATAAAATTAAGCTAGCTAGTAAAAAAATGCTAATGTATCACACAGTTATACACTGGGAAACAGGTACAACATCAGATTGTATTACCTTTTTCTGACGTCATTTGCCCTAGACTGCAGTGCCGTCTATAGTTTATTTGAATTGCGAATGCCTAAAAAAACGAATTGCATCTCCTTTCCCGCTCATGTATTCATCCGCGCCATAGGCGGCGCTATGTCAACCTAATTTGTTTATGATAAATTCTTTAAAATAAAATATTTAGCCTAGAATAGAAATGTTGTCGGATTTGAATCCTTTAAGTTTAATTTACTTTTACCTTACAGCTAATTAAGATTAAAATCGTAGTAATAATAATTGTGCTGGTAATCCTAATTTAGCTTAAGTCATTCCTTCTTGTTATATCTGGTAATCGATGTTAAATGCAGGAAAAATTATCACAACGCAATTTTTTTTATCTTTTGAATTCTAAATTACAGTTTATTATTATTCTAAAAAGAAAGGATATAACAATTGGTGCCGTGACCAGCGGCCACGTGTTAATGTTAAAGATAAAAAAAAAAAAAATTTAACTTGCTGGTCGTTAACTTTAAGTATTATATAAATTATTAATGCTAAATTTAATTGTGAATACCAAAAGTAATTTTTAATAATAGTGAATAATTGCTTAAATCTTGATTGAATTAATTTTGTTACTGCTATACAAGCGCGTTATTATTGTCGAAGCACTACATCTGCGTATGCTTCATTTTTACTCTCTTGTTATTGTTAAGAATTATTGTATTTAATTGTATAATTGTGTTCATTTTATGGGAAAAGAAAGGAATTTTGGCTCCACATGATCCTAATCCATCGCGTGTGATTTAAGTTTAAAGTTAAAAACAATATCTCAACTTGTTTTAAAAATTTTTGTGTTTTAGGAATGTTTTAAAATTTTCATTAGATATTTAAGCTTTTTTTGAAAAAAAAGAAAAAAAAAAAAAAAAAAAAAGAAAAGAAAACGGATTACACGTGTTGTACATTGATAGGGTAAATTATGGAATAGAATCCATAAACGAAATCTTCTTACATCGTGTTTAATACTAAGCAATTTGTAGAAATAAACAGATTAAATTAATGTTCTTATTAATAAGAAATAAAATGATAATAAATTTAGTAAAAATATTTACATAATTTTAAGAAAAACTAGTCTGATTGTTAAACTTAGAAAAATCGCGTGATGCACGTTTGGAAATAATATTTTAGCATTGAGTTTTTATTCATTATTCTTAATCATGCCTGAAGCCTCAGAAATAGTTCCGACTCAGGTGGTTTATACAAACCACAGTTTAGCTGACTTTCTACCTATAATTCCGTCTTTTAACGGTAACGAACCTATTGCCCCATTTTTTGAAAAACTTGAAGAAATCGCTACCTACTGTGAGTGGGGAAATAATGATAAACTTTTGGCACTAAAACTTAAACTAACGGGTGAAGCTTAGGACTATTTTAATTCACAAAGAGAATTGAAAACAAATGCTTCTTTCGAACAAGTAAAAAAGAATTTAATAGACAGGTTTAACAGTTCAACTTCAATGACGACATCCATAACTAGATTAACATCTGCGTACCAGCTTCCGACCGAATCTACTAGACAATTTCTTTCACGAGTTGAAGGGTTGTCGTTTGGGTGCATCCCTAAAGATATCCCTGCGTTTGAAGAATACAGATTACAGCTGCTGTTGTCGACCGCGAAGCAAGGAATTAAGGGCGAAATACTACGCGGTATAGGTTCGGCGGGAATTGAAGATTATACAAATTTTAAGAAACATGCGATAAATTATGAAGAAACTTTAGCAGTCGCCCGTCCTATTGATATCGTTAGTACAGTAAGATCACCTAGCGAGTCCCAAGAACTAAGAGAGCTAAAATTGCAAGTAGAAAAATTGACGCAACAATTAAGCAAATCCCAGATTAGACAAGAAGAGAGTAGGGAAAATAATCGCGACAGGCGGACAGGTTTTCGAAAGGAACCAAAAAGTTGCTACCGTTGCGGCCTCGTGGGACATTTATCCCGGAATTGTAGAACAATGATATGTGGTTTCTGTAAGAAAAGGAATCATACGGAAGATAAGTGTTTTGCCAAAAAAGAATTTAAACTAATTGAAGGTGGGAAAATTGAGGTGCCGATTTCTCCCCCGGAAACCCACTTGGTACCAAATTTAAGTACAAATCATGTAAATTTAAATTCAGTTTCTTTGCCTAAGATTATGATGTGCGTAAATAAGACAAAATGCCCTGCACTACTTGACAGTGGATCCACATTAAATGTTATCTCTCGTCAAATTTTAAACGAATTTAAATGTAAGCTTAAGTTAGAAAAATGTAACCTTAACATTAAAAATTTTACTGGTAGTGGTGTCAATGTTAGTGAAGTGGTAGAGATCAGGTTTAAAATTGATAACATCGAATTTAAAGAATTCTTTCATGTTGTTCCTAAATTGGGATCGTCTGAGTATTTTGTCATTTTGGATACTTCCTTTTTCAATGCTAATAATTTTGCAATCAATTTCCAAACACAGTCATTAGTCAGCAAAAATCTTGAGTTTAGGTTTTTAGATTGCCCAAATGAGTTACAAAATTGTAACGTTTGCATTAAAGATGAAACAGTAAATTTATATTCGAGAACTAAATACAAAATTCCTCCTAAATCACAAGCTGTTGTGATTGTGCGCACCAGAAGTAAAGTTAATTGTCATACTAACGAAATTTTAATTCAACCAAATAAAGAAACGTTTGCAAACGGGTTATTAATTAGTAGAGTGGTAAATTATAAATGCAATGATAACAATTATCCTATAACTGTTCTTAACACAAACGACCAACCCTATCATATAAATAAAAATTCAAAGTTAGCCTTTTAAGATTGTATAAAACAAACCCCTACTTTAAATTGTAATAGCATTGAAGACTCTTTTGAAGAATTCGAATTCGGTGGTGATATAGATCTTAAGCATTTAAATAGTGACCATAAGGTTAAACTTAAAAATTTCCTAGAAAATTATAAGGATATATTTGCTACAGGATTCAAAGATTTAACTGGTTGCGACACATTGTTACATAAAGTTGACTTAGTTGATAATATACCTGTTAGACAAAGGCACTACAAAACACCCCATCATTTAAAACAAGAATTAAATAGGCAAATTAATGAGCTCTTAGAGACCAATATCATAAGAGAAAGTACTTCTCCTTATGCTGCACCCGTTATATTAGTTAAGAAAAAGGACGGTAGTTTTAGATTATGCACGGATTTTCGTAGATTAAATTTAAAAACTCTTCCCGATTCGTTCCCTATCCCAAATATTACTGAATTAGTGGATAATTTATCCGGTTCTCACCTTTTTTCATTAATTGATTTATGCTCTGGTTTTTATCAGCAAAAAATAGACCCTGTAGATACATACAAAACAGCTTTTGCTACTGATAGTGGCCTGTATGAGTGGAACCGTGTCCCTTTTGGACTTAAAAATTCTCCAAATTCCTTTCAACGTCTCATGCAAGTTGTTCTTTCTGGCCTTAAGTCTCACCAAATAGCGGTTTATTTAGATGATATAATTGTAGCATCGAAAGATAATATAGATGAACATTTAGAAAAACTTAAAATGGTTTTTAATAGACTAAAGTTACATAACTTAAAACTTAAACCCTCAACATGTAAATTTTTGATGAAAACTATTAAATATTTAGGATTTCAAATTAGTAATGGAAAAGTTTTCCCTGATGATTCCAATATCTCCGTAGTAAATACCTTTAAAATACCAAAAAATAAAACAGAAGTTAAATCATTTCTCGGTGTTGTAGGATTTTATAGAAGGTTCATTCCAAATTTTGCCGAAATTGCTCTCCCATTAACTCAATTAACTAAAGAAAAGACTTCATTTCAATTTAATCAACAAGCCTTAGACTCCTTTCATAAATTAAAAAATTGTCTTAAAACTTATCCGTGTTTGGTATTACCAAATTTTGAAAAAGAGTTTGTGCTCAGCACAGATGCATCAAAATATGCTTTAGGAGCTGTATTGTGCCAGTATGATGAAAATAAATTTCTACACCCTGTAGCTTATGCCAGTAGGAAATTAAAAGGTGCAGAAATAAATTATTCAACTGTTGAAAAGGAACTTTTAGGAATTGTATATGGTGTGTCCTATTTTAAGCAGTACTTGCTGGGGAAAAAGTTCACAATTTTCTGTGATCAAGCTAGCCTTTCACACACACTTAAACTTAAAGATCCCACATCTAGAATTGCACGTTGGGTAATGACATTACAACCATATGATCACCAGATTATTCACAAACCCGGGAAGTTAAACGTAACTGCAGATTACCTCTCAAGAAATATAGAACAAATAAATAATATAAATATAACATCTATAGAACCCACTTTGTTACAATCTGTGGAAAAAGAACAAGAAGTTGACCCATTTTGTAAGAAAATAATTGATGAACTTGAGAATAAAGCAGATATGTCAAAGCATAAATTAAAATTTTTCATAAAAGAAAATGTTTTATATTGTGCACCAAAATATAAAGTTAGTGTAAATAATGAAGATAGATTAGTTATGCCTAAATCAGTTGTTCCTGAAATTTTATTTTACTGTCATGACTCACCCACTGTAACTCATCAAGGTTTCTGCAAAACACTAAAAAGAATTAAGTCTAACTACTTTTGGAAAGATATGTATTCAGATATTTGCAATTATGTAAAATCGTGTAATTCATGTAACGAGCGCAGAGCCCACTTACCTAAAAGATTTGCTCCCCTTCAAAGAATGCCTGTTGCTTCAAAACCCATGGAATACGTAGCAATTGATGCTATGGGTCCCTTACCTTTAACTTATTCAGGAAATAAATACTTATTAGTAATGTCAGATTATTTTAGTCGTTGGCCCGAGGCTTATTCTACTCCCGATACCAAAAGTGACACTGTCGCTAGAGTCTTGGAACAATTTATCACTCGACACGGTGTCCCTAGTCATCTAATATCAGATCGTGGTTCCAATTTCCTATCAAAAACAATTATTGAGGTATATAAAAAATTAGGTATAAAGAAACACTCTACTAGCCCATATCATCCTCAAACTGATGGAGTCGTAGAAAAATTAAATGCAACCTTAATTAATTCCCTTAGTCACTTAGTAAATGAGTCACACAATGATTGGGACAGGCACATAGAATTCGCACTAATGGCGCATAGGTCCGCCGTTCATACAACAACTGGTTTTTCACCCTCTCAAGTATTATATGGCCGCGAAATTACTTTACCACATCAAATACTCACAGAAGAATCAAAACATTCTTATACTGAAGTTAAAGATTACACTTACGACTTGACAAAACGTCTAAAGAGAAGTTTTGAAAGTGTCAAAAAGAACTTAACCCAAGCAGCTCAAAATCAAGAGAATTATAGACAAAAATCAGCTAAAGATAAAAACCTTAAAGTAAACGATATTATATTTTTGTATGAACCTATAATTAAGACAGGCTTATCAAAGAAATTGTTAAAACCAAATAAAGGTCCATTCATAATTACCGAAATTTTGTCTCCTGTGAATGTTGAAATTTAGTTACTGAAGGATAGGAAAGTAGTTAAACGTGTACATATTGATAGAGTAAAGCGTGTCGAAGAACGAAAAACTATAAAAAGTTTAAGTAATGAATCAGATGAACTTTTTGTTGGTCAGGAGGGTAATCCTGGAGAGGAATTAGTACCTACTAACCACGAGGTTATACGAAGGAAACGTAGAACGAAAATTGTATTACGCCAAAATCAACCAAATTCCAGATATAATCTTAGACCTAGACGTTAAATTAAAAAAAAATCTACAAACCAAATTAATGGTAGAAAGTCTAATTGTAAACGATCTTAATGTCAATAAAGATATTTTATCATAATAAATTATATAGATTTAATCTTTAATGATAGATATTTGTTAATAATGAATTAAGATGGTTTTGCTTTGAAAAATTTATTGATGAATCTTGGTAAGAATACTGAAACGTAACAATTGATTATTGAAATGTAGGCATTTAAAATTAAACTTTGTGGTTAGGATTAAAATAAGTATTCAAAAAAAAAAAAAAAAATGTTGAGTTTTTGATCTGAAGTATTAACTTTCCCAAGATGATATAGCAAACATGAAGTGTCAAAATGGTTTTATATTAATTTTAATTGCTAAAAAATTTCATTTTTGGTTTTTTTTTTAATTTTCAAGGAGAAAAGAAATTTTGCTCTCCTTGGAAATGTTAATTAAAATATTGAAATTGAATGGTTGAAACTGAGTTGGAAAGTAAAATTTGTTGTGAAATGTTTAAATTACATGTTGTGCTTCGAGTGATACTCCCAAAAAAAAAGAACAGAAAGAATTAAATGGACTTCTCAATTTACCAAATGAACACTTATAAAATAATTGTTTTGGACATTCATAAATTTCAATGTGTGTGGTCAGTCCAAGATAAGCGTGTTCAACACCGAGGTGTGTGGTCCAATGTGTCAGAATTGAACGAAACTTGTGTATGTCTGATAGTGTGAAACGACGTATCTTCAGATTTGCAGTGCTCCTTCCCAGTCGATTCATTACTTCGGGGAACCAAGCAAAAGGGCCCTTTGCTGTTCCTGTGGGGTGATGTTGATGCTGAAAAGAGAGCTACTGTCTTGCGGAATGTTGTCTCTGATATCTTGAGAAAAAGAACAATTCAAGACCCTGTTAGGGATAAAAGTTTAATGAACAGATGAATATATGGTTCTGAAAACCCGTGATTCCATGAAATAGTCTTTCCATCAAATTCACTACAGCCTGAGTTCCAGTGGTCAAATATGGAACGCCCAAAGCCTACCTATTGCTAAGCAGCGTAAAATCCGAAATGCTCTTTGTAACCTGTCTGTTGAGGGAGATCTCTTAATTACCAAGGAAGGTTGCTACATGGAAGAGAGCAGGACACGCTTACACACATCAAGAATCATCCTGACACACACATGAAAATGTAAAACACGAGAGACCTGCTGCAGAAGGTCTGACATGGAACTTTACCATATGAACAATTTTCGAATAGACATTTTGAACCACGGTTCTGGGGACCGGAGAAGAATTGAAGAAGATAAAATTCTTATATGCAATTTGTCCAACTCAGTATCCACCACCCATCCTATTATTCCATCCTTAAAGTTAGAATTTTTGCTAAAGCTATGAATTCCAAAAAAAAAAAAAAAAAATTCTTTGATTTTTTTCCCCCTTTCCCTGGATGGAATGTTATGTTGGTATGTCCTTTATGTTATGTTGGTCTGTCCTTTTAATGTATTTTATTTCTTAAGGTTGTATTATTTCTGTTAATAATTAGTTATGGGCACAATAAATTTTTTGGGCACCGCGTTTTAATTTTAAGATCTCATTCATTATTTTAATCCATCAAACCATCCAATATTTTTTCCCTACACTACTCTTCAACACCACCCAAATATTTTTCCTTCACCCCTACTTGAAAATGGATTGCATCACAGGTGTGAACAGTTGAACAATGGCAGCGCCGCCTATGGCGCGGATGAATGCATGAGCGGGAAAGGAGATGCAATTCGTTTTTTTAGGCATTCCCTGTTCTGAGGAGCTGGTTGAAGGAAGTGGAGAATTTTGATGCGGGGTGGCCGGCCACACACGCTCTAGCAGCGCCGCCTATGGCGTGGATGAATACATGAGCGGGAAAGGAGATGCAATTCGTTTTTTTAGGCATTACCTGTTCTAACGAGCTGGTTGAAGGAAGTGGAGAATTTTGATGCGGGGTGGCCGGCCACACACGCTCTAGCTATGCGTGTATCTCCAGCTAAGTTTTATTTATTTATTTTTGTTTATTTTAAACTGTGCCCATAAATTAAATTTTTTTTTGTTGAATAGTAATATTAAAAAATGGAAATATTTAAATAATTCTCATATCTGAAATGTTAAGTTGTATAGCAGTAACTGCCATCTTGTCAACCTAATTTGTTTATGATAAATTCTTCAAAATAAAATATTTAGCCTAGAATAGAAATGTTGTCGGATCTGAATCCTTTAAGTTTAATTTACTTTTACCTTACAGCTAATCAAGATTAAAATCGTAGTAATAATAATTGTGCAGGTAATCCTAATTTAGCTTAAGTCATTCCTTCTTGTTATATCTGGTAATCGATGTTAAATGCAGGAAAAATTATCACAACGCAATTTTTTTTATCTTTTGAATTCTAAATTACAGTTTATTATTATTCTAAAAAGAAAGGATATAATTCTCATATCTGAAATGTTAAGTTGTATAGCAGTAACTGCCATCTTGTCAACCCAATTTGTTTATGATAAATTCTTTAAAATAAAATATTTAGCCTAGAATAGAAATGTTGTCGGATTTGAATCCTTTAAGTTTAATTTACTTTTACCTTACAGCTAATCAAGATTAAAATTGTAGTAATAATAATTGTGCTGGTAATCCTAATTTAGCTTAAGTCATTCCTTCTTGTTATATCTGGTAATCGATGTTAAATGCAGGAAAAATTATCACAACGCAATTTTTTTTATCTTTTGAATTCTAAATTACAGTTTATTATTATTCTAAAAAGAAAGGATATAATTCTCATATCTGAAATGTTAAGTTGTATAGCAGTAACTGCCATCTTGTCAACCCAATTTGTTTATGATAAATTCTTTAAAATAAAATATTTAGCCTAGAATAGAAATGTTGTCGGATTTGAATCCTTTAAGTTTAATTTACTTTTACCTTACAGCTAATCAAGATTAAAATCGTAGTAATAATACTTGTGCAGGTAATCCTAATTTAGCTTAAGTCATTCCTTCTTGTTATATCTGGTAATCGATGTTAAATGCAGGAAAAATTATCACAACGCAATTTTTTTTATCTTTTGAATTCTAAATTACAGTTTATTATTATTCTAAAAAGAAAGGATATAATTCTCATATCTGAAATGTTAAGTTGTATAGCAGTAACTGCCATCTTGTCAATCCAATTTGTTTATGATAAATTCTTTAAAATAAAATATTTAGCCTAGAATAGAAATGTTGTCGGATTTGAATCCTTTAAGTTTAATTTACTTTTACCTTACAGCTAATCAAGATTAAAATCGTAGTAATAATACTTGTGCAGGTAATCCTAATTTAGCTTAAGTCATTCCTTCTTGTTATATCTGGTAATCGATGTTAAATGCAGGAAAAATTATCACAACGCAATTTTTTTTATCTTTTGAATTCTAAATTACAGTTTATTATTATTCTAAAAAGAAAGGATATAACAATATATATATATACTTTTTATAATTTTTCCACGCTTTAACAACGCGAACATCTTTGTGGGCGATTGTCTTGTCTCTGACAATTGCATAATTTTTTTTTTAATTCTAACTCATTTATTATTTATAACTAAAGAGGGCTCCCAGACTTTTTTCTTCTTTTTTTAAAGTTTTATTCAGATTATTATTTTTTTTTTTACAAAATCTAATCGAAATGTTTACAAATATAAAATAATTGTTACTCTTCACTTTTCAAACCAAAAGAGCAATAAAACGCTCTTTCCACTGATGAAAATATCCCCACTTTCGTAGCCTCCTCACTTTACACTGTGAGAAAATGTTTTTAGCTTCTTTATATTGCCTTGAGGCTCTTTTTTTCTAACTTCGGAAATATTAGATATCCACAGAAACACCCTTTTGTCTGATTTCTGGTCATAAATTTCTGGGAAGAAAACATTTCTAGGGCTGTAAATAGGGGGAGGGTCTTCTTAGAATCTGCCCTGAGATTTCCATAGTGCCTTTAAATTGGGCCTCGTTCAATTCGGATTTTTCTCTCTTACTAAATTCAGATATTTTTTCTACTTTATTATAAAAGCTTTTTTTTTCCTTTAATCATCCTAAATGTTTCAACTAGCCTAATTGTTTAATTTATTTAATTATTGTAATTGATTTTATTTTGTTATTTTTCAAATTAATCGTAAGACAATCCGTGAACTAGGAATTTCTATATCAAATTTTTGTAGGATATTAAGAAGACATGAATCTTTCTCGTTGGAGGTAAGCAAATGTTTTTATTAAATTAATTTCGGTTGTGGTTAGGGAGAACGTGAAAGGTTTGCGCAGTTTTTTATATATACATTGTGATTTTTGTTTATTTATTTAAATGGCGGGCCACTATTCAATTCCCTCTTTGACTGGCCTGCCAGTCAAAATTCTTGATTTGGCCTGTTCTGGATGAAATTGATGAGATAACAAATGTAATTTTATTTTAATTTTACTTACTGCTAATAGACAGAAACAACATATGATTTTGTTTAATAGAGCATTGAAATCAAATGATCATCAGCTAAAAAAATGTTTAAACATGAGAAAAAAATTATTTAAAACTCCTGTATGACCAAATTTTCCATGCTTCCCCTAAATATGAAATATGTTTAATTTGTAATATTATATTTCGTACACAAAATTCATTTATTTTGTTAGCTTATGATCTTATTGTTCATTGATCATATTTCTTTCTATTTTTAACTCCTTGATTTTTGTTGTTATTATGTGTTTAAAGTTAATAAGGCTTCTCAATTTTTTAATTAATAAGGCTTTTAAATTTTCAAATCAAAGTCGAAACAATTTCTTTAAATTGTAAATCGAAACTATATATGAAATTTTTACAGCTTTGTTTTTATTTTAAACGTGTGCATTTAAATTAATAAAATAAAAATAAATAAAAAAAAATGAAAAAAATATAAATAAATGACTGAATAAAATAAAAAAAACTTCGTTGTCATATCATCTTTTAAACAATTTGAATATTAATAAATTATTTAAAGATAAGCAAATTTTTAGTTTAAAAGGTAAAAAAATTTTTGATTTGTTTAAAACGTAATTATGCTCCATCATTCGATCATGAGACTATTTAATTTCTGTTCCTAAGGATTAGAATTCTTTTTTATTATACTTTATTGTAAAAATGATATATTTAGTACTTTCACGTGATATGCTGCAGTTTTAAATACCTAAAAGATGACTGAAATTGTCAATTGAAAAAAAAATTAATACATTTGAACAGGAATTTAAATAGCTCCATACGTTTTGTTTGTGTATCTCATTTTATATTATCACAGTATTTAGAGCAGACAGTTGCTTGTGGGTGTGGATGATATAAGTAAAAGAAGCATGCAAAAAACAAAAAAAACAAAACAAAAAAAACAACATAAATTCAGTTAATGCCCTCAATATTGTATTTTAAATCTTCTCGCAAAAATGTAGTAAAAAAATAATTGTCGCAAACAATTTAATATTAAGTAAGAACGAAATAAAAATGATATCAGAATATGCTGAATCACTAGTGAGACAGATGGGATGAAAGACATCGAAACCAATTTGATTGAATAGTAAAACTAGAAATTGTTTCTAAAATCCAGAAATCAATCAGGCTTCAATTTTTTTTTTCGTCACAAAATTTATCAGGGGCTATTCGTTAGATTTCAATATGAGTTATGTTTTTTCTTTGATTAAATTTTAAAAATTAAGAAATATTTGTCTTTTAAAACCTTTCATTCTATAATAATTATTCTGTAATTGTAATTCTAAAACTAATTGATATAAAGCTTTAATGTGTTACTTTGATATACTAAATGTCTTCTATCGGCGGAACCCCGACATTACGATTAAAGTTTATTAAGGTAATTACAAATATTATAAACTAAAAATAGATTATTTTTAAAATATTTAATTAGAGGAATGTAGATTTTTCATCGTTTTTTCATTATCAATCTTAAATAAGGTTTTATATCCGACAGCTAAATTTGCAGTCCATGTGTTATTTCTAGTCCAGTTTTGAATTTATTTTTGGTGCATATAGGGTAAACTAACCAGTGAAGGAACACTTAAGCTTCGCTCGCCTTTTAAAAAATCATATTAATTTCAAAATTCGTAATTTTAGTTAAATGACAGTGTCAACATATTTGATACTAATTGCAAATTATGTAAAAAAATTGTAGAGAACTTACATGATATTGTTTTAAAGTTTTGGAGGTTCAAATAACAAGTAGTAAGAAGACCAAGTGAAGGAACAGCTCTTACCAGTGAAGGAACACTTAATTTTGGTTATTGTTTAATACTCTTTATGAATTTATATGCCATACAAATATCTAAAAACAAGCCTATTCTTGAAATTATAACATACAAATACTTGGAAAATGTTAACTTTTTCTTGTAATCATGAATTGAAAAGTAAAGTGTCAACAAATTAACCCGTTAACGCCCTACTTACTTTAAAATTTAAATTTTGTTAAAAAGTTTTAAAATTATGTTCTAAACACTTAAATTAAATATAATATGCAATTAAACTCCACACCATTAATTTAGGAACCGAGATAATTACTGTCCTATAAATAGGACGCTGGGCGGATATGGAAGTTTTTGAACACTTAGTACTTCTCCTTTGTTTTTAGTTACTTGATTACGTTTCTGTTCCCAAACAATTGAACTTTAATATTTAATGCAAAATAAAATGAAACACAAATAAATTTGACATTTTTTATTAAGTTTAAACATGTTCACACTATTTATGGTAATTTGGAAATTTTTTTTTACATAGTGTAACATTACATTTCATGCAAAATGGAAGATATTTTCCCGAACAATTTTGCATTTGACATCGTCTTTATTATTCTCTTTAACTATTATATGGCCAACTCCATCCCATCTAACAGTGTCTATTACCTTCACTCGAGATAAAATTGTATAACTTGGTCTACCGATTTGTTTTTCTCCATTGTTGCCTTTTTTTTAGATAGGCTATTGCAATATATCTCCTTATTTCTTTGATACTCTTTTTCTCTGCATTTACCGTGTTGTAAATAACTCAGGTATTTACACCAGCCATGTCTAAAATTCGGGTAAACATTTTTCAATACCATTTTTTTCCACGGATTTTTATGGTATGTTTCTCTAAGAGCCAATCATGAGAATCTACACCACCCATGTTTTTGTTATAATTGTTTACGAGACATGGCTGCTCGATTTTATTTTTTTCAGCTTTTCCTGTTTCACGCCTTGAAATAGATGTTAGTGGCTCAATTATGTCAAAATTAGTCGCAAGTGTAACGCATTTGTTATCCATTCCATTTTACCGTAGTAATTTTATTTTTCACATCAAAGTAGAAATCATGTGAACCACGGCTAGTCTTTTTGAAGGTAGAATCAATTTCAAGGAGACAACGCTCTATTCTGTCACTTCTTATTGTTCCTGTTGCTCGAAATCCACTCTTTCTTAGGTCAACTAACAAATTATAGGAATTAAAAAAATTATCGAAATAAACTATATGACTATTGGGATCAGTAACTGGTTCAAGCATTTTTTTTTTTACTACTCGTGTTCCCAAGGGCTCTTTTGAAAGAACCACGGTAGAAGCAGGATCGACAACTTCCTTGTCGCGATACTGAAAATTTGCGTTTATTTCAGTAATTAATTTTCTAATTTTAAAAGCTCTGTCATTTGTTTGGGACTTAGCTTCATTATTATCAGCAAAATACATCATAGATTTTATTTCTAAGTATCTGTTTCTAGTCATTGAGGTTTTTGCTATAGGAACCATTAAATCTTCTTCCTCTGACCAATAGTCACGTTCACTTGATAGTGTATGATATCCAGAGAAAATAAAAAAAATCCGATAAATGTTTTTTATTCTTCAGTTGTTAAGGAAAAATCTGGTTTGTTTTTCCAATGTTTGGCGTATTTTTCTGTTTCTGTTAAAATATGCGGAATAAATATTTTTCTGTTTCTGTTAAAATATGCCAAATATATCGGGGACAAAAATTCTTCAAAAACTTCTACGGGTGATATATCCTCTAAAGTGCTTACAGCTTTTTCATAGTTTATTTTTGAGAAAAATCAGAAAAATCTTTTATCAGAAAAATTATAACTTGGTGGAACTTTTTTCCAATCTGCTATTAACTCTTTTTTACCTTTCTTACGTGTATTTGATCCTGATTCCGAGCAACTTCGCTTTTTACTTTTGTTTGATAAATATTTCTCTCTATGATCATCTTAGTTTTCATAAGGTACAGAAATTTCAATACTACCTAAAACGTCTCTTACAGATGGGTCAAGAGTTTCAGTGTCATCAAAACCTTCTTCATCTGTTAATTCATCTACTTTTGGAGGCAAAGCAATAATTTTGGACTCTTAATTCCTCCGAAAATAGATATTCTACAGCTTCTTCGGCAGTTTTAAAAACTTTTTTCCGCGACACCTTGAGCACCTATGAAATAAACTAAATATCAGAAAATTTAACGAATCCGCCCAGCGTGCTATTTTTAGGACAGTAGTTTAAATTTGTAATTAAAACTAATAAAAGTAAAAATAATTTTAAAACGTTATGAGATATCTGTTAATAGAATATCTGAAATATAAATTCTGAAAAATATTCAAACTTACCTTTAAAACCTTTTCGTACGATTACAATGATATTCAGCAAGAAAAAATCATGAAAATGGCGAAGTTTACGTGCCGGCAGCTGGCTGAAAAAGTCTTCCATCCGGTCCAAACCGGTTTAAGTAAGTAGGTTGAAACCATTACTCTTCAGGGGGTAGAAAAAGAATAGGTGAAACATTGAATAGCCTTATTTATATGGGTGAAAATGAACTGTCCTATAAATATGACGCTGGGCGGAAACTGATTAACACATACCGTTCATTCACTGGGAAATCTATGCCCATAGGAACATGCCTGTTCCTTCACTGGTTAGAAGTTGTTTTTTGTATTTTTAACATACTTTTGATGCAAAACATCACTAAAGGTACAAGAAAATTAAAGTTTTTCTTTCATTTTCATTAACTTAGAAATAACCCAGTAAAGGAACACTTGTTCCTTCACTGGTTTTTCATCGTTTGGTGATCCAGTGAATAAACAGCCCCTTATCTCAGTACTTGATTATACTATGATGCTTAAAAAAAAATTTAACGTAACTTCAATAACTATATTTTGAATTCTCTTTTTCACAGCGAGAAAAATAAAACTATTACATGCAATTAATTCCACTTCAAACATATAAATACAAACATTCACTTTATAATTTTTTCAAAGAAACAAGGTGTTGCAGAGATAATAACAAATTCAAAAATTTTTCCAGAGAAGTCTATGTGACCAGGTAATTCAAAACATTGCTAGATGACTTACTATTGTTCGGCAGTAAGCTATTGTTACAAATCAATCTAAAGGAAAACTTTCAAATTCTTATTTCTAATCAATATATATGAAATGTCCCTTCACTGGGTAGTGTTCCTTCACTGGTTGGTTTACCCTACATAAGCTGAAAATGAATAAGATAAGCCGAATTATGGTTTACTTCTAAATGAACTGAAGATACTTGTTATAAACGTTAAAAATGTTAATTTGGAAAGCATTTTTCAAGAATGTCAAGTATGCAATGACTTCATTTATTAAATTAAAAAAATTTTTTTTTTTAAATATCCGCAAGGTTGGTGTGTATATTTGAAGCTGATGATTATAAAATCTGACACAAAACTGTGAGATCGCGGCTTCTATTCCAGCTGATAACAGTTTTTAATTATTATTTCTTAATACTCAAAAATGTTTTTCTTATTTTTTTAAGTATGCATGTTAATAACTAATAATTTAACAATTATTTATAAAACTAGAAGGCTCCGCTACCTGTTCATTTTGCTCACTAACCCTTGTGGCTGCTTCTGCATTCATTGCAGGTTAAGAGGAAAAATGGTTTATTTCCATTTTTTTTCTACAAAAATTACGATTGAATTACCATTTACATTTTGTAGATGAATAAATTTAGGCAAATCAATACAATTGGTAGCAATCAATAAAATTGGAACCTGCCGCAGAGTTATTACTCCATAAAGATGGACTCAAGGGATAGAGCATTCTCCTCCGAATGATGTGCACCGAGTTCGAATCCCAGTGATGGCTGAACGATATGAATTCCACACTCGGCTTTTTCCGACCACAGTGCTGACGTGAAATATCCTCCGTGGTAGGCGGATCATGGGATAGAGTCCCCTTGCTATCAGACTAACTGTTGGAAGATTTCGTGGTTTTCCTCTCCCTGTAACTCAAATGCGGGCTAGTTCCATCAAAACGTCCTCCACGAAGGCAAAAATTTCTTCCAATACTTCATCCAGGAGTTCTCTTGTCTGCTGGATTGGCTTCAGAATTACAAGGCTACGGAAAAGAACATTAGTAGCAGTTAACTCGAAATCGGGTGGGCTGCTCAATGACTCTTATAAAATAAACTAATAATTTGGCCCCGATAGCTTGGTTGATGGTAGGGCTATGGACTCGTGTTCGTGAGAATGGGAGTTCGAATTGAGCCGGCCGAATAATACCCAAGTATAAAAAGGTGACTAGAGCATGTTAATTCTGTCGGGGTCATAAACTCCTCCAAGTTCTAATTCAATACCTCTGGGTACTTATTTAGGAGTTTCCTTGTCTTCAGAATTGGTTTTAAAATTTCAAGGCTACGTAGTTAAACATTGACTCAAAATTGAGTCATTTTTCAACGACGATTATAAAAAAAAACTAATTATCAAACTGTATTTTCTTGTTTTCTTTCTAACTCCTTGCAAATTTTCTACACATTTTCATCTTCATAATTTGATGTTTCTAAGTCTTACAGATTTTGAGCTGCAAAGCAAAATGTATGTTTTACAGGAAATTGATTTTAATGATGTGATAAAAGATTCGCCTCTCAAAAAGCGCGAAAAGTATTGTTACCTTAAATTTTCAATAAAAATAATGTATATAAGCTTTCATAATTAATTTATATGTTTTTTACTCTTAAAAAAAATAATTTTTAAAAATTATTCAAAATTAATTTTTTTTTTCTCTAAATTAATCATAAAGGGCCCCCAGATAATGACAGGCCCAGGGCCCCTATAAAAATGGCTCTGGTTTTGCCAATTTATCATCAATCAGATCCCATACATCTCTGGCGTATTTACATCATATTATACCCAACGTAATTACACATCAACTACCGCCATCTGTCGGTGTAAAAGGATATTACTTAATATTATCCATACTCCAAAAATAGTAAACTATTTAAATAGCAATTTGCCTTAATATTTTGTAAAGTTCTTTTAGAATATATTAATTTTTTTAATGTGTGAAATATAATAAATATAAACAATCAATGAAACTTTAATTAAAATTTAAATAAACACGTAAACATTAAAACATGATAAATTATCTATGAATATTCATAAAAATAATATTTTACAGATAGATGGCTATATTATTTTACCAAAATATGTTTATTACTTTTTAAGGTAAAAAAATATTTAAAAAGTGCAATAATATAAATTGGAAACAAACAATTTAAATAACAATTAAAATCAATAAATTAAGCTTTTTTTAAACATATTTTGAAGAAATACAGTTAAAAAAAACATTTAGGTATGAAACGTTTTTGCTAATCCTTCATCAAATATAACAAAAAGAGAACATCATTTTTTGTACTAAAATCTTTAAAAAATTTTTTAAAAAAAGTAAAGAAAAACATGTAAGTAGGAAAAGTAAAAATCATAACAATTAACATGACTAAGTTAAATTAAAATTAATATTAGAAAACTACGCAAAACATTCAATTAAATTCAGATGCCTGCACGATAAATGTTTTGTTATTATTATGTTTTTTTTTTGTTTTTTTTCATTATAAATTTGAAAATGGGTGGCGTTGGTTTTGAAACAAAATAGCTCAATTATTTCTTTTTAAAATTTTTAAGTAATCAATTGTTTTTGTTGGAATTAATTCGAATTTCATAATTATGGTAGGTTTTAAATATTCTTTATTCCCCAAACATCAAAGATGTAAGGTAATAAATATAAAAACATCTATTTATGCTAAAATGATTATTCTTCATTTTTTAATAAAGAAGTGTGAACTGAATTTTTACATAATTTTCCAAATATTAAATTTTTATTTGTTATAAATTAAGTTATGCTAATGGGAAACTTCGTATTTTATAATTTTTTCTACAAAAAGATAGTACACAAAACAATAATTACGTAACAAATAGATCAATGAAATAACAAAACAGGTAAAAAAAAATTAATTGGCATTAGTTTATGTATATTAATAAACGAAGCATTAGTACATTATTAAATTTTTGCTCATAAATGATTGCAGTTTGAACTTATGAAAGCAAAGGCTTCAAACAATGAAAGTATTTTTTTTAAAAATTTCATTTCAATAAGATTTATGAGAAATAATTCTAATTTTAACTAAGTTTTAAAAAAAATTACTGTTTGAAACACATAATTGAAAGCCTAGTAAAAAATTACGTATATTTGAATAAAACAAGAATTTTTTGGAATTTAAATTTGATTTATCCATTTCTATCTCAATCACCCATTGATGAAACCACAAATAAATATCATGGCATTTTTAAATTGCTCTTTTTCCTTTTTTTAGTCATTTTAAGGTCAAAAAACATTTTTAAAATAAATCATTTTCATGTGCTTCATAAAAATAAATTTTACACTTAAATACTTAAAAATAGTGTATATATATATATATATCGGGTTGAGTAAAAAGTTTTCCGCCAAGGAGAGATACCTCCGTGCCAGCAGCAGCCATTCCCGTGGTAGTTAACCTTTTTTGAAACAGGTTTTTGCATTTTAAAGCTGAAAGTTGGAACTACACAACTGTGTAATTTATATGTCAAAATTTTATCATCTTGTGCACCAAAAAATTTTTTAAAATGGAGCTATCACGTAAGCAGATCAGAACGATTATGTACTATGAGTTCCGAAATAAACTCAGTGCAACTGAATGCCACAAGAAAATGTGTGAAAGTTTAGGTTTCAATACTGTTTCTTATGATACAGTAAAAGTTTGGTTTCGAAAGTTTAACAGTGGGAATTTCAACATTGAAGATGAACCACGTTCTGGCCGTCCTATTGAGGTTGATTGTGACCAATTAAAGCAAATTATTGATCAGGGCAGAAATGTTTCAACACGAACCATTGCGTTAGAGCTTGACGTTTGCCAAAAAACTATAGTAAATGCCCTCAAATGCATAAATCTAACATTTAAGTTTAACCGCTGGGTGCCTCACGAATTGACTGCTGAAGACAAGAGCAAAAGAAAAACAACCTGTTTGGCTCTGCTCAGAGATCGAAGAAAAGATAACATTCTGGACAGAATTGTGACCTGTGATGAAAAATGGGTATACTACAACAATACTAGCCGTAAAGGAGGGTGGTCAGCACCCGGGGAATCAGCAGGTTCGCTTGCAAGACGAACGCTTACTAACAAGAAGGTTCTTCTCTGTATCTGGTGGGATTGTCGTGGAATTATCTACAAGGAGTATCTGAAAAGCGGACAGGCTATCAACAGTAAAATATACAGCAATATGCTAATCAAAGTTAGCGATGCCATTCGCGAAAAACGAAAAAACGAGTTCAGAAGGAAGGTGGTTCTCCTTCATCAAGATAATGCCCGGCCACATGTCAGTGCAATGACCGGCTGGACCCTCTACACGCTGGAGTGAGATTTGATGCAACATCCACCATACAGTCTAGACATGGCGCCTTCGGATTACTATCTGTTATCCCATCTGCAGCTGCATCTTGATGGCACATTCTCCCGTTCAAATGAAGAGGTCATAAATGAGGTCACTCGCTTTCTGGACTTGCGCATCCCCCAGTTCTTCGCAGAAATGATTGAAAAGTTGCCAAAACGTTGGCAGACTATTGTCTATTTGAATGGAGATTACTATCCTCATTAGCTTTGCTGATTTTCTATGCATTTATCATTTTACAAGATTGTTTTATTTTGGCGGAAAACTTTTTACTCAACCCGATATATATATATATATATATATATATATATATATATATAATTAAATAACAATAATTTGGCGATAATGAAAATATATTTAAATGTGGTTTACTTACGAAGAACTTGACTTACGCGCGCGTAGTGTAAGATTTCATTCATATTTTTTTCGCTAATAACCGATTGCTAATCCTTTTTTTTAAATAAACATAAAACGAAACATAAAACAAAACATAAAACGAAATCTATAAAGTGAGTAACGAATTCAAATGAGCTTACATGAACGATACATTTTTCAAAAATTATTTAAAAGCCTAGTATATATATAAGTTCAAAATGAAGATAAAACAAAGGTAAATTACAGACATATGAAAAAAGGGGGAAAAAGAAAAATAATAATAATAAAAATAACAATTTCTTTCCCCAGTTGTTTGTTATTTTTATTATTTTTCCTTTTCCCCCTTCTTTTCATATGTCTGTAATTTACCTTTGTTTTATCTTCATTTTGAACTTATGTTATGAGTTCTATTTACTTGCAGCTTATGCGCAATAAATGAAACTTATTGTTTTTCTTAATTTTTTTCGTGTTTTTTTGTATTTATTTATTTCGCGGTATATATATATATATGCACACACAATAGGTTCCATTATTGTAAACCTTATAAACTTTGCTTCTTAATCGGAAACCTTTATATTAATGTTCTAAAAGTCTAAATTTAAAGGATGAAAATTAAAAAAGATTCTATTATTGTTTATCCTTCATGTAATGAAATTTCGGCCACTCTTTATAATTATTCTCCCCAAACTTATCTTTTCAAAAAGTTTTGAAACATCAGCAGTTGCGGCCAGTATTGAAATTTTAAAAGTGGTGCTTTTCCCCCTGATTTTTCAGCTTATTTTCCACATATATATATATCATATTTGTTATAATCCATCTTTCAACACCTTGTTCTCCAATTAACCCTGAATAATGTAAATATTTATCGATATAGTTTCGTTTTTTCTAATCAAAATTTATAACAATTATTGTCGGTTATTATTATTTGAACATATCATAATAATAGTATAGTGAAACCTCTTGGGAGTGACCGTTCCACATTGAAATGGTCGTTGATGGAGGTTATCCATATTTACTTCAAAATTGTTATCGAAGGTACATGAGTTTTCACATAGTCAGATTTAAGTTTCAGTCAGTGTCATTATCTTGGTGCGGAAATGTCACTTCTGTTGGCATCCTGAAAAGACAAACAAAATTTAGCGTCTATAAAAATGATCCCAACAGATATAAATATGTGTAAACACAAATTTACAAATAATGAATGATAAAGCCATTTTAAATAAATAAACAATTACGTTTTTGGTTTAAGTTTGCATTTAGTTTTATATGATAAAAATTAATTAGCTTCAAAAGGGGAGAAGTGGTTTGTTTATTTGCGATGCTTGTCTTTTCTAAATTAACTTTTTTTTCTAATTTAACTTTCAACTCTAAAATAAAATCACTAATAGCACCGTCTTTAATGCATTTTGACTGCAACTTGAGATTGTATCGTTAAAAAGAGCTCTTTAAATAAGAGCCCCACAGAAATATTTTAAATACATTTTAATAAATAGTAGATACTAGTTTGCAAGATTAAGGTGTATCAGTAGCTATTTTAATTATGTCTAATTTTTATGAATTTAAAACCTGTTTTGAGTTGTTTAAGAGTTTCAAAAGGTGATTTTTCTATTTAACGAATTTTCCGTATAACTAACTTATTAGCGGCGACTTCGTTAAGTAGAATTTTTTAAATGGTAAAATTGTACCAAATGTTGGAGAATATATCAGACGCTGGGTCTAAGAGAGTTATTAACCATATCTTTTGCCCTCTATCTCTTTTAGCTAAACTTGTTTTGGAATTTAAAAGTCGGTTTTTCATTGCAGGTCACTCAAAAATCTGGCCACGAACTTTCTATTCTATTATCCGATGAGAAATCCTCCTTATCAACAATTGATATAAGTTCATTAGAATGGCGTCGAAGTTTAGCAGTCGAAGAAGTCTCCAAAAGAAGCCTATTATCAAGATCTCTATGCATGACTGGTGATTGGGATAATCAGAAATTAACACCAAAAGAGTCAGACGATGATGCCTCATCTGTAGAAAAAGGGTAACTCATTTGCTTTATTCTCGCTGATTTACTTGTAAAATTCGATTCAATCAGATCTGAGAGACAACTGTACAAATTAATTTACCTATTCATTTTTTCAGCATCAAGTGCGACCTAAAGTCTCAACATCTAACAATTTTTTTTACAGACTTTGAGTTAGAATATTTCAGTTATTTTAAGGCAACAGGAATAGTTCTTAAGTTATTAGCAACGACCGGCCTGTGTAGGAGGCAGGGAATTGTCCTTGCATCAGAAAGGTTCTGGGTACGAATCCCGGGCAAGGCATAGATGTTTCTTTCTCTCTGTGTGTTCTATGCCTTTTCTTCTTTGTGTGTGTGAATGTGACCCGCCCTATAAACGGGTTTGTGGTTGAGTGAATGGTGTGGCAGAAGTCGAATTCCTGGCCATAGATGGCGCCACTTAAAAATAGGAACAATCGCACCCCTCTGCCTAAAAACAGGCACACGACAAAAAACAAAAACAATGATATAATAAAAATATCGCACTCGTCATGTTGACACACAGTGGCTCAGTGGAAGAGCACGTGAATATTTCTTTGAAACGATGGTTTGTTCAAAACTGTTGGTTGATATAATTTCTTTGCAAAAAGAAAGTGTAGAATGAAATGAAATTTTTCACGCTTAAGTAAAACGCTAGTTAAAAAATCAAAGAAAAGGGATAAATTATTCCAGAAAAAGTATGAATGCGAAACGGTCGGTCATTAAGTCTCTTATAATGTCTTGCGGCAACTCTTTCTACAAATATCTTAAAAACACTTCTAAATCGAATAAATTCGGAGGCTGTCCAAGTTGCCTTCCCAAGAGGTCCCAGACATGCTCGTTCAGTGACATATCTGAGGATCTAGCAGACCAGTTGTAAAGTGCCGAAAACATTCCAGTGATTTGCTGTGTGTGGCCTAGCATTATTTGTTGAAAAATGCTATGAGTGGCAACACATATAGTTGAAGGATGTCTCGAACGTACCGGTAGGCTGTTAGGACACCGTTGAACAAAATTAGGGGTGTGTTACATGCTATGGTAGCCCATACCATCGTAAAAGCTGTAGATGCGGTGTATTGCTTTATAGTGTGGGCAGACTCACTGACTGTTGCCTCTGTTCGCTCTCCACGGGTTAGACAGCAACCGAATGAAACTAGACCATCTTCTGTGATGAATCCATACTTAATTTAGGCTCTGATCAACGTGTACAAGTGTGGAAGTACCGCCCCAGAAAGCATGTAATCTTACTGCAACCTTGTGTCGGAATTTTCTTTTTATTGTCACGAAAACGTTTGTACTAAAAATTTCTTTTCAATCAAGCAAAAATATTGCAGTTTCAAACCTTTCATCTTAAAAGGATTAAAAATTATTTGTAAAAAGTATTGTCACTTAGGTAAAATGGTCACTTAGGTCCAAGATGACGTTTAAGTTGACGTCGCACTAGCGATAGGATCAAAACCTTTAAAATTTCATGACAAGGTGGATTTGAGCTGAGCATACAAGACTTTGCGAAAAGAAACCTTATAATTACCTAGATTTAACATTATTTTCACCTTGAGACCAGCTTTATTAAAGGATTTTTTCACGCTTGAAAACCCTAAGTCAACTTCGATTTAAGGTTTTTATATAAAAGATTGTTTTCCAAGGTTTTGGATTAGGGTAATGTGCGTAGAATAGAGCGTCACAGATAAGGTTAGAAGGTTTATACGTATACAAACACATCATAAAAAAAACTTTTTAGGTTTACATTAAAAGGCTTTTGCTGGGTGAAAATAAACCTTATTTTGCTATCTGGGGTAGTGATTGCTTCAATACTGCTGCTTACGCTTTACAACATCACACCATTTCGACAGCTGGTGTGATGATATGGAGTGCTATCGCATACGACACATGATCACCCCTAATATTGATCCATGACGGCCTAGTGGTACGTTCTTGACATCCTTCACCACATGTGTTGTCACTAATGGCAGGACTTACAGGGGCCATTTTTCAAAAAGACAATGCTCAGCCACGCACAGTAAGGGTATCACAGGCACAGAAATAAATAATTTCGAAGAAAAATTACGAAATCGTAAACTTCACCTAAAATGTATGCTATTGTTGCAAATATTTTTTTATTTTATTTCTATCAGCAGCACTTGATTCGCTGCAGTGTAAAAACACTGCGCAAAGATCCATAAGGAATAACAACAAATTAAAAAAATTTAAAAGCATTCGAAATACAAAATTTTTTAAACATTCGAAATACAAACACAATTAGAAGAGAGAAACAGAGTCTATGAGTGAAGTCTATTTGGTTTCCAACCAAAAAGCAGCAACCGCATCGGGTAATCAGATATCTTATTCAGAGTTTCCCTCCAGACCTTGTCACCAGTTTGTTCATTTAAAATATTTTCATGACTCTTAATTATCATGTTTTTAAATATTCTATTTATGGATGAGAAATAATATAGAGATAAATAATGGTTATAAGGAATTTCTTTCTGGGAGATATGTAAAATACCAGTTCCTTTTTAGCAAGAAGATCTGCCGTTTCCATACATATTACAGCGAATAAAAACAAATAAATGTTCCTTTTACATAGTACTATCGTGAAATAAAATTGAATTCAGCATGTTTTTCCTTTTTTTTTTTAATGCAAAATGAATGCGTCAGGTAAATTTCAAATCACGCGCATTTAAGTGATCACCTATCATCAGACTCGATTTTGCACGGATTTTATCAAAAATCCATGTGGTTTTACAGCAATTATTATGACAGACTTTTACATGGTTTTTTGAAATTACAGTATATTTATTAGAGTATTATCGCGCAAGTGAATTTCAAATCGCGCATTTGATTAATAGCTCTTTGACGCGAGCGTTCGATTGGTGCCGAACGTCATTGAGAATTCATTTGGTTATTTAACAGTTCATACCCATAGTTAGCATATACTCATAGATTTCTGAGTAATTTTTAAAATCCCGATATTTTTAACAAGACTCATGAATCTTGAATCGCGCATATGAGTAACCACCTATCGATTTTCTACCACGTAAGTTCAATTTTGCGCCGATTTCACCATAAATCAGAGGTGAAACTCGGCAGTTATTTCTATAGATTTCTTTAATTCCTATATTTTTAACACGATACATATCAAAATGCGAAATCATAAATTTTAGGAATACGCGATAGTGCGAAGATAAGGAAAAATAGGATTTTATCTCCCATGATTGTTGAAAACACAGGCGAGAATGATAAAAAAATATAGTTGGAGGTAAATTCTCTGACGGGTTTTTTATATAAATATTGAAATATAAAGAATGTCAGGTTAGATCGTATACAAAATCGACCGCATCGAATGACCGCGCACACGCATATACATATGATTTTAAAAATTTCTTAATCATCAATAAGTTAAGCAGCTTTTAACAACAGTTCATGAGCCTGAAAGTAATGGCAAAGTAGAGAGACTAGGACAAACAATGATCACGTGTTTAAAGTGAAAAATTAATGAAAATTCTTCCAAAATACCGCTGACTAAAGTATTAAAACAAGTAGCCAACTCAATCTATAACGAAATTTTTCCCAGGATATTTGTTAAATAGAAAATCGTTTAAAAAGGGATAATGAAGAAGCTAGAAAAATAGCAGTTGAAAAAACAAAACAATGAAACGAAAAAAATAACGTTTACTACCATTCTAATTCTAGGTTAGTGAACATAAACTTGTAACCGAGTGATAAAATCATGTATGAAGAGTTTAAATATCCAACGTTTGGTGGTCTTTTAACAACATTGTTGTTGTTCATTATTTACGTTGCACTAGAGCTGCACAAGGGGCTACTGGCGACGGTCTGAGAAACATCCCTAAGGATGATCCGAAGACATGCCATCACAATTTTGACCCTCTGCAGAGGGAATGACACCTCCGCTTCGGTAGCCTGACGACCTGCATGCAAAGTCGAGAACTTTATGGTAGAACAGTTTAACGAGGACCAGTACCGCATACCCTCGGTCCCAACGCAGACTAATCCAAATGGTCACCCACCCGCACACTGACCGCAACCAGTGGTGCTGGACTTCGATGATCTGCTGGGAACCGTGTCTTAACGATCAGTCCACTGCAGGACTTGAACTTCTTCAATAGTTCTATCAAACATTGGCTTCAAACCTTCAAGTGGAAGTTTAAAGTAAGTTATAATTTAAACAATTGTCATATTATTTTAGTAATGTTTAATTCACAGATTAATTAAAAATATTTTCTTAATTTTTATAAGTTCAGGAAGTTCGTATCATTCTCTCTCGGAACTAACTTTTATGTACATTGTAAAAAATTTCGAGCTATGTTGCGCAAAGCATTGATATTCCTTTGCTGGCTACAGAAATTGGTGTTCAGTTTTACTATATATTGGTGCTTTCACTAGCTCCAAACAACGAGAGAAGGTTGCATCAAAAATGGAATTTTGAAAGAACCTAAAAGCAGCCAAAGATTGCAGCAAAAATCGGTGTTTTGAAAGGAACTAAAAGCAGAGTAAGGTTGCACCATGATTTAGTATTTTTGAAGAGAACTAAAAGCGAGGAAGGTTGCACAATTATTAGGTATTTTTAAAGTGCTAAAAAGCAGCAAAAGTTAGCATCATTATTAAATATTTATTTTAAAAAAAAGGCAAGATAATTTAAATTAAATTTATATAAATCAAATTACACACACACACACACATATATATATTACATAACACATCTAAAATTAAAATAATATAATTTTTTTAGATTTAAATAATTAAGTTATAATTTGATTTATATGAATTTGACTTAAACTATCTTCTCTTTTTTTTAAATAAATATTTAATAATAATGCTAACTTTCTCTGCTTTTTGGCGCTTTAAAAATATTTTCTTTCATATAAATTTTTTTTCTTTCTTCAAGTTGATATATTTAAAATTATAATTCTTTTTTACATTTCATTCGTTATAGAATCAACCGATGCTATAGAGTTAGTACCACTAATGCTTTAAAGAGAATTTTAATTTTAGACTGAAGCAAATTCTTATTACTATGTATTTTGAAATTATTTTATTATTTAAAAAAATGAAAATATTACTTTCACAAATAAAAATTTATATAAAAGAGTAGACAAATATTGGATTGGTCAACCCCCAATCTCTAATTAAGGAAACATTCCAATATTAATTACATTGGAGTATGGAAATAATAAGTTTGAAGTAAATTAAGAAATGTAAAAATAATGACATAACTTGGAAATATGAACAAAAAATATACAGATGCAGATGGATATTCAAACATAATTCATTCATTTACAATCACTTTGATGGTCGTATACATAGACAGAATATGATAATTTTTATGCAAAATGTTAAAATTTAAATTTATTATACTTTTTATACACATCACAACATTCATTAAAGAAATACAAAATATTCACTCAAAAATATGATAGATAGTATGTTTTTGTTATAAGAGAGTGTATTCAATTCAAACTTATTTTTAATTTACATTAATTTAAAATAAAAATTATGTTAGCATATGCCTCAATGTTTGCAGTTTTGAAATTTGGGGTCATCTAAAAATAATTTTCAATATTTTAATAAGATACTAAATTTCTTGATATGCTCTGCCTCATCTGAATTAAAATTTACAATATAACTAAATTACTTTTTTACAAACATAATTTACTACTTGATAAAAAGATTAAAATTTAACTCAGTTTGGAAAATATTACTGTCATTTTTTTACAAATTAGTAAATGGTGGTGAGTATTTGAGGAGAAGCAATATTTTTATTACATATTCATTATTATAGATTTTTCTGGTGCTCTTACTTTAAATACATCACATTTTTCACTTGATTGTAAAAAACACAACAAAATTTAAAAAGATCACATACAAATGAAACTTTTGAGCCTTTTCACAAAATAATAATTGTTTTTCCAAACACAGGTTCTTCATTCTCAAAACTTGAAACTATACACATTCCTTGTTTGTAAACTTTACTTTTGAAGTTTGAAAAAACTGTTTATAACCTTCTAGAATTCTGGTAATTTCGGCAGAATAAATATTTTTATTAATAGGCTTTGCACTGATTATAACAATATTTTTTCCTAAGCTTCTTTCTTGATTGAAAGCGTTGAAGTTGTTGGTGTTTTTGTGCTAATGAAAGAAGATTAAAAATTATGCAATTTATGGTAATAAAATGTATAGGAATTGAAATAATTTTACAGAATAAACAAAATTTGAACCCTTACATTTTTAAAACATAAAAAGATCAATCAAAGCAAGTCCTATTTTAATGACTATTTTTAAAATACAATATTAAAAAAAAAAAAAAAAATTGCAAAATTGTCGTTCTTATGTAGAAAAATGTTTTAACATCTCATCATCTGAAACATTTTTTCGAGACCAACTATTTATGGGGGGAGGGGTATAAATATTTTTATTATTTTGTTGTTGTTAAATGCCTCAAAGCACCCAAGTAGAATTTCTCGTCGTGATAAATTTTGAATTGAATTTCATGGAGGGCGACCCCGCAAAAAATTTGCAGAAGTTACTGTCAACTGTTAAAATATTAAATGAACAATATGATCATCACTTGGATAGATCAAAGAGTTCGATTCATGTTGAGTCTAAGAGGGCGGAATATGGCTGCTGATTAACACACAAGCAGTATTAATGTGGATGGTATTAAAATTCCACATGTATACTGTTTGTGAGGATTGTCTTTTTAACTAAAGTTCTTTTGTTTCATAGAAGAAGATATATTTCAGAATAAAAAAATTACTTTTATAGTTAAAATAAATTTTTTTTTTAAAAAAAAGTTATTTAAAAAAAAAAACAACTGTAAATATTATAAAGAATTAAAGGTGCCAGTATGATCTTTTTCATGATCAATTATATCGTTCAATTTTATGCTTATGTTGTCTTTTCCCTCCCTCACAAAACACAAATGTTGGTAAATTACAAAATAAATAAATAAATAAAAATAATAATGCATAGAAAACTAAGTATCTAAAGCAAAGTATCTATGAGCATCTAAGTATTTTTCTTTTATTTAGATTTAATGAAAAATATATTTATTAACTTTTTAAATACGATATTTTGTTCAATTTAAAATTTGTTTCGCTTAGAAATATTAATACGAAATCTATTTTTAAGAAAAATTGTAATAAGATATCAGCTTATTTCTAAATGCTCTAAAACAAATCTTATTCTGGTCGGTATTTTGTTCAAATTTCAGTAAGATTCTTGGTTAATAAAAAAAAAAAAAAAAAAAAAAAAAAAAATAGCGCTTTCTTTTCTTCAACGCCAATAAGTTTTCTTTTTTCCTACCTCGTGCGCCAAAGAGAAACCCAGTTTCCATGAAAACTGTTGCTTTTCTCTATAGTGGTAATTTGAGTATAATTCGCTTTGAAAATTTTACAACAAAGGCATTTAAGAATACATAGACAAAAATTCGTGTAATTATGTGACATTACAAACGAAAATGAGCAATATAGAACACGAAAATCAAAACAGAAGCATACCCAGAAAGCATGTAACCTTACGTCAACCTTGTGGTGGAATTTTCTTTTTATTGTCACGAAAATGTTTGTACTAAAAACCTTTTTTCAATAAAGCAAAAATATTGCAGTTTCAAACCTTTCATCCTAAAAGGATTAAAAATTATTTTTTAAAAAGTATTGTCACTTAGGTCCATATTGACGTTTTTATCTGACGTCACACTAGCGATAGGATCAAATTGCATTGTCCATTAACATTTTAAGACAAGGTGGATTTTAGCTGAGCATACAAGATTGCGAAAACAAACCTTTTCATTATCTAGATTTAAGATTATTTTCACCTTGAGACTAGCTTTATGAAAGGATTTTTTCACGCTTGAGAACCTTAAATCGAGATTGACTTACAACCTCGATCTAAGGTTTTTATATAGAAGGTTGTTTTCCAAGGTTTTCGATTAGGGTAATGTGCGTAGAAAAGAGCAGATTGTCACAGATCACGCTTTAAGGTTAGAAGGTTTACGCGTAAACCGTATTACAAACCTTTTTAGGTTTACATTAAAAGGTTTTTGTTGAGTGAAAAGAAACCTTATTTTGCTATCTGGGCAGATATTGATAAGAAGTTTTAATCCTAGCAGAAAGTACATACGATTTTTTGGTTCGGTAGAATGCAATTAAATTCGGAACTAGAACATTTTCACCAGCAGTAAATTTGGCGGAAAGCTATGCTGCTTAAGATTGCCGTATTTACCGTATATTTTGTCACTGGTATTGCTCTTTCTGTGCGCATAAAATGGACGTATCTCCTTATTTACTGAAAAAGAGCTAATATAGATTTTACAATATCTAATTATTCATACAACGAATAGAGTTTCCTAGAGGAAATTTGAATCTAACTCTTTCAGAACACACAACAAAATTTTAGATGACATGGAAGAAATGAACTGTAATTATTGCAATTAAATAAGAAAAGCTTACCTACTTGCAAAAGAAATGGACCATTTCAAAGACAACTTGCATGAGATGATAGCAAGCTTATTGCTTATTTTTTATTGATATACAACATACATTTGCAGGCTTGCGTGCTCAATTAAGGCTTATAAACCTTTCTCAAGTAGAAGAACAGATAGCACAATATAGAGAAGGACATCACAAAGAACACATCCAGGGTTACGGCGGCATTCGAACCCGCCACCTCCACGCTTAACAGAGCGTTTGACGGGCGATACCGCTCGGCCAGGGAGGCTCCATAGCAAGCTTCGACAACAAAATCGTCCATTAGTCAACAGATACAAAATAAGTTATCGGTCACAGTTAAAGCTTGTGTCTCTCATAGTACGAAAGTTTGGTGCAATCGATTGCGCCATGAATGTATTTCTCGATCATATTTACCAATTGGCGATCGAAATGGGCTGCAGGTGGCGTAGAGCAGAACTCTCTACCTATGGCAACACTTCCCATGCTTTCCCCATTAGCGTGTGGAAAGTCATAGAGGAAGGAACTACGTTAGTTTCGCTCTTGATTTTCAAATAGATTAAAATCTTTTAACTTGGAAAACTTTATAGAACTGAAAACTACATTAAACATAGTTCTAAAGAAAAGTATCACAGAAATTTTAAAAAATATTTTTATTAAATAAAAAGGAGAAATATTAAGAAAGGGGAAAATATTGTAGTACATTCCTATACAACTGAAAAGAGGAGGCGAGGGAAAGGAGAAGGGCTAAAGTCATGAAACCGTTCTCTCCCCAGATGGCGTATTCGAGTGTTGCGATCACCAATTTATGGTGCAACCTAAATAAAACGATTTTTCATTTCACCAATTTATGGTGCAATTAGAAACTTTGCACCAAGTATTGGTTAAACATATACCCAGATTTTTTACAGTGTAGCCGGAGTCGAACAAATTTTCCCTCTCTAGCAAAAGTTTCTTGAGTTCCCCTGCCCTTTGTCGGAACAAGGTGTATAACATGTAAAAAAAAAAATAGAATATAGTTTTGCTTATTTTAAGTTTTTTTTAAATAAAACAGTAAATAAGAAAAAGCTAATTAACGTAAGAGAATGGTAATAATATACTTGTATGAGCATTAATATAAAACTAAAAACATGAAAGATTCAAAGGAACCATGCAAGTCGCCTCCGCTTTTCATTATTGTTATTAAAAGAGAATTTTAAATAGCTCTTAAAATTTTAAAAAAAAGTTAAAACTAAATTTGATTTTCAATCTGTAATAGAAAATTTATAAAATTTTGAACAAAATAGTAAGAATACGATTTTCTTGTATCATCCCTTACGAAAATTTAAGGTATATTTAAGGTTGATTTGAGGTATATTTAAGGTTGCACAGAAAACAGCAATAAAAACTATACCTCGTAAAGGTTGTAATTAAGGTGTACGAGGTTGTTTTATATACATTTCAGCTTGTTTAAAATTCCCTTCATATCAACCAGACTAATAAGGTGATTTTTGAGGTATACCAAGTTGGTTTTCTTACACTTGTAACAACAGAGGTATTTATTTTTGAGGTACAAAAATTTTTACCTTGTTTCAACTAAAGAAAGTGAGGTATTTATTGAGGTATATGGAGTCATTTTATTTACACCTAAGCTTATTTTGAGGTTGTTTTAAATCCACTTCAAATCAACCAGACTGATGAGGTGATTTTTAAGGTATACGAGGTTGTTTTTCTTACACTTGTAGTATCAAAAGAGGTATAAAAAAATCAACCTTATTTCAACTAACGAGAATGAGGTATTTACGAGGTATAAAAAAATATACCTTATTTCAACTAAAGAGAGTGAGGTATTTATTGAGGTATATGAAGTCATTTTATTTATACCTAAGCTTATTTTGAGGTTATTTTAAAATCACTTCATATCAACCAGACTGATGAGGTAGTTTCCAAGGTATACCAGGTTGTTTTTCTTACACTTGTAACAAAAGAGGTATTTATGAGATATAAAAAAATCAACCTTATTTCAACTAACGAGAGTGAGGTATTTTCGAGGTATAAAAAAATATACCTTATTTCAACTAAAGAGAGGGAGGTATTTATTGAGGTGTATGAAGTCATTTTATTTATACCTAAGCTTGTTTTAAGGTTGTTTAAAGTACACTTCATATTAACTAGCTCAATTCCCAGAGTTCCGTGCGAGCTGCCAAATGGCGTGTGTGTTGACAATCGAAAGTGTATTCGAAATTCGGTAAGTGTGCTTGACATTTATTAATTTAGTTTTATCACTTTTAATCAAATATGCTTCAATTTTCAAACTTAAATTTTATTATTTTTGGTTTAAAGATGCCTCCTGATCTTAAATAATTTAAGTTGGAGGATATTCTTAGAAGCTATTAGTGTATGCTTAGCAATACCCAAGTAGCACATATCCCAAATACGATATCGTAAAAACTCAGCTTCGTACACTGTATAATATAGTAGCGAAATATTGTACAATATAAAAATGGACCCCTTTTATAACGTATTTTGAATATTGCAAAAAGATATTGTTCTATATTGTAAGAGACGTTGGGGAATGTCGGTCGATATCTCTCAGCATTTACAAATGTTGTACAATGCCAACCAACATCGCCAACACGATATTCAGAAAATGAATGCTGTGGAATGCCGACAATCTCCAAAATTACGTTATTTTTGAAAATGTTCATGCCTGTTTGTAACGCTGGAAATGTTGACAACAAAACCGTGCTACCTTGTTTAAAATTAAATTACCAAAATATACAGAATTCTAAAGTTTGTAGCTTAGTTTTTCTTTTTCATTGTTTTCCTATAAGCTATCTACTCTACTGATAAAAATTTTTTGCGTATATTTTACTATTATTCTAGAAAATATGCTAGAAATTAAATAGTTTTGTTACATGTTTTTTTGCTCTTTTTCAGGGTACATACAGCCATTTATACTGTGAAATAATTTTAATATTTTAAGTGATTTGTGCAATAGTTTTTACAGCATCTATGTTTTACAATGTAGATTAAAATTACAATATGTTTAATTAATTTTTTTAACAAACAAACTTTATTGGGAACAAAAACAAAATACAAAAAATATATATTCGTCGCCAAGAGGAAAATCCTGTCCAGGCGACAACGAAGGTGATACAACAAATTTAAAATGATAAACCTTTTCCCTGTGAAGTTTTAGTATTATATAATATGTATTTTACTAAAATAGTATGCTTGGAAAACAAAATTCCTTATCTTCAACAGCATCAGGATCGACCTTAAGAAAACTGTTTAAAAAAAGAGCAATATTTACACTGATATTATCATCATAAAATAACCAGAGTCACTTTTTCAGATTTAAAAAAGGATAAACATGGTAGAATAAGCTATGATTTAATTTACTTATGGCCTTCGCCCATTACAGTATTGCCAAAATATCTATTAGGACTTGAACGGTTGTCAAATGTGTAAATGAAATATAATTTTTATTAAACAGTAAAGAATAGTATACTAATTTCTATAATTTATTGTATTCTTTAATACAATCAATTGTTTCTAAAACAAAACTGTGACAGTTGAGGCAAACTCAGTCTTCCTGCTTTCCCAGTCGTTGGCAAGAACTTCACCAAATTTTTCAGCTTTTTCTAGTCGACTAACTTCTTCGAACAGTTTGAAGGTAGCAGCTGAAAAAAAAAAAAAAAAAAAAAAAACACGAACTGTGGTTAATTTTAATATTTTTAAATTAAAAGATAATAGTTATATTGAAAACATTACATGAACTAAACTAGACATGAAGCAAATACTACTAACAGCATTTATACTCATCCCTAGGCCGACAATTCTTTTGTATAGAATCAGAGCTGATTATATGTTTTCAGGAGCACTGGGCCTGTTTTTATATGGGGGCCCTTTGGAGTAATTTTATAACATATGGAAAATATTATATTTTATAATATAATAGATGGAAAAATGAATAATTTTTGAAAATTATTTGGTCACCTTTCGATGAGGTGATCCGGGTTCCAATCCCGGTATCGGCTGGGATTGGAATCCGGCTGGTCAATATAAATTCCACATCCAACCTGCGCTTACCACAGTGCTGATGAAAAATATCCTCAGTGGTAGATGGACAATGGGTTTCAGTCCTCTTGCTGTCAGGCTTATAGTTTGATGTTTTCATGGTTTTCCTCTCCATGTAATGCAAATGCAGGTTAGTTGCATCAAAAAGTTCTTCATGAAGGTAAAGTTTCCCCAATACTTAATCTAGAAGTTCCCTTGTCTTCTGGATTAGGTTCAAAATTATTACGCTTCATATGCTCAACATTAGTAGCGGTAAACCCAGAAAATTGAGTTGGCTGTTCAATGACGTTTATAAAATCAAATACAAAATAACATACATTTATGCCTAGCATCAAACAAATATCCAGATAAGGGCCTTTCAATAGGAATAAAATTCAAAAAATGATCCCTGAAAATCAGTTGTTTATATATTGCACACCAAATATAAGTTAATCTATATGGGAAATGTTTGGTGTTAAACCAACACTCATTGAAAAATATTTTGCTTTCTTTAGTTCTGCCATTATTTTGTTTACTAAATATCGCACATTAAAAGTCCAGCATTCTTCTCTTTTGACAAGTAAATTAGTGTAGCCTATCTGTGCCCTAACATATTTCCATGCTATATAATGCACGTATTAGAATGCTAAAAATTCTTTAAGCCATTTTCAGAACTAAATGCATAGCTACCAGGGTTCGTGATTTAAAAAAAAAAAAAAAATCACATTTTTTTTATTTTAATTCAAATACTTTGTAAGAACTTTAATTTATTAAATAACTTTATAAATGTTTAATCAAAATTAAATTAATATTAGAACTATATTAACAATATTTCAGAAGCTCTAACTTACTAAAATAATTTTTCATTATAATACATAGCTTTGAATGCATAGCAACCACTTTGAAACAAATGCATGATTGAAATTTAAAGACTAGATGAAATAGAGAATTTAAAGAGTAGTTCAGGGGTCTGTCTAGGTCTTCCTGTGAGGTACTTATTTTGTGAAAATTTAGACATAATTTGTGAGAATTAAATATTATATTGAAAAATATGGATTTATCATTTCTTATATGACACAAAAACAAAATTTTAAGAAAAAGTATTTTGTAAAGGTACTGCTAAGTGGTAATAAATTTGGCTTGGACATAGACCCTTGTTCTTTAACTATTAAAACAAAGTTTCAATTAGAAAACCATAATTTTAATTTAAAATTGAGAATTTTTTCTCTTGATTTTTATTATGACAAAATAAATGCAACAGATTGTGTTTATAAATGTAGTCATTCATCAATAAATAAATAAATATTTAATCTATACTGTATCTCATTAACTTTGGCACTGGACTGTATTCACTATTTATTTTATTTAACACTTTTATACACACATATTTTCACTTTGTATAGACACATCCGCTTGTTTGCGGAACTCTTTTAACACTGACTCCAAAATTTAAAACTCTAAGAGATGGCGCTTGTGTCGCAGTGGGCACGAACATATACATTTTTATATTAAAATATTCATTTTTTATCTTATATCAAAATAGATAAGTTAAGCTAAAAATTTCTTTTACAAAATCTATATACTCATTGGAATTTTTTTCACAAAATTTCTTTATAGAAAATCTGATAATGTCAAAGATACTATAAATATATTTTGAGAAAAAATATCAATTACCAGTCAATAGCTCTACTGCTTCAAATAGACTTTGAAAGGGAAGAATGACACTATATCATGAAAAAATAAAACATCTGCATTCATCAGTTCCCCCTCCCTTCTATTTTTAACATATTAGGGTAATTTCTTTATAATATAACCTCAAGCTTTTGAAATATGCATTTTCCACCAATAAAATCTAATGTAAATTTTAATTCCATGCTTTTTCAATCAAAAGGTAGAATTTTAATTAACATTATTTGCATATAAAAAAAAAAAATTCATGTTTATTAATTACTTTCTACAGCTATGCAAGTCTATAAAGACAGCATTAAATGTGTACTTTAATCTGTACATATTTAATGCTTTCAATTAATCTTAAGAATCAAAAGATTTTAAAAAATGTAATTTCAAATGTGTTGGAATTTAAAAAACACCGAGAAAGAAAGTAATCTCGTTAACTAAAATTAATTAATGCAGCAATTTATTTAAAATAAATTTTAAAACTAAGAAAAGAAAAGTATCAATAATTTAAAACACTGTTTTTTAACTTTTAAAATCAATGATTTTTGAAAACAAAGTAATTTGATTTAAATCAATAAACCCTGATAGCTAGTAGTTAAGAAAAGACGCCATGAAACACAGGACAAAACTTTAAGAGTGGCTAACTTTTGAACTTTGAAACATACAATGCTGTAAAAGTATTAGAGTTTAGAATACAAACTAAGTAAAATAAAGCAGGAAGGACCAGGGTAATTAATTTAAGGAATAACTGATCTATTTTAGTTCAAGATGAAAAGTGCTACTCATGAAAAAGTAAAGTCTTATTACAAATTTTAAAATAAAATTACCCAAGATGGTGTCTATAACTGTTGAGAGGCTTTCAAAACATTGTTTCCCTTTTCACTCTAATTTACAATACGCCATTGCCAATTCCAAGATAGTGCTGAAGTACAAGAGCATAGATACTTTTACCTTTACAGATGGTTTCAAAATAACATATCTGAAAATAATATATATATATATATAATGTTTTAATAACCATTACAAAATGTATATCATATTTCATCATCAATTAATACCATACAAGTAAAACGGGCATGGGATTACTGAAGGAATGAATTATCTAAATTTGTTATAATATATTATTTCGGTCACTTTATTCCCCAAAAGAGTTCTTGCATTAGTTCTTTACTTTGTATATGACAAGCTTCTAAAGCAATGGCCTTCGCATAAATGTATAAAACATAGCAGTATCAGATTGTATGTTTACGAATCCAATTATCACGAATTCTATGTATAAATTGTGTGCGGAGAAATACCACCTATGCCATCAAATCACTTATCACAGTCATATTTGATTTAAGAATCACATAAGTTAAAATATGTTGCAAAGTTTGGACATATTTAGCTATGGATTGCTTTTTATTTTGATATGTACAGGGTATCTGCTACATTTTAGATTTTCAAATCCCTGACTTTCCATCAATAATTCCAAGTTGTCGTCACGATCTACAGAAGTTACTATTTTGCCCGACAAAAACACAACAATAAATTTAACAAAGCATTATAATAACATTAATTGAAATGATATGTATATCCAAAACTGTTATACTCTGAATCCTTGAGGCAGAATTTTTTCAAGCTATCTGCAACTAAACTCTCTAGCACTAATATCTTTCTGCAAGATACTTTTCATAATAATAAACATGTATGTTACCAATTTAAAGTAACAAAAGCACTGTGTTGCAAATCAATTAATCTTCAGTAGTACTTGGCGGGGGGAAAAATCGTTGACAAATTCACAGGAATCGGTCACCTCAAATGAGTGTTTCGTTTCTTGATTAGGCTGTTATATAAAAATATCGTATAAAAAAATATCAGATTTAAAAACTATGGAGAAATCAATAGCAATAGCTAATAAAATTTGACAGAATTATTGACTTAAAAAGTAAATGCTCAAATACACGATTCGCATTCTTCAGGTTTATTGGGATATTTAAAATCCACGTGAAAATAAACATCAATAATTAACAAAAATACATCAATTTATGCTACTATTGGTGTATATTGAGCATATCAAAAAGTTATTTAAATGCATAATTCAAATATAACAGGTAAATTTCTGTCAAAAATTAAATAGAGGTAATTTTTACTTTTCAAAAGAAAAATCTGTCTGCAAGAACTCTGTGAAAATGTTGCCATGTCACTGCAATTCTGCCATGGGGCTCTGAATCATCTCATTTATTGATATTAAACTTAAAAATTGAGTAAAAAAAGATTTGAAGCATTAAAATAGCTGAAAAAAATACAAAAGCAAATAACTTTTACATAGTTATTTAAAGCTGCTTTTTTTCTTCTTAAAAGTGTAACATAATAAGTCTAAACAAGAATTTTAAATTAAAATAAAAAAAAACTTAAAAAAAATAAAATAATTATAAAGATTCTGCAATCACTGAAGTGTAAAAGATAATTCGCTTTAGAAAGGATGTTCTTTACTTCATTTTTTCAAAGAACGCAATCGAAACATTTTATATTTTAATAAAATAATACTTAGATATTTTGTTACAAATTCAGATATTCCAAACGCTGTGAAATTTGGAGGGGGGGGGGATTCCATTTTTAAAAAGTAAGATTTTTCTGTGACCTAAATCTGTGATTTTTTTTAAAA
This sequence comes from Parasteatoda lunata, assembly GCA_949128135.1. Classification (NCBI taxonomy): domain Eukaryota; kingdom Metazoa; phylum Arthropoda; class Arachnida; order Araneae; family Theridiidae; genus Parasteatoda; species Parasteatoda lunata. The sequence continues at coordinate 101,878,554 of OX421980.1, forward strand.
AATAGTTAAGATCATGACAAATTTGTTCAATAATGAAATCCATGACTTTCTAGGCCTGCAGATTTCTTATATGTAACCTAATATATACATATATGTACCCAAAGAATAGTATCAGGAGAGATACCCTATCCTTTGGTAAACAAACAATAAAAGTAAACAAGATCTTTGGCAAGATCAGAATTGAATAATGTGATATAATTTGATAGTTAACAAACTTGGACATTAAAAAAAAGAGGAAATTGGCGTAATTCTGGCAAATATATATGTACATACCAAAACCCCTTCCGAAATTATGCAATTCGGATCCGTAAGTAAGATGTAGACACATAAAATTTTCATGATTCAATTTTTTTTTGCAATTTAAACATTATATATTAAATAAATACATTAAACATAACATTAAATATATATATAGAGAGAGAGCTTCAAATTTGTATAGTTGTTGAGAAAAAACTTCTTACTTGTAGCAACATTATAGATCTTATTGAATCTTCAGTAGACATATTAAATCAATCTAGTAGACATATTAAATCTATAATTTCTATTTGTTAGCTCACTTAGCTCTTAAATTTTTAATTAGTTTAATTATTAAAAACTATTTTTCATCGAGCGAACAATTTGGCAGGTGTGAAAAAATATAAACATAAGCAAGTCAGAAGGCTTAACACCTCCAAATATACTATAAAATTACGCCATTGTTCGTGAATATGAGAATTGAATAATGTAATATAATTAAATAGTTAAGCAGCCTGGGCATAAAAAAAGGTGAAATCTATGTAATTCTTGCAATATATAATTATATATATTAAAAACAGCACATACCTGCAAAGATCAGAGAATTCGCTCACTCAAGGTGCATTAATTCACCTCCAGCTGGTTTGAGTTTTCGGGCTCGCTTAATAAAACCAACTTTCATACCAATTACATTATGTACTAAGATATAAATCTTATGAGACGAAATTAGATTTAAATATAAGAAGACAAGAGATAAATAAATCGCACCTGTAGCGGAGAATGATAAACAGCATCTTAATGTGTTACAGTTGCGGTTCCGAGTGATAACATCGTAGATTTCAGTATTTAGAGATAATGCTCGATGTTGTGACAAGAACACGATTACAATATTCAATGTCGGTAGATATAGACTGAAACTGCTACAATATCCCTGTGCTACTTGGGTAAGAGAGAGCAATCGAAATATTTCTCGTCGCTGTTTAGGGTAACGTTACTGGTGAATCGTTACAGCAGGTTATGCACAGTATATTTTATTGTTTGTAATTTATTCAAATATAACTATTCTTTTATTTTGCTTAAATGTATACGTTTCAACGTTGCAGTATGCAAGCTGATTAGTTGAGTAAAATGTTCATAATTTCTCTTATAAATAAATCATTGAAAATTGAAAGATCTTTAAAATAGCAATTTTGCTTTGAAATTCTACTATAGCTGTATGCTTATCGTTTGCTTGGATATCTGTTGCAAAGTTTATATTGTTGTTTATGAGTCAAAATATGTATAATAGCACTGCATATTAAATCTGATTTTTTTTTTTTTTTAAATCTGATTTTTTTTTATTTTTAATCTGCAATTTCTTTTTCTTACATATATGTATATATATATATATATTTACAGAGCTTATCCACTGTTCCCTGATATTGCTGAGATGACCTAGGCTGTAAATAACACATGTGCAGCAGCGATGAAGAAGTGACTAGCAAGTTACTGCTCAGCCTTCCCCTAGGAAATAGTTCTGAATTTATACCATAAAGAAAAAGTAATCTCTCCTAATAAACTACAGCATTTATTCAATTGTTGATAACAATAGTTTGTTAGATATTTGATAATTGAAAACTAGTAACTGTACTAGCTCACTTTGTTTGATCACACTGCTATTTTCACTAAGTGTTATTTTTTCTCAATTTACCCACGTTAATTATTTACTAAGCAGATTGTTATTACTTATTAAAATATTGAATAGAATTAAATTTAACCCGATTTCAAGTTTATATGACAATTTGTTTCAAGGTTATGAGCATTCTTATGCAGCTGTTTATAGTTCACTGCTTCAAAAATTAGCGACTTTCAGAAATCTTAAATGTTTTAGAAATAAGCCAGTATAGTTTCTTATGCAATTTTAATGCTGAATTGAATAAAATCAATTGCAAATAAAGACACTTATTTTTAAAAGTAATATGCAATTTTTTGAATTTCATCTTATGGGATGTGTTTTTATATTTAAACAAGTGTTTGTAACAACTCGCTATTAGTTTTATTCTGCTTGGTATTATAAATTATATGGGAGATATTGTACTCAACTTATTTTAAAAGTATTATTTCAAATCATTCTCTCTTAGACATTTTCCTCACATAAAATTACTCACTACTTTAAAATAAATGCTCCTTATCAACCTGTAATTAGTTCTATTCGATTGAGTCTAAAAAAAGAATAAAAATTGGTACATAAGTTTAAAATTTAATTTATTAAACGATTGTTGATTCTTGATTACATTTATTAAAAAATATTAAAATAACTATTTTTTAAGAAACTGTTATGTGATTGACAATAACGGAAGTCCTTTTCAGAATCAGTGTCTAAAATTTATAAAAAAGCTATTAGTTTCATAAAGTCTGACAAAAAGTTTAAAAATATATAGACTAGGCTTATTGAGTTTAAAGATTTGTAAGAAAAAAAAGAAAGAAAATATAATTATCAAACTTACAAGTACCATAATGATACCAAATGTATAGAAAAATACAAAGTGTTAAAATTGCATATTAAGATTGGAATTATATCTTTGAATTTCTGTAAATGTTGATAATGGTAGTACTGACTTCAGTGTACTTTATTTTGTGGCTGTGGTACCTGTCATGCTTTTTAGCTATGAGGATTGAATAGAAATGGCAGAAGAGTACTACTATTTATCTGAAAAAGAAAATTAACTTCATCCAGTTAATTTAAATCATAAAAAAATGTAATTTCTAATATTTTAATAGTTTTAAACCTGCCACTATTATTGTAAATATGACTTACTTACTAATTCATTTTTTTTTCTTTTAGGTTCCAATAATTACAAGTTTCAACAGGTAGACGGAAACAGTATTTAAAATAATTTTGTTGATTTGTAAAAAAATTAAATTTTAGTTTTAAATAAAAGTATTTGAATTTCAGCTGACTAATTATTTAAATTTGTAGTTTTATAGCTTAAGAAATTCAAGCACATTAGACAAATATTTTCTAAAACTATGAGTTCCCATAAATAGTTTTTACTAACTGTAGAATTTGGATAAGTGTTATTTTAAGATGATTTAATTCAATCTATTAAAATTACAGAAGAATTATGCATTTGAAACCTTCTTTTATAACTTAACAAAAGAAGCAATTACTGCCGAAGGTTTAATATTAAAAACTTCAGATTGATAAATGAAGAACTCTACTAGTGAAAAAATGTAATGACATACATTATTCTTCATATAATATAGATAATATCTTTATAATATTATATTCAGAGCTCATTCTAGGCAGAAAAAAGGGCAGGGTGCAAAAGTTTAAAAAAAGGGCATTATTATTCTAAAAAGGCAATAATTTCTATGGGCTTTATACATTCTATTAAAGAACATTGTCAATTAGTAAAAGAATAACTAAAAATAGCAAAGTAATCATATTAATTAATAATTTTTATTAATAAATTAACATATATATTGAGTAAATGGGCTAATTAGCTTAGTGATTTATTTAAAATGCATGCATATATTAATAAAATAATAAATGCATGTTTCTAAGTGTCTGTAGTTATGATTTAATAATTAAAATTATTAATAATTATGATTTAATGATAGTGGAAGTAACTGCAAACTTTCAAAGACAAGTGCAACAAGGGGGTGTGATGGCTATTTTTCCTTTCCCATATAAATCTATGCATTGACAGCAATGACAAACTAAATAAAAAGAGTTGAAAATAACGAAAGTTTAAGAAATCTATAGTAGAGTTTGGGGAAAAAACAAAGAAGGGTTGAGGAAAGAAAGGGCAAAAAGGGTATAGAGTATTATATCAGGGCGCTAATTTACTTCAGGGGCAACAGGGTGAATTCTTTTGACTAAAAGGGCAACAGGGTGGATTCTTTTGACTAAAAGGGCAACAGGGTGCTGCGCCCTGTTTACCCTGCCTAGAATGAGCTCTGTTATATTTTTTATATAGTGAGGTTAAAAATTAATCAACTAGGTGAACACCTCACATTCGTAAGTACTGAAAAAACAGCTTTAGGTTGAGCTACATAAGCCTGAAGTGTAAAATGTCGCATCTTTGGTTGATAAATTAATACTTCTAAAAATACAAAAATATATACTTCAGGTTACGAAATAATAACTTAAGGTAGAACATGGAACACATGACGTTAATAAAAAAATAACCTTTCCAAGTGTTGAAAATACACTTCAGGTTTATTTATAACAATCAGAAGTGTAAAACGACGCACCACAGGTTGATAAATATATACCTCTAAAGCATAAAATTATATACCTGAGGTTGAAAAATAATTACCCGAGGTAGAACAAAATACACCTGAGGTTGATTTATAATAACCTGAAGTGTAAAATGACACATCGTAGGTTGTTAAAAAAATACTTCCACAAGTGTAAAAAAATATACTTCAGGCTGATAAGTAATAACCTAAGGTTGAAAATAAAACACTTTAAAGTGTAAATATCTACCTCTCCACAGATTCTCTAAAATTAAACACCTCAGGTTGAAATATATATACCTCTGGAGGTATTTTTGAGGTATTCATTTGCACCCTTTTCATCCTTAACGACGTATTTAAATAACAACCTCCTTTATACCTTTCAAATATACCTCGTTTATACCTCGATTTTTTCATAAGGGATATCTCTTCATAGTCCAGTAAAGCTAAACTTTTTCGTTGAAAAAATTAATAACGATTATTATTTTCACAGAAAACTTTGTTATGTTGTTATAAATGATACTTGAAAACTGTGGTGATTTGAGGGAAAGAATTGAATTTCCTCTAGACAGGTCAGTGAGGCATATTTTCCAATGTATGATTTTCCACTGAATTGAATGAGACCAATCCAGAAACGATCGGACTAATAGTTTAGAAGTTAAAAGGAATTTATTTATAAAAAGTGCAAGTTTGTACTTGTAACTATATAAGTATCTGATATGCTATTTAAACAGGTAAAACATTATTTCCTATGCATTCTTTTACAGTAAATGAAATGAGAGTACTGGATACAGAATGAATATAGGAGTAAATAGAACAAATAGTTCAAAAGTTTCTTTGTATAAACAGTACTTCGTTTGGCACTTACTTATATATATAATTTACATTGTTATCCAAGAACAATCTGAACACTTAATGTAAATTTTCTGATGAAATTTTCCACGCTTAACTGTATGAGACCAATCCTGAAACAATCGGATTAATAGTTAGAAGTTATAAGCGTTTCATGTACAAAAAGTAAAATTTTATGCTTGCACTTATTTAGATATCTTACATTGCTATACACAAAAGTGACGTATTGTTTTCTATGCATATTTTTTCGTTTAATCGAATGAGACCAAAAACGAATCAAAAGGGTGAATACTTCAAAAGTTAAAATGATTTTTTTCATACATTTAAAATATATTATTTTTTGATTCTATCTACTATGAAGAATCTTGTAACATTTAAAACTATTTTATCTACTCAAATTTTATCTTATTCATTTCTGTAAAAAATTTAATTGGAAAATGTACCTTATATGTTCAGATAGTCATTAGATAACAAAGTAAAAGGTGTAATGACAAAGATAGCACTCTTAATGCATAAAACCACTTGCAACTTTCAAATTATTCACTCTAATGACTCGTGTACAGTCTCATTCAATTCAACAGAAAATAATACATAAGAAACAATGCCCCACTTATTTAGAGAGCAATATCAGATTCGTAAATAGGTACAAGTACAAATTTGTACTTTTTGTACATAAAACACTTCAAATTTCTAAACTATTAGCTCTGTCGTCTTGGGACTCAATTCAGAGTGAAAAAAATTCCTCTGCATAAATGCTTCACTTGCCTGCTTAAAATGCATAAATGAAAAAAAAGGTCATTTTACTTTAGAATTTTGGAAATTTAAAAAAAAAAAAAAATCATAGACGTAGTCCCATTCAATTCAGGACAGGGAAAATTTAATATGGTACTCAAAAATAACTTTTGTTTCAGTTTTAACATATATTAAAAATATCAAAAGGTTACGTATTTAAGTTTTTAACATATATTAAAAATATCAAAATAGATGTTTTATAAAAATTTTTTATTTTTGAACACAGTTTTTCAAGGGATTTTATCTAGGTTTTTTTCCCTTTTTCGTCTATTCTTAATGTGATTTTCTTACTAGAAATTAAAAATAATAATAATAATAATGAATTTCGCCTGATTAAAATTTTTCTTACAATCATTACATATGTTTCTTCAAATCAAAACATTTAAGCTATTTCCTATGTTAAAGTTCAAATATAAAAACTTAAAATGCTGCATTTATATAAGAGAAAACTCTTTACTTATAAACTTTATCGCAATATAAAATTTCTTTGCAACCCAATTTAAATGAAAATAATACTGATTTTAAAATAACCTCTTTCATTTTTTTTATTTATTAACTTACTTTTTTTATATAACTCACATGTTTTAATTTCATATGCATTGCGTAAGAGTATTTAAATCGGAGGAGATTTTCAGTTGTCTACCTGCGTTTAATTATTTTATGAGTATATTATTTTGCTGATCGTAAACACACTAGCTTCATTTTATTAATCATATGTTCAGAGTTACTGCTTTTGTAAAATTTTGTATATTTTTATTTATAGTCATTTTTTAATAAACTTAACAATGCATCGATTATAAAAATCATCAAGAGAACTAATTTATGAAATAAATTGGCATTTGAAATTAAATACAGTTATAGCCCTTACCTACATCGCATAATTGAATAAAATATAAACTTACCTAAAAATGAATAAAATTCTTTGAACTTGTTTTTTGAATTGATTAAAAACTCCATTTAAAATAAATCATTTTCACAACAAAGCATTAAAATTCAAATGTAGAACATAAATTACAAATAAAAATGGAATGAAATAATAATAAAAGGAAAATACAATAATGTATAAAAAAAAAGGGAATATTTCACTAAATGAAAATATATTATAATGTAATATATTTAAATAATATGCTAAGAGTTCTGAAGACAACCTTAGTAAAAAGGAACCAGCTTACCTTGTAAATAATGATCGAGATGGATCCTTTGGTTTCGTTACGTGGTAAAATTATTTCTTTAAAAGTGAATTTTTAATTTTTTTTTTTTTAACCTAATAAACACAGTAAAATAAGCAGAATTTTTTGTTAAAATGAGTAGTAAGTATACAGATAATGAGATAAAAATATTAAAAATTGCCATTTACTATGCGGGTGTTTCCCCAACTCCTCTTTTACTGTCTTATCTAAGAAAATTATAAGCGCCTAGAATTTACTATGTTTCAATTAATGGCCTAATTTACGTAAACGATTTACTGAAATCGATTATTAACTCCGTTACTGTGAAATAATAAAAAGGAAATGCGTATCACAAGTTTATTATTAAATTTTTAACAACCTTTTAAAAATGGTTTGAAATATTATTCTTAGCTGTAAATCAACTTTGAAGATTCTACTATTTATTAAATAGACATATAGTAGTAAAAAACATATTCACAAGATATTTTGGTCGTAATCTTAGAAAAATATGACATTATTTCTTAGTCCATGCATCAATCTGATACCATTCAGACAATAAAGTTGGCATTGTGTGTAGTTCGGAAAGGGGTGCAAAATCTTCGGCAACACCAATTCCCGCGGTGAAGCAAAATAATAATTAATATTATTAAATAATCTACAAATCTTTTTTGAGCAAAATATATTAATTGGCTATAAAATATTTCTTCCGATATCAAAAGTTCATATTTAACTGATTTTAATAAATATCGGTGACGAGAGAATTCCCTTGAATTTCCCTTGCGGTCATCACTGTTTCCATTAGTTTGGGCAGTCGTGTTTTGTTTTTATTGGTTTCTTCACCTACCTTCTAAAGTAGAATAATCCCTCGCTTCCTATTGGCTAGAAGTTTGTTGCTCAGAGTTCTGCTTTAAGTATTTCGTGAAAAAAATATCGTTATATTTTATGTAGGAATTTATAGACGATCAATGTGTTCGATCTTTTTTTTAATTGCGTGGAATGTGGTGTAACGTAACACATGTAAGTTACATATTGCTGTCAAAATATATCGTATTTTATTTATATCAAATAAGAACATATTTCTATATTTGTGACTGTCGTGCATTTGTATCGAATCGTTGTGAAGATTTTTTTAAAAACCTTGTATAGCGATCTTTTCTGTTGCTTATTTTTAGTTGAAATGAAACAAGTGATAATATATAGTTGTTGCTTTATTTATTTATTATTTTTATTTTATCGATTCAGTTTCCCTCAGCTTATTGATAGTAAAATGTATGATCATTTCTAACGAAAATATCAAGTTTTAGAAAATGTGGGCGAAGACATGCTATTCTTTGAAATATTAGACTCACCCCTATTTATTGAAAGAATCCACTTGTTGTTTAACATGACACTTAAACTTGTCGAGTGATTCACAATCTTGCATTACTTTAGATCGTATGCATGCCATCATAATTACGTGTTTAGTAGTTGCTCGATTCACTTTGTGTTTTGAATTAGTATATTATATTTTAAAATTATGTTGCTTCTAATATTCTTTTGTTTGTTAAATTTAAATGTTTTATTTTTAAAGAAGAAAGTTGTGTGACTTTTAAGTATACATGATTTACACAGTAATAAACAATAACAAATATTAATCTATTTGTGTTAATGCAGATATTATCACATGTTGTTTGATAAGGGCTTAATAATGAACTATTTGTTTTGCTGTTTGTTTAAATTATGAGTGATTTTCTATTCTTATCTAGATTATTTAACTTTTTTTTATAGGTATAAATCCTACATTTATAAATAAATCTTTGTAAAAGTGTCCTATTAAATTTTATTACTCTATTTGGATTCTGGTATTTTTTCTTATAAAAAGTAATTAACATAAGTGTAAACAAAACTACAGAAAATAATATTGAATAACTGTAGAAATATGTAGTAGTAACTTTTATTGTTTTTTTGCTTGTGTGTTTTTAAAGCTTCTGTCTTGTGGTGTTTATGCTGCTAAGACCTGAACTTCATTATATTTTTAAGTTAACTTTAAATAAAACTGATATTTCAAATAAAATTTTCTTTTTAAACATTAATTTTACAAGTTTATGGTGGCAAAACATCCATTTTCAAATAAGCTTTCAAATCAGTTTGATACCAAAACTAATCTTGAGCTCTTTATATAACCATTAAACTTAAATTTAATCTCTCATATAATATTTTGAAAACATTTCGATTTTGATGAAATTTTACCATTTTTAATTGCTTTTAATTATTTTTCATTATTTCTTTTTGGTTTATTGGTGCATCTTAATTTATTAATTATATTTAATTTTCTATGTAAAATTAATAGCAATACATTATAAATCAAGCCTTTTAATAACAAACAAAACATCATACCTGCCAAGTCTCCTGTTTTTTAATGAAGACTCCTGTATTTTACGACTATCTCCTGTTTACCCGTATATTCTCAAATTTCTCCGGTACTTGTTTAAAAAAACAAAAATATTGGGGATAAAATATCCTCAAAAATACTTCTCTTATTCCTCAACTGATAGGAATATATGTTAATAGTTTAAGTACTTCTGAATAATGGTTTAAAAAATCTTCTTTAGATTAATATTTATATACATATTTTTTACTTTGCTAAATGTAAGTGCTTATATTCAGTTTTAAATTTCTCTTTTTGACCTACATGATTATGCATGATGCATCAAGCTTTTACTCGTAGCCTGAAAAATGTAGCCTAAAATTTGGTGTAGGAAAACGTTTTCAAAGTCATTCTAAAGCCATACCAGTGTATAACAATTTTACATAATTTTAAATTTCAAATTTTTCTTATTTTAATAGATATTTAATTATTTTTTTAATGTGATGAGGATTTGCAAAATGCGATAAAGGAAATGATTAATGCGCTCCCCAGCCAAATGCGATAATATCGCCCATAATATTAGAATCAAAGAAATATTACAAATTCAATTTAAAAAAAAATTATTGTTTTTGTAAACAAAGCGATTTTGTTACCTTAAATTAGTAACATACATTTTTCTTATTATTGAAAGTATCTTGCAGAAAGATATTAGTGCTAGAGAATTTTGTCGCAGAAAGCTCAAAAAAATTCTGCCATAGGGCTTACAGATATAATTATGAGTAAAAACAAATTTACCAATTATGAATGATATAAACATTTTAAATAAATGAACAATTATATTTTTCATTTAGGTTTTCATTTAATTTAATATCATAAAAATTAGCTTTAAAAAAGGAAAAGTGGTTTGTTTAAGATGCTTAGTTTTTTCTAAAAGAACTTTTTTTTTTCTAATTTAACTTTCAACTCTAAAAATAAATCACTGATATCGTTGTTAGTGCACTTCGATTGCAACGTAAGATTTTAGATCTTAATCAGAGATTGTCAAAAATAGCAAATATTTTGAACGTATTCTGGCATTTGGTGCAGATGCTTGCTTGGTCGCTGGGAAAGGTTTTGATGGTCTCTCCTAAATGTTTTCTTCAACACAGTCTCTGGAGAAAATTCTGTGCCTCCTAAAAGTGGTTGTAAATAGAGGTGGTTGCTACATAAAGGTGGTCTTTCCTAGAGGTTTCACTGCATAAAAGTTGATTCTGTAAATTAAAAATCAAGATTAGCGGTTGCCACTTACCATATCAGGGCTGATTATGCCCCGTAAAAAAACCGTATTTCCGGAATTTTCACTAACAGTGATTCAGAAGATTCCGGAGATCGAAGGTGCAGGCGTTTCAAAACATCATTGATTACAGAAGTTTCCAGAAATCAAATTTTAAAATGTGAAACTTAAAAAAACACAGTTTATTTTATTTGTTTGTAAAGGAGAGCCAGAGAGATACTTTATAAGCTTATATTCATGATTGATATTCATTTTTTATCAGTAAATAGTTGTTATAATCATAAACTCAAGAAAGAAAGACATATTTGTAAATTTTAATTACTTCTCCAAGTCATCATAGGTATGTGTAAATAGTATTGGTATGTGTAAAATTTTAAATATATTTTAAGTAAACTAAGAAATATTGAGAAAAAGGAAAAAAAAACCTTGTTTAATTTTTTTCTAATTTTACAATTTAAACTTTAATTTTTTTTTTAACTCAAGAAATTTTACGGAATTTTGACTTGGGCTCACAATCACCTCTGCCATATGGCAACTAATTAAAATAAAGTGGCTACCAAAATTGCTACAATTCACTCGTCACCGCCTATTTTTGTCATTTGACATCCTATCCTTAACGCTCCTTAATTCTTGGAAATGTACATAAAAATGTTTATTTTTTAAAACTTCTATTTATCATGGTGCATAGCGTTTTTAAAAAAGTGCTTATTTTTGATTTTTGTTTTTTAAAGCCCTTGGTGGTTTTTTCATTGGGTGCTTTTAAAAAGTACTTAATTTTCCCTTTTCGAAAACAAGATATTTTTCTTTACCATGTCAATTTTCGCCACATATTATGCAAAGGCGTGCTTTTCACATTGTGCTATTCAACGTTTTCACAATTTATTCAAACACGGTCAGTGCCGTAACTTCATCCCTCGGATCCCTGGGGCAAACATTTTTGGCGGGGGCCCTTTCAAAAATTTTCTGTACGCCATCTCTAACCGTCATTTTAGATATCTATGTATCCTGTTTGTGAATATATTTATGAAAACAAGTTACTTGTTCGCATGAAAATTGGATTAAAAAAATATTGTAAGTTTTCCTCATGGCAAAATACAAAATTTGAGCAAAATTGCTTAATCCTGAGAAATTAAATTTTAAAAAAGTTGTACATATGAAACTCTATTTCTCAGGAACTAATCAACCAATTTCGCTCAAATTTTGTATTTTCCATGTGGAATTAGATACTTTAAAAAGATGCAAAAAAACTATATACCTTACAATTCAAAAGCTTTCAGACTATCATTAAATAAAAAATAATAAATATTTATTAAAAGCTATTTTTTTGCATGGAATTATCTTTGGGTAAAAGAATTTTATAATCATGTGCAAAATTTTTTCAAAAGTTCCCTTAAAAAGCTCTTGAGCTGTGGTGAAATACGTAAAAGTAAAATTAACATTTGGGGGTCCAAACTTTGGATAGCTCACTCGACCAAACTATTGGGACCATATATCTCAGATTACGACTACCTCCTACATTTAGGGGGTAAAAAAATCGAATCCGTTGAAAAAAAGTCTGATTACGTAACTTAAAATGAAATATCGTCTGTACTAATTAATTTGCATATTGAGGTCACACCCTCAAACAATTAAGATGGAGTCCTAGAATGTAAAGATCCGGTCATTAAATCAAAAGTTATTCAGGGTGGTCCTTTTTTTTGCTCCCTGCATGTTAATATTACCAATTTACGACATCTCACCGAGGAAATTTGACTAGGAAAAAAAAGCTATTCATGTTGTCTACTCTTGTCCCCACAGTAACCCCCTTTTCCTCTAAATATAATACTACTAATAAAATACCAATTTTATAAACCTCTTGAATCCGGCTGCTATATCGTTAGGAAGGCCTTTTCAAGACAAAACCATTATAAAAATGAAAATTATTTTTTAGTTTCAAATCTAAAAATTTCAATTCGCGTTATGGAAATTGAAGGAAATTATACACTTTTTTTTTATTTTATCGCCACATATCCTACCCACATTTTAAAAAATCACAATTGAAAAAAAAATATCCAAAACTTTTTTCTCTATGTATATCGATCATCAAATGAAAAAAAAAACAAAATTGCCATACTCCAATATGAACAGGTCCCTAAAAAGTATAGCTTTATTTTGAAAAGTACTCATTCTTGAATATTTGGCTTATGTATTCATGAGGCTATGTGATCATATATGACAAAATTATGACCAAGAGTAATATTTTTTCTTTAATATTCCAGAACGAATTTTCTATAAAATTAAAGGTTGAATTTCAATTTTTAATGAAAACAAAGTTGTTAAAAAGCCTTAAAAAATCCCAGTTTTAAAAATTTAAAGGTCTTAATTTAAAAAATATAAAATAAGAACAAAATCCATGCACACACATCTGTTTTCCTAGAACATCTAGATAGTTGCTTGTCTAAGACAACTTATCGGACATATAGGTGGTTCGGTAAATATATGACATTTTATAAAAGTACAAAAGACCCCAGGGTCATAAATATGATTAAGGCAATTTAAAAAAGCAAATGGACAATTTCCCATAGTGTAAAAGGAGATGGCTATTTATTGAGGAGTCAGATAACTGTGGGTCAACTCTGTGGGAAGTATAGTCAGTGTAGGATGCATTTTATTACTCTATCCAGGGTATGGTAAAAGAGTGTCAATTAATTTAGTTTTCTAAACACTTGTTTTATTTTTTTTATGCTGTGCTCTTCTCTTTTCATATTTTAGTTAAACAAATTTTTTAATAAATTAAAAGTTGTCATATGTAGAAAAAAATTGAAACAAAACAGAAGTGTTTTTCTCAAGGGGGGGGGGGAGGAGTTTTCTATGTCTATTTGGAAAATAGCTAGTAAATTGGAAAAAAAAGTAGTTTATTTTTCTGAAATTACAAATTCTATTTTACTTTATTGTAGCGAATGTCAAACTTTCAGAAGGGTATTCAGAACATTATCTTCCTCAATTAAATTTCAGAGGAAAACAAAGTTATTGATTTGGAAAATAGCTTTAAAGTCGAAAATAAGAGTTAAATATTAATTTTACTTTACTTTATTTTTGTGAATCTCTGAATTTCAGAAGGGGTGAAGTATATTCTTCGTCCCATCACTTTCATTTAAGACTAAAATAAAATTTTCTTTTTGGAAAATAGCTTCAAAGTTTTTTTTTTTTGAAAAATAACCAATTTTACTTGACTTTATTATTGCAAATGTCTAATTTCAGAAGATACAAAACACATTTTTGCTCCCCTTACTTTTATATCAGAAGAAAGTAAAATTTTTCTACCCTCTCACTATGATTTAAGAGCAAAATGAAGCTCTCTATTTGGAAAATAGCCATTTTATTCTATTAATGTCTAAATTTCAGAAGATGCCAAGCAGATTTTTCGCCTCCACACTTTTATTTGAGAGGAAAATAAAGTTTTATATTTGGAAAATAGATTCAAAGATGAAATTTTTTTTAATTACCAATTTTGATTACTTTTAAGCACGCTAAAATTGCAGAAGGGGAACACTTTGTTTGCCCCCTCATTACTATTTCGAAAGAAAATTAAGTGAAAATTGAAAATAAAAATATTTTTCTTCCATAACAAAATAAAGTTTCCTACTTGGTTTATAGCTTCAAAGTTGAGAAAGAATAGCTTTTTTCTTTCTCTAAAATTACCTATTTTACTTAGCTTCGTCTTGGCGAATGACTAAATATCAGAAGGGGCAAAGCACGTTATTCGACCCTCCACTGAAATTTTTGAAGAATATAAAGTTTTCTATTTGAAAGTAGCTTCAAAATTAAAAAAAAACAAACTTTTTTTTTAAAGTACCGATTTTACTTTATTTTTGTGAGTGTTTAAATTTCCAGGGGGAGGGGGGAACACATTGTTTGCCCCATCACTTAAATTTCAGAGGGGCTCTCTGCCTCCCCCCAGTTGGCACGCCACTGGTCAACTACATGAAGCTGTGGCCTTTCCCCTTTTCTGAGAAGCGAAGCGTGCTTGTTCTTTTAAGAAATGGAAATGATTCTCAGAAAAAGTCTTTTACCGTTTTTTACCCTTCCCTTTATGTTAACCTTTTCCAGGGGGCTGTGACAGCAGTTGTCACATCTGATCTTTGGGTCCGCTGGTGGGCATGTGACACTTTCATCTCCTCCACATTTAAGACAGAGGATCAAGTTACAGGGGATGTGTTTTATTGTTTTAGTCTGTACGGGAGGTCTAACCTTTTTAAGTTAAGGGGAGAAAAGTTTCTTTGCATTTCGCACCTACCTTCAAATGTCTATTCCAAGTTTGGGTACTTTTTTGTTTGTCGTCCGTTTTAATGTTGCTATTTTTTTGTTCTAGTTGTAAGTTATTTTTGATAAATTAATTTCTTCATTACAAATATAATTAAACAAATATTTTCAATTGTATATAAAAAATATGGAATAATCAGAATCGAAAAGCGCTCTTTTAAGTAAATTGAATCAAATTGAAATAAAATATCAAAGCAATATATTTTGCATAAACTCAAATAAATAGTTTTTTTTAGGTTCGGTTTTAAATTCATGTTATATATAAAGTTATTGGAATTTAAAATTTTGATTATATTTCGTGCAGTTTAAAAAAAATGTTCTTACATGATTTTAAATAAAGATCTGCATTTCCGAAGAAAAATATATACATTTACTACGCAGGAGTACTCATTCATACTTAAGGATACATAAATATTTCAAATATCATATTTATAAATATATCATTTATAATACTAATATATTTTCTATGTTTAAGAAATTGAAATCATGAACGCTATTTTTAACTTTTTTTTTAATACCATTTTCCTTTGGTGGCAATTTTCATGTTTCTTTCCCTCATTCTACCCACAGTTCAACTTTTAGTTATAGGTTCTAGAAATTCTTTTAATATCTCAGTTTTGTAACTTTTTATAAGATTAAAGCTAAATTTTTGAACAATAAAATTTTATAAATCTAATACATGAGTAAGTTGAAGTCAATTGTGAATGACTATATTTTTAAAAAAATGTACCTAATAGAAGAAGAAAAAAAAATATTATATATGCTACGCAGTTTCAATAAAGTGCTTACTTTTCATGAAATTTACTGCAAAATAAAAGAAATGAGCCCGATTGTTTTATGTTAATCATTTGCAACTGAAACACATTAACTAAAATATTTCTGAGTTTTTGCTTTTCTGGAACTGTTTTAAAAAGACACAAAGGAAGTTGACGAAAAATATTGTTAGAAATTTAGAACGCATATTAGATTCTAACTAAGAGTTCATGGGATAAATGTGCTAAGAAATGTGTTTTAATTTTAGAGTTCCGTTAATGCATAAAATATTTTTTAAAGAAATAATTTAAACTATTCTATACTGTTTAGAAAATTAATTTAAAAATTCTGTATGATTATTTTTAATTAATTAACATAGTTTATAATTTTTTAAAAAATCTTAAAAATTTATAAAATAAAAGGAATTTATTTGATAACATAATTTGATGATCTTGCTGATTTGATGATTTGAAATGATCTTGCTGAAAAAGAGAGGATCTTTCAAATTAGCTGGGAGTCAGGGCAAAATTATCCTCATTTACCTTGCTTTTTTATTTCATTATTATCAATAATAATAACAATAATGAATAAATGACTGATGAATAAAGAGAAAAATTATTTATCGGTATTTTTCATAAGTCGATAGATGAAAAAGATGAAAATAAAATAATTCAGTCAAAGAGTTAATATCAAATTAAATTTCCTATATTTTCTTTCATTGGCTATGACTTAAATCACTTCACTAATAACTCAGACTCAAGAAACCTGTCTACAAAAATATGACATTTCAACTATTTAGGTTCTTTCCCAAGATTTATAATCTTTCGATAAAATTATTAATTTTCAGCAATGTTACAAATATTTATTAAGTAAAATATTGATATTTATAATGTTTATTATAAATATTTATAATTAACTAAATTAAGATCACAAAAAAGAACTCTTTATGTATACAAGAATTCATTCAAAGAAAAATCGATTTTACTTGCACAAAAAAAAGGTTTTTCCTGTACTATGACCCAATTTCACTGCATGATAACTCTAAGAAAAAAACTGATTTCACACTTAAAACATAGTAATCCTATAAATGCAAAAGAGCATGATCTATCTGTTATTTATGTGGAAAATGGATATAAACCGAGCTTTTCCCTTTGGTCTTCGAAATTTCTGACGTTTTTTTTAACTCAATAAAAGAGTGTTTATGATCACTGTACACCTCATTAGCTTGTTTATCTTTTGCGGAAACATATAAATAAACCAATCGTTTTAATATGGCATCAAAGAGCTTATAAAAAATAGATATAACTTTAATAACTGATATAAATAACGCCAGCGATACCAAACCGAAATTTTCAAAAACTGAATTAACTGTTAAAACAATATCTCAAAGAACAAAGTTTTTTTTAACTATTCCTCAAATGTGTAATAATATTTTTACATTTTAAATAGTAAAATGTTTCATAATAATACGTTGAAAGTATCAATGTAAAACAGTGAGGAATGACATACCACAATTACAATAATTTTAAAGTAAATATATGATGAAAAATGTTTGATAGAACGAAAAAAAAAAACTTTTTAAATAACCTTTAATCGAAATCAAACATGAGAAAGATAAAAAAATTCAATAAAATTACTCTCATGATGGAGAATAATTATTAATATAGTTTAGAATGGATGTTGACATTGTAATCTATAGTTTTCTTTTTTTTATTTGTCATAAACAGCAAATGTAAATATATATATATATATATATATATGTGTGTGTGCATTATTTTTTATAGCTAGCATAATGAATAGTTTTTCGGAACTATGGTTAGGGATTATGTGTTGTTTATAGAATTCAAAACAATAAATTGAGGAAATTGTGATACACCACACTAAATCTGAATGTTTGTAAAACACCATAAATAGTCAACATGTGACATTCGGAATGTAGTTTTTTACACTGAATCATATAAAACCACCTAAGAAGTTTTCCCGCGCTTTTTCAGTTGTCAGTAAAATGGGAATCCTCCACCAGTGGTATTTCTATTATCCCGAACTGAGGTGGTGTAAAAGATAGCAAATGGCGTTTAGAATAACAGAGGAAGAATAAAACTCTCGGGGATGTTTAACACCCATCACTAGACTTGTTTTATGGATTAGCGGTTCCCTTTCTTGAATTCATCCCCCAGTCTCAGAAAGAGCCCACCAGAGGACCTAGATTTCTTATTTTTGCGCCCACGTGAAAAGGTTAAAGTAGTGCAATTACAAAAAAGAAAATTTTCATAAATTCTATCTTAACACACTTTCTTTCCAACATATATTTATATAATTAGAGTATTTAATTTTGAAAAAACATGTGTGGTCCCTTCATACGGGGCCTCCTTGACTGTCGGGGCCCTGGGGCGGTGCTCCGATTGCCCCAGCATTGTTACAACCCTGACCACAGTCTTTTTCAGCGTACCATCTGTCCATAGTGTATGGTTTGATGAAATCTGTCCATAGTTATAGGTTTGATGAAATACTTGCGAGTCCGCATGTGCGTATAGTGAGCTGGGTGAGATTATTGCACTCTCATGTACAGCTCTGCTGCATTTTGCAAGATATTCTCAATTTCAAGCTTCATTTTCCACCCTCTGAAATCGAACAGAAAAATTTCTTCATAAGTTTTTAATGGCTAATATAATCAAGAAAAGTGTTCTTTGTCAAAAACTAGTTATTTTATCATTATCATCACTTGTTAAGTCTTCGAAAATTTTTTTGCATTTTGTTAATGTATATATTGTTTAAATTTTTTTTTGAGTAGTTAAAAAGTACTTAAAAGGTGCTTTTTTTTGTTGAAAGATTTGGCTACGTCCCCTGTTTATTTTATTATTAAATATTTGATTAGTTTTATGGTAATGAATTTAGCCATGCAAATTTTTAAATAGGTTAAATTTAGGCAAAATAAAATTCAGTCCTAACTTTTTTCATTGTATTTAAATGAAAGGATTTTATTTCTTTATTATTAGGCCGTGCTTAGGGGTGGAAGAACTAGGTGCCCAAGAATAACTATAAACCAGAACTGAATTTTTTTCTCTTTTTACTTTTGTGCCACATTTAACAAATTTTTTTAAATCTAAATAAACTACACTTCTAGTTCTACCTCTGTCCCAGTAGAAAAGGTTATTTTATGGTCAGTTACTGTACACATAATAATAGACCTTTCCACTTGTAATTGTGAAGTAGACATTGCCACTGTCATCTTCACTCATTCCGCTGTTACTGCTACCCGTTGTTACTGCTTGTAAAGTTATTAGTAATGAATTTAGGTTTCTAGTTTCAAGAAGGACACTGCTTGAAGCTGATTGCTAAGTTTGTAATAATTTAACGGAATCTTTTTAATTGTAATTTATAATAATATATTATAATAATTTGCACCGAAAAATAATAGTTGTAAAATGATTAATAAGTTTAGATGCTGATTTCAATATGTCCATTCTAAACTGTAACGTAATGAGGTAATATCATAGAACTCTTTTAGTTTTAACTCTCTTTTAGTTTTAAACTGTTGATTTAGAAAAAAAATGAAGCTCAAAAATGTAATAATAGCAGAGTAGAATAATAAAAATAAATATTACGTGTATTTGCCTTTAAATTAGAGTATTTTATAGGATGTCTATCAGTCAAAATTTTAATGACCTTTATTCCAAATTCAATTTTCAAGGATTTTTGAGCTAATTAGTTTTAAGATGATATATCCTCCCCATCTATTATAGAGAAATCAGAATTATCTTTTAAAAAGCAGTTGTAATTAATTAAAAATCCACTAAAAATTTTTTTATTTTAAAGAATGTAATTTTACATGGTAAAAATACAAAGTTTGAACAAAATCGGTCGAATAGTTCCTGGGTAAAAATAGTATGATTTAAAATTACGATTTTTAAAAAAATTATATTTCTGAGGAACTATTCGACAGATTTCGCTCAAATTTTGTATTTTGCAATGTGAAATTGCATTTTTTAAACTGATGTAAAAACTTATGTACCTTTACAATTCTAATTTTTTTTTACTTTTTAATAAAATAATAAAAATAATATTTATTTAATAAAATTTATTTTTTGCATGGAATTTTCTTTGGATAAACTAATTTTATAATTGTGTGCAAATTTTTTTTAATTCATTTAAAAAGTTCTAGATATAGAGAATTATGCAAAAAGTAAAATTAACATTGAGGGATCCATTCTTTGGACCACTCTCCTGACCAAATTGTTGGGACCATATTTTCCAGACTGCAGCTACCCTTTATATTTTGAGAGTCAAAAATTTGAATCCATCAAAAGAAGGTATGTTCATTCAGAGAAAGTCAGTTTTTGTGTCGAATTTTGTAACCTAGAATAAAGTATTGCATTAATTAATTAACATATTTGAGGTTAAGAGTTAGCATTAATTAATTAACATATTTGAGGTTAAGAGTTAGCATTAATTAATTAACATATTTGAGGTAAACTGTTAAGAGTTAGTCCTGGAACATGAAGACCTGGTCATTAGGTTAAAAGTTATTAAAGGTGATCCGTTTATTTTTTTGTCCGCTATACATAACTTTTAGATTACGCAGAAAAAATATCTATATTTTTATAAAAATGAATTTGTTCGCACACAATAAAAGTAAGAAATTATTATGAACCGGGGTGCATAGCATTTTTAAAAGGTGCTTTTCTAAGATTTATATTTTTAAAAAGCCCTTAAAGGTGCTTTTTTTTTTTATTCAGAGTTTGTAAAAATTGCTAAATTTTCTATCTTTTAAAAAGAGATTTTTTCTTTGCCGTGTCGATTGTCATTCTAAATTACAAAAAATTCATGATTTTTTCAATTTTTTGTGCAATATTTATCAGAAACTAGTTATTTTATCATGATTATGTGAAGTTTGTAAAAATGTTTTTGAATTTTATTGATTTTATGTTCATAAATTAACTTCAAACGATAGAAATTCAAACGATATTTTTATTACTGCACAGATGCTAATTATGATATTTTTTTTTGGAAAGTGATTAAAAATTTTTTTGAGTGCTTAAAAAGTACTTTAAAAGGTGCTTATTTTTTGTAGAAAAATATGGCTATGCACCCTGATGAATAGTGTCAGTTTTAATAATTTGCAATGTTGAAAATTAAAAATATTTTAGATATTAGGTACTTATTCTTTTCTTTTGAGTCATGTCCTCCAACTCTACCATTTATCAGCTAGACTGCTATTCTTCACATTTACAAATGGATGTATTTATTTCCTTTTCATATACTTTTGACTTGTCATGCGATCAAATTCCAATTTGTTCTGCCTGTTTCTGAAAAACCCGAAATCGGCCTCCTCAGGTCTGCATTATACTTTCAACTGTAAGGTGCGGTGCAATACCCTTAGATGTGATGGAAAGGAAATATTTTGAAGAAAAAAGGCACAAATAAAATTTTCTATACTAACCCTCCATGATTCCATCAGGCAAACTGTGTGAAGTTTTTGTGGTTTTCCTCTCCATGTAACGCAAATGCGGGCTAGTTCCATCATAAAGCTCTTCACAGAGGCAAATTTCTCATAAAACTTGATCCAGGAGTTTCCCTGGCCTGCTAGACTGGGTACAAGATTGCAAGGCTGCGAAGTTGAACATTAGTAGTTGTAAACTCAAAATTGGGTCGGCTGTTCCACGCCAGTTATAAAATAAAAAAAAATAAAACATATGGTTGCCCTGGTACTCAATTTCACAAATAATCTGGAGTCTACTGTATTAAAAAAGTATCATTCATCATTTTTTTTACTGTAAATAAAAAAGAATACAATTCTAACAATAAGGTAAAAATAGTTGGAAGTTATCTATATCATGACAGTTTTTTTTCTTCAAATATCAACGACCGTTTGAAAATATACTAGTAATGTTTATTTTTTACCAAAAGGATGAGTAACTTATTACCCATAGGTCCTCTGATTGAGAGAAAGAGTTCTGAAAAAGAATTCTGCTAAATTATTTATTCTTTTGTACATATAGATTTGAAAACTTTATTGATGCAACTCATAGAACCCAAATTTTTTGGTATTTGGCAAATAAATAAATAAAATGTTTAACTTTATAATGAAATAAATGTGTTTAAAAATCGTTCATCATCATCATCATCATAGTTGGCCAGACAGGCGAATGTGAGCCAATGCCTTCCTCTGAAGATTTCTCCATTACGAATTCCGATTTACCTTTGATCTTCAATTCTTTTCATTAATTGTGAGAAAATCAGACTCCACTGAGTCAGCCCATCTCAACCGTGGCCTTCTCTGCTTTCTTGTTCCAGTGGGTCTAAAAAGCAGTATCTTTTTTATTGTATTGTCATCACTCATTCGAATCACGTGGGCCATCCAATTCATTCTATTTATTGTCATGTATTTAATAATATCAGGCTGTTTATAAATCTTGTACAGTTCAAAGTTAAATCTCATTCTCCAATTATTGTTTTCATTTACACCACCAAGTATACTCTGTAAAATCTTTCTCTCAAATGTTGCGATACAATTTTCCTCCTGTTTTGTTGTCCAAGCTTCAGAAGCATATGTCAAGACTGGCCTGACAAGAGTTTTGTAGATTAAGAACTTTGTTTTTCTAGAAAGAAACCTAGATTTAATAAATCTTCTCAGCCCATAGACAGCCCTATTCGCCAGATAGTCGGTCTTTTATTTCAGGAGTAATTCCGTTGTCAATGGTAATAATTGATCCTAAGTAAGTAAAACTCCTCATTGTTTTAAATCTATAAGAATTTATTTCAAGATAGGGGTCTGGGACTCTGTTTCTTGAGAATAACATATATTTTGTTTTCTCTGCATTTATGACTAAGCTCATTTGCCTTGCAGCCACCTGAAGGGCAAGAAATGCCTCTTTCAGGGCAGGAAGTGAACCAGTAATTATATCGACATCATCAGCATATGCAAGTAGTTGTACTGATCTAGTAAAAATGTGACCACTGGTATTGATGTTTAAATCACGAATAACTCTCTCAAGTGCAATATTAAAAAGAAGACAGGAGAGAAAATCTCCTTGTCGAACACCTGTAAACGTGTCAAGATGTTCTGACAAAAAAAAAAAAAAAAAGACCCCAGAAACTTAATCTTACACTTTGTATCTTTCCGTGTAAGTCTCGTCAATTTTATGAGTTTTGAAGGTATTTTAAAAGTATTCTTTGTTTCAAAAAGATAGTTTTTATATATACTATCAAAAGTAGCCTTGGAATCAATGAAAAGATGTGTTTCAATGTTAAATTCCATTGATTTCTCTAAAATCTAATGGAGACAAAATATCTGATCTTTATTTGATTTTCCAGCACGGAATCCACATTGATATTTTCCTATTTGTGAGTCAATGGTAACAGCCTGAGATATGAAATTCTATCTAGAATTTTATAAGTTATACAAGGAGACTAATGCCATGATAGTTGGTACAGGTCATAGGATCTCCTTTCTTGTGAATTGGGCACAAAATGCTGATATTCCAATCTTTTGACAAAATGCTGAGAGTACCAGATCTCAGTAATAAGTTCAAATAAATTTATCAATAAGGTAGGTTCACAATTTTTCAGTAGCTCTGCTGAAATGAGATCATGTCCCAAAGCCTTCTTATTTTTTAAGTTTTTAATTGCAGCCCTGATCTCCTCAATAGTTGGAGCCTCAACTTCGATGTCATTTATGAATTCAGGTGCAATTATTTCAACATCCTCATAATTTTCATTAAGAAGTTCTTTAAAATGTTCATACCATCGTTTTAAAATGTCTTGTTTATCAGTAATAATTTCACCAAATTTGTTTTTGCATAGACTAGAGGTCTGTTTAAAGCAGGGTTCGTGATTCTTTTGATTTTTTTCAAAAAAATCAAAATAATCAGATTTTTTTTGTTGAAATTGGAATTTTTTTATTTAAATCAGATTTTTTTTTTTTTTTCAAATACACTGTAAGAACTTTAATTTATGATTAAAAAAACTCTAGAAATGTTTAATCAAAATTAAATTAATATTAAAACTATATTATAACAATATTTTAAAAGCTTTAACTTAATAAAATAATTTTACATTATAATACATAGCTTTGAATGCATAGCATCCATTTTAAGACAAATGCATGATTGAAATTTAAAGACTAGATGAAGTAGAGAATACTTCAGGGGTCTGTCTAGATTTTTCTGCGAGGTACCTATTTTGTGAAAATTTAGACATCATTTGTGAAAATTAAAAATTATATTAAAAAATCAGCACAAAAATATGGATTTATCGTTTCTTACGAGACACAAAAATAAAATTTCAAGAAAAAGTATTTTGTGAAATTATTCTACCGTTTTTCCTAAAGCTGAATTTGTGAAGGTGCTGCTAAACGGTAGTAAATTTGGCTTGGACGGACTCCTGTACTTTAACTATTAAAACAAAGTTTCAATTAACAAATCATAATTTTAATTTAAAATTGTGATTTTTTTCCCTCTTGATTTTTAAAATGACAAAATAAATGTAACAGATTATGTTTATAAATGTAGTCATTCATCAAAAAATAAATAAATATTTAATCTATATGTTTTTATATTAAAATATTCATTTTTAATCCTATGTCAAAATAGATAAGTTAAGCTAAAAAAAAAAATTTTTTTTTAAATCTATGTACTCATTGGAATTTTTTTCTCACAAAATTTCTTTATAGAAAATCTGATAATGTCAAAGATAATGTAAACATATTATGAAAAGAAAAATACCAGTTAATAACCCTACTGCTTCAAATAGACTTAGAAAGAGTTTGAAAGGGAAGAATGACACTATATCAGGAAGAAAAATATATCTAAATTTATCAGCCTTTTTTTTTCCTTCTATTTTTCATATTAGGGTAATTTCGTTTTAATATAGCCTCAAGCTTCAGAAATATACCTTTTCCACCAATAAAATATAATGTAGATTTTAATTCCATGCTATTTCAATCAAAAAGTAGAGTTTTAATTAACATTATTTGCATTTTTCTTTTGAAAAAAAAATCATGTTTATTAATTACTTTCTACAGTTATGCAAGTCTATATTAAGACAGCATTAAATGTTAGATATAATCTGTACTTTCAATCTCAGGAATCAAAAGATTTTTAAAAATGTAGCTTCAAATTTGTTGGAATTTAACACACACCAAGAAATAAAGTAATTTTGTTAACTAAAATTAATTAATGCAGCAATTTATTTAAAATAAATTTTAAAACTAAGAAAAGAAAATAATAAAAGTATCAATAATTTAAAACACTGTTTTTTGACTTTTAAAATTAATATAATTATTAAAAAAAATCAATTGATTTAAATCATGATTTAAATCAAGCTGATTTAAATCATGATTTAAATCAAGCTGATTTAAATCAACAAACCCTGGTTTAAAGTCCAATCGACTGTGGTTAATTTTCCGATAGAATGCTCTGCATTCATTTATGGATTTCAGATGTTCAACATCTTTAAACAATTGTTCATCAAAGACACTTTTCTTTTGCTTAAAGAGTTTCTTCACCTCTTTTCTGCATCTATGGTACTCCTCTGCACTATTTCTTGTGTATGCTTGTATCATATGTTTATATGCAACATTCTTTTTATCATTAGCAATGGCACAATCAATATCATACCAATCCTTAACCTGTTTCTTAGCTACTTTACCAATCACGGTATTGGCAGCGTCACAGATGCTGTCTTTTATACATTTCTATTTATTTTCCACAGTACCATCACAATTCTTTAAATTCAACTGTTCCTTTACTTTTTTGCAATATTCAAGTCTTATCCTTTCATTTTTAAGTTTATCACACTCATATTCTCTCAAAGTCTCTCCCTTAAACTTTTTTGCATTTGATAATCTTGATCTGACTTTGGCAATAATCAAGAAGTGATCTGAATCCACATTAGCCCCACGATAAGTTCTCACGTCCATCAAGTCTGGGTAGTGTCTTGCGTTAATTAGTGTGTGATCAATTTGATTAGCATACATGCTACATGGGGCACGCCAAGTAGCCTTATGAATATTTTAATGCGGAAAGGATGTACTTCCTATAATCATATTATGTGAAGCAGCAATATCAATTTAATTGTGTCCATTATCGTTGGTTGTATCATGTAAGCTAAATCCACCAGTTACAAATTTAAATTCCCTTTCTCTACCCACTTTAGCATTTAGATCTCCCAAAATAATTTTTACATCATATTTTGGACAACTGTAGTTAATTTTGTCTAAATTTTCATAGAAAATTTCCTTTTCTTCCTCTGTTTTATCTTCAGTTGGTGCATAAGAACAGATAATACTGAAATTAAAGAACTTTCCCTTAATTCTGAGTTTACGCAGCCTTGGAGAGATTGCTTTAAAATCCAAAATCAGGTGTCTTATTCTTTTTTGCTTGCGATAAAGCCAGTGCCCTCAATATGTTTTTTGGGGTGACAGTTGTAAAAAACAGTATGATTCCTCTTATTCAATGTTCAATTGCCAACCCATCTAACCTCCTGAATGGCAATCAAATCAATCTATCTGCTTCAACAGCAAATGCAAAGCCTTGGCTCTATATTATGAGACAGAATGTTCCAGCTTCCAATTCTCATATCACAATTTAAAAATCGTTATTAATCTTAATAGTGAATTACCTTTACATGTTGATATATTATTAAAGAGACAAGAACTAAATACATTGTATCAACATTTTTTCTCATCATTTCTTGCTCATGTACGCAATTTTGAATTGGTTTATATCTATAATAATTTCTTAATTACTATTTGTACATCATAATTACTTATTTTTTTTTATTATTTATTTGAAATTATGATATATATTCTTATTATTGCAATAACTATTTTACAGTACTATTTATTAACTATGACTAGTACTATAAGGACTTTTCAGATTAATATAATGAAATAATATTTTCTACCTCAGATTTTTAGAAGTCAGATATTTTAGTCACAGCATTTAATAACAATTAAAAGCAACTAAGAAGAAAAATCAAATTAGTTTTTGTTGAAATGTTCTTTACAATTTTCCCTTGGTGTAAATTATCTTCAGGGATTCCCACATCTCCCTTATTGTGCACCATTTTTGGAAAGGAGGAAGAATCACAATCTTATTACTTGACCTACCCGGATGGTTTTGGTTGTCTGTTTGCTGAGGCATTTCAGGCATATGTCTCACAGTGTAAAATGAGGTGGCTCTTTTGTCGTGAAGGATCTGAATCTCTGTGGTTGGTAGGTATAATGGCGGGGAATATTTTCATCTGTGGAAAGACCATTAACCAGGGCTCCCACAAGTCAGGGAGTACAGTGAAAACCTGGAATTGTCAGGGAATTTTATTTTAACTCTAAAAAGCACGGAAAGTTCCAATTTTTTTTCTAAAAAACCTGGAAAATTAATAGTCTTAGAATTCTCAGTAACAGTAATCAGTTATTGAGATTCAACTTAAATAAAGTTGTTCACCGATTACAACTTCTGTCAAGGGAGGGGAATGTGAGTGGGGGGTTTGGGATATACCATACTGTAAAAGATTTGTAAAATTTATATATTGAAAACCATATTGTTGTGATTTTATATTATATTATACTAGTAATATTATATTTAGATGTGTGTGTAATCCAAGGTTGGCAAGTTTCTGCCGAGGTGGTTAAAACCACTGGTTAAAACTGGCATGGCAGAAACCCTTTTCTGCCAAATTTGTGGCATCATTAGCTGATGCAAATTTTGAAACTGTTGTTGACTCAGTCTCTAGAAACTCTTATTATTGCTTTTCCTTTCTCACCTACTTCATGGACTGTAGGCGTTTTTTTGAATCCTGACTCATTTGTAATTAATAAGCTTTATCTGATACATTTGTAAAATTTTAATTCATGTATAATTGGTCTCTATAAAAGTTGTTAATTGAATAGAAAATAATTAATTAAGCTTGTTTCAGATTAGATTGGAATGCTCATAAAAGACCTCTCAGCTTCAGTCATCAGGAAGTATCATCTCAAAGAACTAAAAGTCAACTTCGTCATAGTTACAGTCAAAGAGAAGTGTCACATCATTCTCGTCATGAAAATGATTCTCTGCCAAGACCTTCTACTGATTTGAATATCAATCCTTCTGTAACAAAGTCTACTCCGGTGTTAAAGAAAGAGTGTTGTAGAAGTAACTCAAACTCATCTAGTAGTTCGTTACAGTCCTCAGTGCAAGAATCTGGGGTATTTTACTTTTTATTATATAATGTTTAATAGAACACTTCTTATTTTAATATTTTGAATTTATATTTATGATTTTTTTTATACATTTCTAGAAAAATAGTATGGTGACCAGGCATTTTAAAAAAGGATCAGTTTATGATACTCTCGCTTCTGCTAGTGGCTTAGATTTTTCTCCGGTAATTCAACTCAAAAGTTTTAGTTCTCGGCGAGATGATACCAACACCCAGGCACAAGCTTCAAAAAGTGTTGAAGCAACAAAAGAAATTAGTACTACACACAATGATTACACATCAAAAATAAATAACGATACAAGTTCAAGTGAGAGGCAAGAATGTGATACTTCTAATCAAAACAGAAATCAGCCAATCAAAAAAGAAATAAGTTCTACTTGCGTTGCTGCTCATGAAAAATTTCCCTCCTGGCCTGTGGTGTCAGAGGTATCTTCAGTTTCCCATCGATCACATTCCTGGATTGGACAAACTGATTATCCCAAAGAAAAAATTGTTTACTCTAGACCCAAAAAAGACCACCAATATAAAATATCAACTAATCAACTTCAACCTGTTCTAGAACGAGCTTCTGATAATCCTGTCAACTCCAAAAAATCCAGCGATTGGACGCATTTAAAAGATAGTTCTCAAATTTCTTGTCATAGTTCTATCAAAGACTGTAATGGAAAACAGTTTGACTTTGAAGCTTTTCACACACCCTGTATTCCTAAATGTTATGAAGGCAAAGACTGCGCTCCACCGTCACCTCCAGAGCGAGATGGCTCATCAAATTCTGCACATATTAACAAAAGTAGTGGAATTCAACATAGACATGAAAGCTTGTTTGAGCATGATGTCTCTTGGAATAATCCTCAATCTAATACACCATTTTTAGACAGGTTAAGAATGGAAAATGTTTGGCCTCCGCCACCCCCAGTTCAAATTCACCAAGCAGCAGCAGCACCTCTTATACAACAAGGAAATGATTCTGAGCTATCCAGTGAAAATGGTACATGGATGGGTAGTATGGAAAGTAGTAGTCATGGAAGAGGTATTAATAAATGGCAAGGCTCTTATAGTGATTTAAGTACCTTAAGTACCCAGTTGTCCAATCGCAGCTCTCTATTTGACAGTGGTCACTCTACTATGCCTGAGAGTGGCCGTCTGTCACCACAATCTTCTTGTGATAGTTTGTTATTGGAGGGTCCAACTCGTGCTCAAGTTGTAGCTAGACATGGTCATCGTGAAATAGTTGCTCATAGTGCTAGAGTTCAACAACCTGAAAGACATGGCTCTGAGAGTGTTCTCTACTATGCAAAATCCTGCAGGCCTATTGATTCTGTTAACAAGAATCTTGAAAACCCTAAGAACTCTACGACTGATGATGCAATGTTTCGAAGTCACGCTTCTCTAACTTTAAATGCTGCGTACAATAATAATGACATAGAAAGCAAAAATTGTAAACGTCCTGCTAGACAAGATTCTAAAACCAGTCATAATTCCTCAACAGAGTCTCGATGTTTGAATGATTCTGGATTATTAGATGCTGGTAAAGCTGCAAACCTGTTAAATTACAAAAATTTAGAAAAATATTCATCAGGAAATGTTCATAGTGGATCATTTACTAAATATAAGCCACCAAAATCTAAAAGTATAGATGAGAGCTCACGGAAACCTACAATTCCTGAAAGGAGACAACGGGCTTCTGATCCAGAATTAAAAGCCTTTCAAAAACAAGCTGTACTTTCATTTTATCAAAGAATGTCTTTAGCTGAATCAACAAAATCTGAATCTCTTGCTAAGCTAAGAGTACCTAAATTATCTTTACCTTCTAACAATAAACCACCCAATAACCCATATGTTCAAGAGAAACCCTCAGATAGTGGTTTATTGAACAATTATAGCAAATCAGTTCCCAATTTAATGATACTTAAAGGTCAAAATTTTGATTTGCCTCCTAGTCATCCTTTTTTTAAGCAAGCGAGTGATCAGAAAAAAGTGTTTCCTATGGTAAAAGATGAAATCATATCATGGAATCAAATTCCAAATGTTTTTGAGAAAAAGACAGATTCTATGGTAAGTATTTTATCACTTTTAAAATTTTTGTTATTGTATTGAAATATTTTATTTGTTCACCTAGCATGACTTTTTTTAGGGCTAATACAAACTCTAGAAAAATATCTGTTTTTGGCATAAATATCTTTAAGTTTTGAACCAATTATGATGTGATATAACTATGTGGTTTTATTTTTTGATAGCAAAATTTTCAATTCTTCGTGATTTTTGAGGAAAGTTTATTTAATAAAATAAAAATGTATGTAAATGTCTGCTATATCAATAAGAGTTACTCCAGGATTCAGTGCTGCAAAAATGTTGGCCTTATCTGAAAAAGGCCAAGACGGCCTATATTTTATTTTAAAAGATCAGTCTTTTTTTTTTAAATAGCTGGTCTTTATAAGCCTTTTATATTTTATTAAAGTTAATATACTTGTATTTAAATTTATTTTATAAAATATGTATTGATATCATATGTCTAATATTGCAACAAAGTAATTTTTTTAAAAGTTAAATAGCTAATACGAAAACAATCCCTAGTAATAGTAGTATAATGGCAATATACACATTTTCAGGTTTTTAAATTACAGAAATTTGACTTATAAATTCAAAAAATAAAACTTGGTGTTCAGAAATGCTGTGATTAATGTAAGTTTTTATTTATTTTAGAACCAGTAATATATGTCCAAAATTGTTCTAAATCATTTTTAATTGTGATCTAATTCATTCAAGCTATGCTCTAAATTGATTCAGAATAATTAAACATTGTACTAAATTGTCTAATTTAGGTTTTTCTACAAAACTGTGCATGATATGTCCAAAATAATTCATAGTAAAAAAATTAACAACTGGTAATTATAGTAAATTTTGTTTTATTCATATATTTATTGAGGGCTACCATTGGCAACTAAAAAAAAAACTATTTTGAAAAAAGGTAGACTACTAGTGCGATTATTTTTGTCAAAATATTGGCAAAAATTCAGGTTGAGCTACAGCCGGAGATAACCAACTTATTTTGTCTTTTGGGCAACTTTTTGCTTGTGATAAGATTTTATTTTTGATTCTCAGATAAGTAAATTTGATTTGAAGTTATTTTGAGCAACATTACACATTAATGATTCAAAAGCTCATATAAAACTACATTGCCTTGGCTATCTTCAGATGAGCCTTTTAAATGTTAGCAAAATTTGCTCAAGTTCTGCTGATGTTGATCTTTAAAAGTTTATCTCTTTAAAAAATATTTTACTGAAAGTGGAACAATTGGCATTTCTGTGACTGGTGTTCATTGTTGCAAGAAAGAACAATTAACCTTTGGACCTGTTGAATTTAGTTTTGAAAAATGGCATATTAATGTAAAATTTCTAGAATTTCTGTTTATATAACGTAATAAGAAAATACAGCTTGGTTTGCCTACAACTTTTTTCGTCCATGAGTGTGATTTGCCTACAACTTTTCTGTCCATGTTATCATGTTTAGTTTATCTGTGTTCTGCTCACATTTTTAATGAGGTAGTGAAATATATATGGTTACTTGTAAAATTTTATGCATGTAGTATATCATATTAAATATCGTTTTAGTTAGACTTTAGCTGGACCATATTTTTTTATTCTTGCTATTTTATTTTAGTCAATTGCGACTAACCACTGTCTAAATCGCCATTGTTGTACACACTTAATTTGAAAAATTTGTTTGATCAGTTTACTCTTTTTTGTGATTACCACCTCCCTCCCCACTGCTCCAGCACATGAAGCTTAAAATCTTTAAAACTGTTAATTGTTTTATTTTGTTCAATTTTATTTTTGTTCAATATCTATTCAGTCATCTGAATCAGATTTTGAACATTCTGTTCGCATACAGCCCATGTAAACTGCTGGAAATAGATGTGAAAAAGGTATTTTCAAGGAAAACAATTTTTATTAATTCATTGTAATATTCATTTAAAAGTTCATTAAAATAACATAGTTTTTTTTTCTTCATACGTGTCCCGTCTCTACTTTCTTTGTAATAGAAAATGAGCTTTAAATAAATATCTGTTTTTCATACATAACTTTATAAAGTTGTATTAAATAATAAATGATCATGGATCCAGGAATTTCCACTTTATTTATTTTTTATATGATTCTTAAGATTTCCACTGAATACCTTTTTAATAATTATTTGAGATGCGTTCAGTGGAAATTTTAAGAGTATTGTTTATAATTTTAAGAGTAGACTTTGATTGCATCATTTTTTCTTTTCCATCTGTAATATGATTAAACTTAATTATAACTGAAAATAAAATTACGCCAAATTTCTAGCATATTTATTTATTAAATAATAAAAAGTGGTGTTCATAAAATAGTCAAATTTCACATACGGATACATAAGAACAGATTCAAAGCACTTCATTGAAGATAGTAGGAAAGAATTTGTTGAATTGTTTTGAAAAATGTTTACCTTAAAGAAAGGCTAAGAACTCATTGCAGATGCTCAAACAAATATAAGGTAGGGGTAAGCAGTGAATAACTAACATTAATAAAACTATTTAGAGAAAAACATGGAAATTCATATGTAAAAGATCAAAATAATTGTAAATTATTAATGAAAAAAATTATGCAACTCTTGGGGGAAAATTAAAATAAATATTTAGGAAAGAAAATTTAAAAAATAAAGTTATATTCATTAATTTTTAGCATACTCCAATTATTTTTTATTTGACACATGGTAGTTTTTAATACTTGACAAAATTCTAATTCAACATTGAATTATTTTTGTATATTTTTTTTATTAGTTAACAATTAATACTTAATATTTATAGAGTCAACATAAGCAATTATTCCAATATTTAATAGTATTGAATAATTGTTTATGTTGATTCTATAAATTCTTTATAATAGACTATAAATTTTTCATTCTTTGCATAACAAACTATAAATTCTTCATGTTATAGTAACTTTTTCATTTTAGAATTCTCTTCTTAAACTACACTTATTTTATTATTAAAGTGTTATAAAAATATGTTAGAGGAGGGAAACTAATTTGGGCAAATATTTTATGCATCTGGAAACTATTTTGGAGACTATTTTTTTATATTTGCAGCAATTTAGGCAACTATTTTTGGAGTCTTACCCTAGTGGCAGCCCTCTTATGCTGCTTTAGAAAATATAAAAAAAAAAAATATATATATACTAATGCAGTAAAACCCCAACTTTACGTTTTCCAACAGACTAGCGTTTAAAAACCTCACAAAGTAAGATAATGTAAAATCGGGGTAAATTTTTTTATGTTTTTCAAAAACTGACACAAAATGAACTACTACAAAAAAAGTGTATTTACATGTTTTTTGTTTTTAGATATAACTTCAACAATATTCCTTTTAATACTTGCTATTGTTTGCAAATTTGCTTTATGGGTTTCATTCATAATTGCTTCAGAGTTTTTATGCTTCCAAACTCTTGATCAGATGTGGTTATATCCTTCGATATTTTTTGCTTCATCATTTTCATCACTATCGCTGGGCTTCAAATGGGATATTGAAGGAATTGAAAAGGTATGTGTGCTGCAGTTAATATATATATAGACTGCAAAAGATCTTTAGCCACACACTATTATTCCTAAGATCCAATGTTCCCATTGGAGAATTAATTAACCCCAAAAAACTTGTTTAAACCCATTTGTCAATACTATCCAACATTGTGGAAATCAAATTCTGAGTTTTCAAAGCATTTATTTTTGCTTTAGAAGCCTTTTGCAGGTCACCAGATTCCAGGAATACAAATTATTGCCTAACCAGTGGTTTAGTGTAACGTTCTTTAAATGATTGGATTATTCGAAGAATCAATGGTTAAAGTTCACAGGAAAATATTCCACTCTCAAATTTTGCATTACTTTCTTTAATCACCCTTCATGTGCTTTGTCCACCTCACCTATTTTCTAATTTTGACTCAAGCGAGAAATAGCTTCTCTCAGACAAAAGGGCAATAATATAGAATAGAAAAAAAAAGTCAGAAAAGCTACTAACAGCTAATAAACAAGTCTTTTTAAAAAAAGTAATAAATAAAAGAAAAATAAAGAGAAAAAATTTTTTGGCAAGCTTTATTTTGAAAAATTAGTTTTGATCTGTTAGAAATGCGTTTAAAGCAGGATTTTTTTTTTTCGAAAAAGAGTAACATAAAATCTGGGCTAATTTAACGTTATCGGTATAGGCAATTTTTATGGACCAACAGTAATGATGTAGGAAGCAGAACAACGTACAAAACAGACAGCTTAAAACTGGGGTTCCACTGTATAGCATTTTGGTGTTAAATTTTTATTTGTATGTTAAGTTCAAATATAACACGACCTCTAAGACTGGCCACTGCAAAAATTTTTGAACAATGGGTAGTAATTATTAAGTATGTACTTTCTAAAATTGTTTCCTTTGCATGCTAAATCCATTCTGCGTGTAAATAAGCAGGTATCAAAGCATTGCATGACTTCTAAAATCTGACATCAATGTTGAATTAATTTTTGTAGTAGGTTGTATAAATTTTTTTTTCAAATTATTTGAAACTATTTCGAAATGATGTACCAATGGTACATAAATTGTTTGATGAAGTAAATCTTAAATGTTAGATGTATGTAATTCCTGAAGATAATTTGATTGAAGAGGAAGAATAGGAATTATTACCATTAAACAGATATCAAGTGCAGCTTGGAGCTGAGTAATAAATTATCCAATAAAGAAGAAAAAAGATCAAAAACAATTTTGTGGGGTTTCTCAAGAGTTTTATGTGGCAGGATACACATTGTTAATAATACAAGGAATTATTTTATCTGATCTTTGATGTTTGGATATAGGCAATTTTAAGTTAGCTTTCATAAAGTTAAATTCATTGCATGGATTTACCCTTAACCATGGGCATTTACTGTTACTTAGATGTGTTAAGAGTTTAGCGATTTGAGGAAATTCGGAAACTGGAAGATTGCTCGATTGACCAATATTGGCCAGAATTTATTTTGTCGAAAGTACAACTAATGAAGTTAAATTTACTGTTGTTAGTCAAGTAATGAAGGCCAATGTTAGCTTTGTTAAATGGCAGGGCTGCAATTAAATAAGGATTTTCTTCCTCGGACATTGTTTTGACATCCAAAAAACTGCCATCACAGAAAAAGGCACATTTTGATGTCTTTTCAGCAATGAAAAAATTTGACAATAAAACTCCTATTATGAAGGAATTCATTTTGTTGGCATCTAATGCTTACCAAAGCTACAAGAGCTGCTTGGAAAATTTGAAGCGAACTGATGAAATGAAATAAAGAGATAAAGATGAAAAAATAAGATTAAAAGTGAATTAGTTGCAGAATTCAATGAACTTAATCTAATTTTAAATTAAAACAAATTTTTTAAATAATCAACTCAAAACTAAAGCAGGTGATTCACTGTTTATTGCCCATTTTTTAAAAAAAGTGAAAGTATTCTTTGTTTAGTTATGTAATTTAATTTTTATGTTTATTTTTGTGAAAACTTGAATAACTTATACAAAAACATAGCTTTGGGCATAAATTATCAAGTTGGTTCAAGTCAGTGTTTATACATTTCTTTTATTAGGTGTATCTATATAGTGAATATTGAATATTACTGTACAATAGTTGTCAACTTTTAAGCCTTTTGTGTAAAATGTCATTTTTACATTTAAATTGGTAGTAAATTTTATGCTTCCTATTTCTTTCTTGGATTTTTAAATTTAATTTAAAATGATTTTGACCACCACTTTATATAAATTGATTAATATTTATACAAGTCTGTGATAATTATACAATGTTTTTTTTGAATTTTGTGCCAAATAAAACAGATATTTCTGTTTATAATTAAATTTTTATTTTACTACTTCTAAGGAATATCATCCTCAGAGAGCATTAAAGGTTGCAGGCCAGGGGTCTGCCCAGGGTATAATTACTACTGTATAGCGGTACTTTCACAAATTCAACTTTAGGAAAAACTGGAGTTTCACAAAATACTTTTAATAAAGCAAGTTCTCATGCAAATCCCATTCTCGTTTAGGGAAAAGAGAAGCTTTTTTGCTAGCTGTCTTTTACAAAAAGGTAGCACGCGTTTTGGCAGATAGTGCAATGTGATAAATCTAACCGGTCGCTCACACCATATCAAAGCAAGCTTTTTTTCCTCTGAGTTTTTAAGAATGAAACAAGGAGGGTTTCCCTGTATAAACTTAACAGGAAGTTAAAATGTGAACATTATTTTTAACACTCTAACAGACCTTTATTTTTAAAAAAAAACATTTTTTTCTGTGTGAAACTTTTTTTCAGTATGACCTAGTCGAAAATGTTTTTATAATGAAAATAACTATTAGTGCTAGTATTGCATGTTTTTATTAAATTCAAGTTGAAATTGACCTATGGAGAATAATTCTTATGGATTTTTAAATTTGGATGGCCTACAGTTTTACAATAGCAAAATTATCTTTTTTTATATGGAGAAAAATATACAGAAATTTACCAGTCATAAATGATTTTTATTTGTAGTGATAATTTTTGAAAATATTTTCATACTTTACCATATTTTTGTGTTGATTTTTTAAAATAATTTTTCAGCAGTTCAAAGTTTGGACCCCTTAATGTTAATTTTACTTTCTGCTTATTACGTGATATCTCGAGAACTTTTTAAGGAAACATTTTTTGCACACAATTATAAAATTCATTTATTTAAAGATATTTCTACCCAAAAAATGACTTTTATTAAATATTTATTATCTTTTATTATTTTATAGTCATGGGTGGTAATTACTGAATACACAGTGTATATGCTATTTAAAAAAATAATGACATTCTTAGCTTTATAAATTTGATATCTATTTGTTGACTTCTCACAACAGTAGTTATAAAAGAACTAATATTTTATCAGTATCGTTAATTTGAAATCCTGTTACTTTTCTAAAAAATCTAGTAAAAGTTTAAATTGACTTAACTGGAAGAAAAATTAATTTTTGAGATTTGAAGATAAATAATTTGTGCAAAAACTTTTTCTTTGTGTGTGTGTCTTGGACTAAAACCGAATGAAATATTTTTTTTTTTTTTTTTTTAAATAGACAATTTAAAAATATTTTGGTTGCTTTATCTCTCCCATCTCTAGATAAATATAAATTTGGCAAGTTTGAATTCGTTGCAAAAATTTACATGATTATTGACTTTTGCCGTTAATTAGAAGACTGAATATAGTAAAATAAAACCTATCTACTTATTGCGATGCTTTTATGAGTTCCAAAATTTTTTGTAAAATGAAGTATTATTGTGTCATAAAAATGGCTCAATCCATTTTACTATAATAGCTCATAAATTTTATTATTATTTTAGATGTTTCTAATTCCCTAATTATTTGTGGATAAGATAATATAGAGGTATAAAATGCTATTTATAGGTAAGAGCTCTAAATCCAAAAACTGATATTAAGTTGTTCTTAACACTTAATGTTTCTTCATTTCTCTTAACTTAAACCACTTTTAGAAAAGTTCCTAAAATAAGTATTTATAATAATAAGTATTTATAAGTATTACATCTCATGCAAAGACTTTCTAACCTAGGAAAGTTTAAGTTGAGTCGGAAATTCTTCCTCCGGTTAGTTAAAAGTTAGGGGGGGGGGAAATATCATATGAAAGTTAAAAGTTATGTAGACAAATATTTCTACAAATTATAAATGAAAATTATTTAAACAATAATTGTAGAGATGAGTGGAAGAAGCAGGTAAGTGACATTTTTAGTGAGTTTTAGTTAATAAGCTTTAAAATTTAAACGTATTTCGCTTTTGTGACTTCGCTCAATCTTTGTTTTTAGTATATTTGTGAGGATTTGTGGGTATATTAATTTAACCCAAACTTTTTTATAAAAGAGGAATTTTAACGATTTTTGTTCGTGAAATCTGCTTGTTTTTATGGGGAATGTTTCAAAGGAATATAATTTTGTTTGAAAAGCTAAAATAAATATACATATATTTAGACTTTTATTCACGAAATAAAAGTTTAAAAACCTCAATTTGGAATAAACTGGTTTTAGCTTGCTTTCCTTGTCTGAATATCATCCGATTCAAAGGCTGCGTCATCGCGAAGTTTTACCTGTATTTATCGCTTAAATTGTCGAAAATTTAGTAATTATTGATTTAAAAATTATTTTGATCAAAATATGTCGTTTCGTTACTTCTTAAGATATGTCTACGACGGAATAAAAGTATTTTTTTTAGTTTTATTGTAAAAAATATCTATAGCTGTTGAAGAACATTAATTATTTTCAGGTTTTTCATTAAAGAATTTGCTGTTTTGTGCAAATAAAGACATATTAATATGTAAATCTAGAAGACAAGTGAACACCTGCTTAAAGAACCAGATCACATTCCTTTTATTTGATTTTATAACCGTCGTTGAACAGCCGACTCAATTTCGAGTTTACGACTAATCATGTTCAACTCCGTAGCCTTGTAATTTTGAACCAATCCAGAAGACAAGGAAACTCCTAGATCAGTACCTCCAGAGGTATGATTTGTTATGGGAACACGAAGGACTTTGTGGCTCGACAGATTTAACGTGTATCAGTCACCATTTATTACACGGGGAGCGGCGGGGATCGTACCCACGACCTTTTGAACATGTGCCCTAGCAACCAGGCTATCCCGGCCCACATTCCCTTTAGAAGATAATTCTTTAAGAAAAATATGTTATTTTTATAACTGCTGTGAGTTATCACTGTTATTCATGACTGTTAGGTCAAGTTTAGCCTATCTAAAGCCAGCGCTGTCTACGCTTATTTTGAAAATGATGTAAAACGTCACTGTAGGGAAACGCAACTGTTATATTAAAATGAAAAGTGTCAGTGTTCTAATTTTTTAATATTTAAAAACTTATTCTAAAGTTGTATTACTTTGGCTCATAAAAAATTTGTAAAAACTGAGAATAAGGCAGTGTTTTTGATAATTTTCATCTAGGTGGAAAGATATCGCCAAGAGGCAATTTTTTAAAAAAGTTCAATAGCTTAAAATATTTAAGTTATTTGTCTATTCTAAAGATAAAGATCAGACCCTGCTAGATTATATATATATATACAGTCAGACTTTTATTTAACGAACTTCCATTTTGCGAATTTTTCTATTTTGCAATTTTTTTTTTGAGGAACCAAGAACATTTTGGAAATTTCTTCATAAAATAACTTCCAAATAGCGAAGTGAATTTTCTTAGAGATCCACTTTCACTATTTTCCAAAATATTTCAGAACCTTTCACTTGTTAACGCATTTTATGGGGGAAATGAGCTTGAATTGATTTTCGAAGCCACTTTTAGAGAAAGCAGTAAAATCCCTTTCTTTTTTTGTTTACATTTCAAACGAAAAACTCAGACAAAATTAACGGATTTTATCAGTGACAATTTGACTTGTGGTAATGTATGTGGTAATGTATGTTTAAATTTACTTTTACAAATTTTTTTTTTTTAGACACTCTGGTATACAGTCCCTGGCCAAATTATTTGACACACTATAAGATTCTATGTAAAATCTTTGTTATCAGGTGATACTATACAGCTTTATTGTTTTGACGCGACTGAAACCGGTTTACACTTGCTTACGTTAGTGCATCAATTGGTTAAATTAGACGATATATTATATAAATATAGAATATTTATTATATCAAGCATTAGATTAGTATATTATAATAATTAAATCAAATTATTAGACGCACTGTAGTTTTTTAATAATTGCTTGTTTTGCACGAGTTTATATACAATACTTTTATACTTAAACATACATGCCATAGCTGCCAACTGCTCTGAATTTTTCAGATTTGTTCCTAATTTTTAAATCAAATCTGAAAATCTGATATTTTTATAAAAAATCTGAATTTTTGTAAAATTGCATTATTTTTGCTTTTAAACCAATCCCTTGTTCTGATTGCCGCAAGCGCGTTTCCTGTGATTATTGTGCAGAAGTAATTTCTAGTAGCTTTTATTGGAAAATACTATTCCAATAGCTATTGCTGATCATTTCACTAAATTGAATCTTTAACAACTATTATTATTTTTTAAAAAGTTTGTAGTAGTATTTCAATACCTCCATCAGAAATATTTGTTTATGATGTAGATTGTTATTTACCTGTGTTTTATAATTTTGAGAAGAATAATTATATATTAATAGGTAATGGTTGTTTTTAAATTACTACACCGGTATTCCTAATTATAAAATATTAATATTATAAATTTCCCACAAAAGATAGTGTTTATAGTTTTGTTTTACTAATTTACATACGGTATTTAAATATATGTCTATTAATGTTATTATTTAATAGTTACATTTTTGTCTTACTCTCGTAATTGGTGTGTATAATTTTGTCGTATATAGTGTTCCTAATTTTTTATTCCTAAGGTTGGCAGCTATGTATGCAATGGTTTCTTTTTCCAGAGATTTTTTATGTACTTTCTATTTGTATTTATTTTTAACGTATTGCATTACAATGTTAACCAATTGATACACGAGTGTAAAAAAGTACAAACCGGTTTTATTAGCGTAAAAACAGTAAAGCTGTATAGCATTACCTGATAATTAAGATTTTAAATAGAATCTTATAGTGCGTCTAAAAATTTGGCCAGGGACTGTACTCGTTGCCAAGTGATGTTTCCGATATAATTTTTTTTATGCTAAATCGAATAAAATGATACCAGAGTCGATATATCTAATATTTAGAAAGTTTTATATTGAGACAGCGAATTCTGATGTGCGTGACATCCCGTCAAGTGAGTTTTTGATTTCAATGTATTTTTTAAGCAATTCATAGAAATACTTAAATTCAATCAGAGTTCAAAAGTTATAAAATTTTAAGTTGGTAAGTGTGAAGATGTCTCTGTTTTTTATGCACAAATCTTTTATAAGTTTTCAGCTATTGCATACTTACGAACGAAGACTTTAACGACTATCTCCTGGTTACCAATATATTCTCAAATTTCTCCGTATTTGTTTAAAAAAAATTTTTTTTTTTGGCGATAAAATATCTGCTGATGGCAAAAATACTTCTCTTATTCCTCAACAGATACGCCAGTATATTGAGTGTTCGTCTTCCAGTTTTGTGAACCGGGTTCGAATCCAAGCGATGGACGGTGGATAAGAATTCCGGCTTGCACCAAAGTAAAATATCCTCAGTGGTAGACGGATCATGGGTGCCGTGGGAGATTTTCGTGGTTTTCCTCTCTATGTAACTCAAATGCGCGTTAATCCCATTAAATAGTCCTCCACGAAGGCAAATTTCTCCCAATACTTGATCCAGGAGTTCCCTTGTGTTCTGGATTGGGTTCAAAATTACAAGGCTACGGATCTGAACATTAGTAGCCATAAACGCAAAATTGGGTCGGCTATTCAACGACGGTTATAAAATGAAATAAAATTGTTTAAGTAATTATAATAATGGTTTAAAAAAAATCTTCATTAAATTAAGATTTATATACATATTTTGTACTTTGCTAAATGTTAGTGCTCTTATATTATTTCCAATTTTGAATTAATCTTTTTGCTTACATGATTATGCATGAAACATCAAAACTTTACTCTTAGCCAAAAAAATGCCGCTAGTAAAATCTCCGTTATTTCATGTTGGCAGATATGCTGCTAATAAATTTTAGTCTTTCTATCGGTTGCTAAAAAAAAACTCACATCTTAAAAATTTATACAAAATCAAAAATGTCAATTATCCAACATCTTAAATATCACGAAATGGAACTTCTTAAATAATTTTTCATTTATTTAATCGAGTAAGTAAGTAAGTAGGTGCACATTCTTGTCTTCATTTTAGAAATTTCGTGTCATTCAATTGACGTGTTTTTTCTCCAAAGAATATAGTGGTATTGATTTCTCCTTCAGGAATCGATTCTTTTAGCCAAAAAATTTTTCTAAAGGCTTTAACGTTGAATTTCAAATTACAACACAGGATAGCCTTTGGTTAGTGCTGACGAAATTTTCTAGAAACCATTTTAGCTATATATTGATGATATCTAAAGCTTTGACAACGTATGAATGAAGATCGTAGGGCTGCGAATGTTTCCCCACCGCCCTAGTCGGTTGGCGAGTAAATTCCTCGCCAAGCAACCCGTAACACAAACGGTAGCTGTGTACCTTATTTGTCGTTACCCCCTTTCTTTTGTTGATGATGGAGGTCTCTCTTAGTTTATGCATTACATCTTTGTTTTCAAATCGTGTGCTGCATGCTTTTAATGAAACATGTTCTTGAATACCTCTCATTTCTCTAAAATGAAGACAAAAAAATGGAGTGACAATCCAAACAATGCATTTTTTACTAGTGTTTTATAATTGCTTTCTAAAGATTACCGTAGAATATTTTTGTAATCTAGCTTTGCAGGTTTTTTTTTTTTTTTAAACAAAAAGTTGTTTTGAAAAAGTGTTTTATAAATGTCTGCTAGTTAAGATATTTTACTCATTGTGAAGACACATCAACACTTTTGATACCTTATAACATATCAAGATGTTTCTCTATGCTATTGCATTAACTCTGGGACTTTGTTTATATTGGTTTTTGCATAAAACCTCTTCTAACCAGGTAAGCACTTTTCATCTCATTTATTGTTATGAATGTTTCTTTCTATAGTTAATCTACATAGTCACAACCAAGTACTCATTTGCAAATCTCTAATGCATGCCTCTCTGTCCATTTTCAATGCATGTGGAATAATATTTTGGTTTTTGGAAATCCTCGAAAATCAAAACTTTTGAAGGTAGAGATTTCAAACGAGCTCAACAATATAATTTATGTGGATGCAC
Organism: Parasteatoda lunata; assembly: GCA_949128135.1. Lineage (NCBI taxonomy): Eukaryota > Metazoa > Arthropoda > Arachnida > Araneae > Theridiidae > Parasteatoda > Parasteatoda lunata. The sequence goes on from OX421980.1 coordinate 101,921,506, forward strand.
GACATTTACCAAAAAGAACTGTTCCTATAGAGTCTTAATAATGCTCAAAATTATACTTATTATATTCTTTTTTTTTTTTTTTCTTACGTCAATCTTAACTACTCAATATATATGCGAAGTTAAGAGCCGCGGTGGCTCAAGGGATGGGAGGTGAACCAGGCTCTCTGTGCTGGACGGATCATGGGTTATAATCCCCTTGCCGTTTAGGCAAACCTTGAGAAGTATTGGTGGTTTTCATCTCCATGTAACACAAATGCTAGTAAGAAAATCCAACACGAAGGCTAGTTTGTCCCAATACTAGATTCAGGAGCTCCCTTGTCTTTTGGGTTTGGTTCAAAGCTACGAAATTGAACATAGATAATTGTAAACTCAGAAGTCCGTCAGCTGATCAACGCTGGTTATAAAATAAAAATCTATACAAAATTAGTTTTAAATATCTATATATTTTGTGGTTGGACCTCTAAGGAAGTCGCTAAATCCCGATCGTAAGTTCGTTATTTGGAAAATTCGTTTAATAAAAAAAATCTCCTTTTGAAATACTCAAACAACACAAAACAGGTTTTAAATTTATAAACACTAGACATAATTAAAATAACAATGGATACACCTTTATCTTGTAAACTAGTCTCTACTATTTATTTTATAAATCTTTACCATAAAATAATTCTGCATGGAAAGTAAGAATAGAGCAAAACATAATCCAGTGTGACACTAACATGCTATATACATTTTCAACTAAAACAAGTTAAAAATTTATGCATAAAATTATAGCTGCATTTATTAGAACAGTAATTTTAAACATACATTGCGTTTTTAAGTTTAGCGGATTTTATCAACAGCAATTAAAGTGCGTTAACAAGTTTAAAATGTTCTGAAATATTTTGGGAAATAGGAAGAAAAGTTCGTTAAATAGAAAATTCACTTCGCTATTTGGAAGTTATTTTACGAAGTAATTTTCAAAATGTTCTTGATTCCTCGAAAAAATTCGCAATATGGAAGTTCTTTAAATAGAAGTCCGACTGTATATGCAAAATTAAGAGCCGCGGTGGCTTAATGCAGTGTTTCCCAAAGTGTGGTACGCGTATCCCCAGGGGTACGGGAACAGTTTAGCGGGGGTACGCGTTCTTATGCAAAATATCTTGCAACAAACGGAAATTTCAAAAAATTTTATTTCAAAGCCAACCTTGAAAATTTATGATTACGTATTTTTCTATTGACTATTTTTTGCAGAGTTAACAGTTAATAATTAGTGGAATCAACAGCTAGTTGTGATTTTTAAGTTTTGTGCAATTTTTTTTACAGTAAAATATACATTAATTTTTTTATTGGTGGTGCACAGCATTACGAAAAATTTAGAAAGGGTACACAAAAGTCATAAGTTTGGGTTTAGGGGATGGGAGGTAATGCAGGCTCTAATCCCAGCGGTGGCTGGTTGATGCGAATTCTGCTCCCGGATCGCACCGACCATAGTTCTGACGTAAAATACTCTCTGTGCTAGACGGATCATGGGTAAGAATCCCCATGCCGTTTGGGCAATCCTTAGGAAGTTTTCGTGGGTTTCATCTCTATGTGACACAAATGTGAGAAGTTCGGTAAAAAAAGTCCTACACGAAGGCTATTTTGTCCCATTACTTGATTCAGGAGCTCCCTTGTCTTCTGGGTTTGGTTCAAAACTACCAAGCTACGAAGTTGAACATAGATATTCGTAAACTCAGAATAAGGTCTGCTGTTCAACGCTGGTCATAAAATAAAAATCTATACAAAATTAATTTTAAATATCTATATATTTTGTGAAATAACTATGTTGGCAATTTAGTTATTTATATTATGTGCCAAATGAGCAGTTAATTTATGGATTAACTTTCTTGCCAAAATTTCGTTAATAGTAAAGAATTTTGCAAACGAATTAATTCCTGTCTCTTATTATTTTTTTAAAGCTAAATACTACAACCTTATCAACGATGGTTTACTTTTGTGATACGGAACCAGCGGATCATATTGTTAAAACCGTTGTCGTACGTAAAGATATGACAATTTCAATTGGTTTAAGGGGTCTCATGAATTTGCATATTTATGAGTTCCCAGCGTAAACAAACATATCCAAGGGCCTACTCTAATGTGCAGCTTACATTTTCTAGGTTTTTAAATGTCAATGCTCAACTTCGTAGCCTTGTAATCTTGAACCCAACCCAGAAGACAAAGGTATTCCTAGATCAAGCATTATTGGAGGACGAGGACCTCTAGCTGCAAAATAACTTGGTCCCTCATTGGGCCAATATTCATAAATCTTGGCACAGTAAAGGTTCAAAGGGTCTTTCTGATAAATTCACCCGATATTTTACATCCACTTTACAATCATTATCGATCCTATATAGAATTGTCACCCGATATGTTATATCCATTATTAACTTCTATATTGGCCAATGTAGGCTCTATATAGGCCATTCTGGGACCAATGATTTATATTATTATAATCGTCGTTGAACAGCTGACCCAATTTTGGGTTTACGACTACTAATGTTAAACTCCGTAGACTTGTAATTTTAAACCAATCCAGAAGACAAGGAAACTCCTGTAACAGTACCCCCAGAGGTATTGATTTGTTATGAAAACATGGAGGACTCGACAGATTTATCGTGTATCAGTCATCATTTACTACATCTTTGGTAGGCGGGTATCGAACCCACTAACCCTTGGACATGGGCCCAGTGCCCTACCAACCAGGCTATCCCGGCCCTAGGACCAATATTAAAATATTGGTCCATCAGTGCATGTTCTTATTAGAACCTATATTGAGCCAAATTGGAACCTAACTGGGGTAAAATTGTTGCTAGAGACGTTTAATGGAACTAACGTGTTACGGGGAAGAACAATGCAACAGCAACTATACAAAATAAGACTTGTTTTAAACAGAAAGAATAATTTTATTATGTTTAATATTAGTGGCGCAGTACAATTAATTGCGTATTTTTGTGTCGGAATATCAAAAGTGCATCTCGATATTTTTTTTGTAAATCAAAATGTGAAATGTTTCTACACATAACCTTTCTGGAGTATGACCTGTTCTGAAGGAGTTTTTTTTAATTATTTATTCGATTTTCTATTATTAGTGTTAATTTTTTAAAAAAATAGGAAGAAAAAAATTAAATGATGTAGGCTTTCATTTAACAGCCTATATTTTATTGAAAAATTATATTGATAAATTTAAAGTTATTATTTCTAAATCTTCAGTTTTATACCTTGAAAATTATATTTTGTTTGCTAAAATATTTTAAGTTTAAAATTTTAGTCTTCTGGTTGACGTGAAATGGCTAGAGAGGCAGCTTTTTTAAAAAATTGTGAATTTTATTATTTTTGTGTTTTTTCCCTCTGCTAAAACACCATTGTTCTTAGTTTAACCGCTCCTGATAAGACGCAAAAGCTTTTAAATAATTTTAATCTGACAGAATAATTTTTGAAATTATTATAATTAATTTAAAAAATCAGAATATTTTGAATGTCATTATTTTTAAATCTAAAAATATTTTTTATCTATCATAAAATTTAGATAGTAAATTTAAATTGTAAAATTTTTATTTATTAAAATATGTAAGTTTTTAAACGGTTTATATAGAGTTCAACAAAATAATTTCGCAATAAAATTTTTCGCGTTATTTTTTACAATCACTGAATGTTTCTTTTTTATAACTGCAATTTTAATGCAATGATATCAGTCTGACAAAAGGTAAGTACGAAAAGTAATTGAAAGTTTGTTTAGTAGTTTGTTAGATTTTCAAATTACTGTCATTACAAGTATATATATATATATATATATATATATATATATATATATACACACGCACGCACGCACACACACACGCACGCACGCACACAGTTAGTCAAAAAAGTCTGCGTACAATGACAAAAGTAATATCAAACTCGAATTTAAAGGGCGACAAAAAACGGTTTTTTAAAATTTTATTATTTTAAATCCTTAACGTCAGTTAGTAACTTTAAAATTATTTGACAAAAATATTTTCATGGCCAATAATTTATGCACACTAATTTTTAAAAGATAATTGGACAAAAATCAAGGCCAATAAAGTTTGCGTACAAGCCAGAAGGGGCGGGGAATTTCTTATCTTAATTTTAAACTTCAAACTTGAGAATACAAATCAGATTACACTTTCAAGGTCATTGAGCTTCAAATCTATTTTCGAGTTAATGGGAAGTTGCTAGTGCTATTCTCTTTGTCGAAAATATCACTTAATAAGAAAATTCCTTTAGCTACAAGACAGTTAATTATAAAATTGAGAGATGAAGGTAAAACTCTTCGCTATATTGGTAAAATAGTTGGGAGGTCTCATTCTAGTGTGCAAAGAGTTATTCAGAACTACCTTGATACTGGAAATCTTGCTGTAAAACCAAGATGTGGAAGACCTTAGAAGCTTACTCAGAGAGAAGAAAGATAAATTCTAAAACTTTCTGCTGTAATTATAACAAAGGATATTTTTTTAAAAAGCAATAAGGAAATTTCCCCTGAAACTGTAAGAAAAGTACTGCGAAAGGCAAATTATCACGGACCCAAATCTAGGTCTAAGCCTTACATTTCTAAGACGAATCGAATGAAAAGCATTGCTTTTGCAAAAACTTATTTGAACTCCTCTGCAGATTATTGGAACAGTGTGTAATTTGGTCAGATGAAAGTAAATTTACAATATGGAAAATCAATGGCCACCCTATTGTATGGAGAAAACCGGGAACAGAACTGAGTCTGAGAAATTTAAATCCCAACTGTTAAACATGGAGCTGGTGGAGTGAAGGTGTGGGGGTGTATGTCTTCGAATGGAGTTGGAAATTTGCATATTATTGATAAAGTCATGGACAGGTATGTTTATTTGGATATTTGGAAGAAAAATCTACCAGAAAGTGCTCGAAATTTAAACCTTTCTAATACCTTTATTTTCCAACAAGACAACGACCCTAAACATACTGCTAAAATTGTGAAGGAATATCTTCTCTTTCACACTCCGCGACAATTACCAACTCCTCCACAGTCACCAGACCTTAACCCGATTGAACATTTGTGGGCAAAATTGGTCAAACGGATTCGAAAACTCAATATTACTTTCCGAAATGAGTTAATATGCAAATTGCAGGAGGAATGGATGAAATTTACGTCAGATGATACACAGAAACTAGTCCAGCCAATGCCTAGACTTCTGCAAGCTGTTTTAAAAAATAAAGGGTACGCAACAAAATATTAAAATAACGCTAAAAACTTTTATTTTTCATTTTTTTCTTAAGTGTACGCAGACTTTATTGGAGTGTATTGCTGTGTTTTTTTCGTAAAAATTTATTTTTGATGAAAAAGTTTTTAAAATATTGCACTTTTATTTTTGCTCTTTATTGTAGCTATTACAGGGGAAAAAATCATACTGATTAAAATGTTTCTTTGATGTTTAAAGTGCTTTTTTAATTTAATAATCAGTCCGTACGCAGACTTTATTGACTAACTGTGTATATACGGACGGGAAAAAAAATTCCAACACCAAGAAGGATAATGATATCTATTCAAATTTGGCGCATAAATGCTAGTAGCGCTATTGTGAACATGCAATTCAGGGTTGCTTTAAATACGTATTCTACCGTTCGTAGTCAAGAATGCCTTTAAGAAGACGAAAAAACCGTTATCAACAGCTCACTGACTTTCAACGTCTAATAGCGGCTGCGGGAAGGAGGATTTTCTTTCCTCGATATTGCAAAAAGACTGGGGAAAAATGTATCCACTGCACAGGAGTTTATTTTATAACCGTCGTTAAACAGCCGAACTCCGTAGCCTTCTAATTTTGAACCGCGTCCAGAAGACAAGGGAATCCCTGAATCAAATTTTAGGAGAAATTTTGCCTTCCGAGGGGACTTTTTGACGGCACTAAACCGCATTTGCGTTACACGGGGAGGAAAACCTCCCATGGTTAGTCTGACGGCAAGGGGACTCTAACCCAGGATGAACTATGCAGGATTGTTGGCAGCAGAGGTCAAGGCAAGGTTCTGCTTCAAGAAGACCGGGTTTTGACCGGGCCACTAGTCAGATGGAAGACCGCCTTTTATGGCGTATGGCTGTCACGCACCGTACTGCGTCTCCATCAGAAATTCCAGCTGAAGTTGGCACTGCAGTGATACAACGAACTGTTATTAAACAAGTACAGCTTCTAGCTTGCATTCTACTCTGCCGTTAACGACGTGAGTGTCGTCGAGTTAGAGCTCACTGGATTCGCTATTGTGTTTTCTGATAAAAGTCCGTTCTGCCTTTATGCCAGTGATAGCCGTATATTGTTTAAAAAGAGACCAGGTGAGCGACCGACCTGTTTCCGGCCTAGACTCACTGAACCCACACCTGGAGTTATGGTCTGGAAAGCATGACAGCAAGAACAATATCGTGGTTATTCCGCGCAACTTGACTGCAAACTTGTACCTCAACCTGGTGATTCAACTTGGTTTGTCTCCATTCATGAGCACCATTCCGGAGGGTATTTTCTTATGCAGTACAGAATGTCGACATGTTGTCTTGGCCTGCTAGAACGCGAAATGTTTCACCAATCGAACAAGTATGGGACATCATTGGACGACAACTTCAGCCTCATCAACAACCAGCATTACTATACCCGTATAGCCGCGATGACTCAGGGGATGGAGCGTTCGCCTTCCAATGAGGTGAACCGGGTTCGAACCCAGCGATGGTTGGTCGATACGAATTTCGCACCGACCACAGTGCTGACGTGAAATATTCTCAGTGGTAGACGGATCGTGGGTTAGAGTCCCCTTGCCGTCAGGCTAACCGTGGAAAGTTCTCGTGGTCTCCCTCTCCATGCGGGTTAGTGCCATCAAGAATGTCCTCCACGAAGGCAAAATTTCTCCCAATCCAGGAGTTTTGTATTCGGGATTTTGTTCAAAATTACAAGGCTAAGTAGTTGAACATTAGTATTCGTAAACCCGAAAATTAGGTTGGCTGTTCAACGGTGGTTATAAAAATATCCCCGTATTGACAGTGCAACAGGCATGGAACGCCATCCCACAAGATGTCATACGGCATCTGTATGAGACAATGCATGCGCGTTTATTTGCTTAAATTCAAAATTCTGGTGGTTACGGTTACACTGTTTATTAGTGTGCCAGTATTTCCCATTTGAAATGACTTTTCTCTTAATTGCATTATCCTATGATCATACGATTTTTCATACTTACCAATGAGATTTAAAGCTTATATTTATGGAGATTTAAGCAAATTTTTATGGACATTATTATAAAAAATTAATTTTTTCGCCTTATTCATTATATAACTTTTCAATGGAATTAAACAAGATTAATTACAAAACTTTCGATTGAAATGTTTTAAAAAATTCGTTAAAAACTGCGCAAGTTAGGATATTTAAGCTAGTTCTTTTATACTGCGCATGTACTAAGAACATTTATAAAAGTTTTTTCATAATTTTGTAGTGAATCGTATTTGGCAACTAATGAAAAAGAAATTTGATTTGATTATCTTAAAAGTAAAGTTTAAAAAGATTCAAGTAATTTTCTAAGTAGTTTTTGTACTTTTCTAAAGAAAGTTATGTATAAAGCGCTACAGCTCCTTGCTCTTTCTTTATCATTTCACTATAATTATCATCAGCCGGCCAGGTGTCCGAGCGGTCAGCGTGCCCGACTGTGAAGCCAATGGTTGTGGGTTCGAATCCCACTCAGAGCATGGATGTTTCTCTCTGGGTGTTGTTCTCTGTTGTGTGAATGTGCCCCACCCTAAACAGATATTTGTGCCGTGCACACTGCGTAACGTTAAATGAGCAACACTTCCGGCTCCAAGGTGAAGAATGAAAGTTCAGTGCCACCTGCCGTTAAAAACAAATAATTATCATCCGAGTTGGTCTACCAGACTGGGCGCGATTTTGAAACTGGATGCAGCACGAAATGTTTTTAAATAGCGAATTTCGAGATCTATCAGATTAAGAACATAAAATTAGAAATCTCAATTTTTTTAATCGATTTCTTAAATTTCTTTTTTTTCCGGGAAAAAAAAAAAAAAAAAACTACTGAAAATTTTAAATTATTTCTTTAGATTCTAATGGGTTTCTATTTAAAATTAAAGTAGGGTACAAACGGTAGTTGGGCGTCAATTACAGTATAATAAATGTAATAGATAACAGATAATTACTGCTATGTAATTAATTACTTGTAATTGCGATTTCACGTAATCATGATCTCTGTTTACATCAGAGTTAGGCAAAAATGTAATCGATTACAGTTATCAATTAGATTCAATCATGAATATAAATATTTATAATTTTGATTACAACCGTAATCGTGATTACCATTACTTCTAATCGGGATTACAAGTAATCTTATATACCACTACGAGTAACGACCATTGTATACCTTATATATTATTATATCATACAGTACAAATAATATAATGTTTTGTATAATGATTAGGGATGTAACGAATAATGATTTGACCGAATGTTCGGCGATCGAATAGCTTTTTTTTTTTACAAAATAAATTTTTAATAAATATTATATTTTTGTATATAAATAAATTAAGTCACTATTGAAAATAAATCAAAACTTAGCTGCTATATTATTGGTGGGAAAGGGAAAAAAATATATAAAAGCTATCTATTCGAAATATTTAAATTAAATAAAAAAAACTAATAGCTATAAAATAAAAATTGAAGTTGTAAATTTAGAAAAGAAAAAAAGTAAAAAAAAAAAAAAAAAAATCTCTTAATTTTTAAGACCAAACTTAAATGTTGAAAATAATATTGTCCGAAAAAAAGTATGCATAAAACATTAGAACTAATATAGTCGATCAGAAACGCTTTTAAAAATGCCCACAAAAGCAACGGATTATATTCAAAAGCGAAACAAAAAAATAAAAACCGATCTTCTCAAAAGAAAATTTTAAAGCTGAACATTTCAGTTTTCCAATTATACAGCTTTTTCAAGAAAATGAAGTGTAAAAAGTGTACGATATATGTATGTGCAGTATATGAATCTACTTATGCATAATATATTTGTGTACAATTGCACATACATATATTTTACATATGTACAATATGTACAGTGGGCAAGAAAAAAAAAAAAAAAAAAAAAAAACTGGACCACCCTGAATAACTTTTGATCGGATCTTCACGTTCTAGGACTCTATCTTAATGGTTAAAGGGGGTTGTAAGTTATGAAATTCGACACAAAAGTGTACTTTCTCTGAATAAACATTTTTTTTCTTCTTTTGACTGATTCGGATTTTTGACCCCTGAAATATAAGGGGTAGCCACAATCTGAGAAATATCGTCCCAATAGTCTGATCAGGAGAGCGATCCACAGTTTGGACCCCCTAATGTTAATTTCATTTTTTGTGTATTTTGCCATATTTCGAGATATTTTTAAGCTAATTGAAAATCTTTGCACACAATCATAAAATTTGTTTGTCCAAAAATAAATCTATACAAAAAATAAATTTTAGTAAATATTTACTATTGTTTAATATTTTATTTAGCAATAGTCGAAGAAATTGTGAATAGTATGGCATACAGTTTTTTACATCATTTTAAAGTATCTAATTTTACAAGGAAAAAGTAAAATTTGAGCGAAATGGGTTGAATAGTTCCTGAGAAATCGAATTTTAAAAAAGTCGTATATTTAAAATTGATTTTTCAGGAGCTATTCAACCGATTTCGCTATATTTTTTATTTTGCCATGTAAAATTAGATACCGTCATGTGGGGCTACTTTGTGCAGAATTTCGCAGTTTTTGAACTTTGACATGTAAAAAAGCTATGTTAATTCAAACTTTAGTAAAATTTATCGATATTATATTCATAACTGGACTCAGACGAGTGAATTTTGATCAATATTGGCATTATTTGTATGTAATATTTACAAATACTAAGTCAAAACATACCTTGCACAAAGTAGCCCCCAACCGGGGGCGTATTGCCAAATCATACCATAGATTATAAACTTGGCGATTGCAGGTGGTATTGGCGATGAATTACGCGCAAATGTGGTGGGAGAACGAAATTACATTAACCTAAACAGGGTAATTCGATATTCTTTTTCTCCTCCTGGAATAGCCATGATGAATAAAAATAACTCATTAATTCTTTTTAGTAGAGAATTAAAAAAGAAAATAACATTTTTATTATAAGGATTACTTTACAAATACACTGTATTTAAATTTTATTAAACGCAATAATTTATATTTTATAAAACGTTATCTAGTTTTTTGATATAACAGATTTAATTTTTTAATTTTTTTTACAAGAATTGTGTTTACGAAGAAATAAAAATGATTTATTAATGAATCAATCACAAAAAATAACAACATTTCAATACCATGTTTTATTGGAACGCTATTTTGAAGAATTAATTCTATTTAACTTTTATTGTAAGAAGGCATAACCTGTTTTATTTTAGTGATATTCTCTATTAAATCAATATTCTCTATAAAAGAATAATGTGAGTATTTTTATGAAGATTTTTTTTTAGAAATTAACAAAGACATATTATTTACTAGAAAAAAAATTAGAGTATTCAAAAATGTTATCCAGCTTTAAAGTAATAGTTTCTTGCAAACGAAATAATCGATATTTTTAAAATAAAGTTTTAAAGCGTTTGTTTCATTACTGGAAGCATTTATTGTAAAAAAAATATTTATTAAATTACTTTTTTTGCAATGAGATGAGATCTCAAACTTCGCGAAAAATTTATTCAATTCCTTAACATAGTATAAAAAAGTCAGTAAATACTTCATTCATTATGGAGGTCATAGATACCTTAATACTCTTTCAATATAAGAATAATAAATGCCCAATTTTAAAAATATATTTAATTTACATATATTGCGTACAGGTTATTCTGCAACTATCATGCGTAACATAAATTTATAGATTCCTAAATACTGTTATATGAGTTTGGTAATTAAAAATAACATAATTAAAAAAATTGTCAACTTTCAATTAAAAACTTCCTGTTGTCAAATATTAATAATAATTATAATTTTTAACAATTTTTTTAAACACAAATTTTTATTTCTCGAACTTAATGCTATCCTTCATATGAAAATATCAGAAAATTTATAAAAGAAAAACTATATTTTAAAATTGAGCCATTGGCGACAACAGAGGTTAGATGTATGTGCTGAGTTTAAATAAATTATATGTTATAGAACTCACATTTAAGGCTTAGATTAATTTATTATAAGGTCATAAGTGTTTTTTAATAAATAAATGTAGTGATGGTTTAATTTATAATTGTAATTCCTTAGTGTTTAATGTTAAGTTATACATTTGTTTTGAAATAATTTTTGAAATATGCAAAGCAGGGCGACATTCATTTCAACTTAAAAATCATAAACTTAACTTTCCATAACTATAGATAAATAAAAAACAAAAGTTAGATAAAAACTTAAAATGAAATACTTTTAGAAAAATTATTTCTAAATAATATTTAAATAAAACACAATCACTTCGCCTGGGTGATTTTGTAAGGAATTCTAAACTTTTTAATTTTACAAGGTAGGTGAAAAGTAAATATCTTACAATAGTGGTAGAGAATTAAGGAAATTCTAAATCTAAAGTTTGAGTCCTAGAACGTAAACATCTAATCATTAGATCAAAAGTTAGTTTTAGATTTTTTTCTTTTGAAATTTTGATTTCAATGCCATTACTGCAACCTCCTTCGGGTTATGCTTACTTTATAAATTTAATCTCAACTTTATTTTTTTTCTTCACTTTTAAACTGTAAAAGACTTTTTCTCCATTTGTAAATTATGAAAAAAGTTATTAATCTGATTGCGTAAACAGTTAATTCATTAAAATTGGACATTCTCAAATAATTCCTTTCAATAGTCATTTATATTATTAATATTTATTTACACAAAATTATAATAAAGGAAAGTTTGATTAGAAGTTTAAAAGTTTTTGCTGCAATAATTAGGAAGTTTCTGTTGACAAAATTCAAGTAATTTTTTTTTCGGAGCGAAATGTATTTTTATTTAAAAGGGAACAATACTGACTTGATATTTATACTATAAAAATATCTCTAATCGCTAACACCGATGACAGGAAAAAATGTCGTTTTTTTTTTCTTCTTTTTTTTTTTTTTTCTTTCTTTTCCACAAAAAGTTTAAAATTTAAATTAATGCTCTTTCATTATGAAACAATCGTATAATATTCTCGTATCATGTAAAACTTTATGATGAAGTTACTTATCTACCGTTTTACAATTATAAAATGATGTAAGTATTGAATTCTACTTGCATTTTAAAATGTTATACTCAATTGTTCAATGAATTTTACGATTATTATTATAAAACTGCGTATAATGAACATTTCAACTAAAATAATTAATACAAAATAGCTGCTAAAAATTCTCTTAAACATTTATAAATATTATACATTTATAAATTTCAGCTTTTCGCATTGTTGCTAAATAATCTATACGTCGAAAAATATTTAAATAATTCCATAATAACTGAAAATTAAATAAAATTTTTAAAAAATTGTAAATGGTTATTGAGCAGAACCATTAAGTTTTATTAATGAGTATAGAATTGGAAAAAAAGTCTCTGCTGAACAAAAATTTTTTTTTTTTTTTAATCTTTTAAGTAAACAAACTTAATTGTAATAATCATTTCATTATTAAGGATTAAAGGTTATTGTGAAATTATTAATTTTAATTAGTGGATGAGTAGGTAAAGAAGTTCACTACTCGAAATACATTTAATGAAAGTTATGAAAATATGGAAAGGGTAATTTTTTTTATCTTAGTTTTATTACGACCTTCTAAAACACGCTAATAAACACAATTTTTTTAACAGATACAAACGATTATGTCGGCACTATAACAAAAATAAAAAAAAAATACGCTTTATATTTCATTTGATGCAGAATCTAATGAAGACCCCATTAATTGAAACTCTGAATTGTCTAGCCCATATATAACTTGGTGAATGATAGATACATAAGCGCACAGCTGTTAGGCGATTTGCGAGAACGCTCCTTTTGACGCCAATAGAAATTTTCGCCAACCCTTTTATAATCTACGGTATGGTTTGGCAATATGCCAAACGGGGCTAGTTTGTGCAGCGATAGGAATTCAGATTAATAATCATGTTTTTAGTAAAATATTGATGTAAAATTGTTAAAAAAGTTATTTGTTGACATTTTTAATAACGAAAACATCAAGATATGTAAAGATATTAGTTTGAAAATAATTTTCAGCGTTAAAAAACCATTTTTTATAAAGAATTTTTTCTTAAAAAGAATGTTAATTTCAAAACATTTGAGTTTAAACAAAAGGAAACCATATACATTTTTGAACATTGAAATTGATGAAATTTCAAAAATAATTATTACATATTCATTAACATTTATAATATTGATAAATTTGAACATAACATGCATCTACATCACGTCGCGATTCTGCAGTTTTTACTTCCCCCAGAGCGTTTCTTTCTCTTTAACGCGGTATAGACCACGCTTATTAACAACATTCGGTTGGCTGATCTTTCTCACAATTTCTTCGAGTTTGTACGTGTCAGTCTTTTCAGATATTTTTTTTATAACGCCTGACCATTTTTCTGTCGAAAAAAAAAAAAAAAAAAAACGAATGAAACTTTGCACAAAGTAGCCCCAAAGTGCATTTTTTTCATTTTCCGTTTATTTGTTATTAATTTTCAAATTTTTTTTTAGCGTTAACATGATATAATTGTTTATTAATATATATATATATATATATATATATATAAAAAATTGCACTTACGACAATTGTTTTATCAACGTCTTTGCATTTCACAGCTAAAGTTTCCACGCGCACTTTTCGACCTCCGACATTCTCGGAAAGTTGTTGACATTGGATAAACAAAACACACTCTGAGATTATTTTAAAATTCGATAAAATGTTTATAGTAATAGAGGAGACTTCTATCTTCAAATTCCACACATTTTTAACGTGAAAAAAACATAATACTGAATAGCAGCACTTGAAAATTGCCAAATTCGAATTTGCACAAAGTACTTTAAAAGTTTAGATACCTTATAATTCAAAAGTTTTACTACTATAAAACAGTAAATATTTACTAAAATTTAATTTTTGCATGATAATATCTTTGGATAACGAATTTTATATTGTTGTACAAAGATTTTTCAATTCGCTTTAAAAGTTCTCGAGATATGGAGAAATACGCAAAAATATAAAATTAACATTTGGGGCTCCAAAATTTGAATCGCTCACCTGATCAAACTATGGAGACCATATTTCCCAGATTGCGGCTACCCCTTATATTTTGGGGGTGAAAAATCCGTTGAAAAAATATGTTTATTCAGAAAAAGTACGTTTTTGTGTCTGTTTTTGTAACGTAAAATATCGTCTTCACTAATTAACATACTTGAGATCACCCCCTCAAACTATTATGATTGAATCCTAGAATATGAGGATTCGATCATTAGATCAAAAGTTATTCATGGTGGTCCATTTTTTATTTTGCACACTGTACAAGCTTATAATGAATGTATAGGTTTATATACATATAAACTTGTCTGCCCCTTTGAAAATGGCACTTAAGACAAAAAACGTATTACATCCTAAACTGAAAATTATTATTGCCTTTACCACTCCCTGTGTCGCAGAGAATTGGAGACACTTAGTATTCACTCAAGTAAATTTTGAAAAGTCTTTGGTATTAATATATTATTAAATTTCGTAATTTAAAATATCGTCAGCACTAATTAATTAGCATATCAGAGGTCACCCCCTCGAGCCATAAAAATGGAGTCTAATCTCGAACGTGAAGATCCGATCGTTAGATTAAAAGTTATTCAGGGTTGTCAGTTTTTTTATTTTGCGCACTGTACATATAAATATTGTGCAAGTGTGCATGCATATATTGGGCATGCATGTGTTATACAATTCTGTACATATCTATTTGTCCAATGTCTATAACATGTACAATAAATTTATGTCTAATGAAAGTTTATACAGTACGCAAAATAAAAAGAAAGCTATCACCCGACCAAACTTTCGTTTTAATGATTTGATTTAGCTGACCGGCATGTGTAGGGGTTAGGGAACTGCCCTTGTATCAGAAAGGTTCTGGGTTCGAATCGCGGGGAAGGCATGGATGTTCTTACTGTGGGAGCAACGTTGGTCCACCTAATATGGTGCCCCTGAGAGAGTGGCCAACAATTCTGCCCTTCAGATGCACGTAAGTCATTCCCCAGGCGGGCATTGGAAAAAAAAAAAAGAAATGATCGGATTTTCACGAACTAAGTGTAAATTTAACGGTTTCTGGGGTTGACCTCAAATATGCAAATTAATTAGTGCTAACTATTAATTAAGTAACGAAATCAGACACAAAAACATACTTTCTCTGAATAAACATGTATTTTTTACATATTTGGATTTTTTTCATCTTGAAATAAGGGAGTGGGGTTAGTCGGATTCTGGAAATTATATCCCTTATTATAGTCTAGTCAGGAGAGCGGATGAAAGTTTGGTTCCCTTAATGTTAAATTCACATTTTTGAGCGATTGTAAAAGGATTTGCACTCATTGATGAAATCCGTTTATTCAAAGATAATTTCCTCCAAAAAATAACTTTTAATACAGTCAAATCTCGTTGACGTCATTTGTTCAAGTAGTTCATGTTACAGAAATATTTTTTATGAAAATTGTACAGTACACTAACTTTTTCTATTAGCTCTATCTGTTATCTATTTGCGTTTTCTTCTCTTAAATTTCTATTAAATATGTTATGTATTTGTAAATATGTAACTGTAAGTATGTAAATTAACATATAATTCATTTCAATAAATGCTTTTATTTTGCGTTTTGTATTAAATTCATAACTTCTATACGTCTTTATAATAATTACCACCAATTTCTTTAAAAAATAAAAGTTATAAAGAAATAAGTATTATTGTTCATGCGAAATTCAAAAAGTGTACTTACTGTTGGTGTTCTATTTTTTTTTTTTTTTTTTTTTAATTTTGTAGAAGAAAAGAAAATATAACTGAAAATAATGAACTAATAGGAATAAACTGATTTATTTAACAAATTATAGAGAGTTACTAACAAAATACTGGTTTGGTTTTTGGCCTTCTAAAAGTCTTTTAACTTATACCAAAATTCATTTGAATTTTGCATTGCAAAATGATTGCTTCCTAAGCACCCATCAGAGAAAAGAATTTCCTAGTGAAGAAAAATTTTAGCTTCACACGTTGTAGATATCCAATTCAGTTATAGTCGGACCCGGATTTAACGAATTTATAAGGACCGAAAATAATATTCGCTAAATAATCGGGGATAATTCGTAATATCTGGGGCAAATTATAAAATAAAAATAGACTAACCTTATGAAATATTCGTACCTCTCTAATAAACAAATATACAAAATAGAAATCTTACACTTTTTATTCAGGAATTTAAAATACAGCGGATTACGTACTGATTAAATTTTAAAGCATTTCGTGATAAGGTTTGCTTATTTCCTATTATCATTAAAATAAGGTTTGCTTATTGAATGAATACTGATAATGCAAGTTTTGCCCGATGTGGGGTTTCCTTAAAAATTGTCTGCTTTAATATTTTTTTTCTTTTGGTCAAAGAAATAAAATCATAAGCTTGTTTATTCTTAAGCATACAATTCTTTACTAAAGGCAGACGATTATTTTATGAAGAAGATCTTACAAATAAACATTTTTGCAATAAATTTCCTACTCAATAAATTAGTTCTTCTTATTCCTAAATTTTAATATGAAAATTTTTAAAAAATTCAGATGATCTTATTATATCATGCTTTGTCCTGGATTTTTAACAATTTCATCGCGGCAATGACGCGTCTTTCTTTGTGCCACCCTCTGCGCTTAGAAGAGTACCTCTGCAGAATTAAAATTGAAACGTTATTTCCTTTAAAAAAATTTTATTTTACTTTGAAAATAATGTTAATTGCAATCAATAGCCTTATTCACTGATACACCAATTGAGCACTGCGAATATCCTTTGATAGCGCTTCTATTAACTTCCGTTTCGTAATTATTAAGTGCTGTTTTTATTCAATTTGATTAATAAGTATTCCTTGTATTTTATCATTTTCTGTTTTTCCTTAAATTTAGGTGTGAAATATATTGCGTTTTTTAATCATTAATTTTGTTTTTATTTGTTATTTGGTGAGTTTAATAAATCTTTAGTTTATTATAATTGGGCAATTGATTTGATCAATTAAATGAATAACATCAAATAACTTTACTTTCTTTTTGTGTTGGTTTGGTATTTATTATTGAAAGAAATTTTTTTTAAATATTTTTTTTTATTAATTTAGCAATTTTATCATCGTAATTTATATTTTTCAATCTATTTATCCATCCTATTAATGATTCATTTTTTTAAAAATAGAAAATCTTAACATATTGCATTTTTATAGTTTTTTGTTTTGTTTTTTACCCCTTCTTAAAAACTGTTCTCCGTTGATTTTAATTTCAATTAAATATAGATTATTTGTATTAATTTTTTTAAAATATTTTTAACATGACTTAGTTATTTTATTGATTAATAAGAACTTTCTTTGTTTTTTGTTTCCTTGCAGCTTTTTTTCTTCATATTTTAAGATAATTTATTCATTTTTTAGCTAAGGATTAAAAATATAACGTGTGTATTTATTATCCTTGCTTGTTGCTGAAAAGCATTATTTTTTAGATATTCATTCGATTTGATTTAATTTAATAAATATGGATTCATTTTAATTAAATCTGGATTTTTTATATAATTGTTAGTTTTTTTTTTTTAAGATGATTTGATAATTGATCTTAAAAATATGTTTTTCTAATTATTATTTTCGTTTTAGATTAGTATCACTCTATTAAATTTTGCAATCTTAACTGTGCTTATTTTTTCTGTAATTAATTTTTTTTTTATTGATGCTAATTTATTGAGTTTTAATTTTTTATTGCGTTTTAGTTTTTTATTGCGTTTTAGTTTTTAAAAATGTTCTTACCTTGAATAAATAATATTTAACTTCAATTATACGCTGATTATTTATGTATTCTTATTATTTTTTTCTTCAATAACTTTGTACTTATAATAATTTTTTTTTTTTAAATACCCTTTCTTATTTAACTTCAATTATATGCAGATTATTTATGTATTATTTTTTTCTACAACTTTGTACTTATGAAATTGATTTTTTTTAATATTGCCAAGTAAATTCCCTTTTTTATTTAACTTATATTATTCACAGATTATTTATATATTCTTATTATTTTTTTCTACAACAACTTTGTACTTAATTTTTTATTTATTTATTATTTTTTTTTTAATATTGCCAAGTAAATTCTCTTTCTTATTTAACTTCAATTATGCACAGATTATTTATGTATTCTTATTATTTTTTTCTACAACAACTTTGTTTTTATAAAATTGATTTTGTTTTGTTTTGTTTAATTTCAATTTGTCTTGTTTAATTCAATTTGTTTTGTTTAATTTCAATTTCAATTGTCTTATTTTCAATTTCAGTCACATTTATAGTTTTGATGATTTGTTATTTCTAACCAGAGTTGGCATTATTAAAATCACCTGATTTTTTTAAAAGTAATAATAATTTATTAATGCTTTCTTCGAGATGCAATTTTATTTATAATTCTAATTTACCTTTTAAATAAATATAAATTTTATTGAATTTTAATAAAAATAAAATTCT
This sequence comes from Parasteatoda lunata, assembly GCA_949128135.1. Lineage (NCBI taxonomy): Eukaryota > Metazoa > Arthropoda > Arachnida > Araneae > Theridiidae > Parasteatoda > Parasteatoda lunata. The sequence goes on from OX421980.1 coordinate 101,940,231, forward strand.
GGAATTTTACGTAAAACAACATGGAAAACCTTGATTATTCATATGATTGTTCTATTAAATATTCTATGAATCCTTGGTTATTTCTAATAAGAGTTGGCATAATTAAAATCCCCTGATTTTTTTAAGTAATAATAATTTTTAATGCTTTCTTTGCGACACAATTTTATTTATAATTCTAATTTACCTATTAATGACAGGGTTCACCTAGTGGGCCCACTTAGAAATAACTCGCCCTGGTTTTATTGGGTGGACCCACCTTGAAAAAACCCCCTTGGAACGATAAGTGGGGTTTTTCAAGAAAAAAATGTTTTTATTAAAACTTAGTGTGTTGCACATTTACTTTTATATAATTTATTGTGCAGCATAAATTTGTCAAATAGACTTGCATGATTTTTATGATTAAGGTTTTAATATTTGTAAAGTGCCGACCGGCCTGTGTAGGGGGCAGGGCACTGTCCTTACATCAGAAAGATTCCGGCAAGGCATGGATGTTCTTTCCTTCTCTGTACTATCTGTCCTCACTGTGGGAGCAACGTTGATCCACCTAATATGGTGCCCCTGAAAAAGAGGCCAACAAAATTGCCCTGTATATGCCTGAATTGATGAATGTTAACACAGGTGGGCATTGGGTGAAAAAAATATTTGTGAAGTAAAAGAAACTCGAATCTTACAATTTTATAGTACTATTGAAAAATTTTAAGTGGGTTTTTTGAAAAAGTAATATTTTAATAATAGCAAATAGAAATTTAAATAATATAGTCTGAAAAGATCAATTTTTGAAATAAAGTTGCATACTTTATGTATTAATAAACAGGTTATTATTATTAATTCATGTGTTTAACAAAATTGAAAAGAAATTTTTTTTTTTTTATTACTATGTGATACATTAGTTTTATTTTCTGGCCTTTGAAAGAAAAGCTAAAACTTTTTATAAGAGAACTTTTTTAAATTATTTATCTTATAATTAAATAATTTTCCTAGGGTAATTATTCGAAAAAATGGGACAAGTAACTGATACTCTTTATAATTATACGTAATTTTAATTTCACTTTCTATTAATCTCATTACAAAAACATGGAAGACCATTAAATATTTATTTAAGTGTTTTATTAAAGTCAAAAGTCAGATGAAATGTTAGTTTTTACTGATTATAAATATTTACAGATTATAATTTTATAATAGGTAATATTATATATATATATATATATGTGTGTGTGTGTGTGTGTGTGTGTTTAATAAATATAGTAAATAAATGTGTGTGAAAACAGAAAGATTAATAAACTTGTTTTTTTTTTTATTACTGCATTTATATTTTATAATGCTTGAATTAAAAATTGTGAAGCGTTATGTACTTAACAATAAAGAAGTTCAAATATGTATTAGTGGTAATGCGTTATTTAAACTTAATATAAAATACATATAACAAAATTAAAATTACTTTTTGGATTTATTTCTATTTTTAAGTTTATACAACACTTTTTTTTAATAAATAAAAATATTTACACAATAAAACAAAGTTTATGAGCACTAAATGAAAAAACCCAATTTCCCTCGGATTTTTTCAAATAAAACCCAATTTCCCCCAGTTTTTCTTCAACAAAAACCCAGGCGGGTTGGTTTTTTTTCTAAAATTCCCGGGTTTTTTTGAAACCCTGATTAATTAAATATAAATTTTATTGAATTAAAAAATTTAAATTTTACGTAAAATAACATGGAAAACTGATAAGTTTAGGAAAATATTTATTCTTTTTGAGTATGAACCCTGAAACTGATTATTTTTATGCTCTAAAAGCCTATGCAGCTATCTTACATAAAACTTATTTTAATATTGTAGGAAGAATCTTAATTTAATACACTATTTAACTAAATGAACATTTATTTTACATTTATTATTATTTTACGTTTTAACGAGAACCTAAAATGTGTTTTATGTAATATTTGCTAATATTTTGTTATTTAAAAATTTTGCTAGTTATAAAAGAAAGGTATATAGTGAATATGTAATTAAATTATTACCCTTTGCACTATTAAGTCCTTTCAACAGTGTAAAAAAAGGACGCAACTGCTAACATTTTGAAAGATTTTTTACAAATTTACCATATAATACCCGGAGATTACTGAATGTGGTGGTAACTAAACATTACGATGAAACAAATTTCCCAATTAGAGTGGTGGGTAATTTACAGGCGACAGTGGTGATTAACAAAATACAATCCAAAAACAAAGTTATAATACTTGAGGTATGAAAAAAACTAAACAATTATAAATCCAATTCAAACTGGTATAGCGCACAATGCAGCTAAAAACCAAATTTGTATTTTAAAACAATATAAAATAACATATTAAAATCTTAAAAATAATTAAAAAAATGTAAATTGTAATTGTGTGTCCACAGAACAGCACTTCATCAGGGGACACACTGTCTGCAAACACACAGGAGCCTTTCTGTTGTTAGTGGCTGAAGCCAAAACTAACAGTGCCCCGAGGCCCCCAATGATAAAACAAGCAAAATTAAGAATAAAAATAATTACCATATTAAAAATCACATTGCAAGAGAATCACATTTTACAAAAATAAAAATACATAACAATGAAACGCCCCCCGTAGCATCCTATAAATAATCAACGTAATAGTAAACAGTTACAGTTATTAAAATGAAAAACCCTTAAATATTCCACATCAGAATCCAAAGAAAAAAGTGCTGACACCTAGATGTAAATAAACACACTAAATAGCAATAGCATCCAAGTGCTGCCGTCTATAAAAAACCCCTCAAAAATTTGAAAAAGAAATCCAGATTGTTCACCGCCTAGGCCTGCTTAGGCGGGCTTCAATATCGGCCAATTAATAACATTTTCTTAGAATATCTTGAATCAGAACATTAAAATTATTGAAATTGAAAGGAAATTTATTTTTCTCCAAACTTTTTTTCAAATCCTCAATAGCTGTTAAAAAATCTGAACGGTTGTTGCAAATGAATTTAAATCTTAAAATTTGACCAAAAACAATATTTTTGAAAATTTTATAATAAAGGTTGGAATAAAAATGAGTAAGGCTAATAACATTAAAATTAAAATCTTTCCTTTTATCATAAACCCCTATGAAAATATTATTATTAGAAATTCTTAAATCGAGATCCAAAAAATAAGCATGAGAGTCATGTGAGTTGGTTTTTATTAAATTCAATTCATCAGGATAAATGTTATTAATCAAATTAAAATCACAACAATCAAAAATGATTAAATCATCAATAAACCTAATACCCTTCAAAGAATTATTCTGTAAAAATTTATGTTCATAAAAATGAAGAAAAATATTGGCAAATGCACTTGAATAACTATTACCCATAGCAATACCCTTAACTTGTCTATAAAAACTTATACCATTAAAAAGATAATTTTCAAAAATGTTGACATTGCATAAATTAATCCAATCATCCTTGTTAATACCCTCATTAATCAAATAATTATCAAAAATTTCAAGACAAATGTTTTTTAAATTATTGTGTGGAATACTAGTAAAAAGATTTTCGAAATCACAGGTAAGAATATTACTAACATAATTGTTATTTAAATATTTAATAACTTCTTGGTTGTTATTAATAATAAAATGTCTATCCCTAGAAATGATTTTGTTTAAAATAATGTTTAAATATTTAAAAAAACGTTTACCAAAAACAGAATTATAACATCCTGTGCAACATGTAACAAATCTAAATTTAACAGGTGTTTTATGAAATTTAATGGTCGGGAATAGATATGGAAATTTTAAACTATTTGGTTTTAACCCAATTTTTTTATAAAAAGCCAAAATTCTATTGTCAATTTCTTTCTTAGGGTAGTTAATCCTAATGAAAGTATCATTGTTATCATATTTTTATCATTGTTTTTAATTATTTTTAAGATTTTAATATGTTATTTTATATAGTGGTGATTAACAGTCACCTCTCGAGTGGGAAAGAGTTAATCAGTGTTGCCAGATTAGGGGTTTTTCCCCTAAATTTAGGGGGATTTTTTTATCTTCAGAGGGTATTTTAGGGGAATTTGTTTTTAGGGGTTTGTTTTAGGGTTATTTGTGAATTTTACTAATTTCATTTTGGTTGCTTTCTAATATCAAATTTTATAACTAAATTTGTGAGATGATAATGTTCAATGCAACAAATGCATACATTTTGTTGTTAAATTGTACAAAGAAATTCAGAACAGAATACCAAGTAATTTTGAAACATTAGAGTCTATAAAAAATCTTTTCACCGGATTCAACACATAAATTTGTGAAGGCAAATATTACAGATATTGTTGCTAAATTTTCATCAATTTGTATTGATGTCGATGAAACAATTGCTGAGTGGAAATTACTCTCAAATGTAGATGATTTGAATTGTGATTCTACAGAATATTTATGGGTAAAAATCAGTGAAATAAAAAATTCTTGTGGAAATTTAAAATTCAAACATATTTCGACTCTTGTTTTAGCTTTATTAAGTATTCCGTTCAGGGGATATTACAGCGCTATCTGGGGGTAAACGGTTATCGGCACCTGGCAACACTGGGGTTAATGGATTGTAAATCAGTAGTGCCGGCTGTGCTTAAAAGTATAGAGATTGGTAATAAAATACTCAATTTTACTACCAAAGCACATTTATAATGGTTCGATTTATATTTCTAGCTCACAACTGATCTTAACAACTGTATTTTTTAAAATTTTAACTGTTTATTTAAAATTTTAGTTTTCACAAATAAAATAGTCACCACTTTTTTATATTTTTTGTCACAGTTTGCATGCTTGGTAAATGCATATTGTAGATAAGGGTTATTCTTAGTATTTTCATTGGTACATAATTAATAATTAAATTTAATAATCATTTCTGCATGTTCATTAAAATCTGAAATTATATACTTGGATGAACTACAAATGTTTAATTATAAAAATAAAAAAATGCTCAAAATTTATTATCCTTTTTCCTTCATTTCAAAAGCATAATGTATAATAATAATAAAAATTTATAATTTTTTTGTACATTCTAAGAAGAACTCTTACATTAAAAAATAGAAATGAACGTACCATGTGCTACAAAAAATAAGTGCATTTCATTTCATAAAGGTATGCAATGCTTCTAGAAATTCTATTCATTAAATTTAAACAAATTATGTGTTTATTTATAATTTAAAATTAATTACTTATCATATTATGCCTTTTTATTTTTCTAAGAATAATTTTAGTAACTTCATCATTATGCTATTCATTATATGTTTAGAAGGCAGAAATTGACTAAAATAGTTATTCTCATAACTATTTCTTCAATTAATCCCTTTGGTAATAATCCAGCATTATTTTTTCCATTTATACTATACCTTACTTTTATATTTAGTATATATATATAAGTATGCATATACAATATATTTATAAAAACACTTATCTCTTGGAAAAATTCTTACTTTTATATTTCGTATATATAAGTATGCATGTAGAATATATATTTATAAAAACACTTATCTCTTGGAGAAATTTAATTGTATCATGAAAAAACCTGAAAAACGCCCATGTGAGCTGGGTTTTTTCGAACCCTGGTCACTTATCTGATGCTGGTTAGTTTGCTTTTTCAAATTCTCCACTTCGCACTCTAACCATTCTACCTTTAGCAGTACTGTTGCACTTGTTTCTTCCTTGTGGACTTGTCAATTACTAACACTATTTATGATCACCATTTCAGGGTTTAAAAAAAAAAAGGGATTAAAAAAAAAAAAAAAAACCAACCTGGGTGGGTTTTATTGAGCTTTTTTAGGGTTTTTAAGATATGACCTAGTTTAACATTTTTTAGATTTAATTTTTTATTCAAATGTGAACAATTTTAATAAAAAGAGAACTTTTATATAAAATAAAAATATGAGTAAAAAGAAAAGTTTCAATTTTAATTTAGTACCACCTTTTCATGTTGTTATTAATAAAAGACTCTTAAATTAATTATTTCCTTGAGTAAAAATAAAATCGTAATATTGGGATCAGAAAAATATGCTATTTTCGGTTTTATTTATTTATTAAACATTCATAAGTTACAGCTTCATTTTTAGTTATAAAGTAAGCCTTTTGTAGGCCAACTAACTGTTTATTTAACAATTTTCTTAGTAGTTTTAGGAATTAGTCTTTAAACTATTAGTTAGTTTTGATTTGAAAATTCCAGAATCAATATATTTAAGATAAATATGGAATCTCTTAAATCTATTTCTCTTTTATCTTATTCTTTATTATAATCTATTTTGATTATGTTTATGAAATATCCAGTTGAACCTGGGTTTTTTTAAATTTTTTTTTTTTTTTGGAAGAAAACCCACCCAGGTTTTTTGGGGTTTGTGGGTGAGTCAAAAACTTTGATTATATTTACAGATTATATCATGGAGATGCTTAATTCTACATCACATCTCTATATTGACCATGCAACCTTCTGCAGCATTACTCTGTAACTGCTTGTTTTACTGCAGTTTCTTATCCTAACACTGGATGAAAATTAAATGACATTACATATTTGAAGAGCAAGTCCGAGTGGATTAAATACATGCACAGTTTCATGCTACTCTAGTGACACAGTTACCTGTTACTACTACAAGTAACCTGTTACTACTACCACAAGATGGAGACAAACTTGTATATAGACTCTCCACATCTTACTTACCACTTTGAGACAGATTTTATAAAAATTGTATATTAACTTACTGCTTTGCAATTTGCCAAACTTAGCGTCACTCTGAGTACTTGTTTTTTAATGAACTTGCATCATATCATTTACTCATAGTATTTTATATTTATACTTATTTTGAGAGAGGAAGAGGACAACAGCTTTTAAAAATGAGGAAAAACATACATATCGGACAAAAGAGCATTTATGTGTTCTGTCTCTTTTTGTTGTCTACTTAATACTCAGAAAAGTAATTTTTTTTATAGATTGAGTTGTGTTATAATTATTATTCTATTATTATAATAATTATTATTATTCTGTCACTAATATCTTGTATCAAAGTTTCTTGTTGATCACTTAAATTAAATGTACAGTACAACAAGATTATAACTTTTGTTATATTAGTTATGAAATTAAGCTGGTTCTGATTTTTAATGTAAAGTGTGTTCTGTAATCATTCTCCTTAGTAGTCTTTTTTTTGTGAATAAGCAGTTTAAGGATTAGATGTAAATACTTTCTTGAAATAACACTGTTAATTTCCAAATTCATATAAAATAACTTCTTTTTCATTTTCATCTCCTTTGTGTTCTAATATACCTGAAATATGATTTGACAGACTTTTTTTTTATTGCTTAAATATTAGTAAACCCTCATATGAATATTTTTTTACTTAGTTTCCGTACAAGATCTCTAAAAGTATAAATTGAGGAAAATTAACTGTAAAATATAAATCTTTAAATATGAACATCACAGAAGAACCTTGTATATTTATTACCCTTCATAAAATAACTGAAAAAAATTTTTTCATTATTTTTTTTTCTCTTTATTGATTTTAATGTAACATTGTTTTTGTTTTATAGGTTGTCTCTCTGAGTGATCCACCTGAAAATTTTGGGGGTTGTAGCAGGTAAAAATTAATTTTTGTGCTTCATAGTTTTCTTTTCATCAATTTTACCGGATTTTGTCAGTTTTACTGGATTTTAAGTCTATTTTAAAAAATTCTGTAAGATTGAGAAATTTAAGAATTCCATTAGAGAATTAATGTTTGTAATATTACTAAATAATGAAGTAAGAGTGAAATATAAAGTAACTTTTTAAAAAAATGTAACTCTAAAATGTAAATTTTTTTTATTGAAAACTCTTTTAAACTTGGTTCAAACTATTTAGTTTTTGTTATCATTAAATTTAACATATATTTTTATGATCGTATTTTTACTATTATTTCTTTTTGATATTAAATTCGTGAATTTAAGAAAATAATTAACATAAAAATAAAGTTTTTTATTTTTAAATCTCGCAGACTATAACAGAGAATATATCAGTCAATTTAAGTTTGTACTAATCATTTGTATGGGATATATTTTTTATTTTATTTCCTTCTATTGGTTATAAAAAAATCCTCATGTTAGGAATGTTTTGCATAAATTATATATAATTTTATTAAATTCATTGCACTATTTTTTTGAATTTGCAGCTATAGAACTTTTTTTTTCTTTTTCTATTTCTCCATATATTCTCTTATTTTCCATTTATTCTATTTATGTCTAAATTTCAATTCTACAAGATTTTCTGGAAGATTTTATTTTTACATTTAATGTTGTGATAGCAAAACTATATTTCATTTTTGGATTAATGAATTTAATTCAGAATGATTTTATCCACCAATATATATGAATGAAAAAAATACATACCTAATAAACATACGATAATGTGCTTAAATTCTGGCAAAATATTGAAATATTATTGCCTACAACTACTTTTTCAATTTGCATTTCTCTACCACTTGGAGAAAATCATTCTTGAAAAGAGTGACTTAGTTTTCATATGAAGTATATCTGCTAGTATTGAAGTTAATTTTGAAAACTTTTATTCTGAACTGCCAGTTTTATTGGGGAATAATAATTTCCTCTCATATAAATGTGAAAAGGTTACCAATTGTGTTACTTCGTTTGGGACATACTTTGTTATTTAAGATTCACCATTCTCCGAATTAGAGAATTGTAACATACAAGAAATAAGGTAAAAATAGGATTTGAGGGAGTCCTGCTCATTTTATTATTTCAGACACATATAGCATCATCATACATAATCTGGTAAACACAAAAAGGAATTACATAGAAGTTAGATACTAGTAACAATGTAAAATAACTTAAAAATAATTTAATATCTAAAAAATAAAATGTAATTGTGTGTTTACAGAACAGCACTTCATCAGGGGACACACTGTCTGTAAACACACAGGAGCCTTTCAGTTGTTAGTGGCTGAAGCCAAAACTAACAGTGCCCTGAGGCCTCTAATGATAATACAAGCAAAAATAAAGAATAAAAACAATTACCACATTAAAAATCTGATCCACATTAAATACTACGGATTTTTAATGTGGTAATTGTTTTTATTCTTTATTTTTGCTTGTATTATCATTCGGGGCCTCGGGGGCATTGTTACTTTTGGCTTCAGCCACTAACAACAGAAAGGCTCCTGTGTGTTTACAGACAGTGTGTCCCCTGATGAAGTGCTGTTCTGTAAACACACAATTACATTTTATTTTTTAGATATTAAATTGTTTTTAAGTTATTTTACATTGTTACTAGTTTATAAATACAAATTTGGTTTTAGCTGCATTGTGCTCTGTTCCAGTTTGAATTGGATTAATTATTGTTTTGTGTTTTTCCTACCTCCCGTATTATAATTTTGAAATAAGTATTTGAATTGTGTTTGGATAGAAGTTAGATAATCAGACATAGATTGTTAATCAATAAAATCAAATCATAACATAGATACTGACAATAATGTAAACAGAACTTGGGCAGTGATGAAAATATTAGTGAAATAACATCAGAGATAAGAATAAAAGCATTCATAAGAATAAAAGCAGTCTGAGTTAGTGTAATATTTATATTTACAATACAGGTGTGGTTACAACTGATTGCTATCTGATCTGATATTTTGCCTATAATTTTTATCTTAAAAGAAAATTGCAGATGATTTACGAATAAAAGTATAATGAATAAAAATAGGTTAGTTTGACATTGCTAGAACAGCTTTGCCGAATATGCAATGTAAAGAAACCACTTTTGAAAACAATACAGCCTAGTATTAAAAGCCTGTCTCTCTCTGTACCAGTTATGATATTTGCGAAAATTTGTAAGAGGTGGGCAAAGTAACCCCAATTTTCCTTTGGATCGTGGGTAAACACTGCACAACAAAACAAAGACATAAAACTAGAGTAAAAAAAAAAAAAAAAAATTCACTTATATTCCTCCAATGATATCCACATTTGAACAATGAGAAATGATAATAAAAAAAAACGTATTGGCTATCTATTGGCTTTACAGATCAAAGTTGCTTAGGTACTCAAATCTTGTTTTCATTCACTTAGAAATAAATAAATTTATCACTAATAAGCAGTCTCTAAAGGCAACAAGCTGTCTCTTTCCTCACTCTTGGCAATAATACATTTTATAGTTACATCCCAGATGCAAAATAAGGTTTATTTTAACTCAGCAAAAACCTTTTAATGCAAACTTAAAAAGGTTTGTTATGCAGTTTACATGTAAACCTTCTAACCTTAAGATGAGATCTGTGACAATCTGCTCTGTTCTACACACATTGCTCTAATCCAAAACCTTGGGAAATAAACCTTCCATATAAAAACCTTAAATCAAGGTTGTCTTAGGGTTTTCAAACCTACGATGGTTTTTATAGTTTTCTTTCTCAATTTTACTTTCTATTTTTGGTGGCAACTTTACAATATAAATTTCAAATCACTTTTATTTCTTCAGATTTACGCCTGGCAAGTATCGAAATTGGGCGTCTATTTTTGAGCGCTTGAAGCAAACCTGTTATTTCCGATTTGTTTATTTTTGAAGCTTTGTTTATTTTTGAAGCTAATGAAGTTTTTAATCAAGTAATTTAGTAACATAGTTTGAATCTAATATATTAACTGCAGTTTAAGTTCCTGAAGCTAAAATCTGATTAAGTTCTGCTCTCAGTATAAATTTGTGCTTCAATTTGACAAATGCCTTGAATTATTGATTTAAATCACTTGATTTTTTAAAAATCAATTATATAAAAGAAAGCTGTTTGTTACTCTGAGAAAATATTGATAACCCTACTTACCAGGGTGCGTAGCTTTTTTAAAAAGTGCTTAAAGGTGCTTATTTTTGATTTACATTTTTTAAAAGCCCTTAAGTTGCTTTTTTTTTATTTGGGGTTTGTAATAATTGCTTAATTTTCTATCTTTTAAAATGAGATTTTTTCTTTGCCATGTCTTCTAAATTAAAAAAATGCATGATTTTCACAATTTTCTCTGCAATATTTATCAGAAACTAGTTATTTTGTCATGATTATGTGAAGTTTGTGAAAATGTTTTTGAATTTTATTGGTGCTATTTTATTGAATTTTATTTGAGCTTTAAAGGATAGGAGAAAATAATTTTTATTATGGTATAAATCCTAATTATGATTTTTTTTGTTTTGGAAAGTTATTAAAAATATTTTATGAGTGCTTGAAAAGTACTTAAAAGGTGCTTATTTTTCGTCGAAAAATCTGGTTACACACCCTGACTAACTCTCTTGACAGTTTCAAAATATTAGTTGCAGTTGAATTAATAAAATAAGACTAACAGGGTTTGCCAAAGTAGGCCCAGTCTGAAAAAACTGGTAGGCCCACTTGAGAAATGTGACTTTTTTCCAAGGTAGATTATTTCAAAATTTATTATGCTAGATCAAATGGTTTTACTTCAAAAGCAAAATATTTATAGTCCTTTGAATCAGACTTACAAATAATTGAAGATAAATTTGCTTGATACATAAATTGAAATGCACTCAATTTGTTTTTTGAGAGCATACTAATGTGCCTTTAATTGTAATTAAAAAGTAAAGTATCTGTTCGCAGGGCTGAAAAAAATTTTCAGAGCCTAATATTGCTCCAGAAGGCAATTTTTGTAATTTGAAATTTCACCCAAATTTATACAGCAACTAATAAATAAACAAATTGGTGTAAAAATTTACTTCTGTTATGTTTAATATACCATAAAATATACTTTTTTTTGTTTTTGTTCTAGACAGTTAGTTAATGTGAAATAAAATAAGAAATTTAAAAATATGTTAAAATAAACTTTAAAAATGTGTATTTTAATATTTAAATGATGACTTTTTCATCTTTCTTATGTCTTATTGTCCAAATAGTACATTTTTAATTTAGCAACAAGCTTTAACAATAGTCAAAAAGTCTAATTTTATTTGGGAAGAAAAAGAAAAGCATTTTTTAAGTAGATAAAGATAAATGCATATTTATCATCCATAAATGACAACCTTCCTTCCTTATGCAATGACTTTAGATGCTTTTATATAAGATGTTGATGAAATCCTAGTAAAATGATATTTTTCACCATATTTTAAAAGGTTTGAAGCTAAGTGTGACCTTGGTAATACAAGTCTCTACTTTATAGAAACACATAAAAAATAAATATTTTGGGATTCGGAAAATAAATAAATAAACTGGCGTGAATGGTGTAAAAAGATTTGAAATGTATTTTAATTTCTTCAAGAAATTAAAATTAATTTTTTATATCAATTCTGCTTAAAATTACTTTCATTTTCTCCTTTTGTTACAAACACAGAGGAAGTGAGAGAATGGAGTTGTGCTTAATTTTGTCTACATAAATCTGTTTATGTACTATTTTTTCTGTTTTTCGCCAAAGGTGATTGCAACGTTCGAATACACCATCTGGGGAGAGGACCGGCTCCATGCCTTTAGCCCTTCTCTCTCCTCCTCTTTTCACTTGTATAGGAATGAACTACGATATATTTCCCTTTCTTAATATTTTTCGTATTTAATTGTTAAAAATTACAAAATATTTTTTTAAATTTCCATGACGCTTTCTTTTAGAACTATGTTTAATGTAGTTTTCAGCTCTGTATAATTTCCCAACTTGAAAGATTTGAATCTATATGAAAATCTAGACAGAAACTAACGTACTTCCTTCTTCTATGACTCTCCACACGCAAATGGTGAAAGCACGCGAAGTGCTGCCATAGGTAAAGAGTTCTGCTCTACGCCACCTGTAGCTCATTTCGTTCGCCAATATATTTTCAAATATGGGCCTTTTTGAAAAAAAAAGGAAAAAGAACGGGATTTTAAAAGCCATGAAATCTGGCAATATTAGAAAAAATGAACCATTCTTGGCTTAGCATGCTCGTACACTGAACTGAATTCGTTTAAGAAATTTATTAATTAATAAAATTATTTAATTAATTTATTTCTTCTGTATTCACACATATAATTCGCAGCATTTTGAGAGAGATTCATGATACAACTTCCGTTGCCGGCGATTTTTAACTATTTAAGTTTAAAACTATTTAAGTTTAAAACTATTTATCTTATTTATGGAAAAAGAAATTTTCCTTGAGCAAGGTTTTTACTTATTTTGTTTTACTAGGCACTTAATAGGACTGCACAAAATACATAGAAGACAACAACATAACTATTGAAATCGTGGCTTAAGTACCTAATTTTATTCTTGATAGCTCCCTTCATGCGTTTGCCCTTTAACAAAAGGATTAGCTTCATCGAATTTTAAGCCAGGCCGGAAAAAACTGGTCGTTTTCTTTCTTTCTTTCTTTTTTTTTTTCAAATCATTTAGTAAAGATCAGTTAAAATAAAAAAAGCTGGCTTTTATTAGAACTAATATTTTTTAAAAAATTTAGTAATATATGTGCTATGTATATAATATGGAGTGGACTGTATTCTTTTGATTATACATTTATTAAACAAAACTTAATAAAACAAATTAACTATATACACAAAGAAAATTATTGCAGCTGCTGCAATAGCAGTAAACAAAGAAAACTAGCTCATAAGAAAGCTAGCAAGTGAACTTCCTTGTTCAAAAATTCTTGAGTAAAAGAAGCTTGATTCTCTGACAGCGATGCAGAGTGGAGTGCTGGGTGCGATAAGGGTAAAACGCGTAAGGGTATTTTTGATATCTAACAATATAAAAAGGATATAAAAGTGTGAATACTGCAATATGATTGTATGTTAAGGTCAATTTGGAACAGCAACTTTGCACTTTCGAAGCAACAGCTTTTACCTTGGAAGCTTTAATAGCATTAATTTTAAATTCCGCTGGTATCATAAATAAAAGAAAACCACAAAAATAACTTTAGCTCAAAAAATTATGTATAGAATGAAAATGATATATAACATATAATAATATAGAATATCATAATAAACATGGTGCTTAGCGTTTGTAAAAAGTGCTTAAAGGTGCCTACTTCATTAGGTGTTTTTAAAAAGTGCTTAATTTTCCCTTTTCGAAAATGAGAGTTTTTTCTTTATTATGTCGATTTTCGGCACGCTTATGCAAAAGCGTGCTTTTCATATTGTTCTATTCAACGTTTTTGCAATCCATTTCGGCCTACAGTCGGTCCATAGCGTATGAAAGCGCCTATCATTTTACATGTTTGATGAAATACTTGCGAGTTCGCTTGTGCGTCTACTGAGCTGTGTTCTTCGGTGAGATTCTAGCACTCTTAAGTACAACTCTGCTGCATTTTGCAAGATATTCTCAATTTCAGGCTTCATTTGCCACCCTCTGAAATCGAACCGAAAAATCTCTCGATCTATTTATTGTGACTGAAATAATCAAGAAAAGAGTTCTTTGTCAGAAACTAGTTTTGTGATCACGTAAAATCTTTGAAAATTATTTTGCATTTTGTTAATGTATATAGTGCTTAAAAATGCTTTTGAGTGCTTAAAAAGTACTTAAAAGGTGCTGTTGAAAGATTTGCCTACACACCCTGATATGGAATAACATAATAATATAGTAAAAAGTATTAACCAGGCAATTATGGTGGTAGAGAAATTAGCATATATGCTAAAATGTACAAAATGAATAAATCAGATGTGTCATCTGAAAAGTACCTTCAGTATGGAGTATGTCCCCCCAAAGATATACCACCCGACTACATAGACATTGCCTCATTGGTATGCATCTATTTGATAGATGAGGTTTTCTCCAAATCGAACAACGTCTATTATCGCTTTGGAGGCGACACTTGGACTCATCTGTGAAAAGAACAGCCGTTTAGTAGGCATGTTCACCTCAAACGTTCCTCTTAGCGTGACGAGACCCTAGCAGCAAAATAACTTGGGCCCCATTAGACCAACATTCACGAATCTTGGCTAAATAAGGGTTCAAAAGGCCGATATTTTCCCGGTATGTGCCCCATATAGAATTGTGCGATTCACCCGATATTTTATAATTATTATTCTGCCAATATAAGACCTATGTTGGCCCTATATAGACCGATATTGACACGGCATAGGGTCAATATTTAAAAGTTTCTAGATATCCCAATATTGGTCCATCGGAGCACTTTCACATAGGACCCATATTGAGCCCAACTGGGGCGGTATAAGTGTTGCTAAGGGAGTGACACGCTAATTATCTGTCGTCTACTTAACTAACCACGTATGTAAAGCTTTCTATGCAGAGTAGACGTTGACATCAATTTCATGGTGGCTGCACTAAAGGAGGATCTATTCTTTTGTGCACATAGCGATAAATATTGCTCGTCGTAGCATTTGGCCGTTTTTGGCTGAACCTTATTTATGCCGAACCTGTGGTTAGAAATTGTTGCCAAAGTCTATGAACCGTGTAGCGTATTCTACCACTACAAAATTACAATTCACTAGTATATAAGACATGTTAACTCGACTTTGGGGTACCTTTTCATAGATGAAGGTTGACATGGTCGAATTCAACTCGCCCCACTTTGGTGACCTTCGGACGTGATGTGAACACGCCGACCTTGGCAGTAACGCCCACTTCAAAATGAACACGCCTACTTCGATGGATGGTCTACTATGATCAGTTGACTTGCTACTTGTGACTGCGACATTATCCACCTCCTCGCGCTGTTGCTACGCAGTCTCGATTAAAACACAACGTCGGCCGGCATACACTCGACTGCTAAAGGCAACACAGGAGCGACTACGACAATGATCTTAATACAGCTCTCTAGACTAATGTTCAAAAACCCGGTGACCTTAATCCAGCTCTCCCGGTCAGTCACAAATACAACAACTAGTGGTATCCATGTATCGAATTCTATCACAGATATAATTCTGGTGGGGGAGTACTGTAGCGTATTCTACCACTACCAAATTACAATTCACTAGTATATAAGACATGTTAACTCGACTCTATGTTGGGGTACCTTTTCATAGATGAAGGTTGACATGGTCGAATTCAACTCGCCCCACAAACCGCATAAGGACTCACATTTAGCCATCTGGCTACTTCTGACTTTGTCCTGCCTCTAGTCTTCCAATAAATCATCATCGCAGTTCTTCGGACAAATGATGCCTGGAGGTTATTGCTGCGAATTGCCTATTTCAAATTTCAGAAACACAGCGAAATATGCAGGCTCGCGATTAAACAGACAGTCCCTGACCAAATTACTAGACGCACTAAAGATTCTGTAAAACCATCTCTCTCTCTCTAGATGATTTTATTTTTGGTTCGTTCACTTAAATCCAATAACTTTTAATAATGACAATGGATTTTGATGACATAAATATTTTAATTTAAAATCTGGATTATATAAACATGTTACACATCAACAAGTATAGAAATTACCTCAATAACTCCGGAGCTCTACTCTTTCATTACGCCCAGTCTATCTGATCGCTGCATTCCATCTCTTTTTACATTCACGCTAATACTAACTAGAATCCTTTTTCTCACCAGAAAACGTCCTTCCATTCCCCTTACTCCACCCCCACTGTAGGGGAACGACACTTCCCGTTTCCCCCACCCTCTGACTCTCAGGTCAGGGGTCAATCAAATGCTTGGGAGAGGAATCAGGATCCTGACAGATTCTATATAAAATCTTAATTATCAGGTAATACGATACAGCTTTATTGTTTTTACGCGACTGAAACCGGTTTGCACTTGTTTACGTTCGTGTATTATTTGGTTAACATCGTAATACGTTAAAAATAAATACAAATAGGAAGTATATTAAAACCTCCTGAATAAAAACCCATTACACGTATGTTTAAATATAAAAGTATTGCTTATAAACTCGTTCAAAACATGTCATTATTAAAAAACTACAGTGCGTCTAATAATTTGGTTGAATTATTATAATATACTAATATAATACTTGATATAATAAATATTCTATATTTATATAATATATTGTCTAATTTATTCAATCGTCGAATTTATATTATATATCGTGTTTATGCTTAAAGTAGTTTTCAAAATGAAATATAGATGGCAGCATAAAGTCACGTGATTAGTAAATGTTTAATTTTTGTTTTATGTATATGTAGTTTAGTTCTCTATTTGTTTTGTCTCAACAAAGTTGTGTCATTAAAACCGGCATGGTAATTTCAAAGTGATTATTTCCCCGAGAAGAAACCTCTTTTACATTTGTGGCGCCCAACGTGGGGCCTTGATGACTCATGTAAGTGACTTTTACTTTGATTTTGAATTAATATAGTGACATTGTTTGAAATTTGAACTAATATAGAACGTCACTTATTGTTTTTGAAACTTGAACTTGAATAGAATTTAATTTGAATAACCATGTCGGTCAGTGATAATGAGACAGTTGAAATTGATGAAAATTTAAAGAAAAAAACCATTCAAAAGAGAACGACATATCGATCATTAATGACTAAACTTCTCAATAAGATAGAAGCCTGTCTTAAGGACGAAAATTTAGATGATGAGAATAAAAATGAAGAATTAAAAACTTTATATGATCAATTAATTGAAAAAGAAAATGAGCTTGTAAAACAATATAGAGATAGAGGCATTCATTTCCGTTGACGAAATTGAAAGAGTGGAGGGGGTTTTATGTTTGTATTGCAAATGACTGCAGCAGACTGTATGATTGAAACAAAGATTTTATTTAATATACGAAACAGCAAGCGTCCTTGTCGGACTGGAGAGGAGCGGTTGACCCGCGTGATTCTCTGTGCCAAGAGAGAACGAGAGAATGGTTATTTTTAGTGGCGCGTGATGAACGCCACTTCCACCCACTCATGATCCTTTAGAAGATCATGCGTGGGTGTTAACTTTATGTCTTAAAATTGAACGTATCTTATTAAGCGTTAACATGCTCCCCCCCATTGAAATAATTTAAATTATTTCAATAGTAGACAACACAATATTCACAAACACATTACTATACAGAATACATATACATTGACAAAAAAGAGTAAATATAAACACAAATATTAATTATTCCCAATACAAGTTTTCATAGTTCAATAACGTTCCAGATTTCATAAAACTTTACTCAGTACATTTATGCAACTGGCAATAAACAAAGATGTCTAACACAACGCTTCAATGTATTGCCATTTGGCAATCTAACCTTTACTACTCTAATTTTGTTATCTGTACCTGGGTAAACTTCTACGATTCGATCAGTTAACCATTTATTAATTGGAAGATTGTCTTCCTTAATCAAAACTAATCTACCATTTTCAACATTATCTTTTTCAAATTGCCATTTACCTCTTAATTGTAAATTATTTAAATAATCTCGTGACCACAATTTCCATAATCTTTGAATACACTTAGTAGTTTTTTGCCACCTATTTAACCTGTTATCATTTATTTCACAAATATCTGGTTCAACGAGAGTATTTATTGGTCTACCAACCAAAAAATGTCCAGGAGTAAGAGTTTCAAAATCGTCAAAGTCTGACGATAGAGGTGTTAAAGGTCTAGAATTTAATATACCTTCAATTTGGCAAGTTATAGTTAAAAATTCTTCATACGTAAGAGTTTGATTTCCTACTATTCTTTTCAAATGGAATTTAAATGACTTGACTCCTGCTTCCCAGAGACCGCCAAAATTAGGAGCTCTTGGAGGTATAAATTTCCAATCAATACTCTCATTAGTGAGAAATTTTGCTAAGCTTTCATCTGGATATTTTACAAGATTGTTTAATCTTTTAATTTCGGCATTAGCTCCGATAAAATTTCGAGCATTATCTGTAAACAATTTCGAACATTTGCCCCTACGAGCAAAAAAACGCTTTAAAGTGGCGATAAATGCTTCTGTAGTCAAATCAGTAACAATATCCAGATGAATGGCTCTTGTAGTAAGACATATAAATATACATACATATATTTTGTTTAAAGAACCCTTTCTTTGGTGTTTATACTTAATAAAAAACGGTTCGCAATGATCAACACCTGTATAATTAAAAGGAAATGTTGGCGTAACTCTTTCATTGGGTAAGTTACCCATACTTTGTTCGATAAGTTTTGGATTATTTTTAAAACAAATTAAACATTTGTGAACTATTTTTCTACACAAGTTTCTGCCGTTAATCGGCCAGTATTTTTGCCGAATACAATACAAAAGTGATTGTGCGCCAAGATGGAAATACTTTTTATGATAATATTCAATAACAATATAAGTTAGTTTACTGTTCTTTGGTAATATAATTGGAAATTTCTTGTTTACAGTTAAATTTGCATTTTTTAGTCTTCCAGAAACTCGCAAGACTTCTTTGTCATCTAAAAATGGATTTAAATTTTTAAGTTTACCTGTTATAGGATCCCCCTTTTTAATCTTACTTATCTCCAAGGCGAATGATTCTTTCTGAACCATTTTGATTAACTCCGTTTCTGCCTTCTCTAAATCGATCTGAGAAATAGGTCCCTTTCTTTTTGAGTCGGGATTCCGACAGTTATGAAAAAACCTGAAAATATAACTTAAGACATAGATTATAGTAAAATAATTATTAGAGATATTAAATATTCTGGTTAAGAAATTAGAGTCATTTGCACTGGCTAAACAGTAGTTAGAGTCACTCTTATGTTCAATAGAGTTTTTTAGTTCATTAGCACAGTCTTCATATAAACTAAAGGAATGAGAGTCACTAAGCTCAGAATCAGAATGCAAAAAGGAAGGCCCATTCCACCATGAAGTATTGGTTTGTAAAGAGTCAACAGTAAGACCCCTTGTCAAAGCATCAGCTGGGTTTTCCTTTCCATTGCAGTGGTACCACGAGCTTATATCCGTCAAGCTCTGAATTTCTTTGACCCGATTAGCAACAAATGGTTTCCACTTTTGACTGGAACCTTTAATCCAACATAACGTTATCTTTGAGTCTGTCCATAGAATTACGTTGGTAGATTTCTTTCGCTCTATTATGTTTTTTATTTTATTTGTTAGGCGAGCTAACAACAAAGCACCAAGAAGTTCCATTCTAGGTAAAGTTATTTTCTTGAGCGGTGCGACACGACTTTTGGAAGTAACCAGGTTCACTTCGATTTTGTCTTTCTTGAAGAGTCTAACGTAAATACAAGCACCATAAGCCTTTTTGCTTGCATCCGAGAACCCATGAATTTCTGTTGCGGAATCAGCAGTGTCTTCTAATGAATTGAGGATGTATCGTGGTATTTTCAAACTTTGTAAGTTCGGAATTTCAGAACACCATTGTAGCCACGGTTCTTTTATGTCAGGAGGAAGCTCTTCATCCCAGGAGATACCTCGTATCCATAGTTCTTGAAATAGGCACTTGATTCGTAAAGTATAAGGCGTTAAGAGTCCTAACGGATCAAATATTTTCCCTGCTACCTTCAGGAGAAAGCGTTTTGTGTTCTGAGTATTGGTTAAGAGTTCCATAACATTGTTTACATCGATCGCGAAACAATCAGTTTCAGTGTTCCAGCTTAATCCTAAAACCTTTAATGTACGAGTTCCTAATGCAACATTGGAGTTACACGGATGTGTATCAAATCCAGACTCCTCCCATCTCTGTATTAAATTTGGATCATTGGAAACCCATTTCCTTAGAGTCATTCCTGCATCTTTCATAATACTGTAAGCTTTACTAGTATTTTCAAACGCTTCTGAAATATTGTCCGATCCCCCAATAAGGTCATCCACGTAGAAACAATCATTCAAAATTTGATATACTTTAGGGTAATCTTCGCGATATTTCTTTATGTGATGTTTAATTGTTGCGGCTAACAAAAATGGGCTACAATTTACTCCGAAAAGTACGCGAGTTAATCGGTATAACCTAATAACTAAATTTTCTTCGTTAGTTGACAAGTTATCTCCCCATAAAAACCTTACTGCATCCCTGTCCGTTTCTGACAATGATATTTGTAAAAACGCTTGAGCTATGTCCGATATATAAGCGATTCTATTTAAGCGAAAGTTTACCAATAAATCTACGAGATTAGGATTTAAATTGGGACCTGGCCATAAACATTCATTAAGTGAAAGCTGGCCATTTTCATGAGCACTAGCATCAAACACAATGCGTAATTTTGTCGTTATGCTTTCTTTTTTTAATACAGGCTGATGCGGAAGATAGAATAAATGTTTATTGTTTGGAACTATTTGTGTCACCGGTTCTACGATACCCTTCTCTAACTGTTCATTTAATACTCCCTTATACTGTTGATATAGACTATCATTGTTATTAAATCTTTTGACAAGACTTTTAAATCTCCGTTCGGCCAAATTGTAGTTGTCATGTAACTCAGGTGTATCGCATTTCCAGGGCAAAGATACTTCATAACGATCCTTTTTAAACGTAATAGTTTCATTAAAAGTTTGTAACGCTAAATCCTCTTCAGGAGTCTTTAAATCATCTTTTATTCCGATACTTTCAAGATCCCAGAATCTCTCTAAATTGTTTTTTAGTGATTCCTGATTTTTTACTAAGCAACAAGCTAAAATATTTGCAGAATTGTTTCCATTCATAACCCCAGTAGTTATCCATCCCAATTTACTTTCCACCAAAATAATATCAGTACCCCTTATTTTGATTTGATTTGAGCCTAAAAGTTCATAGAATAATTCTGCCCCAATTAATAAATCGATTTTACCTGGTTTATTAAAATTAGGATCAGAATACGCTAAATGAGAGGGAAAATTTATCTTAGATATATCATAATATTTAGAGGGTGTTAAGTCCGTGATTTTTGGTATAATTAAGAGATCAATATTTCGCTGAAAGTCTTGTTTCTGATTAGAAATACAAGTGGATACCTTTCTTTTAACTGTCACATTTGATCCATTAATACCAGAGATGGAAGAATTTATTTCTTCTTTTTTAATCCTAATAGATCTGCTCATTCTGTGGTAATAAAACTAGATTGACTCGCATTATCTAATAACGCTCTTAAAGAGTGAAAATTATTTCTACAATCCTTCACATTAATAACAGCTGTACTCAGCAAGATGAATTTCCCATTAGTTATGGTAAGACAGTTATTATTTCCCTTTGAGAAGGAAGGATTTTGAGAATTTTCTAAGCAATGCACTTCAAAAGAGTTATGACTTACAGATGGGAGATTCGATTGCGTCACACCCACGGTTTTGACTGCAGTGTTACGAGGGCTGCTGTTTAATGTCGATTGATATTCGTGTAATAAAGTGTGATGATGAAATCTTTTTTTACACACAAAACAAGCACTTTTCGAATTGCATTGATTGAAAGGATGGGAATCGCTTAAACAATTGTAGCAGAGCTTATTTTTCTTCACTAAATTTATTCGTTCTGATAATTTCATCTTTTTAAATTCATCACAATGATATAATGCACGTGATGGAGATTTACAAGCGAAACATAATTTTTGAAATTTGTTCGATTTAACTAAAAAAGACTTTGATCGATCAGAATTAAATTTAGATGGGATGTTAGAATTAATACTATTTAGTATTTGATATCTTCTTTCTAAAAATTCCAAAAATGTGTCAAAATCAGGCACTTCATTATCTTCTAGAGTCAATTCAAATTGTTTACGAGTTTCGCGGTCTAATTTATCCAGAATGATATTTAATAAAAAAACATTAGAAAGTTTGTCTCTAGTGAAATCTAGTATTTTTAATGATCTAAGATTTTTCTTGATATTGTCCAAAATGTTACGAAGTTCTCTAGCAGATTCTTGTTTAATAGGTTGCATTTTAAGTATGTTTTTGATGTGACAGTCAACAATGAGTCTTTTATTCTCATATCGCTGCTGTAATGCCTTGAATAATGATTCAAAATTATCGTCTGACGTTTCTACTACCTTCGCTTCACCCCTTAAGGATCCACGTAGGTAAAAAAGTTTTTCGTTTTCTGAAAGTTCTGGATTTTCATTGATTAGACTAGAGAATTGGCATTTAAATAAATTCCACTCTTCTATTTTACCGTTAAAAATTGGAAGAGGAATTTTTGGTAACTTTATAGATGCTCTTTTGGTTTGGTCATTTAATATAGGGTGATTTTCATGCATTGAACTATCTATATGGTTTGTAGCAGATACAGTTTTAAAAATTTTGAGTTTTTTAATAGAGGTTTTTAGGCTTACCTCTTGTTTTTGAATCTCCTCATCAATTTGAGACAGCAGTAACTCCTTTTCTTCTAGTTCATCATCATTGAGCATTTTGTAATACTCATTTTTTAGAGCATCGAACTTCTCGAATATAGTAGTCACAGTATCCAGGTGGGCTTCGAGTTCGAAAATGTCTATTTCAGTTTGTTGCATTGCTTCTGAAACAGCATTCGATAGTTTTGTCAGTTGTCCTTTTAAATTGCCACGTTTACGATTTAACGAGGCTATGTCTCTACTTCTTTGAGACAATGATTCGGTGTCGTCATTGTTTGACTTCACAGTAGCCATTGTTTGACTTGTAGTAATCCAAATGAGCTGATTTACCTCCGGGTCGCTAGGACCAAAAACATGGAGGGGGTTTTATGTTTGTATTGCAAATGACTGCAGCAGACTGTATGATTGAAACAAAGATTTTATTTAATATACGAAACAGCAAGCGTCCTTGTCGGACTGGAGAGGAGCGGTTGACCCGCGTGATTCTCTGTGCCAAGAGAGAACGAGAGAATGGTTATTTTTAGTGGCGCGTGATGAACGCCACTTCCACCCACTCATGATCCTTTAGAAGATCATGCGTGGGTGTTAACTTTATGTCTTAAAATTGAACGTATCTTATTAAGCGTTAACAAAGAGAAATAATTTCGGTTGATGAATATTCGGAGAAAATTTTAAAATGGAAAGGTAAAATTAAAAGAAAACTTGATAAGATTAATGAAGAATGTCAGTCGGTTTCTAGTAATGACGATTTAGTGCAAAGTTCATTGAATAGAGTTCCTATGATAGAGCACAAAAAATTGATTTCTTTGCCGAAATTAACTTTGCCTAAATATTTTGGAGACCCCTGTTTATGGCTTGAATTTTGGTCACAGTTCGAAGATGCAGTACATAAAAATACCGAATTGTCAAATGTAGAAAAATTCCATTACTTAAAAAATTCGTTGGGTGGTTTGGCATTAAATTCTATCAAAGGTTTTTGTTTGACAGAGTCAAATTACGAGAAATGCATAAAATTAATATCTGATAGATTTGGACGAGAGGATCTGGTAATTAATGGTCACATGACTAAACTCCTTAATTTAGAACCCGTGAAAAACTCTTCTAATTTGAGAGCATTTCGAAATTTGTACGATCAGCTTGAAATTAATATTCGTTCCCTAGAAAGTTTGAAGGTCGCATCGGGCTCGTATGGCGGCCAGCTTTTGTGTCCTATTATTCTAAAACTATTACCTCCTGATGTCAGTTTGGGTTATAACAAAATTAAAGAATCGAAAGGTCAGTTTAATGTAAATGAATTAATGAAATTTATTAAAATCGAATTAGAATCGAGGGAATCTTCATTACAGTTAACCCAACCGAAAATAGATTTTCCCCCACATTATCATTGCTCGTCAAACGAATCATACGCGAAAAGAATTCATCCGCACACTTCCGCTTTAACAACCATCATAAAAGATAAAAAATGCATATTTTGTTTAAAAGCGCACGAATCTTTAAATTGTCGCTTATTATCGCTTTTTGAGAAAAGGTCTAAATTAAAAAGAGAAGGTCGCTGCTTTAAATGCTTATGTAAAGGTCATTTGAGTGTAGAATGCCAGGAAAATATTCGATGTAAGAAATGTATGAGTCAAAATCATAACGAGCTATTTTGTTTTGGGAAAGAGAAAGCAATAATAGCAAATCACTCAGAAACGCGAAATGAAGAGTTAGCAGCCACGCCTCAAAATCCTGAATCTATCATTTCTAGTATTGCACATAAGGCGAATAGTCAAAACAAGAGTATAATTTTGCCGACGTGTTCTGTAACTGCGCGCAATCCAAATAAAAAATGTAATTCTAAAAATATTTTAATGCTTTATGATTCAGCTAGTAGCTGTAGTTTCATTACGAAGGAATTAGCAGATAGTCTTAATTTATTGATTTCTCGAACTGAGCGGTTAGAAGTATATACATTTGGAAATAACCCAATTCAAAAGGTTTTCGGGGTCACGACAGTTAACCTATCTCATATAAGTAATCCAAGCAGATGCGCGAAAGTTGAATTATTTATTACTGATTCTATTTCTCATTGCCACGTGCAGGCTCCAAATGATATGATTAAAAGAATGTTAAAGGAATTAAATTTATCATCTAAAGAATTGTTTTCTTTTGAGGGAAAAGAGAAAATTCACATTTTATTGGGATGCGATTTAATGTGGAAATTTTATACCGGAAATAAATTAGAATTTTCTGAAGGGCTTTATTGTATCGAAACTTTATTCGGTTATTGTATTAGTGGAGTTTCGAAATCTATGAACTTAAGAACTCAATCAGTAAATGTATGTATTTCGGAAAGGAAAAACATAACGAACTCAGATAGTGATTTAAATGCAAATTTAAGGAAACTTTGGGAAATAGATAATTTGTTTATTGGGAAGGATGATAATAGCATTTGAACTAATGATATGGAAATTTTGCGAAAATTTGAAAGTGAAATAAAATTTGAAAATGGGAAATATGAGGTTAGGTTGCCTTTTAAGGAAAACAGGAATCTTTCTGATAATTTTTCTAATGCTAAGAGGAGGCTCTGGAGTTTGACAACCCGCTTTGAGAAAGATCAGGCTCTTTTTCAGGATTATACTAAAGTGTTTGGAGAACAGTTAAAATTGGGTGTAATTGAACCTATTACTATTGAGAAAGGGGTTTCGTCAGACCATATGTATTACATGCCTCATCATCCAGTTATCAGAAGGGATAAAGAAGAATCGCGTACTAAACTACGTATTGTATTCGATGCATCTTCTAAAGATAAAAATTGTTATTCATTGAATGATAATCTAGAGGCAGGTCCAAATCTTAACCCAAATTTGTTAAATCTTCTTTTGCGGTTTCGACAGAATTTTATTGGAATTATAGCAGATATCGAAAAGGCGTTTTTGCGCATTTCTTTAAATAAAAATGATAGAGATTGTCAGCGCTTTCTTTGGTTTGATCAGATGCCGCCAAATGAGATTAAGACTTTTCGGAACACTACAGTTGCGTTCGGGGTTAAGTCTTCGCCATTTTTGTTAGCAGCTACAGTTAAACACCATATTGAAAAATTTAAAGGGTCACACGAGTTAGCATACGCGGCGTTAAACGATTGCCTCTATGTCGATGATTTAATTACAAGTGTGAATAATTTAGAAGACGCTATTGAACTGTGTAGCGATACAAAGAACATTCTTATGTCTGCCAACATGAACTTACGTGCCTTTAAAACTAACTGCATTCAGCTGTCTGAATATTGGCAAGAAACGAAATTCGAAGAACCTTCCAAGAATAGTTTGATTCCTATTAAGGTACTAGGTGTCATATGGGACACCGTGAAAGATGAACTGAAATTAGATTTATCTTCCATAAACTATTCTCTCTCAAGTCATATTTGCACGAAACGTGCGATTTTGCAACTATCATGCATGATTTTTGACC
Source organism: Parasteatoda lunata (assembly GCA_949128135.1). NCBI lineage: Eukaryota > Metazoa > Arthropoda > Arachnida > Araneae > Theridiidae > Parasteatoda > Parasteatoda lunata. The sequence continues at coordinate 101,966,730 of OX421980.1, forward strand.
CTATTGGGTTTATAGCTGCATTCACGATTCGAGCAAAGATATTGTTGCAACTTACTTGGCAAAGAGGACTTGGATGGGATGATGAGTTACCTAATGATTTGAGAAAAAAATGGAACAAATGGACATTTGAAGTTCCGAAACTGAAGGACATTATTATACCTCGTTGGTACTTTTCTAGGTCTAGTCGAGAAAACGTCGAATTTCAGATACATATTTTCTGCGATGCCAGTGAATTAGCTTTTGGTACTATAGCTTACCTCAGATACATCAATGAGTCAGGACAGTATGAAGTTAGTTTTGTCCTTGCAAAGGCTAGAGTTGCACCTGTTAAGAAAATTACCTTACCAAGACTAGAGCTTTTATCCGCTGTCCTTGGTGCAAGAGTGCTAGACGCCCTGAGAAGTGTTTTCCATATAACGAACAATTATTATTTATGGAGTGATTCCATGGTGACTTTACATTGGATCAAAGGATGTGCGAACAATTGGAAACCCTTTGTAGGGAACAGAGTAATGGAAGTTCAAACGAAAACTGAACCAGAAAATTGGAGACATTGCTGTGGTATCGATAATCCTGCTGATTTGCTGACACGTGGGTGCAATGCAAGCGAATTGAAAGAGGGTGTTAAATGGTGGCATGGGCCATCATGGTTGAGACGTGAAGAGTCAGAATGGAATAATGGTAAAGGTTTCAGCTCTTCGAATAGCGAAAACTTGGACGATGAAATTCTTATTGAAAAACGAATCAAGCCCATTAAGATAAATATGAATGTTTGCAAGGAAGAAAGCCAGCCTGATATTATGAACGTCATAAATAAAATTTCGTCGTGGACTAAATTGCAAAGAGTAATTGCCTGGTGTCGAAGATTTATTCTAAATTGCAAGTTTCCAGCTGCAAAGGTTAGTGGTTGTTTAACAACTGCAGAGATTCAAAATGCTAGAAATTCTCTGGTGAAGATAGTTCAAGAATATGCCTTTGGTACTGAAATGGAATATCTGCAGAAAGAGAAGACACTCCCAAAAAATAGCAATCTGTTGCCTTTGGCACCCTTTCTTGACTCATCGGGACTGCTCCGAGTTGGTGGAAGGTTGAAGAATTCCAATCTTTCTGTTAGTCGAAAACATCCACTACTTCTCCCAAAGGGTCATCATTTATCAACGATAATTGTGAGATATTTTCATGAAAGCCATCTTCATGGCACTATTCAAATGACATTATCAGCATTAACGCAAGAATATTGGATAATCGGTGTCAAGAATCTTGCCAGAAGGACTATCTCCAGTTGTGTGAAATGTCATCGTCAAAATGCTAGAGTTTTGACTCAATTTATGTCTGATTTACATTCAGTACGAGTCGCACCTTCCCGAGTTTTTTCCATTGTTGGAACTGATTATGCCGGACCTTTCCAAGTGAAGTCCAAAAAGGGAAGAGGTGTAAAGACTATGAAATGCTATGTTTGTTTATTTGTGTGTTTATCCACAAAAGCCGTTCACTTAGAACTCGTAAGTGATCTGACTTCTGATGCCTTCCTAGCTTCTTTAAGAAGCTAGGAAGGCACATCTCGACGTGGAAAACCTGATCAGATACACAGTGACTGTGGGACAAATTATGTTGGTGCATATAGAGATTTGAAACGCCTGATTGCATCGCTCTCTTCAGATGAAAGTTTCCAAGGTTATCTTGCAAAGGATAACATCATTTGGAAATTCAATCCTCCTGCGGCACCTCATCATGGAGGATTGTGGGAATCCACTGTTAAATCTATGAAGTCACACCTTAAAAAAACTGTCGGTGAACAGATCCTCACCTACGAAGAATTCCTAACCCTGATTGCAGAAGTAGAAGCTTGCCTTAATTCTCGGCCTCTTACCCCTCTGTCGGATGATCCTGCTGATTATGAGGCATTGACACCTGGTCATTTCCTCATTGGTGCTTCATTGACATCAGTACCTAATTCTGATCTGTCGAAGGAAGTGATTACACCTTTGCAACGATGGAAGTTAATGCAAAGAATGATCCAACAATTCTGGAAACGGTGGTCAACTGACTATCTTTCCACTCTTCAAAGGCGACCCAAATGGCTCCAAGTAAAGAAAAATCTTGCTGTAAATGAACTGGTACTAATCAAGGAAGATGATTTACCACCATTGAAGTGGAGGTTAGGACGTGTGCTAGAGACTTTTCCTGGAGCAGATGGTAAAATCAGAGTGGTAAGGTTAAAAACTGCAAATGGTGAGTTAAAACGTCCAATTGTTAAACTTAGCCCACTACCTATAGACTACAAACTTTGAACTCATACGAACTTTGAACTCTTAATTTCAATCTTATGTCAAATTTAATATTCATTTTATATCAAAAATTTAATGATAATTGATATTTGTCTTGGAGTGCATTTCATTTGGTTAATTTTGTTTATTGTTTGTTTACGATTCACATATATTTCATTTAAGGTTGTTTAATTGGTGTTAAGATTTTTAAACTTAAAATTCTCTGTAATTGATTTATTGCTGCCTTTGAAGTTAAATTTTGAATGAATGTAATAACATTGTATGAACCCCCTAAGGGTTCATGGCGGGGGAGGATGTTTATGCTTAAAGTAGTTTTCAAAATGAAATATAGATGGCAGCATAAAGTCACGTGATTAGTAAATGTTTAATTTTTGTTTTATGTATATGTAGTTTAGTTCTCTATTTGTTTTGTCTCAATAAAGTTGTGTTATTAAAACCGGCATGGTAATTTCAAAGTGATTATTTCCCCGAGAAGAAACCTTTTTACATATCGTCTAATTTAACCAATTAATACACGAACGTAAACAAGTGCAAACCGGTTTCAGTCTCGTAAAAACAATAAAGCTGTATAGTATCACCTGATAATTAAGATTTTACTTAGGATCTTATAATGCGTCTAATAATTTGGCCAGGGACTGTGCAATTTTATGCTTATTCTGATGACGTTATTTCATTGCAACGCCACAGATTTACATTTCACTTAGCAACTCTTATTTGAAACATATTTAAATTTCATTGGGCTTATTTTTGGGAGAGTTATCGCTATTTTTGTAATTTTTCCTTAATTTATGATAACCAGTGTACTTAGAACTCAACTTATTTATTTACTGTGGCATAAGTGAGGACAAAATAATGGACATTTCTCAATAAATACTAAAATAATCTTTTTATAACTTGAGTAGTGTTTACATCATGCGTTTTCTCATACATATCAATGAAGTTTAAAGCTTTTAGAGGTTTGCGACAATAAATTACGAACGGAATATAGTGTTTTTGAATATCCTTTGCCTAAAAATGTCGTAAACAGTTTGTAACTTCTAACAATTATTTTGGTTGTTATATGCAATAAAATTTCGTAAGGTTTTAATATTTATAGAGATATGGACATTTTTTTATTAAAAAAAAAACAACTTTTTTTTTTGGTATAACTTTAAAAATATTCAATTAAAATTAAACGAAATTTTTAGAGCACTTTTTAAATTCATTACAAAAATTTTTGCTTTACAATTTGAAACATTTCGTTTAAAACTGTGCAATGTATAAGTAATTAAAGTAGTTTTTTTTATACTACGCATGCGTGGGAAAAATTCAAAAGTCCGATTTACATATTTTAGAAATTTAAAAAGTTTTAAGCAATTTTCTAAGTAGTTTTCGTACTTTCAAAAAAAAAAAAAAAAACAACCTCCAAATGTTAAGGGGTTTTCCACAAGTTTCATTTTGTACTATTAAACAAGATTTATTAAAAATAACACTAGCATTCCTGGGGATCATCCATCATAAAAATATCTTTTCGCATATTTTCTTTCCTTATACTATCACAGTTTGGTGGTGTAAGAACGTTTATTGTAAGGAACTCAACTCAAAAAGACAAAATGATTCTACAAATGTTATTTTGTATCATAAGACAAAATTAAATAACAAAATGATAATACCTTACAATAAACGTTCATACGCCGAAATATGATTGTATAAGAAACGAAAACATGCGAAAGAAAAGATATTTTATGGGGGATGGTCTCCAGGAATGCCGGTGTCATTTTTAATAAATCTTGTTTAATAGTAGGAAATAAAATTTGTGGAAAACCCCTTATCATTTTGATCTTTCTTTAATAAAGTACGAAAACTACTTAAAAAATTGCTTGAAACTTTTTCAATTTTCAAGATATTTATAGGGTAAACCAACCAGTGAAGGAACACTTAATAAATATTTTTTTAAATTCAGATTTTAAACGTTTTTACTTAGATTGGTTAGTAACAGTAGCTTACTACCTAACAATAGGAAGTCATCTAACACTGCATTTGATTGCCTGGTCATATACTCTTCTCTGAAATTTTTTTTGAATTTGTTAGTATTTGTTCGGCACCTTGTTTCTATGACAAAATTATAAGGTCATTGTTTGTATTTATCCATTTAAAGTGCAATTAATTGCATATAATAGTTCAATTTTTCTTACTGTGAAAAAAAGAATTCAAAATAGGGTTATTGAAGTTACGTTTTATTTATTTTAAGCATCATAGCATAAGCAAGTACTGAGATTAGGAGGTGTTTATTAACTGGATTACCAAACGATGAAAAACCAATGCATGAACAAGTGTTCCTTTACTGGGATTTTTCCAAGTTAATGAAAATAAAAGAAAAAATTTAATTTTCTTGTACCTTTAGTCATATTATACATTAAAATTATATTAAAAATTCAAAAAACAACTTCTAACCAGTGAAGGTACAGGCATGTTCCTTTACTGAGAATAGATTTCCCAATAAATGAACAGTAGGTATGAAATATGATTTTACATAGCTCTAAGCTAATTAGTAGTTCTGCGATAAAGAGGACACCCAAAATTCTGTTAAATGTTGTATGAATAATTCCTAAAATAATTTCATTTCAAAATGCTAATTTAATTGCTAAATTTATGGAAAAAATTATAATCATAATTTATTTATAATTTATCTTTATAAATGGATTGGTTAGTTCCATCACCATCTTAATAAACTATGTTTACTAATCGAAAACTAAATAAATATAATAATAAAAACTTGAATAGAACATTTCTTTGCTGGCTTTTGTGCCAATAATTAGCTAAATTATTATCCAAATGCGGTCTTTAACGTCATGACGGAAACGGGTAGGAAACATCCATTTAAAGACAGCCATCCAGGTGAAAAATATTTGAAGCTTTTTTTTTAAGTCGACATCCATTGATTACTCAGTGCAATGCGAAGATAATTTCAAAAGGCATAACTCCTTTCTTAAACTGGAACGAAACAGGAAATGAATACTGTTCTTAAACGGGAAAAATCTTTTGCCCCCAAAATTATAAGGATTTATATTCTATAGTTTCTAGGAATGAAAAAGAAAGAACAACAGTCTTGGCCAACATTTCAGCTAGTGGAAAGAAAACAAGTACCTCCAAAGGTAGTTTTTCCTTACTGAAGAATACCTCGAGGTATTACAGAATCAATTCCTGCTATATATTTCATTGGAAAAAGTGATTCATGAAGTGAATCGATGACCACAGCAACATTATACGAATATATTGCAAATGCTTCTTTCTACCCATGGCTAATTGAAAATTCCATCAAATTCCTTATTTTGCTTCTTCTGGATGGGCATAAATCTCATATCAATTTGAAACTGAGCGAGTTTTGTTTATCAAAACAAATTCTCTGGCTTAGCTTTCTACCTAATTCTACTAGTGTGTTTCGGTCTTGTGATGTAGATGTATTTCGAGCTTTGAAAACTTAAATGAAACCTCCGCTAGATCTTGGAAAAAAAAAAAGAAAAAAAAGTCGTAAAACAATATGTAGAGGTAATTTTGCACCCATTTTTAATAGGCTTTTGAGACATCAACTGATGAAGTTCAAATGTTTTTATAAAATGTGGTATTTTTCCATTCGATGTTGAAAACGTTGACTTTAAAACAAATGCTTGCAAGAAAGACTCAACGAGTTAATAAGCAAGAAAGCTTATCAACAAAACACATATTTCGATAAACGAGAACTTCGATGCACTATTTCTTCCGAAGCTTGAGAATGAAATCTCACAAGATATGCTGCAAATTTTTAAAGGAACATTGACAGAAGAGTCTAATCTCCTAAATATCCAATAGCCTGTGCTTTTCTAAATATAGAAGAATTTGTTGCAATAAAAACATTTGGTTAAGTCAGACTTTGGCACTGAAGCTGAAACAACTAACATTGATAATGAATGTATCTTGAAAACTGATTTTGAGATAAGTCCTCTTGAGGCATTGTTAGTTGCAAAAACAATTCTTTCCATTAGTAATCAAAGTCAGAAAATGGTAAGTACTGCTGAAGACCCACTAGATATAAGTGAATGAGAGATGGATTTTCCTCAAAGTTCAAAACACCTTTTTCCCATCAATTATCCAGTGAGAAATTCTAGAAATAGTGCTGAAAAATCAGAAGAAATTTCGAACATACATTTACATTGGCCAATTATAGGAATAAAAGAGGAAGATCAAATAAAAATAAAAATAAATAACTTCAGAAAAAGGACGAAAATTTAAAGAGACTGAAAGAGCTGAAAGAAAAGTTAAAGCAAGAAAGTATGATAAAGAGAAAAAAAATACTTAAAAAGCTAAAAAAAAAAAAGCTAAAAAAAACATGGGGGGAAAGATTAAACAAAACGCGATAAAATAATAGTAATGAAATATCAATGGATTACACAATGATAAACATTCATTATTAAAAATATTTTTTTATTCTGTATTCAACCCCATTTTACTTTCCATTTCATGACTGAAAAAAAAGCAAAATTTTCCACATTAACTGTGGTTAGATGTTTTAATTTCGAGAAAAAATCCTTGTTTTTAGACATTTGTATGGCCTATGAATTCCTAAAGAGCATCAAAAATTCTCAAAATTAAGTGTTCATTCACTGGAAAATTTAGTGTTCATTCACTGGTAAGAACTGTTCCTTCACTTGGTCATCTTACTACTTATTATTTGAACCACCAAAAGTTTTAAACAATATGTAAGTTCTCTAAATTTTTTTTAAAACATAATTCGGCATTTAATAACAAATATGATGGTACTGCCATTTAGCTAAAATTACAAATTTTGAAATTTTTATGATTTTTTTAAAGGCAAGCTAAGCTTAAGTGTTCCTTCACTGGTTAGTTTACCCTATCAGACTTTTTTCATTAACTGTCAAACACGATTCACTACAAAATTAGGAAAAAAAAAAAAAAAATTGAATTTTTCCTCCGCATGCGCAATGTAAAAGAACTATATAACTTTGTTTATTAGTTGCCAAATACGATTCATTACAAAATTAAGATAAAACAAATTTAAATTTTACTGGTGCATGCAAGTATTAAAGAACTACTTTAAACACTCATGTCTTGCGCAATTATGAACAAATTTTTCTCAGATTTTAAAGCAATAATTTTGAATTTAATTTTAAATTGTTTCAAAATTTTGTTTAATTCTGTTGAATATTAATTAAAGTTATCGCAAAAAAAAGAAAAACTTAAGACAAACAAGAGAAGCGAAAAAATTTTTATTTCTTCATATTTATTATTAGGCTAGGTTTACGAAATTCTGTGCAATTAACCAAAATAATTGTTATAAAATCATTGCTACATTATTTGGCATACGATGTTCAAAATCACTTTTCCTTTCATAATTTGCTGTCGGTCACCCAAACTTCTAATAACTCAAAGCTTCATTGATAAGTATGAGAAATCGCACAAATTTATAAAATGATTCTTCAAGTATTTTTTGAGAAACGTCAAAAAATTTGTTAATATCGAAGTATTTTCTTTATTTTGTCCAACCCCTGCTTATGAATGATACTAAATTAACTATTATTACTAATTATCCAACTTACGTTTAATTTTTTACTAAAATACAATAATTATTACAAGTAAATCATGTACAGTTTTATAAAAAATGTCTTTTAAGACTTACTAAATTTTTAAAAAAATTTATCCACTGCAGATTCTGAATCAAATTAAAGCACTGTTAGAATGAATTAAAACGTGATTGAAATAGGTTTAGAATAATTTCAGACAAAAATTGTCTGGTTTTGAAGCAAATATGGATTACGTCATTAAAAGCACTTTATCCATTAATGGAATAAATGCCTTCAAAGAAAGTAAAATTAATTTAAATATATGTCTGTAATTTTGAATAATAAAATAGTAAATAAAAGGCCAGTATAGACCAGCTTTTTAAATAAGAGCCAGTCTTAATAATAAAAACAAGCAGGCCTGGCTTTTTTCAAAAAAGGGAAGGTTTTTTGTGCTACCCGGAAATTTCGGGCTTCCGCAGGATTTCAGTATAAATTTTGGAAATTATTGTCTTGCTTGAAATTGTTTCACTTTTTCTACATTTATTCAGTTAAATAAATAGAGAACAAAAAATATGAAATTGGTCGAATTAATAGCTTTTAAATTCTAAGATATGAATCAAGGAGAAACTAAAAATTTACAACACAATGCAAGATATATGTGAAAGGTGTCTAATGCTTTTATCTTTTCATTATTTTAATAAGGGTTTATGTTTAAAATGTTTTTCTTTAAAGAGGAACTTAGTTCTTAATAATTTTTCTTTGTTCGTAATAATAAGTTGTTCTTCATAATTATTTAAGTAATAATCGTTGACATATAAATCGTTGACACTTCGTTGCTAATATAAATCGTTGACACCATGCTGATAATAGTATTAACTTAATATTAAGTTTCCTGTTGACAACGAAAGATGTCGCTGATGTAGAATAAAAATTTTCTTGTCGGCTTTTCTTTTCCTTTCTGCTTTCAACAATGCCGTTTACTTTCACCACATTCAGGTAATTTTTTATTATTTTTCTCTATAAAATCATCGTACTTTTATAAATATGAACAATTTATGTGGACATTTTCTCTTTTATTGAAAAAAATAAAGTTAACAGCAGCTAATTCTATAGCAGCTCATTCTTAGATGCACTTATACGATACACTTATCTATTTAAGTAAAATTACGATTATAATAAAGTTTTTAGCCGACATCAAACTATCTTAAACAATAAATTTATGGGCAAAACAATCGATGTTGCACACTTTACAGTTTTTCGCTTTCCTTAATTGCACGTGTAGAAAATGACATTTTGTTAACAGAAGTATTTCATAAAAACATAAGAAAATAGTTAAATTCTTGAAAAATTATATAAAGGATGCATAAATAAATTTAAAGTATTAACTTTGAAAAAAAAAATTTTTTTGTTAAAAAAAATTGTGTGGTTCCGTACGTTACTTCTTTTGAATGTACATGAAAAAATGAAATCGCTAAAAATCTTTCACACAGTAAAATATAAGTTATCTATTACTGTCTTTGTTGTTTTGGATGTACTGTTTAAATTTTATAGTATTATTTTTATTTGTAAATTTCTATTTATTTATTTTTCGGCCCTTTTGGTTGAAAAAAAAAATATTTAAGGTATTTTCAGATAACTTATGCAATGATTTATGTTAATTTTTATCTCTAGACAGAATTATAAATTTATTCTAGACTTTTGAATTTTAAAATTTAAAACTGCCTGTTTATATATTGATAAAACTGGTTTTCGAGTATCTATCGGGATCTCCGTCGGCCGAAATTTTTTTTTTCCTTATAAATAAAACAAAGAAAATAGTACTTTTTGTTATGTCATTCCTCTTCAGTTTCTTGGGATTATTCATTTAAAATGAACTTATTGGCTAAGAAGACCGTTCATTTTAAAAGCTTAGGTAGGGATGTTTTTAATAATTCGAAAATGGTTTTGAAACTTTAATGAACATACTATTAATTTTCACATTCTATTTTTTTTATTACGATATTTAATGGGTAAAAATAGGCAATTCCTACAAAAACTTCGATTTTTATTTTTTATTTTCAACATTTGAACTTATGTTCTTTAGCTTTCTAAATCTCTTTAAATTGAGAATGACTATTATGATTTAAAATTCTTTTTGTTTTATAAAATAAATTGTTTTATCAGTTTTTCGCAATTACATGCTTTAAATGCATTTTCAGAAGGGCGCTAATTTTGAGAAAAATCTCTTAACGCTAACACACGTTACAAAAAAAGTTTATCATAAAATTCTTTGAAACTTCGTGTGCGGATTTTGTATAATGATAACTGTGTTTTTTTTGCATTGAAAACTAAGGACTAAGAGAGAATTTATTATTTTTATCGTGCTTTAAATAAGGATGTTAATTTTTCTTTTAAAAAACCAATATTGAACAATAAATTGCATTTAATTTTATGTCGTGTATTTGAAAGTTTTTTAAGGTTTAAAACACAGGTAACCATATTATTGATGAAGAAGAATATTTTTTTTTTTTTTTTTTTTTTTTTTTTTTTGGATATTTATGCAGTACAATTTATTTGTACGGCTGTTATCATGACTTAAGAAAAATTGCATTTTTTTAATGCTCAAATTTGCCCTTATTTTGAAAAGTTTCCCTGAGAAGTCCTGCTTACCAAAAATAAAAATAAGATTTTTATTAAGGCTGTTTTAGAAATCAAGTCCAATCGGATACCTTAAAGTTTTAGTATAATTCTAACCATTTTTTCATAAATTATAATTGTTATTGCACTTAAGCTGCCAATCGATATCGAAAACTTATGTATATTAAGTCATACCCCACGGAACAGATAAACAGCAATTGTTTTCTTTTAATTTACATAGATAATGTACTAAATAGGTAAAATATATTCGATATTTACAGTCCCTGGCCAAATTATTAGACAAACTTTAAGATTCTATGTAAACTTTTAATTATCAGTTGATTTTATACAGATTTGTTTGTTTTTACGCGAATGAAACCGGTTTGCACTTGTTTACGTTAGTGAATCAATTGGTTAACATTGTAATGCAATACGTTAAAAATGAATACAAATAGGAAGTATATGAAAAATCTCCCAAATAAAAACCCATTACATGTATGTTTAAATATAAAAGTATTGCATATAAACTCGTGCAAAAGATGTCATTATTAAAAAACTACAGTGCGTCTAATAATTTGGTCTAATTATTATAATATAATACCTGATGTAATAAATATTCTATATTTATATAATATATCGTATAATTTATCCAATCGTCGAATTTATATTAGGGGAGTGTCGAGTACCCCCTCCCACTGTCAATTTCATATGTATAGAATATTTTTTCAAGTCAATGGGCCATCGGACATTAATTGTTATATTAAACAAATATTATTTTCAAAGTTTCAAGTATTTATGCAGCTGGTAACATAGTAAACAATAGTTTTGAAAATATGTTGAATACAGTAGTCAAATTTTTTAAATTTCAATTTTTTAAGTTAAACAATTTTTTTTTTTTTGGTTTATTCTTTTCGCATTATTTAATTAGATGATAAAACAATAGAAACATACAAAAATATTGATTATTACTCAATATTATACAGAAATATAAGCAATACTCCTTAAGTGGGCGGGGCTACCCGACTCTCCCCTATATATCGTCTAATTTAACCAATTAATACACGAACGTAAACAAGTGCAAACCTGTTTCAGTCTCGTAAAAACGATAAAGCTGTATAGCATTACCTGATAATTAAGATTTTACTTAGGATCTTATAGTGCGTCTAAAAATTTGGCCAGGGACTGTAAATCGATGTTTTATAAGAAATGTGAAGAAAAAAGCATTCACTAAGTTTATACTTCCCATTAATCTATTGTGTTTAATCTATTTTCAAGTATTCGAGGATTGTTACGATGCAGTAATTTTCTTCTTATTATTTTAATACAAACCTTAAAGCTTTATTTGAGCGAAAGTAGTTTGCCAAAAAATCCACACACTCACACAAAGATGCTAAATTTAGAATCTTCTTGACTTGAAAATAGAATCTTAAGAGTCCCTTTGATGACATTGTATTAAAAATGCTTTTTTGCAGTCGAGGAATGTTTCATTTTTTTTTTTTTTTTTTCGTGCTGGAAAATAAAATAATTGTTTTCCGTTCTAAATATAATTGTGAAAGTTTGACACGTATCTTTTCGCAGTATTTTCTAAAAAATACATTTCTAAAATTTGCATTGCAAAGATTTTCTTTCTTTTTTATTTTCTTTTTAACAAAAAATTTAAGTTTGATAAATTATAATACTTGAAAGAGAAGCCGTTCCTGGACCTGTTAATGTTAAATGGAATATTTCACATTGACGCATTACTGTTCCCGTTTTAATGATAAAATTCTAAGCTCACCTAATTTGTTTTTCTTCAATAGTGACAACGATTTTTTTTTTCTTCCGAATTTTTTAATTCTATTTTACAAGTGACAGGACGTATCAGGCGTTCGATTGATATTTTTTTTCGAACGTTTCAATTTTATTTTACAATTGACAGGATTGATTTCGAATATTGTGTATAAGTATTCAAAACATCCCATTTTTTATGAATACAAGTGTGAGTTTTAAAATCAAATATATATATATATATATCAAATATATATATATAATAATATATATATATATATATATATATATATATATATATATATATATAATATATATATATATAATATATATATATATATAATATATATATATATATATATAATAACAGGGTTAAATCCCTGTTATCAGTGGTGTATTTAGCTTTAATAATGCAGTCGTAAGCCATGATACACTCAAAAAAGCTTTATTAATGGTAGTAGGCTGGTATCGATAACAATTCACATCCACACTCCGCAAGGGAGGGGGTGGACAAGACTTTGGACAATTCCGGAATAACTTATTCAGGATCAGAACATGATGAAAAAGCATGCGAAAAGCATTGCTCTCGCTTTTGTACTAACACATTTTTGAGTAAAAAGGCACAGTCTTTGAAATACTTGTATCCTTACGCATTAAGGAAAATCATTTCATGCTTCCTTATATGGAAGTGAAAGGGGGAGAGATTCTAAAAATAACTCAATCGTATGTTTATCAGCCTTGAATTTCCAAAATAGAATCTCTCTACGCTTATTCTTTAACAAAGACATTTTATGAAAACGAAAGAGTTTCAATTCTTTTATTAATACAAAAGTATTATAATTTTTGTATTACATCCCCCCCCCCAAAAAAAAAAATTTTTGTAAGCCAAAATAAAAATAATTTAGACTCTTTTTTTTTTTTTTTTTTTTTTTTGTTGTTTTTTGAATTTAAAAAATTTAGGTTGGTACGACTGTTCCTTTTCACTACTACAAATAACATTTTTTCAATTATCTGTAAAAAAAAACAACTATATACAATGATAACAATAAAAACATGATAATACAATTTATCTGTTTAGGCAACTAAACAGAAAGAAAAATAAGACATATTTTTATAACTAATCTACTGAAATTTTCAAAAATTTTTCACACAAAAATATACATAATTTTTATGGAAACGAACTGGACAACAAGTAACTTTAATCAGAATTTAAGATTCTGTATGGTTAAAGGGGTTATTTACTTTATGAAAATCTGTATTCCCCGTTAAAATGAAGGAAAACAGAATTTCATGAAGCACAGTGATATTGAGAGATCCAGACGGGTCAATCCAAAAATATTTTATAATACTTTTCTCAACTTGTTGAGAAAAAAAAGTTCAACTTTCATCGCCCTCACATCCAAATGATGTTGAGGTAAATATCTCCACACGCGATTCGGATCTCCCCCAAAAAATATAGGGTGTACTTCTTCCATTGAAGAAAGTAAAATATTTTGTTTTGTTTTGGACACTATTCATGATTTAATTTCAACATTTGTGGGTTGTTATATTTCCTAAGATTTGATACATGTACTATTTAAAAATTTTGTTTACTTAAACAATTCTTTTTATTTATTTTGTAATTACCTTCTGAAATTTTTTGAAGAATTTTATTCGGTCCACTAAAAGGAGGTGACAACTTCCTCGTATTAGGATAAGTAAATTCTTCAAACATAACTAATTCGTCAGTTTTAAAGTCTATATCTAAAAATCTAGCATCATAGTAAATTTTATTTCTGTCATGATATTTAGTTCTTTGAATTGCTATTTTTTTAGCTTCCTCAACAGGTGGATAGATTTCTTCATTTAAAGGATTTTCATAGGGGAGTCTACCATGCATGAGGTATGCAGGTGGAAATTTTGTCACAGAATGGGGAGTTAAGTTATAAGTATTAACTATATCTTTTAACAAAGTAGGCCAGGGAGTTTTAGTAGGTTTTTCATTAATTTTACACTTTAAACGTGTAATTATTGTTTGACCAAGGCGTTCTACCTTGCCATTAGACTGCGGATGATGTGCAGTTGTCAATAATTGTTGAATCTTATTATGTTTCAAAAATTTTTTAAAATGAGAAGACGTAAAGGCGGCGTTTCGATCACTCAACAAGGATTTAGGTATTTGATTTTGAAAAATTAGATGTAAAAAATTAGTATACGTTTCTGAACTAATGGATTTTGACGCAAAAGCCCAAGTGTATCTTGTTAGGTGGTCAATAATTAAAGTTAAATATTTTTTTGTTGAATTATAATAATTCAATCCACCAACATTATCTATTGCTATTAGGTCAAAAGACTGATTCACAGGGGGTAAGGGTTGTAATAGTCCAAATCTTTTCTGTCGCGGTTTTTTATTTAATTGGCACGTATGACAATGTTTACAAAATTTTGTTATATCTGATGTTATGTTATTCCAATAATAAACAGGGGTTATTAAGTTAATCATTTTCTGCACTCCTGGATGGTTAAATTTATCATGAGTAATTTGCAGAAGTTTTAATCTCAACGAAAATGGATCAACTATTTTAGTAAAATTTTTCTTACGTATACATAAAACATCATTGATATCAACAAAATTACCTTGTAAGTTATCTTTCCTTTGAGCTTCAATTATTTCATTCAATTTTAACAAATGTGAAACATGAACATTATTTTTACTATTACATTTGACAAGTGAATGTGTTGCATCTCTTGAAAGCCAATCTGCTTCAAAATTAGTAGAACCTTTTGTGTATTTAATACCATATTCATACATACTTAACAATAATGACCATCTAAACAATCTACCTTTTAAATTTTTAACATTTTTTAGCCAATCGAAGCAGCATGGTCAGTATGTATGGTGAATTTCTGGCCAAACAGGTAATGATGGAATTTATTTAGAGGATCGACTATAGCAAGACATTCAAGTTCTGTAATTGCATAATTTTTTTCATAGTCTCTTAAGGAACGAGAATGAAAAGCTACAGGATGCAATACACCACATTCATCTGTCTGTTTTAACACAGCTCCAATTCCAATTAACGATGCATCAACAAAAAGATGACATTCATGAATAGGATTAAAAATTTTCAAAATTGGTTTACAAATAATAGCATTTTTTAACAGTTCAAAAGATTGTTGACATTTTTCTGACCACACCCATTTTACATCTTTCTTTAACAAGTTGTTTAAATGATGTCGAATATTTGCATAACCATCAATAAATTTATTGTAAACATTTATTGATCCAAGAAATCTTTGCAATGATTTTACATTTTTAGGGGGCATTAATTTTTTAATCACCTCAATATTATGGTTATCGGGTGATACAATCCCATTGCTTATTTCATATCCTAAAAATTCTATTTGTTTTTGCAAAAATGAACATTTTGAAAGTTTTAATTTCAAGCTTTCTTGTTTACAAATATCGAAAATCTTTTTAAGATGGGTTAAATGTTCATCATAAGAATTAGAAAATATAATAATATCATCAAAATAGTTCGTAGCAAATTTAATTTTATGTTTATTTAAAATTCTACGAATTGTACGTTGAAAAATGCTTGGTGCATTCTTCCAGCCAAAAGGTAATCTTAAGTATTCAAATAGACCGTTGTGAGTAGCGAATGCTAATTTCTCAGTGTCATCAGGATGAATACGAACATGATGATATCCTTGTGATAAATCTATTTTACAAATATAACTACTATTAGACAATTTTTCAATTAAAGACTGTATTAAAGGTAGAGGTTCAGAATCTGTTTTTGTAATTTGGTTTAATTTCCTAAAGTCAATACATAAACGACTCTTTTTATTTTCATCTTTTTTAAAGACTAAAGTTACAGGGGCAGCATAAGGGGATGAACTTTCTTTTATAATGTTATTTTTTAACAATTCCTCTATTTGTAAATCAATTTCCTGTTGTTGTTTTGGGGATGTTTTGTACAGCCTTAGAGATATAGGTAAATCTGAGGTTAACCTGACTCTTTGTGGTTCCATTCTGATTTCTCCCACGTCGTGTTTATGTTTTGCAAAAATATCATCATAACTTTTTTAAATTTCTTTTAAGTCCACATTTTCTATTTTGTTCTCATTTTTTATTCTTTCGTCGATATTGACCTGATAATGTGTGCACTCATTACCTAGTACTATCTTCGAATCATTTGAAATTTTTGGACCTTCTTTCTTTTTCCTATTTTTCCTTTTCTTTTTGTTTTAGTTATCCTTAACATTATTTTTTTCAATGTTTACTTTTACTGAAACATCTTTAACTTTTATTTTTTCAAAATGTTTACTTTTATTGAAACATCTTAAACTTCTATTTTTTTCAAAATGTTTACTTTTATTGAAACATCTTAAACTTTTATTTTTTTTCACCATTTTTAACACTAACATTTTGAGAATTTTGCTGTCTAATGTGCAAAGATAAGTTGTCACTGTTAGAATTAGCAGAGGTGATCAATCTCTTACCAAATTGAGTAACAACTGGCCCGACAAAGTCAATAGACAAACAAAAATCCTTGCAATTCTGCAACCCTAGTAAAGCATATGGTAAATCAGTATAAATTACAAAAAACTTAGCTGATTTAATAATTTTGCCTATCTTAAGGGGAAACTCAAAAATTTCGTTAAGTGTTAATTGTCCTTTCGTTTGGATAACATTTAATTCCTCACATTTTTTAATAGGAATATTTAGTTTTGACACAAGGTCTTTTGGTATTATATTCAATGTTGACCCTGTATCAACATTCAATAATATCTCTTTTTTTTTACATTTTGTTTTTGTTTTGATTTTGGACGTCCATTTAAGTATTTATTTTCCACTTTATATCCATTTAGGTATTTATTTTCAACTTGATATCCGGATATTATTAAATGTTATTGTTTATTTGTCATATTTTGAACGTTCATTTCAACAACATTAGGGTTGTTTACACACGAGGAGCCCATGTGAAACTGATTCAATAGACCTTTCTTCGAACAGTATTTACACTGATTTATTGGGATCTCCTGTGTTGTATGATGTATTTTGGGTTTTGTCACATTCGGGTTTACATTTTTATTTCTAGGACAAGCTGGAGCTTTATGTCCTGGTGCATTACATTTAAAGCATCTAACCCTGTGGCAGAATTTTTTCTGGCTTTCTGCGACAAACCTAACTAGAACCAATATCTTTCTGCAAGATAGTTATAAATATATCTTTCTGCAAAATAGTTTTATCGTTATAAATATATGTGTAATGAATTTATAATAATAGATACACTTCGTGTTTATAAAAAAAGCCTACATGCATAGAATAAAACTGTGTAGATTTTATTTTCTTAGTTTCATAATATAAGTTTAAATTTCTTAATAAGTTTAAATTATTTAAGTTTAAATTTGCATAATCTTTGGTAATAAAGAAAAATTATAAATGTATAGATCTGCAGAGAAAAATGCTTACTAGAGCATAAATTAAGATTACCCAGAACCTGCAATAAGATGGAACTTATAAAAATAGCTAAGAATGGACAAAAAGATTAAATTTATAAAACAAGATAACTGAATTTGAAGTATCATTTTAAAACAGTATGATTTTACAGTTTCATAATAGTAGTTATATCAGGTACAGAAACAAATCAGGTGAAAAAATCAATATTGAAGTTGAGTAATCAAAATAATAAAATAGGATTGACTATATCCGAATTCTAAAAGCAAAAAAATTAACGCAATCTTTGTTTCAATTTTTTCTATATGAAAACAATTACAAATTAATTAGATTCGATTAATATTGTGCTGACTTATTGAAAGATTTTTTTTATTTTAAAAAAAGGAGGTAAATTAAACTTTTTTCGTGATCAGATTAAGTTCAGAACGAAAAAAATACACAGCGCTTGTGATTTGTAACAGAAGTCGCACTGTATTGTGTACATATATAGCATTGATTTCCCACGAAGTACGCAGACGCGGTTTACGCCTTAATACGCTCAAGTCTATTCAACATTTCGAAACGAAATCGTCTTCATCAGTACTGAAACATCGGTATTAGAGCCATACTCATTGGATACGATTTTTTTCGAATGCGTATGGAAACCTGTTTGATTCGTCTGTAAATATTTTCCACCAATCTGGTTTTCATTCGCATGCCAAAAAATCGTAGATAGTGAGATATCTATCAGGCTTTATTTCATTTATCGTCAGATTGCGAGTGTATTTTTATATCGACGACTTAATTCAAAGGATATAGGCATTTTATCTTTAAAAAATATATATATAATTATTTTTTACCTTTGACTGCTTCTAAAATTTCTTGATTTGTTGGCTATCGACATCGCTACTAGTAAGAATATTTGGTTCGAATCTAGAACGTTTTTTTTTTTTTTTTTTTTTAATTTTTTAATATTAGTAGCGGGGGTTTCTTTTTTCCTTATTTATTCTTTATTCTCTTCTTTTTTCCTGTCGCTTTCCAGAAAAAAATATCTCTGACATCGCTAGATGTTGTCGACTTCCATCTTATTTGTTCTTCGGAATGCCGTCTTGAAAAATGAGTTTTCAAATTTTTTTTAATTATTATTGCTTCACAAGAGCAACAAATAACCTTTTCGCTAGACATGATTTTTTTTAAAAAAAGATAAAAGAATCTTTTTGCGCATGAAATTTTCCACATAAGTGCAAAAAGAAAACTCAAAGCAAATTACTGCGCCAGCGATAGAGGCCGAAGTTGACAAATTTCCAAAAATAGCTTAATACAGGGGGAAAAATTTCTCCCCTTTTTATCCAGTAACTGTTTGTGTTGGAGATTAACGGAAGATCACGAGCGCTTTCCCCTTCCGCGGTACGCTAGAAAAACAATTATTTAAAAACTATTCAGTAAGAAAAAAAATTTGCAGAACCATTATTGCTTCTGCAGAAGTTTCTGTGTAAAAATTATTTTTTTGTAAAACAGCTTCTGTTTCTGCAGAATCTTTTTTGAGAACTTTTATTTCTGCCAAACCAAAAATTTTTTTTTCCCAAATAAAAAAAATCTTTCTGCAAGAACTCTGTCGCTTTCTGCGACAATGTCGCCGTGTCGCCCTGTTTCTGCCACGGGGGCACCTAATGTCATATTTTGGGTTTTCCATTTTCTTCATATATGGTCCCTTATTATTTTGAAATTTATTTTTATCTAAGTCACTTTTAATTTTTTCATAGATTTTAGGTTTTTGTTTAAATTCAAAAAGATTATTGGCTCCATAAAGAATTGATTTATTATTTGTTTGGTCAGGTATTCCTTGAATTATGTAAGTGATTAGAGCTAAGTCATCAATATCACTTCGAGTGGCAATTTCTTTCATTTTAAGGAAATACTCTTGAAGAGTTTCATTATATCTTTGCTTTCTTTTTTGCAACATTGCATGTATTTCTGCACTATTACAATTAAATCCAAACTCTTCAAGCAAAAGATTTTTTTATTTTTCATATGAATTTAAACAACTTTCACTTCTTATTAATGTTAAGGCATTACCCTTTAAACATCTTTTTGCAAATAAAAATTTTTGCATATCAGACAATTTAAATAAATTGGCATGAGTTTCAAAATTTTCAAACCAATAATTAATATTTTCGTGTTTTTCTCCTTTAAACATAGGAGTAACTGCTTCAATATCCGAAAAATTTACTATTAATTTAGTTTCTGTTTCTCTATTCTTTATATCCTTGCTAGAATTTTGACTATAGGATGCCATATCTTTATCAGTATAAACATGAGTTTGTATTTCTTTATCAACATATATTTTAGTATTTAAACTAACTTGTGTAAATTGACTTACACAAGTTTTAATTGGTAAATGTGATTCAAAATCAGTTTGAGTTTGTTTACATTGAAACTGATTTGTTTCATCCTCATCTTCAGAGGGATTTTCCATTACTATCGAATTTTTTAAGATATCAAAATCACATAAACAAGTTAAAATGTGCTTTGCAATTTCATCTTTATTTCCTTCACTGGAAATATTTAAAATGTCTGAAATTGTAACTAATTCCGAAAAATTGAAAGTATTACAAATTTATTGTAATTTGTTTGAAAATTCTTCATCGTTAGGTTCAAAAGAAAATTCTGAAAAATTTAGAATTTTGTTACGGTTTAATCTAGAAAAATCATTAGGAAACAAAAGTTTAAATAATAACTTAATTTTGTTTGCCGTCACTAATTTTATTGACGTTTGAATCACATTTATTTCTTTCAAAAACATTTTAAATGCACGATAAAAAACAATATTATATCATCATTTTAAAGAAAAGCAATATAAACACAAGAAATGCAATCTAACTATTCATAATATAATATACTCAGTTATTCATAATGAAAATTTTAAAACACTACTCATCTCCGATATCGATAAACTATTTAATCATGCTAGTGAGAAAGAAAAATAAGAGGATAAAAAAATATATATATCTACAGTACTTTCTTTCGGCCTTCATGACTTTTTATGTTCAAGAGAAAAAAAATATATATATATAAATAGACTTCTCTCCTTTTTCTTTTTTTACTCGCCAAATTTTCCGCCGACCTTCATGTGAAAGGAACTTTTAATAAAGAAGCAAAAAGCTCCTCTATAAATTTAATATAAATCGCGCCAATTTACTTTTGTTTTCACAATTTGAGCACTACGGAATTGTAGGGTCATCGGTCATTTCCAGATTGCACACTGTACATCATCTCGATCAACACTATGGGGCATGGAGCGTCAGCATTCTCACAGCGATGAAGGTACGGGTAGTTAAAGATCGAGTGGCGAAATCAGTCCTTCCTTCATTCTTTTTTCACTGCGGAATAGGCAACTTTCTTCTTTCGTCCCCCGGGATGAGGTTTTCGAATTTACAAGCGCTTCCTCAAAAGATTTTCGAAACACTGGTTTCCTCGACCAAGCAAATATCCTGCCGGCTTATAATAACAGGGTTAAATCCCTGTTATCAGTGGTGTATTTAGCTTTAATAATGCAGTCGTAAGCCATGATACACTCAAAAAAGCTTTATTAATGGTAGTAGGCTGGTATCGATAACAATTCACATCCACACTCCGCAAGGGAGGGGATGGACAAGACTTTGGACAATTCCGGAACAACTTATTCAGGATCAGAACATGATGGAAAAGCATTGCTCTCGCTTTTATACTAACACATTTTTGAGTAAAAAGGCACAGTCTTTGAAATACTTGTATCCTTACGCATTAAGGAAAAACATTTCATGCTTCCTTATATGGAAGTGAAAGGGAGAGAGATTCTAAAAATAACTCAATCGTATGTTTATCAGCCTTGAATTTCCAAAATAGAATCTCTCTACGCTTATTCTTTAACAAAGACATTTTATGAAAACGAAAATTTTTTAATTCTTTTATTAATACTAAAGTGTTATAATTTTTGTATTACATATATATATATATACACTCACACACACACATAAGCAGTCGGACTTCTATTTAATGAATTTCCATTTAGCGAGTTTCTCTATTTTACGATAATTTTTTCGAAGATCCAAATACATTTTGGAAATTTCTTCGTAAAATAACTTCCAAATAAAGATGTGAATTTCTATTTAACGAACTTTTCTTTGAGATCCATTTTCTCTATTTCCCAAAATATTTCAGAACATTTCAAACTTGTTAACGCATTTTATGAGGGAAATGACCTTGAATTGATTTTCGAAGCCACTTTTAGAGAAAGCAGTAAAATCCCTTTCTTTTTTTGTTTACATTTCAAACGAAAAACTCAGACAAAATTAACGGATTTTATCAGTGGCAATTTAACTTACGAACGCATGTGGTAATGTATGTTTAAATTTACTTTTACAATAATTAATTTTTTTAGTTGAAAATGTAAGTAGCATGATAGTGTAACACTGAATAATGTTTTACTCTATCCTTGCTTCCCATGCCGATTTCTTTTATGGTTGAGATTTATAAAATAAATAGTAGATACTAGTTTACACGATAAATGTGTATCAATGGCTGATTTAATTAGTGTTTATGAATTTAAAACCTGTTTTGTATTGTTCAAGTATTTAAAAGATGATTTTTTCTATTTAACGAATTTTCCATATAATGTACTTATGATCGGGATTCAGCAACTTCGTTAATCATCTAATATATATATATATATATATATATATATATATATATATATATTAGATGATTATATTTCATTTAAAAAAAATTTAAATTCGGTCTTTTTTATGAAAAGAAACTCAATTAGCAATTTTACTTAATCAATTTTCTGTAGTTGGGTATTCAGATCTCATAGGCTTTTCTATTATTTTCAGAAAATGCAGTAAGTGATCTTGTAGGGTCACTAAATTCATTCTTATTTTTCACATGATTTTAAAAATGATCGATTCTAATCAATAATATCGGAATTATATCATCGAAATTTTAACTGATAAATTGAGGGATCATCTACGATATTACTTTAGTACAAAAGTATTGACCAGGATATTAACTGCGTTTTCGTTTCGAAATTATTAAAATCCAGCTTTAAACTTGAAGAAATCGCCTATAAATTTGAATTAAATACGGGTATGACATAATATTGTTCATTGTTTTTAACAATAAAAATTTCTATATATTGATCCCGGGATGTGTGTGTAAGCAGACCGCGGATTGGAAACAGATGGCGAAAATTTCTATTGGCGTTCTCGATAATTGCCCAACAGCTGTGCGCTTATGTTTTTGTTTTGTTTTCGGTATCGCGTATCTATCAGCGGGTCTTCATTAAATTCTTCTGCACTAAATGAAATATAAAGCGTATTTTTTTGTTATAGCGCCGACATAATTATTTGTATCTGTTATCTTAACTTGTGTTTATAAGCGTTTTTTAAAAGGTCGTAATAAAACTATGATAAAAAAAATTATATATTATTACCTCCATAACCACTTCTATATATTCATACTTTTCATAAAATGTATTTCGAGTAGTGAACTTCTTTTCCTACTCATCCACTAATTAAAATTAATAATTTCGCAATAACTTTTAATCCTTAATAATGAAATGATTATTACAATAAAGTTTGTTTACTTTATTGTAATAATCATTCAGTAAGTAAAGTTAAAGTAGATATAAATTTTTTTATTGTTTATCAGAGACTTTGTTTCCAATTCTATATTCATTAATTAAACTTAATGTTTTTGCTCGATAACCATTTACAATTTTTTTAAATTTTATTTTATTTTCAGTTATTATGAAATTCTTTAAATATATTTCAACGTAGAGATTATTTAGCAATAATGCGAAAAGCTGAAATCTATAAATGTATAATATTTATAAATGTTTAAGAGAATTTTTAGCAGTTATTTTGTACTAATTATTTAAGTTGAAAGTTAGTTCATTATACACAGTTTTATAATAATAATCGTAAAATTCATTGAACAATTGAGTATTACATTTTAAATTCAAGTAGAATTTAAATATTATTTCATTTTATAATTGTAAAACTGTAGATAAGTAACTTCGTCATAAAGTTCTACATGATACGTGAATATTATAGGATTGCTTTATAATGATAATGAAAGAACAACAATTTAAGTTCTAAACTTTTTGTGGAAAAGAAAAAAAAAAAGGAAATTGTTTCCTGACATCTGTGTTAGCGATTAGAGAGTCTTTTATCCTATAAATATTAAGTCAATATTTGCCCTTTTAAATAAGCATTTTGCTCCGAAAAAAAATTACTTGAATTCTGTCATGTTTTTGGATTTTGTCAATAGAAATTCCCTAATTATTGCAGCAAAAACTTTTAAACTTCTAATCAAACTTTCCTTTATTATAATTTTGTGTAAATAATTATTAATAATAATATAAATGACTATTAAAAGGAATTAATTGAGAATGTCCAATCTTAGTGAAATAACTGTTTACGCAATCATATTAATAATTTTTTTCATAATTTACAAATGGAGAAAAAGTCTTCTACAGTTTAAAAGTGTAGAGAAAAATAAAGTTGAGATTAAATTTATAAAGTAAGCACAACCCGAAGGTGGTTGGAGTAATGGGATTAAAATCGAAATTTCAAAAGAAAAAATATATCACATTTTAGTGTACAGTGAGCAGTAAACAAAAAATCTAAAACTAACTTTTGATCTAATGATCAGATGTTTATGTTCTAGGACTCAAACTTAATGGATCGAGAGGGTTACCTCAAATATGCCAATTAATTATAGCAGACAATATATTTTAAGTTGGGAAATCAGACACTAAACTCCACTACTTTGACACTAAATCAGACACTACTTTGAGAAACTTTTTTTTCGGTGGATTCGGATTTTTGATCCCCAGTATATAGGGGTAGCCGCAATCTGGATGTCAGGACCCCTTAGTGTTAACTTTACTTTTTTCGCATTTCGCCATATCTCGGAAACTTTCCAGTGAACTTTTAAGTCATTTGAAATCTTTTTGCACTCAATGTTTTAATGTTCATTTAATTTAGAATTTCTTTAATTCCCTAGAACTATTTTAAGATATTTACTTTTCACCTAACTTGTAAAATTAAAATATTTAGAATTCTTTACAAAGTCACCCAGGCGAAGTGATTATGTTTTATTTAAATCTTATTTAGAAGTTTTTTTACATTTAAAGTTTTTATCTAACTTTTGTTTTTTATTTATATATGGTTATTGAAAGTTAATATTTTTTGATTCACATACAAATAAAAATGAATATCGCCCTGCTTTGCATATTTCAAAAATCATTTCAAAAGAAATATAACTTAACATTAAACACTTAGGAATTACAATTATAAATCTAACAATCACTATATTTATTTATTAAAAAAAAACTCTTATGAACTGATATTAAATTGATCTAAGTCTTAAATGTGAGTTCTATAACATATAATTTATTTAAACTCAGTACATATATCTAGCCTCTGTTGTCGCCAATGGTTCAATTTTAAAATACAGTAAAACCTCTTTTTGTGCGGTCCTTTTTTATGCGATTTTGTTTTTGTGCTATTGGTTTTGTGCGATTTTATTTTTGTGCGATTTTTTTTATGCGGTATATGAATCTTAGCGGCACCAGTTTATGTTTACTATCAATGTACATATACATGTTGTGGACGAACTCTGATTACGTGGTCTCCTTGATAACGATGTATCTGGACTTCGCGATGCTCTGTTCATTTATTTTAAACAATCTCCAGACAAGGCAGAGTCAGTTACGTACATATTGTCGCTTGACGCGAGAACAGTATACGCTTCGTATTCAGAGTTTATACACGATTCACGTGATTAAGGATTCATTTTATAGTGAGATTAAAGATAAATAAATTAGTTACTTTTGTTTCTATTTATATGTAGTTTTAATGATTTTTATTTTATTTTTAGACATAAGTACTCCCTTAAAATGAATAATTATAGCCAAAAGAAAGTAAAAAGGCAGACAATTCCACTATTTAATTTATAATTTGAAAACTTCTCCAGGTATATGTACAATGAAGAATTAAATATTTTTACAATTTCTTTAGGTCTAATTTAATTATTTCATTCAATTGAAAGCATTCTCTCATCTATTTCATAAATCATTGATGTATTTTTCAAGTCCGACTTTTTTTATGCGGTCCCCATCAACCGCATAAAAAAAGTTTTAGGTAGTATATCGTACAAACTTGTTTATTACATGTAAGAATTTATAAAATTTTCGATTTTTTTTTTTGTGCGATTTCTTTTATGCGGTTCCTATCCACCGCACAAATAAAGGTTTTACTGTATAGTATTTTTTTATAAATTTTCTGATATTTTCATATGAAGGATAGTATTAAGTTCGAGAATTATAAATTTGTGTTTAAAAAAGTTGTTAAAATTTGTAATTATTATTAATATTTGACAACAGGAAGATTTTAATTGAAGTCTGACTATTTTTTAAATTATGTTATTTCTTTTAGTTATGTTTTTAATTACTTAATTCATTTAACAGTATTTAGGAATCTATAAATATATGTTACGTATGATCGTTGCAGAATAACCTGTACGCAATATATGTAAATAAAATATATTTTTAAAATTGTGCATTATCTATTAATTGCATTTATTATTCTAATATAGAAGGAGTATCAAGGTATCTATGACTTCCATAATAAATGAAGTATTTACAGACTTTTATCTATATTAAGGAATTGAATTAATTTTTCACGAAGTTTACGATCTCATCTCATTGTAAAAAAAGTAATAATTATTTTTTTTTTTTACAATAAATGCTTCTAGTAATGAAACAAACGCTTTCAAACTTAATTTTTTATATAATTTAACTCAAACTTGTTTTAAGACTCCAGATAAGTAAGTTCCTTGTAAACTCCAGATTTTCATTCTGAACTGATAAAATAAAAAACACAGTCGAAACTCACATAATAACTTACAAATACAATTGTTTTCTTAATTTACTTTTAATCAATTCTCATTAAATCTGATACAATTAGATTTCATTTGTATGAAATCAGATATTTTGATAGATTCAGGGTAAGTTTAAGATGAATAAATATCATTTAGAGTTTAAAACTAGTGACATAGGTCATTAAAGAAAAATCTCTTCATTTGTACATTTTTTCCCTCTTGAAATTATTGCACATATTTCCTTTTTCACTAGCGAATTTCCGATTGCTTTAAAATTTTAAAAATATCGATTATTTAATTTGCAAGAAATTATTACTTTAAAGCGTGATAACATTTTTGAATACTCAAATTTTTTTTCTAGTAAATAATATGTCTTTGTTAATTTCTAAAAAAAATCTTAATAAAAAAGTTAGCATTATTCTTTTATCTAGATTGATTTAATAGAGAATATCACTAAAATAAAACAGGTTACGTTTTCTTACAATAAAAGTTGAATAGAATTAATTCTTCAAAATAGCGTTCCAATAAAACATGGTATTAAAATGTTACGTTATTCTTTGTGATTGGTTCATTATTAAAATATTTTTATTTCTTCGCAAACACAATTCCGGTAAAAAAAAAAAAAATTTAAAAATTAAATCTGTTATATCAATAAACAAGTTCGTTTTATAAAATATAAATTATTGCATTTAATAAAATTTAAATACAGTGTATTTGTAAAGTGATCCTAACAATAAAAAGGTTTTTTTTCTATTTTAATTCTCTACGAAAAGGAATTGATGAGTTATTTTTACAACAATTTATTCATCACACACTTCCAAATTAATTTCCAGATGAACAACAACACGAGCTTACAGAATAACGCCCGTTGCATGAAAAAAGCTTTCTTTCATTCATGTAAAAATAATATATATATATTCTTCAAAAAACTATAATTCTAATTAATTTCTAAAAGAGATAAGACGAATAAACTTATTTTGAAAAAATGAATTCCGCCGGCCGAAGACTTCGTGTAGTAACTGGTGACTAATGCTCGTTAATTCTGTCGAGTCACAAAGTCCCCCATGTTCCCATAATAAATAATACCTCTGGCGGTACTGATCAAGGAGTTTCCATGTCTTCTGGATTGGTTCAAAATTACAAGGACGTTGAACATTCGTAGTCGCAAACCCCAAATTGGGTCGGCTGCTCAACGACGGTTATAAAATAAAATATATATTGATCCCGAGCTGTGATGGCTCAGGGAATAGAGTCTTCTCCTTCCAATGAGATGAACCGGGTTCGAATGCCAGTGATGGCTGATTGATACGAATTCAGTATCCGTCTTGCACCGACTACAGTGCTGACGTGAAATATCCTCAGTGGTAAAGGGATCAAGGATTATAGTCCCCTTGCTGTCAGGCTAACCGTAGGAGGTTCTCGTGGTCTTCCTCTCCATGTAACGCAAATGCTGGTTAGTTCCATCAAGAAGTCCTCCAAAAAGGCACATTTTCCCCAATAATTTTAACAGGAGTTCCCTTGTCGTCTGGATTGGGTTCAAAATTACAAGGCTGCGTAGTTAAACATTAGTCGACATAAACCCAAAAATTGGGTCGGCTGTTCAACGACGGTTATAAAATGTATTTATCCCAAACTCTTGAGTTATTCAGTACTGAAATTATTCTGCAAATTGTTAAAATTTTCTATTCTAAACAAAGCAATTCTGAAACTAAAAATAGTATAAAATTTATCGTCAAGCGGAATTTCGACCTTTTTTAATTAGCTAGAGCACTCAAATTGTAAAAATCAGTGTTGTGTGACAATATAAAATTTTAGCGTTTCCTCACCTATGCAAACATATTTTGTCTCCAATTACAATTTATCGACAGTTGACATTCCGACAACTATCTAACTAGCTAGAGTTCTTTAAGTTCAGCTTTGTACTTGTTGACGCTGCAAGTTACTACCGTTTCTTTGGTGTTCCATGCAAAATGTAGCACCAATCGAAATTTCTACTTAATTACGAAGAAGATTTATAAAAATAAAAGAACTTAGCGAAAAGCTTAAAAATGCTTCGCCAAAAGCTGGAAACTGGTACTAGTGGCCAGAAATATAAATTTAGTTTTTGAGATTGAACAAAATTTTAAGCAAATGTATTCTATTTTCTGCAAAATTTGTATTTTTATAAGGTTCATGAATAGCTTATAATAAAAAAATTTATTTCTGTAATTATATGTTTTAAACGCATTCGTCATTTTGTATTCTATTTTTCCCGTGGTCCAGAGTTTTTGCAGGAAGGGAACAATTTTGGTTTTCCTTTCTGCAGAATTGTCTTTCTTGCGCATTAGAGAGGAAAGAAATAATCATGATTTTTCTTTTCTCATTTGAGATTTAAAAAACCGATAATGTCTGGCTTTAGCTCGAATTTCAAAATAATAATATAAAATGTAAAATTCAGAAATCGAAAGTATAAAAGAAATGATGTTTTTTTCCTTTAACGAACACCATATTTTACATACATTTATTTGAATATTTCTTTTTTGAAGAGTCGCCTGATTCGTGATCTTTATTTTGGGAGTTACTACACGGATTTTACGATTTTTAATTTATTATATCGTTTAATTTATTTACGAATTTTAATTCGCGTAATATTTACAAAATTCAAACAAAGAAAGAATTAGCGCATTTTTCCGCTAACAAAATGCGAGAATATCGATTTTGAAATTAGAATTAAAAAATTCTTACTTTTACATTTAAAATTTTTTATACATTTTTATTCTATACTTTCTTCTGTAAACACAACTTTTCTGTCACTTTAAATTAGTAATTGTTATAATTGAAAGTATCTTAAAGCAAAATATTAGTGCTAGGGAAGTGAAAGCCCAAAAAAATTCTGCCACAGGGGTATTTTTTCTAAGTGAATAATTTGTATAGTTTAAGTTAAAAATCATAAAGTTACTTAATTAAAATAAAAAAAATTTCTTTTAACTCTGTTTTTCTTCTTCTTTTAACTGACTTTTTTTTTTTTAATATTTCTTGTGTACCTATTTTTCTTACTATTTTCTGAAAAATATGGATGTTCCTGAAAACCTATTTTTCGTCTGGCTATAATTCATAATATGTAGCAAAACTTTTCATCTTTTTATACTATTGCTGATGTAATCGTAATTTGATTTCGTTATATTTTTACTATTTATTAATGTAACGCCATTTTTCTGACGAAGTTTAATATAATGTGTTCACCTTTTGTAGTAGACTCTAAAACAAAGTTATGGATTTTGGCAATGAATTTAAAGAAAATCATAGTTAAATTAAACGATTTGAAAATTCGAGTCTGATATTTTTTCTTTTATAGTTAAGCCTCAATTAAGATAGAAAATCAAATGCATTGTTCAATTCGCTGAACAGCGGGGATCGTTTCTTTGTTAGCTGTGTGTTAAAAATTAAATAATGATAAATATTTTACGCACAATTTTCGAAATATCTTAAGCTAAGTTGAGAAAACCGCCGACCGGTCTGTGTAGGGGTTAGGGAACTGCCCTTGCATCAGAAAGGTGCTGGTTTCGAATCCCGGGCAAGGCATCGATGTTCTTTCCTTCTCTGTACTATCTGTCCTTACTGTGGGAGCAACGTTGGCCCACCTAATATGGTGCCCCTGAAAGAGTGGCCAACAAATCTGCCCTACAGATACCTGTATGACCTAGGCCATTTTCCTGGTGGGCATTGGGAAAAAAAAAAAAAGTTGAGAAAACCTTCTAAATTTACCCTGTTTTTATGGGACACGTGTTTTCTCCGCTAATTCCCGGAATTCCGCGAATCTCAATACTGTTGATTCGAGGAATTCCGCGAATCAATAATTTATGATCGAATAAAATTTTCTCGGAGTTCTGCTAGTCTAAAATTTAAATGATTGCGTAACTTAAGCAAAATCCCGTTAACGCGACATTTATTCCGCCCTTACCAGCACGATAAACTTCATGAGCACGAGACAGAAGAAAAAAAAATCTCGAATAATTTCGGCTAGTATTAATGAATTACTAAGGCTAAGAAAAGAATAAAATTGTTAATCTAAAAAGTAATTACCAAATGGCAAACATCGATCGTTTGCTAGAAGAAAAGGTGTTTTTTTTTTTTTTTTAAACTTATCGTTTAATGAGAAGCAATTTGTAACAAATTTTGATTTTTAACGGAAGAATTATTTAATCAATGTGATATATTTCCCCCTTTTTTATTCGGCTGCAATTAAATCGAATTAAGTTTTAATATACATATTACGACATGAAAATTTCAAATCGCGCATTTCACTAACCATTTTTCAATGCGTTGGATACCATCGTAAATTCGTTATTCTATTTTTTTTTTTTTTTTTTTTTCCTATTGATTTTCTCATGATTTTTAAAATTCCGATATTATTATATCACTCGAAGTTTGAATCGCTCTTTTGAGTAATTACATTTTGATAACCTCTATTTGCGACGATACCATCGTAAATTCACGTGGTGTTTAGATCGTTTTATCGGCTATTATTTCTAGGAATTTTTTTAATGTTTTGTTTTAAACAAAACATTGTTCAATGTTTTGGCAAACAATCGCCTGGGATGCCAGATAAGGGAAGCTCTACACAAGACCCAGATATAATTTTTTGTAAATTAAATATTTCCTCCTTTTTTAAAGTATTGTTCTTTAAAAAATATTTTTATTAATATGTATTATATTTTTAATGATATCAGATGCTTTGCATTTAATTAATTAATAAATGCAGATTTGTTGTATAAAATTTTCATCACAGTTATGCTTGTTTAAATGTTTTAATTTTAGTTGTAAAACTTTCGTACATTTTCTATTGTGGTTTGATATCACCTATTAAACAAATAGCTCATTATTTAATTTTTAAAATTTACAGACAAATGCGATTTGACTTCTGAGAATTGTTTTTCTTTTTCCTTGGAAAAATAGAAATAGAAAAATAATAGAAAAATAGAAAAATAATTATAGTGCTTTATTTTATCTTGTAAAAAAAAAATTTTAATGTATATTTCAAAATTTTTATTTTTACTTATTGTGATATATATGTCACCTGTTACAAATACAATTTGTTTAGATACGAAACTTGCTTCTTAACTGATACAAACTGGTACAAAACCTAGATTCTGCTGTTACAAAAATTTATAAAATTTTTTGAAAGTGAGTGGGACTCCTGTAAGGGTGAACTGGGACAATTTAAAATTGTTTGGTATGAAGTTTACTATCGAGATCTAAAAAATTTAAAAAATGTATTATCAGATTCTAAAAAGTTAAAAACATTTTTTAGATCTTGATAGTAAACATCATAAAAAAAAATAAATAAATAAAAAATTATTCGGTTTATACTATCAAAGAATAGATTTTAAGTTTAATGTTATTAGTTTAACTCATTTTAATTCCAATTTATACTTAAACATTTTTAAGAATATTTAGATTGGTTAAATTATTAGGTTTAAATTTATTTATAATAATAAAACAGATTTTCTTTCAGCGATTTGGCACTTCAAAATAACATTAAGGAATATTAATTTTCCATTTAATTATTGTACTTAAAAATTTTTATTTCTAAGTATTTTAAAGAAGTTCAACTGATTTGGCTGATATTGAAACCCAAATTAAATAGGCCTATGTGGTGAAACTTAAGATTTTTATTCCTGAAGAATATAGATCTCATCACTTTATTGGAATTTTTAATAATTGAATGTTTTTGCTATATTTTTCAAATTTTTCAAATGGGGTCAGCACTTTAAATATATCTAAAGAATTTTTTGATGATTTGGCAATTTTATTTTGATTTGGTTATTCTAACTATAACTTTATTTATTTTTCTTATTTGTGTTTGTAACTTTGTGTTTCTAAATTGTTTCTAATTGTATGTAGTATAGTGCGGCTTTGAGGAGAACAGCTCCCGCCAAAAAGTCGGGGGCTGTCTGCTGCTATGGTAACGAGTGAGATAACATTTCTAATGGGGGTGTAATGGAGGAATGATGGAGTCGATTGGTCTACCAGATTGGCTGGATTATCCGCTTTCAAGAGACCTATTCAAAGTTTTTAATTATATTTAGACAATTTTTTGCTTTTTCTTAGGGAGAAAAAAATAATATAGGCTTAAACGAAACCGTATTTTCATTTATACTTTTATTCGATATGCGTTAATTTTTTTGGAATTCAGCTGCTATTTATTTATTGTAAATAATTTTTTAATGGTGGTTAAAAACATTTTTTTAATCAACCTCTTTTGTCTCATGACAAAACTTTTGAGATTACTTCTCTTTTTCGATCAATATTTTTTTCTCAGAAAAAGAAAAATATCTATCTTTCTTTAATCGCTATATTCAAGAGGCATTTGATTTAGGTTTCTTATACCTAGCTTTTCTTTTTTCATGCGATTAATTTATTAATTGTTACATACATAAAAATGGAATAAGCATTTCATAAACTGAATACATCATGTCATTTTATTCCTGTCTAAGACTTGATATATTTGTGAAAATATGGCTCTATGGAAATGATGTTTAAAATCTATTAAATTTTATTACTATACCAAAGGTAAATAAAGAACTAAAATTTTATGAATGATTTACCTTATTATTAAATTAACATTATTATATAATTATTAGTTTGCCGTTTGTTTTAACAAAAAGCAATTTTCAATTTTAAATTTGTATTTAACTTTTTTATTATAATTTTTGTTTGTATAAAATAGAATCTTATTTTCATGCAGCTTTTGAATACCTTTTATTAAATGATCGGATAAAGCATTTACATTTCATATAGGAAGTTCATTAACATTATTTCTTAATTTTTTTTATTATTTTTTTATGTATGAAATTTTAAGGACTATAAGGCTTTAAAAAATATCTAACTAAGAAAAAGAAATCAAAATTTAAAAATTAATTAAATTAATCAATTTAAAAGTTAAAAATTCTTTCAAATAATATCTACTAGAATAATGTATTATGCAATTCGAAGAGCAACTTTTTGCTTCAAAGATTTTGTTCTTATTTTAAATTTTATAATACTTGGTGGTTCTTACTTTGACTTTTGTAATATCGTACATTTAAAAAGAAAAAACAAATTTAAAAAAAATAAACTTCTTAGTTATAATGTTTTGATCTTTTTAAAAAATATTTAATTTTGTTAAGAAACTAGGAAATTTGAAGAGTTTTTTCTGATCATAAATTTAATGAAAAGAAAAGTAACATTACCGCTGAAGATATGAAAATATTTAAAATATCAGGTTTTGTATTCATGCAGCGCAAAGTAGGATTACCAATGTAAAGAAACTTCACTTCAAATTGGTGAGCGGTATCTTTGATATTTAACAAGAAAAGCTTTCTTAAAAATGAAAGGCATAACTAACAATAAAAACAACTAACAAAAATTAAAAATAAAATTAATGAAAATAAAAATTAAAACAAACAAGATAAAATTAATAACGATTAAAAGAAAAAAACAAAACTTAAAACAAACGTAAAACTAACAACAATTAAATAATTAACGATTAAAATAATCACGAAAAAAAAATCTTTTGAAAACTAAGCTGCTCTGTCAGAAAACGAGAGAATAAAAGAAAGACGAGTTCCTATCACTTGGCTCTAGGGCTGCCACTAATACTAGGGAAGGGGAGCAAAAATTCGCTGACTTGTGCCAAGCTAAGATCATTACATAACTAGGCACTTTCTCTCCACACCCCTATTAGAAGTGACTTACCCTCGTAACCATAGTTCCCGCCATGTCGTGAGACAGGTGTCTGGAGCTGTTCTCCTGAAAGCCGTACTATATGTATACAGTTGAACCTGTTTATCTCGAAAACCTCTTTATCTCGAAATTTCTAAAATTCCCTACATTTACTGTCTAAAATCAATGTATTTTCCATGTTTATGTCGAATTTGTTTTTCTTCGAAACCTCCGTTTCTCGAATTTCTAATAATAGAGCACAAATGTCAAAACTTTCTTTATCCGTAAAACTCGTAGACAGAGATGAATTTTGTGAATCCACAGGAAGTAGGGATGAACTTGTAGGGGGTGTTTCTTGGAATTTCAATCACTATCCCTGCACATCCTTAACTAGCAATGTAACAATGATTCTGGCAGTAAGTGAGGGGTTAATGAGTAGTGACCATCAGGAGTTAGCTTTTCAACATAGATAAGAAAGCTATAGAAAACAGTTGGTACGCAAACTTGTAGATGCCATCGATAAAACCAGTTAGACGCTATCAGAATTACTGTTTTGCCTGGAGAAATGTGTCTCTAAATACTATTCAAAAGGGTTTTAAAAAGCTGGTTATAAGAATAGCTGTGAAGATAATGAATAAGAGGATGAAGGCATCAGTAACGAAGAAGAAAATGTTAACGCTGAAATGCAGTGCCAGATTTGCCAGAATGGAATGCAATAAAATCTGGATTAATTGTTGACATTAATTTTGATGATTTTTTACAAGTGGACAACTGCCTGGCAACGTGCGGAACATTGACAGATGAGGAAGGAATATCAGTTGAAGAGGAAGAAGTTGAAGATCATATTGATGAATCAAAAGTAAATGCAAAAGAAGTAGAAAAAGCTGTAGAATTCTTATATACTATACTCTTAAACCTCAGGAAAATGTTAGCTATGAGGAATTTGCGATCTTTCTAACCTCAAAAGAATAATCGAAAAAAATAAGGTTATACGTCAAAAATCTTCGAAAAAAATATTTTCAGTCTTTAATGTAGGTTAAAACTGTTATATAAATAGATGTATGTGGTATAATTAATTTAAAGAAATAGCTATATTTTTCTACTAAAAACAATTAAAGCACTTTTAATAGAATTTCTTAAATAAAATTAATTTTTTAAAGTACCTGTATAACTCGAAGCCTCTTTTATCTCGAACTTCTCGCCTTTCCTGTGAGATTCGAGATAAACAGTTTTGACTGTATATATACATATTAAGGGCCTGCACTAAGCATTTGTCACCTCGCCAAATGCGATAAAATTGTAAATTTGGCGAATATAATAGTGTTTTAGCGAATGATTTTTTCCACTGGATAGAAAAAAAATATGTAAAAAACTGTTAAGTTTTGCATTTGGCTGATATTTTTGAAAATTGGCGAATGCTTTTGTTATTTAACTAATTTGAAATCCTTAGCGTGTACGTATGTGTGTGCATATATATATATATATATATACTAAACTATTAGTTCTGTCAACTTGGTTTTGTAAAAAATAGTTTTTCACTTGTAAATGTTCAAATTCTAATTGACCTTTTCTTTCTGAACGGCTGTCATGCAAATTTCAGATATCTAGTACATTGAGCCATGATTTTTAAAATATTATCCTACTTATTACGTGGGCCCTGTTGAAAAAATAGAGTAGAAATAGTTCAAATATTCTTTCCTACCTGGTTCTATCTTTTTACCTCAGACTTCGATACAGAATCGCTTGTTTTTAGAAGGAGACGAATCTAATAATATAACTAATTTATTAAGAAGAGGACGGACAAACATTAACGATCATCTTTCAAAGCTTTTTAAATCAAAACTGAAACATAATAAAAAACATTAACATTCATTTAGTCTGCGCGCCATCTGTTGGCATTAAAGTTAATCTGTTTCACCTGTATATGTATATATATATTTAAATACATTACCCAACATAATCCCAATTATTATTGTATTCAACTTCTAGTCTATATAATCTTATTTGAAAATCATTTAAAATATAAAAAATAGAATATTTTGTTCTTTCTACTTAAAAGCTCTTTTAAAGTATATCATTTTAGTGATTTTAATTTATAATGTTTGTTTAGTTTTTTGAAAGCACCTCGCAAAGTTCAACTAAAAGAAGTGCATCATTCCAATGAAACTGCATCTATCCAATTGGTAACATCTGAAGGAGTAACATTAGTTCAAACTTGTGAAAAGAAGAGGCGCCCACCTCCACCTCCTCCACCAAAGCAGCCCCCCAAAAGACCCCCTCCACCACCTCCTCCTCTCGCTGAAGTCAGGTTAGTCTTCTGCTTTTATTTCATGAACTGGGCAATTAACACTAAACATGCCAACACTTAATATATACCTATTTCTATCATAGCCGGTCAAATGCCCGGACTTTATATTTCTTGATTGAATGCATGAAATGTGGATGTTAGGAAGGAGATAAACTATAAAAACTTTATTATAATTAAGCAAAATTGTATATTGCCAATTTTTATGTTTTACGAACACAAAGAATAAGAATTTTTAATTCATTGCTCAACACATTTTTTACATATATAGGGTGTTTCCATTGTACATTTTCCGCAAACATATTTCTTTTAATTACTATTATTTATATAATTCTTATAATTATAAAAATATATAAGAATTATAGTTCTTATAATTAATGTTATTTCTTCTAAGAACTTGTGCTGTCTTGATTGTTTGGACATTTTTCTTAGTGAAAACTAACAGTTAGTTAGAAATGAAGTAAAGCTATCAAAATAAAATATAAGTCACTTACCAAAGAATTTAATTTTTGTCGTCTTTGCAGAAATGTTCAACTAATCGCATGCAATACATTGAACAAGCATTAAGTTGTAATTTCTGATCCGATAACCTTATAAAGCAATAAATTTTTCTCCTGGTCAAATGACTGATTGTGGTAGAGGTATACAACAAGTATTAAAAAAAATAACAAAAAATCATAATAATAGAATATTAACTGTATATAATTGTTAGAAAAAGTCATGAATTCAAATGTACAGAAACGGTAAGATGATTAGCACATTTTCGATGCAAAAGTTCTTAAATGGTCATTTGACCGGTTATGGTATGTTTAGTGTTAAAGTACTGCTATAAAATATGCGCTAAGAGAATGAGTATGTATAGTGTGGTTGTATTTTTGACATCAATGAATTAAAACTCTCAAAAATCTAGTTATGATAATCAAAACGTAAAATTAATTTATGAGTAAGAATAATTCTTAAGTAATATTTATAGTTTTGAGTAGAAGATAAAATTCTCATTTTATATTTATTTATTTGAGAGCTCTCATCTGCTCGATTTAATGGAATATAAAATGTAGTGAAATATTTGTTTAATTTGCAAATTTTGGAAATATTTGGTATCATTGTTATAAAATTTCTATTTTATTTATTTTGTTAATTTACAGTTCTATTTTTGTGTAAAATCCAAATTATAACACTGGATTATGTATGCATTTATTTTCAAAAACTGAAATTTACTATATATTTCCCCACAAGGGCGACTTGTGGGCATGCTTGCCTCAACGAAAACTCTTAAATAGGTGACTTTCATAAGTGATCTGAACACACCTATCTTGACAGAAATGTCCAACTCCGTATGAACACCCCTAGTTTGATGGATGTGACTTGCACACACCGTGGCATGAACAATTGACTTGCGATTTGTAACTGCCACATTGAACTCCTCTTGCTGTTGCTACTCTGTCTAGATTAGACACGAGGTCCTTCAGCCTAGCCCCACGTAGGCTGAAGGACCTCGTGTCTAATCTAGACAATCCCACGTAGGCAACTTGCAGGAGTGATCAGAACACGCCTCAACCTGCACTCTACAAGCCAATATTAGGGTTCTATATTTTGTAATATTGGTTTTAGAATAGCTTTCAATAATGGGCCAATATCATTTTCTATGTAGGACACTTATAGACTTATAATGTTGGGTAAAAATTGGGGTGTCTAGATTTTTCAATATTGGTCCTAGATAGAAATGAATCTTGTTCCAATATTGAAAGTCATTCTAGGACCAATATTGATAAATCTAGAAATTCCAATATAGATCCCTCGGTGCATGTTCTTATGGGACCCATATTAGCCAATTTTGAGCCCAACGGGGGCCAATGTAATATTGTCGCTAGGATTATGAGTGTTGGGACCATATAATAAATTACTTCTGACAAAAATCTTTAGCTTCAATACTCATTGTATTTACATTTCAAAATTAAATTTTTTTTTTTTTTTTTAAATAATTTCATTAAAGAAAAACTGAGCTATGTAACAAATAATAATAAAAAAATTTAGGGGCCATTCACTAAATTACATTTGTAATATGAATATATTTAAGTTTGCTTAGTTTGCTTAATTTATTACATATCTTACAATACTAATTTTTTACATATTATATATATTAAAGTATAATTAATTATTAGGTATAATTAATACATGTTGAATATGCTTTTATAAATAACTTTTATTTTAATCTAAAAAATACACTCTATAATCTCTTTTAAATAATAATTGAATTAATTAAATTTTAAATTAAATATTTTTAATGTTATTATGAATCATATCAATCATTTAATGAAATATATCATTATATGATTTTTTAATGTTATTATGAATCATATCAATCATTTAATGAAATATATCATTATATGATTTTTGAATTATATTCTTGAACATTTCTAGCATTTGACAAAATAATATTTTATTTTAGAATTTTTATTTTCCTCACTTTATTAAAAAAAAAACATATTTTGACTTATTCTTTTTTTTAATCACCAAGTTAATGTTTTCATTATTTTTACAATTTTCATTTGTAATTTTTGAGAAGCTATGTGCAAATTAGCCAAAATATCAAATTTGTGGGTTCTCTTTTTTTTTTAACTCCCTCGCTAATTCGGCAAATTTTTTAAATTTTGTTTTTTAATAGCATTGTGTATCTATATGTGAATTGAATAATATATAGTAAAATCAAGCAATTTGTACCTGGATTTGAGTTTGAGGTCACCTGCATTTGTACCTGGATTTGAGTTTTTGATTGCAGGGGAATTTCTGATACCAGAAATTTCAATATATTTGAATGGTTATTTTTCATTTTGATTGAAGTAAATTACTATTAGGTTTTATGACAATAAAAGAATTGTGTTATATCTTTTATATATTTTTCAGCCCACCACCGTTGTCACCCCACAACATTCACTCCACACATTCTGAGGATATAGAACACCCTACTACTCCTGAACTACCACCACCTCCGCCTTTAACTGAAGAAAATGAAGTCATGAATTGCGATGAGCCACTACCTCCCCCACCAGATCTAAGTGATATAGAAATGTCTTCTAAATTAGCAAATAATTCTATGTATGACTTTTATCATTTTTAGTAATTTCCTTACACAGCATGTTAAATTACATTTTTGTAAATTAGAGGTGTAGAAACATAAATAATTCTTTTATTAAATTTATTTTTGCTTTGTAAACTGTATTATATTTAATTTAATGCTGATTATCTTCCTCTTTAGTTCTACAATTATTTGTAGTTCATGCGATTTTTCATACTTAGCAATAAGATTTAAAGCTTTCAAAGGTTTGGGAAACCAATAAATTACAAAAGAAAACTGGTATTTTTGAACACCCTATGCCAGAAAATCAAACTATAAGCTTGTGACTTGTATCGACTACTTTAGTTGTTATTTTTAATATCTGCATAAAATTTAGTAAAGCTAGAATAAATATTATAAGAGATATGGACATTTTTATAAAAAAAAAATTTTGGAGCAATTTAAAATTTATTACAAAATTATTGATTTAAAATTTAAATTTTTTTTTTAAAAACTGTGCAAGATATAAGTATTTAAAGTAGTTATTTTATACTGTGCATGCTCAGAAAAAATTTAAACAAGTTTTTTTTTTTTTTTTTTTGCAATTTTCTAGTGAATCGTATATGGCAACTAATGAAAATTTGATTTGAATATCTTTAAAAGGTTTCAAACAATTTTCTAAGTAGTTTTTGTACTTTTTAGAAGAATGCTCAAAGTGATATGGGGTTTTCCGCAAATTTTATTTTGTATCATTAAACAAAGTTTAATAACAAATTATAATACCTTACAATAATCGTCCAGAAACCTAAATGTGATGGAATGTGCATGCCAAAGAAAATATACTTTTATGGGAGATGATTCCCTAGTCTCATTTTTAATAAATGCTGTTTAATTAATAATATAAAATGAAATTTCTGGAAAACCCCTTTTTGTATTTTCCGTATTGAATATAATGGTAAATGTAATGTTCCATTAATAAAAATTCCATTTCTCTTTAAGTACAGAAAAAAAAAGTGTTTGGTTGAACTAGTTCTCACAAAGACTGGGATTGAAATTTTTAGTTTGTTGCTGTTATCTTTTTTACAAGTATAGAAAAATGTGAGCAGGCATAAATGGGTTTTTTGGTCGCTCTCTTGAAACTCTTGAAATTATAAAGTTATAAGTAGTAACAATAAATTGTATTTTAATATAGAGGATAAATTTATAATGTTTTTTTTTTTAAGTAAAATGTTTAATGCATTGAATAAGTGGTAACTTTGGCACACAAGAGAAGTTTGACTATAAAAAAACACATTTATTTGATCGCCATGTTGTAATTTTTTTAAAAAAAATTTTTGTGATTTCAAATTTTCAATATAAATATAATAAAAAAAAGTTCTAATCAATATAATGAAATAGTTTGTTTCATTATTTATGGATAGCCCTAATTTTTCATGCTTCTTCTCTTTCGCAAGTAAATAGCAACCCTGTATTTGGTCTGGCAAGATTCAATTTTTTATATTTGAAATACCCCCTGATTTTTTTTTTTTCTTTTATAATTTTATAGAGGATACATAGAGTGAAAAAATATTTTTCAAATACAGAGGATTTTCTGAATATTTTAGATTATCTGCTGATTTTGCTTATCTATGCTGTCTTGTAACTCAATTTTGCAAATGATTATAAAATTACTATTGTTTAATTGAAAATGTATTTAAATAGATTATTCTATGTTCTTTTATTACATTTCAGGATATACCCCAAAAATTCATACATGTCATACAGAAGTGAAAAAAAGCTTTCTAGGCAAGGATTTGATGGAAACTATCGGCGTTCATTTCAGTCTTCATCTGTTGATTTATCTGCTGTTGATGATGAAAAACATTCTCTGTGTAGCTGGGAACAAGAATATTCTAATTGTCTGCAGAAAGACAATACAAGTATCAACTATCAAAATACAAGAAGGCAAGATCACATATCAAGTGACGACAGTATTATTCAATCAGTTACTCAAGACTCTTTGCATCGAGCAGTGCCATATTGTGCTCCTAGTCAAGAAAATCTGAACACTTCATCTGATTTTTACCAAAACTTGCATAGCTCAATTGGCTTATCATCTAATTTTTCTAGTGACTTAATAAGTAAATCAATTTTGACTGATGCCTCATCTAATATTTTAACTGATAGTAATTCAATAGTTGATTACAATCAAAATTCTTTACTTAGTAATGATATAGAAGAAAATGATTTTAAAGCTTCAAATGATGTTATAAATCATATAAGCAGTAGCCAAATTTATGAATTTCCCATATTACATCAGAAACTGGTTAAAACACAAGAGAAACTAAATTGTGAACAAAGTGCCAGAGATATTTTTCATCAGTATGGCGATATTACATTCAAATCTTTATTCAGTAAGTAAAAACAATGGAAGGAATAATTATTATTATTATCTGTCAATTATTTTTGTAACAGTTTATCTTTTTCTCATCATTATTGTGTAATTTAAACTTCATTTAAAAAAGAGATCTTTGTAAAATTCCAGATATTTTTTTTTTAGTTTATGCATAGTAAACAAAAATATTTGAGGGAGAGTGTTGTGACTTGGGACTCTTTTCAAATTATGACTTTGACAATTATAGTCGTCTAACAACAACATATAAATTCGCTAATACTTTTCTTTGTTATGTTTTTCAATCCGAACAGTTCTAAAAATTTTTTTAGGCTTTTGATTTTTGCAGAATTTGATTAATGTAAGACAATGGCGCCACACATTTATGAGTGGTGATTTTGTTACAGATTGTGATTCGTAACAAATGAATTATTGAATCAAAGCAGTATTTTGATTTATCCTTATTTTTATTAAAATGCAATTTAGTCAAATCAAGCAAATAAAATTTTTATATATTAATCGTGACTTTGATACTTCAAATTGCACATTTAAGTCATAAATTTTGATACACTTTATTTGCCCAGATTTTCTTGCAAATAGATGTAGTGTTTCAATCTTTTTTTCCCCCCAGTTATTACCGTTGATTTGTGCATAGTTTTTGATGATTTTGCATCCCAATACTTTAATACTATATTATTATTACGACATGGGAAATTTGAA
Source organism: Parasteatoda lunata (assembly GCA_949128135.1). Taxonomy (NCBI): domain Eukaryota; kingdom Metazoa; phylum Arthropoda; class Arachnida; order Araneae; family Theridiidae; genus Parasteatoda; species Parasteatoda lunata. The sequence goes on from OX421980.1 coordinate 102,009,419, forward strand.
TTGCTCATTCGAGTAATCACTTTTGACCATACTTGATGTTTGGAAATTCCATCTTAAATTTATATCGTGTTTTGATTGTTATTTTTATTTTTTTTACAGTTATTGCTGCATATTTTTATCTTTTTCCAATTATAATGTTGCAACACTTGACATGTAATTCAAATGCTTTATTATTTACTTTATTAAAACAAGCCGTTTCATCTGATTACTGCTGATATACTCATAGTTTTTAAAATCCCAAAATTTTTTATACAGTATTATTTGTAACAACATGGGAATCTCAAATAATGCTATTGAGTAATTATTTTCTGACTTTCGATTTGCATCATTCCATTGTAAAATCACATGGTTTTCTTTTCGCTAGTCATCGCTTTAAATTCTATGGTTTTTTAATTTAAAAATTTTGGTCTTTAGGTAATTTAATATTTTATCTACTTTCTGCTTTCTAGAAGAATAAACTGTCAGTAATTTAAGTTAATGATGCATTAATTTCTAATAATCTTATGACCAAACAAATTCTGAATTTGGTTTTAAGTTCTAGTATGAGGAAACATAAATCTTTCAAACGGGGAAAATTAATAAAAGACATGTAAAAAAATGTTTACAATGGGTTTTAAACATCTAGGAATACTATTATATTTTTCATTTGGCAGTTCTGAATTTTGAATTTCTTTAAAAGTAAATAGATCTCATGTTAACCTTTATTATAAGTTAACAGATTTGTTTGTTAGAAAAATTTGATGCATTTTCTTCTTTCTATGATAAAAAAATGATTTATTTTGTAGTGGCCTTTTGGTAAATAATATAGCTTTAATTAATTTCAACAAACGCAGCTCAATGAAAAAAAACCTTTTCTGTAATTTTATATGGAAAGACAATATTTTCAGTATAATTTTTTTATATATATATATAAAAACGGTGCAAATTAAAAAAAAAGAATTTGAACTGATGGGATTTTTGATAAGAATTAGATTTCAGTTGTCTTAGTTGGAAGCAATGCTATAAAAATGGTAAAGCTTAAATTTGGTAATTTTTTCTTCTACATTTTATAGCAAGCATATCGCTCATGGGCTGCAATAGTGGCACAACTCAAAAAAACATGCGTTTTGGACTAAGAACAGGTGTAAATATGAAAATACATATTCTTTCAGCAGCAATACTTTCCCAACTCATAATTCAACTTGAAGGTAATCTTCGTTTAAGCAAACGAAAGCATTTACTATGCATTTTGCTTAGCAATGAAAACTTTAAGCCCACTTATATCAAAACTTTATTTTTTGAGTTGTGCCGCTATTGCAGCCCTTAGACTTAGGCAGCTCTGATGAGCAGGGCACATCAACCAGAGGTCTATTGTACCCAAACCCTAGTCGTGATTAGCAAGAAAGCCATATAGCTGAAATGAAGTTCAGCAGACACCTTACAGGAACATCTTGCAGTTCCCAGGCATTGACGCAGTGCTGCCCCAAATGCTCAAACCTTTAAGCAGAATAGACATCACAATCACAAAGTATATGTCGTGATGTCTCCTCTTCTAGATGACAACCCCAACAAAGAGAATTGGATTCAATTCCCATAATGTGTAGATGTCTCCTGAGGATACAGTGACCAGTAAGAAGACCTATGATCTTCCTTAAACTGTTTCTATTAAGCTTTAAGAGCTCCTTTTGACGTACACTAGGGCAGTCTCGATTCAGCTCCTTAGCTTGTCTCTGACCGTCAGCAGCGCGCCATTGCTCATGTGCAATCTTGCCGTAGAGCTTGAAAATGTTTGCCCTAAATGAGGAGGGAGAAATTCCCAGCGCAGGTTCAGGGCCCCAGAAAATTGCATTAGAGCCAGCCCGTGCTGCTTCATCAGCTAGCTCATTTCCACCAATACCCATATGTCCAGGTACCCAATGCAGGGATACCTTGTTATGAGCGGACAGGTCACAGAGGGCCGAGAAGCATTCCCACACTAACAAAGAGGTGAATTTACACCTTGACAGTGATAGGAGAGCAGCCTGACTGTCAGAACAGATGCGGATAGTCATATTTTGATATCCCTTGTCTAAGCATAGCTTGCAGCACAAGATAATGGCATAAACCTCAGCCTGAAAAACGGTGGCATAGTTTCCTAGAGGAAGTGAAGTTTGATACTGTCATTGGAGCAATAAATACCTGCTCCTGATTTGGCACCAATCTTTGAACCATCAATGTACCATATTAGGCATTTGCCTTTAAGCCACCGAGGAGAATTAAACCATTCATCTCTAGTAGGAAAATGGATTTTGAAGGGCTTGTGAAAAGTGTATCTTAGTGACATATAGTCACTAGGCATAATAAAAGAGAGTAAATCCATCACTTGTGAAACAAGATGTCCCCATGACAAGTGCTTGGAATACTCTTTCCATAGGCCAAGGTACATAAGACGCTTTATGCCTGTCTGAGCTTCAACCTCAATTCGTAAGTTCAATGGAAGAAGCCCAAGTAAGCTCTCTAGAGCAGCTGTATGAGTGGTCCTGAGACAGCCTGACAGGGCTACACAGACCATTCTTTGAAGTCTGTTAAGATCAGACCTTGAGGAACTCAATCTAGTCCTTGACCACCAGACGACTGCGCCATAAGTGATGATAGGACTAATAATCATTGAGTATACCCAGTAAACTATTTTGGGGGACAATCCCCAGGTTCTACCAATAGCATTTCTACAGGACCAGAAAATCTTTCTGGCCCTGTTGGTACAGTATTCAAGTTGATGACCCCAATTTAGTTTGGAGTCAAAGTAAACCCCGAGAAACTTGACTTTCTCCTTGAGTTCCAATTTATGGTCCCGGTAGTAAACATTACCTAGATCAAGTTGCCTTTTTTGTGTGAAGGCTACATAGCTTATCTTGGATGGATTGACAGATAAGCCTGATTCAGAGCACCATCTAGCTACTTCTAGAAGTGCATTATTCATGATGTCAGAGGCTGTTCTTCCATGTTTGCCTCTGACAACAATGACACCATCATCAGCTTACCCAATACAGAGAATGCCAAGAGCAGTTAACCGAACTAACAAGGAGTCCATTGCCATACACCATAGGATAGGGGACAGAACCCCTCCCTAGGGGCATCCAGCGGTTGCATGCACTTTCATGCTTGCACCCAATAGAGAGGAACAAACATACCTAGAGGATAGCAAATTCGCTATTCCCCCTAGTAATAATTGAGTTTATGCCTCTGTTCCTAAGTGCATTGATGATAGTCTCAAGAGGGACTTTATCAAATGCACCTTCAATATCAATGAATACCGCAAGAGCCATCTCCTTATCTGTTATAGATTTCTCAAGCAGATAGGAGAGCTCATACAGAGCGGTGTCTGTGGACCTGCCTGGTTGATAGGCATGCTGTTTGGAGGACAGTGGCCTTTCTATGAGCACAGTGTCTCTGAAGTATCTGTCAATTAGCTTTTCGATCGCTTTCAACAGACAGGAAGTAAGGTTGATTGGTCTGAATGATTTAGCCTCAAAGTAATTCTCCTTACCTGGTTTCGGTATGAAAATCACCCTGGTATTCCTCCAAGAGAGAGGTATATACCCGTATGCTATACAGGATCGAAAAATCCTACATAGAGTAGGGGCCAATGTATTCACCCCCTGAATAAGTATCATTGGTATGATGTCATCCATACCTGGTGACTTGTAGGACTTAAACGACTTTATGGCCCATACAACCTTCTCATTGGAGACCACCATCTTGGCGGCCTCCTAGTCATTCCTATTACAAGTAGTTGTGGTAATAATATGTAGATTATCATTCTCCACAGGATGAGATCCAGGGAAGTGTGCTTCAAGTAGTTCTCCAAGAGCCTCTTCCCCTGATTCACTGTAACATCCATTTGTGAGACGGATGGCATTTAAACTGCAATTAAAGTCTTTAGTAAGAATTTTTGCAATCTTTGCGGTGGCAGAAGTAGTGTTAATACCATCGCAGAAAGTCTGCAATGAGCGACGTTTTGATGCTTTGATCACCTTGTTATAGGCAGTTAGAGCGTTTCTGTAGGACTGCCATTCTCCAGATTTCTTTGCTCTGTTAAATAACTTCCTACATTTCTTACGTAATTTACTAAGCTCAGAAGACCACCAAGGAACTCGCCTTGGGAAGCTAGTAGACGTAACCTGACAAGAAATACGATATGAATCGAGTATGATTTGTTGCACTTGGTCAACAGTCCACTCCACATCATTAACATTATTGTACTTACCAGAGAAGCTCCCCATCTTCCTCTCCAGAGCTGCTCTAAAGGAACCCCAATCAGCTGTTCTGGGGTTCCTCCTTTCGACCTTCAGTCCTGAGAGGCCTTTAATAGAAAAAGTAATTAGTTGGTGATCTGAAGCAGTAACTGCCCCAGATACCTTCCAATCAGTAACGTAATCTACTGAACTAGAGTTACATAAAGTAAGGTCACTGACTTCCCTTCTGTTACAGGTAACAAAGGTAGGTTCATTGCCTTTATTAAGGACATACAAATTAAAATGTAAAATATGTTCCATAAGTACATAAGTCCATAAGTTGGTTACAATTTCTGCTACCCCACACTGAGTGGTGAGCATTTGCATCACAGCCGAAGATGAATCTACAGCTTGAACTACAGTGGGCAATTAGGGCCCTAGTAGTGTCAGCTAGTGGGTCCTTCTCCTCATACGGGAGATAGGCTGAAACTATGACAAAGTCAGAGATTGTCATAGAATTTTAGTTTTACAGCAACTAAATCCCTGTTAAGATAGTTAACAAGATTAAGGGCATTTAGAGTAGACCTAGCCACTATACAGGTCCTGGGAAGGCCACAACGGGTATCATAAAAGATATTAAAACCTTTAACATTGAGGCCCATTATTCTACCCTTGCGGGTCCAAGGCTCTTGTATAAGAGCAATATCTCGTTCTCCATCATTCAACCTTTTGGCCATAAGGCTAGAGGCAGCAATGCTGTGATGGAGATTGATTTGGCCAACCTTAATTGTTTCTATTATTGGTTAGCAGTATGAGTGAAACCAGGATGGCTCCTATCTATCCTGGCTATCTTTAGAAGAGAGATCTTCCTTTGTCAGCTCTATTGCTTCGTCGATATCAAGCATAGAAGCTGGTGAGTCAGGTCGTAAGGTTACGTCTGACCCGGAGTCCAACCCTAGCTCTGGTCATCATTTCCTCCTGGTCATCAGGTTCTGCAGAGGGCTCCGATGTTGTTGAAGCCTCAACTGCTTTTTTCTTGTCAGGATCGTGGATGATCTTAAATGCACCACGATCCACACCAGTGAGTGCACAAAAGTTGGCCCTCGCAATATCCTCCACGTCTTCAGGCTCCACCTCAAAGATCCATCTAGAGGTGCCAGGTCCTGCAGCACTTTGCAGAACCCTCGACCTCATAGACTTCAACCCTGGGTTTAGTCTCTAAAGACGCCACAAGAATATGCTTTGTTCAGAGAATTGCTGCCTGGTTTTGAAGGCCACCTTTACAGGCTTGGGCAGCTCATCAGCACTTAAGACTTTAAGCGTGAGGTCGCCCAAGGATCTGTTATCAAAGTGGCCCCTGATCCACTCTACCGTGTATTCATTACACTGCAGTACCAACGCTCCTCTGAGAAGGTTGTTACTGTAGATCTCTGGCATCCTTTCACCACCTAGGATGGCGTCAGTCTGCTCTAAGATCTGCTTCAGTATTTCGTTAGAGTCTCTCAGAGAAAGCCTGTCCAAAGGAAAGTCCTTCCGAACGATGGCAATCTTGATCGACTTTGCAGCACATGCAAAAGAAACTCCAGATTGGAGGCTCCCAGTTGGATCCCCCTCTCCAGTTCCGCTATCCCCACTAGGGGGAACCACTTCCCTGGATTGGGCTTTCCTCCCAGGAACAACATCCTCCCTGGACTTCTTTCCAATATGTATTGGCACATTGGAAGAGGGTGTTGCATCAGAAGACCTAGGTCTCTTAGCTCCAACACTCGCTGCAATGGCCCTCAATTTTCTCAGCTTTCTCCTCCGGCTCTTAGACATTCCAGTGGCGCCAGACACACTGTCCCCCGAGTGCCTCTGGGAACAAGAGACTCCTACAGAGGAAGGGCCAATGCCTTTGGACGCCTCACTGGATTTCAAAGTAATCTGCAAAGCAGCGGGATTAGCACTGGGCTCACCCGAGGGCTTACCATGTGCTACTGGAGACTGTAGTGAACTTTTCGAACAGGAACCTCTGCCTAATTCCTGAACGCATCCCTTGTTGACCGGCGCGACAGATGATGCCGTATCATAAGCTTTTTTCGTGCTCATCATTTTGTTTGCCTGCCATTTAGTTACCCAGTGAGGGGTATCCAGGGGGCACCACGTGGAGGCAGCAGGCATTACCCCCCTATTGCAGCCCTTGAGCGATATGATTTTCTAATAACAGAAAAAAAGAGAAATTTGGGAGTGGTTGAATCTTATTTTTATAAGCATATTTGTATTATATAATATTTATAAACTTTGAATCAAGCAATTAATATGTCTAAGGAACTTTTCAATTTCCTTTTTTTATTCTCAATTCTAAAAATCTGCCATTAAATGTGCAGTTTATGAAATTTTTAAGTTTATGAACTTACACTTCAAGCTCTTTTTTTATGAACATGACTCAATGGTATATTAATAAAATATGATCCTCTATGCATTATAAAATTTGATCCTCTATATAATCAATATAAAATATAATACTTTATTCTAGAAATAAATTTTTTTTTAAAAGTTTTATGATTTTTATTTGTGTTAGCTGATTATAATCTGTGCCTTTACTTTTTGTTACAGTTCCAGCTCCAAATCACAAAACATTTCCAGACTATATGGAAAGTGTGTTAAATTTATTACTTGAAAAGAAGAATAAGCCTAATGATCTGAGTTCATCAATGTCTATAAACAATCAAAGGTATATTGTTATTATTACTTTGTAATTTCTTTATGATATTCATAAAATGTGTTTTGCTTTTTGAATACTTAGGTCCTAATTTTGTTGTTTTTTTCTGCAAATTAAATTGACGAGTTATGTATCATTTTTTAAAATTAAAAGAACAAAGAAGACTAAAGAATTTTACATATTCTCTGTAATTTTTTTTTTTTTTTTTTCATTTTTGGTACATTGTTTAGAAAATAACATTTGTATATATTTTTTATACCAAAAATTCAATACTAGTTTCAAAATATTAATTCGATAATAATTTTGTTTGCTTTGTTAAAGTATAATTTTTTATAATATTAGTAATTATTTCTTTTATAGTTTAACATATAAAAATGATAGAAGTGAAATATGTACTTACTACTGTGATAAAAATGGTCAATTTAATTGTTCTTTGAAATGTAACAAAAGTAACAAAAAAAAACTTATATAAGTTTATCCTTACCTATAAATATTTTTTTTAAAAAATTAGAAACATCCTAATTTATGTGCTGCTGCAAAATACAAAATCTGTTGAATTATTCCTGAAAAAACGAATTTTAAACAAAATTTTTAAAATTTAATAACTGTGTGAATGTAACGATTCCTGCAGACAAAAAGTATAAATGGTCGAAAAATCGATACAGGATATTTTATAAAAATAAATAAATAAAAAATATTATAAAAAATGAAATTTTTTTTCAGTTATTATTTCAACAAATCATTTTTGCTTTAAAGAAATTAAATAAATACAACAATATAAACTTATTAATCGTCATATGCTTTGTATATTTCTCATCAAATCTTCTAATGGAAATGTAACAAAAGTAACAGATTTCTTTTAACCAGAATAACTAGAAATTTTTTCTATAATGGATAGGTTAATGTGCTTGTATTTAAAAACTTTTTATTGCTCTCATTTAATAATTTGACCTTCTTTTTTTGAAATAATTTATAAGATTTCATTATATTTTAAAGATAATATATTCATTTATGCAAATTTGTAAATGCCTTATATCCTTTTCAGGTCCCTTATTTTAAATTCATCTTTTTATAAAACTATTAAAAAGTTTTTAAAGTTTTTCTTGCATAAATATAAAAGGTAGACATTCTCCTTTCTTATTCTGTATAAAAAAAATTTCAATTTTAAAGTAAAAAATCGGATTGTTGTGCAATATTACAATGCATATAATAAGAGTAACCATGGAATCGACCAGGAACACAAATAAGAGAAGTAAAAAATATTCAGCTCTTTTGAAGAATATTCGGCAAAGTATTTTTTTGGAGAAGTTTTTTTTAAACGGATAAACAATAATTTAAAATTATAATTTTTACCATGGTACAGCTGTGATGCGCACAATTGTAATGCGCACTTGAAGAAATGTGGAATATGGCAAGAAATTCGTCATTATCATTCGAAATAGATTTTAGACATATTTGTTCATTTCTATTGCACACGACTTGCAAATTTATATTTGGGGAAGACCATTGAAAAAGTGAAATTTGAAGAATTGAAACTAGATCACTTTATACTCAACCACTAGTTTTGTATTATTTTTAAAAGCGTTTTTGATAACGCTTAAATGAAAAGCGTTTCTTTTAACGTTTTATGGTTAAATTTTTTAATAATAATTTAATTTTAGTAATATTATTTTTAGCATTAAAATTTTGTTATAAGAATTAAGAGGATTTTTTTCTTTCAACCTCAGATTTTTTTATATATTGTAAATTATTTTATTATTTGTCCAAATATTTCTTATGGATAATTATTAAAATTTTTTTCTCTTTACTTCATACCAATAATATAGTGAATTTCTGATTGTTTTTCAATAATGACAAAATTTATTTTATATATTTAAAAAATTTTGCCATTCGGGTACTGAATATTCGGTATTTAACCGAATATCAGGTTATTCACGCAAATCATTTCATTACATCCTTAGCACAAATACAGTTTTTTAAAAATAGTTTTAAAGTGTTAAAATTTGTTGAATTGTTGATCCGGTATCTTTTAATTTTAGTAGAAATCGCAAAATTTTATAGTTCCAATTTAGTGGTTGTCTACCAATTATATACATGATTCGGGCAAATATTCTTATCCACATTATTCACTGTTTGAACCTTTTTGGAAATTCAGTCATTTTCCCCAAAAGAAACTCAATAAACAATGTTATATTATTACATTTTTATTGTTTTGAATTCAAGGGTCATACATTTATTATTTTAACTAACTGCAGTAACAAATCTTGTAGAATAGACTTTAATTTCTCAATTATTGATTCATCTCTTTTATGTGATTTTAAAAATGTTTGATTATTAACAATAGAGGACCCATATCATAAATTTTTAAAATGTTAAATTAAGCGATCGTCCACTAAAATTAATTTTGTACAAAAAAGCTGAATAGCATATTTACTGTGTTTTCATTTCAAGTTTATTCAAACCAAATTTTAAAATTATTTGATTAAGGAAGTTTTTAACTCAATTGCAATCTTTAATTAGATATTGGTATAAGGGAATCAAATCTAATTCATAATGACTATTTTTTTTTTTAATCCTATAGTATTATAATAATTTTCCATGCATTCATTACAAATTATTATGAGTTGTTCAGTAGTGATAGAATTATGCTGGAAATTGCTTTTTCTTAAACAAAGCAATTCTGAAATTAAAAACAGTATTTTTTCTTTTGTGATAAATTTGCTTTTTTTACACTTAAGTAGATTACAAATTATACTTTTTTAGTTTAATTTTTTAAAAGTAGTCTGGTATATGTATACTGTTCCAAAAAGTCCCAATTTTGTCCTTATTTGAAAAATTCTGTCCTGATTTTTCCTTTGGCCCTCTATGCAGCCTATATCTAATTAATTCCATTTCTGCATCTACTTTAAAATGAAAAATCACAAATTCACTTTATATGTATATATATGTTATTTATATTACTTGTGTTGTTCAGTTTTAAAGCCAACCATCTTTTAAAATTTTGAAAATGCATTTTTTTTATTTTTTAAGTTTTAAATAAACTTTTCCACCAACTTCATATAAGAAAACATGGCATATTCTGTCAAATCTATACTTTATATGCATTTGAAAATCATGTTTTGCTGCAAAGTGGCGAAAACCTACAGTCATATAGTTTCAAAACGAGCCCTCGCCATGTTTGCATATTGCGTTTTCAATTCAGATTTTAGTTTTAAATTTTGTTAATTGTAATTTTCTCTCAACCTTTTATAGTACACACAAAGTTTTTAATTTACTTATGTATTTTTTTTCTCTTCGTCCATGCAGTCCATTTGATGACAAGTGTTAGTTTTTAACCAAAATTTGCAGTAATTATTACTAGATATTATTTGCACTTGGTTTTCCTAATAATATTACTTACTCACAACTATCTGATATTTTTAGTAACATTTTATCATATTATGCACTTCAAATTCAATCCCCTCAGACTTTGATTATTTTTTAAAGTTATAAAAGTTTAATAACTTCTGAATCACGTCATTCAATATTATTAGTTTCATGATTTTTAAGTTAATTTTTAGTTTTGTTTTTAAAAATTGTTTTTCGATGATCACTTTCTTGAAGTCACTTATTTTAACATAAAAGTGATTTCAAGGTTTGCTTAAGCTATTTTTCTTCAATGCAATTTGCTCAAACTAAAAAATTTTGTCTACTTTCATTCTTTAAAACCTAGTACTTACATTAAATGAACAAATTTTAAGTTTTGGTTTCTAGCAAACCCAACCAAAACCAAAATAACAACACACTTTAAGTTCAATATTTTTATTTAATTTTTTATAGGGAAGAAAATATAATGAAAGATGCACATATTTCTGAAGAAATGGGAATCAAAAATGATGTTCCAAAAGTAAGAATAAATTTATTTCTATAATACTGCAGGAAATAGTTCCTGACATGTGGTGCATGTACAAAAGTAAGTAAATAGTGTTAAGGACCATACTGAATGCATCTTTAACGAGACTGGCTTAATTTAGTCTTTTCTTTCTTTACATCTTTAATATATGGTTATAAACATTTAAGTTTTTTTATGATGCTCAGTCTGTAAAACAGATTTGGCTGCTGATTACAGTAATTGATTAATAGCAGGCTATACATTTAAATTGTCTTAGTGTAATAATGAAGACCAGAACATAGTAAAATAAACACATTAACAAAGCAAAGTGGTTCATATCAGCTGCTCGTAATCTAATACAGATAGAACAGTTCACTGCAAATTTATTTTTGATTCACAAAATTTGCAACTATGTCATGAAATTCATGTGAGTTTATACATAGCTTTTTCGGCTATTATTACTACCGTTTTCAACATGGCTTTTAATATCTCGTTGATTTTAATACAGTATTATAACTACATGTAAAGTTTTAGAATGTGTGAATTCTCTTAAGTTATTTTTTTTTTATTAATAAAAACTAAGAATCTTAAATTATGGGACCCAAAAAATCTTGCCTTTTCATGTGACAATGACCTTCCTCATGGATATAGTGCTCTTATTGTTTCTTGCGCTTTTTGAGGTTTAGAATGAGCTATGGATTCTATGGTGTAATCTGTGATTCTCTGTGTTGAAGATGTATAATGATAAGACACAAAAAAAAACCAAGTAGCAAACATAATTTAAATGAAGTGAAAGTTAAATTTAATTAAACAAATCCTTATTAAAAGTTCTTATTAATACTTTGAGGGTGTAAAAAGCAAATTTTAAGAATGGATAATGCTTTCTAGAACTGTGCCTCTATACACCAAAATAATGTCTTTTTCATCATCTTGTAAATTGTAATATAATAGCTATTCTAACCAAAACTTCATAAATAACAAAATAAAAATTTAATTCTGAAACAAAAATTTATAAATAGCTTTCAAAGGTAGCAAATTTGCACATTTTTGATTTAATGAAACATACATCTCTTATATGAGTATAAATATTTAATATTAATTATTCAGCAATGGTTTTATCTGACAGAGTCAAGATGGCTACCAACCACCTAGAATTATCACGGAATTTTTTTTTATTCCAAAAGAAACCTGGAAAAGTCAGGGAAATTTGAATAAAATCCTGGAAAAATCAGGGAATTCCTTTTTTAAAAAAACTGGAATTTCTTTTATTTTCTTAATTTCATTAAAATCTTACTATCTATTATACCCACTTTTTTTTCGATGGGAATTTATCAAAACACAGGCAAAATATCACTAACTTGCCAATAATTTGCTTGCATCAAAATTTGGTTCATTATAACCCTGTTAAACTAGATAAGAGAGCTGCTTGAAACTCTTCCATAAAGAATAGAGAAACATTTGATCTTTTCGAGGACTACGGGATTGTGCAATTTATGATAAGTAAAACTCCAGATATTTGCTCCAGTTCATAAATAGGATTTTCTGTTTCATCTTGTAGTCCATAGGCTGAAATCATTAATTGTTCAAATTCACTCCAATTCTTCAGGTGTATTTTTCATTTGAGAAAATTATTCAAAATGTTTTAGTATTTTTAATTTTATAAAGTTCTCCAAAAATTATTTGATCATAGTTTAACAACAATAGATTTTATTTTGTTCTCTATTTCTGAATACTTTTGTACTCTCATTCAATGAAATTGGTGAATTAATTTTTCTGCGAACCAATCACACATCATCTTCTTATAATTGCTAGCAACACTGTTTTCAATTATTGCATTGACACTAATTTTCTCAATTTCATTTTTACCTTTTAATAGTTTTAATTCAAAAAAGATTCTTTTGAGAATCAGCCATATGTTGATAGCATTTAACTCTATTGTTTTGCTGTTAAATACTTGATTATCGATTCAAAATTCAAATTGTGCAGTCAGTCACAATGTCAAAAGTTCATAATTGTTGCTTGCATTATGAAGATATTTCAGAAACTGTTTCTCCTTTTCCCCTAAAAAGCAGGCAAAAAATAAGGAGTGTATGGGAAGTATGTTAAATGCTGTATAAATACCGAATATAAAATTTTTTATTCATTAGTGTTTTTCGGGAAGAAGGAAAACAAAACTTTGTTTTTTTGTTCTCCACTCTACAGGTACATGTTTCTAGTTGTAAAAAAAAAAAAAAAAAACAATTAATTAATCTAAACTAAAATAGCATGTGATTAGATTGGAATTCTTTGAATATTTTGATTTCAAATAAAAAAACTGAAATTTAAAGAATTTTATGTTGCATTTTTGTATGCAGTATGTAACATGAAATTCAACGATTTGTATTTAAATACTGAATATTTCCGTAAATAATAGGGCTAATTCATAACAAACATCATTTTATTTAAGATTTTTAACATTTGATCTACGGTATTTAAACATTTGACTTTAGATATTAGTTTAAAGAAAGATCAATGAATTTTGTGAAGGGCGCTGTTTAGACAAAATACTGTGAAATGACTCTAAATTTAAGTGTAAATAAATTGTTAAATTTCGAAGCAGAAATAAATTGAAAAATATATTGATGTATAATCATTTAGAATTATTTTCTTTTGCCCAGGAAAAATATATTTAACTATACTTTTCCAAAAATTTTTGGGTCGTTCTGTATTTCCTTTTCGGTACACTTTGTGTAAAAACTTAATTATCACATTGAAACATTTTTTATTCAATAAAAACAATATATTCTACAAACTAAACATATTATTTTCTCAACATCAATCTTTTTTAAAAGTTAATGTTGTACCAAGACATTAAAATTTTAAAAATTAAGAGCAATGTCTTGTTAAATTATAAAAATACTTAAGAATATTGACACTTTTCTTGTGGATTACGTTCCCATTCTACTCTTTGTGAAGGAAAAAAAAACTCGCTGGCCAGGAAATTTTAAGATTTTAACCTGGAAAATTTTAACAAATTTGAAACTTGATTTGAGTGGCCATCCTTACAGTAATGATAATATTGAATATTTTGTATCACTGTGATACCACCTTAAAAAATGTCAGTATGTATCCTGGATTTGCTGCTAGTATTTTTTAGTGCTACTAAACTTAGCTACTGTTATAAAAAATGAAATCATGTCCTGATATTAATATTTTATTATTATATTGTTTTAAACATGATAAGAATAAAACAATTTTATTGTTGTTGGTCTCAGATTCAAAATTAAGGTTATAAACACAATGTTGATATTATGAATATCCACAACCTTGAGACAGTAGCGTAAATAACACTTCTGCAATCACTGTATCTAGTGGGGGCATGTGGTTTGAGAGCACAAGATAATCAATTATTTAAAAAAAAACTTTTCTTCGTTTTTTACCTAACTTTTAATATGCTGCTCCTATCTCAGTTTTGAATCCTAGATAATTTAATTTGATATTCTGATTTGATTTTGTATTTAGAATAATCTGATTTGATGTTCAGAAATTTTAAATATCATTCATCCTTTTTTCCCCATCATTATCATATATACCTTCATTTTTTGTAAAAGTATTATTGTGGAAGTTTCGAATTAAATTTAAAAAGGCTTAAAGTTTTAATTTTTGTGCAGATTTTTTATCTATCCTACAAATATTATTTTTAGTAGTATTTGCAAGTTTTAAAATAAAGCTTTGAATGGTGAGGGGTTTTCTATAGATATTGCAAGTGCGAATTTTGCTATATGTTTAGGTAAGCCAAACATTTTCGTTAATTGCTCAAAAAAGTTTTATAAAAATGTCATTCTAAAATTAAAAAAAAAAAAAATTTACAAATTGATCAAGATATGAATATTTAAAGTAATTCTTTATACTGTATTTAAAAAGTAATTTTACATAATTTTGTTCTGAGTCACATTTTTTAATTTATGATAAAAGTCCGATTTGATTATCTTAAAAATTTAAAAGGTTTCTAGCAATTTTTTTATTGGTTTTGTAAATTAAAAAATAAAGCTTTGAATTGTGAGTGGTTTTCTACAGATGTTATTTTATACACTTTAACAAGTTTTATCAAAAATAACATCAGATTTTTAGAAAACCATCACATTTTGTTGTCCCGACAATCATTGTAGGATATTATCATTTGTTATTAAATTTTATTTATGATACAAAATTAAATTTGTGAAAGACTCCTTATTATTTAGAGCTTTCTTTAAAAAATTACACGAGATACTTAGAAAACTGCTAGAAACGTTTTACATTTTCAAGCTAATTAAAATAGAATAAAATTATGAAGAAATTTTTTTAAATATATCTTGCACATACTCAGCATAAAAGCATTATTTTAAAACTCATATCTTGCACAGTTTTTAATGAATGTATCATGAATCATTTCAAGTTTTGAAATGATTTTGTTATAAAATTAAAATGACTCCAAAAATTTCTTTTAATTTCATTGAATATTTCTACAGATATGGTAGTTTTAGAATTTATCCATAATTATTTAAGCTAAGCTTGCAAAATTTTGTGCATTTATTGTATATAATTCATAAAGTAATTGCCATTAAATTAATACCATTTACAAGCTTATTTCTATATTTTTGGCATAGGGTGTTCAAATACACTTTTTCATACATAGCTTATTGGCGGTCCCTTAAGCTTAAACTTTATTGATACATATGAGTAAAGGCATGATTGAAATATTTCTAAAGTTATAAAATAATTCTCTAAACATTTCTTGAGAAATTTTAAAAATTGCTGAAAATCGAAAGTGTCTCTTCCTCTATTGGAAGGTAATGTATCTTAGAGACATTTATTGTATAAATCAACTTAAAATGATATGAATTGTTTTCTCTTAATCTATTTCGACTCTTTATCTCTAGTTTTATAAGTCTTTTATTATTCTTTCTTTTAAGCATTATTATATAAGTATCAAATTAAACATTTATTTCTTGTATTTAATTTTTATCTATTTCAAAATTCAAATTTTTTCAAAAGTTTCTGTAAATCTAATCTTTCCACTGTTCCTTTCCACTTCAATCTGTCTGGGTTGCGTACAAATTTTGATTTACCAAAGTAGTGCCGCAGGTAGGGTAGAAAATTATGCTCCCGGGCTTATAATTACTTGCAATAGGTTACAATTTTGCTTAACTCTGCTGTGTAGTAGCCATCCCCGTGTAAGAATCGTAGCGACATTGTCGCAGAACGTTACAGAGTTCTTGCAGAAAGATTTTTCTCTCAAAAAGTAAACATTTTTACTTTTCTTTTCTACAGAATTTTACACGCAGTATTTGAACATTTAGAAAATCACTTTTTAACGTGCTCCATTTATGCCGATAGTATCGGGAATCGATGTAATGTTTCGATTGTATTTTCGGCAGTGACCAATATTAATTTTCATGTGGTTTTTAAATATCCGGATATATTTCAAACAATATAGAAACCTGGAATCATGCATTTGAGTATTTACATTTTAAAGCAATAATTCTATCGTATTTTTGCAGTTATTGCTATAGATTTCTCCGCAGTTTTTAAATCCAATATTTTTTATATGATATTATTTATTACAATAACCTAATCTCAAAACGAAACATGCATTTGAGGAGTCCGATTTGCATGATCTTTTTTTCGGCAATTACTACAATGGATTTCATGATTTTGAATTTTTTTTTATTGTGAAGATTATTTACAAAATGCGAAGAAGGAAATAATTTGTGCGTCCCCCCTCCAACAAAATGGGAGAATATCACCCATAATATTAGAATTAAAAAATTATTATATGTTAAATTAAAAAAAAATTTATGTAGTGTTTTCCCCCTTTTGTAAACGCACCGCTTTTGTTATTTTAATATACCAAGATATATGTTTGTTATTATTAAAAGTATCTTGCAGAAAGATATTAGTGCTAGAGAGTTTTGTCACAGATAGCTGGAAAAAAAATCTGCCACAGGGCAGCCATTTTGCTGTATTTTGTTTTTTACTTTTTTTTGTCTTTTGCTCGTTTAGATATGGATCTTAATATAATGAACTTTGTCAAATTATCATAATAAATTAAGAAATAAATTTATTTCACAGAGAATGACAATCTTACTGTTATAGGTAGAGTAAGAACAAGTCTAACTCAAAGTCGCAGTAAGAATTAAATTTTTTATTGTGTTAAAAAATTTTAATTCCTAACTTTCCTAACTTCTGTAGTAATAATCAGCCATAAATTGTTGCAACACAGAATTAGAGATAGTAAAAATGACTCATTTTTACTAAACATTACAAATAAAAATGGACTTTGGTTATTTATGGAAACCTATAATGAAGCAAGCTTTAAAGAGAATGCAATTACAAATTTTACTCTCCTATTATTAAAGAGCTACTATGAATTTTATTTTCTTTGTTTGTGCATTTAATTTTTCTATATTTGGAACCTTGTATGTTCTTTCATGAATTTTTTTTTTTAATTATTATTATTATTATTTATTATTATTTTTTTTTGTAGGAAGAGTTGATAATTAACATCAAAAAGAAACTTGATATTCTGAGAGAAGAACAGAATACTATTCGACTGCAATTACTTAAAAATAATAAAATTGGATTAGAAATATCTGATCGTCTAAAAGAATTGGCTAAACCTCATGAATCAGAAAAGTATTTCCTCCATATTGAAGAACTTGAAAAAATAGTCAATTTATTGTTGTCCATTTCGGGACGATTAATGAAAGCTGAAAATGTTTTGAAGAATTTCTCAAATGATTGTAGTGAAGATGAAAAGGTAAGATGTATTCATGATCAGTAAAAATTTTGTTACCGCTGATTTTCATTTTTTAACAATTTAAGTCATTGATCTTACCTCATTTTACTCAGAATGAAAAGAATTATTATTATTATTTTTTAAATTAAGATTGCATGTCTTTGCAACTTCAGTTATTAAGAAAAATTATATTTTACTAAGTTATTAAGTACATAGGTGCCGCCTACAAATGATGCCACATTTTTTTCTATATTTTTGACCCACCCTCCTTCCCCTTGTCACTATGTGTCACAATGAAATATAATGACACTTTTAAAAAATATATAGAGATCATGTTTTAAATTTTATTTTTAAACTTTAAAATATGTGTTTTAATGTCATTTGTTTGTATATTAATAGTTATAAGATGTGCTTATAATTAAATAAAATAAAAAAAAACAAGTAATATAAAATATTTAATCTAATAATAAATATTTAATATAATGGGGAATTAAGATTAATTAATTTGTTTATGATGAAAAAAGTTTGAACTGCAAGGTTTGAAAAATTTTATCTATTTAAAGTTTTCAGATTTTTAAACCTAAATCTAGATATTTCAAGCCATTTGATCAATAAAAAGAGTGCTTAAAATCTAAATTAAAATTTACATCATATTATGCATCATTTCAAATTAAGAAATGCCCATATTTTTAAACATTTTGTAGATAGAAAACAGGTCAATATTCATATTTTTTTTTAATTTGATACTTTTCCTCTTCTTTAAATTATTTGTTTTGAAATATACTTCCAATCCTCTTCATTAGATTTATTAAAGCCTATTATTATACCAATAGTGCTATTGCTTTTAAATTTTAAAATATTCCATTTTTAAAAGCTAGATCAGATAAAACTGTTAAAAGGTACAGTAATTGTACAAGGGTTGGGCAAAAATATGAAATATTTCTATACTAACTCTATGTAAACAATTTTTTTTAGCAGTAAATGTTTTGGAAGATTAAACATTAGCAAAGCTATTTTTATTTTATGTCCGTCGTTGAACAGCAGACCCAATTTTGGGTTTACGACTACTAATATTCAACTCCGTAGCCTTGTAATTTTGGACCAATCCAGAAGACAAGGTAACTCCTGGATCAGTACCTCCAAAGGTATGATTTGTCTTTGAAACATGGAGGACTACCATGTGACTCAACAGATTTAACGTGCATAAAACACCATTTACTATACGGGGAACTTTCGGCCAGCTGGGATCGAACCCACAAACTCTTGGACATAGGCCCTGTGCCCTACCAACCAGGCTATCCCGGTCTCTAGCAAAAAGCTATTGGGACAATTTGAAAGATCATTCGTAAAGCTTTTAGAAATAGATTCTTTTTCCCCTATGCAAAATTTTCATTGACAGAAGAGAGCATCTTAAGTTTAAAGTTTCTCTCCTTTTTTAATACCTTACTATGATTAAAAAAATCATTCTTTTATATATATATATATTAAAAAAGCACATTTTTCCACCTGCTACTAGACCTGTAGAGAAAATAATTGAAGTATATCTAGGTAGGATGATACTGTTCGAATTGTTACAGTGAAAACTGCGAAAGGACTTAACAAGCGATCAATAGTTAAATTTGTTAAGTTGTTACCTGTGAATAAAGAATGAATTCTTGATTGAGTAAGAGAATGCTCAAACTGACACATGGGCGCACCTTAATTTTTGCATTTATAATTCTATTGCAACTACATTCGATTTCGTAACTCTCACTTCTTCTCAATCATTCATGTTGTGAGTTTGTCAATTTGTACTTCTCATGTTTTAAATAAAACATAGTTGTTATACTGTTTTTAGTGGTTTGTTTAAATAACATGTATCTTATGAAGAAATATCACATTACAAATTGAAAATCTGACCAAAAATTCAAAGTGATCGTTTTTATTTTTTGCTGGTTGTACAGTTAATGTCCAAACTTCTGCCAATCTAGACGGCAGAACAATTCCTGGTTAACAAATTTTAGATATAATCTATAAAATAGTTAAATATAGTTATAGTTTTACATTTTTATAATTGGCAGCTTTTTAGCACCTTTTTTATGACTAAAAAAGGTGCTAAAAAGCTGAAAGATTAGGAAAAAAGAGATAATTCTTGTCAAAATTTCATGGGAGAAATTTTCACAGATTATGTATCTTGAGACATAATTGCAACTAAGCAAAGTATTGTGCTATAAACTATTCTGAGGGAGTATCCTACTAAAACAAAAAAACCTCTTCTAGACAAAATACTAGTTGTAGTTAAATATTGCATTTAAAGTATCATTTTAGGTCGACAAAATTTTTTATTAGATCTAGGTCATGAATTAATTGAAGTGGAATATTGGGAATTTAGTGCATATTGCTAAACAAAATCCCTCTTTTATGTAAATGCTTTTGACATTGAATATAAGATCTAAAAAAAGAACATCCTATACCTGTCAATTATACATTTTTTCACTTATGAAACTGCTTTAAAATGATTTAAGTTTTTCTTTCTTTCATTTATTTATTTATTATCTGTATTTATGAAAACTTTATTTAAGCTAGTTAAAGTTTTTTTAGTCATTTTATTACTTTTGAAGGACCATATTCTTTGCTCTCTATACTTGAAATCTCTATTTAAGTGTGACAAATTGTCATCTTAATATATTTATTTTTAATTTTGGCATTATAAATCACTGATTTTAATAATTTGAATAAAATTGTTTGATGTCCTTGCTTGAATAACCAATAAAGTAACCGAGATTCATTATCTGGTTAACCCAGTGGCTTTTTTAAGTAAATGGTAATTGTTTATAGCTAAGTAAATAGGAGATATGTTTAATCCATATCCAACGCTTAATCTAGTTACTAATTTTTAAAATATGATCAGCACTCTCAATCAGTGGATATTAAAAGAGAATAAAGTTTTTAAGTGCACATAATACTTTCTTGTGGGACATAACTAAAAATATAAGAAGTTCCTATGCCTTAGTCATTATGGACAAGAAGTTTTTAACTGATTTATTTCTATTTTTTATAAAATAGGATCAAATAAAATGTGATTTTTTTTCCAAGCACATAGTGATCAAATGCTTTGTTTTTTAACCCAGTTTTAATGTTCATTTAAATGTCAATTGAAAACATGTTTGGTTAACCCAATCTATCAGAAACTACACTCTCAAGATTTTTCCCTTAATTGAAAAACTTAATAAATAAAAGGAAACCTACTAAAAGTTAACCATCTGATAGGTGGGAAAATGTTAAATATGTTTTTAATTTTCTCAAATAAATTGATCTTCATATTTACTAAACCAGTATCTTTCAAGACATGTAAAATTTGAACTCGTTGCCTTGTCAGAATATGCAAAATATAACAACCATTATTTTTTTTAAAAATTATAATTTTTATTTTTATGAAATTTTACCAATATTGTTATTGTTTGATGTTTTCAGAAAGTTAGTTTAGAGAAAATATGACGTTTAAAACTATGAATAGTAAAATTTATTCCAACTTAAACATGTTTTGGTGTCACACATTTATCAGTAAGACAAATGGGGGTGAAAACAGAGTTATTATTTAAAGGAGGTTACGTCATACTCATTGAGATACACTTAGATAATGTGGAGTTAAAGAGTAACAACACTAAATTGACAGTATAATGATTCCCAAATATTTGAAAATTTTGAACCTTTAAAAAAATTATGCAAAGTTGGTGAAGTTTTGAATTCGATTAAAATTCTAAAATAATTCCTGCTATATTTCTCTCTTTCTAAAAGGGTAGCTCTTATACAGGCTTAATTTTTATGCAGTGCATAAAAGATGCTTAATTTTTATTTAAATTTCTTAAAAGCCTTTAAAGGTACTTTTTTCTATTTGGGGGTTTGTAAGAAATGTTTAAATTTTCTATCTTTTAAAAAAAAGATTTTTTCTTTGCTGTGTCGATTGTCATTATAAATTACAAAAAATGCATGATTTTCATAATTTTCTCTGCAATATTGATCAGAAACTAGTTATTTTATCATAGTTATGTGAAGTTTGTGAAAATATTTTTGAATTTTATTAATTTTATGTTTATAAATTTAATAAAATTCACTTTAACTTCATAAAATTTAACTTTAAATTTAAACGATAGAAAAAAATTTATTACTGCACAGATCCTAATTATGATTTTAAGTGATTAAAAATATTTTTTTGAGTGCTAAAAAAGTACTTAAAAGGTGCTTATTTTTTGTTGAAAATCTGTCTACGCACCCTGTTATATATTTTAGACATTTTGAAATGTATGGCCTAGTAAAAAACCTTTGAATTTTTGTTTATTTGTGAAATATTTAAAGGCATATTTTGAATTAGTTCTTTCTATCTACTTTTGTTTTGACAATTGTGTTTGGTCAGATGAAAAAAAAAATGAAAAATTTATGATTATATTCATATAATAATAAATAATTTATTTAGACTATTTATTAAATGTTTTTCCTTCTAGAAAACTTTTGAATCAAAGAGAAATAAACTGAAAGAACAGTATGAAGATGCTTGTAGGTTGAAAGAAAGTATTGACAAAAGAAGTAAACAAGTTTCCATATTCCTTCTCAAATACTTTACAGATGAAGAATATGCAAAATATGAAAATTTTATAAAAATGAAAACAAAATTTCTGATTGACATTCGAGAAATCGATGAAAAAATCAATTTAGGAGAAGAACAATTGGCTGCACTCAGTGTTGTGTCTCATGTTTGGAAAAGTGCCAACTATTAAGCATCATTTACATGCATGTTTTTTTTTTTAAAGAATTGTAGCTGAAAATAATTTGACAATTCTTATTGCTTTGTGTTCTAATCTTATTAGATAAGCCAAGTGATAAGAAATTGTCTTATTATCCATAATGCTTTTATAATCTGAAAGTAGTATTTTCCAAATTCCAATTATTGTTTTAATTCAAACTGGTATTGTTAGATTTGAAATTCTACAGAAATATTTTTACAAGTATTATGTGTGATATTTGTGAAGTGTGCCATTTGTTGACAAGAGCTATGTTTAGCTTGGCAGTGCCATTACAGTTAAAATGCTTGTAAATAGGAAAAAAATGATATATTTGTGAAAAGAAATTACAATTGCTTGCAAGATGCTGAACGTTATACTTTGTCGATCCAAGTGATTTTGTTTGTGAATTTGTGTACAATATAAATTTTATAATGTGTTTTTCATTTTATGCTGTAATTTAGTATATGTTTGCAATGGCTCTATTTATTATATTTTATGCTTTATGTTAGTGAAACTCTCCCCCTCCCCAATGAAATAAGGATTTACTCTTATATTTATGCCATAGCTTTTGACTTATTTTCTCTTTTTTTTAACTGATAATTTAGAAAAGAGTTGTGCTAAGCCTGTGACTTGTGAGCTAAAAGTTTAAAGCTTTTTATCTATTTATATTAATTTTATGTAAAAATATTGGAATGTTGTTGAAAATTGTTCATCAAGATAAATTGTATATTTGAAAAGAAAACATACTGTAGTACTCTATTCTTGTAAGAATGACTATTTTATTTGTTCATTAAAAAATATTTTACCTTTGTTATTACCATACTAGGGCTGTTAAAAGCAATAAATGTACACTTTTATTGTTTAGTTTGATTTGTTATAACATATACATGATTATAATAACTGTTACAACTCATTTTACTGAAACGTTATGTGTTTCTTTATGTTCTTACACTGCATTCCAAAACTTTAAGGCATGCAGTCTCTGGCCAAATTATTAGACACATTTTATGATTCCATGTAAAATCTTAATTATCAGGTGATACTATACAGCTTTATTGTTTTTACGCGACCGTTTTGCACTTGTTTACATTCCTGTATCAATTGGTTAAATTAGGCGATATTTGATATAAATTCGACAATATATTACATAAATATAGAATATTTATTATACCTGGTATTATATTAGTATATTATAATAATTAGACCAAATTATTACACACATAGTAGAATTTTAATAATTGCATGTTTTACACGAGCTTCTATGCAATACTTTTATATTTAAACATACATGTAACAGGTTTTTATTCCGGAGATTTTTTTTACATGCTTCCTTTTTGTAGTTATTTTTAACGCGTTGCGTTACAATGTTAACCAATTGATACACAAACGTAAGCAAGTGTAAACCGGTTTCAGCTGCTTAAAAACAATAATGCTGCGTAGTATCACCTGAGAATTAAGATTTTAAATAGAATCTTATAGTGTGTCTAATAATTTGGCCAGGGACTGTATTATAAATATTTTTAAAATGTGTGTGTGCTTCTTGACTAAATGACATTTTAAAAACTTTGTAATTAATAGTTAAATACCTAAATTTTTTGGAGTTTGAAATAAAAACAATGAAATAAATTGTAAAATATGTAGTGAAGTGTGCTTAAAATGCTCAATCTTATGACTAATAATGAGTGACTTCTATTTTTCATGAATAAGGTTTTTCATGATGGAAAAAAATTTTTTTTTTGTTGAGGATATTTGTGACCAATGCAAAATTGTTTCAGATCCTCAATACTTAGTTCTCAATAAGGTTTAGGTCAGGTGACCTTGCAGGGCAGTTCATAACTTGAATTTCTTTGCATCTCGGAAGCTGTGTTGTCTTTCTAGTCGTGTGTATAGAAACTCAATCTAGATGGAAAATTTTTTGTTTATAGTAAGAGTTAATTATACAGTTAATAGTAACAGTGTCCATATAGCTTTTGCTGTTTTAATTACCGCCAGCTAAAACAATATCTCATTTTTCACTTGCTGAAAAAGAAATTTATTTAACCTCCTTCCATTTGCTGACTTAGTTTTTGCTTCAGCTTTTTTTTTTTACCACTCTTAAGTTGAAGATTTTGATACAGGAATGTTGTCATACTTGGAAATTCGCCTAGACTATGTTTTATATTGTTGCTCATTGTCTTATGATTCACAGGGGATATTTATTAATTCACAGTCAGCTCCCTGGATTTTTCAATCCATACTTTTCTTCAGTTTTAAGAAAGTTTTGCACAACACATCTGCAGGGTGCGTAGTGTTTTTAAAAAAAGCTTAAAGGTGCTTATTTTTGATTAACGTTTCTTAAAAGCCTTTAATGTGCTTTTTTTGTTTGGGGTTTGTAATAAGTGCTTAATTTTCTATCTTAAAAAGAGATTTTTTCTTTGTCGTATTGATTGTTGTTGTAAATTACAAATAATGCATGATTTTCTCTGCAATATTTATCAGAAACTAGTTATTTTATCGTGATTATGTAAAGTTTTTGAAAATGTTTCGAAATTTTATTGATTTTATGTTTATAAATTAAGAACTTTAAATGATAAAAAAAAGCATTTTTATTACTGCACAGATCCTAAGTATGATAATTTTTTTTTATAGGAAAGTGATTAAAAATATTTTTTGAGTGCTTAAAAAGTACATAATTTTATAGGTGCTTATTTTTTGTTGAAAAATCTGGCTACGCACCCTGATCTAGATCTTTCAATTTTTATTGCAATTTAACTTTAGGAGCATTCTGGCTATGCGATTCCATTCTATGGATTTGCTTTTTGTTATATAATTTTAATCTTTCTCCAATTGTTTTTTCATTGCATATCTTGAAGAGGAAGTTACAATAAATATGTGAATTGATTTGGTTTCTGCTGTATTTAGGCTTTTTTGTCCAGCAAATCTTATAACTGTTCAGTGTGCTCACTTTTTTCAATGGCAAATAATAAACTTGAAAGAAGAGAAAAAAATTCAGTTTTTGGCATATTTATGGTGTAATTTTAAGGTCATGCCAACAGGATGACTCACATACTTTTTCTTTGGTACTACTCACTCATTTGTATGTATCCACTGAAAAATTAATAGTTTCAGTTCACTGTTGGCACAAGTAAATTTTGACATTTAAAATCGTAAAAAAAAGTCTGCTTTCCTAGAACTTTGAATGATTATTATGTCCAAGGTCAATCATAAGTATTTATGATTTAAATAGTTGATGTGGAAATAGTTGACATAAAATAAGCATCATTGTCTTGGTTCACTCTTATCACAATAAGTTTTACCATGTGCAAAATCAGTGTATTTAAAAAAAAATGATTGACTACTTTGAGTTTCAACCCCCAAAGCTTCAGGAAAAAATATTTTTGCAAAAAAGAACACTTATCTAGTGAAGATTTCAAAAGTTTAAAAAATGTCAAGCATCCTTTCCTAATATGCCGGATTTTTTTAATATATTTTTTCAAACCTAGTTTTTAAAGAAGATATTTTTTAAAATGCACAGTATTTCACTAAAATAAACCAAACTAAAATTTTATTTTGTTGAGTTAGCTTTGTCTGGTCATTTAACTTATAATATATATATATATATGCCACCTTATTGTGGAATGACTAGCTATTACAACTATTGGTGGAGTTCTAAGTAGTTTTACTTTTTTATAGAAAGAAAAATTCCAAAACTTTATTTTTAAAATATAAATATAATTTTTTAAATAATTTTAAAAATAATTTTTTTCTTTCAACATATTTTAAAGAAGTATAAATATAATAAAGTTGCAGCTATCAGAAAAATACTGAAGTGTTCCTACCTGCTGCCTAGGGTTTGGTTCTTTCAGTGCTGAAAGATATTCAAAAACTAGTATTTTTCTCCAAGGTTCAGTATTTTTTCATTGAAAATTCCTATTTTTCCTCGAAAGATTTTTCTTTCATACTTTCAAGGAATGCTGAAAGTTTTTGCAATTTTCTGACTCAAGTCAAAATCCGATTTATAAATTAAAATTTGCTCTATAAATGTTCAAGATTTGGCTCTTAGATGCATCTAATTAAAAATACGCTCTTCATTTAATATTCCAATAAAATACTTGATATCAATTATTTACTCATTTGTAAACCTTTTGTGTTGTAATTAAAACTATTAATAAATGCTAATAAAAATCTATCATAGTATTTGTAATTGCAGAGTATGCACAATAGCTCTAAAATATGTTTTCAAATGTTAGGTATTAATTTATGATTTTTCCTACATTTATTCAAACAAATTATATATAAAATAAATTTTAGTGTATTTAAATTTTAAAAAAGTGAATGAATTTGTACTAAACTGCTTTTGCCTCTCAGGGGCTGCCTAGCAAGGCACGAAACCCCCTTGTTATTTGAAAATCTGGTATACAAATAGAGGGCTAGTTAAATTTCAGAGCTGTAATTAACGCCGTTAACTCTTAATAAAACACGCTTTATTTCATTATTGGTATAGATATAGAATTTCAAAAAAATTGGA
The DNA here is from genome assembly GCA_949128135.1 of Parasteatoda lunata. NCBI lineage: Eukaryota > Metazoa > Arthropoda > Arachnida > Araneae > Theridiidae > Parasteatoda > Parasteatoda lunata. The sequence continues at coordinate 102,036,208 of OX421980.1, forward strand.
ATCACTTAAAGATATTCACTATAAAAATGACAATTATTTTAAAAAGTGGCGGGGCGGAGCTTCTTAACAGCTTCGTTTGATTGTTTATGTTTGCCTCATAAGTAAGGTGAACTTCGAAGCAAGGTTCAACCGGGTCTATTTCGTAACAATCTCTGCTTTGTGTTAATTTGAGAAAGGGATGAACTTCTTCGTACGCTTTAGAGCCCACCCCCCCAAAAAAGAGGCCTTTATGAGAACTCTTAGGCCTTATGATCGTTTAACAGTTAAATTGGCTATGTCACAAAATGAAAATTTTACAAGTTTTCATGTTCAGTATAAAAAGGACTATTTTTTAGATGCAATTTTATTTGATGTTCAGTATAAAAAGGGCAAGTTTAATTCTCGTACATGTAATCCAAGTGGGTGCAACATTGGACCAGCTATGTGAGGTACAACTTTTTTAAAATCTTTCTTTTTGATTGCAGAAAATTCATAAAAGTATTTGGTTGCAGGTTTTGGTTTAAATCGTGATACATAATCAGATGTTTCGTATTTTTCATTGATGTCTCCAATTTTTAGTTTCTTGTCAACTTTGCCTTTTTGAGCTGATCCGAACATAACAGTTGTTTCCTGTGTTGATGACTCCATTGCAAAGGAATAAACAAACACAACAAAGAGGACACCTAGCGTCACCTGAAAATATTTTTCAAGTATTCAAAGAACTGACAAACATAATTCTCAGAAATTATATGTTGTTTAATTCTGAAAAATGGGACAAAGAATATTTGCTAGACTTTTTAGTAGGGTTAGTCTAAGAAAGATGGCCATAGCTTTTTTCAAATCGAAATAAAAGTTCTAAGAATATTCAATTCTAAGAATATTTATGCATAGTTTATATATTTTTAGCAAAAAATAATGGAATATTGAGAACAAAACATGAAAAAGTTAATTGAAATTAAACTAACAAGTGACCATCTCACCTTAATGTCGAGGTGAGATGGCCATCTGATACAGTAAAGTAATGAAAATAGCAAATTACATACAGTTAACAAAGAAAAACTTAAAACAGGTTGTAAGGAATGAATTTTACATTGGAAAATAAGTAAAAAGAATCTAATGTCACTTTCGAAACATTACATTTTTTGACAAATGTTTTCAAGGTTTGTGCATGTTTTTTGGAGCCATCCAGTCCTCGTTTTTAATTGTGTCACCACAGCTGATATTTCTAAGTGTCAGATAATATGTTAGATTCCTAAGGTGGTCTTAAAAAAGTGGTTTCAATCCTTCCAATTATTAAATGCAATGAAAACCATTAACGAGCCCAAAGATTTCTTAATTAGATTTATTTGGAGACATTAAATTTGGTGGTACTAAAATACATCTTACTTTTGCTTTCTATTTTTTAAGGATCCTTGATATCTCATACAATATTGTAAAAAAAAATATCGGAGGTATTGAAACCTCTCCTATATGGTCATTTAACCTATATAAAATCATAGTGCACTTGAGAGGCTGTATTACTATGTAGGGAAAGGAGACCCATCAAAAGGTATCTCGAGTCTTATACACTGCTGGACAATTGCTAAGGACGGATAACACTATCATCCATAGCAACCACAAAATGAAAGGAAGCAAAATGTGGAAAATTAGAATAAGTGCGGGATATAGGAAGAAGAGGTATGCGTATGCAATTTTTTTTTTTCACGTCTGTTCATCACGTGATAGCGCTGATAAAAGCTTTAAAGGTTTTGACGTGTGTGGAGAGTTGTTGTTTCAAGTCAAAGTTTTACAGGAAAGATTTAGTTGACGAACTTGAAATTTTCGGCATGACTTCCCGATATCACTTAAATGATTTTAAGCGTGGCCGAATTATTGGAAAGATCGAAGAAGAGCGAAAAATAACAGATGTTGCCAGGGAGTTCGACATCGCTCACAGCGTTGTTTCACGGCTGTGGAAATAATTTAAAACTACTGGAATGTGTAGTAGGCGGCACGGAGAAGGTCGTTTTAGAACTACGACGCCTGCAGAAGACAGATACATCATCCTATCAGCGAAAAGGAACAGGCGCACCACAGCTTAGCAGGTGGCAAATCAGTTTCCTGCTGCCACAGGAAAGCAGATCTCCCGAAAAACTGTTGCCAGACGTTTGAGGGGAGGAGGACTACACGCCCGCAGACCTGTTGTGTGTGTCCCATTGACCAGACAGCACCGCACTGCCCGTTTGCAATGGTGTCGTGAGCATCACAATTGGACTGGGCATGCGTACTATTCTCAGATGAGAGTAGGTTCAGTCTGTCATTGGATTGTAGACGCCAACTGATCTGGCGCGAGAGTGGTACTGGTTATTGTCCAGGAAAGGGACCGATATCCGACATGCAGTGTCATGGTGTGGGCCGGAATCATGATCAATGGCCGCACGCGCCTACATGTGGTTGTGAATGGGACTATGACGAGCCAACGATACATTGATGAAGTTCTACTTCCTCATGTTCGTCTTTTCCGTGGTGCTGTCGGTGATAAATTTGTTTTTATGGACGACAACGCAACATGTCATCGAACACTCGCTGTTCAGGATTGTCTAGACAGCTAGAGTATTCAACGCCTCGTATGGCCATCACGTTCTCCAGATCTGAACCCCATTGAAAATGTACGGGATGCTTTGGGGAGGCAACTTGCTGGTCAAAACTATCCTCTCCGACAAACAAGAACACCCTCATCCGTGCACTGACAGAGGAATGGGATAAATTGCCTCAACAGCTGCTGGATAATGTTGTGCAAAGTATGATACGACGTGTAGAATGTTGCATCACACTCCACGGTGGACATATCCCGTACTGACACCTTTCTTCAAGTTGCCTGCTGACATTTAGATGCATTGTTCCATTTTTCCGTACGCAGCATCAAATGAACATTTTTTTTTCTTTCAGATGTTTCATAGCTTTTGTACTTTCCAGAATAATGAATATTCTTTATTCTAAAGTCTGAACAGTGTGGCAACTATATTTTATCCTACTAAGCCTCGTGTCTCGCTTAATGTTATGCTACATTGCAACTTGTGATCCGTCCTTAGCAATTGTCCAGCAGTGTATATTAGTGAATTGATGTTTAATTTAACGCCACAATACTCCACCACCAGAATTTTCTCAAGGATAGAATTGGATGAACGGATACCACTAGTTACCGTATTTGCTAAAGAGAGCTGCATTAAGTTGAGAACTGTATTTAAGTTCACCGAGTTTGTCATAAGAACTGTGTGAAGTTCACGGTTGTGTGTGTTGTTCCTCCTGTAATGTTATTAACAGTCGAGTGTGTGCAGGATCCCGGTGTGGGTCAACGAGAAGCAACAGGATGACGTAATCACAAATTGCAAGTGTTCAATGTGATTCATTCATCGAAGTGGGTGATACTTTGATGTAGGCGAGTTTATATCACGTTCACAGGTCTCCAATGTGGGGAGTTATTGACGACTTTAATCTATCGAAAGGTACCTCAAGATTAAATCGCCTGTCTTGTATACTAGTGAATTGATGTTTAATAATCGCACATAGTTACGCCACAACTCGATGGCCTGCTGCACAAGCCGGCGATGCAAGTGGGAACCGCAGCACGGATTAATAATCCCAGATAGCAAAATAAGGTTTATTTTCACTCAGCAAAAACCTTTTCTTGAAAAGGTTTGTTATGCGATTTAAGTATAAACCTTAAAATGAGATCTGTGACGCTCTATTCGAACGAACATAAATTGCGCTAAAGGGGGAAAGTGTGAGATGAATAACAACCTTTGACCTCTTCCACACTTACACATCTGGACAAAATTTCAGAGAAGTGGAGCGCAGGGGGTATAGTAACCTTACTTACGGGCGAAGTTCAATTTACTTGCCGGCGTACCCAAGTAGCACAGAAACATCGATCAATACCGTGGCCGTTTCTATCAATATTTTGAAAGCGGAGGAATATAGATACTGTGAGCAAATTATTGAATGATTTCCGTCAATAAAACTTTAAAAGTATTTTTCTTAAAACACTCTATATTAAATATTTTTTAGTTCCATAGTTCAAAATATTTGCTATAAAGATAAAAATGAGTAAAATTTCTTTATACTTGCTCATATTAGTGAAAGTAAAAAATAGAATACCGTGATAACGATATGGAACGGGATTGGAAGGTGAAGCGATCTCAATATATGGTTATCAACAAAGTTTATCCGCTTGTCACGTGATCTTCAGCTCTGACGTCACGCTTTACGATCCATGTTTTTACCATGATCCATGAATTTTTAGCGTGTTATATCTCCTAATATTGTCGTCAAAAGTCACCTTACTGATTTAATTTAGGTAAGCAAAGTTTATTCATCTTCTATTTACTTATATAAACTCTATTAATATTGTGTCAGATCTTCATTTCTAATTGCAATGTTTCACTTTTATATTTAGGTTAAGCCTACATTACCGAAAGAACATTCTATTATAAAAGATCATATGTAGCTGGTTTTGAATTATAATTAAGTAAGTAGTTTTTAACTTTTCGCTAATTTTAAATATTATTATCGGAATAATTTCTAATTAATGACGTAAATTTATTGTCAAAGTTGTTTGTTCTGAATTGTTTACTTCTTGTTTGCTGGAATGTTAAATGTTATGTTTTACAATCTATCTAATTTTTATTAAATAAATTCACTAGGTTCGTAAATAATTTTATGTAAGATGAAATGTTTCTAATGTCATTATTGTGTGAACAAGGTTCATAGCATTGTAGTTATGAGTGTATAAATACTTTTCATAAAAATTAAGTCTGTCAACGTTAATTCTGTGTGCTTATTAACAGTTAATTCGTTTTAAAACATTAAAAATTGTGCTCAAAATGATATAAGTATACATAATTTATCAAAATATTAATGTAAGCGAATTGTAAAAGGTTATATAGATTTTAAAATTACGTCTAAAAGTAAAATTAGCAGTATGAAAATATTAAACAATTTTAAAAAAAGAAATAAGTTTAACTTTTCAATTTCTGAAAACAATGATATTCTATTTACCTAAATTTAATCCAGTCTTGTAATATAATTCTCTACATAAAAGTTCTTAATATAAGATTTAGTTTATGGTACAGGAATGATTGTTATTCGTTACTACTACAATTTTTTTTTAAATGTGTCAGATATCAAGTAAGGTATGTGTTATGTATAAAGTATGATATGTGTTTGTTATGTAACAAGAGTATACTAAAGGAAAATTAAAATAGACACTAAAGGCTCAAAATCAAAATAGAGATTTATATGTTTATTAAAACTTCTTTAAAGAATTTTTTGTTTGCTGAAAATTAAAAAAAAAAATTTATAGATTAAAAAGGAAAATTTAATTGTCAAAAATAATATCAAAATGTGTTAATCTTTAAAATAACTTTAAAAACTGAAGTATAATTTGGATAAGAGCGCAACAACTAAAACTTACAAGTTTCTAAGATAATGATTAGAAAATATTGATCAAAGCTTTTCTAATGAAATATTTTATTGTTTTTCAGGCTTTGAAAAAACCCAACCCGTCTGGGTTTTATTGAAAAAACCCGGGGGAAATTGGGTTTTTTCATTTTTTGGTCATAAACTTTAAGTTTTACTGTATAAATATTTTTATTTATTAAAAAGTGTTGTATAAGCTTAAAAATAGAAATAAATCTGAAAAGTTATTTTAATTTTATTATATGTATTTTTTATTACGTTTAAATAACACATTATCACTAATACATATTTGAATCTTCTTTACTGTTAAATACATAACGTTTCACAATTTTTAACCCAAGCATTATAAAATATAAATACAGTAATATAAAAGGAACAAGTTTATTAATTTTTTCGTTTTCACGCACATATATTTACTAAACATATATAAATATATATATCTTACCTATTGTAAAGTTATAATCAGTAAATATTTATAATCAGTAAAAACTAAAATTTCATTTGACTTTTATAAAAAACTGAAATAAATACTCAATGGTCTTCCATGTTTTTATAATGAAATTAATAGAAAGTGAAATTAAAATTACATATAATTGAATAAAATTATATATAGTTTCAGCAAATACTTTTTCTTAAAATTTTATTTTTGTGTCACGTAAGAAATGATAAATCCATATTTTTGTGTTGATTTTTTAATTTTCACAAATTATGTCTAAATTTTTCACAAAAGGGGTACCTCTCAGAAAAACCTAGACAGACCAGGTATATATATATATATATATATATATATATAAATATACATGGTATAAGTATATATAAATATATATAACACAACAGGTCTATGTGTGATTCTTATTAAATAAGATTATAACTTAGCTGTGATTCATTCTAAAATTAATGTGTAGAAATTAATTTTGTAATGTCTAATCTTATATTGATATCTATTTACAATATATATCAAGTAGAAATTTTATATTTTGATGTGATAATTTGTTACTGTTTTATCTTTCAGTTTGTTACTGTTTTATCTTATTCTCAATGCCTTCTCGTAAATGATTAGAATTTATTTAGAAAATGAGTGCACTTGTTTATTTATACCACTATCAGTAATTTAATGAATAAATGTCAGACAGTTCTTTCATTGTGTTGCAATTTCACCAACATAGGTGTATAATTTGCTCTACTCAGCCTTTTAGCTTTTAAATAAGTAAATAAATTATGACACCAAACTATTTTATTTTGTTGTCACTGAACAGAGCAATTGCAAGATGAGAAAACTGGTATAAATTTAGGAGCCTCGAGTAACATTTTGTATTTTCAATTTTTTTTCTTAATTTATTTTTCATGAAAAATTTGCATGTTATAATATTTACAAAAATGTATTTAGTTTATGTATTAGTAAATGTATATAGTTTTCACAATTACTTTAATTTTTTTGTTAATTAACTTGGCTTGGTGTTTTTATAAAATTCTTAATCATTTTATTAACATTAAGAGCACAATTATAAAACTGCACATACTGAATCTCTTGTATTTGTTATTTTAGTGACTAAGATGTTTGACTGTGTGTTAGAAATTGCAATTATTTGTATGATTGTTGATTATTGTATTAACTTATTGTATGATTGAGCTATGCAATGGTATTATAATCATTCCTTAAATTTTTTCTCCATAGAAAGCATTTTATTAAAAATGGAGCTATTATTATTATGATCAAAAAAATTACAATTGCTCTTTGGATCGTTTGGCAAAGGAACCTTTGCTCTAAAGTATAGACTAGTGAATCTTAACCTTTTCAAACCTTGCTGTCCCCTTAAAAAGGAAAAAAGACTTTCACCATCTTATTTGTTCTGTACTTAAGGGTGTATGGAGAGAGTTTAAATGATTCTTCTATATAGGACTGGGCAATAAATCTATGTATCTCAAAATATCTACTAAACACATATATCGGCAGGCCAATAAAATGACTTTTGTTTTAGATGATGCATCAGAAATCTGATTTAAGCAACTGATAGTGACTTTCATTTTAAACGATGTATCAGCTGCGGAGTTGTTGATAGCATCTATTTTACTTATTTTTAACAAGTGTACATATAAATAATACTTGAAAGTGGGCTAGCTAATATAAATATTTTAATACTCTTTTAGATTAAATTTTGACATAATTTGTATTGTCTTGTAGCTGTTTGAATAAATTAACAAACTTTTGTTTTCAGATTCGGTATTTTGACAGCATATGCCGGTATTTTGACTGAGGCAAAAATGGAAAAGAAAAAAAGTCATTTGAAAGAGTGCCTGCCATCACTAATGTCATTTGGATAAAATTGTTGATTAAAATATTATTTATTTTTATTAATATATATATGTGATATTTTTTTCCTTCCAGTTTTTAAATGCTTTATGAAAAAAAATTAAAATTTTTTTTAATCTGATTAACAATTCCAATTGCTAATAATAAATCAAAATATTTAGAATTCCTCTCTTTTTGTATTAAATTTTACAAACATTAATCTGCAGTTAATCCTTAATATTTCTAAGTTTATTCAGGATTTTTCGTGTATACTCACAATTTTTTAATATGTATTAATATATATATCATCAGTCGATTTTTATCTTTGCAAGCTTTAGTTAAAGGCAGCATTATAATTAAATTTAATTAAAAAATAATGCTAGAAAGAGATTCTCTCTATTTGTAAAATACAAAATAAAAATTTGTTCCCATGTAAAGGAAACCAAATATTGCAAAAAAGTTTCAGAAATCCAAACCAAAAGAGTGAGTGAGAGAGAGAGGCTTGAAAAACTTAATTTTCTAAGTCTAACACAGTTGTACGTCAATAGTTTTTGGATCTGATCACCAAAAAAAAGTAATTTTGTAGAAGGAAGGGGGAAAAAACGGTTACATTAAGGAATTGAATGCATTTGGAAGTGCAGTGTATTTATAATAAGTTTGAGCTTTTGTTTAATTATACTTCTAAGTATATGCAATCATAAGTAATCAATATCAGATCTAAATTTTAAAAATAAATCTTATTTTCAACTTCAATACTTTTTGTGTATTCACATTAGTTTAAGAGAATTTTCTTTAATACATTGAAGTAAAATTGAATATTAATAAATACAATTAAAGCTGAACTGATAAGCTTTTTATTATAATATTTTTTGTTGTTAAAGAATTTATTATTTAATCACAGATACAGCATTGCCGCTTGAATATTCAGACAGTTTTACAAAACAGTGTCTAATGCAGTATGCCCATCTTTGAACCGTGTGTCGATTCTCTAAGCCAGTGATTCACAACCGTTTTTTGTGCTGCCAAATTCTTGAAATGTTCATAAAAAGTATATATATATATATATACTTTTTATAATTTTTCTACGCTTTAACCGCGTGAACAGCTTTGTCGGCGATTGCCTTGTCTCTGACAATCTTAAAATAGATGGGAGAATTAAAATTGTCTTTGATACACAGTTTTAAAAAATTTTTGAAATAAGTAGGAAATTTAATGACTATTAAAATGATTAATTAACTGAGGAAAGCAAGCTAAATATTAACTTACAAATGGAAATAAAACTTAATCATTAAATTAAGCTATGCAATTAATAAACAAATTAACAAAGGATAACTAAAAAAAACCAAATTTAATAAATTAAACTAACAAAAAAAATAAGCTAACAATTAATAATTAGCAAAAAAACTAGTTAACAAGAAATCACAAAAAATAACAGTTAATAACTATAGAAAACAAGCTAACAAATAATAACTAGCAAAAATAAGAAAAAAATAACTGTTACTAACTAATAAAAAATCAGTCGAAAGAAATAATTAATCCGTTAATAAACGTGCTTTTGTAGTACATATTATTATCACAAACTATTTAACACAGTGTATTATAGGTAAGTAAAAAACTTTTAATCTAATTTTTTTCATTGTGTGCCGTCAAATTTCGAAATGGTTAAAAGTGTGCCGCAACAAAAAAAAAATATTGAGAATCATTGCTCAAAGCCCTTATTCAATTTAGTTCTCTAATTTTCGTTATATACTCATTAATAAATTGTGTTTTGTTAGTCTTTCAGTTTTTATTTTTTAAATGTTATAATATTACTCAATGTTTTGCTTCCAGCTACAGTTCTCGTACGCTTTGAGGCCAAGAGCTTGCGGAAAAATTTGGGAAGGTCTGCTACAGCCACTGATTGGGAAGGACGAAAACCTAAGATAATTGACGTGACCAATTCTTTGGACTTGGAGACCTAAGAATGTGCCAATTTGTTTTACTAAATTTTTAAATGTTTATTCAAATAAAATATTCATAGCTACTTTTTGTTTTATTCCTCTGCATTCACACCTTCTATATTATAAAGCACGTTCATATCTGAAGGGTAAATTTTATTAAACCCATAAAATTATAATATTTTTTGAGTTTTTAGTGCTATTGTGCAATATATTAAATTACTTAATTTTCAGTGACTGAATCCTGTCTGAAGATCAAATGTACATTGCAAATGCTAAAAAATAAGAAAACTAATTTACATACATATAAAATGTGGTTATTTTTAAACAAGCAAATTGTCTTTGATTTTGATTTATAAATCATAGTTGAGCTGAAAATAATTATCATGCCTTAAATTAATATTCACTTCTTACATTCCATCTACAGTGCTCCACACTAATTCCTATTCACCTATTTTACACGTAATTAATTTTTAAGCTTATTACTGCTCAAATCCTAATTATATATATATATATATATATATATATATATATATATATATATTGGAAACTGATTAAAAATATTTTTGGGTGCTTATTTATTTATTTTTTTCCTTGAAAAATCAGGCTACACACCTTGAACTTTGAAAGTATGACTTAAATACTTGCAGATATTTTATTCTAAGGCAATATTAAAAACAATATTAAATCTTTGCTCACTAGTTTGCAGAATGCTTATTGTCTATCATGCAAGGAAATGATTAATTTTCTGTTAAATAGACAGAGCATGTAGCTCTTTTCAAGATATCCTGGAGGAATCGAAGGATTTTTTATTTTTACTCAATTATAAATCAAATTAATTGAATCTGCAACTGTACAGCCAGGAGTGCAAAACCATATAAAATAATTAACAGACATGTACCTATATCCAGTTAAAAAATTTTCTTGAATAACGTATTAAAATTATCGATCGGCGTTCTGCCGCATCTTTAAATGCTTATTAATATTTGTTGTACGAATAACGTGATGAAAATATTCATCGACATTCTACTGTATCTGTAAACACCGTGGAATATGGTTTTTTATCTTGATTTCTTCTTAATAAATATTTTTATCTTATAATCGCCATCATTTATTTCTATTAAAATCAAAAGAACCCTACAGTTTGGTGTCAGATGTGAGGTTGTTATCATGGCGTTTTTAGGAAAAGGCTTAAAAATAGACTTGCAATTCATGGCTACAGAAATGGGAGTTGAAAATGTAAGTAATTTAAAAGTGTTTGAATTGAAAGAGGCTATCTTGAAGAATGAAAATTTTGATGAAGAATTTTGTAAAGAACTGTTAAACACTATTATAGACGAACGTAAAGGAAAAGAAGCACTCGAAATAAACGAACGCAAAAGGAAAGAAGAATTTGAAATAGAAGAACGAAGGAGAAAAGAAGGACTCGAAATAGCGGAACGGAAGAGGCAAGATGAAGTTGAAGAAAAGAAAAGGAAAGATGAAATGGAATTCGAGCTTCGGAAAAAACAAATCGAGATGAAAGCAGGAGATGAAAATGAAGTGAAAGAATCGGGACAAATCAAAATTGAGTTACATAAATTAATTCCGAAATTTGATTCAAAAAATGATGATATCAGTTTATTCTTAGTTTCATTCGAACGTCAAGCAAAAATCTTAAATTTACCGAAGGAATGCTGGGTGACGCATCTTATGAGTATTCTACCGTCAGATATCGTACGTCTTATTGCTCGTGAACCAGAAAAAGACGCGGCTGATTATGAATATGTGAAAAAACTATTACTTCAAAGATTTAAGATGAGCCCCGAAAAGTTTCGCCAAATGTTTGTCACGCATCAAAAGAACCCCGAAGGAACCTAGAAGGATTTCTTTTATGAAATTAAAAATTTTTGCGAGGAATGGCTTAATGGTTTAAATATTCAAACCTTTGATGAACTTAAAGACCTTCTCATAACGGACCAAATGAAAAAGAAGGTACCCACCGAGATACGTGAACATTTTATAGATGACTGGTCTAAAATAAAAACTCCAAAGGTGCTTGTGGAAAAACTTGATGAATATGAGGACATTCATCGGAAAACCAAGAAACCAGCGGTACCATTTAACAATAAAGAGAAGTCTTTTCACAGGACCTTTCCTTCGAATAAATGGAATCAACCACAACTTAAAGAAATGAATACAGGAAATAAATATAACACGCCGATCAAGGCCAAGCCTCAGTGGAATATGAAAAAGATAAACAAAATATCGTCTGCAGTTCCCCCTCTTCGCCTTTGCTTGTTTTGTAAAGACGAACACGAATATGAAAATTGTTATTTGACGCCAGTCGAAAAAAAACAAAAATTAAAAGAGCTCAACAGATGTTTCGTTTGCTATGAATTAAATTGTCATAGGAATTGTAATTTATGCTGTAATATTTGCAACTCTCCCTTTCATGGAACACTTTTACATGTTAATTTTAAACAAAAGGAAGAAAAGGATACTCCAAATGACATTTTAACCGCTCGTGTCAAATTTCTAAATGGTGAAGAAAACGATAAAGGAAATAATTATGTTGACGTACTGCCTATAATAAAATTAAAAATAGACTCTTACATCTTGAACGCGATAGCTGATACAGGATCACAAATATCTGTAGTCAAGAGCTGTTTGGTTCCAGAAAAATACAAGACACCGCATGGGAGTGTACTATTAACATGTGCTTTTGGACAAACTTTAAAAGCGCCGTTGATAAACTTGCCAGTAACTAAATATGACGATGATTTAAAATTTGAAGGACCAATTTACATTACTTGTGCCATGGTACCAAATTTGTCAAGCGATTTGTTATTATCCTTAAGTGCTCTAAATGAATTAAATTGTAATATTGAGGCTGTAAATTTAATAGGAGACAGAACCAAAAATAAGAAATTGGAATGTAACACGCTGAATGGCGAATTGCCGTGCGACAAAACGACAGACGATGATATCGATCTTAGCATGTTATACGATAATCAAGATGATAATTGGGAAATCCAGAATATGATTGAAGATACAGTTGAAGAAACTATAAAATGTTGTGCAAGCATGACTACGGAAGCTGAAGTAAACGATATGGCTAACCAGAACGAAATATCGGACTCTGAAAAATTTCGTGATGAACAGAGAAAGGACAGCAGTTTGAATTCTTGTTGGCAAGATGCTAAAAAGGGAATTAATAGATTCCGAGAAATTGATAATTTCTTGTATCATCGAGATAAAATTTTAGGTGAACATGTAGATCAACTAGTTGTTCCAATATCACGAAGAAAACAACTTTTGGAACTAGCACATTCAAGCTTATGGGGTGGACATCTACGTAAAAAGAAGACCGCGGAACGGTTAAAATACTCATTTTATTGGCCTCGCATGAAGAAGGACATCGATGAATATTGCAGCACATGTGTTGCCTGCCAATTACAAGCCAAAAAGCGACCGTTCGACGATGTACCAATTACGCCAGTTACACGCCCCGATGAACCATTTCAAGCTATAAATGTGGATTTAATAGCCCCCATGGAACCCAACAGCCGAGGTCACAAATATGTCTTATGTGCTGTGGATCAATGCACTAGATGGCCAGAAGCCCTTCCACTGAAAACATTAACAGCGAAATCAACATGTGATGCCTTACTCCAGATATTTTCACGTACGGGGATACCCAAACTTGTTGCTACCGATCAGGGGAGTAATTTCACCTCAGCTCTGACGAAGGAATTCTTAAGCAGACATGGTTCAGCACCCAGATTTTCAACTCCTGGTCATCCAAGTTCAAATGGCCTGGTGGAACGCTTTAACGCTGTTTTGAAAGGAATGATTCACCATACTATGAGAGAACATTCAAAAGATTGGGACAAGCATATTCCATTCCTGCTGTGGGCTTACCGAGAGGTTCCGAACGCTACGACCGGCGTCAGTCCTTTCCAAATGCTTTACGGACGACGTCCGACTGGACCATTGTCCATATTGAAGTCAACGTGGACCGATGAAACTCTGATCCCAATTGGTCAATTAAAATCTGTCACTGGTTATCTGAATGACTTGAAAATGAAGTTAGAAAATGCAGCGGAACTTGCTGGCTTGACTGCTGCTGGGAAACAAGCAGCGTATGCTTGTTATCGAAATCGAAGAACTCGACATAAAGAGTTTAACGAAGTTGTTGTTTTAATTCCAGATAGCGATAACAAAGTTTATGCCAGATGGAAAGGTCCTGCAACTATAATTAAAAGAAAATCTACGTACAGCTACTTAGTGCAACTTCCCGACGACAGCATCAAACATGTTCACGCTAATAAAATAAGAGAATTTAAGGCATCATCAAATAACGTAGGAGTTATTTATGACTCTGATGTAGACTTTGGTGACATAGAAAACGTCCCGATGATTACTCTAGTAAATCCTAATCCAGTCATTGATGTAGACCTAAAGCATCTAGATCCAGATAAGCGAACGGACATACTGAAAATTCTTCGAAAACATTCCAACCTTAGGTCTGGTGTTCCACGAATCGCAAATGTTGGAGAACACAACATTAAATTAAAACTAGGAAGTGTTCCTAAGAAACAAAAACCTTATAGGATTCCAGAAGCTTTGAAGGAAGAAGTTGATCGTCAAATAGAAGAGCTACTACAACTTGGACTGATAATACCATCCGAAAGTGAGTATGCGCATCCGGTAGTATGTGTCTCGAAGAAAGACGGATCGGTTCGTTTGTGTGTTGATTACCGATATTTGAATGCACAAACTGAAATAGATTCTTTTCCAATGAAAAATTCTACTGATTTGATTTATCAAGTGTCTAAAGCCAAGTACATCACTTTAATAGACCTACTGAAAGGTTATTGGCAATTGAAGCTTAACCCTGCTTGCCAAGACCTGACATCATTTGTAACTCACCGAGGACAGTATGCTTTTGTTGTTCTACCTTTTGGACTACGGAACGCAGCTGCAACTTTCCAAAGAACTATGAATAAGGTACTCTCAAAACACAGGGACTATGCCGAATCTTACATAGACGACATAACGATTTACTCTGATGACTGGGATGCTCATCTCAAGCACCTGAATGCAGTTATGACTACTTTAGAAGAAGCAAATTTTACCGTTAATTTCAAAAAATGCGATTTTGCGAGAAGAAAGATTAAATTTCTTGGACATGTGGTAGGCTCTGGCACACATGAGCCTGACCCCGAGAAAGTACTGGCTATACAGAATTTAGAATCACCCAAAACAAAAAAGATGTTAGAAGTATCCTAGGCCTGTTATCGTACTATAGGGCATACGTGCCAAAATTTTCGGATATCGCTCGCCCTTTGACCACTCTAACTAAACGCAGAGCTCCAAACGATGTAGTGTGGTTGAGTGAACACGAAATTGCTTTTGCGGAGCTAAAGAAATCAATATGCGAAGCCCCTAAGTGCTATTCACCGAATTTCAACCTACCCTTTATCATATATGCTGATGCTTCTTCGTATGCTGTAGGAGCTTGCTTAGCTCAAAAAGATGATCAAAACATCGAATATCCGATTGCCTTCGTTAGCAAGAAATTAACGGATGCCCAAGAAAAATACGCTGTTATTGAGAAAGAAGCTTACGCAGTGATATTTGCTTTGAAAAAGTTTGAAACTTATATTTTCGGATCAGAAATTGTTATCGTTAGTGATCATAACCCACTGAAATTCCTTACGAATTGTGCTTCTCAAAGTCCCCGACTTCAGAGAAGGTCTCTGGCTTTGCAGCGTTTCCATGCTTCAATAACGTATCGTAAAGGAAAGGAACATGTGAATGCAGACTCATTGTCACGACTAAGTGCAAAACGCTGGTCAAATGACTAAAATAATTCTATAACTCTATAAGAAGATTGTTTACACACGTATCCTTTCTTTGGTTTTTTTTTATGTTTATTTGATATCTATTAATATGATTTGAGTTAGAAAATTAATTTTCTTTACCTTGAGTTGTGGTTTAATGTTCAGTAAAACTCTTCTATTGTATGTTTGAAAATGCTTAAATCATTGATATAAGAGTGATGTTTTTGAAACGAAAGCTCATACGTAGCCCATTCTATTATTAATACAATAGATTTTGTTTTGAACTATTACTAGTTTTTTTTTGGCAGTTAAAATTTAATCGCTAAACGAAGAGTAAACAATCATTTTTTTTTACGCAGTTATTGATTGAATTCTCGCTATATTTTTATGTCATACAAGATAATTTTGTGTTATTCTTTTATGTGTATTAATGTTTGTGTTGAAAATTTTATAATTATGTTTTAATAAGTTCTGTAATATAATTTGATTTGTCTTCAAGAAGACTCAATCAAATCCTAAGGAAGGGAGGTGTCAGGTAACTATAGCACCCCCCCCCTACCTCCTCTGTGCGCCTGCGCATTGTCCGAACCTCAGTCAGATAGACGGGGGATACGGATCTGAGCAGACATAAGTAAACGCTCTAGTTATGTTATGATGATTACGATTTAGTTGTATTGTACGTACTTTTATCTTGATTTCTTCTTAATAAATATTTTTATCTTATAATCGCCATCATTTATTTCTATTAAAATCAAAAGAACCCTACAGTCGTAAGCGAAGTTTTTTCGAGATCAATCGATATTGAGTGCTACTTGGGTATGTTCGCCAAAATAAAGCCTTTACTTTCATAAAATCACTCTCAATATATTTAGCGAATAAATTAAGCAAAATATTTTTGTGAAGTCATACTGTATTAAATTTTAAAAAAAAGTTTTAAAAAATAAATATTAATTTAAAGTAATATTAAATAGAAAATATTTCACTTAATTTTACAGTTTATTATTCCCGGAATGTTATCATTACTTATTTTTATTTAAATAATGAATATGATGAATCATGAATGTGTTAATAGTCTACAGCAATTCTGACTGTATCCATTTTTAAAGATGAATAAGTGCCTACCAAAATGTAACGAAAAAGTGTAAAAATATCAACTGTGAATTTTAGTTGAATTTAATTTAAAATACAACAGTGAAGCTTAAGTGTAAAATGAAAAGAAGAATGATAAATCATGAAATGTAATAGTCCTGTTTTTTAAGTAAACATCGCTGAACTTAAAGATATGTTAAAAAGAAGAAAAAAATTACTTATCAACAACCCAAGTAGCACAAAAACATCGAACTATATCGTGGCCGTTCCTATCAATATTTTGAACGCGGAGGAATATAGACACGGTGAGCAAGTTATTGAATGAATTCCGTCAATAAAACTTTAAAAGTATTTTTCTTAAAATACTCCATATTAAATATATTTTAGTTCTAAAGTTCACAATAATTGTTAGAGAGATAAAAATGAGTAAAATTTCTTTATACTTGCTCAATTAGCGAAAATAAAAAATAAAATTCCGTGAAAACGATATGGAACGGGATTGGAAGGTGAAACAAACTCGATATTCGAACTCGATTGACGAAGTTTATCGATGAATGCTGTCACGTGACTGCGAATCTTATACTTAGCTTCGATCGGTCGTATATTCAGAGTGTTGTTGATTAGGGTTAAGAATTGTTTACATTTAAAAAAAAAGATTAAAATAATAAAATAGGATAAGATTAAAAATTATTGAATATATTGAAGGTTACGCTGGAACTTGTAGAAGCAAGTAAAGTCGTCCAAGTTTGCAAGTAAGTTTGTTTTTATTACATATTACTTTACGTTATGTAATTTTTCTAATCATTTGTAAAGTTTGTGAATGCTAAAAAATGTACTTCTAGCATTTTTAAAGTGACATTTTGGGATATTTAAGGAAGAAGAAAAGAATTTTACTACTGAATATGAAAATTTTACACTAAATAAGACATGTTTGACATAGTAGAAGATATTTAAATTTTTGTTTCAGAAAATTGTTATTGATATAGAGCAAATGGACATTTTAGGAATTTTGAAAACATTACTTTTATATTGCATTACATTTTGAAAACATTTAAAATCCATTCCTAAATTTATTGTCTTTTCCAAGGTAGACAAATTATGAGGTTACTAATGTTTTCCTATAATTGCCATTGTGTCTTTTTTATTGGCAATCAGTTTGTTGCTAATAGATGAAATCCTACCCTGTACAAATATAAGCCCTTTCAAAATTGCTCTTCTAAATTTATCTAAGTGTAGTTTTTTCCTTCTTTTAGTAGTTAGCAGTACTCCAAATGAAAAGGTAGATAGTTCATTATCTGGTGTGTACAATATTTTTTTAATTTCAAAATTTGCTTTTTAAATATTAACATTAGTTTATACAGTCAAACCCTACTATAGTGAATCTTAAAGGGACTAAAATTTCTGTTCACTATAACCGGGACTTCACTATATCCGCTCCGCTAACAATTTTATCTAATTGTTTTAAACTCCCCCTTTTTATTACATGTTATTTAAATGAATAACCAATAATATGAAATACAAAAATGACTGCAAAATAATATGTAACAACAAAAATGTGTTTTTTATTACCCTTCGTCTTGCGTACAAAAAAAAATTAGTGATCTTTAGCTGATCACTTTAGCTTTAGAATTAATAGGTCTACCATCCATTAAAATTGTAAATATTATTGTTACTACATTCCGATGTGGAAAGTGATAAACTTTTATTTGTTATGAATTAAAAATTAACGACACTCGTGAGAAAAATGCTGAGGTTGAAATATCTTTTTAACACAATGCTTATTAGTAATTGAATAAAAAAAGAGTTAGTGAGTAATTCAAATAGACAATATTTTACTCCAGATTGTTATCATTATATTTACTGTAATCTTAGTTGAATTATTTGTATTTCAATGAGTGATTGTATCTTTAAATTTATAAGTTTTATTTTACTCTGTTTATTTATTTATATTGTTTATTTATATTGTTTATTTATTTAATACTTAAGGGGAAAAAAATTAAAGTTTTTAATCTGAATAACATTTCCAATTGCAAATAATAAATCATAATATTTAGAATTCCTCTCTTTTTGTACTAAATTTTACAAACATTAATATGCAGTTAATCCTTAACATTTCTAAATTTATTCAGGAATTTTCATTTGTGCACCACTCACAATTTTTTAATCTGTATAAATATATCTCATCAGTCGAATTTTATCTTTCCAAGCTGTTGTTAAATTTAATTTAAAAATAATGCGAGAAAGAGATTCTCTCATTCTCGCATTATTTTTACTGATATTGATTACTTATGATTGCAAATACTCAGAGAAGAGTATATGCAAACATAAGTAATCAATATCAGATCTAAATTTAAAAAATAAATCATATTTTTAACTTCAATACTTTTTCTATATTCACATTAGTTTAAGAGAATGTTCTTTAATCCATAGAAGTAAAATAGAAAATTAAGAAATACAATTAAAGCTGAACTGATAAGCTTTCTATTAAAGTATTTTTTGTTGCTAAAGAATTTATTATTTAATCAAAGATTCAGCATTGCTGCTTAAATATTCAAACAGTTTTACAAAACAGTGTCTAATGCAGCATGCTCTTTTTTGGTCCTTGTGCCGATTCTCTAAGCCCTTCATCCTATTCAGTTCTCGAAGTTTCACTATATACTCATTAATAAATTGTGTTTTGTTAGATAGTCTT
Source organism: Parasteatoda lunata (assembly GCA_949128135.1). Classification (NCBI taxonomy): domain Eukaryota; kingdom Metazoa; phylum Arthropoda; class Arachnida; order Araneae; family Theridiidae; genus Parasteatoda; species Parasteatoda lunata. The sequence continues at coordinate 102,055,480 of OX421980.1, forward strand.
TCAGTTTTTATTTTTTAAATGTTATTAATATTACTCAATGTTTTGCTTCCAGCTACAGTTCTTAGACGCTTTGAGGCCAATCGCCAAGAGCTTGCAGAAAAATTTGGGAAGGTCCTCGCTACAGCCACTGATTGGGAAGGACGAAAACCTAAGATAGTTGACGTGACCAATTCTTTGGAAACCCAAGAATGTGCCAATTTGTTTTATTAATTCAAATAAAATATTCATAACTACTTTTTGTTTTATTCCTCTGCATTCACACCTTCTATATTAAAGCAAGTTCATATCAGAAGGCCAAATTTTATTCAACCCATAATATTTTTTTAGCTTTTATTGCTGTTCTGCAATATATTAAATTACTAATTTTCAGTGACTGAATCCTGTCTGAAGATCAAATATGCATTGCAAATGCTAAAAAGGTAAAACTAATTTACATACATGCAAAATGTGATTATTTTATAACAAGCAAATAAGTCTTTGATTTCGATTTATAAATCATAGTTGAGCTGAAAATAATTATCATGTCTTACATTAATATAGATCTACATTCTATCTACAGTGCTCACACTTATTCCAAGGGGGATTTTTTTCTTCGACTTGTCGATTGTCGTTCTTAATTACAAAAATGCATGATTTTTACAATTTTTCCTGCAATATTTATCAGAAACTAGTAGTTTTATTAGGATCATTTAAAGTTTTTGAAAATTTTTTCCAAGTTTTATTGATTTTATGTTTATAAATTAAAAACTTTAAACAGTAAAAAAAAATGTATTACTACGCAAATCCTAATTATGAATTTTTTTTTTTTTAAGTGATTAAAAATATTTTTGAGAGCTTATTTTTTTTTTTTTTTTTTTTTTTTTTTTTTTTTTAAAGTCTGGCTACGTACGATGAATTTTGAAAGTATTACTTAAATACTTGCAGATATTTTATTCTAAGGCAATGTTGAAAACAGTATGAAATCTTTGCTCACTAGTTTGCAGAATGCTTATTGTCTATAGCATGCAAGGAAATAGTTAATTTTCTGTTTCATACTCTGCTCAGTCTATGCCTATTTAACTCTTTTCAAGATATCCTGGACAAATTTTGCACAATATAAATCTATGGATTTTTTTTTTAACTCATTATAAATCTAATTAATTGAATCTGCAAATGTACAGCCTGGAGTGCAGTTAGCGAAATAAAATGTGAAGTGCAAAAGCTTAAAAAACAATTAACAGACATGTACCTGTATCCTACAATACCCAGTGAAAAAAATTTCTTGAATAGCGTATCAAAATTATCGATCGGCGTTCTGCCGCATCTTTAAATGCTTATTAATATTTGTTGTGCGAATAACGTGATGAAAATATTCATCGACATTCTACAGTATCTGTAGACGCCGTGGAATATGGTTTTTTCAAACTCAGCGTTATTGAAATATCGATCCATATCAATTTTACAATGTCGTACAATATTAAAAAAAATTGGGCGCTTTTACATAGATCGATGTTTCGGAACAACATCGATCGACGTCGTCAGCGAAGTTTTTTCGAGATCGATCGATATTGAGTGCTACTTGAAAAGTTCTTTTAGAAAGAAAAAAAAAGGATTAAGAAAAATAAGCAAAATTTTGAGAAATAAAAAGCACAAAAATAAAAAAATGCTTTTAATACTAAAATACAAAACTGTAATACGAAGTTATGATGAGATGTTTGCTTTAAAATTTTGATGAATTCAACTGACGATCACTTTGGAAACATAAGCTAAGATTAAAAATGTACTTGGATATTTATCACAATGCAATTAGACATTACTTTTAACTTCAAATAATATACAAGAATTGATTTTGTGATTATAAAAAATTATTAAATTCGCTTTTGAGAAAGCTAAACTTTAATTCTTTAGAACTACTTCAAGAATCGATTGAATGCACAAAATGCATATTTTATATCCAATTACAAATTATATGCTTTCAACCATTTAGTTTTGAAATGAATTGAAACTGTATTGGAATGAAACAAACATTTTTGTTAACTTTTTAAGTAGTCACAAATTAGATTTTAATATGAATTGCAATTTGCAAGTTAAAAATGTAAAATATGAGTGACAAATAAAATGGCGATTAGACATAAATACAAAATAAATAGTTTTATTATTATAATTATTATCTTTTAGTAAAAGGTTGGACAAAGGAATTTTTCGGAATTATTAATTTGTCTCTACTTATTTTTCGCTCTGGCTCTGAAAATGAGACTTAACTGACAATTTTTAATTGTGATTGCTAAAACATTTATGCTAAATGTTTATATATTATTTTTTACATATTATTTAGTGGAAAAAATCAGAGGTGGATTTCTTTTTTTTTTTTTTTTTTTTTTGCATAAATTTTGATAAATAAATAATACAAATAACACAAAAGCCGTAGAAAAATAACATTCCTCGATAAAATAAAAAATTAAAATGAGCCAGAAATGAAAAATGAACCATGTTATGAAATATATGACAAATCGGAGTACATAACAAATCCTAAGTAGCATTTTAAGCCTTAAAACATACTGATTTGTTGAACTGTTTAATTTTAATTAGCTACAAATTGTAAAAATCATAATAAACACTGTCCATCTTTCATATTTAACACACATTCAAACTTTAAAAATGAATTATTATTATTTCAATGTAGTATTAAGTTTAAATGTGACTCTTCCAATCTGTTACGAACAACTAATTCTTGTGAGAGTTTTCACAGCAGGTTTAGTTCATTTTTTGGAGCATCTTTCTTTTTGTCAAAAACCTTAAATTAATATAAAGTGATACCTACATTAGAATAAACACTGTGGAGGCTAGTGGACCTTGAAAAATAACAAAAAAAGAACTATTTACTAACGAAAAAATTGCAGAGTTTAAAAACAAGAAAATAGGATATTTTGACTTTTTAAATGTAGTGTCATATAGAACAAAAACAATTGAAAGAAAAATTCGAACAAAAATAGTTAAAATATATTAAAGTAAGAAACTAAGATTCCATTGATTCTACGTGAATTGAAGCATTTGCCTTAAAAACAAAAATCGATATTTTTTTTAATTTTTAATTTAAATTTTAATTTTTTGAAGAAGATAAAGTTTTCACAATTTTTTAATACCATTCTGTGAATCATTTCAAAAACAGTTTCTACTTTTACTTTTTAAACTTATTTAAAAATAATGATGAAAAAATTAGAAAATGGAAAAATTAAGTTAGGGAGGAAAACGTAAGAAATAAGGGAAGAATTTAAGAACAAATTTTGAAATTAAGGAATTCAAATTTTTTTAATAAATTAATTATTAATTTAATTTTGTTTTTGCTAATAATTAGATATGCTGTACAATCATAATATAAAATCAATAATGTAGGATAATTTTTTATTGCGATTAACGGATATTTAAAAAGCATTATGTTTCGAAATGAGCTATTTTTAAAAAAAGAAGTTTTGTTTCCAACTTCAGATGAAATAATGATAGCATTTACTTTTTACTGTAAGATTTCCAGTCATATCTCAATTTCAAGCATAAAAAATTATAATATTTAAACTTATTCAATATTTTTATGTTAGATAATAAAGTAAACGTAAAAATATATTCATTGAGTAAAACAACTTTATTTAATTTCTATAATGCCATTGCTATTTCATATTATAATTGTAACTTGAAAACTTATATATATTTTGTAGTTTTTTAAATTTTTTTAAATATTATTAATTCCTTTTTTCTCTCCAAAAAGTAAGAAAAGGATTAGTTATAAAAAACAACAACTTTGTCAAAATACTCACATATACAAATATGTCAATATGTTTGTTTCTGCATTTTTACTAGTACTTGTATATATTATCATATACATATTTTTGATTTTACATGTCTGTATTTATTTTGTATATATTTTTGTTATCTCCTAATCTCCTATTATCTCTCTTTTTTTCCTTAATAAATGTTATTTGGATATTTAGTATTTATTTTCAAAATTATCAAAGTATTTCTCATTAGTTTTTTGAATCAGAATTTTTATCAAAAATATTTAACTGTTATTAAATACAATTTTTATTTAATATCACTTAAAATTTTGACTGAAAATAATTTTATTTTCTTTTTTATTAATCTAGTTAATTGCCTTAAAATACATTTTACTTGTGGGCACATTGATTTTAAAGTATATCAATCAAAAGCAATTTTCATTTTGCCTTTATATATAATTAAAATTTTTTATTTTAATTTCAGTATTAAACCTTTCATTTGATTTTTAAGAATTTAAAATGACAGAAAGAAGGCGTTATAAGTAAATACCAAAACTTTTGTTGAATTAAATTTCGTTAAACTCACGTGTCTCAGTTCAATTCAATGTTCGCTAAAAAAAGTTACGAAGAATAATTGTAATCCAACGAAACCAATAAAGTGAAACTTAATGTAATTGATCAGAGTTAGTCAATGATTGTGTTAGGTTTGGATAGTCATGATTTTCAATTTTCATAAAGAGAATCGATTTTTAAACCGCCTCTGAGGTATTTTTCTATTAGCCATTGGAAAAGTAGAACTGACTTGTTAACGGCATTATGGCTATTATTCTTTAATGTCTTTTAAATTTTTCTTCATTTAAAAATTCCATTATCTTAGCCCAGGAATAAATCTATAAAAGAAAAAGATGTACAGAACGTTTTATTCTGAATAACTTTTGATCTTAAAATCAAAAATTCTGAGCTAAGATGCAATATTCCTAACATAACGAAAGATATTCTATATAACAGTGAAGATGATAATTTAGGTTTCAAAACCGCACACAAACATGGCAAATACTATAAATTTGGAACCATTTTTAAAAATGTTAGTACTATTTTAACACGTTTTATCTCTCTTTTAGAACAAATTATTATAAACCAAAAATTCTCTGCATTTATTAATAAAATCCATTCATTCGAGGATGAAATCTTATAAAAAAATAATAAACAAATGAAATAAATAAATAAAAATTAATGAAAATTTTTTCTTATTTTTAATATTTTTTCAATTTTAATTAAACGATAATATCTTATGCGGCAAAGATACCATTTTAGTAATTTCAATTTTAGTATTTGACCATTAAAAATTACACATTTTTATAAATTCTAAAATATATGATTTACAATGAAAAACTGTTAAAAATACTTTCACCATAAACTTATTTTAGAGTAAATAGGCGCAAACAGTATTTGATTCCCACTTTGGGGAAATCCTCAAAATTGAAAAATAAGATTTAGAGGCTCACATTTTTACTTTGTCTTCTAATTAAACGAATTAAACCAAAACTTATCAGCTATTCCCACATAAAGAAGGATCCTAAAAATATAAATCCGTCGAATTCTGGCTCATTTAAACACATTTATTTAACATTTCTCAATATGATATTTATTTATTAATTAATTAATTTATTTATTTTTTATATGTGCTTGGAAAATAAACTTCGATTCTAAATTACAAGAATAAGTTTCTATCAATATCATACTTATGTAAACAATCGGAAGAATTAAAAAAAAAAAAAAAAAGAAAAAGGAACGAGAGAATATTGAGAAAGAATATCTTTTGGCGAAAAACAGCCAATTTTGTAGCTACCCTTTTAAACTATAGTCTGTTCAACGAGAACTGATAGTGGAAGTAAACATAAGGGTTGCTGTTTAATCGCCAACGTTTGCCACTTCAACGGTTTTTTCGCTGAATGGGCGATTTCGTTTGAAACGACAGAGCTTTCGCTTTCATAGGAAAACGATATTCGGTTTTTGATACCTTAAAATTAGATAAGAAAGTGCAAAATTAAAATATTTACATGAAAATACGTTTCTAATTGTTTCATTAAACACATAATTTTATTTTGAGAATAGTTTTAATGTATTTTTCTTTTTTTAAGTTTAAATTAAATTAGTTTTAATATATTTTGCATAAATATCTATGCAAAACATAACTTTTATAATTCCACTGTAAAAGTCGTATAGAATTGAAAGAATATGTTAAAAAATACCCTTTATTTTCATAATTACAATTTTTTTAAAAATTTATTAAAAGTTAAATTATATTTAAAATAGTTTTTATGTTTCACTGATTGATTTAAAAATATATTTGAAGGAACTGCATTTATTTGTGTTTTTAAACTGTTATCTTTATTTTTCTAAGGGAAGTATTACGAAAATAATTACACTAAAAGAAAATTGGAATTTTTTTATATGGCTCACAAAATTTCTTGTTAAGAAAAATATACCCACTTAACCTATAAAAAAAAAAGCAGTTTGTAAAACTCGAATTCAATAGGTTTTCGAAAATAGAATGAAGTATCAAAGTTATTTAATTTTACATAATATTTGAATTTCTGTAATTAATTAACAACTGTACCGAAAACAAAATAATTATATTAAACTACGCAGAAGTTTTACGAGATTTAGTCCTCTTCGCTGAATGTAATGTACCATCCCTTTTATATTCTTTAATAATTCTGAAAACAGAAGCTGTGCTAACTCCCGATGCAGAAGCCGCATGGTCAGCCACATCAATGATTGGAACATCTGGTTTTGAATGCACTTCTGTTTTATAAATGTTCAATATTATTTCCTTCTCAGCTTTACTTATGTGAGATTTCTTCTGACGTTTTTTAGGAGGACTTAAAACCATCACTTTATTTCCCATATTGCTTATGAAACACCTGCAAAAAGACACCACGGCGAAACAAAAATCCCTCTAAGATAAAGTAAGAGTTTTTGCTTGACTGATAGGTGCTATTTGTCATTATTCCGGCGCCAAGCAGACAACGGTTTTGCGCCAAATAGCACGTCGTTTTGTTTACTTTCACTATCAGTTCTCGTTGAACAGACACAAAAATGTTGCAGCTCAGAACATGCGAAAAAAATGGCGATGCCGAATAAAAACAAGTACCAGTCCAAATATCTGTACATAAAAAATATTTCTTAATGTGTGTGTGTTTTTTTTTTTTTTTTTTTTTTTTTTTTTTGAATTTAGAACTATAATGTAAAAATTATTTTTACAATTAAAAATTTTCTTCATTCATTTCTAATATGATTAATTATTAATCTTGTCCAAATGTATTCTTAATATAAAAAGTAAACTATCTCTCTTTTTTAACGCGGTAATTTATCTTTCCTGGAAATTAAAATTCCATCAATATTGTTTCATAATGAAATATTCTACAACAATCAGGTTTACTAATTAATTACAATTATATATTTTTTCTATAATTCTGTACACTGATAATGTTTTTAAAACACAATATTTTACTGTCAAATTTTATTTTGCCTGATAATTTTCATATCATATTGAAAAAATTGGAAATATTTAGAAATATTTAGATAATTAGAAATATTTAGATAATTAGAAATATTTAGATAACTAAAAAATGGACTAACAGCTATTAAAAAAACTGAAATTGTTAAAACGAGAAATAGAAAAAACATTGTCTTAATCTTTAAAACAAAACTTTAATGATAAAAATAATATTTTCTGGAAAAAAATTATCCATGAAACATTAAAAAAGTTAATGTATCAGAAATGTTTTTAAAATGCTGCATTATTATAAAAATACCCATAAAAAAAGGACATAAAAAAAAGAATAGAAAATAGTTGAATTTTTGCAGTAATAACAATATGAAATAGAATTTCTAGAAATTCATCAGTTTCTGAGATAAGATATTGATCTAATGTCATGTTTTTAAAATCTTCATTAATGTTCATTAAATTGCTTAAAGTTTGAGAATCTTCTAACTTGTTTAATTATTAGCATTAGATATCCACCTAATGTTAATTTAAATTCCTATGTTAGAAGAGTGTCTTCTCAAAACATTGTTACGTCAATTTTTTTTTTTTTTTTTTTTTTTTTTTTTTGAAATAGAAATTGGGAAAATAGAAGGAGCACAAAGTAAGTTTATTGTAAACCAATTCTTTTCTATTTAATGCATAATTATTTTTGTCCTACTTTTAAAAATAAATTTATCATTGTTGTATTTAGACTTATAGTCAACTATCATTATATACATATTTAATAGTAGTTATTATGTATAATGCCTCTACTTTTTAGAGTAATATTTTAGAATATATTTTTCTACTTTTTAGAACATATTTAGTTCTAAACTTGTTATCTCGATTTATTTATTTATTTTTTTTTTTTTATGCATCTCTTCAATTTTGAGGCTATACTGTGAGGCTATACTGAAGTTCCTATACTGTTTACTATTTTTCATATTGTCAATAGAATCATATTCATATTGAAGAAAGTCATATTGTATAAAATCGAGAAGTTTGAAAAATTAAGTAATATTAAAAGTCTAGTAAATTATTGTACCAAAAATTTGATTGAACTAATATTTTTAAAATATTAATCTTATTAATTATGTTTTATCTTAGTTAAACAACATGCAATTCGTCTTACATTTTTACGAAATCAACTTAACTATAGTTTTAAAGAAATACAAATAAAACAGTAATTTTTTTGTTAATTACTTGAAGGTTCATTACACTATCGCTTCGTTTGACAACTCCTATACATCTACCTCAATCAATTTAGTTTTGTTTTTTCCTGAAAATCGATTTAAAAATTAAAAAAAAGATTTTGTTTTTAAAATTCTCGTTACTATTTTAAGCACATTTTAATAAGATTTAATTTTATTTATTAAAAATTTATAAATATAACTTTCCATCATATAACTTAAAAAATTAGAAAATGCTTAAATTTCTTTTGAACCACTTATGTTTTTAAAAGTTTCGATAAAAATATTAACTTTTAACAGCATCAAATCAGTGTTTTATTAAAATGTTTCAGTTTTTGTAGCTTTTGAAATGAAGTCAAGTGTTAGAACTCGCATCCAAAATGAAAATGTCGAGAAAAAGGTAAAAAAAAAAAAAAAAAAAAAAAAAAAAAAAGAATGGCTTAGTAGGAATTATTCAACGTAAAAGAAGTTTAAGAAATGGCGAAAAAGCGCATAATGCAGTAATAACTTTTTGAACAATTTGAAATTGCCCTCTATAAATATAAATATATATATATATATATATATATATATATATATATATATGTATATTCACACACACACACTCGCAGTGGACTGATCGTAAAGACACGGTTAATAGAGAATCGAAGTCAAACAGCGCTGGCTGCGGTAAATAATTGGGTGGGAGACAATTTTGATCAGTTTGCGTAAGGACCGAGGGTGCGCGGTATCGGTTCTCCTCAAACTCTTCTACCGTAAAGTGCTTGACTTCGCGAGCAAGTCGTCGGGCTACCAAAGCACGGGAGCCATCCCCTCTACAGAGGATCAAAATTGCGATGGCATGTCTTCATGAAAAATTAAACTAACTTATGCTATTTATGCTTTTAATACAACGTTCAAATATATGAATATATATATTGATATTAAGCTATTAGGAATTGTTCAGCACTCCATTATTTAAATTGCGCTAGAAAGTTTTAAGACTTTACGATCTGAATAAAATAGTTTTAAAATGAAAAATATTATATATTTTTTATTTTTAGAGACAATTATTTATATATATATATATGTATATATATATATATATATAGTTCAACGTTTGCCATTTTTAAAAATAGTATGGTGTATGTATACTGTTTCAAAAAACAAAAAAAAAAAAAAACAAAAAAAATGACGCGATCTTTTTTTCTTTGATGGGCTACGAGGCCTGAATTGATTGAAACTTTTTGAATTTATAAATTAAGATCAAGTTTTTTTTTATTTCCTTTTTAGCGCATGCGCAGCATAAAAGAACTACTTGAAATACTCATATCTTGCGCAGTTTTTTGCAATTTGTTTTTAAAATTTAAATCAATACATTTGTAATTAATTTTAAATTGCAACAAAAAGTTTGTTTAATTCCATTGAATATTTTTAAAGTTATAGCAAAAAACCATAAAACAAAAAATTACCTTTTTTTTAATAAAAAAAACCCATCATATCTCCAGTAATATTTACGCTAGGTTTACGAAATGTTATGCAGTTACTAAAAATAACAACTTAAGTAATTGGTGCAAGTTCCAAGCTTATTGCTTGATTTTCTGGCATAGGGTGTTAAAAAACTTGTTATTTGGACGGGAGTACTAACACTTGATTTCATTTCAAAAGGTATAAAAACTGAAACATTTTAATAAAGCACAGATTTGATGCTGTTAATATTTGTATCGAAACTTTTAAAAATATAACCGGTTCAAAAGAAATTTAAACATTTTCTAATTTTAACAGTTATATGATAGAAAGTTATATTTATAAATTTTTAACAAATAAAATTAAATCTTAACAAAATGTGTTTAAAAGAGTAACGAGAATTTTAAAATCTTTTTTTAATCGATTTTTAGGAAGAAACAAAACTAAAATGATTGAGATAGATGTATAGGAGTTGTTACACGAAGTGATAGTGTAATTAACCTTCAAGTAATAAACAAAAAAATTGCTGTTTTATGCTCTACACCAGTTTTCTTTTCTGATACAAGACCAAGCTGTCTTGTTCTTCAATTTCCCATGAAAATAATCGAGGAACTTTTCATGTTTCAGGATTTTTTTTTCCACCAAATTTTGAATTATGAAAAACTACCTCCATCTTGATTGCTAAAAATACTATATTCACAACACGTGCTGGTACAATCTTTAGTGGTTGCTTAAGAGATGTTTCATTCGCCAAATGTTTGGCGATGGACATTTGTTAAATTTTAAGAGTCCCCACTTCAAAGATCTATTCATAACAATACATTTTCCCCTTTGACACATTGATGGATCTTATCTATTGTTATGACCCTCTACCCCACCTTCAGGAAGGACAGGCCGTTCTGGCTGACCCCTCTATTCTACCCACGTTACCCTAATCCAAAACCTTGGAAAACAACATTCTATATCGAGTTCTATTTATAAAAAAGTTAGTCTCAAGATAATCTAGGTAATTATAAGGTTTCTTTTTCAACGTCTTGCATGACCTAAGAGACAAATGTTTTTAATCCTTTTAGGTGTTTGAAACTGCAATATTTTTTCTTTATTGAAAAAAGGTTTTTAGTAGAAACATTTTTGTGAACATAAAAAGAGATTTTCTGGGAGTGGATGGAAAATTACAATTTTAGGCTTTTCTCAAGAAATACTGACTTAAAAGAAACCCCAGAAAATCATTTTAATGCTCTTTTCCGCATGAAATAAGGCAATTTTCTTTACAGTTTGAAACAGCTATTCATGACTGTTGGATTAAGTTTCCATCGCCAAAAAATATGTTCATACCGAAAACATTTTGTGCGTGATTTCGTAATTTAATATCAGCATTATTTAATTTGCATGTGTGAAATAACATCAAGAGTGAACTTTATTTTTTAAATCTCTCCAAAGTGATTAAAACATTTTTTTATCGTGAAATGTTTTTTATATAATGGCCAGAATTTCACGTACTAAAGCTCAATTTAATGATCAGGGAGTGCACCCTTAAATATGCTTAATCAGTGCAAACGATAATTTAAGTTAAGTCAGACACAATAACATACCTTCACTGCGTTATAATACTTTTTTTTTTTTTTTTTTTTTTTGCTAAGGATTTGGATTTTTAACCCTTAAATTTGGGGGGAGGGTAGTCGCAATCTGGAAAATATGGTCATTAATAGTTTAGTTAACAGAACGATCAAAAGTTTGAGCCCCTTAATTATTTTTTTAGTTTTTGTGCAATGTTTTTAAGAAAAATTTTTGGACACAATCATATATATAACTCCTTTATCCAAAGATAATTTCCCGTTAAAAATAATTTGAATTAATTACTTTTTTATTATTTTATTTTCATTAGTCGAAAAATATTGAATAGTAAGGTAAAAAGTTTTTTACAACAAGTGAAAAATCGACGTATTTTTAAATTACAAAATTTAAAAAATGAAGAGATTTAGTCAAATAGTTCTTGAAAAATAAAAAATGAAATATATGACTTCGTCAAATTTTATTACTTTTAAACATTTCGATCAGATTATTTTAAATGTTATCATTTAAAATGAAATGTTTAAAATTGGGTAAAAATGTATGCATCTTACGATTGAAAATATTTCGACCATTAATAAACAAAATTCTAAAAAAAATGAAAAAAATTTATTTTCTTTAAAAGTATTTTTATAATGGAATTGTCAGGATAAACGGATTTTATAATTATATATGAAAACTTTGGGTGGCTAAAAAGCATCCCGATATATAGTGGCTCCATCATCATCAAAACTGGAAAGACAGCCCTATGTGGGCCAATGCTTTCGTCTGAAGTTTTCTCCATAACAACTTCCGATTATCTTTGATCTCCAATTATTTTCACTAATTGCAAGAAAATATAATGGTTCCTATATATCAGAAAAATATGTTGAAAATAAGTATGTTTCTGTATTTTTATTTTAAAGATATTTTTATAATTTTTTTAAAATTTCAAAAAACCTGTACATGAATAGGAATATGAAGACTATATCTAAGTATAAAATAAATTTTTCTATTGTCTGTCACAACCATTAGAGAAACTAAAACTTCCATATATATATATATATATATATATATATATATATATATATATATATATATATATATATATATATATATATATATGTAGAGCTGTTGTTTCAATATCATAGTGTAATAACTGCGAAGATTACATCATCCAACATCATGTAATACTTCAGAAATATTGCATCATCCTCTTTGTCATTGTGAGGCGCCAGCGAGCCCAGACGGGAAAACTCCCGAATTTATAATTAACTCTGAACGAACTTCTTCGATAGAACAATTTAATTCCTTATCCACATGCATTTTGGAGATACTGCGCGAAAGCAGCTCTCACCAACCATGTCATTTCTAAATTTAAACGTATATTTCCTTTTATTTCTATTACATGTTAAGTTTCAATGTTATATCATCGTCGTTATTTCATCCTTTGCTGCACAAACTCCGATATATATATATATATATATATACAGTCGGACCTCCATTTAACGAACTTCTATTTTGCGAATTTTTTCAAGGAACCAAGAACATTTTGGAAATTTCTTCGTAAAATAACTTCCAAATAGCGAAGTGAATTTTCTATTTAACAAACTTTTTTTCAAGATCCACTTTCCCTATTTCCCAAAATATTTGAGAATATTTCAAACTTGTTAACGCATTTTATGGAGGAAATGATTTTCGAAGCCACTTCACTTTTAGAGAAAGCAATAAAATCCCTTTTTGTTTGAATTTCAAACAAAAAACTCAAACAAAATTAACGGATCTTATCAGTAGCCATTAAACTTACGAACGCATGTTGTAATATATGTTTAAAATTACTTTGCAACTATAATTTTATACAGCAAATAAATGCAGCTATAATTTTAAACATAAATTCAGCTTTTTTTAGCTAAAAATGTTGTAGCATGGTTGTGTAACACTGGATAATGTTTTGCTCTATTCTTGTTTTCAGAGCAGATTTCTTTTATAAAATAAGATTTATGAAATAAATACATGGTAGATTGATTGATTCAATGTAGAGTTTAGTGGCTCGAGATCCAAATGAGAACATGCTGCGCCAAACAGTACGGTAAAATAAATAAATAGTAGATACTAGTTTACAAGATAAAGGTGTATCAATTGCTATTTTAATTATGTCTAGTGTTTATGAATTTAAAACCTGTTTTGTGTCGTTTAAGTATTACAAAAGGTGATTTTCTATTTTACGAATTTTCCATATAACGAACTTATTATCGGGATTTAGCGACTGCCTTAAATAGAGGTCGGACTGTATATATATATATATATATATATAATTAAATAACAATAATTTGGCGATAATAAAAAAATATTTAAATGTAGTTTACTTACGAAGAGCTTGACTTACGCGCGCGTAGTGTAAGATTTCATTCCTATTTTTTTCGCTAATGACCGATTGCTAATCCTTTTTTTTTTTTTTTTTTTTAAATTAGAAGATACGATGTTTCTTTTTTAATTCGTCTAAAATTTTATTCGTAATTTAGAAAAGAAATTTGAATAAAGCATTTTATTCAACGAATGTCGAGTTTTATAAAAACATGTTTCTGATAGAATATGATTACACATAAGATTTTTTTAATTTTTTTTTTTTTCAATAATTGATACAATTTCAATGATTTGCATTCATATGCATGTATTTCGATAATATATTTATCAATTTCTTCAATATATATTTTTTAATTATTAATACGAAAACGTAGTCATCATTTTCAAGCAACTTAAAATTTCTCTGCATTTTACATATCGTCCGTCGTAATCTTAAAATAATTTTTTTAATTATCTGTCCGTGCTTGTTTCGTAGAACTATTTTACCAAATATTTAATTAAATTTTAATATATTTCAAAATCTTATACCACATATATTATTTTTTCATTAATTAATAATCAATTTTTTAGTATTTTAAATTAGGTTTTCTTTTAAATAAAATTCCTTTTTAAATTATTGTCAAGTTTTTATTAAACGAAAACTACTTACTAGCTGAGAATTAAATCTTGTTAAGTGATTGAAAACATTCTTCTGTTTAAAATTATTCGATGCAAAATAGCTGATTATTTACTAAGCATAACATTTATTTATTTATTTATTTTTTTTTTTTTTGAAAAATGTAGATAAATTATTGTCTTTTTTTATTATTTCTTTTTTATTTGAGTAATGAAGAATAAATGCATATCGTGCACAGCAAAAAAAAAAAAAAAAAAAAGGAAGAAAAAAAAAAGAGAAAAAGACAGATGGCTTTTTTTTTTTTAATGAACAAAAATTTATGGACATACAATTTTATTTTGACGTTCATGCTCATTCTCGATCGCTGACTTTAAACAAAAATTGACCGCTTTGAATTTTTTTGAAAGTTTTGACGAATTATATATTATGTTTTTCTCAATCTAAGAGTGATAACAATTATCTTATATCACTTTAAATATTTTAATTTAATATACTGTGTCAATAAGTGTATAATCCCCAGAAACTGAAGTGTTTTGAAAGCTCAGAGATTGGCAACTTTTAAAGCTATTGTTTGCCACCCTCAAAAATAAGGACCGATTCGTCGGCAGCTGGGAATGAAGAAAAGTGATTTGAATAAAAAAAAAATGCATGGTTGCCAAATGTGTTAATAGGGGGTTTCCTCTTACAGATATACAGGGAACAAAACATACAGTCCCTGGCCAAATTATTATATAAGATTCTATATGTAAAATCTTAATTTTCAGGTGATACTATACAGCTTTATTGTTTTAACTTGACTGAAACTGGTTTGCACTTGTTTATGTTAGTGTATCAATTAGTTAAATTAGACGATACATAAATTCGACGATGGGATAATTTATATAAATATGGAATATTTATTATATCATATTTATTATATTGTTTTTAAATTAATATATAATAATAATTAGATCAAATTATTAGACGCACCATAGTTTTTTAATAATTACATGATTTGCACGAGTTTATACGCAATACTTTAATACTTAAATATACATGTAACGGGTTTTTGTTCTGAAGATTTTTAATATACTTATATACTTCCTATGTGTATTTATTTCTAAGGTATTGCATTACAATGTTAACCAATTGATACAGGAGCGTAAACAAATGCAAACCGGTTTCATCCGAGTAAAAAAAAAAAATACAGCTGTATAGTATCACCTGATAATTGTAATTTTACTTAGAATCTTAGAGTGCATCTAATAATATGGGACTGTAAAACCTCTTACAAAAATTAGGCAGTTAATTATTTCCTGTGGCAATTTCATACCTTCTGACTCCCACGAGAGTTACACACGATCATGAGTGTGCAATTGTATCAATGTATGTACCTATCAAATTTTCATTGAAATCAGCGGTCCAGTAGTTCTAGAGATGCTCTTAATTTCTTATACCAGTGTAAAAAAAAGAATTCTTAAAATGGATGCTTATTATTCAAGAAAAGTTGTGATGGGTGTTGAAAGAACGACCTTCAAGAAAAGAACTGTTTTGACTATAAATGAATAAGAGGAAGGACAACCAATCAGCCAAAGGGGATGTATTATGAAACTAATTTTTTTTAAATATTTAGCAAAATATTTCATTCAGTAGCTGTGATAAAGCATAAAATTCGAGATTTAAATGATAATAAGAAAAGAATATTTTTTTGGAAAATAAATTTTTACTTTAGAATATAAATTTCCAATATGTTTTAAATTTAAAGTGCTTTCCCAACAATACTCCTTTTTTCAAGGGCAAATATAAAGTTATTCGACCCGGTTCGATTTTTTTTATTATAAACTTTTGATCATTAGCTTTATAAAACTGTTTTAGTTGAGAATATTGTTTGATTGTTATGATTATTTTATTCATATAAAAAGAAATTGTTTCATTTATTTATTTATTTAATTCTCGCAATTACATTGCATTTCAGAAAAAAATTTTATTTTGAAAAAATCTCTATCACATTACAAAATAAATTTATTTATAGAATTCTTTGAAGCTTTGTAAGCAGATTTTATGAATGTTAGCTATATTTTAAACTAAAAGCTAAGGTTTAATCGCAAATTTATTTATTTATTTTTATAATGTTTTAAGTATATCAAATGAAGAAATCCATGATTCACAGAAAGACAAGAAAGTAATAATGGCAAACGTAATTTAGATTAATGAAGTTTGATTTGATCTCATAAGAAAGGTTCTTAAAAATAAGGCTTAAGGAATAGAGGTTTATAATTTTTTGAGTGGTACAATACTTTCAGAACACCCAAATAATATCTTTTTTGTGATATTATAAGAAATTATTTTAAAGCTATGAAATGAAAAGATATTAAAAAATTGTGGTTTCGAAAGGTGAAATCACGAAGATATTTGTACACGGATTTCAATGGAAGAAAAGAATCTGAAAGCCGTGACACTTCAAAGTTCTAGAAGGACCATTTTTAATCATGAACACAAACTTTTTCTTTTTTCAATTTTCTTTAAGTACCTCAATTTAGAACTTCTATTTAACGAAGTAGCTAAATTCCGATAATAAGTTTGTTATATGGAAAATTCGTTAAATAGAAAATCACCTTTTGAAATAACAACACAAGGCAGGTTTTAAATTCATAAACAATAGACATAATTAAAATAGCAATGGATACACCTTTATCTTTTAAACTAGTATCTACTATTTGTTTTATAAGTCTTAGCCATGAAAGAAATCTGCATGAAAAGCAAGAATAGAACTAAACATTATCCAGTGTACATATTCAAATAAAAAAAAACTAAATTTATGTTTATGGCCGCATTTATTATAAAAGTAAATTTAAACATGCATTACCACATGCGTTCTTAAGTTTAATTGCTATTGATTAAATCCGTTCATTTTGTCTGAGTGTTTCGTTTGAAATGCAAACAAGAAGGGATTTTACTGCTTTCTCTAAAAGGGGCTTCGAAAATACATTCAAGGTCATTTCCCCCATAAAATGCGTTAAGATGTTCGAAATGTTCTGAAATATTTTGGGAAATAAGAAAAGTAGATCTCAAAGAAAAATTCGTTCAATAGAAAATTCACTTCGTTATTTGGAAGTTATTTTACGAAGAAATTTCCAAAATGCTCCTGGTTCCTCGAAAAAAAGAGGCAAAGTAGAGAAATTCGCAAAATGGAAGTTCGTTAAAAGTCTGTTTGTACTTTTAGTTTTGCGGTGACTATAAGACTTAGAAATGATGAAGACATATAAAAAATGTTCAAAGAGTTTGTTTCTACAAAAAACGAATTTGTAGAATCAGACGCAAATACAAAGTTAAAATTTGATGTGCTGAAAAGTTCATTTTCATTTATGAAATTAATGCGCTTTTCAAAATTTCAATTTGTTTGAATATTGTTGCAACTTCAAGTTCCCTCGATTTTTACAATTTTTCTTTTTTGCTTTAAATCATGACTGTTTACGCATAATTGAAGAAAAACTTATTTATCTGATGCCAAAAGCAACAAAAAAAGTCAATACATAAAATAAAATAATATGAGAAAGAAAAAGAGAGATTAGATGTTGAATTCTAAGATTTGTATCGAAATTTTTAAAAATATGAAAGACTCAAGAAAAATAAAACCAGTTTGAACTGCTCCGTAATCTAAATCATCGTTATATATACAGTCCCTGGCTAAATTATTAGACGCCCTAAGAATTCTATGTAAAATCTTAATTATCAGGTGATACTATACAGTTTTATTGTTTTTATACGACTGAAACCGGTTTGCACTTGTTTACGTTTTTGTATTAATTGGTTAACATTGTAAAGCAATACGTTAAAAATAAATACAAATAGAAAGTACATTAAAAATCTCTCGAATAAGAACCCTTTGCACTTATGTTTAAATATAAAAGTATTGCCTATAAACTCGTGTAAAACGTGAAATTATTAAAAAACTGCAGTGCGCCTAATAATTTGGTCTAATTATTATAATATACTAATATAATACCTGATATAATAAATATTCTATATTTATATAATATATCGTCTAATTTAATCAATTAATACACTAACGTAAACGAGGGCAAACTGGTCTCAGACGTGTAAAAACAATAAAACTGTTAAGTATTACATGATAATTAAGATTTTGCATAAAATCTTTAGTGCGTCTAATAATTTGGCCAGGGACAGTATATTTAACAAGTAAAATTACTCTTATTTCTTCTTGTTGTCTCAAGAATTCTGTTAAAGAATTTTTTTCAAGAATAACTGAATATTTTTAAATTCCTAGTAATCGTTCATTTTATTTAATTATATAGTATATAATATACGGTTGTTAAAAATCATATCAAAATTATAAAAGAGGATAATTATTTTGAGCTCGAGGATCCAGATACCTGACTTCTCTTGTTTTTGACAAGCTCATTGATGTCCGGTTTCATATTTGTTGTAATTATTTTAAGAATTGATTGGAGATGTTCATTCGTAAGTCTTGTGCGATGTTTGTTCTTATTTATTTTCATGACGGAAAACATCTGTTCACATAAATAGGTGCTACCAAACATGCACAGAATGCGTGCTGCATGCTTTTTCAATTCCGGGTAGTTATCCAAACTCGTGAAATATTGCGTATAGAATGTAAGAGGGTTAACCTCTTTAAAAGTTTCTTTCAAAATACTGTCCGATTGAAGATCTCTCAACTTCATTTGTAAATGAACTGGTGCCTGTGAAGCTTCAAAATTGAATGGATTGTTGAAAATTGGGAATTCCACTTCATTCATTTTGTGGAAGTCTTCAAAACGATTGTTGAATTCCGTGATCAGATTTTGCAGAAGTTGAGAATATTGATCCAATTTTTTTTTGGTTCACTGTACCAAATGATTTTAAATGAGGGAAATGATCCAAAGTTTGATTTTTTACATGATTTTTCCACAGCCTCAACTTTGTTTAAAAGGCTTGAATACATGAATACATTTGAGTGACAATCAGATTTTTACCCTGTAACTTTACATTCAGTTCAGTCAAGTGTTTATTCATATCTACCAAAAAGGCACAATCAATCCACCAGTCATTGTCATAATCAATTGGGTTGCCTTTTTCTAACATGAAAGCTTGAATAGGGTCACGTAATGCAAAAAATTTTTCTAAGACTACTCCTTGACTAAGCCAACGAACTTCGGTGAAATAAGGGACATCAGAAAAATTTTCATCAAAATCTTGTAAAAACTGTCCGAACTGTCGGTGATTTAGTCCTCTGCTCCTTGTCATATATTGTAAATCACCAATAGTCTACTTTAATTATCAATCCATCAATCAATATATTTTACTTACTTCTACTTCAATTTATAGATACTATATAATGAAAAATGTAAACATTTACTGCAACTTTTATCTTGGATTTAAGAACTGTAACTTCGATCTTCAGTGGTTGTAAACAACAGATGTGATTCTAATAAAATTTAAGCTATTATGTTATCTTCTTTAGTCCTTCTATTTTATGATATCCCAAAGGTAAAGACCTACATATTGTCTTGTTGGACTACAGAATTACACCAACACAAGGTCTGAAATCACCAGCTGAGCTCTTAATGGGGCGACGCCTGCGATCCCTTATTCCATCTCTGCCACAAAATCTTCTACCAAACTTTGACATTAAAGAAGAGAAAGCTCAACTGTTAAAAAGACAAGAAGATCAAAAGAAGTATGCAGACCGAGGACGCAAACCATTACCCGAACTGAAGTTGGATCAACAGGTTTGGTTCAAATTAAAACCAAAAGAGCCATGGGTTACAGGAAAAATAATAAAGAAAGACTCATTTAGAACATATACTATCCAATCAAATAATGGAGGAGTATATGTAAGAAACCGCATTTTTATACGCCCGTTCAAAAGTGATACTGGGATTAACCATGAAAGAACGGTAGAAGATCTTTACGATGCTTTTCCTGAAATTTCTCCTGTGACAAAACCAACTGAGCTGCCAACTTCCGGACCAAGACGCAGCCATAGAACTGTAAATAAACCTTTGCGCTATCGAACTTAAATTTATTCCTTTCATTCATTTAAAAATCAGAAACAGAATTATCTGGTAAACTTTATTGTTTTTAGTTTTGCAAATGTTAATTTAACCTAAGTTTGAATTGTGTAACTTTACTTAATATTATCTTCAAAAAAAAAAAAAAAAAAAAAAAAAAAAAAAGGGCATGTCATATATTGTAAATCACCAATAGTCTAATTATCAATCCATCAATCAATATATTTTACTTACTTCTACTTCAATTTATAGATAATATATAATGCAAAATGTAAACATTTACTGCAACTTTTATCTTGGATTTAAGAACTGTAACTTCGATCTTCAGTGGTTGTAAACAACAGATGTGATTCTAATAAAATTTAAGCTATTATGTTATCTTCTTTAATCCTTCTATTTTATGATATCCAACACTATAACACTCCTTATATAATTTACTATTTTAATTATAAGTTGCATGACATGGTCCATTTTTAAATGTTTGGATGCCAATGATTCCTGATGAATTATACAGTGAAATCCCACAAAATACCCTGATGTTTTCTGTTTTAATTTAGTTACAACGCCCGAATGTTTGCCAGCCATGGCAGGAGTGCTATCCGTAGTTGTGCTGCTAAGTATATTCCAGTCGAGTTCATACTCAGCTATCAAATGCTCAATTGCAGAATAAATATCATTTGCTGTTGTAGTACCTGCCAATGGAACGCACTTTAATAGTTCTTCAGTTATTTCAAAGTTACTGTTAATACCTCGTATAAAAACAGCAAGTTGAGCTGTATCAACGGTCAGTGCTCTCGTCAACAGCCAGTGAAAAGTTTGTAAATTCCTTAATTTTCTCCTTCAGTTGAAGAACCAAATTTTGAGATAAATCATTTATTCTTGAAGAAACAGTATTTCTTGACAGCAAAATATTTTGAATTATTGACTTTTGAAATGGAAATGAAACATCGGCAACTTTCAACATACAATCTTTAATAAAATCACCATCAGTGAAAGGTTTTGATCTCTTCGCGATTTTTAATGCAATAATAAAATTGGATTTCAGGGAATCTTCGCTCTCAGTATTAGCTTTAGTAAACATCGATTGTTGACCTTGAAGTTTAGATTTTATAGATGACAATGTGTCCATTCTTATTTTTTCAGTGTTACAATCGAATTTTGATTTATGATTCGTATCATAGTGTCTCTTCAAGTTAAACTCCTTACAAACAGCAACTGTTTGATTGCAAATCAAACACAGTTGTTTACCTTTCCATTCTATGAAAAAATAGGTAATTTCCCATTTAGACTGAAAAACTCTGCACTCACTATCAAATTTACGTTTTTGTGCCATTATGCCAAAAACGTAACAATTATGGAACTCGACACAACAATTATGGATATCGCACGCGCACGACACAAACAAATGCACAATACCTTCACAACCACTACTTCGCAGTACAACCAAAATCCTTCTCCGGCCGTATCGCTTTGATTACTCGACTCAACTGACTCATGTCGCGCCGACGCACTCCTTTCATATCGACAAGGAAGGCTCTTGTCTAGACTCGAAGCGCGTGGAAGATTCCGCTTGTTGCTAAGAAATGGCGTTACTGTCTATCTCTCTGGCTTGTCCAGGCACGCGCTGCCCTTGAAATTACCCTTGAATTGATTATAAATGTAGTGTATACCTGGATGCTCCCTACGGGAGCGGGACAGGGTTAAGACTAGCTTATAAATGTAGTGTGCGACGAGCGATTAATCCTCACTTCGGCCGGATCACGCTATTGGTCGAAGATGACATCACTGTTTGGGGAAGGGAGATGGTGGCTATTGCATAGTAAATTGGCGACAGATTTTAAATCTAGTTTTCAAACGCGCTCTGTTTACACGTGGTATTAATGTTTCATGTTTTTATCTATTAATGTTTTCTTGTTTTTATTTATTAATGTTTTTTGTTATTATTAATTATGAATCAGGTGATTTGCGAATTTTTATTAGAATCTAAGTAAGTGATATTAAACTATACTGCTTTTACGTCGTGGGCAACTGGGGCTGATCTAAAAATGCAGAGGGGGGTGGGGCTAAGCACAGAATTTTGGTCATCATTACTTTAAACTAAATTTACATGTTGTTTGATTATGAAGTTTTTAAAATTATTCATAACACAACTAAATAACAATGTATCAGTAAATTTGAGCTTATATTTATTTCAATTTTGTTACTTTATAACTGTAAAAGATAATTCTAAAGAAAAAGCAACAACAACAACAACAAAAAAACGTATTTGTATTATTGCTATACCATCTTATAATTGCAAAAACATTCATTATTTTTATTTATCTTGTTTTTAGCTTTCATGAATTTCATTCAATTAAAACAAAAAATATTGTTTGAAATACTGAAGAGGACATTTACCTATTTCCCCCACCCTAACGACGACATAATATTACGTAAACATTTACAAGGAAGAAATAAATCCCGAAGCACGTGTGAATCAGGGCTAAAGAGAATAGAAGGGCTAGTTCACTCCGCTCTCAGAACTGAAGATACGATTTTTCTCCTCATGACGTCACTGTGTCTACAGATCTCGGAGGTCGCTAGCAAAGATATTATGATAACTTTGCATCTTTCTCTCTGTAAAAATAAGTTAGACTTTTTCTGGTTCTTAGCTTTCAAATTTTACACAATATTTCCGTTCATAAACATAGTTTAAAAAAAATTTTCTTGGCCATAATATTAAAATAAATACCATTTAAACTCTTAAAAATACTTTACTAGTTGTAGTAAATGAAGCTATAAATACTTTATTTCAAAATTTTCAGTTTTAACTCTTACTGTTACAAAGAAATAAAGCATATATCAATACTTTTTCAGCTACATATTGTTCGATAACAATAATTTGTAAAGTTTTGTTAAATTTAGAATCCTGATTTTAAAATAAGCTGTTAATGGTAATTTGTTTATACTTAATCATTAGGAAACTACAACCTTAAACGCTAATTACTGAAATAAAATAATAATTTATTTTCTTAATAACATTAGAAATTTTACAATTGCTTATAGATGTTTAAATTTTAGAGAATATAATTTTAAAAAAAATCATAAATATGTAGAATAACTACATTCAAAACTTATTTATCTGTTATGAAATTAGAAGAAATTTAACTAATAATAATTTTACTTTTCTAGCACTTGGTAGAGGTAGGCCAATTTCAAAATTCCAAAAATCATACGCTTTTGAAGAAAGAGAACGTATAATAATACATCGGGAAATGTCCTCTGTTGTCCATTTGACATTTGAAGTACCCTTCATTAAAGATTGTATTTGACCTCTTGTAAATACTTTTTTTACACTGTTTTCTAAATTATGCATTTTCTTTAAAGCTTGTTCCAATTTCAACAATTCCCTTCTTTGCTCATAATTTTTTTTCTGAATTATTTTTCGAGATGCGTTCCACCGTTTCATACGCTGAACTGATATTTTTTAAAACTTTGTTTCTTCATTATTTTTAATTTTCAAATCCTTTTCTAAAGTTTCAATTCTCTCTTTCAGTACTTTAACTTCTGCTTCTAATTTAAAGCATTTATCACAATTTGTTGTACTTGAAAAATTTTCATTCCTTGTATTGCTTTTCTTTGGGCTTAGAGTTCTTAATCTGTCCAATGCACGAACCAACACTTTGCGTTTGTTCAATCTTTCTTGCAGAGAAGAAATTGTTTGTGAAGAAGAAAATGGTAAATTTACTCTTGGTATTGCAGAAGATTTTAAAATCACTCTAATCGGCAATCCAAGCAAACGATTTCTCATATCATCTTCATAATCTTCTTTCAAGAAATGCTTACTACATATTCGTGCATGTTTTATATTAACTGGGTCATTTCGTTTGCAACGTTGAAGCTATTCTTTACATAGTTGCACATTTACTTTAGGGAAAGCAGGGAAAATTATATTTTTTCCTTTTGTATTTCTATCAGAGTTTTTGCAAGTTGCAATCGCACAAATTGGCATTTCGTTAATAATTTTAAATTTTTATAATTTACTTTAAGAAACTGAGGAAAATCTTTATAGAAAACAACGAAAGTCTTGGAATATGTCTCAAAAAAGGAATGCTCCAATTTTAGTTAAGAGTTAGTTAGACCGAACGCTCCGTTCTTGAAGTAAAAGTTCAAGCTTTGCGCCAAAGTGTCGTCACAGGAGAAAATCGGAGGTTTGGCGCGGCGAGAGTTTCTTCAAAGGAATGAACCAGCCCTTCTATTCTCTTTAGCCCTGCGTGTGAATACGAAATTTGTCGCCAAAATCATACAAACACCAGCCAATAGCTACCATCTCCCGTCCCCCAAACAGTGATGTCATTTTCGACCAATAGCGTGATCCGGCCCAAGTGAGTATTAATCGCTCGTAGTGTGCGCATTTTAAAACTTCCGTAGAGGAATCGAGTGAAGTCTAAAAGCTCTAAAAAGCATGATTCTTCTTTCTGTGACACATTGCAATCGCGGGCCATATTGATTCGGCCCGGGGGCTGGATGCGGGCCGTATCTTTGACATGACTGCTTTACATGATCTTGATGAACTAACTAGTTTTTTTTTACAAAGAACTCTTTTCTTGATTATATATTAGCCATTAAAAAATGATCGAGAGATTTTTCGGTCCGATTTCAGAGGGTGGAAAATGAAGCTTGTAAATATCTTGCAAAATGCAGCAGAGTTGCAGATGAGAGTGCAACAATCTCTCCGAACCTAGCTCACACATGCAGACTCGCAAGTGAAACCTGTAAAATGATTAGCGCTTTCATACTACACACTGATTGAATGAATTGTGAAAACGTGTAATAGCACGTTTTTGCATAATACGTGGCGAAAATTGACACGGTAAAGAAAAAAAAATCTCATTTTCCAAAAGGGAACATTAAGCGCTTTTTAAAAACACCCAATGAAAAAAGCACCTTTGAGCACTTTTTAAAAACTCTACGCACCATGTTAAATTAATTTTAAACTATCGAAAATATTTGATTTTTTTATGGCTTTCATACTTTTAAATTAAAAAAATAGCTATAGAAGGTTTCGGGTATCAAAATATTTATAACTTTAAAAAGGAAGTTTCGAAAAATTATTGGGATACCCCTTTGTGCCCGACGCGACGCCTATAGTCTGTAGGTGCGGTATTCAAACTGCTGCCAAACGAATTATTAAATAAGAGTTCCAATAACATGATAAAAGTAAGTTGTCATTGGCTGTTCATTTCACACCACAGTTTTCACAGAACCGCATTGATAAGCTGCATAATAGAAAAGACTACACATGTTGGCGAGATTGACAATCATCTTAACAAATTTTTAATACTCGCTAACACCTGTAAAAACAACACAGTTGTAATGGCGTCAGTGACAGACAATTAACCAGAGACCTTATGCGCATGCGTGGAACACTACCGCTGCGGTGGCGGTATACACCGAATCGATGCTCACTATCCCGACACGTATCGTATGAAAAAATGATTAACCAATGAATTGAAAATCAAAAATGTACAGTTTTAGTCTTGATGACAAATAGTTCATTATTAATCACATATGAGAATGCAATCCCACATTAATTTTTTTATTTTGCTGGATTTCGGGAATGAAATTTCCCGATTCCGCGCTATCCCATGGGTTTGTCATAAATCATCATTTGACATAAAATATTCATGAAAGCATTTCATCCAAACTTAGCATTAAAGTCAAACTCTGTTTTAACGAACCCCTATTTACCAAATTTAATAAAGTTAATGAAGTAGTTTTATAGGAAAGAATGAGCAGCGACACTAATAAATCTCCAGTGAAAACTTTTTAAAGTATGAATCAAGGAAATAAGCAAATGCTCACGAAATGCTTTCAAATTAATTAGCGCGTAAACATTCGAATCATTCAATCTGAATAAAAAGTGCAAGATTTTTATTTATTTTGTGTATTAGCTTATTAGAGTTGTTCGCATATTCCGTAAGGTTCATTATTTTTTATTTTTATTTTGCCCCCGATATTACGAATTATTCCCGATTTAGCGAATAATATTTTCAGTCCCTATGAACTCGTTAAATCGGGGTCCGACTGTGGTTTAAAACATTATTATTGACAACAGAGAAAGGTTAAAAAAAAAAAAAAAAAAAAAAAAAAAAAAAGAGTTAATAAATATTATATTTTGTAAATTCACTGCCAAGCGAATCATGAAAATTATGATTTTTAAAAGCTTAGTTACAAGTATTTCTTCAATGCTTAAAATAAGTCAGTAAGAAATGTCCAATGAGCTGTCTGGATCGAATTTTAGGGACGAATAAAACATTCGAATGATAAGGTTTGTTCTGATTTTACTGGTATAGTTCGTTCACCAGGAGTTGGCTCCACCTCCTCGGATGCAGAGTTAATTTTAGCGCGGGAGTATAAAGCGGGATCTCCACCGGGGGCAACGGCAACTGGAATCTTGTTGCCAAAGTTGCGCGCCGGCGCACAAACGCCGTTTCTCCATGTTGCCGTGTTGTCGTTGCTTTCAGTTCAAGAGTTGGAAACGATTCAACTTTTGTTGCCGTTGCCAACCCTAGTAGCCAATCAGATTCGTCGTTAGTTTCCGCTCCCAACCCTCGTGTTTTGATCCGTTTAACAGAAGACGTGAATAAAGCGAAGCAGCGATTCGAATTTTATAATTTGTTTTCAATTTTATTAAGAAAAATGGAAGACCAATTGATTGACTTTGTGCGAAACAGCTCGTGGTTATATAATTATAGCCGTGAGGATTTTATCTGGGACACGTAAAAAAAAAGAAAAAAGATTGATCTTCATATTAAAATACTATTAAATTTAATAAGAGATGAATTAAAACAAGAATAAAATACTATTTAGAATTGTGTAGTTGATTTTATTAGATTTAGTATTAGTTCGCTATCGACAGGTTTGAGTGTCAATAAGAAAAAAATATATAGAGTTTTGTTGCAAACTTCTTAATCCTTTGAATAACTTGAATGAATAAAATAGCCGATATCTTTAAATAGGACATATTTTTCACCTACATTTTTTTTTTAAGAAATAAGTTAGTATTTTAAAACTTGTGTTCTTAGTAATTGGAATTCTCGTTCTTAGGCTTTCAAATCATAACCTCATCTATTTTTTTGGTGTAAGCAATTACGATTATTTTGCTGTAGAATGGGTTCTCTAACAATCAAATTATTAATTACTGTAGAAAACAGTGTTTTCCTTTTATTTTTACACAATAAGAAAAAAATCATAAAATTTTTTACCAAATTTTTCTACAGTGTTTTTATTCAAATCCATTTATTAAATTATCAAATATCAGTCTAACAAGACCCAAAGATGGATTTGAGGAGACAGTCTTTTTGAAAGGAGTAAGTTAAAATTTAAATTAACTTTTTAAGTTAAAATTTAAATTGCAGCTTTGGCACTAAAAAAAAAAAAAATTAAAAAAAATTGAGTGATTCCCTCAGAAAGAAAATTGTGTTTTTTGTCGTCTGCAAAGTATTTAATTATGTGAAGAGTAAATCGTATTGATTATGCAGGTATTTAGTTATATCATCAATAGTTTGCAGCAAATAATCCAAAAAAAAAAAAAATGGTAGAAAAATTTAATCTGCATATCATTCTATTATGTTAAAAGAAAGATCTCCGCGCTTGAAATTGAGACCATCCTTAATGAGCGCCTAACACAAACAGTGACTTCTTTTTCAGTCACTTCGCTTTATCATCTGCTATTATACCTTTAGTTTCTCTAACTACTTAAATATATTTTAAGTTTAAAAACTGCTGTTTCAGATTGGATAGAAAGTAAACGCGAGGGAAATTTCATGTTTTCTTTTCCATCCAATATAGAGAATCCTATAATTGTTTTAGAAATGTTTGCATAACTAAGGTGTTCTTTAATAACCTCCCTAAATTATATACTTTGAGAATCTTTGTGAGGAATGGAGTAAAAACAGTATACTCATTAAGGTTCTCCAAAGCAATCGAAATCTAATCAAACTCTACAGAGGAAAGTGGAGTTAAAGAAACCGAAAAATATTTGATTGCTTAAAGAAAGAGAAAATAGTTTCCTCATACAATTAATCATGGATGTTGTAATATATATATATATATATATATATATATATATATATATATATATATATATATATATATATATATATATAGTATATATATATATAGTATATATATATATAGTATATATATATATATGTAAGCTTGAGTGTGCAATCGTGAATGGCCAAAATCAAGAGAATATCGACTTTCACCGATAAATGTCATTAATCACATAGTCGAAATCACATATCCGAAATATTTGTTAAATCCGATTTGATATTAATTTCTTCGTTGATATTATTATGCTTATTCGATATTTTAATAATTGCCGAGGATAGATTAGGAGAAACATCAGTGTTCGGAGTACCGGTTAAATGCATACTGGGCAGTGGCACCTGGCCTTAAAAAAACATTGATGTAGGGCATACCGGACAAATGTATACCGAGCAGTAGCACTTAACTTGACCTAGTATATATTTCGGACACATACGAAAGCGACTATGTTATTGTCAACATTAACCGGTGGAAGTCAACAATCACCAACTTCAGTCATTCGCAGTAACATATATACTATATATATATAATTATAAAAATTACTAAACCTAAATAATACAGTGCAATTTTTTAGATTTTAAGTCATAAAAGCTTTTATCGGCGCCACGTCTCAAGATTGCCTTTACAGTCATGAATAACGTTGTAGCAGTTATTTCATAGTCTTTAACGTGAATCGAAATGTTATTATAAAATTACGTATTTTATTAAACTCAAATGACTATATTTATTCAGAGAAATTAATGTTTTCTCCATTAATGGTTGAAAAGATTTCATTTCATTAAATGAATCCTTTAAGCGTTACACTTACAAATAAATAAATAAATAAATAAATGAAAAAAATAAATTATACGAAAATTTGCAAATTGTATTTGGTCTAATATGGCTAGATTGAAATATTTCTGACCAAGAAAAATATTAATATTTTATATTTATGGAACATATTTATTTTAAGGTAAAGACAAAGAAAAAATGACTCAATTTAAAATATTATAAATAAAATTCGGAATAACTCCTAATATTGAATGAAATTCGGAGGTTCGTCCCCACTTTGCCCTGCATACCCAGCAGGAAATTGTGAAGGAAAAAAAATAGTCTTGGTAACAAATTATTTGCATTAACTAAAAAAAGAATGATATCCAATTAAACGTTTTTTAAGGAAAATCTTTTCAATATTTCTGAAATTTAAACAAAACTAAAGATGATTTATAATTTTAAGGATTATTATTATTTTTATTTTTTTTTCTATCTGAATTCAGTTTTTAATATTTTCGCCTTTTTAAATGTTTCATTTTCATGTTCTTCTTATTTTATTTCTAAAAATAATGAGTTAAGGAATTTTAAACTACCATTTCATCACTTAATATTTCAGCCTTTTTAAATGGTTCATTTATTTTGTATGTCTTTCTTTATTTTATTTTTTAAAACTAATGAAATAACTAATTTTAAATTTCCATTGCATCATTTAATATTTCAGCAATTTTAAATATTTCATTTACTTAGCATTCTTTACTTATTTCATTTTTTAAAATAGCTAGTTAATGAATATCATTATATATATTATATAATGTTTTGCTTAATTACATTTCATTAATAGTATTATGCATTATTGTCATTTAAGATAAAATTAAATTTATAGCAGTTGTTTAATTACCATAATTTTATACCCATAAAAGCTCTTCTAATTAAAATTCAATGTTTAATCGTATTAAATTCGTCATTAACGTACATTAATAAATAAAAGCAGTGTAAGGAATTTTCTTAAAAGATTGTTACAAAATTATATTTTATTTGTCTTTATCAAGTAAATAGTTAGACAAATAGTAAAAGCTACTTTTTCAAACATAATATATGTAAATAATTAAATACAATAAGTTTCGGAAAACTGTCACAAACTCGATATTATTCGAAAAAACGATATTATTCGTTTGAAGTATAAAGAAAAATTTTAAAAATATAATAAAGAAATAAAACTGCTTCTAATTTCAAATTAATTGAAATTATACACAAAAGTTTTAAAAAAATTCTCAACACAT
This sequence comes from Parasteatoda lunata, assembly GCA_949128135.1. Classification (NCBI taxonomy): domain Eukaryota; kingdom Metazoa; phylum Arthropoda; class Arachnida; order Araneae; family Theridiidae; genus Parasteatoda; species Parasteatoda lunata. Next base: position 102,086,060 of record OX421980.1, read on the forward strand.
TTTCGAAAGGCGACGTTTATTTTTTCTTGTTTGTCAACGGTGCTTAAATTGAAACCTTTTTATAAAATGAAATTCGTATGCCTCAATAAAACATTTATAAATTTTTGTTTTAAATTAAACATCTAATCTTAATTATTTATAAAAAAATTTTATTATTAAAAGCTTAAGTGGCTAATAAACGCTTATTTAAGTGCTACTTTTTACTAATAATTTAAATAAATATTTCTGTGGAAAATAATCAAGTTTCTTAAAAAAAATATTTAAATCATATTATTATTTTAAGCATTTTGATTAAAAAGCAAATAAAAGAAAAGTTTCAACACTTAGGTTGATGACTTTTTTTTCAAATCATCTGAAATAATCGTAATATTAAACTATATTTAATTAAGTTGTTGATGCAATCGAAAATTTTTAATTGCGCACTAAAATTGGATATTACTTACTTGCAAAGACATCATCATTCTTAGAGCAACCGGCAAATCAACTCATTTTTACTTTTATACTCATAAATGACCTTCAATCGAAGGACGATTTAGGAAAATATTTTGATCAAACTTTTATTTTTTGTCTAATATGTGAAGCACTCAAATCTATCAAAACAATGGATTTTTGAAGATAACAATTATATTTGCAAACTTTAGTTTTTCACGAAACAATGATTATTTCAGTACCTTTTATTTATAAGCATTATGGTTTTGTTTCGTGGGAAAGTCATCTTTTTGGGGGGAAATACACCGAAATTGAATTTTTTCCCCTTCGAAATTCCGTGTTTTCGTGTCGAACTATTTGTATTTATTATCGTAAAAAAAAAAAAAAAAAAATGAAGATATTCTTTTGATTTTTATAATAATGTTGGTAGCTAAATATTCGACTCCTACTACTCGTTTGAAATTTCCAGCCAATTCCAAAAAAGCAATAAAATTATTATTCATTAATTTTTAATAAAAAATTGTATTTAATAATTCTAAAATTCTATTTTTTGTGTTCGGTTAAAGTAAAAGGTACTTAATTTAAAATTACATTTTGTATTTTAACATATCAGTAGAAAGAATAAATTAAAAAAAAAAAAGATATTGAAACTGTGGAAAATTATTATAAGAAAAGAACTGTATTAACTAAGTAAACATCTATATATAAACGTCACTACAACACTATACACATAAACGTCTGATAACAATATTTAGTTTATATTCATGAAGAAGGAAGCCGTTACAAATTATACATTTAATTTATTCATATATGTATTGTTAAAATTAATTTAGTAACTTAAATAAATTTGGATTTTATAAATTCCAAGATAACTTTTAATAATCCATTTATTAATCACTCACTAATTTCAATGATTTTCTGTGCTCTTTTTCACGACTGCCATGTATCTGAAGTCCAAATATTTTACAACAGTCGTTGAACAGCAGACCCAATTTTTGGGTTCACGCCTTCATGGAGGACTTTTTGATGGAACTATCGCTTTACATGGAGAGGAAAACTACGAGAACCTCCCACTGTTAGCCTGGCGGCAAAGGGACTCTAAGCTAATCTACGTCAGCACTATAGTGTGTGCGAGCCGTGGGCAAAATTCGAATCAACCAGCCGACGCTAGGATCGAACCTAGATCACCTCACTCGGAAGCAAGCGCTTTATCCCCTGAGCCACCGCGACTCGGTGCCCATATATCACACCAAAATGGTGTTTCACTACACCAAAACAAAGGATAATTCCTGGTATCACCTAGAATCTTTTTCTACATGGTGTGAAGTAGCCGACATCATGTTTGTTATTTAGCAATTCTACAGTAAGATATGATACACACGAATCAGATATGATACACACGAAATATTAAATATATGCATCATATATTCATGATGCATATATTTAATATTTCTAAAATGAAATTAGTTTTTTAATCAAAAATACATACATTACAGACAGAATATTAGTATGAATTTGAACAAAACTGAAGTTAAATACAGTCGGACCTCTATCTAACGAAGTCAGTAAATCCCGATAATAAGTTCGTTATATGGAAAAATCATTAAATAGAAAATCCCCTTTCGAAATAATTAAACATCACAAAACAGGTTTTAAATTCATAAACACTAGACATAATTAAAATAGCAATTGATATACTTTTATCTTGTAAACTGGCATCTATTATTTATTTTATAAATCTTAACCATGGAAGAAGTCTACATGGAAAGCAAGAATAGAGCAAAACATTATCCAGTGTTACACTATCACGCTACGTACATTTTCAACAAAAGAAAAAAAAACAGCTAAATTTATGTTTAAAATTATAGCCGCATTTATTATAAAAGTAATTTTAAACATACATTACCACACGCGTTCTTAACTTTAATTGCTACTAATGAAATTCGTTAATTTTTCTCAGTTCTTCGTTTACATACAAAAAGGGAAAGGAATTTTACTGCTTCTTCTAAAAATTAAGAGGCATTGAAAAATAATTCAAGGTCATTTCCCCCCATTAAACGCGTTAACCAGTTTGAAATGTCCTGAAATATTTTGGGAAATAGGGGTCTCAAAGAAAAGTTCGTTAAATAGAAAATTCACTTCGCTATTTGGAAGTTATCGTCAAACGGGGTGACTAAGTTCCATACGGGGGGTGACTTGGTGCCATCCTGGGTTTTCGAACTCAAGCGGCTGATGGCGCCAGAGGAAGGAACCGATCGAAAAAGGAAAACTACCACAAGGTAGCGGGATAGTAGGGCGATTTTAACTGGGGTACTACACCAATCAAATTATAACCTAAATTGTAACCTACCATTGTTCGTGTCGACGTGGATTTGTGGTGTTGTGATCTGGAAAAAGAGTGTAGTCTGGTACTCATATTTCGGAAGCAGCCAGAAAAAAGTTAAGTTCAGTTTTTTGTCACCAAACTGTCAAAGAAGTTCTACACGCTTCGACGTTTCAAAATGATTTTTTGTTTACCAGTTATAACCCTTAATTCAATTTTCGATGAAGTGTGGGGTGACTAGGTGCCATCTTGTTTTGCAGTGTTTTGGTCATTTTTAAGATTCTAGAATGTTTATTGTTTAAGTGGAGAGACAGCCATTGATGTCCTAGATGTTGACCATCCATCTACAACAGTCTCTGGTCAACCGTTGACAATCAGTGAGTCAGTCAGTGAAGCAAAAAACACTGGCCCTGTGCAAGGTGACTTTGTTGCAGTAAAATATAAAGGAAAAATGTACCTGGGTCAAATGATTTCTGATTTCGACAGTAGCAACGAGGCATGTGTGAAATGCCTGAAGAAAAGTGGAAAATTCTGGAAGTGGCCTGACACCCCGGATGTTTTGTGGCACAAAAAGAAATAAATCCTTAAATCCTGAAGAAGATTTGTCCTCCCGAACCTCTACCAAATGGCGACAAATTTCAGGTTATTCAAAATTCGGATTGACTGAAGAGAGAATTTCTATCTCAAATTTGTAGTTTGTGTTTCGTTTAATAAATTGAGTCATTTTGAAAAACATTTTTGAAGAGTTTCTTTAACAAATAGCCTTTTTCCATATATGGCCTTTTTTATTGTAAAATTTGAAGGTATGCTCATAAAAAAATTAACTTATAGAAACTAAAATGACAAGGAGATGAATTCTGAAAGATGAGAAGTTGCCAGCGATCGTTTCTTATAGATATAAAAGGAGGAAACATGCGTGGCACTTAGTCACTCCCATGTGCGGGGTGAGTAAGTGCCACTAAGAAAAAATTTTATCTCCCCTCCATGATATCTTAGAATCATTTTTAATATGTGAATTGAAAGCTAAGATGTGTAAATATGTTGCATTAAATAATCAACCCGATAGGTGAAAAATTAGAGGAATTATGACACGAAAACGTCAAAAAGTGGCACATAGTCACCCCGTTTGACGGTATTTTACGAAGAAATTTCCAAAATGTTCTTGGCTCCTCGAAAAAAAATCGCAAAGTAGAGAAGTTCGTTAAATAGAAGTCCAATACAATCAACAGATTTATGTAAATCCTCTGTTTTCTTATACAACACACATTTTATAATAATTTATAGGAGTATAAATCAAACCAATTAGAAGATTTAAATGACTGGACAAATAACACAAGCTTGCGAAATTGAACTTTTTGAAGAATACAAGAGAAGTTATTGTTGATTTATATGTTATTTGATGTGCTGATTTCGAAAATGACCTTCATTTTCCCCAATCACATCAGGATTTTTTATAAAATCGATTTTAATTTTTTTACTAAAATTCTATTTGGAAAGGAATTCTCTTAAACAATTTTGCATGTACTATCCGGTAACTGTTCTCTTCATTCATTTTGATCTATGTAAAATTTAATTTTGTGAAAGAAAATTGATTTTTGAGCCATCAGCAAATTTTTTATAGGTTAAAATGGATAAAAAATACTGTTACCAGACCGCACAAGTCACCTCTGGTCGAGAGAAAAACAATAAGTTCCTTGTGTTCAAACTTTTTACATCAGTTTCTAGAAGAAAATCACCAACATACCATTTTAATTTGTTTTTATTGGGATAACTTTCGTAAAATTGACAATTGACCAAGAATAACAAATAATGTGTATGTGTATATGAAAGTTTGAAAAAAAAAACAAAAGAGAAAAGTTTCTATTAAAATACATACTCGTTTTCCTCTGAAACTTATTTTTGATGATCTTCTTTTATGCTTAATCTCAGGTTTATACCGAGCTATCATCCAACAGTAGTCAGCGAGCATGTTCTTGTCCCATCTTTCTTGATATTTACGCTCCATATCTCTGATATCTTGATCCCCTTGTTCCTCGCTGACTGCTCCTAAATTTTCAGGGAAAAGTCCACATGTGGGTGAAGGAAATGCATTTTTACACTCATGGAGCAACCCAACGTTTTAAATTTGTCCAACATCTTCATTACCATTTCCTTATAATCATGATCCTTTTAATTACCCAGAAATTTACTGACGACATCTTTGAAAGCATCTTTTTCCGTTTCTGTCATGTTAGTTTCAATTCTTAATCCTTCATGAGTTTGCGGATATCTGGACCAACAAATATTCCTTCTTTCAACTTAGCTTGGGATAAACCTGGAATTTTTTTGAACAGGTATTTGAAACAATTGCCATCTTTTGGAACAGCCTTGACAAACTGCTTCATTACACCTAATTTTATATGTAGCGGAGGTAACAATACTTTTTCGGATCAACTAAGCTGTTTCGAACGTTCTTGGTGCCTGTGTCAAGATTTTGTCTTTTCGGCCATTCTTTTTTGACCCAATGTTGAGTCTTGACACGGCTGTCCCACTCACAAATGAAACATGGGTACTTTGTAAATCCCCCTTGTTGACCAAGAAGCATGGAGATAACTTTCAAATCACCGCAAATGGTCCAACTGTGGTCGATATATTTTATTTTGTTCTGGACGAGAACCAGGTTTTCGTAGCATTCTTTTAAATATACTGAGTGTCCAACTGGTACTGATGCATACTGGCTCCCATGATGAAGAAGAACAGCTTTGAGGCATCTTTTAGATGAATCTATAAACAGCATCCACTCATCTTTATTGTAGATGACGTTAAATTTGCTCATCAATCCAGGAACATCAGAACAATAGACCAAGTTCTCCTCTTCATCAAAGTACTTAATAAAATCCTTTTCACGATTTCTGTACCAATAAAAATATGCTCCTTTGCCCAATAAGTTTTTTCTTTCAGTCTGGAGCCTAACAATTCTGCTGCCTCTTTCGAAAGGCCAAGATCTCTAGTCAGATCATTAAGCTCAACCTGAGAGAAGGGCTGAGGTGAACCGGCTACAGATGGCTTACATTCGATATCGGAGCCTTGAACTTCTGGATGTTCCGGGTCTGAAGACTCTGAAGAGATGATTGGCAAATCAGTTGGAGGCAAAGGCACAGGCACATCAGGTCCATGAGGAACGGGGCGTATAGGAATTCCAAATCGTAAATCAGTTTTCATTCCTTGATGCCATAAGTGTAGATCATTGAGACACACACAAACTTTATGAGATGCCCAAGATTTGTCCTGATATCCGAGTTTCATGCCAAAATATGCTAGATAAAGTTGTCTTACATAGTGTGTAATGCTCCTCATGCGATTTTTAACAACACTATATTCGCCGCATATGTAACAAAAGTCATCTGGGAAATTTCCACAATGTCTCGAGCTCGAAGCCATGTTTCACGAAACGCACAGAAAAAAGCCGACTTTATAATGACTCCCTATTACGCTTGCTAGTGTTTCTGAGAGGTCAGCGAACCTAGATAAGGATTCTCGCGGCGCTATTGGTAGAGAGAGATTGTGACAGAGAGAGGGACGGTGACAGGAAGTAGTGATAGAGGGGTACTTTTGAAGATTTAACCAAAGTAGAATGCTGGACAGTAAAGAAGGGAAGAAATTCAATAACGAAAATTTTTTTATGGTAAATGTTCATAAAAATGTCAGTAAAATTGAATTTTTTTAAAAAACGTGACGTGATTGAAAATTTTCCTTATTATTTTTCATTTCAGCACCAAAAAATACATTAAGTTCAGCTATCAGACCCCTTGTATTCTTTTCATCGCAGGCCTGTGTAATCGACCGCAATCAATATTCTTAATAAACTAGTAACGAAACTTACTTGGTATTAAATGGGTTATGACTCCATTTAATACCAATCTTAGCACAATTATTCGCCTTTCTAACGACAGTTCAAAAGCATTTGTTTAAAACATGCTCTATCATCATTTCATACAAGAATTTAGTTAAATAGTTTACAATAATTATTAAAATTTACGCGGAGAGATTGCTGTAAGCAATTATTGGTGTTAAAACACCCTTTGAAGTGAATTCAGTATTAACTTGAAATAAAGTCACAAAATTTTTAAATTTTCAACATCAATTTCGACACCACAGTTTTAACTCAGTTCAGTTAAACATATTCTCAAAAATAATCAAATCTATCTATCCATATCTATCTACAGTTACTGGCCAAATTATTCGACGCACTATAACATTCTATTCAAAAACTTAATTATCAGGTGATATTATTGTTTTTGCGTGGCTGAAACCTGTTTACGTACGTTTATGAATTGGTTAACATTGTAATACAATATTTCTAAAATAAATACAAAAATACGAAGTATAAGAAAAATGTCCCGAATAAAGACTCATTACATGTATGTTTAAATAGAAAAGTATTGCATACAAACTCGTGCAAAACATGTTATTATTAAAAAAACTGCAGTGTAATTGGGTCTAATTTATTATAATATACTAATATAATACCTGAAAATATTCTATATTTATATAATATATATATCGTCTAATTTAACTAATTAATACACGATATATATATATATATATATATATATATATATATATATATATGTAGGAGTTTGTGCAGCATAAAATGAAATAATGACGATAATTTAATAATCAAACTTAACATTTAATATAAGTAAAAGGAAATAGGTATTTAGCAGTGAGTGACATGATAGGTGAGAGCTGCCTTCTCGCAGTGGTCTCTGAAATGCATGTGAATAAGAAATTAAATTGTTCTATGGAAGAAGTTGAGAGTTAATTATAAATTCGGGAGTTTCCCATCGGGACTTCCCCGCCAGGACTCGCTGGCGCCTCTCAACGACAAAGAGGATGATGCAATTATCTTCAAGTATTACGTGATGATGGCTGACGCAATGTTCGCAGCTATTACACTATGATATTGAAACAACAGTTCTACATAATTCGGCCATCCTGCAGCAAAATGTCCTCATTTTATTGGAGCAGCTTCAGACACAGTTACCTGAAAAAAAGAAGAAAAAAAAACGAGAAAGCAAAGTATAAAAATATAAAAAGCAATTTTTTAGTTTATTGACCACGATTTCATGCGGTCAGCTGAAGATGAAGTGTTTATTGGTCCATCGTGATTCCCCACTTTTAGCACATCGTATCTATCATTCTTCTTCACTTTTGTGATTTGGTATGGACCGAAGAACTTGGGCCTTAATTTGAGACCAGATCCAAACTGAGTTTTTTGGATTGCAACTAAGTCTCCCACTCGGTATTCGATGGCTTTCTTCCTTCTTTTATCGTATTGCCTGCGGTTCTCTTCTTGTATCTTCAAAATATTCTTTTTGGCTTCTTCTCGAATGTTCTCTCTATCTTGGATAAAGGATTCTATGTGCTCTTCCTCCAAAATTTGCAGAATTTGTAAATCCTCTTCTGTTCTCATTTTTACTCCGGTTAAAAGTTGAAAGGGTGTTCTCTGAGTGCTTCGAGAAACTGTAGAATTAATGGTACGCTGTACTGCTGGAACTTTGTACCACTTAGTAGGATCTTTTATCGAAAGTTTTGCTAGTATAGGTATGAGAATCTTATACATTATTTCCACTTGTCCATTACCACGAGGAATGCCAGTTGTTATTTTCACATGTTCGATACCTTCATCTTGGCAATAAGTCTCAAAATATGTTGAAGTAAACGCTGTAACTCTGCCAGTAATTATTCGTGAAGGATTCCCAAAAGTTATCTGTTGAGCTTTTCACTTATCTATTGCCTCTAGACTTGGCGTTGATTTGGTTGGGGAGAACCAAACAAACTTGGTAAACGCATCTACCACGGTGAAAATATGTTTATAGTTTTTATTAGTTGAAGGCATGGGACCAATGAAATCGATATGGTAAGTATCTAAGGGAATATTATTTTTAGGAATCGGGTTCAAAAACCTTTCGTTTCTTCCTGCCTTCCTATTAACTAATATACACTCAACACAATTATTTATAACATTTTCAACACACTTCTTCATATCTGGAAAATAATAGTTTTGTTTAAGTACATCAAGAGTTTTAGCTATACCAAAATGACATATAGCATGTGTAGATTTGATAATGTCAGTTTGCATTTGTTGTGGAACCACTAACAAGTAATTATCATTCTCAAGTTTGTATAAAACATTATTTTTTAAACCAAAATCGTCTACTGATTTATTTTCTAAAAGTTGTTTGATGGAGTTAATATATTCGTCATTTACCTGGTTAGTAACAATTTTAGAGGTTATTTCGTCACAAGTAATATGCATAATAGGATATCTACTTAAACAATCAACATGTTTCATTTGTTTACCTGGGCGATGTACAATTTCATAATCAAAGTCTTCCAAAAATAATGCCCACCTAGCAGTTTTAGGAGTTAATTGCTTTTTACTCATAGTCTTTTGGAAAGCTGAACAGTCTGTTACTAGTTTAAATTTATTTCCTACCAAATAATTTCGAAATTTTTTCAAAGCCTCAATTATAGCTAACACTTGAAGTTCATAACTTGAATAATTCTCCTTTTGAGGATTCGTTTTTTTACTCATATAGTGTATTGGGTGTAATTTGTAATCATCAGATTGCTGAAAAAGAATAGCACCATACCCAAATTAACTTGCATCGTTATGCATCTCAAGCTTTGCTCCTTGTTTAAAAATGTGTAGTACTGGATTTTCAGAAAGTTTTTGTTTTAAAGTTTGAAATGCTGTTTGTTGTTCTAGGCCAAAATAAAATACACTGTTATCTTGAAGTAAATCACTTAATGGTTTAGCAATTAAGGCATAGTTAAGAATAAACTTCCTTAAATATCCGGTTAATCCAAGAAAGCTCTGCACCTGTTTAGTAGATTTGGGTACAGGAAAATTTTGAACGGCTAATGTTTTTTCTGAAGAGGGTTTAATGGTACCGTTTTCAATAATATAACCCAAAAAGTTAATTTTAGACATCAAAAATTGGCATTTCTTTAAATTAAGTTCTAGTCCATATTCGGATGCAGTTTGTAACACTCTCATTTACCTGTTCAGTGCGTCTATTTCACTTTCTGCGGGTATAAAAATATCATCCATGAAGATGACAACAACACCTTCTCTAAGAATATCATGGAACACATAATTTATGTACCTCTGGAATGTACTAGGGCTATTACACAACCCAAATGGCACTTTATTAAACTCATACTGCCCATCAGGTGTCACAAATGAGGTATACTTTTTACTATCCTCGTCTACGTCTATATGGAAAAACCCATTTCTGAGATCGATCTTGCTACAAATTTTAGAACCCTGTAATTGGTCTAACACATCTTCAATTAGAGGTAAGGGGTATCTATCTTTAATTGTTTTTGAATTTAATTTCCGGTAATCTATGCATAATCTTAGGCTATTATCTTTCTTTTTGCAAAGAACTATTGGGGAACAATAATCAGAGCAACTCTCTCTAATTATATCTGTTTTTAACCATTCTGATATCTGATCATTTACTTTTTTTTCTCAGAAAAAGATAAACGTCTAGCTCTTTGACATACTGGTATTTCATCTTTTAAAATAATTTTCATTGTTAACTTAGTGTCTTTAATTTTGTTTGGTTTATAATTATTAATCAACACTGACAGTTCATTTCTAATACGAGAGTCATTAACATGTGATAAATCAAGTTTATCATTACTATACACATTGTTGATGTTAAATAGAAAACATTCACAGGAGTAAGAGTCATTAATATTGAAACAAGAACACTTATAAAATTCTTCACTCTCAGAAGCTACGATTTGAGTCTTTACACTTGAAGAAAGCTGACCTAGTTTTATTAATTGCTCGTAAATCGTTGGGTTTAGGAATTCTTCTACTTCAAGATTATCCGAAACAGCGACGTTGACCTTCAACCCTGACGCATTCTGATTTATAGCCAATTCCATTTCAACAAGTTTCGCTTTTTGCCTATCCCCAAAACATGACATTAGAAAATGGCATTATATTAGAAAATGGCAAATTTCTTATTTTTATTTTATTTGAATTAATCACCGATATTTGAGCCCCAGATTCAATAACGGCCTGAATGAGATTTCTGTTCACATAAATCTCAGCATACTTCAACTCGTGTTTAAAATTATTCTCTCCAGATGGTTAGCAGGAATTTACACTAAAGTTTTTATTCTTTAAGTTATCACTGGGATGGGTACTTTTTCTTCCTGAATTATCGCTTCTGGAATCATATGTTTTATTCAATCTTTTTGGACAGTGACGCGCAAAATGAAAAATTTCCCCACACACATAACATTGTCTCTCCTCACTATTTTGTTTATCTATTGTTCGAGAAAAATGATCCGGGCGGTTTTTTCTGAAATTTCTGTTTTCATTCCGAAAAAATGTGTTCTCACTTCGAAGAAAAGTGTTCGCCCCATTTTTATGGGCTTCTCTGTGTGGAATATTTTTCGACGTTATGTAAATGTCTAACTTTCGTGCTAACTCGACGGGACTAAACCAATTTTCTCCCTGACAGATTAAAATATGACTCGCCAGCTCTTTATTTAATGTCTCAATTATTTTATCGGATATAATTAAGTTGCATAATGATTTAAATGTTTCAACTTTACGTAATTTGCAATAATACTCGAAATGTGAATTTAAGCAAGTAGCAAATTGATTACATATAAGTTTCTTCTTTAAATTTTGAGGCATTTTTAAAGTTATTCAAACATTCTTGGGGAGTTTGTTGAAAATCGCGCAATAATAAAGCTTTTAATTTTTCATAGTTTTTTAAATCATTATCTTCAATGTATAACAAGACACTGTTTGCTTTTTCACCTAGTATATTGATTAAGATTTCGGCTTTAAACCCCTCATTTATGTTTTTTGTAGCAAAAACTCTTTCCAACGATGAAAATAATTGATTAAAATTTTCAGGTTTCGATGGAACTGGAAGAGATAGAGTTTTAATGCTATAAATTAGATTCTCAATGTTTGTTTCGGGCGTATCATTTATTGTTTTGGAAGGGTTAATTTCAAATGCTTTGTTTTTCGCCTCTAATAAAAGCATTTCTTTCTCGAGTCTTTCTAATTTTAGTTTTTCTAACTCAACTTGAATTTCGCTTTGTTTAAGTTCCCTGTCCGCTGTTTGTACACTCTCTTCTACGGCGTTAGTTATTAAATTTTTGACAAATTCTGAATCATTCTTAAATATTTCGGTGGATTCAATTTTTTCTTTTAATTTAACGATATTATCGCTGCTGTCTGCGATGCCTCCTATTTTTCTAATACTTTTACTAGATCTTCTTTCTTTGAATTTTTATACATTTTTAGAATTGAAAATTTCCTACCTTGATGTACCTTGAGACTCCCCAAGTCAAGATTTTTAATGGTTTTCCATTGATGGACCAACATAATCTTTGATGGTAACCAACATAAGTAACCATCACCCCAAGGTAGGAATTCGGACAGATTTATGATGGTCCAACATAAGATTAGCATCTTGTTTTGATGGTTTGCTCATGTTGGACCATCAGAAATTTCCATCATATTATCTTAAAAATTAAATGTTGGAACCAACATTAGCTACCATCATCCCAATATAGGAATTCGGACAGATTTATGTTGGTCCAACATAAGAGTAGCAACTTCTTTTGATGGTTTGTTCATGTTGGACCATCAGAAATTTCCATCATATTATCTTAAAAATTAAATGTTGGAACCAACATTAGCTACCATCATCCCAATATAGGAATTCGGACAGATTTATGTTGGTCCAACATAAGAGTAGCAACTTCTTTTGATGGTTTGTTCATGTTGGACCATCAGAAATTTCCATCATATTATCTTAAAAATTAAATGTTGGAACCAACATTAGCTACCATCATCCCAATATAGGAATTCGGACAGATTTATGTTGGTCCAACATAAGAGTAGCAACTTGTTTTGATGGTTTGCTCATGTTGAACCATCAGAAATTTCCATCATATTTTCTTAGAAATCAAATGTTGGAACCAACATGAGATACCATCATCCGAATACAGGAATTCGGACAGATTTATGATGGTCCAACATAAGAGTAGCTACTTGTTTTGATGGTTTGCTCATGTTGGACCATCAGAAATTTCCATCATATTACCTTAGAAATGAAATGTTGGAACCAACATGAGATACCATCATCCCAATATAGGAATTCGGACAGATTTATGATGGTCCAACATAAGATTAGCAACTTGTTTTGATGGTTTGCTCATGTTGGACCATCAGAAATTTCCATCATATTATTTTAGAAATGAAATGTTGGAACCAACGTTAGCTACCATCATCCCAATATAGAAATTCGGACAGATTTATGATGGTCCAACGTAAGAATAGCAACTTGTTTTGATGGTTCATCCATGTTGGACCATCAGAAATTTCCATAATATTATCTTAGAAATAAAATGTTGGAACCAACATTAGAATAGCATCATGTTTTGTTCACGTTGGACCATCAGAAATTTCCATCATATTTTCTTACTGCTCAAATGTTGGAACCATCATCCCAATTTAGGAATTTTGTCTGACTTCTTATCGTCCAACATAAAACAGGCAAATCGTTTACATGATTTTAATCAGATTTATGACGTTCCACCACATGTAAAGTAGCTTGATTTGATGAATGGATCTTTAAGATTTACTATCATCACATCTTGCTGTTCGAACCGTAATCTCCATGACGGGTTTCATTGGGTAAAACGTTAAGCAAATATCAGAATGAAAAACTCAAATCGTGCGTGAATTTTGATTAGAATATTATTTATAAAAATAATTTTGTATGACCAAGAACAATTTATATCAGAAGTATTTTAAATTAAACACTGAAACATTATACTATAGCGGCAATTATTCCCTAATATAGCAGATAATCCAGTATCAAAATAATTGCAATCCAGGCTAATTAGTAAGAAATACTAAAAAATGTAAGCTTGTGACACATTTAAAAAATTAAACAAATGTTTAAAAATATTAATATTCAATGCCAAAATAAAAGCAAGCATTTTTATTTAAAATCTTTTATTTAAACAGAGCATATTATTCAAGCAACTTCTTTCCAACAACAAGCACACATAATTCACAATTATAATGGTCAGTCTTCATTTACAAACTTCTTTATATAGGCAAACTTCTTTTATACTAGCTTTACTATAATACCACTGAATTCATTCCATACATGTCCTCGTATTACAACTAGAAGAAAAAATAAGAAAGAGCAATCAAATTAACAGCTTTTTTAAATAATTAATAATAACTTTTACTACAACTCAGTATAAAGTGAAATTCAAACAAGACCTGAAATAAATAAAATTAAAGCATATGTTTACACAAAAGGACGTAAATGCAGAAAAATTGGCAGTTATAAAATTATAAAGGTGTTTGAAATATTTGGACAAATTATGTAGACTTTTCGCATCTTAGCACAATTTGTATAGACCAAATATTACATTTTTTCGGAACTACTTGATGTTAATATAAAATTTTATGTAAATACTCTAGTTTCTTCAAAAATATTTTTTTTAAACGAATACCAAATTCATAAAAGTTTTTTGCTATTTAGCTAGTCAATTGTTATGCTGTTTGGTCAATTATTGACAGGGAAAACAATTCTATGTACACAGTGATTTTTTTTCGAAAGAAAAACGCATTATGAATTTACAGTTTTAATGAAGTTCGGGCAATCACATTTAACAATATAAATTAAGTACTCTTTTCTTGTGATCTGAATCATTCCAGGATTCCCAAAGGTGGGCTCAGTCAGATAAAACCCATCTTTTTACACACCGAATGAGTTTCTTAACATTTCATTATTTTCAATCAATATTCTTTGAAATTATCTAATTAAATTGCTCTTTTAAATAATCTATGAACATATTGTTCTATAAACTTTTATGCCAATCTCTATTTTATGCCTTTTTACAACCTTTTTCGCAAACAAAATTATGATGAACAAATTAAAATTAGCTAAATACACGAAAAAATACACTATACATTATTAATATAAATTACTAAATTATAAAAACACATTACTAAATTCTGAGATCCATAAAACAAATAATGTACAATGGCCATAATAGCGCATTTCACGTCACGGTTGTTAGCAACGCTTCTAAAAATTCCATTCATTAATTAAGTTTTAATTTATAATTTTTAACTTATTATGCTTCATATTTTACACTTCATTATTTACAATAACTTCATCCTTATGAGATTTATTGTACATTTAGAAGGCGACAAAAACATGACTGATATAATTATTCTATAATATATTACACCTAATATAATAATTATATTTTATTTATAATTTGAGTTCTAATATAACATTAGATACATTTTTCTAATATAAACATTAGATATATTTTTTCTAATATAAACATTAGATATGTAAATAATTATATCTAATGCTTATATTAAAGCAGGGCTTTAGATTTTTTTAAAAAAATATTTAAAAAAAAATGATTTTTTTATTATTTAAATCTGATTTTTTTGAATTCAAATACTAAGAACTTTGATTTATGTCTAAAAAAGCATCATAAATGTTTAATCAAAATTAAATTAATATTAAAACTATATTATAAGAATATTTTAGAAGCTATGGCTACCTAAAACAATTTTTCATTATAATACATAGATATGAATGCATAGCAACCATTTTGAAACAAATCCATGACTGAAATTCAAAGACTACATGAAATAGAGAATTTAAAGAATGCTTTAACAATTAAAACAAAGCTTCAATTACCAAAGTTCCTAATTTAAAATTGTGATTTCTTTCTTTTTCCTCCTGAGTTTTAAAATGACAAAATAAATGTAACAAATTGCATTTATAAATGTAGTCATTCATCAAAAAATAAATATTTAATCTATATATTTTTTATATTAAAATAAAATTTTTTAATCCCATATTAAAATATATTAGTTGAACTAAAAAAATTCATTGAAATTTTTTTTCACAAAATTTCTAAATAGAAAATCTGATAATGTAAAAGATACTGTAAACATATTATGAGAAAAAAAATACTTTAATCTGTACTTTCAATCTCAAGAATCAAAAGATTTTGAAAAATGTAATTTCAAATTCGTTGGAAATTAACAAATACCAAGAAAGAAAGTAATTTCGTTAATAAATTTTAAAACCAAGAAAAGAAATAGTAAAAGTATCAATACTTTAAAATGCAGTTTTTCAACTTTTTAAATCAATATTATATATATATATATAAAATCAGTTGATTTAAATCAATGATTTTTTTTATTTAGAAAAATCAGTTCAATCAACAAACCTCGATTATAAGGACACATAATACAGGTTTTTGCAAACACTGCTACATTCCCTCAACTTTTCAAAAGTTAAGCAGGAGGACTTGTTTATAATTCATTAACAAAATATTGAATACATCAGTTTATGCTGATGGGCAAAAATATAAAAAATTAAACAAATAAAATGCAGCTTTTTTTCTTATAAACTTAAAAAAATAGTTTCGAAAAAATTCTAGTTCCAGTGAGTGTATTTTAATTGTAGTTTTATTGTTTAACTATGTCAGAAACTTGTGTTTGATTATAAAATAAATGCCCATAGTTTCCAAAAGAAAAAGGCAGGAAAATTGATTTTATGCATTGGAAAATATAAGCTAGCTAGTATGCGACATAAAAAATGATCCACACATAGACTTTTATAAGTATGTTATATTAAATAAAGGTTAATAATATCAGAAATAAATTACACCTATAGCTACAGGATGTGAACTGATTTAAACAACTGAAATAGGAATTTTACAACTGTGCAAAACCATTCAATATTTTACACTTGTATGCAATTTAAAACTATATATGCTAAAATAAAAAAAGTAAATAAAATTAACTAAATAAGGAAGAATTTAAAACTGTACTTAAACAGTTCAGTTTATCATTTAAAAATTATTAATATAAAAATTTAAAATCAATTATCAATTTCAAAAACGATAGAATTTTAACAGACAAAATATAATCTTCAACCCATTTTTTAATAGTTGTTGAAAGTAGGAAAATAATAGGTATAATTATTGCTATTGCTTGTATGAATATAAGTAAAAAAAAAAACTAAAGCAGTGAAACTGGCAACTGTAAGAAAAACATATGACTCATTAAAAATAACCATCACAAACTTAAGTTTTAACATTTTTATCGAAAAAATAAAAAAATTAATTAATTAATAATAATCACTAGTAAATTATACTTAAAAAAAAATAGCATTGTCTTTAACCCTAATGTTACCGCATTTATTTCCAAAAGAAATGTCAAGTGTTTGACCCAGCTTATAATTTCTTTAACAGAATTTTCTTTTTGTTTCTATCTAATTATACACAAAACGCAAATTTTTTTTATTGCCTTATTTTCAAAATTATTTGGAAAATTAAGAAACAAGAACATTATAAATGGAACAAGCCTTTAGTAAGGCTGAAGCTTTGGCCTTTTCACCGAAGAACTGTGATTTGGGAACTTTTCGAATATTGAAATTTTTTCAAAAAACATCTTTTACTATTGTGCGAAAACTCAGTCAATACTTATATTAGATATCGAAATTTCGCTTCACAAGCACGATGGCATAAAATTGGAACACCCTATTTTTAAACCTTAATTACATTAGGTTTTTTAATTATTATAAACAAAATGCTTTTCAGGATTTTGTATATTTCAGCAAGTTTTGATTTTAATACTTTTCGATCCACAAAAATGTTAGTTCCGAATGTATAAATATGTCTTACCATCTGGCTGTGTTAAAGATTTTCGGAAAATTAAAAAACAAAAGATTCTTTTATTATTATACTGGAATGATTTGCTCAGCTTGGACAATCTAATGAACATTGCACCAATGGAACAGCAAATGGGACTTTATGTAACGGCCATTATAATAGAAGAAGCGCACAAATGGGGGTCATAATAATGAGCGTAGACTATTTTACCTCAATTGGTCCTAATAAAGCAAAAATGCAAAGTAAATTGGAATATATATTGAATATACTAATATTATGTCCTCAATATGAAAGCTATATATACTAGCAGCCGAAGCTTTGGCAAAATGACACTTTGCGCCATCACTCTAGACATTGAAGTAAATATATTTAGGAAATAAAAGTCAAACATTATAAAAAGTTTACATCTTCAATTGAAAAAAAAAATTTTTTTTTTAAAAGGTAGAATTAGGATTGTCTTTGGCACTAACAAAACCATCAGGATTTAGAATCCAAGAAAAGAAAAAAAAAATATTAGAATACTTACTCATCCTCTCAAAGGCAACTGAATCAATTCTCATCCAAATAATCAACTCTACATTCAGAGGCTCCAATTTTCATTTCAACTCCTCCAAACTAATGCACTGAAAAGTAAGCCAATAGAAAAAAAAATAAATTGCATTTTATTCCCTTTAATAGAAATACATTGTTTAGAAAGGGATTAACATTTTAAAGGAAATAATATTTATGTTTACAACAGCGTTAAGCTAATTGCGCTCATGTAATGGGAATAAATAATGTTAAAAATGTAGTATATTTTCAGTCACTTTAAGAGATTACAAATTTTTTTAAATAATTTTAATGCCTTCTACCCACCAATAAATCCTTCTATTGCGCAGCAAAATAAACAAAAATTAAACTTAGCAGGGAATACTTCATGAACATGGACGTGAACATAGTGGATAACAAAAAAGCTCACATCAAATAATAACTATTGAAAAAGATTGGGAAAACAGAAGATCATAACAATAAATTGAAAGAAAAACAAAATTGCTTATTAATATATGAAGCATCACTAGTGTTGTAGGATACTAGTCTTAAAATTCAGTCTCAAAAGTTACGTGCTCAGCGACTTAATTCTAAGATCCGGGACACAAAGCCTTATTGCAACACTTTGGGCTACCTGAACTCCTTTCGAATCTTAATCTCAGAAAAGATTATCTCGTGAGATTCAGTCAGCCACACAGATATTTGTCCTCCATGTGACGGAGGTTCAGGATTTTGGTACTTTGCCATATGCACCGAGTGTTTGCGTACGACATATATGCATCCACTTCTGAATTACGATCTTACACCAGAGACTAAATTCAAAAGACTTTCAACAATATTAACAACAATTGTTTTATCAAACACTTTCTTTGCTACAAAAATCTCCTAGATAACATTAAAAATAAAAATATTATAATCTTGATCCCTACCGTTTATGCATAAATCCTTTAATGGTGAATCAAAATTGACAAAAATTAAATTAAACCTAGCTGGGAATACTTTTTGAGCATGGACGTGATCATAGTGGATAACAAAAAAGCTCACATCAAAAATAACTGTCGAAAAAGATTAGAAAAACAGAAGATCATAACAATAAAATGAAAGAAAAACAAAAATTGCTAATTAATATATAAAGCATCACTAGTGTTGTAGGATACTAGTCTTAAAATTCAGTCTCAAAAGTTACGTGCTCAGCGACTTAATTCTAAGATCCGGGACACAAAGCCTTATTGCAACACTTTGGGCTACCTGAACCCCTTTCGAATCTTAATCTCAGAAAAGATTATCTCGTGTTATTCAGTCAGCCACACAGATATTTGTCCTCCATGTGACGGAGGTTCAGGATTTTGGTACTTTGCCATATGCACCGAGTGTTTGCGTACGACATATATGCATCCACTTCTGAATTACGATCTTACACCAGAGACTAAATTCAAAAGACTTTCAACAATATTAACAACAATTGTTTTATCAAACACTTTCTTTGCTACAAAAATCTCCTAGATAACATTAAAAATAAAAATATTATAATCTTGATCCCTACCGTTTATGCATAAATCCTTTAATGGTGAATCAAAATTGACAAAAATTAAATTAAACCTAGCTGGGAATACTTTTTGAGCATGGACGTGATCATAGTGGATAACAAAAAAGCTCACATCAAAAATAACTGTCGAAAAAGATTAGAAAAACAGAAGATCATAACAATAAATTGAAAGAAAAACAAAAATTGCTAATTAATATATAAAGCATCACTAGTGTTGTAGGATACTAGTCTTAAAATTCAGTCTCAAAAGTTACGTGCTCAGCGACTTAATTCTAAGATCCGGGACACAAAGCCTTATTGCAACACTTTGGGCTACCTGAACCCCTTTCGAATCTTAATCTCAGAAAAGATTATCTCGTGAGATTCAGTCAGCCACACAGATATTTGTCCTCCATGTGACGGAGGTTCAGGATTTTGGTACTTTGCCATATGCACCGAGTGTTTGCGTACGACATATATGCATCCACTTCTGAATTACGATCTTACACCAGAGACTAAATTCAAAAGACTTTTCACAATATTAATAAAAATTTTTTTATCAATCACTTTCTTTGCTACAAATATCTTCTAGATAACATCAACAACAAAAAAAAAAAAAAATTTCTTTTATAATTTTGATCCCCACTTATGCATAAATCCTTTAACGGCAAATCAAAATTGACAAAAATTAAATTAAACCTAGCTGGGAATACTTTTTGAGCATGGACGTGATCATAGTGGATAACAAAAAAGCTCACATCAAAAATAACTGTCGAAAAAGATTAGAAAAACAGAAGATCATAACAATAAAATGAAAGAAAAACAAAAATTGCTAATTAATATATAAAGCATCACTAGTGTTGTAGGATACTAGTCTTAAAATTCAGTCTCAAAAGTTACGTGCTCAGCGACTTAATTCTAAGATCCGGGACACAAAGCCTTATTGCAACACTTTGGGCTACCTGAACCCCTTTCGAATCTTAATCTCAGAAAAGATTATCTCGTGAGATTCAGTCAGCCACACAGATATTTGTCCTCCATGTGACGGAGGTTCAGGATTTTGGTACTTTGCCATATGCACCGAGTGTTTGCGTACGACATATATGCATCCACTTCTGAATTACGATCTTACACCAGAGACTAAATTCAAAAGACTTTTCACAATATTAATAACAATTTTTTTATCAATCACTTTCTTTGCTACAAATATCTTCTAGATAACATCAACAACAAAAAAAAAAAAAAATTTCTTTTATAATTTTGATCCCCACTTATGCATAAATCCTTTAACGGCAAATCAAAATTGACAAAAATTAAATTAAACCTAGCTGGGAATACTTTTTGAGCATGGACGTGATCATAGTGGATAACAAAAAAGCTCACATCAAAAATAACTGTCGAAAAAGATTAGAAAAACAGAAGATCATAACAATAAAATGAAAGAAAAACAAAAATTGCTAATTAATATATAAAGCATCACTAGTGTTGTAGGATACTAGTCTTAAAATTCAGTCTCAAAAGTTACGTGCTCAGCGACTTAATTCTAAGATCCGGGACACAAAGCCTTATTGCAACACTTTGGGCTACCTGAACCCCTTTCGAATCTTAATCTCAGAAAAGATTATCTCGTGAGATTCAGTCAGCCACACAGATATTTGTCCTCCATGTGACGGAGGTTCAGGATTTTGGTACTTTGCCATATGCACCGAGTGTTTGCGTACGACATATATGCATCCACTTCTGAATTACGATCTTACACCAGAGACTAAATTCAAAAGACTTTTCACAATATTAATAACAATTTTTTTATCAATCACTTTCTTTGCTACAAATATCTTCTAGATAACATCAACAACAAAAAAAAAAAAAAATTCTTTTATAATTTTGATCCCCACCGCTTATGCATAAATCCTTTAAAGGCAAATCAAAATTGACAAAAATTAAATTAAACCTAGCTGGGAATACTTTTTGAGCATGGACGTGATCATAGTGGATAACAAAAAAGCTCACATCAAAAATAACTGTCGAAAAAGATTAGAAAAACAGAAGATCATAACAATAAAATGAAAGAAAAACAAAAATTGCTAATTAATATATAAAGCATCACTGGTGTTGTAGGATACTAGTCTTAAAATTTTGTCTCAAAAGTAAGACTAAATTCAAAAGACTTTTAACAATAGTAATAACAATTGTTTTATCAATCATTTTATTTGCTACAAATATCTTCTAGATAACATTAAAAAAATATCTATATAATTTTGATCTCCAGCGTTTATGTATAAATCCTTTAATAGTGTATAAAAATTAACAAAAATTGAATTAAATTTAGCAAGTAATACTTCTAGAACATAGATGTGATTATAGTGGATAACAAAAAAGCTCACATTAAAAATAACTGTCGAAAAAGATTAAAAATACAGAAGATCATAACAATAAAATGAAAGAAAAACAAAATTGCTTATTAATATATAAAGCATCACTAGTGTTGTAGGATACTGGTCTTAAAATTTGGTCTCAAAAGTAAGACTAAATTCAAAAGACTTTTAACAATATTAATAACAATTGTTTTATCAATCGTTTTCTTTGATACAAATATCTTCTAGATAACATCGACAAAAAAATTTTTTTTTTATAATTTTGATCTCCACCGTTAATGTATAAATCCTTCTATTGTGTATCAATATTTAATTTTTTAACAGTGAATTAATTTTCTTTAAAATGGAATCTGAATAAATTTTTAAGAGATCTCGTTTTATTTTTACAAAAAGGGCGCATTTATTGGGATCAAATGGCAAGCAGAGCATGGAAAAACGATTAGGGAAAACACTGATGGAAGAATAATGGAATGTCTGATTTGCCGCAACCAATTAATAGCGCGATCAAAATTCAATAAACATTGCAAATAATATATATAGAAGAAAAAGACAATGAAAAAAATTATAATTATTGAAAGAATAAATAATTTTACAAAAACTTACATGACAAAACCACGCCGGCGTGCGTGTGGAATAACAACAGACAATAAGAAGTTGAGCTGATATTTTGCTACTCGACCCAAGCGTGAAGTTTGAAAAGAACACTCAAGCACAGTTCACACTGCATCTCTGATTGCCCTTGACGCGGGGTCGAATGTATAGATGCAACATATATCAAGGAGCATTCACACCGATTGCTACCTTATATATGAAACAAAAATGCTATATTTTTGTGAGAAATGAAAGCATAATCTGGAATTTTAAATTAAGCAATATAAACTGTTAATATTATTATTTTTTTAAAATTTAAATTGCAGGGTTCGATCCTTGACTCTGCTAACCTTTCACCGAGAAGTACATGCAATATACGTGCTCGTAAAATCTCTGGAATGGAAAGTTCTGTGGTCAGTCGCTTAGCAGTACCATGGGTACAAGGAACCGGTGAAAATTTCTTTTCCCTTCATATCTATATATAAATTGAGGAGGTAGCGTGACAAAATTTGTGATGGCAAACTTCTTCGGATCATTCTCAGAGATGTTTCCCAGACCGTTGCCAATAGCCCATTGTACAGTTCTAGTGCAACATAAATAAAAGTACCTATAGGTACCAGTATGTAGGTACCTACATTAAAGTATCTACTCAACCTTTTGTTTCTAACCACTATCTCATCATAATTTATATATAGTTTTGTTTAAAAAAAAAATATTTGAGGTAAAATTCTTGGCCATGGATGGTACGACTGAAAAAATGCAATCACAGCCCCCCGCCCTAAGGACCCATGACAACAAAAACAATATATATAATAATTTTGAATTCCTCATATTTCCACGCCATTATAAAATGTTATTAGAATATGCCCGACTTAAGTAAATGTGTAAGGAAAATACTTTTCCCCCCCTGTCATTTAATCTATCTCTCGTTTACCTAAATCCACGAATCTTTCTAATTTCATTAATCTGAATATGTACAATATTTTGTAAATTGAAAACCTACCTCAATGTTATTATATTTAATAACTATTTATATTTTAACCTTTAATAGTCCTTTTATAAATATTGCAAAATCTCTAATTTTTTTTTTATTTAATTTTTTCTTCTAATTAATCTAAATAATCTTGATATGTTGCTATATTGCTTTGTATTTTTAAAAAGCAAAATAATGTTATAGCCAAATGTTTAATAATTTAAAAAGCAAGTCTTAACCTTTCAGTAACCAGGCAATGCTGAAGTAGTACAGGTGCACATAAAAATGTAATCTATCACTCGTGTACCTATATGAATGAATCTTTCTTAATTTTATTAATCCTGATATGTAGCAAAATTGTTTTGTGAATTAAAAATTTACCTTTGTGATATTAATTGCAATAACTATTAATTTTTAACCTTTAATAACATATTATTACATATTTTGCATTTAAAAGTGCAACTTTCATCCCCTATCTTATTTAAATCCTTTTTGATTTAAGTAATCCTGCTTTGTAACCTCATTGTTTTGTGATTCTAAAATTCACCATTTTGTAATGAATTGCAATAACCATTTATTTTAAACCATTAGTTATAATTTCACCACATGTTTGATAATTTAAATGCCAACCTTTGAGCGTTCAATAAAAAGTCGTGAAACGATGTTCAAGTACTGCACGTGCTCATATTTTAATTTCTCAGTCGTGTACCCATAATCCATATTATCTTTTTTAATCACATTAATACTGATATGTAGCTTTATTGTTTTTCTGAATATAAAATTCCTTTGCATGATATTAATTGCGGTTGCTATTAATTTTTTCACGTGCACATAATCAATCAATGCACGTGCACATAAAAATGTAATATCTCTCTCATATTAATCTTTGAATTAATCTTTTTTAACTTTATTAGTTCTGATATAAAGCCTAATTGTTCTATATTTGTCAAATTCATCTTAATGTAAATATTTACAACAACTATTTATTTTTTTTAATATTCTATTGTAATTTCACTTCGTGTTTAATAATTAAAAGCTCGAGCATAGTGCACGTGCGCATAATAATTTTATCTTCTTCGAATGTTATCACTTGGGTACTTAAAATGAATTTTTCTTAATTTTTTGTTTCAATCGTAATAAGCAGTCTATTGTTTTATTCCCATTATTTACAAAAACTATTTATTTTTAGACTCTTATTGTAATTTTAACCATATACTTCTAATTTAAAGCTTTGAAAACTTTAGAAAAAACTTCCTCCAGACTAATGTATGATGCATGTGCACATAATAGTAAAACAGCATATTTCACGATGTATATTTGCTTTTTGCTCTAAAATTAAACATAATGTACTGGTTGACCATCATCACAGCAAAACATCTGTTTCCAGCAAATTTTAATGATTGGTGCTAGTTCAACAACAATAAACATAACCTGATAGTTGGACAGTAATAATTGTAAAATAACATCTTCCAACATACTTTTAAGGCTGTTGTTGGTCCAATATTAATAACCATAATTTGTTGGTAAACCATCAAAATGGCCATGTAACATCTTCCGTCTTAATTTGATGTTGTTGTTGGTTCAACAATAAAAAAACATAGCATGATGGTTGAACCATCATAATAGGTAAACAACGTATTCCATCATATTTTAATGGTTGTTGTTGGCCCAACATTAATGAACCCAAACTGTTGGTTGACCATCAAAATAGCCTTACTGCATCTTCCATGATATTTTGATGGTTGCAGTCAGTCCAACAATAAAAACGTAACTTGTTGGTTTACCATCATAATGATAAAATCACATCTCTCATCTTATTTTGATGGTTGTTATTGGTCCAACAATAAAAAACATAGCATGATGGTTGAACCATCATACTAGTTAAACAACATATTCCAACTTATTTTTATGGCTGTTGTTGGTCCAACATTAATAAACATACCATGATGGTTAAACCATCATAATAGATGAACAACATCTTCAATCATATTTTAATGGCTGTTGTCGGTCCGACATTAGTGAACACAACTTGTTGGTAAACTATCAAAATGGCCATACAACATCTTCCATTATATTTTGATGGTTGTTGTTGGTCGAACAATAAAAACATAACTTGCTGGTTTACCATCATAATAATAAAACAACACCTTTCATCTTATTTTGATGGTTGTTGTTGATCGAACAATAAAAAACATAGCATAATGGTTGAACCCTTATAGTACTAAAACAACATATTCCATCTTATTTTAATGGCTGTTGTTGGTCCAACATTAATAAACATTACATGATGGTTTAACCATCATAATAGATAAACAACATCTTCAATCATACTTTAATGGCTGTTGTTGGTCCAACATAAGTGAACACAACTTGTTGGTAAACCATTAGAATGGACATACAACATCTTCCATTATATTTTGATGGTTGTTGTTGGTCCAACAATAATAAACATAGAATGATGCTTGAGCCACCTTAATGGATAAACAACATCTTCCATTATATTTTGTTGGTTGTTGTTGGCCCAACAATAAAAACGTAACTTGCTGGTTTACCATCATAATGATAAACTAACATCTCTCATCTTATTTTGATGGCCGTTGCTGGTCCAACAATAAAAAAACATAGCATGATGGTTGAACCATCAAAATAGATAAACAACATCTTCCATTATATTTTGTTGGTTGCTGTTGGACCAGCAATTAAAACGTAACTTGCTGGTTGACCATCATGAAGGTGAACAACATCTTCCAACTTATTTTGATGGTTGTTATTGGTCCAACTACAACAAACATAACATGGTGGTTGAGCCATCATAGTGCTAAAACAACATGTTCCATCTTAATTTGATGGTTGCTGTTGCTCCAGCAATACTAAACATAACACGATGGTTTAACCATTATAATAGTAAAACAGTATCTTTCATCATATTTTAATGGTTGTTGTTGATCCAGCATTAATAAACACATCTTGTTGGTGGACCATCAAAATAGCCATACAGCATCTTCCATCATATTTTGTTGGTTGTTGTTGGTCCAACAATAAAAACACAACTTGCTGGTTAACCATAATAAAGGTAAACAACATCTTCAAACTTATTTTGATGGTTGTTATTGGTCCAACTACAACAAACATAACATGATGGTTGAACCATCCTAGTAATAAAACAACATGTTCCATCTTAATTTGATGGTTGCTGTTGCTCCAGCAATACTAAACATAACACGATGGTTTAACCATTATAATAGTAAAACAGTATCTTCCATCATATTTTAATGGTTGTTGTTGATCCAGCATTAATAAACACATCTTGTTGGTGGACCATCAAAATAGCCATACAGCATCTTCCATCATATTTTGTTGGTTGTTGTTGGTCCAACAATAAAAACACAACTTGCTGGTTAACCATAATAAAGGTAAACAACATCTTCAAACTTATTTTGATGGTTGTTATTGGTCCAACTACAACAAACATAACATGATGGTTGAACCATCCTAGTAATAAAACAACATGTTCCATCTTAATTTGATGATTGCTGTTGGTTCAGCAATTCAAAAGATAACTTGATGGTTGAACCATTATAATAGTAAAACAATATCTTCCATCATATTTTAATGGTTGTTGTTGGTCCAACATTAATAAACACATCTTGTTGGTGGACTATCAAAATAGCCATTCAGCATCTTCCATCATATTTCGATGGTTGTTGTTTGTCCAACATTAAAATAACATAACTTGTTGGTTGACCATCATAACGGTAAAACAACATCTGCCATCAAAATATGAAGGTTTATGTTGGTCCATCAAAAATCAAACATTGCTTGATGGTTTACCATCATAACATAAAGCAACATTTTCCATCTTGTAATGATGGAAATTTGTTGGGCCATCAAAAACCATCAAAACTAGATGGAAATTGTTGTATGATGGTGAGCATCAACACATGTTGGACCATCAAGAATCTTACTTATACCAACATAAACCATCATAATTCTTTGATGGTACCATCAAGAATTTTGACTTGGGTCCCAATGTCCGATTGTAATCCAATGTTTCGTTTATTCAAACCAGATTCGTATCCAAGGATTTCACAACTGCACTTCACGGAAAAGTTGACTGCCCTTCTGATTTGCACAAAATATTCCAATGCTTGCGGTGATGTATCCAGTTTTCTGCACTTCTAGGAAAATTTATGGATCCCAACTGCCCTACTCGGCAGATTGAAGACGGGATTTAAAAGAGGAACAAAATTTGAGCTCCTCCTCGAGTGTAGAATTTTGGTGATTCCCCTTTTCGGGATCTCGAAGTTGTTTAGCTAAAATCCTCTTCACGGGATTTCAAAATTCAGCTCGATGATGTTTGTGCACAATAAAATAAAATAATGACGATAATCAAACTTAACATTTAATAGAAATAGGTATTTAACAGTGAGTGACATCATAGGTGAGAGCTGCCTTCTCGCAGTGGTCTCTGAAATGCATGTGAATAAGAAGTTAAATTGTTCTATGGAAGAAGTTCAGAGTTAATTATAAATTCGGGAGTTTCCCATCGGGTCTTCCCCGTCAGGACTCGCTGGCGCCTCTCAACGACAAAGAGGATGATGCAATTATCTTCAAGTATTACGTGATGATGGCTGACGCAATGTTCGCAGCTATTACACTATGATATTGAAACAACAGCTCTACATATATATATATATATATATATATATATATATATATATATATATATATATATATATATATATATATATATATATATATATATAAATAACTATATATATATATATATATATACACTGCTCAAAACAATTAAAGGATGGCGTGTTCTCCGGACATGAACCCAATCGAATGGTACATTCTAGGTGGACGAATTGTTGGACGCCTACCACTCTCACAAACGTTCCAAGAATTGGAAAGAACTCTTCTGGAGGACAGAATTAATAACCTCATTGACTGGATGCTTCAAAGGTGTTGCACTTCTAAGGAAACATCTTCTTTAAATTTATTTTTCTCATATGCACTAATTGTGTTTTCCTTTCGTACCCAAAAACGCTCAATAAAACGCCTTTTTTTTTCCTGCCAAACATTTCAATGTCATTTTTATCTCCTATAGCCTGTCGATAATGTATCAATCATTCAAACAATTCTCCAGGTGCAAGATCAACCCTCCTTTATTTTTTATAACAGTGCATTTATTAAAGGCAATAGAATAAAATTTTTTGTACTATTTTGATAACGCCTGTTTCATATAACTGAAAAGTTATGTGCTATAAGGAAAATAAATTTTATGCATGGGATTTTCAATTTAGTGATATAAATTGGATGAGTTGTTGGTTTATTATATTAGTTCCAATAAAAAGTCTTGAAACAAAATAACTCATTGTTTAACTCATGATCAAATTTTTCGATTATCTCTATTGAAATTTGATTTTATGTGTATTTAATTTTATGATATTTAGGCGGCACATAGCAAGTTTCTAAATTTCATTTTCTTAATAAAATTTTTTGAACTCTGCTTAAGTTAGGAAAAGCTTGAGAGACAGTATTTTCTTAGTAATTGTCTTCCCTACTTTATTTAATACTGTAGTCACCATTACAATCTACAAATATGTATTTTATTAATTTTACTCTGCTTAAGTTAGGAAAAGCTTGAGAGACAGTATTTTCTTAGTAATTGTCTTCCCTACTTTATTTAATACTGTAGTCACAATCATTACAATCTACAAATATGGGGCCGGGATAGCCTGGTCGGTAGGGCGCTGGGCCCATGTACAAGAGGTCGTTGGTTCGATCCTCGCCGGCCGAAGACTCCCCGTGTAGTAAATGGTGACTGATGCACGTTAAATCTGTCGAGTCTCAAAGTCCTCCATGTTCCCATAACAAATCAATACCTCTGGGGGTACTGATCCAGGAGTTTCCTTGTCTTCTGGATTGGTTCAAAATTACAAGGCTACGGAGTTGAACATTAGTAGTCGTAAACTCATGAAATTGGGTCGGCTGTTCTAACGACGGTTAAAAAAAAAAAAAAAAAAAATCTACAAATATGTATTTTATTAATTTAACTCTGCTTAAGTTAGGAAAAGCTTGAGAGACAGTATTTTCTTAGTAATTGTCTTCCCTACTTTATTTAATACTATAGTCACCATTACAATCTACAAATATGTATTTTATTAATTTAACTCTGCTTAAGTTAGGAAAAACTTGAGAGACAGTATTTTCTTAGTAATTGTCTTCCCTGCTTTATTTAATACTATAGTCACCGTTACAATCTACAAATATGTATTTTATTAATTTAACTCTGCTTAAGTTAGGAAAAGCTTGAGAGACAGTATTTTCTTAGTAATTGTCTTCCCTACTTTATTTAATACTATAGTCACCATTACAATCTACAAATATGCATTTTATTAATTTAACTCTGCTTAAGTTAGGAAAAACTTGAGAGACAGTATTTTCTTAGTAATTGTCTTCCCTACTTTATTTAATACTATAGTCACCATTACAATCTACAAATATGTATTTTATTAATTTAACTCTGCTTAAGTTAGGAAAAGCTTGAGAGACAGTATTTTCTTAGTAATTGTCTTCCCTACTTTATTTAATACTGTAGTCACCATTACAATCTACAAATATGTATTTTATTAATTTAAATTACGATAGATTAGTTTCATTAACTTTTCATTAACTTTCATTAACTTAATTTCATGTTTCACCTTTTGCAGAAGTGCCAACTTATTCCGAAGATTTTCTTGTGGTAACGAAAGTTTCATTGTATGATTCTTGGTTTAGGCAATTTGATTTACCGGGGTTTCCACTACTTTTATATAGTTCAGAGGCTTATGTGAAACATCTCTTTGTAATACCATTTTCATACTTTTAAGAAATTACCGAAAATATTTCACTTTTTCGCTTTCTACTACTTTTTTAAGCAAAAATATTTTGTGAAATTCGGTAACTTCTCTGTTTTTAAAAAGGGACAAAATTTAGAATCTAATTCTAAAAATGGCTGTGTGAAAAATATATTTTAGGCAGAATATCATCGCTCTACGCAAGAATTTCCCTCTGCATTTAAACTAAAAAGTATAAATATTGAATTTCATCAAATATTTTTTTAAGGAATTAAGACTTTTTATTTTGGGATAGTGTGCTTGTTTTGAATGTCTTTTATGTTTTATAATCTTGTTGTAGTTCATTTACGTCACACTAGAGCTGCTTTAATGCAACGTGGCTATTGGCGCTATTCTCTATTTGGTCATTGGCGACGTTCTAATGGGCTATTGGCGACGGTCTGAGACACATCACTGAGGATGATCAGAAGACATGCCATTACAATTTTTTATCCTCCGCAGAGAGGATGGTACCCTTTTGATACTCTGCAAAGGGGATGGTAACCCCTTTGCAGTAGCTTGACGACCCGCACGAGTAGTCGAGCACTTCACTGTAGACCAATTTAACGAGGACCGCACTTCCTCGGACCCTTCTGATCCAAGTGGTCACCCATCCGCATACTGACCACAGCCAGTGATGTTTGACTTCGGTGATCTGCTGGGAACCGTGTTTTAACGATCAATCCACGGCAGGAAATATTCTATAAGGACAAATATTTGTGTGATGCAATTCCACAACTAATCAAAAAATTATACGCAACAAATGTTTATAATCAATAACGAAACACGATGAATAATTCCTAATATTTTCTGAATTCTTCTAGGAAATATTAGGCACATCTATTGTTTGATTTCTTTAATTTGCTATAAATTACACTGATGTAAGAAATGAAAAGAATTTGTAGACTTGGTCGATTATCTCCAGAACTGCAGGACCGATTTTAACGAAATTTGATAGGTACATACATTAATACAATAAAAAACAAATAACCATTTAACAATTGTATTACACAAGCATGATCACTCGTTGGAGTTGGAAGGTATGAAATAGCGGTTGCAAAATAAACAACAGGGTTAATAGGGCTCTTACGGGTATACAGGCTTGAAATAGGGCAGTTTATCTGTAGCAATTTCATACCTTCCGACTCCAACGAGTGTTACGCACGATCATGTGTATGTATTACAATTGCTGAATGATTATTTGTTTTGTATTGTATCGATGTATGCATATATCAAATTTCATTAAAATCAGTCCTGTAGCTCTAGAGATAATCGACTAAGTCTGCAAATTCTCTTCATTTCTTACACCAGTGTATTTTAAACTATTATTATTTCATTATGCAAAATCACCTAGAAATGCAATTTTTTTTAAAATAAGATTCAACGATTGTTTGCATTCAGTAAGAATAATTTTATTTTATATTTTTTGCATTTGAAGACTTATTTCACTAATCTATTAATCATTAAAAATGCAATTTTCATTTTAAATGCAAAAGAAAAAAAAAATGCTATTACTGCATTAGATGATATTTATCCCTCAATATTTTTTCTGAACATATTTTTGTTATGATGCGGACTAAGGTACCCCGGGATGTGTTGCATCACTCTCTACCATTTTTTTAATTAAAATAACACAAAAAATTGCACATGGAACATTTTGAAAAAAAAAAAAAAAAAAAAACTAAGAATCTGGAGAAATAAGTGATTTGTCGCATCAAAAAAAAAAAAAAAAAAAAAAACTATACGGCCAATTTTTTAGTAAGATAAAAATAATATTTTAAAGGTGGACTAACTAACTCCTATTTTCCTTAATTAAAAAAATAAATAAAATAAAATTGTCTTCAACTTCATAATAAAAAGAAATTAAATTTATTTTATGTTTTCTTTAATTACCCAGTACTAAGGAAGTGAAGTACAAAGTTTTGCTTATGTATACAGTCGGACTCCTATTTAACGAACTTCCATTTTGCGAATTTCTCTATTTTGCTATTTTTTTCGAGGAACCAAGAACGTTTTATAAATTTCTTCGTAAAATACCCTCCTAACAGCGAAGTGAATTTTCTATTTAAGGTTTTTTCTTTGAGATCCACTTTCCCTATTTCTCAAAGTATTTCATAATATTTCAAACTTAAACGCATTTTATGAGGAGCGTGAATTAATTTTCGTCGCCACTTAAATTTAAGAGAAAGCAGTAAAATCCCTTTTTGTTTGCATTTCACACGAAAAACTCAGACAAAAAGGATTTTATTAATAGCAATTAAGCTTAAGAACGCATGTGGTAATGTATGTTTAAAATTACTTTTATAATAAATGCAAATATAATTTATACATAAATTTAGCTTTTTTAGTTAAAAATGTACGTAGCATTACAGTGTAACACTGGATAATGTTTTGCCCTATTCTTGCTTTCCATGCAGATTTCTTTTATGATTAAGATTTATAAAATAAATAGTAGATACTAGTTTACAAGATAAAGGTGTATCAATTGGTATTTTAATTATGTCTAGTACTTATGAATTTAAAACCTATTTCAAAAAATTTCAAAAAGTATTTCAAATGGTGATTAATATTTAACGAATTTTACATATATTTTCCATATTTCGTTAAAGAGAGGTCGAACTGTATTTCAATCACTAAGGCAAAGACATAGGTGGGCCCCGTAGAGGCCATTTTTGCCATGAGCACCAAAGACATTGTGCAGAGAAATAGTCACAGAATTTGAGAAAAATTTTGATAGAAAATAATATTTAAAAGCTCATTTTTAAACGACAATTTAAACGTGGCAAAATTTGTTTTGCATAGATTGTTTGAATTTTCCTTATCGAAATAAATTTGAATTAATGATGAATGTGTACAAATCATCAAAACATGCTTGATTACCAGATGAAACTTCAAGATGCTTTAATTTATTGTCTTTCCACTTTTCTCTATTATTTCTAACATCAAACGGATTTTGATGTTTCCTGCCTTCTTCAATAGTAATTTTTCAGATTTCACAGAGTTCATTTGTTTTTATTTTAATCTGCAATCCCCAATATGCTTACATTAAGTCCCACAAAAACTTTCGTCCCAGGAAATTCCAATCCTGAATACTGTATTATTGAAAACTATTGTTTGATGACGAATGACATTTTTTCTTTCAGATGCTATCAGAGTTACTCTCATAGACGTAACAAATGAAAGTGTGAATGACCCGATGCAATTCAATGCTGGTTACGCAATATAAAGGGTTGTTTAAGAAAAAATTTAAAACATGTAACCTATGAAATTTTTTATTTATCCTTGAATAGTTATATATTTTTTGTTTTTACATTTATTAAACAAGAATAAAAGTGTTTTCAGGTTTATATTTTCTCACTTTGAAACGAAGTAAATTTTTTCACAAACTCTACCACTTGGTTAAATATAAAATCAGTGAAATAACAGTTGTTGCAAAATGCAAAGGTGTGATGCATTACACATACAATTGGCATTTCCTAGCCTTTAAGATTTCTTTAATTCCTTAAACTTATTTTTTAATCATTATTGATCGAATTTTTTTAAAATTAAATCGATTAGTTAATTTTTATTAATAGCGAACGTAAAATATTTTATTCTTTTCTTATCGATCGGCTAACTTTTTATTTCAATACTAATCTACTCATTCATTCACTTTCGTGCCTCATCGAAAACAAAAATCTATTTCTTTATTATGAAATTCTTGACCCAAATATGTTTCAATTACTTGGTTATACTAATTCACCCAAAGTATTTTAGATATTGATTATGGGAGCTTCATTTTTGGCTATGTTATTTTTCGATAAATCATCAATCATGGATCTCTTCTCATGATTCTAACTGTCTATTGGGAACAATTCAACTTAATTTCACTTTTGACTAGGCAGGTCATGGCCTGTCCTTATTAATATTATGCGAAATTTATTTAACTTAGAAAAATAATAATTTGGATAAAAATTATAATTTGTATCTCGAGCTCTACAAATACTACCAAATAAAAGTTTTATTCCAATTCAGTTTTCATTTTTAACTGTCATTTTTAATTTTCAACACTATCTTTAATTAGTCAGTTATACCATGTAACCCAACCACACCTGAATCAATTAAAGGAATCTCGTGAGAGAAAAACAACATAGAAATGCCAATATCTACGAGGGCTTTTAAGTAAAGGCCCTTTTGTTGAGTACACTATAGGTGCTTGTCCTGGTATTCCTTGGGAAAAAATGTGCTCAGTTCTGTGTGTCTTTAAAATGTTTAACAAACCACATATGAAGTACGGTCAGTGATGCGTTTTTTGTCTGCTGCTGCTGCTGCATACATTCAATGGTAGAAGTTTATGAAGCTTCCTGCTGACAGGAAATTTTGCTATTCCATGACAATGACTCTCTAAACAGCATTGGACTCTTTCGGCTGGGAAGTTTTGAACCACCCCTCAATACAGCTCAGACTTTACGCTAAGTGATTTTCATCTATTCCGATGTTTCCAACATCATTTTGATGGCAATCAGTACAACGATGACGTCAAAACGATCCTCATAGTTATCGGAGCAGGTTTCTATGAAGATGGTATTCTAAATCTAGTTGTAAGATATAATAAGCGAACTTAGCAAAAATTTCGAAAAATGCAAAAGAATGAAAAAATAAATTTACTTCCTGAAAATTTTCTTTTATTTTCAAACGGTCCTAATTTCAAAAAGAGTGATTCTTTGTGTGTGAAAAGAGTGTAATGATTAAAACTGTTAACAAACCAATCGAAAGATGGGAATTGTTGAGATAGGAGGTTTTCGTCGGAAATATTTTTGCTGCATGGGTAATAAACATAATTAAAAAAACTATTAAAAATGATTTTTATTTAGAATTATCTTTGGAAAAACGAATTTTATAATTAGTAGCCAAGTTTTTTCGATATATATATCAAAGATTTTCCAGTTATCGCAGAAGTGAAATTAACATTTAGAGGCCGAAACGATCGACCGGTCTCATGACTAAATTATCAGGGCCATATTTCCAGATTGCGAATAACCCTCATGATACCCAAAACTTTTAAGCCGCTGTCAAAAAGTTATGTTTATTCAGAGAAAGTACGTTTTTGTGTCTGATTTTATAGCTTAATTAATAGTTAGTATGAAGTAATTAGCATATTTACGATCATCCTTTAAGCCATTATAATCGGCAATTAGTTTGTGAAAATCCAAACAGAACGTAGACTTTAACTTTATTTCATAATATCATGCTTAAAATAGAAAACGTGATTCTTCAGCACATTCCACATTTCAAAATTTTCTTCGCAATCGCAAATCTCCTTCGAAAGTCCCAACAACTTCTCTCAGGGTATTTCGTAAATCTCATTCGAAGGTCCCAACAACTCCTCACTGGGTATTTCGTGTATCTCCTTCGAAAGTCCCAACAACTCCTCACGGGATATTTCGTATATCTCCTTCGAAAGTCCCAACAACTCCTCATGGGGTATTTCGTATATCTCCTTCGAAAATGCCAACAACTCCTCGCGGGGTATTTCGTAGGATGTCCGATCCAGCTGGCGTCCTGAAAAGAACTCCAGAGAAGGGAAAGCGGGAGTTTTCAATGCCTTTTTTTCTGTTACTTTGGCGGTCTGATAACAACGAAGTCAACATTGGATTGGTTTTTTAATAGTTTTAATCAATCTAGCTGAGCCATGGTGGCTTAGAGGATAGAGCGTTCGTCTTCCAATGAGTTGCACTAGATTCAAATCCCAGCAATGGCTGATCATTACGAATTCCGCATGTGGCTCCCATCAACCACAGTGTTGAAGTAAAATAGCCTCTGTGATGGACGGATCATGGGTTAGCCTCTCCTTGCCATCAGGCTAACCGTGGGAAGTTTTCGTGGCTTTCCCCGCAATGTAACGCAAATGTGGGTTAGTTCCAAAAAAAGTCCTTCACGAAAGCAAAATTTCTCCAAATACTTGATCCAGCAGTTCCCTTGTCTTCTGGATTGGGTTCAAAATTGCAAGGTTACGGAGTTGAACATTTGTAGTCGTAAACCCGAAATTGGGTTGGTAGTTCAATGATGTTTATAAAGTAAAATCAATCTAGCTTTACACTCATATCTCACTCTCAACAAATAACTTTTCTGTTTCTTGTTTTTTGTTTTTTTTTGTTTTGTTATCTAAGATGCATTTTGAAACTACTGAAATTTCACTAATAATAGTTCCTAAGAAATAAAAGTTTTAAACAGAAATGATTTGATCAATTTTATTCAAATTTCGCATTGATCACTTAAAATCATGCAATTTAAAATGAAGTAAAAATCTTGCAACTTAAATTTAAACTCATTATTAAACTAAATAATTTTAAAACAAAATTTTTTTTACTATTCATTCCGAAGCGAATATCATAATTGTGTGCAAAAATATTTGTTTCTCTTAAATAATTTCAAACATATGGAGAAATACCCGAAAGATTGAAAATATCATTAAAGGAGTCCATTTCTTGACTTAACTATTTCGACCATTAGAACAAAAGTTATTATGGTGTTCTGTCACTTATTTTGCTCGCTGCACACTTATTATTATCAGCTTTAAACCGTCATAAAAATGTAGACAATAAATAATAAAAAAAATAAATTAAAAAATAAAATAAAAACGGAATATTTTGATGCTTTAAAAAACCGGTTTAGAAATAAGACACAAATTAAAAGTAGGTGAAAGCATAAAATTTCACCAGAATAGCTTACTTCAAAATCAATAAAAGTTAAAATTTTAAAAACAAATCCGACAATCAGACCTTACATTGTTGACCTCTTCTTCAGCTGCTTTGAAAAATGGTGTAGAAACAGCCTCATTATAGGCATTCAAATACTAAACTATGCAGGGTATTTCGTAAAAACTTTCCTTAATATGTATTTTTAAAATCAAAAAAAGGCACGCACATTGAAGGTTAAAAATTCATTTTAAAGCGAGAAACACAAATTATAGTACAAAAAGATGAATGTAATATTAAAAGTTTGATTGCGGAATTAAACAAATAGACGTAGAAATCCTTATTTCTTTTCTTTCTTAATAAGGATTCTAAAAACGCATATTTTATGGAACACCCTGCATATGGAAGAAAATGAATCCTGCATTGGATAAATTAAAAAAAAAAAAAAAAAAAAAAAAAAAAAAAAAAAAACTAAAATGTATATTATTTTTTAATATAGTTTTGAATCAAAATGATTTTACCATCTTTATGCTTTCTCTACTTTTAACTTTGAAAACTATAAATTTTAATGTGTAATCTAGATTCATTCAACAAAGTTAAAACACCTATTTCTAAGAGAAAAATTAACCTTCTCAAGCTTCGTATGCCATACGGTTTATTTTTATACCACCATATAGCCCTTAAATTCCTTGCAATATTCCCGTAATTTCCCTAGATTCATTTTCATTAATACAATTTAAGAATAAAGGCATTAATCTTTATATAAGATAATAATAAAAATAATTCATTATTATGATATCAATAATAATAAATTAATAAATCTATAAATATAATAATATATCATAAAAGTAAATGTAAATCCATAATTTTATGAAAGAATAGTTTTAATTTAAATGCATTTTGCAATTTAAAAAAAAAAAAAAAAAAAAAAAAAAAAAAACACAAGTGCCATTTCGTCGTTAGTCATAAATAATTTCTTCTATAAATTTAAATTTGCTAAAATAAAATTCTTCATGGTTTGAACTATTATTTTTTCCTCCACTCTTCTACCATAAATCATTTTAAATCATATTAAAGTCATGTTATTTGTCTTAAATTCATTTTTTTAATAATTATTTTTTAAGTGTACGATTGAGTTCCTAAAATGCCAATAGATGGCGACATTAGAGATAAAAGTTTTTTGGGTTCATTTTGAAGTAAGTATGCCTTCCAAACACGAAAACATAATATCGGATATTTTATTTAATAGTGATTTAAAAATAATCTTTTTTAAATTTTAAAAATTTAAGTGTTCTGATTCTCGTCGTCTTACTAGTCTCTGTGCCCTGTTATGCCTTTTTTTTAATATTTTTTATAAAAATAAATAAATAGCAATAATTGCATATTATCTGCCAATCTGTTCAATCAGTTCACATTTTATTCGTACATTATTTTTAATTAACCTGAAAAAAAATTTAAAATTTCTTATCAGCTCTGAAATTGTATGTCATTTCTCAGGGCCTTTATAATAGTATAAATAGCCCTCGTATACAAATATGATTTATTTTAAATCCGAGTCGAGCAGAAGCTAAATTTAAGGCAAATTATTTTGTGGGGCTATTTACGCCATTACTTCAATTCGGAAAAATTGCCAGCAACGTTTCTTTTTTACTTTGGCAATGCCTCAATATAACAATTCTAATTTTCCTCCCCTCCCCGGGAAAGTGAGCGTTGGCTCCAAGGTAAAAAAAACGTGACCTGAAATAGCGTGTTTTGTCGGTTTTTGCCAAATGTCGCACAAACAAGGATCTTTATTTAAAAAAGGTAAATACTGTAGATCAGTAAATTTTGTTTTAAAAATGCTTACTTGACCTATTGTGAAAGTTGCCACTAAAATCCCAGAAATATCCAAACACGTTTGTTACGCATCGAAATATCCAGGGGATGTGTTGCAAACTTCTTACAGATATTAAAATACGTTTAAGTCTATGGTTTTGAGCATTTTGGATAACCCTGAGATATTATTTATGGACAAGTTGAGGATACGGTTTATTATTACGGATCTATTACTGATGATTTTATCTATCGTTATAAAAAATACATTGCGAATAATATAATTAAATTTATAATAAACAATTGGGGTCATAGATAACTTATTTGTCTTGACATATTTTATAATGTCACTTTTTGTCTGAAAATTATTTATTAATTTAATAATTAATTATCAGACTGTAGTATTTTAAGTCTAGATAAATCTTTGAAAGTAAAAAAAAAACATTTTTAAAAATAAATATAACATTTAATATCAAATATTTGTTGGATCAATTTTTTAAAGCATATCTTATTTGTTTTTACACATAAAATAGGAATTATTAATACTGTAATAACACTGTTAAAAATTCCGAGCCACGTGGCACCAAAAATCGGTATTTATTTGCTGGCCACAAAAAATAGAGCTCAGTTTTACCATATTTTGGTATTTTCACTAGCTCCAAACATCAGTTGAAGGTTGCACCAAAAGTAGGTGTTTTTACGAAGCAAATAGCCTATTTTTATTATTTTTGTTTTCTTTTATAAAAGCAGAGGAAAGTATCATCATTATTAGGTATTTATAAAGCGATCCAATGCAAGCCAAGGTTGCTATTTACCGTAACCAAACTATTTACCGGAAATAGGTTATTTTATACAGCCAACCAAATTTAAAAATTGATCCTAAAAGAAATGAACTCTAATGAATGGAAACTGCTGAAATACTTGAAAGAGCATGAATGCCCAGAAACACCGAGTGTAAAGAACAACAAATATCTTTCAGTCACCGTCAAAGTCCCAATTTTGGGTCAGGCATGAAAGTATTTCTCGATCAAACTTCCCAATTTAAGGTGTAACTAAAATAAAAATGATCTTCTTTAACTAAACTTTGGGATAAGGAGAGCACCAAATACTGGTTAAAGATTTTTACAGTGGTTCCTATATGTGTTTCTTAGGTACCTTTTATCACAGTGTCTGTGAACACATTCAGTAGTTTTTAGTTCCACTATTAAATAAGTATCGATGGCATCACTAATAGTTTTACCTATTTATTATGCTCTCCAAACGATAAGAATTTTATGTTTTTGTTCAGATTTATGAAGTGTTAAAAAGAAGCATTTTAAATGTCTTGACACAATTGCAATACTGTCTAAATTGAAAGAAAAACAATTCTAATTGATTGACGTAGGTATACTCGTTAAAACACGTGACTTTAATGGTTCATTAAGTTGAATTTGGAATCAAAGTTTCCTTTAGATGAATTTGACGTAAAACAACCAACGAAAAGTTTTTTAATACCTTTTTTTTTACAGTAAATTGAGAATAAAATTGTTTATTTCAATTCATACTGTATGATAAAGTGAGGTACAGAACTTTTTAGTAGATTATAATCCTAAATTTAATAATTATAATTTCTTAAAACCATTACGATTAAAACTAAAAATGTAAAATATTTTTTGTACAAATTTCGGTACTTTCTGATAACAAGGAAATTCAACTATTTTTGTTTAACATTTTTTGTGAACGTTTAATTTGTTCAGTATTTAAAAAGATAATAAATAAAAATAAATACCTTTCCACTTCTGTTAAAAAATTTTATGATTAGTTTAAGCATATTATTAATAAACTAAAGCGTGTTTTATCGTATTGAAGATGCAGCAAATTCTACTATATTATGTTATAGATTTACTCGTAATCAAATTTTCTGTTACCAACACACTAAATAGATGCAGATTTAAAATCTACTACTGATACTGTAGTCAATCATAATAAAAAATCCATTTCAGTTGTAGATAAATTTAGTAAGAAAAAAGAAAAAAAAATAATTAGGGTTATAAATAACTCTCTAGCCTTATATTGTTTACATAATTTTGTCTGATTTTAAGATAAAATATTTTCTTGTAAATAAAACTTTATTTGATGCTTACGCTGCACACAAAATCTACTAAAAACTTCAACAATATTAAAAAAATCAATGCTAACTAAAGAAAATTAACTTTAAAAATCTTTCTTTCAATATGAAGAACTTTTATCATTATCACATTTCAAATCTCTCCAATATTTTTTTATTTATAAATTATGAATTATTTGTAAACATTTTTGTAGATAAAAATTGCTATTAAAAAATTTAAATTTCATAAATTTGTTTTGCAAAATTAAATGATCTAACATTATTAAATTATTTGTACTTTACATTCTGTAATGTTTAGTTTAATTTTATTCATAAACTTATGGGGTGGAAAGCATAAATTTACTTCCTATATTAAATCATTAATTTATGTAAAATCAAGTTTTGAAGCAAGATAATATATACAATTCATATATATTAGAAGTTCCTTAGATATCAATGGCTGGATATCTCATGGATATCTGTGATCATCAGATGTTTCTTCTCTCGCATTTTATGACACTTTCATCGCGCTTATAGCTTATAGAGTTTGGATGGAATCCTATGACCATTGCATTGGCCCTTTTTCATTTGCACTGTAAAAGAACTCAGTAAATTTTTCTTATTATCCCAAAGTTTAGTTAATTAAGATCATTTTATCTTAGTTACATCATAAATTGTGAAGAATGTTCGAGAAATACTTCCATGGTGCACCAAGATTTGATAAAAGACACAAAACTTTGACGTTGGCTGTAAATTGAATGATATTTGTTTACGACGCTATGTTTTCTTTACAACTCGGTCTCGGTGTATCGGGACGACTCATGCATCAACATCATGCATCTTTCAAGTATCAACTTGTTTAGGTAGGTAAATGTTTTATTTGTATTAATTAAAGTTAATTTCCTTTAATTCACCTTTTTAAATTTGATTGGCGGCATAAAATGGTTAGAGGTATGTCATAAAATAACCTACTTCCGGTAAATAGTTTTGCTACTGTAAATAGCAACCTGGGCTTGCATTTGAGCGCTTTAAAATTACCTAATTATGGTGCAACCTTTTTCTGCTTTTATAAAAAAAAAAAAAAAAAAAGAAAGAATGAAAATAGATATTTCTTGAAAACATCTACTTTTGGTGCAACCTTCTACTGATATTTATAGCTAGTGAAAATACCAAAACATGGTAAAATTGAGCTCCATTTTATGTAGCCAGTAAATGAATACCAATTTTTGGTGCATCGGAATTCGTGCTCGAACAGCATCGATCGGGTTGTTCCATAGGTTCCTTTCCAATGGTACCAAAATCCAGTTACTTGAGGTATTTCTCTAGTAAGATTTTACCCTCAGCCATTAAATAAAGTGATCGCTAAACGTATAAAAACAATCACAATGGTAGATAATTTATGGTGCTAGAGAGGAAGGGTTCAAAAATTCTGATTAAACCCGAATACGTGTCTGTAATTGTTTAATTGAAAATAAAATTATCTTTTAGAAAAAGAAATGCTTAAAATAGGTGGGAAGGAATATTTCAGAGTATAATGATTCTTTCCTTCTATTTCAGTCGTTTTCCACATTTTGGAAAAAAAAAAAAAAAAAAAAAAAAAAAAAAATGCATGTGTTTTCTTCCCACATCTGTATCTTCTTTAGCAGCAGCAAAAGCATTCTTACATAAATGTCTTCTACAATTTTTGCAAATTGTAGAGCAGTTTATACCTGATGCAAGTGAACTTTTATGCAAATGTTTTCATTGAATGCATTCACAATCCGAAAATTTATTTTCAAGGAATACAACAAAATTTTCAATCTTATTTATTTCGTTTGAAACATCTTCTTGGGTGGTTTATTATTAAATTAAAACCTTTGGTATTTACATGATTTTATAGTCTTCTTTTTATCTTATAATATACTGTTCGGCGTTTTTATGTAAATATTACAACAAATTAAAACGTGTTATTACCAATCATTCTTGCGGAGCAGCGATAGTTCAGAGGATAGAGCGTTAGCCTTCCAATGAGGTTAACCGGGTTCGAATCTCAGGGATGGCTGACCGATACGAATCCGCATCCGGCTTGCACCGACCACAGTGCACACGTGAAATACCCTCAGTGGTAGATGTATCATGGGTTAGAGTCCCTTTGCCTTCAAGCTAACCGTGGGATGTTCTCGTGGTCTTCCTCTCTATGTAACGCAAGTGCGGGTTAGTTCCATCAAAAAGTCCTTCACGAAGGCAAATTTTTCCCAATACTTGATTCAGAAGTTCCCTTGTCTTCTGGATTGGGTTCAAAATGACAAGGCTACGGAGTTGAACATTAGTAGTCGTGAACCCAAAAATTGGGTTGGCTATAATGAAAAAAAAAAAAAAAAAAAAAAAAAAAAGAAATATATGTTAGCAAAAAATTGATTCAAATGAATACACATTTAATGTATCCCATTTGAACGAGCCTGTGTTTGAAGAAATCAATCATTCTGAGATTTGTGTTAGACACTGTGAAGAGATGATTTTCTTTTCAAAGATAATTGAAATGTTCTTTTCTAACAGAGCTGAAAAGGACTTAAATCGGTTCTTTAGTTGAGTTAATCATTTTAAAAAAAAAAATTCATCCATCCTTAACTAATATCAGTATACAAGAATTTACTGCAATCAGCCTGATTTCATAATATTAACTATATCAGTATAAAAGAATTTACTATAATCAGCCTAATTCCATAACATTAATTATATCAGTGTGAATGTATCTCTAATGAAATAAGCTGTAAAATGAACAAAATATTTTATTTGAAGTATTATTTTGAATTGTTCAAATAAATATAAATTGTATCTAAGCAAGCTTTATTTTAAAGAAACTAATTAGGGACAAAATAAAAGGTTTTTGAATAAGATAATTTTTTTCTTATATGGATTTAAAAAATGATAAATGGAATATCAATTAAAATGCAATTTAAAACTTATTTTTTAGTTCCCCCCCCCCCCCAATAAATGATACTTGGATTCATCTTTTAAATAGCTACTTTTATTGTATTGCATAAAATGAAACAAAATAAAAGTTTTGAATAGGCAAGAAAAAGAATGGGTTGAAATACACACGCAATCTCATTCATCTAAGTCATAAATCCGCCTCTATCCCTTCAATAGCCAATAAGTTACGGTTATCTGATAATTGATGGACAGTCTACAGACCAATTAGATTACAGGCACCGCCTTCGCATTGTGCTTGAAGGGGTGCGTGTCTGTCAATCATATGACGGAAGTGATGTCATGGAAGATCGGATAATTTTATTTCAATTACTATGCACCCAAACCAAATTATTTCAGCTTGCTTAGAAATGATTCATTTCATCATTTTGCTTTTTTAAAACCAACTTATTGGTATAGCATCATATTTCGTAAAATTAAATCTAAAAATTTTTGATCAAAAAGATTACAGTAGGT
This sequence comes from Parasteatoda lunata, assembly GCA_949128135.1. Classification (NCBI taxonomy): domain Eukaryota; kingdom Metazoa; phylum Arthropoda; class Arachnida; order Araneae; family Theridiidae; genus Parasteatoda; species Parasteatoda lunata. The sequence continues at coordinate 102,130,452 of OX421980.1, forward strand.
TGCATTTTCGCATTTATTTAAACCATAACTTAGCACACAGTTTTTTACTATTTAAATTTTTATTGCATACAATATTAGTGAAAGAGTCCCTTTTCTGGAAAACTTTCAACTTGCTTAGTTCATAACACTGTTTAATGGCCTGCAGATTCCCTTGCGAAGTTTAGAACAGACATAAAAAAATAATATGTACAGTCCCTGACAAAATTATTACACACGCTGTAAGATTTTATGTAAAATCTTATTTATCAGGTGATACTTAAGATGATATTTAAGATTCTTAATTATCAGGTTCGTATATCAATTGGTTGACATAGTAATGCAATACGTTAAAAATAAATACAAATAGAGAGTATATTAAAAATATCCCGAATAAAAACTCATTACACGTATGTTTAAATATAAAAGTATTGCATATAAACTCGTGCAAATCATGTCATTATTAAAAAACTACAATACGTTTAATAATTTGATCTAATTATTATGATATACTAATATAATGCCTGATATAATAAATATTCTCTCTCTCTCTCTCTCTCTCTCTATATATATATATATATATATATATACATATATATATATATATATAATATATCGTCTAATTTAACCAATTGATACTCGAACGTAAGTAAGTGCAAACCGGTTTCAGTCATGTAAAAACAATAAAGCTGTATAGTATCACCTGATCCTTAAGATTTTACATAGAATCTTATAGTGCGTTTAATAATTTGGCCAGGGACTGTATACCAATGACTTCATACACAATAAAAATCTTTTGTATTGTATACAAAAATGAGACTTTTTGAAAAAGAAAGAAAAAATATTTTCGATCAAAAAATATGACGATTTAAAAGAAAAAGTTTATTATGAAAAAAAAAAGTCTTTATTTTGAAGAAGAAAAAAAAAACTCCAAATTAAAATTAAATAATTTTCTTCTTTAATATAATAAATCAAAATGAAATACTCCTGAACTACATTTAAAATGCGTGTAAGACATGCCCGGAGTTATGATGTAAAATTACTTTATATTATATAAGTATTTAATCATAAGGACCATAAAATACCAATTAAGCTCCTCTCAAATTTTGACAAAATTGCCAAAATGCCTGCTTGGGTGAAGAACTGCTACAAAAGGGAAGAAAAAATTTATTTAAAAAAATTACCCCAATCAGGGTGCGTAACAAAATAATTAAAATTGAAGTTAATTATGGCGTTTTAAAGAACTAGATACACTGTTGATAACATTTAATATTACTTCTACGCTAATAATACTTCTGATTTATGCAAAAATTTACAAATAAAAGTGTAGATTCTCGAAAGATTTATAATTGGTATCTTTACATTAATATGCAGTCATTTTATTCGATTATGCATTTTGTAAATTCCGTTTGAAGTTAAGCACACGGTAAAAAGTAAATCACGTTTCGGATTAAATGGTCCGGATCCGACAGAATTTTCAAAAACTGTCCATGGTTTAGACAGCAGAAAAAAATAAATAAATAAAAAGATGGGAAAGACTATTACATAGGAATACATTTCTCTAATTGAGATAACCATTTACAATAACTGTTTCAAATATGAATTAGACGAAAAAGCACATTTCTATTCAATAAAGAGATTTTTCACTCTGATTAAATTCTATTCTGATAACTAGGATTTTTATCATGAATTTTTGACCACGCAATCTATTAATACATAACATGTATAGGAAAAAAGCCATTTTTTTATTATTATTTTTTATTTGAAAAAATAACGTTCTGAATTCAAGCAAATAAATGTTTCTTTTTTTTTTTTTCTTCTCAATTTTAAAAAGCTACTAACTCTATTCTTAAACAATTTATTACAACTCGATTTGTAGTTTTGCAAGTTTTCGCCTCGCGATTGTTTGAGATAAATTCCACGATTTTTTCTTTTTTTTTCTTCTTTCTAAAACCGTGAATATTTTGAACTGTTACGAATCTCGCAAATATTGTTGAAAATGCCATTTATTTTTATTTTCCATTTACAGGAATCAATACTTTTCTGAAGCTTTAAATTTGGTAATGTATAACTGATAAAACATTAAAGAGAATAAAATCAAGAATAAAATGACCATCAAGCTTTTCAAAATTGCAATAAAAATACAAAAAAAGAAAAGAAAAAAATTTAGTTATTCACAACAGCAAAATCTAATCGAGTATGAATTTTCAAAATTTTTTGTATTAAAAAACATGTGGAAAAGCTGGCAAACGAAAATTTGAAGCGCAACGAAATATTAACGAGAATAATTTAAACACTGTATAATAATTTGTACTTCAAATTCGATTCATTTGAATAAGAGAAACAAGTTTTTCACCTTTTTTATACGCTTCTATTATAGTACAAGTGCTCCTGCGTTGCACACTATTTGGAAAGCTGGGGGTAGTGAGTTCGATTCAGAATAATCGGTTGCAAGGTGCATATTAAAACTGTCGTGGCTGAAGTTGGTTGTTGTGTGGAAGTTTGGAGAGAGAGTTACCAGCTCAGGCACAGCTCATGTCATCTGATCAGCGTCAAAATTACGCGATATTACTACCATGACCGTTTAAAGCCCTAAAAATGGTGCTATGTGTGTTTCCATAAAATTTTTTCGTGAATCCTCAGCAAATTGAATTTCGGTCATTTTTCTTTCCGCGAGACAAATTTCGAATGTAAAATGAGATGTTTTGTAGAATGTTGTTGTTACTATCCTTGCTTTAAACAGTTTCCGCGAAATGTTTTCTTGAACCCTTTGCGAACTGAATTTTCGGTCATTTTTCTTTCCCCGAGACAAATTTCGAATGTAAGATGAGATGTTTTGTAGAATGTTGTTGTTACTATCCTTGCTTTAAACAGTTTCCGCCAAATGTTTTCTTGAACCCTTTGCGAACTGAATTTCGGTCATTTTTCTTTCCCCGAGACAAATTTCGAATGTAAGATGAGGTGTTTTGTAGAATGTTGTTGTTACTATCCTTGCTTTAAACAGTTTCCGCGAAATGTTTTCTTCTTCTCGCGAAATGTTCTTTGCAAATTGAATTTCGGTCATTTTTCTTTCCTTAAGACAAACTTAAAATGTTAGATGCTATGTTTCGTAGAATGCTGTTGCCTTGCTTTAAACAGTTATTGTTAAATAAAACCTTTTCTATACCATTAAACATAAAAGGATTATGTGCCAAAAAATAATTTTAAACTAAATCTAAATGAAATAGCCATTCTAGTTTACATAACAAAATGGGAATTAAATAATTCAATCATACGATTTAGGAATTTCCTTAATTTATTAAAATTTGCTAGCGAAGAATTTTATTAAAACAAAAAATGACTTGTTTAGAGTAACTCCTCTTTTCGTTATAAGTTTTTTAAGAAGTTTGTATTTTTTACAGTAGTGGAATTTAAAGTTGATATAAATATAAAAGCGAATGAATTATTTTGCGATCAAAGCTTGAATGAACAGATTTAATTAGGGAAGAGAGGGGGTTTTAATAACCAACATAAATATTTATCAGAATGTAATAGTCATATTGCGTGACCTATGCACCCCATTAAACAGGAGTGTAAAAACTTGATGCGTGTTCTAATCAAAAAGAAAATCTTCGGATATTTAAAATAATGATGTTAAGCGTATCAATTCAGGGCTTTATTTTAAAAAGTGAATTAAATTAAGCTAGTTTAAAATAATATTGCTTTTTTATCTACACGGTTTTTCTCTGAATACGCTTATTTTGAAATAAAAATTTACAGTCCGTTATAATGACAATTATTACCGTTATAGTGAGCTTCTCGTTACAAACAAATTATCAATGAGCTTTATATTCTGTAAACTGCTTGAAATGCGTGTTTAAAAATAACAGCAAAAAATGCCCCATTTTTGTGTTCAACCCAGCAATTGAACGAGGAATCATATATTTACTTACTTTTTTAAACACTAAGCATAATTATTAAGGGTTACATAATTATTAAACACTGAGCATAATTATTACAGGGTACATAATTAGTAAGCACTAAGCATAATTGTTACGGGGTACATAATTATTAAACACTAAGCATAATTATTACGGGGTGCATGATTATTAACCATTAAGCATAATTGTTACAGGGCTACATAATTATTAAACGCCAAGCATAATTATTAAATCAAAATAAATGTGTACATTTCAGTCTTTTTTTTCCATTGTTGTTTTAGCATTAAATTTGTGCATTACGTCGGTAATCATTTTATTCTGATCGAAATTGAAAAAAATAGCTTGAAATGTGTATTTAAGAAAATGAACATTTCATTCCTTTTTCGTCTATGAAAGTTTCTTAAAAGAATAAACTAATGGATCAAAATACATTTGTGCTAGCACATTATTTTTTTAATGAGTCATGTTTGAAAACGTAAGTAGTAGGATATTGAGAGTTCTGCGCCACGGATTTCGTGGATTTTCGGGGATCCGGCGGGCGCACTCTTGAAGGGGGTTGGGGTGATCCATCAAAGGGATCCTGGATTACGCTGGCGTACTCTTGAAGGGGGTGGTCCATCAAATGTGACCGCTACTATAGTTGAGAGTGTTTTTTTTTAATAATTATTTTTTTTAAATATTTATTTTGTAATTAAATTTTTTTTAATTATTACTTTATATTAAATTTTTTTTAAATATTACTTCGTAATTTAATTTTTGATTATTACTTTTTATCATTTTTTTAAATCTTTGGGATTTTCAGAGATTCCACTGGAGTACTCTTGAAGGGAGTTGGGGTGATCCATCAAATGTGACAGCTACTATAGGGTGTTTTTTTTTTCATAATTATTTTTTTAATCTTTATTTTGTAATTAAATCTTTTTAATTATTACTTTTTATAAAAAAAATTTTAAATATTACTTCGTAATTTAATTTTTGGTTATTACTTTTTATAATTTTTTGAAATCTTTATTTTGCAATTATTTTTCTAATCTTTATTTTATAATTAAATCTCTTTAAATTATAACTTTTCATTTAATTTTTTAATTATTATTTTTCATTTAATTTTTTATTATTACTTCTTAATTTAATTTTTAATTATTACTTTTTAATTATATTTTTTAATCTTTATATTTAAATTATTTTTTAAAATCAGTTTTTCAATTAATTTTTTAGATTTTGTTATTATTTTTTTAATCTGTACTTTTAATTATTGTTTTTAATTAGTTGGCATGTTGCTTCACCAGCCTCTACGTCATACATGCATGTTATAGCAGGTAGATTCAAGATGAATCAAGAATTATTCGGCAATGTTTTTCTCCGCTAGAGGCTCTGCATTTTTATTTAGTTTCAAAATTTACCGCTATAGACTCTGTGATCAACCAATCAGAAAGGAGTATTTTAATGACATCACTATTTTTCAACCAATGAGCGTATGACGTTCAAGAACCATTTTTAAAAAATTATATATAAATAAATAAATGATATCATACACATCCTTTTACTCTAATGGAGTCATCTATACTTAAAATGTTAGAAAGAGAATATATTAATAACTCTTCATTTTAGTTATTTTTAATATAAATATAGATTATATAAATGACTGTAATTATTATTAACCTAATCAATATTAATTAAAACATTTTTAAATAAATTGATTCAATATTAAAATAAAAATTTTATTCATTAGGTATGTCTATTGTGAATTTTAAAAGTATTAGAATTAAAGGTTTATTAATTTTAAATCAATGAATATTATTTTATAAGATTAGATATTTAACAATTGTTGATTTTATTTATCACCTCGTTCGGGATTTATGGCTATCTAAGGAGTCTTATCATTTTTGAACCCAGAAGACAAGAGAACTCCTAGATCTTGAGACAATACGTGTCTTTGAAGATGATTTTGTGAGTACCCATGTTGTATGAAGAGGAAAACCACGGAAACCTCCTACGGTTAGTCCTACGGTACAAATAATGAACTTGGTGTCGTTAGCCAGTATCCTATGAATGTACAGAGATCAGAGGAAAACTTAAGGTTTAATAAAATAAATGTTATCATTATATATATATATATATATATGTATATATGTATATATATATATATATATATATATATATATATATATATATATATATATATATATATATATGTATATATATATATATATATATATATATATATATATATATATATATATATATATATATATATATATATATATATATTCTAAGGGTGTCATCTATACTTAAAATGTTAGAAGGAGAATATATTAATAATTCTTCATTTTAGTTATTTTTGGATATAAGTATAGTTGATATAAATGACTGTAATTATTATTAACCTATTCAATAAAAAATACACCCTTTAATAATTAATACAAAAAAAAAAGTTTCAGAAAAATATATAGAAGTTTCTGAAAAAAAAGAAATTATTACAAAAATATTAGATTTTTTCTGAAAAACTAGAAAATTTTTACAAAAGCCAAAAAATATTTTACTAAAAGATAGAAAAATTTTATAAAAATAAAAAAAATTTTCTGAACTGTTAGAAATTTTTTATAAAAATAAAAATAATTTTCTGAAATATTAGAAAATTTCCCTCAATAATAAAAATATGTTCTGAAAACTAGAAAATGTGGTGAAAAAGTTTGAAATATTTTTACAAAACTAGGATATTTTTTATAAAAAGGAAAAATATTTTACTAAAAGATAGAAAATTTTCATAAAAATAAAAAAATATTTTCCGAAATGTTAGAAATTTTCATAAAAATAAAAAATAATTGGAAAATGTTGTTAAAAAGTTTGAAATATTTTTACAAAACTAGGATATTTTTTATAAAAAGAAAAAATATTTTACTAAAAGATAGAAAATTTTCATAAAAATAAATAAATATTTTCCGAAATGTTAGAAATTTTGTTATAAAAATAAAAATATTTTCTTAAAAGAGAAATTTTGTTACAAAAATCTTGATAGTTACTGAATTTCGAATGAATTATTTTAAATCTAAGAAACATATAATGGGGGTTTTTTACCGCTTAAAATTCATTTATATTCAAAACATATTCATTTTGTTATTTAATATTATAATAATGCAAATAACTTACTTGATGTTTTAGGCTCGAGTGGGGATCGAACCTACGCGAGTTAAAAAGTATCCATGAGCAGTAGTTGATAATCTAAACCATATGTTAGGGGATGTACCATATCTGTCATGACGTCAAAGCAGATACTACAAGACCAAGGTGGACAAGATTAAACAAGGGAAGGCTCGATCCCTGACGCATGCGAATTGAATTAAATTATCTTCACTCAAGTGATAGTACTTCACTTGCTCGCATGCATTTCGGTGAATGGCGTGTCTTCTAAATCTGTTAAGTTTTAAAAATTATTAAGTTTATAGTTAAATTTTTTTACTTCACAGTTTTCTATTTTTACTAAATCGTTAGTTCCTTTTGATTCTTCTCTTCGTTATGGATGGAAACGCAATACTAAAGCGAAAGCATGATGATATTCAAGTAAGTACTAATTTTTTATTAAAATTTTTTAACTAAGTTATTTTATTATATGGATGATAAATAGTATATTGAAAATGTTAAATAGTATTATTTATAAAGCTGCTGAGCTGTGTTAATCTTTAATTAACCAAGAGAAAGTAAATTGTTTTGTCCATTTTAATTTTTTATTTTGTTAATAATAATAAAAATTACCCATCTTCTTAGTTACAAATTAGGAATAGTTATTTTTTTTTTCATTACGAAATCTAAATAAAGCTAATATTTGTTAAATTAACTTTCTATTTGTTAAAGGAACGTTTCATATTTGCTTTTGTAAAAAAGTTTATTTTAGACAGAACTCAGGGGGTAAAGTCTTTTACTTTGCAAATAAATTCTTAATCGTAGTAATCGAATGGAGTTATGAACATTATCATAAACATTTTAACTGTGTGTTGTTAATTATTTTTCTTGGTGACTCAAAATTTTCTCTTTTTATTATTGTAGGAAGGAAACCGAAAAGGATTGTCAGCTGTAGTCATTGATTCTGAAGGTTTCTAACTTTCATCAGGGTGCTACATTGTCAAAGAACTTGCTTTTCATGCCGTGAAAGGTAATCCCATTACCGGAGTGTGTACATTCCAACCACCTTTCCCGTTCGAAGGACTTCCAACACAGCAGAAAATGCAATATTCTTGGATAAAAAGAAATATTCATCGAATAGATTGGAACCAAGGAGAATTACCCTACAGTAAATTTCCTACAATGTTGACTTTTTTGTGTGATATGTATTCACATATCTATGTGAAAGGACTCGAGAAACGGAAATTTTTAGAAATTCTAACCGGCAGAGTGTGTTACAGTTTAGAAGATTTTGGCTGTCCTAAAGTAGATGAACTGTTACCAACTTTTTCTTTGTGCACTGTACATCCACCAGATTTTAAACATCGCGCTCTCGTTAAGGCGAAAGCATTTGGACGATTTCTACAAGACCTATAAATAGGATAAGCACTCGGAATTCAAGATAAAGTTCCTGGAAGTAATATAGTAGATCTTATAAATGACTTTTTGCGAATGGAAAATCAGCTCCAGTGGGGCAGAAATGTATTTTTAAAACATTTACCAGCACATTTAGATGTAAATAAAAAAATTTTATAATTAAAAATAAAATTCTTAAGAAACCTGTGATGTATGCTTGCAGAAGTGTTTGGGTGAAACTTTGAAAAATTATTGCAAAATAAAAATATCTTCAGAAAAAACTAGAAATTTTTTTAAAAAACATAAATATTTTATTAAAAGATAGAAAATTTTGTTAAAAAGTTTGAAATATTTTTATAAAACTAGCAAATTTTTAACAAAAAAAGTAAAAATATTTTCTTATAAGAGAAATTTTTTTCTAAAAAACATAAATATTTTCTTAAAGAATAGAAAGTAACAAAAGTTTAGATTATCAACTACTGCTCATGGATACTTTTTAACTCTCGTAGGTTCGATCCCCACTCGAGCCTAAAACATCAAGTAAGTTATTTGCATTATTATAATATTAAATAACAAAATGAATATGTTTTGAATATAAATGAATTTTAAGCGGTAAAAAACCCCCATTATATGTTTCTTAGATTTAAAATAATTCATTCGAAATCCAGTAACTATCAAGATTTTTGTAACAAAATTTCTCTTTTAAGAAAATATTTTTATTTTTATAACAAAATTTCTAACATTTCGGAAAATATTTTTTTATTTTTATGAAAATTTTCCATCTTTTAGTAAAATATTTTTCCTTTTTATAAAAAATATCCTAGTTTTGTAAAAATATTTCAAACTTTTTAACAACATTTTCCAAATATTTTTTATTTTTATGAAAATTTCTAACATTTCGGAAAATATTTTTTTATTTTTATGAAAATTTTCTATCTTTTAGTAAAATATTTTTCCTTTTTATAAAAAATATCCTTGTTTTGTAAAAATATTTAAAACTTTTTCACCACATTTTCTAGTTTTCAGAACATATTTTTATTATTGAGGGAAATTTTCTAATATTTCAGAAAATTATTTTTATTTTTATAAAAAATTTCTAACATTTCAGAAAATTTTTTTCATTTTTATAAAATTTTTCTATCTTTTAGTAAAATATTTTTTGGCTTTTGTAAAAATTTTCTAGTTTTTCAGAAAAAATCTAATATTTTTGTAATAATTTCTTTTTTTTCAGAAAATTCTATATATTTTTCTGAAACTTTTTTTTTTTTGTATTAATTATTAAAGGGTGTATTTTTTATTGAATAGGTTAATAATAATTACAGTCATTTATATCAACTATACTTATATCCAAAAATAACTAAAATGAAGAATTATTAATATATTCTCCTTCTAACATTTTAAGTATAGATGACACCCTTAGAATATATATATATATATATATATATATATATATATATATATATATATATATATATATATATATATATATATATATATATATATATATATATATATATATATATATATATATATATATATATATATATATATATATATATATATATATATATATATATATGATAACATTTATTTTATTAAACCTTAAGTTTTCCTCTGATCTCTGTACATTCATAGGATACTGGCTAACGACACCAAGTTCATTATTTGTACCGTAGGACTAACCGTAGGAGGTTTCCGTGGTTTTCCTCTTCATACAACATGGGTACTCACAAAATCATCTTCAAAGACACGTATTGTCTCAAGATCTAGGAGTTCTCTTGTCTTCTGGGTTAAAATAATATTCATTGATTTAAAATTAATAAACCTTTAATTCTAATACTTTTAAAATTCACAATAGACGTACCTAATGAATAAAATTTTTATTTTAATACTGAATCAATTTATTTAAAAACGTTTTAATTAATATTGATTAGGTTAATAATAATTACAGTCATTTATATAAACTATATTTATATTAAAAATAACTAAAATGAAGAGTTATTAATATATTCTCTTTCTAACATTTTAAGTATAGATGACTCCATTAGAGTAAAAGGATGTGTATGATATCATTTATTTATTTATATATAATTTTTTAAAAATGGTTCTTGAACGTCATACGCTCATTGGTTGAAAAATAGTGATGTCATTAAAATACTCCTTTCTGATTGGTTGATCACAGAGTCTATAGCGGTAAATTTTGAAACTAAATAAAAATGCAGAGCCTCTAGCGGAGAAAAACATTGCCGAATAATTCTTGATTCATCTTGAATCTACCTGCTATAACATGCATGTATGACGTAGAGGCTGGTGAAGCAACATGCCAACTAATTAAAAACAATAATTAAAAGTACAGATTAAAAAAATAATAACAAAATCTAAAAAATTAATTGAAAAACTGATTTTAAAAAATAATTTAAATATAAAGATTAAAAAATATAATTAAAAAGTAATAATTAAAAATTAAATTAAGAAGTAATAATAAAAAATTAAATGAAAAATAATAATTGAAAAATTAAATGAAAAGTTATAATTTAAAGAGATTTAATTATAAAATAAAGATTAGAAAAATAATTGCAAAATAAAGATTTAAAAAAATTATAAAAAGTAATAACCAAAAATTAAATTACGAAGTAATATAGTTAAAAAATTTTTTATAAAAATTAATAATTAAAAAGATTTAATTACAAAATAAAGATTAAAAAAATAATTATGAAAAAAAAAACACCCTATAGTAGCTGTCACATTTGATGGATCACCCCAACTCCCTTCAAGAGCACTCCAGTGGAATTTCTGAAAATCCCAAAGATTTAAAAAAATGATAAAAAGTAATAATCAAAAATTAAATTACGAAGTAATCTTTAAAAAAAATTTAATATAAAGTAATAATTAAAAAAAATTTAATTACAAAATAAATATTTAAAAAAAATAATTATTAAAAAAAAACACTCTCAACTATAGTAGCGGTCATATTTGATGGATCACCCCCTTCAAGAGTATGCCAGCGTAATCCTGGGATCCCTTTGATGGATCACCCCATCCCCCTTCAAGAGTGCACCCGCCGGATCCCCGAAAATCCACGAAATCCGTGGCAGAGAACTCTCAATATCCTACTACTTACGTTTTCAAACATGACTCATTTAAAAAATAATGTGCTAGCACAAATGTATTTTGATCCATTAGATTATTCTTTTAAGAAACTTTCATAGACGAAAATGGAATGAAATGTTTATTTTCTTAAATACACATTTCAAGCTATTTTTTTCAATTTCGATCAGAATAAAATGATTACCGACGTAATGCACAAATTTAATGCTAAAACAACAATGGAAAAAAAAGACTGAAATGTACACATTTATTTTGATTTAAAATACATCTGTATTAGTTTCTCGAAGATATCATATTCAGAAAAAAATTAATTCTAATACATATCTTAACCAACAATAGTCAGTCACTTTCATGAATCACCGGTGTTTTTTTAATATTTTAATCTGGACATATCTTAAACTGTGGGTTTAAAAAAATAGACATAGCTCAAAATGCGTATTAAAGAAAATAGACTAAACAATATTGGCAACGAAATGAATTTTCTTAATTTTTCCTCCTTACTTTTTTAAACATTATCATTGGTGTCCCAGAGAACGGGGTGGCTAATTGATGTAACAGGCTATCTTTTCGTATTCCCTCAACGATGCGATATTTTTAAAAAATTCTTAATTCATACAATGTAAATTTAATAACACCTTTATAAATTTATTGAACTCGTGATAACTTTGTAAAAATAGATGTCTGTTGACTAAAAAGATTTTTCAAATAAATAAATTTATTTGGAGAAGCATTTTCAGAAGAAGAAACACGGTATCAAATGCTATTTTCATAAATACGCATTTTCAGTTATGTCTATATTACGCATTTTGAGCTATGTTCATTTTCCTAATTACGCCTTCTGAGTTATGTTCATTTTTTAAATGCGCATTTTGAGCTATGTCCATTTCCATAAACGCACATTTTGACATATGTCCTTTTTTTAAACACGCATTTAGAGCTATGTATATTTCCTTACATATGCATTTTGAGCTATGTCTATTTTATTAATTACGCATTTTGAACTGTGTCCATTTTTTAAATTCAGCATTTTGAGCTAAGTTTAATTTCAGGCTATCTGTGACTAGAATAAAATGTTAACGGATGAGATCTAAAAGTGACTCCTTTATTTTTTTACTACAATAATTATTTTGATGTATTTAAAAATTTTTTAATAAATAATTTTGGATTTAGAAAAAAAAATAAATAAATAAAAATGCTGGCTATTATTCATCACTAGGCTTACGCAAAATTTACAGAGAATTAAATACAGAGCAAAAATGGAGGATTATTTTAGGCTGTAGATTTAATAGAAAAATGTATGAAATGGTCTGCAGTTTTTCAAAAATAAAGTATATAACACTCAGAAAAAGTACGGAAATAAAGCATTTAAATTGAGAAAAATATTATTAAGTAATAAGAATCACTTTGTCCCTAACCCACAGCCAATGTGTGAATTCTAATACATTTTTGCAGATATAACCAAGTTAATTAACACATCACGTGTCTTAGAAAAATTACATACTTTGAGCTAGAAACTATACAAAAAATTTTTATTTTGTTGTTTGCACAGTGAAAAAAAGTATGTTAAAACTACCTGGATATGTTCAAATTTAACACCATGGGAGTACCAAAAACTTTTTAATTTTTGCCGATGCCCTTTCGTTATGATTTTGAAAAATTAACAATAAAATATGGTTTCATGATATTTGATAATATTTGGTAAATATGGTAAAATGTGATAAAATTTAGTAATTTTATCATGCTAAATTAGATAATATTTTTTATAATATTTTTATAATAATATTTCTTAGATAATATACTTTTTATAATATTTTTTCACCATCCACATAGCATAAAAATTAGTTATTCGGTAAAATTTACTTTTCAATTTTGTGTATTTTACAAAATGTTTGGTACAAAGAACCATATTTTTGAAAACTTGTATTTCCTGTTAGCCTTTACCATATGAACGGAAAAATTACCAAATGAATGGTTTTAATACGGTAAATTTTGGTTTTATTAACTAGAATCATGTCTTTTTTTTTCTTTCACCTGAAATTTCATTATCATACTGTGCGGTAATTTCACCATTATTCTTTTTTGCGTGTACATTTTAACTTCAAATAATAGATTTATTTCCTAATGTGTTGAATGCTATTACCAACAATGAACATTTTGGAAGAGAGGCATTGTTTTGCCTCGATTTGCATCGTTGCACCCAATAATTTGTCAAGTTTTGTTTTCCTTCTACAGTTATTTGGACGCTTTCAATTATGTATTCTTTCAAGAATCTTGATAAGTAACATGAAAAGAACAAACACTGAAATTTTTTTTTATACAAAAAAAAAAAAAAAAAAAAAAAAAACTCTGAACAAGAAAGATGATCATTTTAAAGGGAGTTTTTTTTAAAGAACCATCGTTTTATTAGTTTTTCACTTATTTAAATTATTTTTAGTCCTTCACACTATTAAAAAAAACTATTTCCTGTGAAGGTGTGTTGTGTTTATTTCAAACGGAGAAAAAAAGTTCTCGTAAAACTACTGTACGGTATAATAATGACATTTCTGGTAAAGAAATATAATAATTCTGGTTAATAAAACCAAAATATGCTGCATTTAAACCATTCATTTGGTAATTTTTTTGTTCATATGGCAACGGTTTACTGGAAATTCTGGTTTTCAAAAATATAAATCTTATTACCACTTATTTCATAAAAAATTTAAAATTTAAAAATAAATTTTGCCGAATAAAAGGTTTTTAGATGGCGGTTTGTTTACATAAAAGTGGATCGGTGAAGTGAGTCAGATTGACTACTCATTTAACCTGTATACAGTGAGGTGACCAAAGTCACGGGACATCAATATGCCAATGTCAGTCGCATCGAGTACAAAATTCGTAGATGGGTATTGCAATGGCAACTTTTATTTTGTTTAAGTTAATTCTTAATCCCATTTGTAATAAAAAGGTAATTATTATTATTTTACCATGCTAAAAACATTGATGAATTGCAAAATCAGAGAATCAACAATTGAATTACCTTTTGTGGAATAGCCAACGAATGAAAATTGAATTAATTAAGAGCAGAAACATCTTCAAAAATAAATTATTCTTAGCAGAACACATCTTTATTTCTTTATATACGAGTAGATACCCTAATTACATATTAAATAATTTAATTTTTTTTGTATTTAAATAAATGTGTATAAAATTATATGGGTATAATTGAAATATATTGATAACAAAGCAGCAAATTACTTTACATAGTACAATGAGGACATTAAAATATGAAAACTATATGAAATATATAATGAAAAATTATAAATAAAAAGTTACATTCCTATCTACATTCGAGCTCTTGAACAAAAAAAAGAAAATTTGTTTCTTGATTCATTAATTTTTTTTTAAAATTCTACACTGAGAAAAAAAAAAGAAAAATTAAAACTACCAAAATATGGTTAAATTTACCATGCATCTGGTTCTATGAGAACACAGAAAAACTACTTAATTTTTACCGAAGCACTTTGGTAATGACTTTTTGATAAAATCAGCAATAAAATATTGTTTTTACTTATTATCATGCTGTTTGGTAGTAAATGCTGCAAAATTAGGTTATTTTAACCAAAAGTCGGTAATTTTAACAGAGCTATAGTATATTTTGAGATGACGCAAAAATGTTTGTTTTAGAAACGTCTATTTTATTTAGCACCGAGGGTTGAAATGTTCCATCGACTTCGGGTTACCAAAGCGGAGGAACCCTCTTCAGAAGATCAAAACTGATGATGGCATGTCTTTGTATCATCCTCGGGGATGTTAACAATTTCCCATTGGGCAACTCTAGTGCGACATAAATAAAATACCTACCTACCTATTATATTTAGCAAGTATTGTTTAACTTTGTTTCTCGTCAGTTATTTTTTAACCTACGTAAGCTGTAAGTTAACATCTACCAACATTTGAAATTATGCACTTGTAAATGTACAAATGCCTAGAATAGGCTGAAATAAAAATACTACATCCCATCATCCTAAAATGGGAGAGTTTAAATCCCACCGTGCAGCTTGAATGCAGCTATAGTTTGTCTAATGCAAGAACTCCCCAAGCCATTCGTCTGTGGCGGTGACTGTGGTAACGAGGTCAAACCATTTTGATCAGGAGGGTTGGGTCACTATTTAGGACAGGTTTTATCTAGAGTCGGCGAGAAAAGAGAATCTTTTTCTTCGGTGTTAGAGTGACCCTTCCTGGAATGCGCTATTCTTTTTTCCAGACGACCTCAGACTTTGTGGTGGGGGAGTTCTTATCGTAGACAAAATATATTTATTGTTACGCACGGATACTTAGGTCTGTGTGTTCATTACAAAGCTCGGCAAATATGTCCTGTCAATATACAGACAGCACAAAATAGAGACAACTCAGACTAGGACGCAGTAGAATTTGAACCTGCTACCTCCATGTTGCAGTAGATGTATTTTTGTAATGTTTTTCTCAAATTTGAGCAGTCTTATTTTAAATTTGAGTAAGGCTTATAAAGAGTAATGATCATACAAGTCTTCATACGCAAATATAACAATTTACAATCATACAAGTCTTCATACGCAAATATAACAATTTACTATCATACAAGTCTTCATACGTAAATATTAGTGATGGGTAATAACAGGTATTTTCAAATAACAGGTTCCAGCTGTTACAATACAAAATAATACCTGTTCCAAATACCCGTTCCAAAATAACAGGTCTAAGGAAAAAAGTTTCCACTTTTTTATATTTGAAAGATAGTTTACAAGTATTTTTGTAGCAGATAAATATTTTTTTATTAATTTGAAAAAGTTGTTAGGAAAAATACTTTTTCTTTCTAAGATTAAAAAAATATCGCGAAGTTTTTTTCTATTTCTTTTTTTAAACAAAAAGAAAGCAGTTACATATTAATTTTTGTTTTATTCTCTATTGCTTAGGCTGTCCCGCAGTGGACTGATCGTTAAGACACGGTTCCCAGCAGATCACCAAAGTCAAGCATCACTGGCTGCGGTCAGTGTGCGGGTGGGTCACCACTTGGATCAGTCTGCGTAGGGACCGAGGGTGTGCGGTATTGGTCCTCGTTAAACTGTGCTACCGTAAAGTGCTCGACTTCGCGTGCAGGTCGTTGGGCTACCGAAGCAGGGGTGCCATCCCCTCTGCAGAGGATCAAAATTGTGATGGCATGTCTTCGGATCATCCTCAGGGATGTTTCCCAGACCGTCGCCAATAGCCCATTGTGCAGCTCTAGTGCGACGTAAATGAACTACTACTACTACTATTGCTTAGGCTCGGTGAAAAAACTATATTGCGTCCTTTTTTAAGTATACATATTTTATTTATTTATTCATTTTAATTTATGTGTGTGTGATTATACTTTAGATCGGGTAGTTCAGAATAGTTGAAAACACTTCAAAAGCATATTTGTTAGTGTAATCAAATATAATAAATAATAATAGAAACAATAATTTTTGTTACAAAATATAGTTCTTTTTAATGCACTTTTAGGAAAAATGAGTGACGCAGAAAAAATCCTTTTACAAAATTTGCCTCTTTTTAACAAGCATAAAATAATTTAGAAAGCTTAGAGAATTAAAAAAGTTTTGAATATTACAATGTACATTGTTTCTAAATCTAAATAAAAAGAATTTAGGAATTCCCTATTACATTCTGTTTGACGATATAACCAGAATTTTTTCACTTCTACAAGAGGGGAAAATGGAACTTCATAAATATTGAGATAAATTAGAAATTTAAAAAAAAAATTAATCTCTGAATTTAAAATACAACATATTATTATTATTTTTAAATCAAAACAATGTAGGAGTTGCACATTATATTCTGTATATGTGGCAGAATAACCAATATTTTTTTTTCATTTGACAAAAAAAAAAAAAAAAAAAAAAACAGCTTAGATGTCCTCTAGAATTTTAAGTTGACAAAAATGAAATTAATAGTAAGCTAATACCTAAAAATAGTCTAACTGCATGCATTACAACCTCGTCGCAACTTTTTAAATAGTTCGAATAACATCATTTTATAGTTTTAAACAAAAAAAATATTTATACAAAAATTTAATTGATTGAGCTTTATCAATTTGCACCAGCTAAAATATTTAGCAAATTAAATATAAATAGAGCATAATCCTAGACTTTTAAACATTTTTTTTAAAGTAAATATTCAAAATAAACATCAGTATACGAATTTAGCATAATTTTTAAAGAAACAAGCCTTTTTAACAATTCGAAACTTTTCTTGGATTATTTAAATAATATTTTTCTTTCAAAACAATTAGCACATTAATTTCATAATATCACATACTATATAGCCTTAATGGTAATTTTAATGTCAAAGGAAAATTCAAAACAATAAAAAAAAAGAAATTCGCCAAATTAACTGTAATAGATTTATTCCTTTCCTGCAGAATATTATCATTTAAAAATATTTATTTATTTTTTTCGAAAATTCAAAATAAATAAATCTTTTCAGCAACAAAATAATAGGCAATGGCAGAGAGACATCTATTTCTATGCGAGTGGACGAAATTCAACACAATGACAAATCACTCTTCACATAGAACATTGATTGAATTACTACAACAAATAACTACGAGGGAAATAAAGGACACGCCTTCATGTAAAGATATTGAGAGAGTCGAGAGTCGACCTTTAAGGTCACGGTCGAGAAAGAAACCGAAAGTTATTAGGGGGCCAATGGCGTAAAGAGGTGCCTGGATTCTCGAAGTAAACTACTTGATTAGATGTCCCCCAAAAGACAATTATAACTAATGCAGTAAATACAGTAGTCGGAAAAAAGAGGAAAAAAAAAATTGGAGCATTTTTATGTAAATGTAGGCCGTAGTTACTCTATAGTGAGCAATTCACTATTTCAAAAAAAAAAAAAAAAAAAAAAAATTCTTCTGAATTTTTCATTAAATGTATAAAATACATAAATTTAATGACCTCTAAAGCTTTATTACTAAACTTCACTATTAAATCACACTCATAAAATATTTTGCTCAAGCCAAACATCCATTAGATAGTTTCCCAATAAAAATAATAGCAATGTAATTTGTCTTAAGAGTCCATAATCGACAACTTTATGCTTCCTTTGGCTGAAAGTTAAGAATTGTTTCTCCTTTTTTCATGGAAAAAAAAATAAATAAAAATTTACATATTATTCTACTACCCTTCATCTTCGCTGTACTATTGTACTACTCCTTCAAGCTTCGTCAGAAGTTCAGCATTTTAAAGTAGACAAAGTAAAAAAGAATAAAGATAGGGAGAAAAAATATAGTGTTTGATATAGAGGAGAACTATAAATCGACTACGTCAACCTTCATCTAACAAATAGTACCACATAATAGAGGCAAGTTAACATGTCTCATATACTAGGGAATTAATATTCAATATTTATAGTGGTAGTTACACCACAATAATATAGCTTACATACAACGAAAATAAAGTGTTTAAATATAGCTTGAATTCGCATACTAAATATAGTTTTTACAATTTTAACACCCCTTTCTTATAAGGGAATAAAAAGTTTAAATAGTTATTGCCTTAAAAAAAGAAAGAAAAAAAAAAATGCGAAAGAGAGAGAGTAAAAATGTATTTTGTAGGAATTTTTCGTGAATTTTTTTTCTATTTTACAAGTAGGAAATATGTATCAATACCAAAATTAGGAAAAATATTTAAATGCTTATACTATTTGCATCACAGAAAAAAAAAATTAAAACAAGAAAATGTAATTAGAAGCAACCTGCCCCCCCCACCCCCCATATGGCCGAGCTTCAAAAGGGCACGGGGACAGCGCACCGCGAACCCGTCATTCCTGCAAAGAAACTTAACCTGCAAAATAGTATTAGGCAAGACCATCACAAAATTCTTGCCTATTCCTAAATACAAATTCGTTCAAAAATACTAACCTGCTGCACCTGTTCCAAAATACTAGGCTGTGACAAAATATCACTTGGATCAGTCTGCGTAGGGACCGAGGGTGTGCGGTATGGGTTCTCGTTGAACTGTTCTACCGTAAAGTGCTCGAATTCGCGTGCAGGTCGTCGGGCTACCGAAACGGGAGTGCCATCCCCTCTGCAGATTATCAAAATTGTGATGGCATCCTCATGGATGCTTCCCAAACCGTCGCCAATAGCCCATTGTGCAGCTCTAGTGCGAGATAAATGTACTGCAACGTACGCTACTCACGCGAGAAGTTTTTAATTCTTGGTGATACAAGTAAAGAGTTTTTTAAAGTCTATAAATTGCTTTTAAGTTTAGAAATATCATGTTTACACTTACAGGGAGGAAAAAAAAAAAGACTGTTGAAAAAATTTTGTTCTATTGATCGGATTTTCACGTTTTAAGTGCTATCTATAATAAGTAAACCGATATTTTGTTCGATGAATTTGGGTTATTAGTTTTTCCTTTTAATTCCATTTAGGCTTGTTAATTTTATTTTTTACGTATTCCATGCAAAAAAAAAAAAAAAAAAAAAAAAAAAAACATTTACACGAATGAAATTTTTTTTATTAATTATTATAAAATTTGCTTAACTAAGGGAAATACAATGTCATCTTTTTGAAATTATTTCTTAATTTATACTAATTTGTTTAATAATGGTTGAAACAATTTTGAATACCAAGGCACATTAACTCATGTATCATTTTAAATGACACAATGCGAAATTCGAATGAAGTCATGTCTTTTTGAAATTTTTTAACTTAGAAATGATTTGATCAATAATGATAAATAACTAACAATAATAGATAATTATTTAAAATTAATTTTTGCATTCAATTTTCTTTGGATATATAAATTTTATAATTGTGTGGTCAATATTTCCAACTAGCTTTAAAATTTCTTGAGATATGGCGATACTCTGAAACAAAAGTGAATAATAATACTAATTGTACTTAAACTTAGTTAAACAACCGCTTTTTTGCTTAAATTGTCGGGACCATACTTTACAGATAGTGACTCACCCCCCCCCCCCCCAATTCAAAATTTGTTGAATAAAAGATATTGTTATTCATGTAAAACAGTTTTTGCGTCTGATTCGATTCTGTATAATATTTAATGCTAGCTAATTAGCATATTTAGGGTTAACATATATATATATATATATATATATATATATATATATATATATATATATATATATATATATATAAAAATATTCATCTTTCACTTTTTCACTAGTCACCTTTTTTTGAAAAGGGAGAAGCAAAGGTTGTGCTTCTCCCTTTTCAAAAAAAGGTGACTTCAAAGTTTTCAAGACATGAGGAGGGGTGGGGTGGGGGAATTCATAGAGTGGCTCACGTTTCATACGCGGTATTTGTTATAAATATTATCGTAGAATTTTTCTCCAAACCTATACAAGACTGCCTAGGCATGGTTTTTGAATGCAGTTCTAGTGACACCACGCAATTTGTAAAAAAAAAAAAAAAAAAAAAAAAAAAAACTATATATAGAAGTATTAACTATTGGACTAGAGAAAATAAGCTGTATATAAGCATTTTTAGAATAATTCATTTGATTTTAGCGAAGTTACTCGTTAAATTATTAGATTTAAAGCAGCTCTAAAAAAATTATAATACTAGAAATACAAAACTTGTATAGACTCTCGCAATGTCTGGCTACGGCCCTGTAATAATAAATAAAACGTGATTTTTTTTTCTTGTTATAAACTGTACAAAGATTGCCAAAAAACAGTTTAACATTTTTAAAAAAGTAGAAAAATAAATTTTTGCCAAGATAATTGAATTAAAATTTTTGCCTAGTATTTTGGAACAGGTCTTTGGAAGTAACCTGTTATTTTTATAACAGGTATAATAAAATAACAGGTACAAAATATTGGTAGTAAATATAGCAATTAAAATATAACAATATTTTGCACGTAAACTAAGGATCATGTATTCAATATAAAAATTGTCTTTCAAACTCTTGTATACTTCGATAATAGAGATTTTCTCTAAAAATAAAAAGCTAGAGAGAAAATAAATCTGTTTTTATTCGATTTATTATAAGGTTAAGCGTAGAAATTAAGCTAGCATATAAATAAAATATTATCGCTAAAAAGTTTAAAATTAAGTGAAAACTGTATAGTGATTCAAAATTTTATCTAGTAATAAATCTAAATAATTATGTACTTAATAAAAAATATTTGAAAATAATGTAAATAATCCAAAATGTTTTCTGACAATTAATGTAATGTAATTGTAGGAGAATATCTCTGCAGTTAATAGAGAAACTGTTTACATCAGGGGTCTGCAAGTCGTGATCTATATTTTGGTTTTATGATATTCATCGTCGAAACAATGATTCGCACAAGTATGTGGAACAAAAAAAAAAAAAACGACTTTATTTTATATGCTGCTATTTCTAAGAATGAAAATTTATTTATAAAAATTATATTTCAGAATTTCTCATCTGATATAATAGTTTTGAGGATAATGTCATTCTAAAGATCCAAAATTTCTATCTCCTCTTCTTTTCGCCTTACTTGAAGAAATTCTGAAATGTATGTTGCTATTTTGGTTACATTTATTTCGTTGGTAAAAGAATTTACAGGAAAGGTGACCATAGGCTCGATGATATTAATTGTTGAAAGCGTTTTTCAAATTGATCTTGAAGCAATTGGACGTTGGTGACAAATGTTGATTAGTCAATTTTACTATCGCCTATCATTTTTTCATGTTTGGAAAATGCACAAGAGACTTTATTTTCAAATGTAATATCCACAAAACTAGCTTGGCTCTGAATGAGTTTATAGTCCCTATCATTCTTGATATATGTTTGTCCTTTCCCTGCAGCTCTAAGTTTAAATTATTTAGTTTTTCCATTATGTCTGTTACGAAAGACTAGCCAAAGAGGATCTCTTTGTTCTAAAAATACAAGATAATTTTTCATTTCTTCAATTAAATGTATAAATTTATCAAGTACTTTGCCTTTACTGATCCAGCGTACTTAAGTATTTAAAATGCATCATCAGGATTTTGTAACAGGGACTTAAAAAGTCGATGTTGAAGCTTTTCCTGGTGATTTCTATTTTGGTTGTGTTTATCATCAATATTGAAAAAGCGAAAAAAAAATGCATACCATTTTGTGGGAAAATGGAAAACTGAAATATTTAATCGTTGGGCACAAAGCAGCGGGCGCACCTAAACCGATCAACGGGCGCCATGGTGCCCGCGGGCATAGGGTTGGGAACCCCCGGTTTACATCTTAGTTATAAGCAGACTCTCCAGTAAAGTTACTAAAAAAAATTTATATTTGTCTATTTTAAGCGAGCGATATGTATGTGTAACAAAAAATTAAAATAAACAAAATCTTGGAATGGTAATAAATTTTGCACTAGGCTAGTCTTTCCTACAAACGCTATTTAAAATGGAGGTAGCGGGCTCGAACTAAATTGTAACCATGGATGTGTAACAATAAATGAACGGATTTAGATACGTATGCAGGGTCGAGTGCTTAATGCAAATAATTGCTCGTATATGAAAAAAAATGAAATTAATTGCTTAAAAATGTTCAACCCATTACTTTAACGCTTGTGAGTGTATGGCAGGACCGCGTTAACCCTAACAATACATACGGTTGTTTTAATTGCAGTATTGCTATTTCGCTAACGACGCGTATATGTAGTGGGTTTGAATTTCGCTATAACATTAGATGTGCCCGGACTGATCGTTAAGACACGGTTCCCAGCTGATGCTGACCAAAGTCAAGCATTAGTGGCTTCGGTCAGTGTGCGGGTGGGTGACTACTTGGATTAGTCTGCATAGGGACCGAGGGTGTGCGGTATTGGTCCTCGTTAAACTGCTCTACCATAGAGTGCTCGACTTCACGTGCAGGTCGTCGGGCTACCAAAGCGGGGTTATCATCCCCTCTGCAGAGGATGGCATGTCCTCAGATCATCTTCAGGGATGTTTCCCAGACAGTCGTCAATAGTTCTAGTGTAAATGAACTACAAATACAATCTAAATGTATTGTAATAAAAACTATAATTTTGGAAAGCAAAATTTCCAGTAAAATGAAATAACAACAAACTGTAAATAGTTTAAATACCATAACTCTTACAATTTTGGTTTATTTCACCAGAAATATCATTCAACTATGGTGATTTTCCAGAATAATTTTTCTCCTTACATGAATAAAAGATTTATTATCAATGGTTTATTAAGTATAATATATTAGATAATCAAGTAATCTATAATATTTTTTAGATAAATCTATATTTAAGAAAAATCATGCTTTATATTTTTCTAGACCGCTGTAGTTCTTAGAGATTGGCCCAATTTAATTTCTATGACATAAAAGTTGACAAAAAGTTGTAACTTTAATAAAAACTATAATTTTGAACAGCAAAATTTCCGGTAAAATGAAATAACAACAAACTGTAAATAGTTTAAATACCATAACTCTTAGAATTTTGGTTTATTTCACCAGAAATAACATTCAACTATGGTGATTTTCCAGAATAATTTTTCTCCTTATATGAATAAAAGATTTATTATCAATGGTTTATTAAGTATAATATATTAGATAATCAAGTACTGTATAATATTTTTTAGATAAATCTATATTTAAGAAAAATCATGATTTATATTTTTCTAGACCGCTGTAGTTCTTAGAGATTGGCCCCATTTAATTTCTATGACATAAAAGTTGACAAAAAGTTGTTACTTTAATAAAAACTATAATTTTGAAGAGCAAAATTTCCGGTAAAATGAAATAACACCCAACTGTAAATAGTTTAAATACCATAACTCTTAGAATTTTGGTTTATTTCACCAGAAATATCATTCAACTAGGGTGATTTTCCAGAATAATTTTTCTCCTTATATGAATAAAAGATTTATTATCAATGGTTTATTAAGTATAATATATAAGATAATCAAGTACTGGATAATATTTTTTAGATAAATCTATATTTAAGAAAAATCATGCTTTATATTTTTCTAGACCGCTGTAGTTCTTAGAGATTGGCCCCATTTAATTTCTATGACATAAAAGTTGACAAAAAGTTGTTACTTTAATAAAAACTATAATTTTGAAAAGCAAAATTTCCGGTAGAATGAAATAACAACAAACTGAAAATAGTTTAAATACCATAACTCTTAGAATTTTGGTTTATTTCACCAGAAATATCATTCAACTATGGTGATTTTCCAGAATAATTTTTCTCCTTATATGAATAAAAGATTTATTATCAATGGTTTATTAAGTATAATATATTAGATAATCAAGTACTGTATAATATTTTTTAGATAAATCTATATTTAAGAAAAATCATGCTTTATATTTTTCTAGACCGCTATAGTTCTTAAAGATTGGCCCCATTTAATTTCTATGACATAAAAGTTGACAAAAAGTTGTTACTTTAATAATAACTATAATTTTGAAAAGCAAAATTTCCGGTAAAATGAAATAACAACAAACTGTAAATAGTTTAAATACCATAACTCTCAGAATTTTGGTTTTTTTCACCAGAAATATCATTCAACTATGGTGATTTTCCAGAATAATTTTTCTCCTTATATGAATAAAAGATTTATTATCAATGGTTTATTAAGTATAATATATTAGATATTCAAGTATTGTATAATATTTTTTAGATAAATCTATCTTTAAGAAAAATCATGCTTTATATTTTTCTAGACCCCTGTAGTTCTTAGAGAATGGCTTCGTTTAATTTCTATGACATAAAAGTTGACAAAAAGTTGTTACTTTAATAAAAACTATAATTTTGAAGAGCAAAATTTCCGGTAAAATGAAATAACAACAAACTGTAAATAGTTTAAATACCATAACTCTTAGAATTTTGGTTTATTTCACCAGAAATATCATTCAACTATGGTGATTTTCCAGAATAATTTTTCTCCTTATATGAATAAAAGATTTATTATCAATGGTTTATTAAATATAATATATTAGATAATCAAGTACTGTATAATATTTTTTAGATAAATCTATATTTAAGAAAAATCATGCTTTATATTTTTCTAGACCGCTGTATTTCTTAGAGATTGGCCCCATTTAATTTCTATGACATAAAAGTTGACAAAAAATTGTTACTTTATCAAAAACTATAATTTTGAAAAGGAAAATTTCCAGTAAAATGAAATAACAACAAACAGTAAATAGTTTAAATACCATAAATCTTAAAATTTTGGTTTATTTCACCAGAAATATCATTCAACCATGGTGATTTTCCAGAATAATTTTTCTCCTTATATGAATAAAAGATTAATTATCAATGGTTTATTAAGTATAATATATAAGATAATCAAGTACTGGATAATATTTTTTAGATAAATCTATATTTAAGAAAAATCATGCTTTATATTTTTCTAGACCGCTGTAGTTCTTAGAGATTGGCCCCATTTAATTTCTATGACATAAAAGTTGACAAAAAGTTGTTACTTTAATAAAAACTATAATTTTGAAAAGCAAAATTTCCGGTAGAATGAAATAACAACAAACTGAAAATAGTTTAAATACCATAACTCTTAGAATTTTGGTTTATTTCACCAGAAATATCATTCAACTATGGTGATTTTCCAGAATAATTTTTGTCCTTATATGAATAAAAGATTTATTATCAATGGTTTATTAAGTATAATATATTAGATAATCAAGTACTGTATAATATTTTTTAGATAAATCTATATTTAAGAAAAATCATGCTTTATATTTTTCTAGACCGCTATAGTTCTTAAAGATTGGCCCCATTTAATTTCTATGACATAAAAGTTGACAAAAAGTTGTTACTTTAATAAAAACTATAATTTTGAAAAGCAAAATTTCCGGTAAAATGAAATAAAAACAAAGTGTAAATAGTTTAAAGACCATAACTCTCAGAATTTTGGTTTTTTTCACCAGAAATATCATTAAACTATGGTGATTTTCCAGAATATTTTTTCTCCTTATATAAATAAAAGATTTATTATCAATGGTTTATTAAGTATAATATATTAGATATTCAAGTATTGTATAATATTTTTTAGATAAATCTATCTTTAAGAAAAATCATGCTTTATATTTTTCTAGACCGCTGTAGTTCTTAGAGATTGGCCCCATTTAATTTCTATGACATAAAAGTTGACAAAAAGTTGTTACTTTAATAAAAACTATAATTTTGTAAAGCAAAATTTCCGGTAAAATGAAATAACAACAAACTGTAAATAGTTTAAATACCATAACCCTTAGAATTTTGGTTTATTTCACCAGAAATATCATTCAATCATGGTGATTTTCCAAATAATTTTTCTCCTTATATGAATAAAAGATTTATTATCAATGGTTTATTAAGTATAATATATTAGATAATCAAGCACTGTATAATATTTTTTAGATAAATCTATATTTAAGAAAAATGATGCTTTATATTTTTCTAGACCGCTGTAGTTCTTAGAGATTGGCCCCATTTAATTTCTTTGACATAAAAGTTCACAAAAAGTTGTTACTTTAATAAAAACTATAATTTTGAAAAGCAAAATTTCCGGTAAAATGAAATAACAACAAACTGAAAATAGTTTAAATACCATAACTCTTAGAATTTTGGTTTATTTCACCAGAAATATCATTCAACTATGGTGATTTTCCAGAATAATTTTTCTCCTTATATGAATAAAAGATTTATTATCAATGGTTTATTAAGTATAATACATTAGATAATCAAGTACTGTATAATATTTTTTAGATAAATCTATATTTAAGAAAAATCATGCTTTATATTTTTCTAGACCGCTATAGTTCTTAAAGATTGGCCCCAATTTATTTCTATGACATAAAAGTTGACAAAAAGTTGTTACTTTAATAAAAACTATAATTTTGAAAAGCAAAATTTCCGGTAAAATGAAATAACAACAAATTGTAAATAGTTTAAATACCATAACTCTCAGAATTTTGGTTTTTTTCACCAGAAATATCATTCAACTATGGTGATTTTCCAGAATAATTTTTCTCCTTATATGAATAAAAGATTTATTATCAATGGTTTATTAAGTATAATATATTAGATATTCAAGTATTGTATAATATTTTTTAGATAAATCTATCTTTAAGAAAAATCATGCTTTATATTTTTCTAGACCCCTGTAGTTCTTAGAGATTGGCCTCGTTTAATTTCTATGACATAAAAGTTGACAAAAACTTGTTACTTTAATAAAAACTATAATTTTGTAAAGCAAAATTTCCGGTAAAATGAAATAACAACAAACTGTAAATAGTTTAAATACCATAACTCTTAGAATTTTGGTTTATTCCACCAGAAATATCATTCAACTATGGTGATTTTCCAGAATAATTTTTCTCCTTATATGAATAAAAGATTTATTATCAATGGTTTATTAAGTATAATATATTAGATAATCAAGTACTGTATAATATTTTTTAGATAAATCTATATTTAAGAAAGATCATGCTTTATATTTTTCTAGACCGCTGTAGTTCTTAGAGATTGGCCCCATTTAATTTCTATGACATAAAAGGTGACAAAAAGTTGTTACTTTAATAAAAACTATAATTTTGAAAAGCAAAATTTCCGGTAACATGAAATAACAACAAACTGTAAATAGTTTAAATACCATAACTCTTAGAATTTTGGTTTATTTCACCAGAAATATCATTCAACCATGGTGATTTTCCAAAATAATTTTTCTCCTTATATGAATAAAAGATTTATTATCAATGGTTTATTAAGTATAATATATTAGATAATCAAGTACTGTATAATATTTTTTAGATAAATCTATATTTAAGAAAAATGATGCTTTATATTTTTCTAGACCGCTGTAGTTCTTAGAGATTGGCCCCATTTAATTTCTATGACATAAAAGTTGACAAAAAGTTGCTACTTTGATAAAAACTATAATTTTGAAAAGCAAAATTTCCGGTAAAATGAAATAACAACAAACTGTAAATAGTTTCAATACCATAACTCTTAAAATTTTGGTTTATTTCACCAGAAATATCATTCAACCATGGTGATTTTCCAAAATAATTTTTCTCCTTATATGAATAAAAGATTTATTATCAATGGTTTATTAAGTATAATATATTAGATAATCAAGTACTGTATAATATTTTTTAGTTAAATCTATATTTAAGAAAAATGATGCTTTATATTTTTCTAGACCGCTGTAGTTCTTAGAGATTGGCCCCATTTAATTTCTATGATATAAAAGTTGACAAAAAGTTGTTACTTTAGAAAAAACTATAATTTTGAAAAGCAAAATTTCAGGTAAAATGAAATAACAACAAACTGAAAATAGTTTAAATACCATAACTCTTAGAATTTTGGTTTATTTCACCAGAAATATCATTCAACTATGGTGATTTTCCAGAATAATTTTTCTCCTTATATGAATAAAAGATTTATTATCAATGGTTTATTAAGTATAATACATTAGATAATCAAGTACTGTATAATATTTTTTAGATAAATCTATATTTAAGAAAAATCATGCTTTATATTTTTCTAGACCGCTATAGTTCTTCAAGATTGGCCCCAATTTATTTCTATGACATAAAAGTTGACAAAAAGTTGTTACTTTAATAAAAACTATAATTTTGAAAAGCAAAATTTCCGGTAAAATGAAATAACAACAAATTGTAAATAGTTTAAATACCATAACTCTCAGAATTTTGGTTTTTTTCACCAGAAATATCATTCAACTATGGTGATTTTCCAGAATAATTTTTCTCCTTATATGGATAAAAGATTTATTATCAATGGTTTATTAAGTATAATATATTAGATATTCAAGTATTGTATAATATTTTTTAGATAAATCTATCTTTAAGAAAAATCATGCTTTATATTTTTCTAGACCCCTGTAGTTCTTAGAGATTGGCCTCGTTTAATTTCTATGACATAAAAGTTGACAAAAAGTTGTTACTTTAATAAAAACTATAATTTTGAAAAGCAAAATTTCCGGTAGAATGAAATAACAACAAACTGAAAATAGTTTAAATACCATAACTCTTAGAATTTTGGTTTATTTCACCAGAAATATCATTCAACTATGGTGATTTTCCAGAATAATTTTTCTTCTTATATGAATAAAAGATTTATTATCAATGGTTTATTAAGTATAATATATTAGATAATCAAGTACTGTATAATATTTTTTAGTTAAATCTATATTTAAGAAAAATGATGCTTTATATTTTTCTAGACCGCTGTAGTTCTTAGAGATTGGCCCCATTTAATTTCTATGATATAAAAGTTGACAAAAAGTTGTTACTTTAGAAAAAACTATAATTTTGAAAAGCAAAATTTCAGGTAAAATGAAATAACAACAAACTGAAAATAGTTTAAATACCATAACTCTTAGAATTTTGGTTTATTTCACCAGAAATATCATTCAACTATGGTGATTTTCCAGAATAATTTTTCTCCTTATATGAATAAAAGATTTATTATCAATGGTTTATTAAGTATAATACATTAGATAATCAAGTACTGTATAATATTTTTTAGATAAATCTATATTTAAGAAAAATCATGCTTTATATTTTTCTAGACCGCTATAGTTCTTCAAGATTGGCCCCAATTTATTTCTATGACATAAAAGTTGACAAAAAGTTGTTACTTTAATAAAAACTATAATTTTGAAAAGCAAAATTTCCGGTAAAATGAAATAACAACAAATTGTAAATAGTTTAAATACCATAACTCTCAGAATTTTGGTTTTTTTCACCAGAAATATCATTCAACTATGGTGATTTTCCAGAATAATTTTTCTCCTTATATGGATAAAAGATTTATTATCAATGGTTTATTAAGTATAATATATTAGATATTCAAGTATTGTATAATATTTTTTAGATAAATCTATCTTTAAGAAAAATCATGCTTTATATTTTTCTAGACCCCTGTAGTTCTTAGAGATTGGCCTCGTTTAATTTCTATGACATAAAAGTTGACAAAAAGTTGTTACTTTAATAAAAACTATAATTTTGAAAAGCAAAATTTCCGGTAGAATGAAATAACAACAAACTGAAAATAGTTTAAATACCATAACTCTTAGAATTTTGGTTTATTTCACCAGAAATATCATTCAACTATGGTGATTTTCCAGAATAATTTTTCTCCTTATATGAATAAAAGATTTATTATCAATGGTTTATTAAGTATAATATATTAGATAATCAAGTACTGTATAATATTTTTTAGATAAATCTATATTTAAGAAAAATCATGCTTTATATTTTTCTAGACCGCTATAGTTCTTAAAGATTGGCCCCATTTAATTTCTATGACATAAAAGTTGACAAAAAGTTGTTACTTTAATAAAAACTATAATTTTGAAAAGCAAAATTTCCGGTAAAATGAAATAAAAACAAAGTGTAAATAGTTTAAAGACCATAACTCTCAGAATTTTTGTTTTTTTCACCAGAAATATCATTAAACTATGGTGATTTTCCAGAATATTTTTTCTCCTTATATGAATAAAAGATTTATTATCAATGGTTTATTAAGTATAATATATTAGATATTCAAGTATTGTATAATATTTTTTAGATAAATTTATCTTTAAGAAAAATCATGCTTTATATTTTTCTAGACCGCTGTAGTTCTTAGAGATTGGCCCCATTTAATTTCTATGACATAAAAGTTGACAAAATGTTGTTAATTTAATAAAAATTATAATTTTGTAAAGCAAAATTTCCGGTAAAATGAAATAACAACAAACTGTAAATAGTTTAAATACCATAACTCTTAGAATTTTGGTTTATTTCACCAGAAATATTATTCAACCATGGTGATTTTCCAAAATAATTTTTCTCCTTATATGAATAAAAGATTTATTATCAATGGTTTATTAAGTATAATATATTAGATAATCAAGTACTGTGTAATATTTTTTAGTTAAATCTATATTTAAGAAAAATGTATGCTTTATATTTTTCTAGACCGCTGTAGTTCTTAGAGATTGGCCCCATTTAATTTCTATGACATAAAAGTTGACAAAAAGTTGTTACTTTAATAAAAACTATAATTTTGAAAAGCAAAATTTCCGGTAGAATGAAATAACAACAAACTGAAAATAGTTTAAATACCATAACTCTTAGAATTTTGGTTTATTTCACCAGAAATATCATTCAACTATGGTGATTTTCCAGAATAATTTTTCTCCTTATATGAATAAAAGA
Organism: Parasteatoda lunata; assembly: GCA_949128135.1. Lineage (NCBI taxonomy): Eukaryota > Metazoa > Arthropoda > Arachnida > Araneae > Theridiidae > Parasteatoda > Parasteatoda lunata. Next base: position 102,162,124 of record OX421980.1, read on the forward strand.
TTTATTATCAATGGTTTATTAAGTATAATATATTAGATAATCAAGTACTGTATAATATTTTTTAGATAAATCTATATTTAAGAAAAATCATGCTTTATATTTTTCTAGACCGCTATAGTTCTTAAAAATTGGCCCCATTTATTTTCTATGACATAAAAGTTGACAAAAAGTTGTTACTTTAATAAAAACTATAATTTTGAAAAGCAAAATTTCCGGTAAAATGAAATAAAAACAAAGTGTAAATAGTTTAAAGACCATAACTCTCAGAATTTTGGTTTTTTTCACCAGAAATATCATTAAACTATGGTGATTTTCCAGAATATTTTTTCTCCTTATATGAATAAAAGATTTATTATCAATGGTTTATTAAGTATAATATATTAGATATTCAAGTATTGTATAATATTTTTTAGATAAATCTATCTTTAAGAAAAATCATGCTTTATATTTTTCTAGACCCCTGTAGTTCTTAGAGATTGGCCTCGTTTAATTTCTATGACATAAAAGTTGACAAAAAGTTGTTACTTTAATAAAAACTATAATTTTGAAGAGCAAAATTTCCGGTAAAATGAAATAACAACAAAATGTAAATAGTTTAAATACCATAACTCTTAGAATTTTGGTTTATTTCACCAGAAATATCATTCAACTATGGTGATTTTCCAGAATAATTTTTCTCCTTATATGAATAAAAGATTTATTATCAATGGTTTATTAAATATAATATATTAGATAATCAAGTACTGTATAATATTTTTTAGATAAATCTATATTTAAGAAAAATGATGCTTTATATTTTTCTAGACCGCTGTAGTTCTTAGAGATTGGCCCCATTTAATTTCTATGACATAAAAGTTGACAAAAAGTTGCTACTTTGATAAAAACTATAATTTTGAAAAGCAAAATTTCCGGTAAAATGAAATAACAACAAACTGTAAATAGTTTCAATACCATAACTCTTAAAATTTTGGTTTATTTCACCAGAAATATCATTCAACCATGGTGATTTTCCAAAATAATTTTTCTCCTTATATGAATAAAAGATTTATTATCAATGGTTTATTAAGTATAATATATTAGATAATCAAGTACTGTATAATATTTTTTAGTTAAATCTATATTTAAGAAAAATGATGCTTTATATTTTTCTAGACCGCTGTAGTTCTTAGAGATTGGCCCCATTTAATTTCTATGATATAAAAGTTGACAAAAAGTTGTTACTTTAGAAAAAACTATAATTTTGAAAAGCAAAATTTCAGGTAAAATGAAATAACAACAAACTGAAAATAGTTTAAATACCATAACTCTTAGAATTTTGGTTTATTTCACCAGAAATATCATTCAACTATGGTGATTTTCCAGAATAATTTTTCTCCTTATATGAATAAAAGATTTATTATCAATGGTTTATTAAGTATAATACATTAGATAATCAAGTACTGTATAATATTTTTTAGATAAATCTATATTTAAGAAAAATCATGCTTTATATTTTTCTAGACCGCTATAGTTCTTCAAGATTGGCCCCAATTTATTTCTATGACATAAAAGTTGACAAAAAGTTGTTACTTTAATAAAAACTATAATTTTGAAAAGCAAAATTTCCGGTACAATGAAATAACAACAAATTGTAAATAGTTTAAATACCATAACTCTCAGAATTTTGGTTTTTTTCACCAGAAATATCATTCAACTATGGTGATTTTCCAGAATAATTTTTCTCCTTATATGGATAAAAGATTTATTATCAATGGTTTATTAAGTATAATATATTAGATATTCAAGTATTGTATAATATTTTTTAGATAAATCTATCTTTAAGAAAAATCATGCTTTATATTTTTCTAGACCCCTGTAGTTCTTAGAGATTGGCCTCGTTTAATTTCTATGACATAAAAGTTGACAAAAAGTTGTTACTTTAATAAAAACTATAATTTTGAAAAGCAAAATTTCCGGTAGAATGAAATAACAACAAACTGAAAATAGTTTAAATACCATAACTCTTAGAATTTTGGTTTATTTCACCAGAAATATCATTCAACTATGGTGATTTTCCAGAATAATTTTTCTCCTTATATGAATAAAAGATTTATTATCAATGGTTTATTAAGTATAATATATTAGATAATCAAGTACTGTATAATATTTTTTAGTTAAATCTATATTTAAGAAAAATGATGCTTTATATTTTTCTAGACCGCTGTAGTTCTTAGAGATTGGCCCCATTTAATTTCTATGATATAAAAGTTGACAAAAAGTTGTTACTTTAGAAAAAACTATAATTTTGAAAAGCAAAATTTCAGGTAAAATGAAATAACAACAAACTGAAAATAGTTTAAATACCATAACTCTTAGAATTTTGGTTTATTTCACCAGAAATATCATTCAACTATGGTGATTTTCCAGAATAATTTTTCTCCTTATATGAATAAAAGATTTATTATCAATGGTTTATTAAGTATAATACATTAGATAATCAAGTACTGTATAATATTTTTTAGATAAATCTATATTTAAGAAAAATCATGCTTTATATTTTTCTAGACCGCTATAGTTCTTCAAGATTGGCCCCAATTTATTTCTATGACATAAAAGTTGACAAAAAGTTGTTACTTTAATAAAAACTATAATTTTGAAAAGCAAAATTTCCGGTAAAATGAAATAAAAACAAAGTGTAAATAGTTTAAAGACCATAACTCTCAGAATTTTGGTTTTTTTCACCAGAAATATCATTAAACTATGGTGATTTTCCAGAATATTTTTTCTCCTTATATGAATAAAAGATTTATTATCAATGGTTTATTAAGTATAATATATTAGATATTCAAGTATTGTATAATATTTTTTAGATAAATCTATCTTTTAGAAAAATCATGCTTTATATTTTTCTAGACCCCTGTAGTTCTTAGAGATTGGCCTCGTTTAATTTCTATGACATAAAAGTTGACAAAAAGTTGTTACTTTAATAAAAACTATAATTTTGAAGAGCAAAATTTCCGGTAAAATGAAATAACAACAAAATGTAAATAGTTTAAATACCATAACTCTTAGAATTTTGGTTTATTTCACCAGAAATATCATTCAACTATGGTGATTTTCCAGAATAATTTTTCTCCTTATATGAATAAAAGATTTATTATCAATGGTTTATTAAATATAATATATTAGATAATCAAGTACTGTATAATATTTTTTAGATAAATCTATATTTAAGAAAAATCATGCTTTATATTTTTCAAGACCGCTGTATTTCTTAGAGATTGGCCCCATTTAATTTCTATGACATAAAAGTTGACAAAAAATTGTTACTTTAATAAAAACTATAATTTTGAAAAGGAAAATTTCCAGTAAAATGAAATAACAACAAACTGTAAATAGTTTAAATACCATAAATCTTAAAATTTTGGTTTATTTCTCCAGAAATATCATTCAACTATGGTGATTTTCCAGAATAATTTTTCTCCTTATATGAATAAAAGATTTATTATCACTGGTTTATTAAGTGTAATATATTAGATAATCAAGTACTGTATAATATTTTTTAGATAAATCTATATTTAAGAAAAATCATGCTTTATATTTTTCTAGACCGCTGTAGTTCTTAGAGATTTGCCCCATTTAATTTCTATGACATAAAAATTGACAAAAAGTTCTTACTTTAATAAAAACTATAATTTTGAAAAGCAAAATTTCCGGTAAAATGAAATAACAACAAACGGTAAATAGCTTAAATACCATAACTCTTAGAATTTTGGTTTATTTCACCAGAAATATCATTCAACTATGGTGATTTTCCAGAATAATTTTTCTCCTAATGTGAATAAAAGATTTATTATCAATGGTTTATTAAGTATAATATATTAGATAATCAAGTACTTTATAATATTTTTTAGATAAATCTATATTTAAGAAAAATCATGCTTTATATTTTTCTAGACCGCTGTAGTTCTTAGAGATTGGCCCCATTTAATTTCTATGACATAAAAGTTGACAAAAAGTTGTTACTTTAATAAAAACTATAATTTTGAAAAGCAAAATTTCCGGTAGAATGAAATAACAACAAACTGAAAATAGTTTAAATACCATAACTCTTAGAATTTTGGTTTATTTCACCAGAAATATCATTCAACTATGGTGATTTTCCAGAATAATTTTTCTCCTTATATGAATAAAAGATTTATTATCAATGGTTTATTAAGTATAATATATTAGATAATCAAGTACTGTATAATATTTTTTAGATAAATCTATATTTAAGAAAAATCATGCTTTATATTTTTCTAGACCGCTATAGTTCTTAAAGATTGGCCCCATTTAATTTCTATGACATAAAAGTTGACAAAAATTTGTTACTTTAATAAAAACTATAATTTTGAAAAGCAAAATTTCCGGTAAAATGAAATAACAACAAACGGTAAATAGTTTAAATACCATAACTCTTAGAATTTTGGTTTATTTCACCAGAAATATCATTCAACTATGGTGATTTTCCAGAATAATTTTTCTCCTAATGTGAATAAAAGATTTATTATCAATGGTTTATTAAGTATAATATATTAGATAATCAAGTACTTTATAATATTTTTTAGATAAATCTATATTTAAGAAAAATCATGCTTTATATTTTTCTAGACCGCTGTAGTTCTTAGAGATTGGCCCCATTTAATTTCTATGACATAAAAGTTGACAAAAAGTTGTTACTTAAATAAAAACTATAATTTTGAAAAGCAAAATTTCCGGTAAAATGAAATAACAACAAACGGTAAATAGTTTCAATACCATAACTCTTAGAATTTTGATTTATTTCACCAGAAATATCATTCAACTATGGTGATTTTCCAGAATAAATTTTCTACTTATATCAATAAAAGTTTTATTATCAATGGTTTATTAAGTATAATATATTAGATAATCAAGTACTGTATAATATTTTTTAGATAAATCTATATTTAAGAAAAATCATGCTTTATATTTTTCAAGACCGCTGTATTTCTTAGAGATTGGCCCCATTTAATTTCTATGACATAAAAGTTGACAAAAAGTTGTTACTTTAATAAAAACTATAATTTTGAAAAGCAAAATTTCAGGTAAAATGAAATAACAACAAACTGAAAATAGTTTAAATACCATAACTCTTAGAATTTTGGTTTATTTCACCAGAAATATCATTCAACTATGGTGATTTTCCAGAATAATTTTTCTCCTTATATGAATAAAAGATTTATTATCAATGGTTTATTAAGTATAATACATTAGATAATCAAGTACTGTATAATATTTTTTAGATAAATCTATATTTAAGAAAAATCATGCTTTATATTTTTCTAGACCGCTATAGTTCTTCAAGATTGGCCCCAATTTATTTCTATGACATAAAAGTTGACAAAAAGTTGTTACTTTAATAAAAACTATAATTTTGAAAAGCAAAATTTCCGGTAAAATGAAATAAAAACAAAGTGTAAATAGTTTAAAGACCATAACTCTCAGAATTTTGGTTTTTTTCACCAGAAATATCATTAAACTATGGTGATTTTCCAGAATATTTTTTCTCCTTATATGAATAAAAGATTTATTATCAATGGTTTATTAAGTATAATATATTAGATATTCAAGTATTGTATAATATTTTTTAGATAAATCTATCTTTTAGAAAAATCATGCTTTATATTTTTCTAGACCCCTGTAGTTCTTAGAGATTGGCCTCGTTTAATTTCTATGACATAAAAGTTGACAAAAAGTTGTTACTTTAATAAAAACTATAATTTTGAAGAGCAAAATTTCCGGTAAAATGAAATAACAACAAAATGTAAATAGTTTAAATACCATAACTCTTAGAATTTTGGTTTATTTCACCAGAAATATCATTCAACTATGGTGATTTTCCAGAATAATTTTTCTCCTTATATGAATAAAAGATTTATTATCAATGGTTTATTAAATATAATATATTAGATAATCAAGTACTGTATAATATTTTTTAGATAAATCTATATTTAAGAAAAATCATGCTTTATATTTTTCAAGACCGCTGTATTTCTTAGAGATTGGCCCCATTTAATTTCTATGACATAAAAGTTGACAAAAAATTGTTACTTTAATAAAAACTATAATTTTGAAAAGGAAAATTTCCAGTAAAATGAAATAACAACAAACTGTAAATAGTTTAAATACCATAAATCTTAAAATTTTGGTTTATTTCTCCAGAAATATCATTCAACTATGGTGATTTTCCAGAATAATTTTTCTCCTTATATGAATAAAAGATTTATTATCACTGGTTTATTAAGTGTAATATATTAGATAATCAAGTACTGTATAATATTTTTTAGATAAATCTATATTTAAGAAAAATCATGCTTTATATTTTTCTAGACCGCTGTAGTTCTTAGAGATTTGCCCCATTTAATTTCTATGACATAAAAATTGACAAAAAGTTCTTACTTTAATAAAAACTATAATTTTGAAAAGCAAAATTTCCGGTAAAATGAAATAACAACAAACGGTAAATAGCTTAAATACCATAACTCTTAGAATTTTGGTTTATTTCACCAGAAATATCATTCAACTATGGTGATTTTCCAGAATAATTTTTCTCCTAATGTGAATAAAAGATTTATTATCAATGGTTTATTAAGTATAATATATTAGATAATCAAGTACTTTATAATATTTTTTAGATAAATCTATATTTAAGAAAAATCATGCTTTATATTTTTCTAGACCGCTGTAGTTCTTAGAGATTGGCCCCATTTAATTTCTATGACATAAAAGTTGACAAAAAGTTGTTACTTTAATAAAAACTATAATTTTGAAAAGCAAAATTTCCGGTAGAATGAAATAACAACAAACTGAAAATAGTTTAAATACCATAACTCTTAGAATTTTGGTTTATTTCACCAGAAATATCATTCAACTATGGTGATTTTCCAGAATAATTTTTCTCCTTATATGAATAAAAGATTTATTATCAATGGTTTATTAAGTATAATATATTAGATAATCAAGTACTGTATAATATTTTTTAGATAAATCTATATTTAAGAAAAATCATGCTTTATATTTTTCTAGACCGCTATAGTTCTTAAAGATTGGCCCCATTTAATTTCTATGACATAAAAGTTGACAAAAATTTGTTACTTTAATAAAAACTATAATTTTGAAAAGCAAAATTTCCGGTAAAATGAAATAACAACAAACGGTAAATAGTTTAAATACCATAACTCTTAGAATTTTGGTTTATTTCACCAGAAATATCATTCAACTATGGTGATTTTCCAGAATAATTTTTCTCCTAATGTGAATAAAAGATTTATTATCAATGGTTTATTAAGTATAATATATTAGATAATCAAGTACTTTATAATATTTTTTAGATAAATCTATATTTAAGAAAAATCATGCTTTATATTTTTCTAGACCGCTGTAGTTCTTAGAGATTGGCCCCATTTAATTTCTATGACATAAAAGTTGACAAAAAGTTGTTACTTAAATAAAAACTATAATTTTGAAAAGCAAAATTTCCGGTAAAATGAAATAACAACAAACGGTAAATAGTTTCAATACCATAACTCTTAGAATTTTGATTTATTTCACCAGAAATATCATTCAACTATGGTGATTTTCCAGAATAAATTTTCTACTTATATCAATAAAAGTTTTATTATCAATGGTTTATTAAGTATAATATATTAGATAATCAAGTACTGTATAATATTTTTTAGATAAATCTATATTTAAGAAAAATCATGCTTTATATTTTTCTCGACCGCTGTAGTTCTTAGAGATTGGCCCCATTTAATTTCTATGACATAAAAGTTGACAAAAAGTTGTTACTTTAATAAAAACTATAATTTTGAAGAGCAAAATTTCCGGTAAAATGAAATAACAACAAACTGTAAATAGCTTAAATACCATAACTCTTAGAATTTTGGTTTATTTCACCAGAAATATCATTCAACTATGGTGATTTTCCAGAATAAATTTTCTCCTTATATGAATAAAAGTTTTATTATCAATGGTTTATTAAGTATAATATATTAGATAATCAAGTACTGTATAATATTTTTTAGATAAATCTATATTTAAGAAAAATCATGCTTTATATTTTTCTAGACCGCTGTAGTTCTTAGAGATTTGCCCCATTTAATTTCTATGACATAAAAGTTGACAAAAAGTTGTTACTTTAATAAAAACTATAATTTTGAAGAGCAAAATTTCCGGAAAAATGAAATAACAACAAACTGTAAATAGCTTAAATACCATAACTCTTAGAATTTTGGTTTATTTCACCAGAAATATCATTCAACTATGGTGATTTTCCAGAATAATTTTTCCCCTTATATGAATAAAAGATTTATTATCAATGGTTTATTAAGTGTAATATATTAGATAATCAAGTACTGTATAATATTTTTTAGATAAATCTATATTTAAGAAAAATCATGCTTTATATTTTTCTAGACCGCTGTAGTTCTTAGAGATTTGCCCCATTTAATTTCTATGACATAAAAATTGACAAAAAGTTGTTACTTTAATAAAAACTATAATTTTGAAAAGCAAAATTTCCGGTAAAATGAAATAACAACAAACGGTAAATAGTTTAAATACCATAACTCTTAGAATTTTGGTTTATTTCACCAGAAATATTATTCATTTATGGTGATTTTCCAGAATATTTTTCTCCTTATATGAATAAAAGATTTATTATCAATGGTTTTTTAAGTATAATATATTAGATAATCAAGTACTGTATAATATTTTTTAGATAAATCTATATTTAAGAAAAATCATGCTTTATATTTTTCTAGACCGCTGTAGTTCTTAGAGATTGGCCCCATTTAATTTCTATGACATAAAAGTTGACAAAAAGTTGTTACTTTAATAAAAACTATAATTTTGAAAAGCAAAATTTCCGGTAAAATGAAATAACAACAAACTGTAAATAGTTTAAATACCATGACTCTTAGAATTTTGGTTTATTTCATCAGAAATATCATTCAACTATGGTGATTTTCCAGAATAATTTTTCTCCTTATATGAATAAAAGATTTATTATCAGTGGTTTTTTAAGTATAATATATTAGATAATCAAGTACTGTATAATATTTTTTAGATAAATCTATATTTAAGAAAGATCATGCTTTATATTTTTCTAGACCGCTGTAGCTCTTAGAGATTGGCCCCATTTAATTTCTATGACATAAAAGTTGACAAACAGTTGTTACTTTAATAAAAACTATAATTTTGAAAAGCAAAATTTCCGGTAAAATGAAATAACAACAAACTGTAAATAGTTTAAATACCATAACTCTTAGAATTTTGGTTTATTTCAACAGAAATATCATTCAACTATGGTGATTTTCCAGAATAATTTTTCTCCTTATATGAATAAAAGATTTACTATCAATGGTTTATTAAGTATAACATATTAGATAATCAAGTACTGTATAATATTTTTTAAAAAAATCTATATTTAAGAAAGATCATGCTTTATATTTTTCTAGACCGCTGTAGTTCTTAGAGATTTGCCCCATTTAATTTCTATGACATAAAAATTGACAAAAAGTTGTTACTTTAATAAAAACTATAATTTTGAAAAGCAAAATTTCCGGTAAAATGAAATAACAACAAACGGTAAATAGTTTAAATACCATAACTCTTAGAATTTTGGTTTATTTCACCAGAAATATCATTCAACTATGGTGATTTTCCAGAATAATTTTTCTCCTAATGTGAGTAAAAGATTTATAATCAATGGTTTACTAAGTATAATATATTAGATAATCAAGTACTTTATAATATTTTTTAGATAAATCTATATTTAAGAAAAATCATGCTTTATATTTTTCTAGACCGCTGTAGTTCTTAGAGATTGGCCCCATTTAATTTCTATGACATAAAAGTTGACAAAAAGTTGTTACTTAAATAAAAACTATAATTTTGAAAAGCAAAATTTCCGGTAAAATGAAATAACAACAAACGGTAAATAGTTTCAATACCATAACTCTTAGAATTTTGGTTTATTTCACCAGAAATATCATTCAACTATGGTGATTTTCCAGAATAATTTTTCTCCTTATATGAATAAAAGATTTATTATCAATGGTTTATTAAGTATAATATATTAGATAATAAAGTACTGTATAATATTTTTTAGATAAATCTATATTTAAGAAAAATCATGCTTTATATTTTTCTAGACCGCTGTAGTTCTTAGAGATTGGCCCCATTTAATTTCTATGACATAAAAGTTGACAACAAGTTGTTACTTTAATAAAAACTATAATTTTGAAGAGCAAAATTTCCGGTAAAATGAAATAACAACAAACTGTAAATAGTTTAAATACCATAACTCTTAGAATTTTGGTTTATTTCACCAGAAATATCATTCAACTATGGTGATTTTCCAGAATAATTTTTCTCCTTATATGAATAAACGATTTATTATCAATGGTTTATTAAGTATAATATATTAGATAATCAAGTACGGTATAATATTTTTTAGATAAATCTATATTTAAGAAAAATCATGCTTTATATTTTTCTAGACTGCTGTAGTTCTTAGAGATTGGCCCCATTTAATTTCTATGACATAAAAGTTGACAAAATTTTTTTACTTTAATAAAAACTATAATTTTGAAAAGAAAAATTTCCGGTAAAATGAAATAAAAACAAAGTGTAAATAGTTTAAAGACCATAACTCTTAGAATTTTGGTTTATTTCACCAGAAATATCATTCAACTATGGTGATTCTCCAGAATAATTTTTTTCCTTATATGAATAAAAGATTTATTATCAATGGTTTATTAAGTATAATATATTAGATAATCAAGTACTGTATAATAATATTTTTTAGATAAATCTATATTTAAGAAAAATCATGCTTTATATTTTTCTAGACCGCTGTAGTTCTTAGAGATTGGCCCCATTTAATTTCTATGACATAAAAGTTGACAAAAAGTTGTTACTTTAATAAAAACTATAATTTTGAAAAGCAAAATTTCCGGTAAAATGAAATAACAACAAACTGTAAATAGTTTAAATACCATAACTCTTAGAATTTTGGTATATTTCACCAAAAATATCATTCAACTATGGTGATTTTCCAGAATAATTTTTCTCCTTATATGAATAAAAGATTTATTATCAATGGTTTTTTAAGTATAATATATTAGATAATCAAGTACTGTATAATATTTTTTAGATAAATCTATATTTAAGAAAAATCATGCTTTATATTTTTCTAGACCGCTGTAGTTCTTAGAGATTTGCCCCATTTAATTTCTATGACATAAAAGTTGACAAAAAGTTGTTACTTTAATAAAAACTATAATTTTGAAGAGCAAAATTTCCGGAAAAATGAAATAACAACAAACTGTAAATAGCTTAAATACCATAACTCTTAGAATTTTGGTTTATTTCACCAGAAATATCATTCAACTATGGTGATTTTCCAGAATAATTTTTCTCCTTATATGAATAAAAGATTTATTATCAATGGTTTATTAAGTGTAATATATTAGATAATCAAGTACTGTATAATATTTTTTAGATAAATCTATATTTAAGAAAAATCATGCTTTATATTTTTCTAGACCGCTGTAGTTCTTAGAGATTTGCCCCATTTAATTTCTATGACATAAAAATTGACAAAAAGTTGTTACTTTAATAAAAACTATAATTTTGAAAAGCAAAATTTCCGGTAAAATGAAATAACAACAAACGGTAAATAGTTTAAATACCATAACTCTTAGAATTTTGGTTTATTTCACCAGAAATATTATTCATTTATGGTGATTTTCCAGAATATTTTTCTCCTTATATGAATAAAAGATTTATTATCAATGGTTTTTTAAGTATAATATATTAGATAATCAAGTACTGTATAATATTTTTTAGATAAATCTATATTTAAGAAAAATCATGCTTTATATTTTTCTAGACCGCTGTAGTTCTTAGAGATTGGCCCCATTTAATTTCTATGACATAAAAGTTGACAAAAAGTTGTTACTTTAATAAAAACTATAATTTTGAAAAGCAAAATTTCCGGTAAAATGAAATAACAACAAACTGTAAATAGATTAAATAACATGACTCTTAGAATTTTGGTTTATTTCATCAGAAATATCATTCAACTATGGTGATTTTCCAGAATAATTTTTCTCCTTATATGAATAAAAGATTTATTATCAATGGTTTTTTAAGTATAATATATTAGATAATCAAGCACTGTATAATATTTTTTAGATAAATCTATATTTAAGAAAGATCATGCTTTATATTTTTCTAGACCGCTGTAGCTCTTAGAGATTGGCCCCATTTAATTTCTATGACATAAAAGTTGACAAACAGTTGTTACTTTAATAAAAACTATAATTTTGAAAAGCAAAATTTCCGGTAAAATGAAATAACTACAAACTGTAAATAGTTTAAATACCATATCTCTTAGAATTTTGGTTTATTTCACCAGAAATATCATTCAACTATGGTGATTTTCCAGAATAATTTTTCTCCTTATATGAATAAAAGATTTACTATCAATGGTTTATTAAGTATAACATATTAGATAATCAAGTACTGTATAATATTTTTTAAAAAAATCTATATTTAAGAAAGATCATGCTTTATATTTTTCTAGACCGCTGTAGTTCTTAGAGATTTGCCCCATTTAACTTCTATGACATAAAAATTGACAAAAAGTTGTTACTTTAATAAAAACTATAATTTTGAAAAGCAAAATTTCCGGTAAAATGAAATAACAACAAACGGTAAATAGTTTAAATACCATAACTCTTAGAATTTTGGTTTATTTCACCAGAAATATCATTCAACTATGGTGATTTTCCAGAATAATTTTTCTCCTAATGTGAGTAAAAGATTTATAATCAATGGTTTACTAAGTATAATATATTAGATAATCAAGTACTTTATAATATTTTTTAGATAAATCTATATTTAAGAAAAATCATGCTTTATATTTTTCTAGACCGCTGTAGTTCTTAGAGATTGGCCCCATTTAATTTCTATGACATAAAAGTTGACAAAAAGTTGTTACTTAAATAAAAACTATAATTTTGAAAAGCAAAATTTCCGGTAAAATGAAATAACAACAAACGGTAAATAGTTTCAATACCATAACTCTTAGAATTTTGGTTTATTTCACCAGAAATATCATTCAACTATGGTGATTTTCCAGAATAATTTTTCTCCTTATATGAATAAAAGATTTATTATCAATGGTTTATTAAGTATAATATATTAGATAATAAAGTACTGTATAATATTTTTTAGATAAATCTATATTTAAGAAAAATCATGCTTTATATTTTTCTAGACCGCTGTAGTTCTTAGAGATTGGCCCCATTTAATTTCTATGACATAAAAGTTGACAATAAGTTGTTACTTTAATAAAAACTATAATTTTGAAGAGCAAAATTTCCGGTAAAATGAAATAACAACAAACTGTAAATAGTTTAAATACCATAACTCTTAGAATTTTGGTTTATTTCACCAGAAATATCATTCAACTATGGTGATTTTCCAGAATAATTTTTCTCCTTATATGAATAAACGATTTATTATCAATGGTTTATTAAGTATAATATATTAGATAATCAAGTACTGTATAATATTTTTTAGATAAATCTATATTTAAGAAAAATCATGCTTTATATTTTTCTAGACTGCTGTAGTTCTTAGAGATTGGCCCCATTTAATTTCTATGACATAAAAGTTGACAAAATTTTGTTACTTTAATAAAAACTATAATTTTGAAAAGAAAAATTTCCGGTAAAATGAAATAAAAACAAAGTGTAAATAGTTTAAAGACCATAACTCTTAGAATTTTGGTTTATTTCACCAGAAATATCATTCAACTATGGTGATTCTCCAGAATAATTTTTTTCCTTATATGAATAAAAGATTTATTATCAATGGTTTATTAAGTATAATATATTAGATAATCAAGTACTGTATAATAATATTTTTTAGATAAATCTATATTTAAGAAAAATCATGCTTTATATTTTTCTAGACCGCTGTAGTTCTTAGAGATTGGCCCCATTTAATTTCTATGACATAAAAGTTGACAAAAAGTTGTTACTTTAATTAAAACTATAATTTTGAAAAGCAAAATTTCCGGTAAAATGAAATAACAACAAACTGTAAATAGTTTAAATACCATAACTCTTAGAATTTTGGTATATTTCACCAAAAATATCATTCAACTATGGTGATTTTCCAGAATAATTTTTCTCCTTATATGAATAAAAGATTTATTATCGATGGTTTTTTAAGTATAATATATTAGATAATCAAGTACTGTATAATATTTTTTAGATAAATCTATATTTAAGAAAAATCATGCTTTATATTTTTCTAGACCGCTGTAGTTCTTAGAGATTTGCCCCATTTAAGTTCTATGACATAAAAATTGACAAAAAGTTGTTACTTTAATAAAAACTATAATTTTGAAGAGCAAAATTTCCGGTAAAATGAAATAACATCAAACTGTAAATAGTTTAAATACCAGAACTCTTAGAGTTTTGGTTTATTTCACCAGAAATATCATTCAACTATGGTGATTTTCCAGAATAATTTTTCTCCTTATATGAATAAAAGTTTTATTATCAATGGTTTATTAAGTATAATATATTAGATAATCAGGTACTGTATAATATTTTTTAGAAAAATCTATATTTAAGAAAAATTATGCTTTATATTTTTCTAGACTGCTGTAGTTCTTAGAGATTGGCCCCATTTAATTTCTATGACATAAAAGTTGACAAAAAGTTGTTACTTTAATAAAAACTATAATTTTGAAAAGCAAAATTTCCGGTAAAATGAAATAACAACAAACTGTAAATAGTTTAAATACCATAACTCTTAGAATTTTGGTTTATTTCACCAGAAATATTATTCAACTATGGTGATTTTCCAGAATAATGTTTCTCCTTATATGAATAAAAGATTTATTATCAATGGTTTTTTAAGTATAATATTTTAGATAATAAAGTACTGTATAATATTTTTTAGATAAATCGATATTTAAGAAAAATCATGCTTTATATTTTTCTAGACCGCTGTAGTTCTTAGAGATTGGCCCCATTGAAATTCTATGACATAAAAGTTGACAAAAAGTTGTTACTTTAATAAAAACTATAATTTTGAAAAGCAAAATTTCCGGTAAAATGAAATAACAACAAACTGTAAATAGTTTAAATACCATAACTCTTAGAATTTTGGTTTATTTCATCAGAAATATCATTCAACTATGGTGATTTTCCAGAATAATTTTTCTCCTTATATGAATAAAAGATTTATTATCAATGGTTTATTAAGTATAATATATTAGATAATCAAGTACTGTAAAATATTTTTTACATAAATCTATATTTAAGAAAAATCATGCTTTATATTTTTCTAGACCGCTGTAGTTCTTAGAGATTGGCCTCGTTTAATTTCTATGACATAAAAGTAGACAAAAAATTGTTACTTTAATAAAAACTATAATTTTGAAAAGCAAAATTTCCGGTAAAATGAAATAACAACAAACTGTAAATAGTTTAAATACCATAACTCTCAGAATTTTGGTTTATTTCACCAGAAATATCATTCAACTATGGTGATTTTCCAGAATAATTTTTCTCCTTATATGAATAAAAGATTTATTATCAATGGTTTATTAAGTATAATATATTAGATAATCAAGTACTGTAATAATATTTTTTAGATAAATCTATATTTAAGAAAAATCATGCTTTATATTTTTCTAGACCGTTGTAGTTCTTTGAGATTGGTCCCATTTAATTTCTATGACATAAAAGTTGACAAAAAGTTGTTACTTTAATAAAAACTATAATTTTGAAGAGCAAAATTTCCGGTAAAATGAAATAACAACAAACTGTAAATAGCTTAAATACCATAACTCTTAGAATTTTGGTTTATTTCACCAGAAATATCATTCAACTATGGTGATTTTCCAGAATAAATTTTCTCCTTATATGAATAAAAGTTTTATTATCAATGGTTTATTAAGTATAATATATTAGATAATCAAGTACTGTATAATATTTTTTAGATAAATCTATATTTAAGAAAAATCATGCTTTATATTTTTCTAGACCGCTGTAGTTCTTAGAGATTTGCCCCATTTAATTTCTATGACATAAAAGTTGACAAAAAGTTGTTACTTTAATAAAAACTATAATTTTGAAGAGCAAAATTTCCGGAAAAATGAAATAACAACAAACTGTAAATAGCTTAAATACCATAACTCTTAGAATTTTGGTTTATTTCACCAGAAATATCATTCAACTATGGTGATTTTCCAGAATAATTTTTCCCCTTATATGAATAAAAGATTTATTATCAATGGTTTATTAAGTGTAATATATTAGATAATCAAGTACTGTATAATATTTTTTAGATAAATCTATATTTAAGAAAAATCATGCTTTATATTTTTCTAGACCGCTGTAGTTCTTAGAGATTTGCCCCATTTAATTTCTATGACATAAAAATTGACAAAAAGTTGTTACTTTAATAAAAACTATAATTTTGAAAAGCAAAATTTCCGGTAAAATGAAATAACAACAAACGGTAAATAGTTTAAATACCATAACTCTTAGAATTTTGGTTTATTTCACCAGAAATATTATTCATTTATGGTGATTTTCCAGAATATTTTTCTCCTTATATGAATAAAAGATTTATTATCAATGGTTTTTTAAGTATAATATATTAGATAATCAAGTACTGTATAATATTTTTTAGATAAATCTATATTTAAGAAAAATCATGCTTTATATTTTTCTAGACCGCTGTAGTTCTTAGAGATTGGCCCCATTTAATTTCTATGACATAAAAGTTGACAAAAAGTTGTTACTTTAATAAAAACTATAATTTTGAAAAGCAAAATTTCCGGTAAAATGAAATAACAACAAACTGTAAATAGTTTAAATACCATGACTCTTAGAATTTTGGTTTATTTCATCAGAAATATCATTCAACTATGGTGATTTTCCAGAATAATTTTTCTCCTTATATGAATAAAAGATTTATTATCAGTGGTTTTTTAAGTATAATATATTAGATAATCAAGTACTGTATAATATTTTTTAGATAAATCTATATTTAAGAAAGATCATGCTTTATATTTTTCTAGACCGCTGTAGCTCTTAGAGATTGGCCCCATTTAATTTCTATGACATAAAAGTTGACAAACAGTTGTTACTTTAATAAAAACTATAATTTTGAAAAGCAAAATTTCCGGTAAAATGAAATAACAACAAACTGTAAATAGTTTAAATACCATAACTCTTAGAATTTTGGTTTATTTCAACAGAAATATCATTCAACTATGGTGATTTTCCAGAATAATTTTTCTCCTTATATGAATAAAAGATTTACTATCAATGGTTTATTAAGTATAACATATTAGATAATCAAGTACTGTATAATATTTTTTAAAAAAATCTATATTTAAGAAAGATCATGCTTTATATTTTTCTAGACCGCTGTAGTTCTTAGAGATTTGCCCCATTTAATTTCTATGACATAAAAATTGACAAAAAGTTGTTACTTTAATAAAAACTATAATTTTGAAAAGCAAAATTTCCGGTAAAATGAAATAACAACAAACGGTAAATAGTTTAAATACCATAACTCTTAGAATTTTGGTTTATTTCACCAGAAATATCATTCAACTATGGTGATTTTCCAGAATAATTTTTCTCCTAATGTGAGTAAAAGATTTATAATCAATGGTTTACTAAGTATAATATATTAGATAATCAAGTACTTTATAATATTTTTTAGATAAATCTATATTTAAGAAAAATCATGCTTTATATTTTTCTAGACCGCTGTAGTTCTTAGAGATTGGCCCCATTTAATTTCTATGACATAAAAGTTGACAAAAAGTTGTTACTTAAATAAAAACTATAATTTTGAAAAGCAAAATTTCCGGTAAAATGAAATAACAACAAACGGTAAATAGTTTCAATACCATAACTCTTAGAATTTTGGTTTATTTCACCAGAAATATCATTCAACTATGGTGATTTTCCAGAATAATTTTTCTCCTTATATGAATAAAAGATTTATTATCAATGGTTTATTAAGTATAATATATTAGATAATAAAGTACTGTATAATATTTTTTAGATAAATCTATATTTAAGAAAAATCATGCTTTATATTTTTCTAGACCGCTGTAGTTCTTAGAGATTGGCCCCATTTAATTTCTATGACATAAAAGTTGACAATAAGTTGTTACTTTAATAAAAACTATAATTTTGAAGAGCAAAATTTCCGGTAAAATGAAATAACAACAAACTGTAAATAGTTTAAATACCATAACTCTTAGAATTTTGGTTTATTTCACCAGAAATATCATTCAACTATGGTGATTTTCCAGAATAATTTTTCTCCTTATATGAATAAACGATTTATTATCAATGGTTTATTAAGTATAATATATTAGATAATCAAGTACGGTATAATATTTTTTAGATAAATCTATATTTAAGAAAAATCATGCTTTATATTTTTCTAGACTGCTGTAGTTCTTAGAGATTGGCCCCATTTAATTTCTATGACATAAAAGTTGACAAAAAGTTGTTACTTTAATAAAAACTATAATTTTGAAGAGCAAAATTTCCGGAAAAATGAAATAACAACAAACTGTAAATAGCTTAAATACCATAACTCTTAGAATTTTGGTTTATTTCACCAGAAATATCATTCAACTATGGTGATTTTCCAGAATAATTTTTCTCCTTATATGAATAAAAGATTTATTATCAATGGTTTATTAAGTGTAATATATTAGATAATCAAGTACTGTATAATATTTTTTAGATAAATCTATATTTAAGAAAAATCATGCTTTATATTTTTCTAGACCGCTGTAGTTCTTAGAGATTTGCCCCATTTAATTTCTATGACATAAAAATTGACAAAAAGTTGTTACTTTAATAAAAACTATAATTTTGAAAAGCAAAATTTCCGGTAAAATGAAATAACAACAAACGGTAAATAGTTTAAATACCATAACTCTTAGAATTTTGGTTTATTTCACCAGAAATATTATTCATTTATGGTGATTTTCCAGAATATTTTTCTCCTTATATGAATAAAAGATTTATTATCAATGGTTTTTTAAGTATAATATATTAGATAATCAAGTACTGTATAATATTTTTTAGATAAATCTATATTTAAGAAAAATCATGCTTTATATTTTTCTAGACCGCTGTAGTTCTTAGAGATTGGCCCCATTTAATTTCTATGACATAAAAGTTGACAAAAAGTTGTTACTTTAATAAAAACTATAATTTTGAAAAGCAAAATTTCCGGTAAAATGAAATAACAACAAACTGTAAATAGTTTAAATACCATGACTCTTAGAATTTTGGTTTATTTCATCAGAAATATCATTCAACTATGGTGATTTTCCAGAATAATTTTTCTCCTTATATGAATAAAAGATTTATTATCAATGGTTTTTTAAGTATAATATATTAGATAATCAAGCACTGTATAATATTTTTTAGATAAATCTATATTTAAGAAAGATCATGCTTTATATTTTTCTAGACCGCTGTAGCTCTTAGAGATTGGCCCCATTTAATTTCTATGACATAAAAGTTGACAAACAGTTGTTACTTTAATAAAAACTATAATTTTGAAAAGCAAAATTTCCGGTAAAATGAAATAACTACAAACTGTAAATAGTTTAAATACCATATCTCTTAGAATTTTGGTTTATTTCACCAGAAATATCATTCAACTATGGTGATTTTCCAGAATAATTTTTCTCCTTATATGAATAAAAGATTTACTATCAATGGTTTATTAAGTATAACATATTAGATAATCAAGTACTGTATAATATTTTTTAAAAAAATCTATATTTAAGAAAGATCATGCTTTATATTTTTCTAGACCGCTGTAGTTCTTAGAGATTTGCCCCATTTAACTTCTATGACATAAAAATTGACAAAAAGTTGTTACTTTAATAAAAACTATAATTTTGAAAAGCAAAATTTCCGGTAAAATGAAATAACAACAAACGGTAAATAGTTTAAATACCATAACTCTTAGAATTTTGGTTTATTTCACCAGAAATATCATTCAACTATGGTGATTTTCCAGAATAATTTTTCTCCTAATGTGAGTAAAAGATTTATAATCAATGGTTTACTAAGTATAATATATTAGATAATCAAGTACTTTATAATATTTTTTAGATAAATCTATATTTAAGAAAAATCATGCTTTATATTTTTCTAGACCGCTGTAGTTCTTAGAGATTGGCCCCATTTAATTTCTATGACATAAAAGTTGACAAAAAGTTGTTACTTAAATAAAAACTATAATTTTGAAAAGCAAAATTTCCGGTAAAATGAAATAACAACAAACGGTAAATAGTTTCAATACCATAACTCTTAGAATTTTGGTTTATTTCACCAGAAATATCATTCAACTATGGTGATTTTCCAGAATAATTTTTCTCCTTATATGAATAAAAGATTTATTATCAATGGTTTATTAAGTATAATATATTAGATAATAAAGTACTGTATAATATTTTTTAGATAAATCTATATTTAAGAAAAATCATGCTTTATATTTTTCTAGACCGCTGTAGTTCTTAGAGATTGGCCCCATTTAATTTCTATGACATAAAAGTTGACAATAAGTTGTTACTTTAATAAAAACTATAATTTTGAAGAGCAAAATTTCCGGTAAAATGAAATAACAACAAACTGTAAATAGTTTAAATACCATAACTCTTAGAATTTTGGTTTATTTCACCAGAAATATCATTCAACTATGGTGATTTTCCAGAATAATTTTTCTCCTTATATGAATAAACGATTTATTATCAATGGTTTATTAAGTATAATATATTAGATAATCAAGTACTGTATAATATTTTTTAGATAAATCTATATTTAAGAAAAATCATGCTTTATATTTTTCTAGACTGCTGTAGTTCTTAGAGATTGGCCCCATTTAATTTCTATGACATAAAAGTTGACAAAATTTTGTTACTTTAATAAAAACTATAATTTTGAAAAGAAAAATTTCCGGTAAAATGAAATAAAAACAAAGTGTAAATAGTTTAAAGACCATAACTCTTAGAATTTTGGTTTATTTCACCAGAAATATCATTCAACTATGGTGATTCTCCAGAATAATTTTTTTCCTTATATGAATAAAAGATTTATTATCAATGGTTTATTAAGTATAATATATTAGATAATCAAGTACTGTATAATAATATTTTTTAGATAAATCTATATTTAAGAAAAATCATGCTTTATATTTTTCTAGACCGCTGTAGTTCTTAGAGATTGGCCCCATTTAATTTCTATGACATAAAAGTTGACAAAAAGTTGTTACTTTAATTAAAACTATAATTTTGAAAAGCAAAATTTCCGGTAAAATGAAATAACAACAAACTGTAAATAGTTTAAATACCATAACTCTTAGAATTTTGGTATATTTCACCAAAAATATCATTCAACTATGGTGATTTTCCAGAATAATTTTTCTCCTTATATGAATAAAAGATTTATTATCGATGGTTTTTTAAGTATAATATATTAGATAATCAAGTACTGTATAATATTTTTTAGATAAATCTATATTTAAGAAAAATCATGCTTTATATTTTTCTAGACCGCTGTAGTTCTTAGAGATTTGCCCCATTTAAGTTCTATGACATAAAAATTGACAAAAAGTTGTTACTTTAATAAAAACTATAATTTTGAAGAGCAAAATTTCCGGTAAAATGAAATAACATCAAACTGTAAATAGTTTAAATACCAGAACTCTTAGAGTTTTGGTTTATTTCACCAGAAATATCATTCAACTATGGTGATTTTCCAGAATAATTTTTCTCCTTATATGAATAAAAGTTTTATTATCAATGGTTTATTAAGTATAATATATTAGATAATCAGGTACTGTATAATATTTTTTAGAAAAATCTATATTTAAGAAAAATCATGCTTTATATTTTTCTAGACTGCTGTAGTTCTTAGAGATTGGCCCCATTTAATTTCTATGACATAAAAGTTGACAAAAAGTTGTTACTTTAATAAAAACTATAATTTTGAAAAGCAAAATTTCCGGTAAAATGAAATAACAACAAACTGTAAATAGTTTAAATACCATAACTCTTAGAATTTTGGTTTATTTCACCAGAAATATTATTCAACTATGGTGATTTTCCAGAATAATGTTTCTCCTTATATGAATAAAAGATTTATTATCAATGGTTTTTTAAGTATAATATTTTAGATAATAAAGTACTGTATAATATTTTTTAGATAAATCGATATTTAAGAAAAATCATGCTTTATATTTTTCTAGACCGCTGTAGTTCTTAGAGATTGGCCCCATTGAAATTCTATGACATAAAAGTTGACAAAAAGTTGTTACTTTAATAAAAACTATAATTTTGAAAAGCAAAATTTCCGGTAAAATGAAATAACAACAAACTGTAAATAGTTTAAATACCATAACTCTTAGAATTTTGGTTTATTTCATCAGAAATATCATTCAACTATGGTGATTTTCCAGAATAATTTTTCTCCTTATATGAATAAAAGATTTATTATCAATGGTTTATTAAGTATAATATATTAGATAATCAAGTACTGTAAAATATTTTTTACATAAATCTATATTTAAGAAAAATCATGCTTTATATTTTTCTAGACCGCTGTAGTTCTTAGAGATTGGCCTCGTTTAATTTCTATGACATAAAAGTAGACAAAAAATTGTTACTTTAATAAAAACTATAATTTTGAAAAGCAAAATTTCCGGTAAAATGAAATAACAACAAACTGTAAATAGTTTAAATACCATAACTCTCAGAATTTTGGTTTATTTCACCAGAAATATCATTCAACTATGGTGATTTTCCAGAATAATTTTTCTCCTTATATGAATAAAAGATTTATTATCAATGGTTTATTAAGTATAATATATTAGATAATCAAGTACTGTAATAATATTTTTTAGATAAATCTATATTTAAGAAAAATCATGCTTTATATTTTTCTAGACCGTTGTAGTTCTTTGAGATTGGTCCCATTTAATTTCTATGACATAAAAGTTGACAAAAAGTTGTTACTTAAATAAAAACTATAATTTTGAAAAGCAAAATTTCCGGTAAAATGAAATAACAACAAACGGTAAATAGTTTAAATACCATAACTCTTAGAATTTTGGTTTATTTCACCAGAAATATCATTCAACTATGGTGATTTTCCAGAATAATTTTTCTCCTTATATGAATAAAAGATTTATTATCAATGGTTTATTAAGTATAATATATTAGATAATCAAGTACTGTATAATATTTTTTAGATAAATCTATATTTAAGAAAAATCATGCTTTAGATTTTTCTAGACCGCTGTAGTTCTTAGAGATTGGCCCCATTTAATTTCTATGACATAAAAGTTGACAAAAAGTTGTTACTTAAATAAAAACTATAATTTTGAAAAGCAAAATTTCCGGTAAAATGAAATAACAACAAACGGTAAATAGTTTAAATACCATAACTCTTAGAATTTTGGTTTATTTCACCAGAAATATTATTCAACTATGGTGATTTTCCAGAATATTTTTCTCCTTATATGAATAAAAAATTTATTATCAATGGTTTTTTAAGTATAATATATTAGATAATCAAGTACTGTATAATATTTTTTAGATAAATCTATATTTAAGAAAAATCATGCTTTATATTTTTCTAGACCGCTGTAGTTCTTAGAGATTTGCCCCATTTAATTTCTATGACATAAAAATTGACAAAAAGTTGTTACTTTAATAAAAACTATAATTTTGAAAAGCAAAATTTCCGGTAAAATGAAATAACAACAAACGGTAAATAGTTAAAATACCATAACTCTTAGAATTTTGGTTTATTTCACCAGAAATATCATTCAACTATGGTGAATTTCCAGAATAATTTTTTTCCTAATATGAATAAAAGATTTATTATTAATGGTTTATTAAGTATAATATATTAGATAATCAAGTACTGTATAATATTTTTTAGATAAATCTATATTTAAGAAAAATCATGCTTTATATTTTTCTAGACCGCTGTAGTTCTTAGAGATTGGCCCCATTTAATTTCTATGACATAAAAGTTGAAAAAAAGTTGTTACTTTAATAAAAACTATAATTTTGAAGAGCAAAATTTCCGGTAAAATGAAATAACATCAAACTGTAAATAGTTTAAATACCATAACTCTTAGAGTTTTGGTTTATTTCACCAGAAATATCATTCAACTATGGTGATTTTCCAGAATAATTTTTCTCCTTATATGAATAAAAGTTTTATTATCAATGGTTTATTAAGTATAATATATTAGATAATCAAGTACTGTATAATATTTTTTAGATAAATCTATATTTAAGAAAAATCATGCTTTATATTTTTCTAGACTGCTGTAGTTCTTAGAGATTGGCCCCATTTAATTTCTATGACATAAAAGTTGACAAAAAGTTGTTACTTTAATAAAAACTATAATTTTGAAAAGCAAAATTTCCGGTAAAATGAAATAACAACAAACTGTAAATAGTTTAAATACCATGACTCTTAGAATTTTGGTATATTTCACCAGAAATATCATTCAACTATGGTGATTTTCCAGAATAATTTTTCTCCTTATATGAATAAAAGATTTATTATCAATGGTTTTTTAAGTATAATATATTAGATAATCAAGTACTGTATAATATTTTTTAGATAAATCTATATTTAAGAAAAATCATGCTTTATATTTTTCTAGACCGCTGTAGTTCTTAGAGATTTGCCCCATTTAATTTCTATGACATAAAAATTGACAAAAAGTTGTTACTTTAATAAAAACTATAATTTTGAAAAGCAAAATTTCCGGTAAAATGAAATAACAACAAACGATAAATAGTTAAAATACCATAACTCTTAGAATTTTGGTTTATTTCACCAGAAATATCATTCAACTATGGTGAATTTCCAGAATAATTTTTTTCCTAATATGAATAAAAGATTTATTATTAATGGTTTATTAAGTATAATATATTAGATAATCAAGTACTGTATAATATTTTTTAGATAAATCTATATTTAAGAAAAATCATGCTTTATATTTTTCTAGACCGCTGTAGTTCTTAGAGATTGGCCCCATTTAATTTCTATGACATAAAAGTTGAAAAAAAGTTGTTACTTTAATAAAAACTATAATTTTGAAGAGCAAAATTTCCGGTAAAATGAAATAACATCAAACTGTAAATAGTTTAAATACCATAACTCTTAGAATTTTGGTTTATTTCACCAGAAATATCATTCAACTATGGTGATTTTCCAGAATAATTTTTCTCCTTATATGAATAAAAGTTTTATTATCAATGGTTTATTAAGTATAATATATTAGATAATCAAGTACTGTATAATATTTTTTAGATAAATCTATATTTAAGAAAAATCATGCTTTATATTTTTCTAGACTGCTGTAGTTCTTAGAGATTGGCCCCATTTAATTTCTATGACATAAAAGTTGACAAAAAGTTGTTACTTTAATAAAAAGTATAATTTTGAAAAGCAAAATTTCCGGTAAAATGAAATAACAACAAACTGTAAATAGTTTAAATACCATGACTCTTAGAATTTTGGTTTATTTCACCAGAAATATCATTCAACTATGGTGATTTTCCAGAATAATGTTTCTCCTTATATGAATAAAATATTTATTATCAATGGTTTTTTAAGTATAATATATTAGATAATCAAGTACTGTAAAATATTTTTTACATAAATCTATATTTAAGAAAAATCATGCTTTATATTTTTCTAGACCGCTGTAGTTCTTAGAGATTGGCCTCGTTTAATTTCTATGACATAAAAGTAGACAAAAAATTGTTACTTTAATAAAAACTATAATTTTGAAAAGCAAAATTTTCGGTAAAATGAAATAACAACAAACTGTAAATAGTTTAAATACCATAACTCTTAGAATTTTGGTTTATTTCATCAGAAATATCATTCAACTATGGTGATTTTCCAGAATAATTTTTCTCCTTATATGAATAAAAGATTTATTATCAATGGTTTATTAAGTATAATATATTAGATAATCAAGTACTGTAAAATATTTTTTACATAAATCTATATTTAAGAAAAATCATGCTTTATATTTTTCTAGACCGCTGTAGTTCTTAGAGATTGGCCTCGTTTAATTTCTATGACATAAAAGTAGACAAAAAATTGTTACTTTAATAAAAACTATAATTTTGAAAAGCAAAATTTCCGGTAAAATGAAATAACAACAAACTGTAAATAGTTTAAATACCATAACTCTCAGAATTTTGGTTTATTTCACCAGAAATATCATTCAACTATGGTGATTTTCCAGAATAATTTTTCTCCTTATATGAATAAAAGATTTATTATCAATGGTTTATTAAGTATAATATATTAGATAATCAAGTACTGTAATAATATTTTTTAGATAAATCTATATTTAAGAAAAATCATGCTTTATATTTTTCTAGACCGTTGTAGTTCTTTGAGATTGGTCCCATTTAATTTCTATGACATAAAAGTTGACAAAAAGTTGTTACTTAAATAAAAACTATAATTTTGAAAAGCAAAATTTCCGGTAAAATGAAATAACAACAAACGGTAAATAGTTTAAATACCATATCTCTTAGAATTTTGGTTTATTTCACCAGAAATATCATTCAACTATGGTGATTTTCCAGAATAATTTTTCTCCTTATATGAATAAAAGATTTATTATCAATGGTTTATTAAGTATAATATATTAGATAATCAAGTACTGTATAATATTTTTTAGATAAATCTATATTTAAGAAAAATCATGCTTTAGATTTTTCTAGACCGCTGTAGTTCTTAGAGATTGGCCCCATTTAATTTCTATGACATAAAAGTTGACAAAAAGTTGTTACTTAAATAAAAACTATAATTTTGAAAAGCAAAATTTCCGGTAAAATGAAATAACAACAAACGGTAAATAGTTTAAATACCATAACTCTTAGAATTTTGGTTTATTTCACCAGAAATATTATTCAACTATGGTGATTTTCCAGAATATTTTTCTCCTTATATGAATAAAAGATTTATTATCAATGGTTTTTTAAGTATAATATATTAGATAATCAAGTACTGTATAATATTTTTTAGATAAATCTATATTTAAGAAAAATCATGCTTTATATTTTTCTAGACCGCTGTAGTTCTTAGAGATTGGCCCCATTTAATTTCTATGACATAAAAGTTGAAAAAAAGTTGTTACTTTAATAAAAACTATAATTTTGAAGAGCAAAATTTCCGGTAAAATGAAATAACATCAAACTGTAAATAGTTTAAATACCATAACTCTTAGAATTTTGGTTTATTTCACCAGAAATATCATTCAACTATGGTGATTTTCCAGAATAATTTTTCTCCTTATATGAATAAAAGTTTTATTATCAATGGTTTATTAAGTATAATATATTAGATAATCAAGTACTGTATAATATTTTTTAGATAAATCTATATTTAAGAAAAATCATGCTTTAGATTTTTCTAGACCGCTGTAGTTCTTAGAGATTGGCCCCATTTAATTTCTATGACATAAAAGTTGACAAAAAGTTGTTACTTAAATAAAAACTATAATTTTGAAAAGCAAAATTTCCGGTAAAATGAAATAACAACAAACGGTAAATAGTTTAAATACCATAACTCTTAGAATTTTGGTTTATTTCACCAGAAATATTATTCAACTATGGTGATTTTCCAGAATATTTTTCTCCTTATATGAATAAAAGATTTATTATCAATGGTTTTTTAAGTATAATATATTAGATAATCAAGTACTGTATAATATTTTTTAGATAAATCTATATTTAAGAAAAATCATGCTTTATATTTTTCTAGACCGCTGTAGTTCTTAGAGATTTGCCCCATTTAATTTCTATGACATAAAAATTGACAAAAAGTTGTTACTTTAATAAAAACTATAATTTTGAAAAGCAAAATTTCTGGTAAAATGAAATAACAACAAACGGTAAATAGTTAAAATACCATAACTCTTAGAATTTTGGTTTATTTCACCAGAAATATCATTCAACTATGGTGAATTTCCAGAATAATTTTTTTCCTAATATGAATAAAAGATTTATTATTAATGGTTTATTAAGTATAATATATTAGATAATCAAGTACTGTATAATATTTTTTAGATAAATCTATATTTAAGAAAAATCATGCTTTATATTTTTCTAGACCGCTGTAGTTCTTAGAGATTGGCCCCATTTAATTTCTATGACATAAAAGTTGAAAAAAAGTTGTTACTTTAATAAAAACTATAATTTTGAAGAGCAAAATTTCCGGTAAAATGAAATAACATCAAACTGTAAATAGTTTAAATACCATAACTCTTAGAGTTTTGGTTTATTTCACCAGAAATATCATTCAACTATGGTGATTTTCCAGAATAATTTTTCTCCTTATATGAATAAAAGTTTTATTATCAATGGTTTATTAAGTATAATATATTAGATAATCAAGTACTGTATAATATTTTTTAGATAAATCTATATTTAAGAAAAATCATGCTTTATATTTTTCTAGACTGCTGTAGTTCTTAGAGATTGGCCCCATTTAATTTCTATGACATAAAAGTTGACAAAAAGTTGTTACTTTAATAAAAACTATAATTTTGAAAAGCAAAATTTCCGGTAAAATGAAATAACAACAAACTGTAAATAGTTTAAATACCATGACTCTTAGAATTTTGGTATATTTCACCAGAAATATCATTCAACTATGGTGATTTTCCAGAATAATTTTTCTCCTTATATGAATAAAAGATTTATTATCAATGGTTTTTTAAGTATAATATATTAGATAATCAAGTACTGTATAATATTTTTTAGATAAATCTATATTTAAGAAAAATCATGCTTTATATTTTTCTAGACCGCTGTAGTTCTTAGAGATTGGCCTCGTTTAATTTCTATGACATAAAAGTAGACAAAAAATTGTTACTTTAATAAAAATTATAATTTTGAAAAGCAAAATTTCCGGTAAAATGAAATAACAACAAACTGTAAATAGTTTAAATACCATAACTCTCAGAATTTTGGTTTATTTCACCAGAAATATCATTCAACTATGGTGATTTTCCAGAATAATTTTTCTCCTTATATGAATAAAAGATTTATTATCAATGGTTTATTAAGTATAATATATTAGATAATCAAGTACTGTAATAATATTTTTTAGATAAATCTATATTTAAGAAAAATCATGCTTTATATTTTTCTAGACCGTTGTAGTTCTTTGAGATTGGTCCCATTTAATTTCTATGACATAAAAGTTGACAAAAAGTTGTTACTTAAATAAAAACTATAATTTTGAAAAGCAAAATTTCCGGTAAAATGAAATAACAACAAACGGTAAATAGTTTAAATACCATAACTCTTAGAATTTTGCTTTATTTCACCAGAAATATCATTCAACTATGGTGATTTTCCAGAATAATTTTTCTCCGTATATGAATAAAAGATTTATTATCAATGGTTTATTAAGTATAATATATTAGATAATCAAGTACTGTATAATATTTTTTAGATAAATCTATATTTAAGAAAAATCATGCTTTAGATTTTTCTAGACCGCTGTAGTTCTTAGAGATTGGCCCCATTTAATTTCTATGACATAAAAGTTGACAAAAAGTTGTTACTTAAATAAAAACTATAATTTTGAAAAGCAAAATTTCCGGTAAAATGAAATAACAACAAACGGTAAATAGTTTAAATACCATAACTCTTAGAATTTTGGTTTATTTCACCAGAAACATTATTCAACTATGGTGATTTTCCAGAATATTTTTCTCCTTATATGAATAAAAGATTTATTATCAATGGTTTTTTAAGTATAATATATTAGATAATCAAGTACTGTATAATATTTTTTAGATAAATCTATATTTAAGAAAAATCATGCTTTATATTTTTCTAGACCGCTGTAGTTCTTAGAGATTTGCCCCATTTAATTTCTATTACATAAAAATTGACAAAAAGTTGTTACTTTAATAAAAACTATAATTTTGAAAAGCAAAATTTCCGGTAAAATGAAATAACAACAAACGGTAAATAGTT
Source organism: Parasteatoda lunata (assembly GCA_949128135.1). NCBI lineage: Eukaryota > Metazoa > Arthropoda > Arachnida > Araneae > Theridiidae > Parasteatoda > Parasteatoda lunata. Next base: position 102,192,305 of record OX421980.1, read on the forward strand.
AAAATACCATAACTCTTAGAATTTTGGTTTATTTCACCAGAAATATCATTCAACTATGGTGAATTTCCAGAATAATTATTTTCCTAATATGAATAAAAGATTTATTATTAATGGTTTATTAAGTATAATATATTAGATAATCAAGTACTGTATAATATTTTTTAGATAAATCTATATTTAAGAAAAATCATGCTTTATATTTTTCTAGACCGCTGTAGTTCTTAGAGATTGGCCCCATTTAATTTCTATGACATAAAAGTTGAAAAAAAGTTGTTACTTTAATAAAAACTATAATTTTGAAGAGCAAAATTTCCGGTAAAATGAAATAGATTCAAACTGTAAATAGTTTAAATACCATAACTCTTAGAGTTTTGGTTTATTTCACCAGAAATATCATTCAACTATGGTGATTTTCCAGAATAATTTTTCTCCTTATATGAATAAAAGTTTTATTATCAATGGTTTATTAAGTATAATATATTAGATAATCAAGTACTGTATAATATTTTTTAGATAAATCTATATTTAAGAAAAATCATGCTTTATATTTTTCTAGACTGCTGTAGTTCTTAGAGATTGGCCCCATTTAATTTCTATGACATAAAAGTTGACAAAAAGTTGTTACTTTAATAAAAACTATAATTTTGAAAAGCAAAATTTCCGGTAAAATGAAATAACAACAAACTGTAAATAGTTTAAATACCATGACTCTTAGAATTTTGGTATATTTCACCAGAAATATCATTCAACTATGGTGATTTTCCAGAATAATTTTTCTCCTTATATGAATAAAAGATTTATTATCAATGGTTTTTTAAGTATAATATATTAGATAATCAAGTACTGTATAATATTTTTTAGATAAATCTATATTTAAGAAAAATCATGCTTTATATTTTTCTAGACCGCTGTAAATCTTAGAGATTTGCCCCATTTAATTTCTATGACATAAAAATTGACAAAAAGTTGTTACTTTAATAAAAACTATAATTTTGAAAAGCAAAATTTCCGGTAAAATGAAATAACAACAAACGGTAAATAGTTAAAATACCATAACTCTTAGAATTTTGGTTTATTTCACCAGAAATATCATTCAACTATGGTGAATTTCCAGAATAATTTTTTTCCTAATATGAATAAAAGATTTATTATTAATGGTTTATTAAGTATAATATTTTAGATAATCAAGTACTGTATAATATTTTTTAGATAAATCTATATTTAAGAAAAATCATGCTTTATATTTTTCTAGACCGCTGTAGTTCTTAGAGATTGGCCCCATTTAATTTCTATGACATAAAAGTTGAAAAAAAGTTGTTACTTTAATAAAAACTATAATTTTGAAGAGCAAAATTTCCAGTAAAATGAAATAACATCAAACTGTAAATAGTTTAAATACCATAACTCTTAGAGTTTTGGTTTATTTCACCAGAAATATCATTCAACTATGGTGATTTTCCAGAATAATTTTTCTCCTTATATGAATAAAAGTTTTATTATCAATGGTTTATTAAGTATAATATATTAGATAATCAAGTACTGTATAATATTTTTTAGATAAATCTATATTTAAGAAAAATCATGCTTTATATTTTTCTAGACTGCTGTAGTTCTTAGAGATTGGCCCCATTTAATTTCTATGACATAAAAGTTGACAAAAAGTTGTTACATTAATAAAAAGTATAATTTTGAAAAGCAAAATTTCCGGTAAAATGAAATAACAACAAACTGTAAATAGTTTAAATACCATGACTCTTAGAATTTTGGTATATTTCACCAGAAATATCATTCAACTATGGTGATTTTCCAGAATAATTTTTCTCCTTATATGAATAAAAGATTTATTATCAATGGTTTTTTAAGTATAATATATTAGATAATCAAGTACTGTAAAATATTTTTTAGATAAATCTATATTTAAGAAAAATCATGCCTTATATTTTTCTAGACCGCTGTAGTTCTTAGAGATTGGCCCCATTTAATTTCTATGACATAAAAGTTGACAAAAAGTTGTTACTTTAATAAAAACTATAATTTTGAAAAGCAAAATTTCCGGTAAAATGAAATAACATCAAACTGTAAATAGTTTAAATACCATAACTCTTAGAGTTTTGGTTTATTTCACCAGAAATATCATTCAACTATGGTGATTTTCCAGAATAATTTTTCTCCTTATATGAATAAAAGTTTTATTATCAATGGTTTATTAAGTATAATATATTAGATAATCAAGTACTGTATAATATTTTTTAGATAAATCTATATTTAAGAAAAATCATGCTTTATATTTTTCTAGACTGCTGTAGTTCTTAGAGATTGGCCCCATTTAATTTCTATGACATAAAAGTTGACAAAAAGTTGTTACTTTAATAAAAACTATAATTTTGAAAAGCAAAATTTCCGGTAAAATGAAATAACAACAAACTGTAAATAGTTTAAATACCATGACTCTTAGAATTTTGGTATATTTCACCAGAAATATCATTCAACTATGGTGATTTTCCAGAATAATTTTTCTCCTTATATGAATAAAAGATTTATTATCAATGGTTTTTTAAGTATAATATATTAGATAATCAAGTACTGTATAATATTTTTTAGATAAATCTATATTTAAGAAAAATCATGCTTTATATTTTTCTAGACCGCTGTAGTTCTTAGAGATTTGCCCCATTTAATTTCTATGACATAAAAATTGACAAAAAGTTGTTACTTTAATAAAAACTATAATTTTGAAAAGCAAAATTTCCGGTAAAATGAAATAACAACAAACGGTAAATAGTTAAAATACCATAACTCTTAGAATTTTGGTTTATTTCACCAGAAATATCATTCAACTATGGTGAATTTCCAGAATAATTTTTTTCCTAATATGAATAAAAGATTTATTATTAATGGTTTATTAAGTATAATATTTTAGATAATCAAGTACTGTATAATATTTTTTAGATAAATCTATATTTAAGAAAAATCATGCTTTATATTTTTCTAGACCGCTGTAGTTCTTAGAGATTGGCCCCATTTAATTTCTATGACATAAAAGTTGAAAAAAAGTTGTTACTTTAATAAAAACTATAATTTTGAAGAGCAAAATTTCCAGTAAAATGAAATAACATCAAACTGTAAATAGTTTAAATACCATAACTCTTAGAGTTTTGGTTTATTTCACCAGAAATATCATTCAACTATGGTGATTTTCCAGAATAATTTTTCTCCTTATATGAATAAAAGTTTTATTATCAATGGTTTATTAAGTATAATATATTAGATAATCAAGTACTGTATAATATTTTTTAGATAAATCTATATTTAAGAAAAATCATGCTTTATATTTTTCTAGACTGCTGTAGTTCTTAGAGATTGGCCCCATTTAATTTCTATGACATAAAAGTTGACAAAAAGTTGTTACTTTAATAAAAAGTATAATTTTGAAAAGCAAAATTTCCGGTAAAATGAAATAACAACAAACTGTAAATAGTTTAAATACCATGACTCTTAGAATTTTGGTATATTTCACCAGAAATATCATTCAACTATGGTGATTTTCCAGAATAATTTTTCTCCTTATATGAATAAAAGATTTATTATCAATGGTTTTTTAAGTATAATATATTAGATAATCAAGTACTGTAAAATATTTTTTAGATAAATCTATATTTAAGAAAAATCATGCCTTATATTTTTCTAGACCGCTGTAGTTCTTAGAGATTGGCCCCATTTAATTTCTATGACATAAAAGTTGACAAAAAGTTGTTACTTTAATAAAAACTATAATTTTGAAAAGCAAAATTTCCGGTAAAATGAAATAACATCAAACTGTAAATAGTTTAAATACCATAACTCTTAGAGTTTTGGTTTATTTCACCAGAAATATCATTCAACTATGGTGATTTTCCAGAATAATTTTTCTCCTTATATGAATAAAAGTTTTATTATCAATGGTTTATTAAGTATAATATATTAGATAATCAAGTACTGTATAATATTTTTTAGATAAATCTATATTTAAGAAAAATCATGCTTTATATTTTTCTAGACTGCTGTAGTTCTTAGAGATTGGCCCCATTTAATTTCTATGACATAAAAGTTGACAAAAAGTTGTTACTTTAATAAAAACTATAATTTTGAAAAGCAAAATTTCCGGTAAAATGAAATAACAACAAACTGTAAATAGTTTAAATACCATGACTCTTAGAATTTTGGTATATTTCACCAGAAATATCATTCAACTATGGTGATTTTCCAGAATAATTTTTCTCCTTATATGAATAAAAGATTTATTATCAATGGTTTTTTAAGTATAATATATTAGATAATCAAGTACTGTATAATATTTTTTAGATAAATCTATATTTAAGAAAAATCATGCTTTATATTTTTCTAGACCGCTGTAGTTCTTAGAGATTTGCCCCATTTAATTTCTATGACATAAAAATTGACAGAAAGTTGTTACTTTAATAAAAACTATAATTTTGAAAAGCAAAATTTCCGGTAAAATGAAATAACAACAAACGGTAAATAGTTAAAATACCATAACTCTTAGAATTTTGGTTTATTTCACCAGAAATATCATTCAACTATGGTGAATTTCCAGAATAATTTTTTTCCTAATATGAATAAAAGATTTATTATTAATGGTTTATTAAGTATAATATATTAGATAATCAAGTACTGTATAATATTTTTTAGATAAATCTATATTTAAGAAAAATCATGCTTTATATTTTTCTAGACCGCTGTAGTTCTTAGAGATTGGCCCCATTTAATTTCTATGACATAAAAGTTGAAAAAAAGTTGTTACTTTAATAAAAACTATAATTTTGAAGAGCAAAATTTCCGGTAAAATGAAATAACATCAAACTGTAAATAGTTTAAATACCATAACTCTTAGAGTTTTGGTTTATTTCACCAGAAATATCATTCAACTATGGTGATTTTCCAGAATAATTTTTCTCCTTATATGAAAAAAAGATTTATTATCAATGGTTTATTAAGTATAATATATTAGATAATCAAGTACTGTAAAATATTTTTTAGATGAATCTATATTTAAGAAAAATCATGCTTTATATTTTTCTAGACCGCTGTAGTTCTTACAGATTGGCCCCATTTAATTTCTATGACATAAAAGTTGACAAAAAGTTGTTACTTTAATAAAAACTATAATTTTGAAAAGCAAAATTTCCGGTAAAATGAAATAACAACAAACTGTAAATAGTTTAAATACCATAACTCTTAGAATTTTGGTATATTTCACCAGAAATATCATTCAACTATGGTGATTTTCCAGAATAATTTTTCTCCTTATATGAATAAAAGATTTATTATCAATGGTTTTTTAAGTATAATATATTAGATAATCAAGTACTGTATAATATTTTTTAGATAAATCTATATTTAAGAAAAATCATGCTTTATATTTTTCTAGACCGCTGTAGTTCTTAGAGATTTGCCCCATTTAATTTCTATGACATAAAAATTGACAAAAAGTTGTTACTTTAATAAAAACTATAATTTTGAAAAGCAAAATTTCCGGTAAAATGAAATAACAACAAACGGTAAATAGTTAAAATACCATAACTCTTAGAATTTTGGTTTATTTCACCAGAAATATCATTCAACTATTGTGAATTTCCAGAATAATTTTTCTCCTTATATGAATAAAAGATTTATTATCAATGGTTTATTAAGTATAATATATTAGATAATCAAGTACTGTATAATATTTTTTAGATAAATCTATATTTAAGAAAAATCATGCTTTATATTTTTCTAGACCGCTGTAGTTTTTAGAGATTGGCCCCATTTAATTTCTATGACATAAAAGTTGACAAAAAGTTGTTACTTTAATAAAAACTATAATTTTGAAAAGCAAAATTTCCGGTAAAATGAAATAACATCAAACTGTAAATAGTTTAAATACCATAACTCTTAGAATTTTGGTTTATTTCACCAGAAATATCATTCAACTATGGTGATTTTCCAGAATAATTTTTCTCCTTATATGAATAAAAGTTTTATTATCAATGGTTTATTAAGTATAATATATTAGATAATCAAGTACTGTATAATATTTTTTAGATAAATCTATATTTAAGAAAAATCATGCTTTATATTTTTCTAGACCGCTGTAGTTTTTAGAGATTGGCCCCATTTAATTTCTATGACATAAAAGTTGACAAAAAGTTGTTACTTTAATAAAAACTATAATTTTGAAAAGCAAAATTTCCGGTAAAATGAAATAACATCAAACTGTAAATAGTTTAAATACCATAACTCTTAGAATTTTGGTTTATTTCACCAGAAATATCATTCAACTATGGTGATTTTCCAGAATAATTTTTCTCCTTATATGAATAAAAGTTTTATTATCAATGGTTTATTAAGTATAATATATTAGATAATCAAGTACTGTATAATATTTTTTAGATAAATCTATATTTAAGAAAAATCATGCTTTATATTTTTCTAGACTGCTGTAGTTCTTAGAGATTGGCCCCATTTAATTTCTATGACATAAAAGTTGACAAAAAGTTGTTACTTTAATAAAAAGTATAATTTTGAAAAGCAAAATTTCCGGTAAAATGAAATAACAACAAACTGTAAATAGTTTAAATACCATGACTCTTAGAATTTTGGTTTATTTCACCAGAAATATTATTCAACTATGGTGATTTTCCAGAATAATGTTTCTCCTTATATGAATAAAAGATTTATTATCAATGGTTTTTTAAGTATAATATATTAGATAATCAAGTACTGTAATATATTTTTTACATAAATCTATATTTAAGAAAAATCATGCTTTATATTTTTCTAGACCGCTGTAGTTCTTAGAGATTGGCCTCGTTTAATTTCTATGACATAAAAGTAGACAAAAAATTGTTACTTTAATAAAAATTATAATTTTGAAAAGCAAAATTTCCGGTAAAATGAAATAACAACAAACTGTAAATAGTTTAAATACCATAACTCTCAGAATTTTGGTTTATTTCACCAGAAATATCATTCAACTATGGTGATTTTCCAGAATAATTTTTCTCCTTATATGAATAAAAGATTTATTATCAATGGTTTATTAAGTATAATATATTAGATAATCAAGTACTGTAATAATATTTTTTAGATAAATCTATATTTAAGAAAAATCATGCTTTATATTTTTCTAGACCGTTGTAGTTCTTTGAGATTGGTCCCATTTAATTTCTATGACATAAAAGTTGACAAAAAGTTGTTACTTAAATAAAAACTATAATTTTGAAAAGCAAAATTTCCGGTAAAATGAAATAACAACAAACGGTAAATAGTTTAAATACCATAACTCTTAGAATTTTGCTTTATTTCACCAGAAATATCATTCAACTATGGTGATTTTCCAGAATAATTTTTCTCCGTATATGAATAAAAGATTTATTATCAATGGTTTATTAAGTATAATATATTAGATAATCAAGTACTGTATAATATTTTTTAGATAAATCTATATTTAAGAAAAATCATGCTTTAGATTTTTCTAGACCGCTGTAGTTCTTAGAGATTGGCCCCATTTAATTTCTATGACATAAAAGTTGACAAAAAGTTGTTACTTAAATAAAAACTATAATTTTGAAAAGCAAAATTTCCGGTAAAATGAAATAACAACAAACGGTAAATAGTTTAAATACCATAACTCTTAGAATTTTGGTTTATTTCACCAGAAATATTATTCAACTATGGTGATTTTCCAGAATATTTTTCTCCTTATATGAATAAAAGATTTATTATCAATGGTTTTTTAAGTATAATATATTAGATAATCAAGTACGGTATAATATTTTTTAGATAAATCTATATTTAAGAAAAATCATGCTTTATATTTTTCTAGACCGCTGTAGTTCTTAGAGATTGGCCCCATTTAATTTCTATGACATAAAAGTTGAAAAAAAGTTGTTACTTTAATAAAAACTATAATTTTGAAGAGCAAAATTTCCGGTAAAATGAAATAGATTCAAACTGTAAATAGTTTAAATACCATAACTCTTAGAATTTTGGTTTATTTCACCAGAAATATCATTCAACTATGGTGATTTTCCAGAATAATTTTTCTCCTTATATGAATAAAAGATTTATTATCAATGGTTTATTAAGTATAATATATTAGATAATCAAGTACTGTAATAATATTTTTTAGATAAATCTATATTTAAGAAAAATCTTGCTTTATATTTTTCTAGACCGTTGTAGTTCTTTGAGATTGGTCCCATTTAATTTCTATGACATAAAAGTTGACAAAAAGTTGTTACTTAAATAAAAACTATAATTTTGAAAAGCAAAATTTCCGGTAAAATGAAATAACAACAAACGGTAAATAGTTTAAATACCATAACTCTTAGAATTTTGCTTTATTTCACCAGAAATATCATTCAACTATGGTGATTTTCCAGAATAATTTTTCTCCGTATATGAATAAAAGATTTATTATCAATGGTTTATTAAGTATAATATATTAGATAATCAAGTACTGTATAATATTTTTTAGATAAATCTATATTTAAGAAAAATCATGCTTTAGATTTTTCTAGACCGCTGTAGTTCTTAGAGATTGGCCCCATTTAATTTCTATGACATAAAAGTTGACAAAAAGTTGTTACTTAAATAAAAACTATAATTTTGAAAAGCAAAATTTCCGGTAAAATGAAATAACAACAAACGGTAAATAGTTTAAATACCATAACTCTTAGAATTTTGGTTTATTTCACCAGAAATATTATTCAACTATGGTGATTTTCCAGAATATTTTTCTCCTTATATGAATAAAAGATTTATTATCAATGGTTTTTTAAGTATAATATATTAGATAATCAAGTACGGTATAATATTTTTTAGATAAATCTATATTTAAGAAAAATCATGCTTTATATTTTTCTAGACCGCTGTAGTTCTTAGAGATTTGCCCCATTTAATTTCTATTACATAAAAATTGACAAAAAGTTGTTACTTTAATAAAAACTATAATTTTGAAAAGCAAAATTTCCGGTAAAATGAAATAACAACAAACGGTAAATAGTTAAAATACCATAACTCTTAGAATTTTGGTTTATTTCACCAGAAATATCATTCAACTATGGTGAATTTCCAGAATAATTTTTTTCCTAATATGAATAAAAGATTTATTATTAATGGTTTATTAAGTATAATATATTAGATAATCAAGTACTGTATAATATTTTTTAGATAAATCTATATTTAAGAAAAATCATGCTTTATATTTTTCTAGACCGCTGTAGTTCTTAGAGATTGGCCCCATTTAATTTCTATGACATAAAAGTTGAAAAAAAGTTGTTACTTTAATAAAAACTATAATTTTGAAGAGCAAAATTTCCGGTAAAATGAAATAGATTCAAACTGTAAATAGTTTAAATACCATAACTCTTAGAGTTTTGGTTTATTTCACCAGAAATATCATTCAACTATGGTGATTTTCCAGAATAATTTTTCTCCTTATATGAATAAAAGTTTTATTATCAATGGTTTATTAAGTATAATATATTAGATAATCAAGTACTGTATAATATTTTTTAGATAAATCTATATTTAAGAAAAATCATGCTTTATATTTTTCTAGACTGCTGTAGTTCTTAGAGATTGGCCCCATTTAATTTCTATGACATAAAAGTTGACAAAAAGTTGTTACTTTAATAAAAACTATAATTTTGAAAAGCAAAATTTCCGGTAAAATGAAATAACAACAAACTGTAAATAGTTTAAATACCATGACTCTTAGAATTTTGGTATATTTCACCAGAAATATCATTCAACTATGGTGATTTTCCAGAATAATTTTTCTCCTTATATGAATAAAAGATTTATTATCAATGATTTTTTAAGTATAATATATTAGATAATCAAGTACTGTATAATATTTTTTAGATAAATCTATATTTAAGAAAAATCATGCTTTATATTTTTCTAGACCGCTGTAGTTCTTAGAGATTTGCCCCATTTAATTTCTATGACATAAAAATTGACAAAAAGTTGTTACTTTAATAAAAACTATAATTTTGAAAAGCAAAATTTCCGGTAAAATGAAATAACAGCAAACGGTAAATAGTTAAAATACCATAACTCTTAGAATTTTGGTTTATTTCACCAGAAATATCATTCAACTATGGTGAATTTCCAGAATAATTTTTTTCCTAATATGAATAAAAGATTTATTATTAATGGTTTATTAAGTATAATATTTTAGATAATCAAGTACTGTATAATATTTTTTAGATAAATCTATATTTAAGAAAAATCATGCTTTATATTTTTCTAGACCGCTGTAGTTCTTAGAGATTGGCCCCATTTAATTTCTATGACATAAAAGTTGAAAAAAAGTTGTTACTTTAATAAAAACTATAATTTTGAAGAGCAAAATTTCCAGTAAAATGAAATAACATCAAACTGTAAATAGTTTAAATACCATAACTCTTAGAGTTTTGGTTTATTTCACCAGAAATATCATTCAACTATGGTGATTTTCCAGAATAATTTTTCTCCTTATATGAATAAAAGTTTTATTATCAATGGTTTATTAAGTATAATATATTAGATAATCAAGTACTGTATAATATTTTTTAGATAAATCTATATTTAAGAAAAATCATGCTTTATATTTTTCTAGACTGCTGTAGTTCTTAGAGATTGGCCCCATTTAATTTCTATGACATAAAAGTTGACAAAAAGTTGTTACTTTAATAAAAAGTATATATTTGAAAAGCAAAATTTCCGGTAAAATGAAATAACAACAAACTGTAAATAGTTTAAATACCATGACTCTTAGAATTTTGGTATATTTCACCAGAAATATCATTCAACTATGGTGATTTTCCAGAATAATTTTTCTCCTTATATGAATAAAAGATTTATTATCAATGGTTTTTTAAGTATAATATATTAGATAATCAAGTACTGTAAAATATTTTTCAGATAAATCTATATTTAAGAAAAATCATGCCTTATATTTTTCTAGACCGCTGTAGTTCTTAGAGATTGGCCCCATTTAATTTCTATGACATAAAAGTTGACAAAAAGTTGTTACTTTAATAAAAACTATAATTTTGAAAAGCAAAATTTCCGGTAAAATGAAATAACATCAAACTGTAAATAGTTTAAATACCATAACTCTTAGAGTTTTGGTTTATTTCACCAGAAATATCATTCAACTATGGTGATTTTCCAGAATAATTTTTCTCCTTATATGAATAAAAGTTTTATTATCAATGGTTTATTAAGTATAATATATTAGATAATCAAGTACTGTATAATATTTTTTAGATAAATCTATATTTAAGAAAAATCATGCTTTATATTTTTCTAGACTGCTGTAGTTCTTAGAGATTGGCCCCATTTAATTTCTATGACATAAAAGTTGACAAAAAGTTGTTACTTTAATAAAAACTATAATTTTGAAAAGCAAAATTTCCGGTAAAATGAAATAACAACAAACTGTAAATAGTTTAAATACCATGACTCTTAGAATTTTGGTATATTTCACCAGAAATATCATTCAACTATGGTGATTTTCCAGAATAATTTTTCTCCTTATATGAATAAAAGATTTATTATCAATGGTTTTTTAAGTATAATATATTAGATAATCAAGTACTGTATAATATTTTTTAGATAAATCTATATTTAAGAAAAATCATGCTTTATATTTTTCTAGACCGCTGTAGTTCTTAGAGATTTGCCCCATTTAATTTCTATGACATAAAAATTGACAGAAAGTTGTTACTTTAATAAAAACTATAATTTTGAAAAGCAAAATTTCCGGTAAAATGAAATAACAACAAACGGTAAATAGTTAAAATACCATAACTCTTAGAATTTTGTTTTATTTCACCAGAAATATCATTCAACTATGGTGAATTTCCAGAATAATTTTTTTCCTAATATGAATAAAAGATTTATTATTAATGGTTTATTAAGTATAATATATTAGATAATCAAGTACTGTATAATATTTTTTAGATAAATCTATATTTAAGAAAAATCATGCTTTATATTTTTCTAGACCGCTGTAGTTCTTAGAGATTGGCCCCATTTAATTTCTATGACATAAAAGTTGAAAAAAAGTTGTTACTTGAATAAAAACTATAATTTTGAAGAGCAAAATTTCCGGTAAAATGAAATAACATCAAACTGTAAATAGTTTAAATACCATAACTCTTAGAGTTTTGGTTTATTTCACCAGAAATATCATTCAACTATGGTGATTTTCCAGAATAATTTTTCTCCTTATATGAAAAAAAGATTTATTATCAATGGTTTATTAAGTATAATATATTAGATAATCAAGTACTGTAAAATATTTTTTAGATGAATCTATATTTAAGAAAAATCATGCTTTATATTTTTCTAGACCGCTGTAGTTCTTACAGATTGGCCCCATTTAATTTCTATGACATAAAAGTTGACAAAAAGTTGTTACTTTAATAAAAACTATAATTTTGAAAAGCAAAATTTCCGGTAAAATGAAATAACAACAAACTGTAAATAGTTTAAATACCATAACTCTTAGAATTTTGGTATATTTCACCAGAAATATCATTCAACTATGGTGATTTTCCAGAATAATTTTTCTCCTTATATGAATAAAAGATTTATTATCAATGGTTTTTTAAGTATAATATATTAGATAATCAAGTACTGTATAATATTTTTTAGATAAATCTATATTTAAGAAAAATCATGCTTTATATTTTTCTAGACCGCTGTAGTTCTTAGAGATTTGCCCCATTTAATTTCTATGACATAAAAATTGACAAAAAGTTGTTACTTTAATAAAAACTATAATTTTGAAAAGCAAAATTTCCGGTAAAATGAAATAACAACAAACGGTAAATAGTTAAAATACCATAACTCTTAGAATTTTGGTTTATTTCACCAGAAATATCATTCAACTATTGTGAATTTCCAGAATAATTTTTCTCCTTATATGAATAAAAGATTTATTATCAATGGTTTATTAAGTATAATATATTAGATAATCAAGTACTGTATAATATTTTTTAGATAAATCTATATTTAAGAAAAATCATGCTTTATATTTTTCTAGACCGCTGTAGTTTTTAGAGATTGGCCCCATTTAATTTCTATGACATAAAAGTTGACAAAAAGTTGTTACTTTAATAAAAACTATAATTTTGAAAAGCAAAATTTCCGGTAAAATGAAATAACAACAAACGGTAAATAGTTTAAATACCATAACTCTTAGAATTTTTGTTTATTTCACCAGAAATATCATTCAACTATGGTGATTTTCCAGAATAATTTTTCTCCTTATATGAATAAAAGATTTACTATCAATGGTTTATTAAGTATAATATATTAGATAATCAAGTACTGTATAATATTTTTTAGATAAATGTATATTTAAGAAAAATCATGATTTATATTTTTCTAGACCGCTGTAGTTCTTAGAGATTGGCCCCATTTAATTTCTATGACATAAAATTTGACAAAAAGTTGTTACTTAAATAAAAACTATAATTTTGAAAAGCAAAATTTCCGGTAAAATGAAATAACAACAAACGGTAAATAGTTTAAATACCATAACTCTTAGAATTTTGGTTTATTTCACCAGAAATATCATTCAACTATGGTGATTTTCCAGAATAATTTTTCTCCTTATATGAATAAAAGATTTATTATCAATGGTTTATTAAGTATAATATATTAGATAATCAAGTACTGTATAATATTTTTTAGATAAATCTATATTTAAGAAAAATCATGCTTTAGATTTTTCTAGACCGCTGTAGTTCTTAGAGATTGGCCCCATTTAATTTCTATGACATAAAAGTTGACAAAAAGTTGTTACTTTAATAAAAACTATAATTTTGAAAGGCAAAATTTCCGGTAAAATGAAATAACAACAAACTGTAAATAGTTTAAATACCATAACTCTTAGAATTTTGGTTTATTTCACCAGAAATATTATTCAACTATGGTGATTTTCCAGAATAATTTTTCTCCTTATATGAATAAAAGATTTATTATCAATGGTTTTTTAAGTATAATATATTAGATAATAAAGTACTGTATAATATTTTTTAGATAAATCTATATTTAAGAAAAATCATGCTTTATATTTTTCTAGACCGCTGTAGTTCTTAGAGATTGGCCCCATTGAAATTCTATGACATAAAAGTTGACAAAAAGTTGTTACTTTAATTAAAACTATAATTTTGAAAAGCAAAATTTCCGGTAAAATGAAATAACAACAAACTGTAAATAGTTTAAATACCATAACTCTTAGAATTTTGGTTTATTTCATCAGAAATATCATTCAACTATGGTGATTTTCCAGAATAATTTTTCTCCTTATATGAATAAAAGATTTATTATCAATGGTTTATTAAGTATAATATATTAGATAATCAAGTACTGTAAAATATTTTTTAGATAAATCTATATTTAAGAAAAATCATGCTTTATATTTTTCTAGACCGCTGTAGTTCTTACAGATTGGCCCCATTTAATTTCTATGACATAAAAGTTGACAAAAAGTTGTTACTTTAATAAAAACTATAATTTTGAAAAGCAAAATTTCCGGTAAAATGAAATAACAACAAACTGTAAATAGTTTAAATACCATAACTCTTAGAATTTTGGTATATTTCACCAGAAATATCATTCAACTATGGTGATTTTCCAGAATAATTTTTCTCCTTATATGAATAAAAGATTTATTATCAATGGTTTTTTAAGTATAATATATTAGATAATCAAGTACTGTATAATATTTTTTAGATAAATCTATATTTAAGAAAAATCATGCTTTATATTTTTCTAGACCGCTGTAGTTCTTAGAGATTTGCCCCATTTAATTTCTATGACATAAAAATTGACAAAAAGTTGTTACTTTAATAAAAACTATAATTTTGAAAAGCAAAATTTCCGGTAAAATGAAATAACAACAAACGGTAAATAGTTAAAATACCATAACTCTTAGAATTTTGGTTTATTTCACCAGAAATATCATTCAACTATGGTGAATTTCCAGAATAATTTTTCTCCTTATATGAATAAAAGATTTATTATCAATGGTTTAATAAGTATAATATATTAGATAATCAAGTACTGTATAATATTTTTTAGATAAATCTATATTTAAGAAAAATCATGCTTTATATTTTTCTAGACCGCTGTAGTTTTTAGAGATTGGCCCCATTTAATTTCTATGACATAAAAGTTGACAAAAAGTTGTTACTTTTGAAATTACATTCCTGATACAAAGGAACATTCACTGAAGTAAAATTAGAAACATTTAGAAATCTATAAATTATAACTACTCAGAAGAAAACCACGAAAAAATTCTACGATTTGCCTGGCATCAAAGGAACCCATGATCCGTCAACCACTGAGGATATTTTATGTCAGCACTAATAAGAGCTGGGTACGGAATTCGTATCGACCAGCCATTGCTAGGATTCAATCCTGGCTCACCTCATTGGAGCGCGAACATTCGATCATATGAGCCACCACAGCTCTTATCCAAAATTTAGTTTATATTTTATTTTAGAAACGTCGATCCAATTTTGGGTTTACGACTACTAATGTTCAAATCCGTAGCCTTGTAATTTTGAACCAATCCAGAAGACAAGGCCAGAATCAGCACTCCAAGAGGTATGATTTGTTATTGGCTTGAAAATCATATGTACTCTCCTGATCACCTTTTACTACCTCCCAAACTGGTTCATCCCTCGAACTCTCTCGCGTTGCCCTGGGGGAAATTTCTTCCAACTAACCATGGCATTGAAATCTTCACAGACGGGTCGAGAATTCAAACTGAGAACAATGGTAGACTTATAAATAAAACTGCATATGGTGTTGTAATGAAGATAAATGGCAAAACCATCAATACTATCTCGGCGCGTTTAAATAACAACTGCAGTATTTATCTGGCTGAGCTCCTTGCGATACAGTCAGCTCTCCAATGGCTTAAAAATCAGGGTTCTCCAATAGCAAACATTTACACAGATTCCCTTTCTTCACTCATGAGCCTGGAGGACCCACGTAAACACCTCAAACTTATAGAAGACACCAAAGCCATGTGGAGTAGTAACTATAATATAAATTGGATTAAAGCACACTCAGGCATTGAAGGGAATGAAGAGGCTGACTGGGTTGCTAAGGAAGCCACTAAGCTTGGCCAGATTGATTTTGAGATCCCGGGTAAAAAATGTGAAATTAAATCTTACATTAAGAACATCACTTTTAACCGCTGGAGAGATGACTGGAGGTCCAGTGACAAGGGAAGACAAACCTATAAATTTTTTAAAGACCCTAGCATAAAGCGCCTGCAGGCCAATTTTTACTTAAACCAGCTCCTTACTGGCCACGGAGTGTTCGGGACCTATCAACAAAAATATTTCAGAAAATCAGCTTCATGCAATTACTGTGGAGTGAGACAGGACATTAAACATTTAATTAAGCACTGTCCAAGATTCCGGGCACTTCGTGGAACCCACATGAATAACTGCGAAGAGGAACATCAATTCTTTGCTATATTGACCTGCAGGAAAATTGTGACTCAAATAATTAAACAAACTCTCGAGGACATTTTAGCCCCAGATCAACTGACCCCAGTCATGAATCAACAATAGTGCATGTCATCGTTTATTTTTACTAATCAATTTTTAGCCTTTCATTTTGAAATTTTATCTACTTTTGATTTTAGATTTCATCGACTTATAATCAGGCTTTTACTTTAGACACTTACACTTAGGACTTTTAGATTTCATTGATTTTAGTTTTGAGATTTTTTATCTCTTGTTCCCTACTATTGTAATAATTTAATTCTCGACATTTACACCGGCACCATTGGATTTCATTGTCTTTAAAACATGTTTTTAAATTGTCAAGTGTTATGGTTTATACATTTTTAACTGATCACCACCACTGTCATTTGGCAAAATTTTATCGTAATTTTAGTTTTTAGAGAAATGTTTATTGTGATAATTTTACTTTTATCTCCGTATACCCCCCTGGGGTGGGTCGGAGTTCAACCTATTACACTTGTTATGGGAACATGGAGGACTTTGTGACTCGAAAGATTTAACGTGCTTCTGTCACCATTTACTGCAGTATGGGAGTCTTCGGCTGGCAGGGATCGAACACAAGACCTCTTTGAAATGGGCCCAGTGGCCTACCAACCAGGTTATCCTTGCCCTATCCAAGATTTAGCAAATGTAACGAAAAACTTGTAGCTTAATTATTAATCAGTCCTGAATTTTCGGCTGCCCTAAATTTAAGAGAACCTGGGTGGTCGCCTAATTCGCCCACCCCAAAGAACGGCCCTGGTGTTAACAGCCAAGTAACATTGCGGGAAATAACAGCAAGTATCAATGCTGGACGTGTAATGTATGTGTTCATTTCACGTCATTAGTTATACATGCTGGGACACTGGCTGAAAAAGTATATGGTACTAGGAGAGTGTCAAAATTTGGCTGAATTTGGCACTAGAGGAGTGACATTATTAACAGCATGACAGAGCGTCTCTCCTGGCCTCGTGACTATATTGGTTGGACCCCGGAAGACCGAAAAACGGCAGTTTGGTCAGATGAGTCACGATTTAAGCTGGTCAGAAAGTAGGAGCGTGGCGACGAAACCATGGACTCAAGTTGACAATCTCCATAAAGTATTGGGCTGCTTTTTCATAACATGATCATTGGTCCGATTGCACCGATCATTGAAAGGAAAGACTACTTGCAGGAATTCATGAACTTGATAAACCCAAATAACGATGAAATTTTTATGAATGATAATGCGGCATGTCATTGTTCGTGACTTTCTTGAAGAATATTCTAGACAATTTCAGTGGATGATTTGACCACCTCGATCGCCAGATATGAATCTCATGGAACAGTTATGAGATCTAGTCGAGAGATGTGCACAAAATCCTACTACCGCAACACAATTATGAACGAGGCTGAATATTCCTGATTTCCAACTATGTGAAGTCGATGCCACGTCGAATAGCTGCTCTTTGTAGAGCTAGAGAAGGTCCGAAACGATATCCCCTGACTTTTTGTGTAAAATACATGTATGTTTTTAGTTGTAAATTAAAGATATTTACATTATCATAAGATTTACATAAATCTGTGTCAATTGCATAAAACATTTTTTTAAAAATTTAATATCTATTCAGTTCGGGTTTGTTTGAATTCATATTAATATTTTGTCAGTGCTGTGTGTAATATGCTTGATTACCAAACATGATGGCGTGGCCACTTTACACCAAGTAGTGCAAAAGAATATTTAGGAAAACACCACTTAGCACTTAAGTGTAAAGTATATATATATATATTATAAAACCATATTTCATTGTTACATATACCTAAATCATTACGAAAACGCTTTGGTGAAAAGTACTGAACTTTTTGGTTATCCCATTGAGCCAGAAAAACGGTAAATTTTGCCATATTCTGGTAGTTTTGATCTTACTTCCTTCCTCAGTGCAATACGTCGCGTTTTAATGCTACTACTTCTTCTTTGTCAGCGCAACAACCCCTTGCAGGCCTTGGCTGCCTCAACAGCTGACAAACGTCTTCCATCCATAGCAACTCCCTTCCAATTTCTATTATTTAGGGTTTTCAAATCATTTTCGATGTCGTTGAGCCATCTAGTAAGGGGTCTGAGGCGTGACCCCTCGGGATTCTTAAAGGTTCTCATGGCGCTATTTTCAGGGCTTCTCCATAGATGGCCCAGCCATCTTAGTCTATTACTGCAGAATGTAAATGATACAGTAATTATAAATTGTTATAGTTATACTGCCCCCGTGGGTGCCACGTATTTTTGATTTATCGTTAAGTGTGGGTAAATGGAACTATAAAATATAAAACCACATTTATTGATTTACTCAAATCATTAGGAAAGCGCTTTGGTGAAAAGTTCTGAGCTTTTTTGGTGTTCTCATTGAGCCAGAAACACGGTAAATTTGATCATATTCTGGCAGTTTTGATCATACTTTTTTTCTCACTACAATACGTTGCATGGAAATGCTACAGAAAGTGCTATAATTACACTGTAAAAAAATTCGGTAAATATTTAACCAGCATTTGGTGCACAGTTCCTTATTAACCCAAAGTTTAGTTCAATGAATGATTAGTTTATTTCAATTACACCTTAAATTTTGAAGCATGATAGAGAAATATTTCCATGGTGCAACTGACTGCGCCAAAATTTGAACAGTAAACTAAACGATATTTGCTTACGACGCCAAGTTTTCTTTACAATTCGGTCTCGGTGTATCTGGATGACTAAGCATGTTCTTATTTAGCTTACTTGTAAATGGCTTAATTTGTATAAATTAAAGTTCACTCCTTTTATGTGGCCTTTTTAAATTTGGTGAGCGGTATAAAATGCTTAGAGGCATCTCAAAAAAATATAGCTCAGAAAATAGCTATCCCTTGGCCTGCATTTGAGTGCTTAAAAAATATCTAATAATGGTGCAATCTTTTTCTGCTTTTATAAAAAAAAAAAAAGAAAAGTAAAAAAAAAAGAAAGAATGAAAATAGGTGTCTTGTTTCTTCAAAACACTTACTTTTGGTGCAATCTTCTGCTGATATTTGGAGCTAGTAATAATACCAAAATTTGGTAAAATTGAGCTCCATTTCATGTAGCCAGCAAATGAATACTAATTTTTGGTGCAAATGTGGCTCGAAATTTTTAACAGTGCCTTTCGTGGAATGATGATGTTTTGTCGACTCAAATATTTTGTCGAGATTTGGGACGTTTTTTCCAATTCAGAAACAAGTCCATGATATTTTGTCACGAAAATTTTGCGGATATTCTACAACCTTTATTTTTTAAAATAATTTTGACGGCATTGAGGAAATGTTTGCCAAGAATAGATATTATTTTTTGGTTGTCTTGTTGAAGTTAAGAGTAAATTAAAATTTTAGAAAGACACATATATCACTACTCAATTAAAAGAACAATTTGTTCGCATTGCTATAAATATGTTTTCGATAAGAATTCAAAAGTTCTGTTTTAACATGTTGCACTTATGTAAGAGACAAATATGTATACTTTGCTAGATCGTGCTATGCATGCGTGCATGAAACAAGAAAATAGTGTCCGATCAAATCGTGAGACAATGTTAAAAAGTGCGTAAAGACCTTCATTTCTGTTGGGCGGTGGTCAACTTGATCACGGCACACACGCACATTAAGAAGCCATAATGGTTCTATTTCCTCATAAAGTTCCGCTACGGATACACAAAAAACGGAAATAGCAATAGCGGTTTTTCTTTGTCCTTCTTCTTTCAAATTTTTTTGTTAGAATTTTCAATGATATTTAAGGTATGCGCAACAGGTATATATTAATTGTATATACAAATTGTAAATAGAAATGTTCTATACCACACATCTGAACTTTTAGCTAGCACTACAATTAAGTTTAAATTTAAAATTTTCGAATAAATTTATAATTCATTTAACACTGTTAAAAATTCCGAGCCATTCAAAAAAAAAAAAAAAAAAAAAAGAAAAAGAAAAATTGGTATTCATTTGCTGGATACATAAAATGGAGCTCAATTTTACCATATTTTGGTATTTTCAGTAGCTCCAAATATCAGTAGAAGGTTGCACCAAAAGTAGGTGTTTTGAAACACTAATTTTTATTCTTTTTTCCTTTTATAAAAGCAGGGAAAAAGTTTCACCATTATTAGGCATTTTTAAAGCGCGTAATAGTATTAGTAAAAGAAATAAACTTTATTTTATTTTATAATCAGCGTTGAACAGCCGACAAAATTCTTAGTTAATGACTATTTATGTTCAATGCCTTTTACTTTTGAACTTATCCCAGAAGACACTCCTGGATAAATCATTTTATTTTATAATCGTCGTTGAACGTTGACGTCGTTGAAACGTTTGATGCATATTTTAAGTTTCAAAATAATGTTAAATTTTAATTAGAATTAAAAACTTAAAGATGAAAATAAAGAAAAAAAAAAAAACTACAGCTGATAAACTCAATATTTTAAATATAAAAACTTATAAAAATTTGCACCTAAACATTGAAGGAAAAAAAAAGAGAGGGTTTTTAAAAATTTATTTAATATTTGCAGAAAAAAAGGTGTGCTCAAAATAAAAAAAGTGAACACCCTGAGAAACTTTTCATTAAATTATCGGATTTTTCAAGAACTGGGACTCAATCTTAATGAATTCAAATATCAAAACTTGCCGGAATACCCTGGTTGGTAGGGCACTGGGCCCATGTCCAAGAGTTCGTGGGATCGATCGCAGACCGGCCGAAGACACCCCGCGTAGTAAATGGTAACCGATGATGCACGTTAATTCTGGCGAGTCGCAAAGTCCTCCATGTTCCCATAACAAATCAATACCTCTGGGAGAACTGATCCAGGATTTTCCTTGTCTTCTGGATTGGTTCAAAATTACAAGGTTACGGAATTGAACATTAGTAGTCGTAAACCCAAAACTGGGTCTGCTGTTCAACGACGGATATAAAAAAAAATGTCAAACCTTAATTGTGCCAATTTATGCAGACAATATTTTAATGATATAATAACTTGTGAAATAAGGCACAAAACGTACTTTTTCTGAATAAACATATCTTATTTCCTCGAATTTGATATTGTGACTCAAAATATGCATGTTAGCTAGCCTTAATCTGTAAAATATGGTCGCAATAGTTTAGGCAAGAGGACAGTCCAAAGTGTGGACCTTAATATGTTAATTTCACTTTTTGCACATTTAGCTAATGCAGGATAAATTTTTAAGTGAATCGAAAGATTTTCGTACACAATTATAAAATTCGATAATCTGAAAGATAAAATTATAAAAAAGTATTTAAATGAAGTTATCTTAAAGTAATCGAAACATTTTTGAATTGTAATGTGCACAAATAATCCTTCAGGTACACTTAAAAAAGTGTACATGTTTTGCAAACATAAAATCTGATATTACACATCTGACCTAAACAAGTGAAGCCTTGTTTCTGTACTATTTCTTATGATGGAATGAATGAGGCGTCAATGGACAAAATAGTTGCAGGAGTTTAAAGTACTACTTCTGACGCATACTTATGCTTTACATTGCTTACATCTTAACAGGTAAAATATATTTTTCGAGGAATCTTATACTCTGTGCTAAAAGAGATCAATCACGAGACCGGACTAAAAAACCTTTAAATAAAGCGGGACTAACCATGGTTTACTTTCTAAAAGTTCCAGAATCTTCCCCACATGATTCCCAATAATATAGTTTATAATCTAATATCAAATTTTATGTCTCATTAGTTAGTAATTTATGTAACTACGAATTAACCCTTTCAAATGAATACATTTTCTTTCAATATTTTTTAAATCAAAAATTTTACTTCACTTAAACTTTAAATATCATTGAATTTAAATTTTGTATCCAAATTTTTTAGAGTTGACTAACAGAATAAGAGTTCATTAAATATTCTTTGCTTTTTAAAATTAATTTTCTCTAAACTCATTTATATGCTATGCTTTGGAGATTGAAGAAGTCATGTCACTATCTTGACCCTATACAACTTACCTCTGACTTATATTAGACTAAGTCTACAAAATAAAAACATTTATTTCTCCTTTTATGCACAAATATCGATGTAGCTTAAGAGAAATACACTTTAATTAATTCAAGTAAGGTTAAGTGCCAAAATTTCACGTTCACTCTCAGAAAATATTAAAGTAACACGGTAACATCTCGCAATCACTATGTACGCAAAAGACAATAAGTCGGAACAATATATTTAAAGAAGGATAAATTTCTTAGTGATAACCACTAAAACAACATCACGCTTTAATAATTAACTTAATTCAATTCTAAATTCATAAAATATATATTAATTTTTGGGTTTAAGCTAAATGTACAATTGAACTTAATGCTGTAACTTCAAAATACAACAATATACAACATCTTTTTGGTCTTACAATAAAGAACTGGATGCAAAATTTGCCTAATGCAATTTTTGAAAAGAAACTATTATGAAACTTTTCCACAGCTTCAACATTAACTTTTTCTCCTACTTTTATTAAACATTTTTTATTAAACTTTTAGTCATAGTTTATTTTAATCCTTGTTTTAATAGCAGTTTACAGATTTTGTTACATTATGGAATGCTAACAGTTTTGTTCTAGTACAGCTATGTCTAAAATTATTTAGAAACAATTACAACAACTTTACTTTAAAAGAAAAACTGAACTATATGAATAATAGAACTGAATTAAACATTCAAAGAAAATGTTCTTAAAATGTTTCTAAGATGCAAAATAAAAGGTTTTATTTGAAAAAAATAATTTTTTTTAAAACTGCATCCAGCACAATGTAATTTAATACGAAAGAATAAACCATCAGATTTAAATAAACTAACATTTTTATACAAATATATTTTTATTGTTTGTTGCCGTAATTTTATTTTTGTAACTAAATTACCGCGCAGTGTGACATTAATGAATATGCTAAAATGTATAGTTTGCAATCGAAAATGATGAAATCACTGCGATTTAACGTTAAACTTTCGACACAGTATGAGGACATTGTTCCACAGTAGAAACTTGCAGACATAAATCGAGAAGTTCCGAAACGGATGAATGAGTGTGAAACACGAAGAGAAAGCAGAACGGCCACTTCATGCCCCACACTCCCCCAGTCGTTACGAAACTTCACACCTGCACACTTTCCTGTTGCAGATCGTTGTCCCCATAATGCATAGAAAGCATCCGTCAAATGCCAGTTCATAGCAGCATTTTGGTGAATTAAGTTTCAAAATTTTTGAAATTTCAATTATTCATATTACACTCTAGTAAGAGTTACAGGATGTTTTCGAATATTAAAAAAAAAATAATAATAATAATAATAATAAAAAAAAAAAAAATATTGTACTTTATTGTGCTGAATGTATTCTCGAAAATTTTGTTTACTTAAATACAGTCTGTTCATGAATTTCGGCATTTTAATATCTATGTTATGAACACGTAAAATTTTGGTTCCGTTTCCAATACATTGTATAAAATAAGGATTACTACTAATATCAATTTGAGAACAAATTAAAGCATGAAGTCAGTTTAGCTGAAATTCGATACAAACCCGCAAAATTGCGATTTATACAATTTTAAACGTTAGTCTATAATGCAACATTAGATGTCAAAGAAAAAGTATAAAATAAATGAACTTTAAAAATGATGTTAAGTACTTAGACCAGTTTCAATTCAAGTCTAATTTAAATATTGGAATATATAAGGTTTTTCATACAAGAAAAAAACTGTTGAAGAATAGAGCCAATAGAGCTTTTTAATATACGCAGTTAGTTATAAAAAAAGTTTCTGGAATGGCTAGTACTGTCTTATCGGTAAGCATTCTGCACATGCGTTAGGACTCCACCCAGCTATGCTGAAATCGTAGAAGTGAAAAAAAAATGGCGGTCTTTGCCGCGCGTACTTCAGGATACACACAACCAAATTACTCGTCCTGGTATAGTATATTTCATTCGAAAATGAACAGTATCACTATTTTAAGAATTTGATTTTACTTCATTCTAGAAACATAGCAATCTATACAAATGAATCAATCAGGAGGGGTGAAATTAAAACACTTTTAATTACCTACAGCTTATGGTTCTTTCCCCGTCACATTTCTAGAGCATTATTCAAACACTTATCCTGTTAGGAACCTTAAAGTAAAAATTATATATATTTAAAATTGTGTAAATACTTAAGGTCATATAGAGCCACTTTAAAAATGTTATTGCGAAAACTAATTGCTTATCAACGGAAAATAAGAATTCTGATCATTTTATTTTTGTTATCATATTTGAACTACCCCTGATGATTTCAGTATTCTCTGAATTCCGCGAGCATTCAAGTTACCTTTTGATATATAGGGTAAAAATGTATTTCTTAAATTTAAGTTAGTGACTTCCCTTAAGTATTGTGGATATGGTTTTAAGATTGTAGAGTAGCTTTATAAGAAAATGGATAAAAATGTACTGTTGAAAGGATTTCGTTACAAATTAGAGAACTCACTTCTGCTGAAATTGTCCTCGTTAAGGAAGCATGCTATTTTAAAGAAACATTATAAAAAAATTAATATAAAAATAGTAATTTAACACAAATTGATTTTGATTGAAAAGAAACGTATGAGCAAAATGGGACAAAAGTCGGGAATAACAACTTCATTGTGCTTAATAATTTTAGATTTCCTTCAAATTTAAAATATAAGATACAAAATGGAAATTTTAAACAAAAATTAGCATTTTATACTTTCATTGTGCTGTATATATAATCCATACGTTTAATTAATCCATACGGCTGTAGACAAAAAAAATACTTGATTTGTGATAACTGAAGTTTGCAAGGAAAGTTCATTTTGAAACTTGTCACGAATTTACAATAGTAGACAAAATTCTAATCTTAACGAATTTATATCTGGGTAAAATTTAAAACATATTTTAAAAAAGGGAGAAATGTTTAAATTAATGTAATCGAAATTCTTTGGACACTAACTGTTACTACTTTATGATATTAATCGAATTAAAATAGAACTATTTTGATAGTCTTAAATATTTTAGACTAGAAAATAGCTAAAATTAGCTCCAAAAAATTATTTTGCACACTAAGGTTTATGTTGATCAAGGTTTAATAAGTAATAAATGTAATATTTTCAATGAACGTGAAGTTGCAGGTCTCATATTGAAAATTCCTAAAATACAATATTAGATCCTTATTTTACTTTATAAAACAGATCTTTGAATTTAAAATTTGGTTCAATTTGTTTAGACGCATTTATATTGAATTTTAAAATCTCGTGTATTGTGTTGATGAATTAAAAGAACTAGCAGATTTTAATTACGTAATTTTGCTTAGTCGGGAACTCGTTTGTTACAAGCTAGATTAAAACTATATTTCAATTTATTTTCCATGGTTTTATAATTAAATTCTAAGGTAAAATCAGTAAGGGGTGAATTCTTTAATTTGTTGAAAAATCCTTAAAATTAACTTCTAGAGTTTGAACTAGACTGTAAGTGGGAAAAATTAAATAATTTAGTTACTATTAATAATAACATACTAAAATTTATAAATTGAAATATTACATCAAAGTACGAATGAAATTTTTCGAAGAAAATTTTATTTTCAGGAATAAAGCACTAGATGAAATTCCCGGGCAATTTCATCCCATGTTTTATTCCATCTAAAAAATTACTCCGATAAAAATTTCTCATAATCTCAAAAGTTCCCAAAACTATATTTGCCCCTGAAAACATATTCCATTAGATTTTATTAAGTTTTATCTTAAAAGCACAGCGTTATTTTAACAAACTAAATCATTAGAATAAGTATTTCTTTTGCATTGCTTGGTTTTCATCTAAAAAGAACTTACTGCAACACACAGCATTTGCACTACTTACATAGACTGCATACATTATTTTGTATTTGGTACATAGTAACATTTTAAAACATTTCATAGCATATATTCTTTGCAAGTTAAATTTACTAGTTTAATATTCTGGTATCTACAAAAATACAAAATTTCTAGGAATCAGTATCAATATTTAAGAACCAAGAATGCTTTCGAATATAAAATAGCATAAAAGCGTTTTGCTTTTGTGTTACATTCTGGGTCAGCTGTAGTTTTTTAGACACAGTAGCGACCAGACGCCCGATATTTATGGTAGTTTTAGACCCCTGATATGTTACTTTACTAAATACTTTTCGATGTTTAGATTATTAGTACTATTAATGTTAGTGTTTAGTAAAAGCCAAAGTATTTAGTAGTGTAACAGTCTTGCTGATACCAGCTTAAAATACCTGCATCAAAGTCATCTACTTACTCTAATAATTGGTTTTCCAAAATACTTCATTCATTTTATTACTCACCGTTTTGGTAGTTTCTTATAAAACTTGAATAATGTATCGATGTTTTCCAAGCAATACGAAAGAAAATAAAATATTCCAAGGTAAATAAAAATAATTTTGATTTCATGAATACCATATTGGAAGAAATACTGAGTCTTATACCTTTTCTTTTCCTAATTTTAATTATTAACTAGTTCCTCAAATTTTTATTCACGATAAAATAGCAATATTTATTTCACTTTCTAAAATTAATTCCTCTTAAACTATTTTTAGTTTACAATATTAGAACAGAAAAATACAAATACACTACTTATGAAAGTGATAAATAAAAAAAATCTGTAGAAATTAAGTTGTGCGTATTTAGGAGAGACAATATTAAATATTTCACTTAAAAACATTTTTTGCCCACATACTCATCTTAAAAATGAGCCTGAACTTTTTTTCACAAAATTTAAAATTAAAAATGAAACGCTTATTTGACTCTTTTTTTTAAAATTATTTATATTAAATTAGAATGATTGAATTAAGTATCAGAAAATATTAACAATGTAATTTTTAAGAAATTAATTTTAAATATATTTCATAATATTTTGTTTTGAAAGTATACTTAAACCGAAAAGAAATTAATTTCCTCTCAGAAATTAATTTCCTCCCGCAATTTAAAAAAAAAAAAAATACGCGGTGTAGAGTATCATATGAAATGTTTAATCATGGGCTGAATCCAATAAAAGTTATATTTATTGTTTTATTTATATTTGTGAGCATGCATCCTTAGAAAGCAAGCAATAAGTAAAATACACTTTAAACGAAACATTAAGAACGAAAATTTAAATACACCATTTAATAAATAAGATAAAATTAATTGAAAAAGAATTTGGATGCAGAGCTTTCATTGTTACGAGTAATATGACTCTCAGTTCGAATAATGCATTTTATTCTGTTTTAAATTAAAATTCTATTCTAGTTAATGTATACTAATTTAATTGGATTCCTGCATATTAACTTTTTTTAGGAGCGAAGAATATTTAATGAATTAGATCATAAATTGTTTTCTTCGAAAAAGTGACAAATATACAATAAAGTTAAATACTTAGGAGAACTGTATATCCCGAGATTATAAAGAATATTTTTATACTGTGCAGAAGGAATAGAAGCTTTCATAAACTTCAGTTAACACAAACAGTATTTTACCACTTTTTAAAAAAAATAAATTTTACAATGCCTAGATACGTTATATTTTTGTCCAATATAATTCACACGCAGAAAGTTTCATAGATTCATTGAAAAAAAAAATTTTTAAAGCAAATTTTTTGTGTAATAATGCTTAAACAGCTAAAGTACATTAACATGTGAACATGTAGATATGAATCTAACATGTTTATTTATGAAGGATTCTTTTCTTTTATAAGACTTGAAAATTTTCACCAACTCTTATAGTATTAAAACCTGATCAAGTATTTCTTAAAAATTTCCTGAAATATTTGATTTGATAGAAATTTCAATGAGAACCCAAAATCATATAGTAACAGACAATTATATTTTTTTGAGTCTAGACAACATTGATATCTATTTAAGCAAACAACCTTTTAAATAATACTTAAAAAAAAAAAAAACGTATAGAATAATAAAAGTATATGTGACATTAAGTCACAATCTCAATTAAATTTCTTTTTTTTAAAATCCAAATCCTAATTTTTTAGTTATTTCTGATACAAATCCTTTATTTCATCTGATTCTTCTCGCCCCTTATTGCTTTTGTGCTTTTTGGACATTCTCCCCCTAAATTCCTCTTGCATTCTTTTGACCACTCCCTTTGCTAGAATATTCCACCCTTTCTTGAACACCTGCTTTTCGGCGTCTTTGATGTCCACGACGGCTCAAAGTATTCTTCATCTTATTTCTTCACTTTCAAAATAGAACCCTTTAATAAATATAAATGTGACTCCTCAACTCAATAATTTTAGGAAATTCTACTTTAACTTGTAAATATGTAAGGAATTTAACTTCGACTTTTTTTGTTAGGATAAATATTGAGTGCTAGGAAAGCTCGAGAGCATTCGAATTGAGTCGTCTCAAATATCACGTCTCTCCGATTAACGGAGTTTATTTTCTTTTCCCCCTCGTTGAGGTGTGGAATTTTCAACATGGCGTTGTCTTCGCCATATTTAATCGTTTTTCGTCCCATTTGGAATCTTCATTTAAGTTTTTCAAACCTTCGATTTTTCTTTAACAAAACCATCCACCGATTTCAACATTTTTTTCTGACTCCCGCCATACTTGCTTGCAGCCTCCTTTCAGTAAAAAAAAACTTATGAATACTCATAGTTTCTGTTTTTGAGACGCGGTGTCCGCCATAGGTAGACACGCCTCCAGTGTGTGACGAATTTTTGCTGTCATACGATATGCCTTCCGCTCCAGATGCTCATCGCTTCAAAAGTGTACCAAATCATAAAATAAGATGTATGCCAAAATTGTGTGCCCAAAATCTCCTTCCTCAAGGAAGAGTGTGATGCTGTGCTCTATTGAATCATCCAAATCCTCAAAAATAAAAATCTTGTGATGAACAGCATAATAGTTTCTTTATTTTTTTACTACACCTGGACATTGTGCATCAACGGTAAATTTGTTTTTGGTCCGCCACCATCTCCTCGTCATCGTTATTTCCTATAGGTATGTTTTTCACATTAATTTTTGTCAAGTTATTACTGATCAGTCCTGGACTACCATTACTTTCGTATCACGAGCCATAATTACTTATTTTTATAAAATAAAAATGCAAGTTGAATTTTTGGTATTTCACATAAGTTAATGTTCATTTTATAAATTTTTTTATTATTCTTTTACAAAATACCCAGCAGTTACCGGGACAGTATACAACTGATTATCCCTAGAACGTGGAATTTACATACAATTTACTGCATTCCTTTGAAAAATAATTGTCAGTTCTCATAAAATCTATCACAGTTTTGAAACATGCAGTAAATTTGTTATTTATCCGTTCAATTTGAAAAAGTTGTAATTTTTTAAAAATAAAATTGCGATGGATTTAGAATTTTAAAATATATGAAATTTTGTTGAATACATTAAAAGTTCGCAAGTATAACATTCTATCGTTGCTGCGTAGAGTTTACTACTAGTGATAAACAAAAGAGTAATCTGTAATACCAGAATTAAAATCTAAACCTCTAAATTTCTAATCGTATAAAAATTTCAAAAGAAACCGGGAGATCAAAATATTGGTTCTCTAATTACTCATAAATATGTTAATAATTTTCTCACGCAATAATCTGTTCTCAAATTATGTTTTTAAATAAATTTAATTAAAAATACTTTTAAAAAATGAGTTGTAACAAAACTGCATTTAAAATAAACTTAAAAAAGAGCGGCTAACTTCAAAGCTAGAAAATTTAAGAATTTTGACCTAAATTTAAACACCAAACAGCATGTAAAATTTTGAATATAGCACGATAATAAAGTTACGTTGTCACTTAAATCATACATATCTAACAATGAATATCTAATATTTTTTATATAATTTTGACTTCAAAATATTTTTAACAAAATATTTAACTTTGAGAGAACATTAAACAACCTATTATTGATAGATTAAAAGGGGACAGTCTTGGAGCCGAGATCCTGGAAGCATAAAATTCTCTTACTGATAGGAACTGCTCTCAATCCAGTCTTAATGCTTGGCTCTCCCAGTCAACCATCCAGTCTTAATGCGTGGCTCTCCCAGTCAACAATCCAGTCTTAATGCGAGGCTCTCATTCAATAATCCAGTCAATGCGTGGCTATAATTACTGTTGATGCAATTGCCAATTATCTTATTGTGACACAGCAATATTTAGAATTTTAAATTTCATATAAATTTAAAAACATTTCCTTATGGTAAAATCAAAATAAATTATTAACCGACTTAAAATGTTACTAATCTTTAATTTAAAATATATGTATCTTTAATTTTACTTATCTTTAATTTAAAATAAGCAATCACGATTATGACAAGTTTTTAATTTACAGTTAACTTTAGAAATTAATATAAGATAAACGAAACCTTTTTACACTAGTTTAACCATTTGTCGATTCAACTACTATTCCAATTTATAGAAGTAGCAAGAGGATTAACGCTCGTTACTTTAATCCTACCATCAAAACTAATTTTTCAAGAAACAATAACTGCTTAATAATTTATATATTAACTGAAAAGTCGTACCACATTAAAGTTCAACTGTAGAATAAAAGCTAGAAAATTCTGGGCCTGGAAATGTCTGAAAGCTGAAGAACCAAATTGCAATAAAGAGGATCACACGCTTATGATTCAACTGCAACGAATATTTATAAGTAGTACATGACTCTTTAGTTATAAGACAATATGACACAGCTGTTTATGTTTATAAAATAAAGTTTTTATGCAGATCAACAGGTTCCTTGCATATTTCTAAGTGCTGGGGTTCTGTTGAAACTTCAGGGCTCAATCCTGCGAGCTTGGTGTGAGCTTAGTACTAAGACAGTGTAGTTTACGGATGCGTCTGTATTGTCTTCGGATCATAAAAAAGGAAAAATGCCCAGATCAGCACTAAGAGATCATTAGTATTGCTATATTAAGAAGTTTACAATGAAATCTTACAAATCTTACTTAAAATATTCACTGATATTCTTTATTTTTTCAAAGCAAAAAATATATATATTCTTAGAATAACTATTGAAGAATGTTGTGCTTATTGAAGAAGTATTGAAGAATCTTGTATTTTATTAACCATAGAATTTAGTGACTTTGCTGTTGAGTGAAATCGTTGGTAGATTTGCACCTCTGCTTTGCTAAATCACCTCAGCGCTCAAAAAGGGTAGGTAGGTAGGTATTTTATTTACGTCGCACTAGAGCTGCACAATGGGCTGTTTCCGACGGTCTGGGAAACATCCCTGAGGATGATCCGAAGACATGCCACCGCAACTTTGATCCTCTGCAGAGAGGATGGCTTCCCTCCCCTGCTTTGGTAGCCTGACGACCTGCGCGCAAAGTCGAGCACTTTACAGAAGAACAGTTTAACGAGGAACAATACCACGCATTCTCGATCTATATGCAGGCTGATCAAAGTGGTCACCCACCCACTAAAGGACTGCAGTCAGGGATGCTTGACTGCGATGTTCTACTGGGAACCCGACTCAATTTATCTGAATTTACGACTACCAATGTTCAACTCCGTAGCCTTGTAATTTTGAACCAAATCCAGAAGACAAAGGAACTCCTGGATCAAGGATCGGGTGAAATTTGCCTTCTTAAAGGACTTTTTGAGGAAACTAACTGGAGTTTGCGTTACATAGAGAGAAAAACCGCGAAAACATCCCACAATTAGCCTAACGGCTAGAGGACTGTAACCCACGATCCGTCTACCACTGAGTATAATTTTCGTCAGCACTTAGGTTGGTGCGAGCAGTGTGCGGAGGAAGCATTACGTTTGATGCGGACTAATTTATACCTTTTACATTACTATACATGAATTATTAGCACAAGTAAGGTATATTTTCTGTAACAATTTTTTATGCTGACTTAAATGAAACCAATACTATGATGATCGAACTAATTATTTAGAATTGATCAGCGTTTCGTCTATAAATAGTGCAATTTTGTGCATGCCCTTTATTATATATTTATCTTACAATATAGATAAATGAGGTATTGTTTCTTATGTATATTTTTCTAATTTAATACTATCAGAATAAACATAAGACTAATGACTTAAATGTGATATTTAAGTATAAAACTTTTTCGAATTGCATTAATTATGAAGAAAATCCTCATAATTTCTGAGTCTAGCAATCTAGTCATGCGCATTCAGTTCAGCGTAAAAGATTCATACATCTTGCTTGTTCATATAGTACCTAGGGGGTAATGTAATGAGTTAAAAGTAATTATTTTTATATACAAAAAGTCTTACAACTTATTCTAATGATGTAATTTCTATCGATTCACCTTCAACAAATAGATAGAAACAACGTTTCACAGTAAAAATTTTTACTTTTTCTATATGAAACGCTTCTTAACTATCGGTTCTCTGGTCATTAATTGAGTGTACACTGGGAACAGTGACACTGTCTAGATGTCTCACAAAACAACCCTTTTTGCTTAAAAAAAAGGAGTTTCTAAATGAACACATCATAAATTATGTCCAAATTAAGTTATATTTACAATACTTAATAGCACTTTTGATTAATTGAATATTTATAGACCTCACGCATTGGACTAATCGTTAAAACGCGGTCTCCAGCATATCACTGGCTGTGGTCAGGGTGACTGACCACTCGGATCAGTCTTCGTAGGAACCGAGGGTGTGTGGTATTGGTCCTCGTTAAACTGTTCTACCGTAAAGTGCTCGACTTCGCGTGCAAGTCGTCGGGCTACCGAAGCGGAGGGGCCATCTCCTCTGCAGGGGTTCAAAATCGTGATGACATGTCTTCGGATCATCCTCAGGGATGTTTCCCCGACCGTCTCCAATAGCTCATTGAGCAGATCTAGTGCGCCGTAAATTAACAACAACAACAACAACAAAATTACTCTCACTAATTTAGAATTTAGGTTGAATTAAGTATATCTGCTTCCTCGATATGTTTTTCGGTTTTGAACAAACGCTTGATAATAGATTGCAATTTGATACCATGAAACCTTTAAAACATAAAGTGAATATAAAGTGATGCTAATCGGGAGAAAAGGTAATTGATATTTTTTAGAATTTGAGAATATTTCTTTCTCAAAGCTTTTCAGCAATAAGGTTAGTAGTATTGGATAGAAAAAATGCTGTCATACATTTGTCAGTTTATCATTGTTATTTATGCCGACGAAAATCGACTTTTGGATTATGCTGATAATCCTTCTTACATCAGGTGGGGAGCGCAGAAACTGGTTTTAAGCTGAACCTTTATAGTTAATTTAGTCCTTGTACGTCCATTATTCATTTTTTAATGGTCCCGCGGAGGACTGATAACAAAGTTCCCAGTAGAACAGAAAATATACCTTACATGTATAGTATGTAAAAGGGTTTAAATTATTCCGCATCAAACGTAATACTTCTTCCGCAGACGGCTCGCACTAACCACAGTGCTGACGTAAATTATCTTCAGTGGTAGACAAATAATGGGTTACAGTCCCCTTGCCGTCAAGCTAATTCTGGGAGTTTTATTACACATTATTTAACACATCCTTTTTATTACACATTATTTAAATAATTTACCAATAAAAAGAAATACAAAAATGATTAAAAAACAATATGTTGTAACAAAAATTGGTATCAAAAAATGTGTTTTATTTCTTCGTCTTGCATGCAAAAAATGTAGGCTTTTATTTAGGGATGGGAGATAGAAGAAGCGAAGAAGAAAAAATTATTATGGCTACATTCCACTCAATAGATGGTTCAGTAGAAATTTCAAAATGACCGAAATAGAAGAAAATCAGTTAAAAGTTCCTCTCTTCTTTTGATTCCATAGAAAATAATATTCTATGTGTTCATTCCTTTCATCCGGGAGTTCACTTTAATTTCCAGAAAATATCGCTTTTTTTTATTCTTTGTATATATATACTCCTTTTTATTACACATTATTTAAATAATTGACCAATAAAGAGAAATACAAAAATGATTAAAAAACAATATGTTGTAACAAAAATTGGTATCAAAAAATGTGTTTTATTTCTTCGTCTTGCATGCAAAAAATGTAGGCTTTTATTTAGGGATGGGAGATAGAAGAAGCGAAGAAGAAAAAATGATTATGGCTACATTCCACTCAATAGATGGTTCAGTAGAAATTTCAAAATGACCGAAATTGAAGAAAATCAGTTTAAAGTTCCTCTCTTCTTTTGATTCCATAGAAAATAATATTCTATGTGTTCATTCCTTTCATCCGGGAGTTCACTTTAATTTCCAGAAAATATCGCTTTTTTTTATTCTTTGTATATATATACTCCTTTTTATTACACATTATTTTAATAATTTACCAATAAAAAGAAATACAAAAATGATTAAAAAACAATATGTTGTAACAAAAATTGGTATCAAAAAATGTGTTTCATTTCTTCGTTTTGCATGCAAAAAATGTAGGCTTTTATTTAGGGATGGGAGATAAAAGAAGCGAAGAAGAAAAAATGATTATGACTACATTCCACTCAATAGATGGTTCAGTAGAAATTTCAAAATGACCGAAATTGAAGAAAATCAGTTAAAAGTTCCTCTCTTCTTTTGATTCCATAGAAAATAATATTCTATGTGTTCATTCCTTTCATCCGGGAGTTCACTTTAATTTCCAGAAAATATCGCTTTTTTTTATTCTTTGTATATATATACTCCTTTTTATTACACATTATTTAAATAATTGACCAATAAAAAGAAATACAAAAATGATTAAAAAACAATATGTTGTAACAAAAATTGGTATCAAAAAATGTGTTTTATTTCTTCGTCTTGCATGCAAAAAATGTAGGCTTTTATTTAGGGATGGGAGATAGAAGAAGCGAAGAAGAAAAAATGATTATGGCTACATTCCACTCAATAGATGGTTCAGTAGAAATTTCAAAATGACCGAAATTGAAGAAAATCAGTTAAAAGTTCCTCTCTTCTTTTGATTCCATAGAAAATAATATACTATGTGTTCATTCTATTCATCCGGGAGTTCCCTTTAATTTCCAGAAAATATCGCTTTTTTTTATTCTTTGTATATATATACTCCTTTTTATTACACATTATTTAAATTATTGACCAATAAAAAGAAATACAAAAATGATTAAAAAACATTATGTTGTAACAAAAATTGGTATCAAAAAATGTGTTTTATTTCTTCGTCTTGCATGCAAAAAATGTAGGCTTTTATTTAGGGATGGGAGATAGAAGAAGCGAAGAAGAAAAATTGATTATGGCTACATTCCACTCAATAGATGGTTCAGTAGAAATTTCAAAATGACCGAAATTGAAGAAAATCAGTTAAAAGTTCCTCTCTTCTTTTGATTCCATAGAAAATAATATTCTATGTGTTCATTCCTTTCATCCGGGAGTTCACTTTAATTTCCAGAAAATATCGCTTTTTCTTATTCTTTGTATATATATACTCCTTTTTATTACACATTATTTAAATTATTGACCAATAAAAAGAAATACAAAAATGATTAAAAAACATTATGTTGTAACAAAAATTGGTATCAAAAAATGTGTTTTATTTCTTCGTCTTGCATGCAAAAAATGTAGGCTTTTATTTAGGGATGGGAGATAGAAGAAGCGAAGAAGAAAAAATGATTATGGCTACATTCCACTCAATAGATGGTTCAGTAGAAATTTCAAAATGACGGAAATGAAGAAAATCAGTTAAAAGTTCCTCTCTTCTTTTGATTCCATAGAAAATAATATTCTATGTGTTCATTCCTTTCATCCGGGAGTTCACTTTAATTTCCAGAAAATATCGCTTTTTTTTATTCTTTGTATATATATACTCCTTTTTATTACACATTATTTAAATAATTGACCAATAAAAAGAAATACAAAAATGATTAAAAAACAATATGTTGTAACAAAAATTGGTATCAAAAAATGTGTTTTATTTCTTCGTCTTGCATGCAAAAAATGTAGGCTTTTATTTAGGGATGGGAGATAGAAGAAGCGAAGAAGAAAAAATGATTATGGCTACATTCCACTCAATAGATGGTTCAGTAGAAATTTCAAAATGACCGAAATTGAAGAAAATCAGTTAAAAGTTCCTCTCTTCTTTTGATTCCATAGAAAATAATATTCTATGTGTTCATTCCTTTCATCCGGGAGTTCACTTTAATTTCCAGAAAATATCGCTTTTTTTATTCTTTGTATACATATACTCCTTTTTATTACACATTATTTAAATCATTGACCAATAAAAAGAAATACAAAAATGATTAAAAAACAATATGTTGTAACAAAAATTGGTATCAAAAAATGTGTTTTATTTCTTCGTCTTGCATGCAAAAAATGTATGCTTTTATATAGGGATGGGAGATAGAAGAAGCAAAGAAGAAAAAATGATTATGGCTACATTCCACTCATTAGATGGTTCAGTAGAAATTTCAAAATGACCGAAATTGAAGAAAATCAGTTAAATCAGTTCCTCTCTTCTTTTGATTCCATAGAAAACAATATTCTATGTGTTCATTCCTTTCATCCAGTAGTTCACTTTAATTTCCAGAAAATATTGCTTTTTTTTATTCTTTGTATATATATACTCCTTTTTATTACACATTATTTAAATAATTGACCAATAAAAAGAAATACAAAAATGATTAAAAAACAATATGTTGTAACAAAAATTGGTATCAAAAAATGTGTTTTATTTCTTCGTCTTGCATGCAAAAAATGTAGGCTTTTATTTAGGGATGGGAGATAGAAGTAGCGAAGAAGAAAAAATGATTATGGCTACATTCCACTCAATAGATGGTTCAATAGAAATTTCAAAATGACCGAAATTGAAGAAAATCAGTTAAAAGTTCCTCTCTTCTTTTGATTCCATAGAAAATAATATTCTATGTGTTCATTCCTTTCATCTGGGAGTTCACTTTAATTTCCAGAAAATATCGCTTTTTTTATTCTTTGTATATATATACTCCTTTTTATTACACATTATTTAAATCATTGACCAATAAAAAGAAATACAAAAATGATTAAAAAACAATATGTTGTAACAAAAATTGGTATCAAAAAATGTGTTTTATTTCTTCGTCTTGCATGCAAAAAATGTAGGCTTTCATATAGGGATGGGAGATAGAAGAAGCAAAGAAGAAAAAATGATTATGGCTACATTCCACTCAATAGATGGTTCAGTAGAAATTTCAAAATGACCGAAATTGAAGAAAATCAGTTAAATCAGTTCCTCTCTTCTTTTGATTCCATAGAAAACAATATTCTATGTGTTCATTCCTTTCATCCAGGAGTTCACTTTAATTTCCAGAAAATATTGCTTTTTTTTATTCTTTGTATATATATACTCCTTTTTATTACACATTATTTAAATAATTGACCAATAAAAAGAAATACAAAAATGATTAAAAAACAATATGTTGTAACAAAAATTGGTATCAAAAAAAGTGTTTTATTTCTTCGTCTTGCATGCAAAAAATGTAGGCTTTTATTTAGGGATGGGAGATAGAAGAAGCGAAGAAGAAAAAATGATTATGGCTACATTCCACTCAATAGATGGTTCAGCAGAAATTTCAAAATGACCGAAATTGAAGAAAATCAGTTAAAAGTTCCTCTCTTCTTTTGATTCCATATAAAATAATATTCTATGTGTTCATTCCTTTCATCCGGGAGTTCACTTTAATTTCCAGAAAATATCGCTTTTTTTATTCTTTGTATATATATACTCCTTTTTATTACACATTATTTAAATCATTGACCAATAAAAAGAAATACAAAAATGATTAAAAAACAATATGTTGTAACAAAAATTGGTATCAAAAAATGTGTTTTATTTCTTCGTCTTGCATGCAAAAAATGTAGGCTTTTATTTAGGGATGGGAGATAAAAGAAGCGAAGAAGAAAAAATGATTATGGCTACATTCCACTCAATACATGGTTCAGCAGAAATTTCAAAATGACCGAAATTGAAGAAAATCAGTTAAAAGTTCCTCTCTTCTTTTGATTCCATAGAAAATAATATTATATGTGTTCATTCCTTTCATCCGGGAGTTTACTTTAATTTCCAGAAAATATCGCTTTTTTTATTCTTTGTATATATATACTCCTTTTTATTACACATTATTTAAATCATTGACCAATAAAAAGAAATACAAAAATGATTAAAAAACAATATGTTGTAACAAAAATTGGTATCAAAAAATGTGTTTTATTTCTTTGTCTTGCATGCAAATAATGTAGGCTTTTATTTAGGAATGGGAGATAGAAGAAGCGAAGAAGAAAAAATGATTATGGCTACATTCCACTCAATAGATGGTTCAGTAGAAATTTCAAAATGACCGAAATTGAAGAAAATCAGTTAAAAGTTCCTCTCTTCTTTTGATTCCATAGAAAATAATGTTCTATGTGTTCATTCCTTTCATCCGGGAGTTCACTTTAATTTCCAGAAAATATCGCTTTTTTTTATTCTTTGTATATATATACTCCTTTTTATTACACATTATTTAAATAATTGACCAATAAAAAGAAATACAAAAATGATTAAAAAACAATATGTTGTAACAAAAATTGGTATCAAAAAATGTGTTTTATTTCTTCGTCTTGCATGCAAAAAATGTAAGCTTTTATTTAGGGATGGGAGATAGAAGAAGCGAAGAAGAAAAAATGATTATGGCTACATTCCACTCAATAGATGGTTCAGTAGAAATTTCAAAATGACCGAAATTGAAGAAAATCAGTTAAATCAGTTCCTCTCTTCTTTTGATTCCATAGAAAATAATATTCTATGTGTTCATTCCTTTCATCCGGGAGTTCACTTTAATTTCCAGAAAAAAATCGCTTTTTTTTATTCTTTGTATATATATACTCCTTTTTATTACACATTATTTAAATAATTGACCAATAAAAAGAAATACAAAAATGATTAAAAAAAATATGTTGTAACAAAAATTGGTATCAAAAAATGTGTTTTATTTCTTCGTCTTGCATGCAAAAAATGTAGGCTTTTATTTAGGGATGGGAGATAGAAGAAGCGAAGAAGAAAATATGATTATGGCTACATTCCACTCAATAGATGGTTCAGTAGAAATTTCAAAATGACCGAAATTGAAGAAAATCAGTTAAAAGTTCCTCTCTTCTTTTGATTCCACAGAAAATAATATTCTATGTGTTCATTCCTTTCATCCGGGAGTTCACTTTAATTTCCTGAAAATATCGCTTTTTTTTATTCTTTGTATATATATACTCCTTTTTATTACACATTTTTTAAATGATTGACCAATAAAAAGAAATACAAAAATGATTAAAAAGCAATATGTTGTAACAAAAATTGGTATCAAAAAATGTGTTTTTTTTCTTCGTCTTGCATGCAAAAAATGTAGGCTTTTATTTAGGGATGGGAGATAGAAGAAAAAATGATTATGGCTACATTCCACTCAATAGATGGTACAGTAGAAATTTCAAAATGACCGAAATTGAAGAAAATCAGTTAAATCAGTTCCTCTCTTCCTTTGATTCCATAGAAAATAATATTCTATGTGTTCATTCCTTTCATCCGGGAGTTCACTTTAATTTCCAGAAAAAATCACTTTTTTTATTCTTTGTATATATATACTCCTTTTTATTACACATTATTTAAATCATTGACCAATAAAAAGAAGCACAAAAATGATTAAAAAACAATATGTTGTAACAAAAATTGGTATCAAAAAATGTGTTTTATTTCTTCGTCTTGCATGCAAATAATGTAGGCTTTTATTTAGGAATGGGAGATAGAAGAAGCGAAGAAGAAAAAATGATTATGGCTACATTCCACTCAATAGATGGTTCAGTAGAAATTTCAAAATGACCGAAATTGAAGAAAATCAGTTAAAAGTTCCTCTCTTCTTTTGATTCCATAGAAAATAATGTTCTATGTGTTCATTCCTTTCATCCGGGAGTTCATTTTAATTTCCAGAAAATATCGCTTTTTTTTATTCTTTGTATATATATACTCCTTTTTATTACACATTATTTAAATAATTGACCAATAAAAAGAAATACAAAAATGATTAAAAAACAATATGTTGTAACAAAAATTGGTATCAAAAAATGTGTTTTTTTTCTTCGTCTTGCATGCAAAAAATGTAGGCTTTTATTTAGGGATGGGAGATAGAAGAAAAAATGATTATGGCTACATTCCACTCAATAGATGGTACAGTAGAAATTTCAAAATGACCGAAATTGAAGAAAATCAGTTAAATCAGTTCCTCTCTTCCTTTGATTCCATAGAAAATAATATTCTATGTGTTCATTCCTTTCATCCGGGAGTTCACTTTAATTTCCAGAAAAAATCACTTTTTTTATTCTTTGTATATATATACTCCTTTTTATTACACATTATTTAAATAATTGACCAATAAAAAGAAATAGAAAAATGATTAAAAAAAATATGTTGTAACAAAAATTGGTATCAAAAAATGTGTTTTATTTCTTCGTCTTGCATGCAAAAAATGTAGGCTTTTATTTAGGGATGGGAGATAGAAGAAGCGAAGAAGAAAATATGATTATGGCTACATTCCACTCAATAGATGGTTCAGTAGAAATTTCAAAATGACCGAAATTGAAGAAAATCAGTTAAAAGTTCCTCTCTTCTTTTGATTCCATAGAAAATAATATTCTATGTGTTCATTCCTTTCATTCGGGAGTTCACTTTAATTTCCTGAAAATATCGCTTTTTTTTATTCTTTGTATATATATACTCCTTTTTATTACACATTTTTTAAATGATTGACCAATAAAAAGAAATACAAAAATGATTAAAAAGCAATATGTTGTAACAAAAATTGGTATCAAAAAATGTGTTTTATTTCTTCGTCTTGCATGCAAAAAATGTAGGCTTTTATTTAGGGATGGGAGATAGAAGAAGCGAAGAAGAAAAAATGATTATGTCTACATTCCACTCAATAGATGGTTCAGTAGAAATTTCAAAATGACCGAAATTGAAGAAAATCAGTTAAATCAGTTCCTCTCCTCTTTTGATTCCATAGAAAACAATATTCTATGTGTTCATTCCTTTCATCCAGGAGTTCACTTT
Organism: Parasteatoda lunata; assembly: GCA_949128135.1. Lineage (NCBI taxonomy): Eukaryota > Metazoa > Arthropoda > Arachnida > Araneae > Theridiidae > Parasteatoda > Parasteatoda lunata. The sequence continues at coordinate 102,233,892 of OX421980.1, forward strand.
AATTTCCAGAAAATATCGCTTTTTTTATTCTTTGTATATATATACTCCTTTTTATTACACATTATTTAAATCATTGACCAATAAAAAGAAATACAAAAATGATTAAAAAACAATATGTTGTAACAAAAATTGGTATCAAAAAATGTGTTTTATTTCTTCGTCTTGCATGCAAAAAATGTATGCTTTTATATAGGGATGGGAGATAGAAGAAGCAAAGAAGAAAAAATGATTATGGCTACATTCCACTCAATAGATGGTTCAGTAGAAATTTCAAAATGACCGAAATTGAAGAAAATCAGTTAAATCAGTTCCTCTCTTCTCTTGATTCCATAGAAAACAATATTCTATGTGTTCATTCCTTTCATCCAGTAGTTCACTTTAATTTCCAGAAAATATTGCTTTTTTTTATTCTTTGTATATATATACTCCTTTTTATTACACATTATTTAAATAATTGACCAATAAAAAGAAATACAAAAATGATTAAAAAACAATATGTTGTAACAAAAATTGGTATCAAAAAATGTGTTTTATTTCTTCGTCTTGCATGCAAAAAATGTAGGCTTTTATTTAGGGATGGGAGATAGAAGTAGCGAAGAAGAAAAAATGATTATGGCTACATTCCACTCAATAGATGGTTCAGTAGAAATTTCAAAATGACCGAAATTGAAGAAAATCAGTTAAAAGTTCCTCTCTTCTTTTGATTCCATAGAAAATAATATTCTATGTGTTCATTCCTTTCATCCGGGAGTTCACTTTAATTTCCAGAAAATATCGCTTTTTTTATTCTTTGTATATATATACTCCTTTTTATTACACATTATTTAAATAATTGACCAATAAAAAGAAATACAAAAATGAATAAAAAACAATATGTTGTAACAAAAATTGGTATCAAAAAAAGTGTTTTATTTCTTCGTCTTGCATGCAAAAAATGTAGGCTTTTATTTAGGGATGGGAGATAGAAGAAGCGAAGAAGAAAAAATGATTATGGCTACATTCCACTCAATAGATGGTTCAGCAGAAAGTTCAAAATGACCGAAATTGAAGAAAATCAGTTAAAAGTTCCTCTCTTCTTTTGATTCCATAGAAAATAATATTCTATGTGTTCATTCCTTTCATCCGGGAGTTCACTTTAATTTCCAGAAAATATCGCTTTTTTTATTCTTTGTATACATATACTCCTTTTTATTACACATTATTTAAATCATTGACCAATAAAAAGAAATACAAAAATGATTAAAAAACAATATGTTGTAACAAAAATTGGTATCAAAAAATGTGTTTTATTTCTTCGTCTTGCATGCAAAAAATGTAGGCTTTTATTTAGGGATGGGAGATAGAAGAAGCGAAGAAGAAAAAATGATTATGGCTACATTCCACTCAATAGATGGTTCAGCATAAATTTCAAAATGACCGAAATTGAAGAAAATCAGTTAAAAGTTCCTCTCTTCTTTTGATTCCATAGAAAATAATATTCTATGTGTTCATTCCTTTCATCCGGGAGTTCACTTTAATTTCCAGAAAATATCGCTTTTTTTATTCTTTGTATATATATACTCCTTTTTATTACACATTATTTAAATCATTGACCAATAAAAAGAAATACAAAAATGATTAAAAAACAATATGTTGTAACAAAAATTGGTATCAAAAAATGTGTTTTATTTCTTCGTCTTGCATGCAAAAAATGTAGGCTTTTATTTAGGGATGGGAGATAGAAGAAGCGAAGAAGAAAATATGATTATGGCTACATTCCACTCAATAGATGGTTCAGTAGAAATTTCAAAATGACCGAAATTGAAGAAAATCAGTTAAAAGTTCCTCTCTTCTTTTGATTCCATAGAAAATAATATTCTATGTGTTCATTCCTTTCATCCGGGAGTTCACTTTAATTTCCTGAAAATATCGCTTTTTTTTATTCTTTGTATATATATACTCCTTTTATACACATTTTTTAAATGATTGACCAATAAAAAGAAATACAAAAATGATTAAAAAGCAATATGTTGTAACAAAAATTGGTATCAAAAAATGTGTTTTATTTCTTCGTCTTGCATGCAAAAAATGTAGGCTTTTATTTAGGGATGGGAGATAGAAGAAGCGAAGAAGAAAAAATGATTATGGCTACATTCCACTCAATAGATGGTTCAGCAGAAATTTCAAAATGACCGAAATTGAAGAAAATCAGTTAAAAGTTCCTCTCTTCTTTTGATTCCATAGAAAATAATATTCTATGTGTTCATTCCTTTCATCCGGGAGTTCACTTTAATTTCCAGAAAATATCGCTTTTTTTATTCTTTGTATATATATACTCCTTTTTATTACACATTATTTAAATCATTGACCAATAAAAAGAAATACAAAAATGATTAAAAAACAATATGTTGTAACAAAAATTGGTATCAAAAAATGTGTTTTATTTCTTCGTCTTGCATGCAAAAAATGTAGGGTTTTATTTAGGGATGGGAGATAGAAGAAGCGAAGAAGAAAATATGATTATGGCTACATTCCACTCAATAGATGGTTCAGTAGAAATTTCAAAATGACCGAAATTGAAGAAAATCAGTTAAAAGTTCCTCTCTTCTTTTGATTCCATAGAAAATAATATTCTATGTGTTCATTCCTTTCATCCGGGAGTTCACTTTAATTTCCAGAAAATATCGCTTTTTTTATTCTTTGTATATATATATACTCCTTTTTATTACACATTATTTAAATCATTCACCAATAAAAAGAAATACAAAAATGATTAAAAAACAATACGTTGTAACAAAAATTGGTATCAAAAAATGTGTTTTATTTCTTCGTCTTGCATGCAAATAATGTAGGCTTTTATTTAGGAATGGGAGATAGAAGAAGCGAAGAAGAAAAAATGATTATGGCTACATTCCACTCAATAGATGTTTCAGTAGAAATTTCAAAATGACCGAAATTGAAGAAAATCAGTTAAATCAGTTCCTCTCTTCTTTTGATTCCATAGAAAATAATATTCTATGTGTTCATTCCTTTCATCCGGGAGTTCACTTTAATTTCCAGAAAAAATCACTTTTTTTTATTCTTTGTATATATATACTCCTTTTTATTACACATTATTTAAATAATTGACCAATAAAAAGAAATACAAAAATGATTAAAAAGCAATATGTTGTAACAAAAATTGGTATCTAAAATTTGTTTTATTTCTTCGTCTTGCATGCAAAAAATGTAGGCTTTTATTTAGGGATGGGAGATAGAAGAAGCGAAGAAGAAAAAATGATTATGGCTACATTCCACTCAATAGATGCTTCAGTAGAAATTTCAAAATGACCGAAATTGAAGAAAATCAGTTAAAAGTTCCTCTCTTCTTTTGATTCCATAGAAAATAATATTCTATGTGTTCATTCCTTTCATCCGGGAGTTCACTTTAATTTCCAGAAAATATCGCTTTTTTTATTCTTTGTATATATATACTCCTTTTTATTACACATTATTTAAATCATTGACCAATAAAAAGAAATACAAAAATGATTAAAAAACAATATGTTGTAACAAAAATTGGTATCAAAAAATGTGTTTTATTTCTTCGTCTTGCATGCAAAAAATGTATGCTTTTATATAGGGATGGGAGATAGAAGAAGCAAAGAAGAAAAAATGATTATGGCTACATTCCACTCATTAGATGGTTCAGTAGAAATTTCAAAATGACCGAAATTGAAGAAAATCAGTTAAATCAGTTCCTCTCTTCTTTTGATTCCATAGAAAACAATATTCTATGTGTTCATTCCTTTCATCCAGTAGTTCACTTTAATTTCCAGAAAATATTGCTTTTTTTTATTCTTTGTATATATATACTCCTTTTTATTACACATTATTTAAATAATTGACCAATAAAAAGAAATACAAAAATGATTAAAAAACAATATGTTGTAACAAAAATTGGTATCAAAAAATGTGTTTTATTTCTTCGTCTTGCATGCAAAAAATGTAGGCTTTTATTTAGGGATGGGAGATAGAAGTAGCGAAGAAGAAAAAATGATTATGGCTACATTCCACTCAATAGATGGTTCAATAGAAATTTCAAAATGACCGAAATTGAAGAAAATCAGTTAAAAGTTCCTCTCTTCTTTTGATTCCATAGAAAATAATATTCTATGTGTTCATTCCTTTCATCCGGGAGTTCACTTTAATTTCCAGAAAATATCGCTTTTTTTATTCTTTGTATACATATACTCCTTTTTATTACACATTATTTAAATCATTGACCAATAAAAAGAAATACAAAAATGATTAAAAAACAATATGTTGTAACAAAAATTGGTATCAAAAAATGTGTTTTATTTCTTCGTCTTGCATGCAAAAAATGTATGCTTTTATATAGGGATGGGAGATAGAAGAAGCAAAGAAGAAAAAATGATTATGGCTACATTCCACTCATTAGATGGTTCAGTAGAAATTTCAAAATGACCGAAATTGAAGAAAATCAGTTAAATCAGTTCCTCTCTTCTTTTGATTCCATAGAAAACAATATTCTATGTGTTCATTCCTTTCATCCAGTAGTTCACTTTAATTTCCAGAAAATATTGCTTTTTTTTATTCTTTGTATATATATACTCCTTTTTATTACACATTATTTAAATAATTGACCAATAAAAAGAAATACAAAAATGATTAAAAAACAATATGTTGTAACAAAAATTGGTATCAAAAAATGTGTTTTATTTCTTCGTCTTGCATGCAAAAAATGTAGGCTTTTATTTAGGGATGGGAGATAGAAGTAGCGAAGAAGAAAAAATGATTATGGCTACATTCCACTCAATAGATGGTTCAATAGAAATTTCAAAATGACCGAAATTGAAGAAAATCAGTTAAAAGTTCCTCTCTTCTTTTGATTCCATAGAAAATAATATTCTATGTGTTCATTCCTTTCATCTGGGAGTTCACTTTAATTTCCAGAAAATATCGCTTTTTTTATTCTTTGTATATATATACTCCTTTTTATTACACATTATTTAAATAATTGACCAATAAAAAGAAATACAAAAATGAATAAAAAACAATATGTTGTAACAAAAATTGGTATCAAAAAAAGTGTTTTATTTCTTCGTCTTGCATGCAAAAAATGTAGGCTTTTATTTAGGGATGGGAGATAGAAGAAGCGAAGAAGAAAAAATGATTATGGCTACATTCCACTCAATAGATGGTTCAGCAGAAAGTTCAAAATGACCGAAATTGAAGAAAATCAGTTAAAAGTTCCTCTCTTCTTTTGATTCCATAGAAAATAATATTCTATGTGTTCATTCCTTTCATCCGGGAGTTCACTTTAATTTCCAGAAAATATCGCTTTTTTTATTCTTTGTATACATATACTCCTTTTTATTACACATTATTTAAATCATTGACCAATAAAAAGAAATACAAAAATGATTAAAAAACAATATGTTGTAACAAAAATTGGTATCAAAAAATGTGTTTTATTTCTTCGTCTTGCATGCAAAAAATGTAGGCTTTTATTTAGGGATGGGAGATAGAAGAAGCGAAGAAGAAAAAATGATTATGGCTACATTCCACTAAATAGATGGTTCAGCATAAATTTCAAAATGACCGAAATTGAAGAAAATCAGTTAAAAGTTCCTCTCTTCTTTTGATTCCATAGAAAATAATATTCTATGTGTTCATTCCTTTCATCCGGGAGTTCACTTTAATTTCCAGAAAATATCGCTTTTTTTATTCTTTGTATATATATACTCCTTTTTATTACACATTATTTAAATAATTGACCAATAAAAAGAAATACAAAAATGATTAAAAAAAATATGTTGTAACAAAAATTGGTATCAAAAAATGTGTTTTATTTCTTCGTCTTGCATGCAAAAAATGTAGGCTTTTATTTAGGGATGGGAGATAGAAGAAGCGAAGAAGAAAATATGATTATGGCTACATTCCACTCAATAGATGGTTCAGTAGAAATTTCAAAATGACCGAAATTGAAGAAAATCAGTTAAAAGTTCCTCTCTTCTTTTGATTCCATAGAAAATAATATTCTATGTGTTCATTCCTTTCATCCGGGAGTTCACTTTAATTTCCTGAAAATATCGCTTTTTTTTATTCTTTGTATATATATACTCCTTTTTATTACACATTTTTTAAAAGATTGACCAATAAAAAGAAATACAAAAATGATTAAAAAGCAATATGTTGTAACAAAAATTGGTATCAAAAAATGTGTTTTATTTCTTCGTCTTGCATGCAAAAAATGTAGGCTTTTATTTAGGGATGGGAGATAGAAGAAGCGAAGAAGAAAATATGATTATGGCTACATTCCACTCAATAGATGGTTCAGTAGAAATTTCAAAATGACCGAAATTGAAGAAAATCAGTTAAAAGTTCCTCTCTTCTTTTGATTCCATAGAAAATAATATTCTATGTGTTCATTCCTTTCATCCGGGAGTTCACTTTAATTTCCTGAAAATATCGCTTTTTTTTATTCTTTGTATATATATACTCCTTTTTATTACACATTATTTAAATCATTGACCAATAAAAAGAAATACAAAAATGATTAAAAAGCAATATGTTGTAACAAAAATTGGTATCAAAAAATGTGTTTTATTTCTTCGTCTTGCATGCAAAAAATGTAGGCTTTTATTTAGGGATGGGAGATAGAAGAAGCGAAGAAGAAAATATGATTATGGCTACATTCCACTCAATAGATGGTTCAGTAGAAATTTCAAAATGACCGAAATTGAAGAAAATCAGTTAAAAGTTCCTCTCTTCTTTTGATTCCATAGAAAATAATATTCTATGTGTTCATTCCTTTCATCCGGGAGTTCACTTTAATTTCCTGAAAATATCGCTTTTTTTTATTCTTTGTATATATATACTCCTTTTTATTACACATTTTTTAAATGATTGACCAATAAAAAGAAATACAAAAATGATTAAAAAACAATATGTTGTAACAAAAATTGGTATCAAAAAATGTGTTTTATTTCTTTGTCTTGCATGCAAATAATGTAGGCTTTTATTTAGGAATGGGAGATAGAAGAAGCGAAGAAGAAAAAATGATTATGGCTACATTCCACTCAATAGATGGTTCAGTAGAAATTTCAAAATGACCGAAATTGAAGAAAATCAGTTAAAAGTTCCTCTCTTCTTTTGATTCCATAGAAAATAATATTCTATGTGTTCATTCCTTTCATCCGGGAGTTCACTTTAATTTCCTGAAAATATCGCTTTTTTTTATTCTTTGTATATATATACTCCTTTTTATTACACATTTTTTAAATGATTGACCAATAAAAAGAAATACAAAAATGATTAAAAAGCAATATGTTGTAACAAAAATTGGTATCAAAAAATGTGTTTTATTTCTTCGTCTTGCATGCAAAAAATGTAGGCTTTTATTTAGGGATGGGAGATAGAAGAAGCGAAGAAGAAAAAATGATTATGGCTACATTCCACTCAATAGATGGTTCAGCAGAAATTTCAAAATGACCGAAATTGAAGAAAATCAGTTAAAAGTTCCTCTCTTCTTTTGATTCCATAGAAAATAATATTCTATGTGTTCATTCCTTTCATCTGGGAGTTCACTTTAATTTCCAGAAAATATCGCTTTTTTTATTCTTTGTATATATATACTCCTTTTTATTACACATTATTTAAATCATTGACCAATAAAAAGAAATACAAAAATGATTAAAAAACAATATGTTGTAACAAAAATTGGTATCAAAAAATGTGTTTTATTTCTTCGTCTTGCATGCAAAAAATGTAGGCTTTTATTTAGGGATGGGAGATAGAAGAAGCGAAGAAGAAAATATGATTATGGCTACATTCCACTCAATAGATGGTTCAGTAGAAATTTCAAAATGACCGAAATTGAAGAAAATCAGTTAAAAGTTCCTCTCTTCTTTTGATTCCATAGAAAATAATATTCTATGTGTTCATTCCTTTCATCCGGGAGTTCACTTTAATTTCCAGAAAATATCGCTTTTTTTATTCTTTGTATATATATATACTCCTTTTTATTACACATTATTTAAATCATTCACCAATAAAAAGAAATACAAAAATGATTAAAAAACAATACGTTGTAACAAAAATTGGTATCAAAAAATGTGTTTTATTTCTTCGTCTTGCATGCAAATAATGTAGGCTTTTATTTAGGAATGGGAGATAGAAGAAGCGAAGAAGAAAAAATGATTATGGCTACATTCCACTCAATAGATGTTTCAGTAGAAATTTCAAAATGACCGAAATTGAAGAAAATCAGTTAAATCAGTTCCTCTCTTCTTTTGATTCCATAGAAAATAATATTCTATGTGTTCATTCCTTTCATCCGGGAGTTCACTTTAATTTCCAGAAAAAATCGCTTTTTTTATTCTTTGTATATATATACTCCTTTTTATTACACATTATTTAAATCATTCACCAATAAAAAGAAATACAAAAATGATTAAAAAGCAATACGTTGTAACAAAAATTGGTATCAAAAAATGTGTTTTATTTCTTCGTCTTGCATGCAAAAAATGTAGGCTTTTATTTAGGGATGGGAGATAGAAGAAGCGAAGAAGAAAAAATGATTATGGCTACATTCCACTCAATAGATGCTTCAGTAGAAATTTCAAAATGACCGAAATTGAAGAAAATCAGTTAAAAGTTCCTCTCTTCTTTTGATTCCATAGAAAATAATATTCTATGTGTTCATTCCTTTCATCCGGGAGTTCACTTTAATTTCCAGAAAATATCGCTTTTTTTATTCTTTGTATATATATACTCCTTTTTATTACACATTATTTAAATCATTGACCAATAAAAAGAAATACAAAAATGATTAAAAAACAATATGTTGTAACAAAAATTGGTATCAAAAAATGTGTTTTATTTCTTCGTCTTGCATGCAAAAAATGTATGCTTTTATATAGGGATGGGAGATAGAAGAAGCGAAGAAGAAAAAATGATTATGGCTACATTCCACTCATTAGATGGTTCAGTAGAAATTTCAAAATGACCGAAATTGAAGAAAATCAGTTAAATCAGTTCCTCTCTTCTTTTGATTCCATAGAAAACAATATTCTATGTGTTCATTCCTTTCATCCAGTAGTTCACTTTAATTTCCAGAAAATATTGCTTTTTTTTATTCTTTGTATATATATACTCCTTTTTATTACACATTATTTAAATAATTGACCAATAAAAAGAAATACAAAAATGATTAAAAAACAATATGTTGTAACAAAAATTGGTATCAAAAAATGTGTTTTATTTCTTCGTCTTGCATGCAAAAAATGTAGGCTTTTATTTAGGGATGGGAGATAGAAGTAGCGAAGAAGAAAAAATGATTATGGCTACATTCCACTCAATAGATGGTTCAATAGAAATTTCAAAATGACCGAAATTGAAGAAAATCAGTTAAAAGTTCCTCTCTTCTTTTGATTCCATAGAAAATAATATTCTATGTGTTCATTCCTTTCATCCGGGAGTTCACTTTAATTTCCAGAAAATATCGCTTTTTTTATTCTTTGTATACATATACTCCTTTTTATTACACATTATTTAAATCATTGACCAATAAAAAGAAATACAAAAATGATTAAAAAACAATATGTTGTAACAAAAATTGGTATCAAAAAATGTGTTTTATTTCTTCGTCTTGCATGCAAAAAATGTATGCTTTTATATAGGGATGGGAGATAGAAGAAGCAAAGAAGAAAAAATGATTATGGCTACATTCCACTCATTAGATGGTTCAGTAGAAATTTCAAAATGACCGAAATTGAAGAAAATCAGTTAAATCAGTTCCTCTCTTCTTTTGATTCCATAGAAAACAATATTCTATGTGTTCATTCCTTTCATCCAGTAGTTCACTTTAATTTCCAGAAAATATTGCTTTTTTTTATTCTTTGTATATATATACTCCTTTTTATTACACATTATTTAAATAATTGACCAATAAAAAGAAATACAAAAATGATTAAAAAACAATATGTTGTAACAAAAATTGGTATCAAAAAATGTGTTTTATTTCTTCGTCTTGCATGCAAAAAATGTATGCTTTTATATAGGGATGGGAGATAGAAGAAGCAAAGAAGAAAAAATGATTATGGCTACATTCCACTCATTAGATGGTTCAGTAGAAATTTCAAAATGACCGAAATTGAAGAAAATCAGTTAAATCAGTTCCTCTCTTCTTTTGATTCCATAGAAAACAATATTCTATGTGTTCATTCCTTTCATCCAGTAGTTCACTTTAATTTCCAGAAAATATTGCTTTTTTTTATTCTTTGTATATATATACTCCTTTTTATTACACATTATTTAAATAATTGACCAATAAAAAGAAATACAAAAATGATTAAAAAACAATATGTTGTAACAAAAATTGGTATCAAAAAATGTGTTTTATTTCTTCGTCTTGCATGCAAAAAATGTAGGCTTTTATTTAGGGATGGGAGATAGAAGTAGCGAAGAAGAAAAAATGATTATGGCTACATTCCACTCAATAGATGGTTCAATAGAAATTTCAAAATGACCGAAATTGAAGAAAATCAGTTAAAAGTTCCTCTCTTCTTTTGATTCCATAGAAAATAATATTCTATGTGTTCATTCCTTTCATCTGGGAGTTCACTTTAATTTCCAGAAAATATCGCTTTTTTTATTCTTTGTATATATATACTCCTTTTTATTACACATTATTTAAATAATTGACCAATAAAAAGAAATACAAAAATGAATAAAAAACAATATGTTGTAACAAAAATTGGTATCAAAAAAAGTGTTTTATTTCTTCGTCTTGCATGCAAAAAATGTAGGCTTTTATTTAGGGATGGGAGATAGAAGAAGCGAAGAAGAAAAAATGATTATGGCTACATTCCACTCAATAGATGGTTCAGCAGAAAGTTCAAAATGACCGAAATTGAAGAAAATCAGTTAAAAGTTCCTCTCTTCTTTTGATTCCATAGAAAATAATATTCTATGTGTTCATTCCTTTCATCCGGGAGTTCACTTTAATTTCCAGAAAATATCGCTTTTTTTATTCTTTGTATACATATACTCCTTTTTATTACACATTATTTAAATCATTGACCAATAAAAAGAAATACAAAAATGATTAAAAAACAATATGTTGTAACAAAAATTGGTATCAAAAAATGTGTTTTATTTCTTCGTCTTCCATGCAAAAAATGTAGGCTTTTATTTAGGGATGGGAGATAGAAGAAGCGAAGAAGAAAAAATGATTATGGCTACATTCCACTAAATAGATGGTTCAGCATAAATTTCAAAATGACCGAAATTGAAGAAAATCAGTTAAAAGTTCCTCTCTTCTTTTGATTCCATAGAAAATAATATTCTATGTGTTCATTCCTTTCATCCGGGAGTTCACTTTAATTTCCAGAAAATATCGCTTTTTTTATTCTTTGTATATATATACTCCTTTTTATTACACATTATTTAAATAATTGACCAATAAAAAGAAATACAAAAATGATTAAAAAAAATATGTTGTAACAAAAATTGGTATCAAAAAATGTGTTTTATTTCTTCGTCTTGCATGCAAAAAATGTAGGCTTTTATTTAGGGATGGGAGATAGAAGAAGCGAAGAAGAAAATATGATTATGGCTACATTCCACTCAATAGATGGTTCAGTAGAAATTTCAAAATGACCGAAATTGAAGAAAATCAGTTAAAAGTTCCTCTCTTCTTTTGATTCCATAGAAAATAATATTCTATGTGTTCATTCCTTTCATCCGGGAGTTCACTTTAATTTCCTGAAAATATCGCTTTTTTTTATTCTTTGTATATATATACTCCTTTTTATTACACATTTTTTAAAAGATTGACCAATAAAAAGAAATACAAAAATGATTAAAAAGCAATATGTTGTAACAAAAATTGGTATCAAAAAATGTGTTTTATTTCTTCGTCTTGCATGCAAAAAATGTAGGCTTTTATTTAGGGATGGGAGATAGAAGAAGCGAAGAAGAAAAAATGATTATGGCTACATTCCACTCAATAGATGGTTCAGCAGAAATTTCAAAATGACCGAAATTGAAGAAAATCAGTTAAAAGTTCCTCTCTTCTTTTGATTCCATAGAAAATAATATTCTATGTGTTCATTCCTTTCATCCGGGAGTTCACTTTAATTTCCTGAAAATATCGCTTTTTTTATTCTTTGTATATATATACTCCTTTTTATTACACATTATTTAAATCATTGACCAATAAAAAGAAATACAAAAATGATTAAAAAACAATATGTTGTAACAAAAATTGGTATCAAAAAATGTGTTTTATTTCTTCGTCTTGCATGCAAAAAATGTAGGCTTTTATTTAGGGATGGGAGATAGAAGAAGCGAAGAAGAAAATATGATTATGGCTACATTCCACTCAATAGATGGTTCAGTAGAAATTTCAAAATGACCGAAATTGAAGAAAATCAGTTAAAAGTTCCTCTCTTCTTTTGATTCCATAGAAAATAATATTCTATGTGTTCATTCCTTTCATCCGGGAGTTCACTTTAATTTCCTGAAAATATCGCTTTTTTTTATTCTTTGTATATATATACTCCTTTTTATTACACATTTTTTAAATGATTGACCAATAAAAAGAAATACAAAAATGATTAAAAAACAATATGTTGTAACAAAAATTGGTATCAAAAAATGTGTTTTATTTCTTTGTCTTGCATGCAAATAATGTAGGCTTTTATTTAGGAATGGGAGATAGAAGAAGCGAAGAAGAAAAAATGATTATGGCTACATTCCACTCAATAGATGGTTCAGTAGAAATTTCAAAATGACCGAAATTGAAGAAAATCAGTTAAAAGTTCCTCTCTTCTTTTGATTCCATAGAAAATAATATTCTATGTGTTCATTCCTTTCATCCGGGAGTTCACTTTAATTTCCAGAAAATATCGCTTTTTTTATTCTTTGTATATATATACTCCTTTTTATTACACATTATTTAAATCATTGACCAATAAAAAGAAATACAAAAATGATTAAAAAACAATATGTTGTAACAAAAATTGGTATCAAAAAATGTGTTTTATTTCTTCGTCTTGCATGCAAAAAATGTAGGCTTTTATTTAGGGATGGGAGATAGAAGAAGCGAAGAAGAAAAAATGATTATGGCTACATTCCACTCAATAGATAGTTCAGTAGAAATTTCAAAATGACCGAAATTGAAGAAAATCAGTTAAATCAGTTCCTCTCTTCTTTTGATTCCATAGAAAATAATATTCTATGTGTTCATTCCTTTCATCCGGGAGTTCACTTTAATTTCCAGAAAAAATCGCTTTTTTTTATTCTTTGTATATATATACTCCTTTTTATTACACATTATTTAAATAATTGACCAATAAAAAGAAATACAAAAATGATTAAAAAAAATATGTTGTAACAAAAATTGGTATCAAAAAATGTGTTTTATTTCTTTGTCTTGCATGCAAAAAATGTAGGCTTTTATTTAGGGATGGGAGATAGAAGAAGCGAAGAAGAAAATATGATTATGGCTACATTCCACTCAATAGATGGTTCAGTAGAAATTTCAAAATGACCGAAATTGAAGAAAATCAGTTAAAAGTTCCTCTCTTCTTTTGATTCCATAGAAAATAATATTCTATGTGTTCATTCCTTTCATCCGGGAGTTCACTTTAATTTCCTGAAAATATCGCTTTTTTTTATTCTTTGTATATATATACTCCTTTTTATTACACATTTTTTAAATGATTGACCAATAAAAAGAAATACAAAAATGATTAAAAAGCAATATGTTGTAACAAAAATTGGTATCAAAAAATGTGTTTTATTTCTTCGTCTTGCATGCAAAAAATGTAGGCTTTTATTTAGGGATGGGAGATAGAAGAAGCGAAGAAGAAAAAATGATTAAGGCTACATTCCACTCAATAGATGGTTCAGTAGAAATTTCAAAATGACCGAAATTGAAGAAAATCAGTTAAAAGTTCCTCTCTTCTTTTGATTCCATAGAAAATAATGTTCTATGTGTTCATTCCTTTCATCCGGGAGTTCACTTTAATTTCCTGAAAATATGGCTTTTTTTTATTCTTTGTATATATATACTCCTTTTTATTACACATTTTTTAAATGATTGACCAATAAAAAGAAATAAAAAAATGATTAAAAAGCAATATGTTGTAACAAAAATTGGTATCAAAAAATGTGTTTTATTTCTTCGTCTTGCATGCAAAAAATGTAGGCTTTTATTTAGGGATGGGAGATAGAAGAAGCGAAGAAGAAAAAATGATTATGGCTACATTCCACTCAATAGATGGTTCAGCAGAAATTTCAAAATGACCGAAATTGAAGAAAATCAGTTAAAAGTTCCTCTCTTCTTTTGATTCCATAGAAAATAATATTCTATGTGTTCATTCCTTTCATCCGGGAGTTCACTTTAATTTCCAGAAAATATCGCTTTTTTTATTCTTTGTATATATATATACTCCTTTTTATTACACATTATTTAAATCATTGACCAATAAAAAGAAATACAAAAATGATTAAAAAACAATATGTTGTAACAAAAATTGGTATCAAAAAATGTGTTTTATTTCTTCGTCTTGCATGCAAATAATGTAGGCTTTTATTTAGGAATGGGAGATAGAAGAAGCGAAGAAGAAAAAATGATTATGGCTACATTCCACTCACTAGATGTTTCAGTAGAAATTTCAAAATGACCGAAATTGAAGAAAATCAGTTAAATCAGTTCCTCTCTTCTTTTGATTCCATAGAAAATAATATTCTATGTGTTCATTCCTTTCATCCGGGAGTTCACTTTAATTTCCAGAAAAAATCACTTTTTTTTATTCTTTGTATATATATACTCCTTTTTATTACACATTATTTAAATAATTGACCAATAAAAAGAAATACAAAAATGATTAAAAAGCAATATGTTGTAACAAAAATTGGTATATAAAATTTGTTTTATTTCTTCGTCTTGCATGCAAAAAATGTAGGCTTTTATTTAGGGATGGGAGATAGAAGAAGCGAAGAAGAAAAAATGATTATGGCTACATTCCACTCAATAGATGCTTCAGTAGAAATTTCAAAATGACCGAAATTGAAGAAAATCAGTTAAAAGTTCCTCTCTTCTTTTGATTCCATAGAAAATAATATTCTATGTGTTCATTCCTTTCATCCGGGAGTTCACTTTAATTTCCAGAAAATATCGCTTTTTTTATTCTTTGTATATATATACTCCTTTTTATTACACATTATTTAAATCATTGACCAATAAAAAGAAATACAAAAATGATTAAAAAACAATATGTTGTAACAAAAATTGGTATCAAAAAATGTGTTTTATTTCTTTGTCTTGCATGCAAATAATGTAGGCTTTTATTTAGGAATGGGAGATAGAAGAAGAGAAGAAGAAAAAATGATTATGGCTACATTCCACTCAATAGATGGTTCAGTAGAAATTTCAAAATGACCGAAATTGAAGAAAATCAGTTAAAAGTTCCTCTCTTCTTTTGATTCCATAGAAAATAATGTTCTATGTGTTCATTCCTTTCATCCGGGAGTTCACTTTAATTTCCAGAAAAATTTGCTTTTTTTTATTCTTTGTATATATATACTCCTTTTTATTACACATTATTTAAATAATTGACCAATAAAAAGAAATACAAAAATGATTAAAAAACAATATGTTGTAACAAAAATTGGTATCAAAAAATGTGTTTTATTTCTTCGTCTTGCATGCAAAAAATGTAAGCTTTTATTTAGGGATGGGAGATAGAAGAAGCGAAGAAGAAAAAATGATTATGGCTACATTCCACTCAATAGATGGTTCAGTAGAAATTTCAAAATGACCGAAATTGAAGAAAATCAGTTAAATCAGTTCCTCTCTTCTTTTGATTCCATAGAAAATAATATTCTATGTGTTCATTCCTTTCATCCGGGAGTTCACTTTAATTTCCTGAAAATATCGCTTTTTTTTATTCTTTGTATATATATACTCCTTTTTATTACACATTTTTTAAATGATTGACCAATAAAAAGAAATACAAAAATGATTAAAAAGCAATATGTTGTAACAAAAATTGGTATCAAAAAATGTGTTTTATTTCTTCGTCTTGCATGCAAAAAATGTAGGCTTTTATTTAGGGATGGGAGATAGAAGAAGCGAAGAAGAAAAAATGATTAAGGCTACATTCCACTCAATAGATGGTTCAGTAGAAATTTCAAAATGACCGAAATTGAAGAAAATCAGTTAAAAGTTCCTCTCTTCTTTTGATTCCATAGAAAATAATGTTCTATGTGTTCATTCCTTTCATCCGGGAGTTCACTTTAATTTCCAGAAAAAATCACTTTTTTTTATTCTTTGTATATATATACTCCTTTTTATTACACATTATTTAAATAATTGACCAATAAAAAGAAATACAAAAATGATTAAAAAAAATATGTTGTAACAAAAATTGGTATCAAAAAATGTGTTTTATTTCTTCGTCTTGCATGCAAAAAATGTAGGCTTTTATTTAGGGATGGGAGATAGAAGAAGCGAAGAAGAAAATATGATTATGGCTACATTCCACTCTATAGATGGTTCAGTAGAAATTTCAAAATGACCGAAATTAAAGAAAATCAGTTAAAAGTTCCTCTCTTCTTTTGATTCCATAGAAAATAATATTCTATGTGTTCATTCCTTTCATCCGGGAGTTCACTTTAATTTCCTGAAAATATCGCTTTTTTTATTCTTTGTATATATATATATACTCCTTTTTATTACACATTTTTCAAATGATTGACCAATAAAAAGAAATACAAAAATGATTAAAAAGCAATATGTTGTAACAAAAATTGGTATCAAAAAATGTGTTTTATTTCTTCGTCTTGCATGCAAAAAATGTAGGCTTTTATTTAGGGATGGGAGATAGAAGAAGCGAAGAAGAAAAAATGATTATGGCTACATTCCACTCAATAGATGCTTCAGTAGAAATTTCAAAATGACCGAAATTGAAGAAAATCAGTTAAATCAGTTCCTCTCCTCTTTTGATTCCATAGAAAACAATATTCTATGTGTTCATTCCTTTCATCCAGGAGTTCACTTTAATTTCCAGAAAATATCGCTTTTTTTATTCTTTGTATATATATACTCCTTTTTATTATACATTATTTAAATAATTGACCAATAAAAAGAAATACAAAAATGATTAAAAAACAATATGTTGTAACAAAAATTGCTATCAAAAAATGTGTTTTATTTCTTCGTCTTGCATGCAAAAAATGTAGGCTTTTATTTAGGGATGGGAGATAGAAGAAGCGAAGAAGAAAAAATGATTATGGCTACATTCCACTCAATAGATGGTTCAGTAGAAATTTCAAAATGACCGAAATTGAAGAAAATCAGTTAAATCAGTTCCTCTCTTCTTTTGATTCTATAGAAAATAATATTCTATGTGTTCATTCCTTTCATCCGGGAGTTCACTTTAATTTCCAGAAAATATAGCTTTTTTTATTCTTTGTATGTATATACTCCTTTTTATTACACATTATTTAAATCATTGACCAATAAAAAGAAATACAAAAATGATTAAAAAACAATATGTTGTAACAAAAATTGGTATCAAAAAATTTGTTTTATTTCTTCGTCTTGCATGCAAAAAATGTAGGCTTTTATTTAGGGATGGGAGATAGAATAAGCGAAGAAGAAAAAATGATTATGGCTACATTCCACTCAATAGATGGTTCAGTAGAAATTTCAAAATGATCGATATTGAAGAAAATCAGTTAAAATTTCCTCTCTTTTTTTGATTCCATAGAAAATAATATTCTATGTGTTCATTCCTTTCATCCGGGAGTTCACTTTAATTTCCTGAAAATATCGCTTTTTTTTTATTCTTTGTATATATATACTCCTTTTTATTACATATTATTTAAATAATTGACCAATAAAAAGAAATACAAAAATGATTAAAAAGCAATATGTTGTAACAAAAATTGGTATAAAAAAATGTGTTTTATTTCTTCGTCTTGCATGCAGAAAATGTAGGCTTTTATTTAGGGATGGGAGATAGAAGAAGCGAAGAAGAAAAAATGATTATGGCTCTACATTCCACTCAATAGATGGTTCAGTAGAAATTTCAAAATGACCGAAATTGAAGAAAATCAGTTAAAAGTTCCTCTCTTCTTTTGATTCCATAGAAAATAATATTCTATGTGTTCATTCCTTTCATCCGGGAGTTCACTTTAATTTCCTGAAAATATCGCTTTTTTTTTATTCTTTGTATATATATACTCCTTTTTATTACACATTTTTTAAATGATTGACCAATAAAAAGAAATACAAAAATGATTAAAAAGCAATATGTTGTAACAAAAATTGGTATCAAAAAATGTGTTTTATTTCTTCGTCTTGCATGCAAAAAATGTAGGCTTTTATTTAGGGATGGGAGATAGAAGAAGCGAAGAAGAAAAAATGATTAAGGCTACATTCCACTCAATAGATGGTTCAGTAGAAATTTCAAAATGACCGAAATTGAAGAAAATCAGTTAAAAGTTCCTCTCTTCTTTTGATTCCATAGAAAATAATGTTCTATGTGTTCATTCCTTTCATCCGGGAGTTCACTTTAATTTCCAGAAAATATCGCTTTTTTTTATTCTTTGTATATATATACTCCTTTTTATTACACATTATTTAAATAATTGACCAATAAAAAGAAATACAAAAATGATTAAAAAACAATATGTTGTAACAAAAATTGGTATCAAAAAATGTGTTTTATTTCTTCGTCTTGCATGCAAAAAATGTAGGCTTTTATTTAGGGATGGGAGATAGAAGAAGCGAAGAAGAAAAAATGATTATGGCTACATTCCACTCAATAGATGGTACAGCAGAAATTTCAAAATGACCGAAATTGAAGAAAATCAGTTAAAAGTTCCTCTCTTCTTTTGATTCCATAGAAAATAATATTCTATGTGTTCATTCCTTTCATCCGGGAGTTCACTTTAATTTCCTGAAAATATCGCTTTTTTTATTCTTTGTATATATATACTCCTTTTTATTACAAATTATTTAAATAATTGACCAATAAAAAGAAATACAAAAATGATTAAAAAGCAATATGTTGTAACAAAAATTGGTATTAAAAAATGTGTTTTATTTCTTCGTCTTGCATGCAAATAATGTAGGCTTTTATTTAGGGATGGGAGATAGAAGAAGCGAAGAAGAAAAAATGATTATGGCTACATTCCACTCAATAGATGGTTCAGTAGAAATTTCAAAATGACCGAAATTGAAGAAAATCAGTTAAAAGTTCCTCTCTTCTTTTGATTCCATAGAAAATAATGTTCTATGTGTTCATTCCTTTCATCCGGGAGTTCACTTTAATTTCCAGAAAATATCGCTTTTTTTTATTCTTTGTATATATATACTCCTTTTTATTACACATTATTTAAATAATTTACCAATAAAAAGAAATACAGAAATGATTAAAAAACAATATGTTGTAACAAAAATTGGTATCAAAAAATGTGTTTTATTTCTTCGTCTTGCATGCAAAAAATGTAGGCTTTTATTTAGGGATGGGAGATAGAAGAAGCGAAGAAGAAAAAATGATTATGGCTACATTCCACTCAATAGATGCTTCAGTAGAAATTTCAAAATGACCGAAATTGAAGAAAATCAGTTAAAAGTTCCTCTCTTCTTTTGATTCCATAGAAAATAATATTCTATGTGTTCATTCCTTTCATCCGGGAGTTCACTTTAATTTCCAGAAAATATCGCTTTTTTTATTCTTTGTATATATATACTCCTTTTTATTACACATTATTTAAATCATTGACCAATAAAAAGAAATACAAAAATGATTAAAAAACAATATGTTGTAACAAAAATTGGTATCAAAAAATGTGTTTTATTTCTTTGTCTTGCATGCAAATAATGTAGGCTTTTATTTAGGAATGGGAGATAGAAGAAGCGAAGAAGAAAAAATGATTATGGCTACATTCCACTCAATAGATGGTTCAGTAGAAATTTCAAAATGACCGAAATTGAAGAAAATCAGTTAAAAGTTCCTCTCTTCTTTTGATTCCATAGAAAATAATATTCTATGTGTTCATTCCTTTCATCCGGGAGTTCACTTTAATTTCCAGAAAAAATCGCTTTTTTTTATTCTTTGTATATATATACTCCTTTTTATTACACATTATTTAAATAATTGACCAATAAAAAGAAATACAAAAATGATTAAAAAAAATATGTTGTAACAAAAATTGGTATCAAAAAATGTGTTTTATTTCTTCGTCTTGCATGCAAAAAATGTAGGCTTTTATTTAGGGATGGGAGATAGAAGAAGCGAAGAAGAAAATATGATTATGGCTACATTCCACTCAATAGATGGTTCAGTAGAAATTTCAAAATGACCGAAATTGAAGAAAATCAGTTAAAAGTTCCTCTCTTCTTTTGATTCCATAGAAAATAATATTCTATGTGTTCATTCCTTTCATCCGGGAGTTCACTTTAATTTCCAGAAAATATCGCTTTTTTTTATTCTTTGTATATATATACTCCTTTTTATTACACATTTTTTAAATGATTGACCAATAAAAAGAAATACAAAAATGATTAAAAAGCAATATGTTGTAACAAAAATTGGTATCAAAAAATGTGTTTTATTTCTTCGTCCTGCATGCAAAAAATGTAGGCTTTTATTTAGGGATGGGAGATAGAAGAAGCGAAGAAGAAAAAATGATTATGGCTACATTCCACTCAATAGATGGTACAGCAGAAATTTCAAAATGACCGAAATTGAAGAAAATCAGTTAAAAGTTCCTCTCTTCTTTTGATTCCATAGAAAATAATATTCTATGTGTTCATTCCTTTCATCCGGGAGTTCACTTTAATTTCCAGAAAATATCGCTTTTTTTATTCTTTGTATATATATACTCCTTTTTATTACACATTATTTAAATCATTGACCAATAAAAAGAAATACAAAAATGATTAAAAAACAATATGTTGTAAAAAAAATTGGTATCAAAAAATGTGTTTTATTTCTTCGTCTTGCATGCAAATAATGTAGGCTTTTATTTAGGAATGGGAGATAGAAGAAGCGAAGAAGAAATAATGATTATGGCTACATTCCACTCAATAGATGGTTCAGTAGAAATTTCAAAATGACCGAAATTGAAGAAAATCAGTTAAATCAGTTCCTCTCTTCTTTTGATTCCATAGAAAATAATATTCTATGTGTTCATTCCTTTCATCCGGGAGTTCACTTTAATTTCCAGAAAAAATCACTTTTTTTTATTCTTTGTATATATATACTCCTTTTTATTACACATTATTTAAATAATTGACCAATAAAAAGAAATACAAAAATGATTAAAAAAATATGTTGTAACAAAAATTGGTATCAAAAAATGTGTTTTATTTCTTCGTCTTGCATGCAAAAAATGTAGGCTTTTATTTAGGGATGGGAGATAGAAGAAGCGAAGAAGAAAATATGATTATGGCTACATTCCACTCTATAGATGGTTCAGTAGAAATTTCAAAATGACCGAAATTGAAGAAAATCAGTTAAAAGTTCCTCTCTTCTTTTGATTCCATAGAAAATAATATTCTATGTGTTCATTCCTTTCATCCGGGAGTTCACTTTAATTTCCTGAAAATATCGCTTTTTTTTATTCTTTGTATATATATATATACTCCTTTTTATTACGTATTTTTTAAATGATTGACCAATAAAAAGAAATACAAAAATGATTAAAAAGCAATATGTTGTAACAAAAATTGGTATCAAAAAATGTGTTTTATTTCTTCGTCTTGCATGCAAAAAATATAGGCTTTTATTTAGGGATGGGAGATAGAAGAAGCGAAGAAGAAAAAATGATTATGGCTACATTCCACTCAATAGATGCTTCAGTAGAAATTTCAAAATGACCGAAATTGAAGAAAATCAGTTAAATCAGTTCCTCTCCTCTTTTGATTCCATAGAAAACAATATTCTATGTGTTCATTCCTTTCATCCAGGAGTTCACTTTAATTTCCAGAAAATATCGCTTTTTTTATTCTTTGTATATATATACTCCTTTTTATTACACATTATTTAAATAATTGACCAATAAAAAGAAATACAAAAATGATTAAAAAACAATATGTTGTAACAAAAATTGCTATCAAAAAATGTGTTTTATTTCTTCGTCTTGCATGCAAAAAATGTAGGCTTTTATTTAGGAATGGGAGATAGAAGAAGCGAAGAAGAAAAAATGATTATGGCTACATTCCACTCAATAGATGGTTCAGTAGAAATTTCAAAATGATCGAAATTGAAGAAAATCAGTTAAAATTTCCTCTCTTCTTTTGATTCCATAGAAAATAATATTCTATGTGTTCATTCCTTTCATCCGGGAGTTCACTTTAATTTCCTGAAAATATCGCTTTTTTTTATTCTTTGTATATATATACTCCTTTTTATTACAAATTATTTAATTAATTGACCAATAAAAAGAAATACAAAAATGATTAAAAAGCAATATGTTGTAACAAAAATTGGTATTAAAAAATGTGTTTTATTTCTTCGTCTTGCATGCAAATAATGTAGGCTTTTATTTAGGGATGGGAGATAGAAGAAGCGAAGAAGAAAAAATGATTATGGCTACATTCCACTCAATAGATGGTTCAGTAGAAATTTCAAAATGACCGAAATGGAAGAAAATCAGTTAAAAGTTCCTCTCTTCTTTTGATTCCATAGAAAATAATGTTCTATGTGTTCATTCCTTTCATCCGGGAGTTCACTTTAATTTCCAGAAAATATCGCTTTTTTTTATTCTTTGTATATATATACTCCTTTTTATTACACATTATTTAAATAATTGACCAATAAAAAGAAATACAGAAATGATTAAAAAACAATATGTTGTAACAAAAATTGGTATCAAAAAATGTGTTTTATTTCTTCGTCTTGCATGCAAATAATGTAGGCTTTTATTTAGGGATGGGAGATAGAAGAAGCGAAGAAGAAAAAATGATTATGGCTACATTCCACTCAATAGATGGTTCAGTAGAAATTTCAAAATGACCGAAATTGAAGAAAATCAGTTAAAAGTTCCTCTCTTCTTTTGATTCCATAGAAAATAATATTCTATGTGTTCATTCCTTTCATCCGGGAGTTCACTTTAATTTCCAGAAAATATCGCTTTTTTTTTATTCTTTGTATATATATACTCCTTTTTATTACACATTATTTAAATAATTGACCAATAAAAAGAAATACAAAAATGATTAAAAAACAATATGTTGTAACAAAAATTGGTATCAAAAAATGTGTTTTTTTTCTTCGTCTTGCATGCAAAAAATGTAGGCTTTTATTTAGGGATGGGAGATAGAAGAAGCGAAGAAGAAAAAATGATTATGGCTACATTCCACTCAATAGATGGTTCAGTAGAAATTTCAAAATGACCGAAATTGAAGAAAATCAGTTAAAAGTTCCTCTCTTCTTTTGATTCCGTAGAAAATAATATTCTATGTGTTCATTCCTTTCATCCGGGAGTTCACTTTCAACAGCGAAAATTATTTTATTTCATGGAAAAACATTCATCTTGAAATAAAGAATTTAATATTAAAGAATTTGAGCCATTTAAAAAAAAAATCATATGGTCTCTTAGTGGAATTATGAGATCGTGATTGAAATATTAATACGAATCATAATTAACGATACCGACCATATGTTTTCTATACACCATCTGTTCTTTAAGAAAACGCCTATGGCTCCCCATCTCACTTTATTTCTTCCCTTTTTCAGAGAGAAAGGTAAGCTTTTTTTCTCCTCTCATTTCTTCCCATTTAAATAAAAATCGAAATAAAACTTTTTTAATACTTATAGTCCATGGCCAAATTATTAAACGCACTATAAAATTCTACGTTAAATCTTAATTATCAGGTGATATTATACAGCTTTATTGTTGTGACGCGATTGAAACCGGTTTTAACTTCTTACGTTCGTATATTAATTGGTTAAATTAGACGATATACAATATAAATTCGCGATAGGATAAATGAGACGATATGTTATATAAATATAGATTATTTATTATATCAGTTATTATATTAGTATATTATAATAGTTTAACCAAATTATTTGACGCAATGTAATGTTTTAATAATGACATGTTTTGCACGAGTTTATATTTAAAAATACATGTAATGGTTTTTTATTCGGGAGATTTTTTTTATATACTTTTTATTTGCATTAATATATTATTTATTTGTAACGTAAAATGTTGATAGACGAACATAAAGAAGGTAGCGTCAGAACAATATTTTATATAGTCTAATAATCAGAGACTGTATATCGAAAGCAGATTAGATGTGTTTCGACTAGAGTTTCGAATACTTTGAGAATAGTTTTCAGTGTTAGTTTTAAAATCATGCCAATTCATTTCCTTGAAATTAAATTTTTATTCATTTATTGTGTGCTAAAAATAAATAAGTGTTTGAAAACAATAGCTAATTTTTTTCTCATTATGCTTCCCTAATTTAACATTTATTTTTCCGTACTTTCTGATTTTTTAGCTACTGATATAAAAAGACGTTTCATGGGCTAAATGCTCCAAATAAAATTCTTAGTTTCATAAAATAATTATTTAACCCTATTGTATGGTAATGAAATTTATGGTTCAAAAAACCCATAAATAATAATCTAAACCTAAACAATAAAGCCAATAAAACCTAAACATACGGTATTTAAAAAGTTCATTTAGTAATTTTTCCGTTTTTATATTAACTGTTTACTGGAAATTCTGTTTTTTCAAAATGATAGTTCAGTATAAAATATTCAGTAAAAAATACAAAACACACATTCTGTAAAAATGCAAAACTGAAAACTAAATTTGAAATAACAAATGGTTTTCATGACATGTTCGATGCTATCATAATGAAATTACTAAATTTTATCAAATTTCATCACATATATTAAAACTATATTTCATTGTTTATTTTACAAAAATATTTGCCAAAGCACTTCGGTAAGAAGTACTGTACTTTTTGTTTTTCGCATGGAACCATAAATACTGAAAATTTTATAATATTCTGGTAGTTTTGACCATATTTTGTCTCAGTGCACGTTATAGAAAAAAACCACTGCATGATAAAATGGAAATTATGTAAAATTAAGAATCTGCAAGTTAATTTAAATGAATTGAAAATCTGCACAGCACTACAGAAATTAAATTGAATTAAAATCTGCACAATTACAGATTCATTCAAATAATATGATTAATGATATACCTTTACGTTAACATTCCATTAAAAATCCCACTTAAAATTTATTGAAATATAAATTTTACACTTCTAAAATATTTAATTTTAAATAAAAATGAAAGTATAATTGATTTAGGTGCTTCAAAGAAAACTTTTTTGGGAAAAAAAGGTAGTACTTATCATATTTAAATGATAAATTTTTTAGTATAAACACTTTAAAAAAGCATTCATTGATTAAATGAACTCTGACCTAAATAAGCAACCATACTTCAAATTCTAATTTTGTAATTTAATTAAAATTACAAAATTAGAAAATTACAAAATTTTGAAACTACTTTTAAAATATAAATTACTTGGTTTTGTTAAAATTTAACAGTGAGTTATTAGGAGTACTGTAATGTAATATCTAATAAAAAGAAGTTTTAAATCTCCGAACAATAAGACTTTTCTCGCGTTCTTAATGAGGCCAGTGGCGTAACATTTAATATATTATTTATTGGGATTTAATTAATTGAACACTAATTTAATAACTATTGTTCATAATTTATTCAGAAAAGCTATTGAAGACCTATTTTATTATAAAGTCGTTGTCGAGAAATTACGCTCAGTATTAATTAGTTCGTTCTGGAAACAACCTCCTGTGAGAATGTAGAAAATAAGATTATCACTTAGAAATATCTAGCTTAGAAAAGTATAGAGATGCATTTAAATAATAAATTTGGAGAAAAAATCAATTCATTCAACTTAATTAACTTTCTAGTTTTTTTAAATTATTTCTGAGAAAACGATACATTTTATCTTTTAGTACTTTTTGCATAATATAGTACGTTTTCATATATTTCTTTCCCTTTTGAAATAAAATCCACTAGACTCACATAAAAATAAAATTGTTTACTAATTAAAAACTTTACATTGGGCAGAAAAAAATATTTATTTTTTGAATGAACCAAATGTTCTCCTTGGTTTAAGAATTTTTAATAAGTAATGCTATAGTATATATATCTTTATTTCAAATGTTTTTGCGAAGAAATATTATCGATAACGTTAGAAGTCTACAAAAAACATTTATTCGTACAATCCAGAAACCAGTTTTCAATTTTGATTAACTCATTTGATATAAAAAATATTTTCTTATCCCATCAATGCAAATTTTATATATTTTTTGGTTAAGTTTTTCAGAAACAGGATAAAATTTTCTTAAAACTTTTAAGTTTTATTTTTTTATTATTTTTTTTAATGATGGAAATATCGTTCAAATCTTGCAAATTTTGAGAATACTTTCATAGCATAAAAAAATTCAATTACATTTATTACAAATGTTGAAAAGAAATTAGCTTCCAAAAAGAATTGCAGCCCCTCTAGTTTACATCGTTATTTTTCAAAACCTAATAAAAACATAAAGCTTGATGTATTATATCCTTAATTTAGCTTATTAGTGTAAATATTTTTCATTATTTCAGCCTTAGTGCATATAATTAAATTATTCTTCTTCGAAATACTTGAAATATTTCTGATTTGAAATGATTTTTTTTTTTTAAATAATAAACTTGCATTATTAAATTAAAAAAATGTTATAATATTAATAGCAAAATAAAAAATAAAATATGTATATTTTTATATAAAATAAAATAATTGATATTGCAGTAATATAATAAAAATAATTATATTTCCGTTCTATCAAAAATTAGAAAATTTTTAATGACATTAAAGTTATTCTATATTATTTTTAGTGATTTTACTATGTCCTTTAGAAATCTGGTTTTTATGTATAGTCAAAATAATTGGAGAGAATTCTGATTTTCAAATTAGTCAAAATAATGAAATAATTGGAATAATTGGAATCCTGAAAATATTTTATATTGGATGAAAATTCTACCAATTTTTTTTTTTAAATAGGGCAAATTTTAGAAAGTTGTTTCATTTATACTATTATAGTTAGACAATTGCTATAGAAAATTGCTATATACATGCCTTTTCATTCTGTTAGTGTTTCGGTTTTTTAGGAGTTTTTTTGTCAAAAATTCGAGCAATTTCTCACTACTTTACAAATCGTGTTTTGTTATCAGAGTAGGAATATTGAGACTAATAGATTGGTGTTTATCATTTTCTAAAATAGTTCTATTAAAAGGTTTTTTGGGGTAGTCGTTCTTTTATTCTCTTTTTTGGGAAAAATTCGAGCAATTTCTCACTACTTTTATACATTGTGTTTTGTTATCAGAAGAGGAATATTAAAACAAGATGATTAACATGTATCTTTTTCTAAAGCAATTCTTTTAAAGGGTTTTTTCTAACAAAATTTTTGATTTTTTTTTTAAAATCACTTATTTTATTTAGAGAAATGTGTCACCAAAGTATAAGATATTACTAAAAAAGTTGCAACAAAAATACTGAATACCACCCACTGATCTCACACTCAAGTTTTTTTATTCAAACTTATGTCTTTAAATCTGTTTTTCTTATTTCGATTTTTTTCCCCTGACGTTCAAGATTACTTAACTTCTAATAATCCCAATGAGTTAAAACTTGGTAATTCGTTAGTGCATAGCATTTTCCTTAAATTCATGCAAGAACTTCAATATAGGTAAATATTTTATATATATTTTTTTAAAATGAGGATTTTTTTTCAATTTAATAATATTCTTTCTTTTTCAATTTAAAAACATTTTATTTTTCATATACTTTGAGCTAGCATGTTTTATTTTAAAAGAGTATATTTGGCTGCTTATTAATATGATTTTTATGACTATTATAAGCTCAAGATTTTCTTTCCCTTTAAATTTCAGCTTTAGAGAAAACCCATAAGTTTGGTTCCCAAAAATGTTTAAATAATGTAAAAAATTGCTTAGTTAGTTATAGAACGTTCTAGTATAGTTTTTAAAAAGTCGAAAATAGATTGCATCGATGAAACCATCTACACTACTTAACAGAATACCACAAAAGACTTGCATTTATATAGTCCATACCCGACTAGATCTTCATTACCCAAACTCGACTAGTAAATTTTATTACCCGAAGACTAGAACAATTAGAACTTTGAAGACTAGAATAATTTTTCTGTATTCATTTATGATTGATAACCGGGTAACATTACTTAATCATATTACGATTTATAAGTGAAAACTATTCATAGAATAGCAATATTTTTTTAGAAAAATCATGTAGTCCATCAGTTTTTTAATCACTTAAGTTGATTGGTTAAGGTTTATAAAGTTATCAATGGTTAATGTATAATTAATATTCCACTTTATTAAAATATTAAAGGCAATATTGAAAAACCCATTCACAATAGTGTAATTAAAAGGAAAAACTACTTCAGAAGTTATGGTTACAAAAATATTGAAAACATTAGTTCAACATTGGGAATAAAATAAAATCTTTTTACTAATGTAATTTTCCTTTTACTGATTTGGAGTTACTTTCCGTCCTATTATTAAAAAGTTTAACTGAGGCTACTTTAATTAATGGCATTAAAATAAATCATATGAGACGTGAATAAATTATTAAGCTCGTCACAAGCAGTAATCTCAACGAATCTAACTAGTTATTCCGAATTTCTTTTATAATTTATTTAGTTTAAAACACGTCGATATAAATACATATGTTTTTATTTATGTATGCACGTTATAAATTTACTTAAAACTATGTATAGTAAAATATTTGTTTGATAGAAAATGTTTTTTTATGTTGTTTAGCATATATGTTATGCTAAACAACTAGAAACATGCTAGGTAATAGAGAAATCTTTTTCCGGTCGGATAAAAGGTTTTTCCCGGCTCACTGTGAAGTTCATGATCTTTGGCCAAAAGTCAAAATTAAATTTTTAGCTAACATATGTGAAGGCAGTTTTAATATAGCTCAAATTAAGTATTCATAATCATTCCAAACAATATTATTTATTTTTTTTTT
This sequence comes from Parasteatoda lunata, assembly GCA_949128135.1. Lineage (NCBI taxonomy): Eukaryota > Metazoa > Arthropoda > Arachnida > Araneae > Theridiidae > Parasteatoda > Parasteatoda lunata. Next base: position 102,263,005 of record OX421980.1, read on the forward strand.
GGACTGACGAGAGTACAATGTAGTGAAAATTATGTTAATTTTTTTATATTTTTAAATGTAACTTTTAAATTTATATTTCAGAAATATATATAGGAATTTCACCTTACTGTTACATTTTTATCAGAGTAATTAGTCTGAAATTATAGTATAATTTTTCAATTTGTTGGATTAGTTAATACTCTTGACGAACTTATAGTTTATATCTTATCATTTGACATTTTACAATGTTTGAATGACTTTCGAAACTTAGTTCCAAAAAGTTCCACGAGGTAATTAGCTAAACTTTTTTTTGTTGTCTTCTTTGATGTTTTTTCTGTCGAAAAAACTTGCCCCATTTTGCCCATATTGCAAAGGTGGACAAAATATATCGAAAAACAAAAAGTATGTTTTTTTTCATGTTTTTGCGTTATTTTTAAATATTTTTTCGGAAATATAATTTGCTTTTCATTTTTAATATAAAATTACAAAAATTATTATATTTTCATTGCTCGCCATATTTCAGCCGCCATTTTGTTTTTTTTTTGTTGGTATTTTTAGTGTATTTCAAAATTTCAACTAGGAATTCAATTTACCTGCACATAAAAACCCCTTAATAAAAACACCCAAATTTTGAAACAAATTTTATCGAAGTACTAATTTTGGCCACGAAACCTTGGATGCTGGCCCCGGCTGCCGGAATCGACAAAACTTTTTAGGAATCTACACGTTTCCCATATTAAAATTTTAATTTATACGCCTAAACATAAACGACTCTTTAACATCCGTCTTACATAAAATACTCCCTGAATAAAAATAAAAAAAGAAAGAAAGAAAATTGCGTCTTATAATGACAGAAATGTCACAAAAATCAGGATTTATCGCTAAATTAAAAATAAAAAAAAATAAAAAACTGTCAGAAATTCCTACATGCAATGCAATGGAAAAAATATTCCTCTACATGTCTTGAAAATTATCGTGTGAATGTTGTAAAAATAGAGTGATAAATATATATCATAACGATATGAGAAAGAGTATGTTGAAAAATTGAGTAAGAAATTCATCTAAGCATGTTCAGTTAAACCAAAGATATAACATGAAAAGAACGCATAAAAATTTAAAAGAAGAAATATAGAGAAGCAAAAAGAACCTTTAAAGAGATCGATTCATTTTAATTTTAATGGTAAAGAGTTTTTGTGTCCAATTTGGAGAATTAATTATTTTACTTTAAGTATTAAATTATTTTTTACATATCTTAATTATTTTTCATTACTAATTTATTTATTAAATATTTTGTCTACAATGGTTGCAGTTAACAATGATTTTAAAGCAAGCATAACACCATTAACAAATTCCTAATTGTTTGTCATCAAATTTTCAACTGCAACGTTTTTAATTATTCAATTCCTACTATTAGTTCACACTCTCCCTATATATCTTGTTTAAATTTTCAATCGTTAATAAAATACTTTTTATTCATCCACTCAAGTTCAAATATATTTTTTCAAAACTTGTAGTGAATGACACTTGATGTTAATACAGTTTTTTCAAATATTAATTTATTCGATAAATAGGAATGAGCGAAAAACGAAATGGAATTTTCTGATGGGTTAATCGTTAGCCATTGTTTTAAATTTTACTATAAGCGATTCAGTTTTAAACATATTTTAAAGATAACATCAGAGTTAATTTCTGAATTATTTGAACAAAAAAAATAGTTTATTGCTCACATTTAAATATTTAATTATTTTATATTTGGTGTGTCAGATAAATTTAAAAAAGAACATTACGTGATAGCACGTGTGGTCACCCAAATTTATACTTTTATAGTTGTCTGATAAGACACGCTTTTTCAATTCTTCACACTCTTTCTATATATATTTATATATCGTGTTCAAATTTTCAATCGTTGATAAAATACTTTTTGTTCATCCACTCTCGTTCAAATACATTTTTTAAAACTTTTAGTGGATGATGTTAATACAGTTTTTTCAAATATTAATTCATTCATTAAATTTAAATTATTAATTTTAGTTTTATGTGGGAGAAAAAATTTAAATTATTTAATGAGAAATAATTAAAATAAAATTTTTCTTTGTTGACATAAATTGACTTTATTTATTTTTGTATTACTTGTTTCTGTTTATTGAATGGTTTCGTTTTTTTTATTTTTTGGAAGTACTTAATTTCATGTTATTTAACTTTTTTTATATATTAAGGCTTTCCTTCTTTATTTTTTTTAACATTAAATATTTAAAATGTGATCCGAACATCAACCGTCCCGGCATTTGCATAGTAAAATGCCCCCGGCACTTATTTTCTTTTACTTCTCTTTACTAAAACAACAAACGATAGACAATAATTTAACAAACTATGTATTTTGATGTTATCTTGTTTTCTATATTGCGCACTTAATAAATAAACCTAAAATGACAACTAAAAACTAATTGAAACTGATTGTATTCCATTGATTTTTCAATAAATTAATTTAAAAACATAAACAGTATAGCTGTATTAAAATAAGAAGTTCATGAATATTGAAATAGATTAAAGTGAAATAAAATCTTTTTTGATAAAGAAATGATCGATCCAGTTAAGCTTTTGAATATGTTAATGAAGATACGCCTACTGTTGTTGTCATGGTAACAATGGAGCCCTATTATTTGTGTCTATTTGAGGATCAAACAAGATACATATGGAGAATACAGTATTGAAATTCGTTGCTTTCTTTAATGTGAAGATAAAATTGGAGGATTTCTAAAGTGGAAATAAACATTTCATAGCTGTTTTTTTAAGAAATCCCTGCATTTTAGGAATAAGTCTTTTTATAGTTTTCGAGATTTATTCATTTAATGTTATAAAACATTTTGATGTTTAAAAAGTTAACCAAAATTGCTTTCTAACACCAAATGATGATCTATTTTAGCTTATTACCTGTTGATGGTTAACATTGTTCTTTTTAAAGCGTGGAAAGTGTTTCCGAAAATAGGCCAAAATTATTTATTTTTTAAAGATAGATCACATTTTCAATTAGAGAGGAATAGTAAATAGTTTCTTTTCAAGGGAGCGAAGAATGTTAGAATTGAAAATCATATTATAAGCAGTGTGTTCTGTAATCACCACCATTAATATATATTTCACATGTCCTTAATATATTTAAATCCTATAGCACTTTTGATTTCTTATTTAATGAAAATTAAGTCTGCCTACACGTTTGCTTGATAAAAAAGGCTTTAAATTGGCCTAAATGTGTAAAAAAAAAAAAATCAATTTAGTACAAAACACACCATTTGTACCCATTTAATTTCATTATTTCTACTTTTTCGATGCCTCAAAATGTATTAATTGGAAAAGGTCAATTTAATAAGGAAAATGTGGAGCAGTTTTTCTTAAGAAGTCTGTGATTTAAAGTATAAAAATAAACATCTTGAGTAAAAGGTTCATTTTAGAAGCCACTGTAGCTACTCTGCAGGTGAAAAGTAGTTGCAAAATTTCTGATTATTAAACAATACCAAAGTTCCAATCTAGTGAACAAAGGGCAATTCTGTTCAAGTTTTCAAATTCTGTTCAGTTTTTAATTAACTATCTTTTCACCAACAGAAAATCTAACCACGGACAAGAATCAATTGAAGCTTGCAAATAATAACATATTTGCTGTGGCTTTAAACGATCGATCTGCTTCAATTTTCTTTTTTGGAATGAAAGTTTCAATAGAATCCATTTTTACGATTCCGAAACCTAAGATTAAGAAAGTTGCTTTTAAGTCAAAAAGTGCTGTAGTTTTAACTAGCAGCCTTTCAAAATTTAAACTGAAACTACCAAATGAACTTAAACAAGCATAAGGATAGAGGCAGATGAATATAAAATTTGAGAGATCAAAAATCTACAGTTAATTCAGTTAAAAAAAGAATGAAAACAGTAAACTAAAATGAAAGAAAACAGGAATTGAAACTAGTTAGGTGTATATTAAACCTAGCACCCATTTCGTTGCAAGATAATTGATGTTAATCCTGATGAATGTTTTTTCTTTTCTTTTTTGGTTAGAACCAAAATCGTAATTAAAAAAAAGTATATTTAAAATTTTAAAATTCGATTTCTCAGGAACTATTCAACCTATTTTGGTCAAGTTTTGTGTTTTGCCATTTAAAATTACGTACTTGAAAATGATGCAAAAATTTTATACCTTACAATTCGAAATGTTTTTCGATTATTACTAGATAAAATAATAAAAAATAATTAATATTTACTAAAATTTATTTTTTGCATACAATTATATTTGATAAAACGAATTTTATAATCGTGTGTAAATTTTTTTAAATTAGCTTAAAAAGTTCTCGAAATATAGAGACATGAGCAAAATATTAAATTAAGGGGATATGTTAACATAAATCAAATTAATCTTTGGACCCCTCTCCTGACCAAACTATTTCTCAGATACTTTCTATATTTTAGGAATCCGTCGATAAAAAGATTCTGAGAAATGATGTTTTTGCGTCTAACTTCAAATATCGTCCGTATTGAATTTCAATTGATACTGAAACTTAGAGCTATTATACCTCCATGATATATATATCTTATATCATTATATTAAAAAACTTAATGTAATAAAAAACTTAAACATTACAATAAAAAACTAAAAAGCTTAAGATATCGTCTGCACTTATTAATTACCCTTCGAACTATTGAGTCCTACAACGTGAAGATTCGATCATTAGTTCAAAAGTTATTAAGTGTGGTGCATTTATTTTTTTGCGTTTTATTTTTTTCACTGTTGAAAAGCAGTATTTTCTTGTATTTTAAACAAATATAATTGGCTAAACAAGACGAATAAAATATTGTGAAGTAAATGTTTGTGCATCGATATTTCTGAAAGTATGAATGACAAGAGACAGGGTGGAGAAGAAAAACACCACCCAATCTAATGACATGCCAGCTGCATAAGGTGTAAATGGGATTTGTTTTAAAAGGACACCGCCTCACTTATTTTAATACCAATTCTATGTCATGATAATAAGAGACCGATAAAACGCGATCCACAATAATATTCAGAAAAAATAAGATTAAATTACAAACTATATTCAATTAGATTTGGAATCGCAGAATGATGTGTTCAAGAGTTACTAAGTTAGAACATTGTTATTATTTCCAATCTTAATTGTTTTTATAGAATATTTACCGTAGCACACTCAAAAAGCCAGCAAAGATTGTCATTATTTCCAATCTCAATTGATTTTATATAATATTTACCATAGCTCACTCAAAAAGCCAGCAAAGATTGTCATTATTTCCAATCTTAATTGATTTTATAGAATATTTACCATCGATATTTTAAGTTACGAAATTAGACACAAAAACGTATTTCTCTGAATAAAGAAATTTATTTTTCGACTTATTCAGATTTCTGACCCCCAAAATATAGTGAGTACTTAAATCTGGAAAATATGGTCCCAATAGTTTGGTCAGGAAAGCGCTCTAAAGTTTGAACCCCTTAATGTTAATTTTATTTAATGCATATTTCACCATATTTTTAGGAATTTTTAAGCGAATTGAAAAATCTTTGCACACAATTATAAATTTCATTTATCTAAAGATAATTCCATTCTAAAAATAATTTTTAATAAAATTTTGTCACTTTTTTTATTATTTTATTTTATTATTAGTCGAAAAAAATTTTGAACTGTAAGATGTAAATTTTTTTTCCTCATTTTAGAGAATATAATTTTACATGGCAAAATACAAAATTTCAGTGAAATCAGTCGAATTGTTCCTGAGATATTAAATTTTAAAGATGCCTTAGTTTTAAAGTTCGATTTCTCACGAACTATTCGACCGATTTCACACAAATTCTGTATTTTACCATTTAAAGTTATGTTCTTTAAAATTCTGTAAGAAATTTTATATCTTACCATTCAGAATTATTGCGACGAATGTGAAATAAAATAATAAAAAGTGATAAATATTTACTAAAGGTTATTTTTTTGCATGCAATTATCTTTGCATAAATGAATTTAATGATTGTGTCCAAATATTTACTTGAAAAGTTCTCGAAATATGCAAAAAGTAAAATTAAGGTACCGCTTTTCTGATCTAACTATTGGGACTCTCAAATTGCCCCCCCCCCTCCCCCCATGTTTTCGAGGTCCAAATCCATTGGAAAAAAAAAAGTTATGTTGATTCAGATAAAGTACGTTTTTGTGCCTGATTTCGTAATTAAAATATCGTCTACACTAATTAATGAGCATATTTGAGTTCACCTCCTAGAACCATTAAGATTGAACATTTATTTTGTGCACTGTACCATTTAAGTCCTTTTTTCTTAAATATTTTCAAATAAAAATATTTTTGTCCCTCTCTTATTAAAATGGACCTTTTCCAAATGTACAGTACAAGAAAAAAAAAATAATAAACGCTTTGACTAACATTTGATTTAATGATCAGACATTCTTCTAGGATTCCTCTAAGATATGTAGAAATAGCATTTTTCTAAATAACACTTTCTTCTATTAAAACTCGATGCACTGTACCATTTAAGTCTGACAGAAACCCTTTTTTCTTTCAAATAAAAATAATCTCAAAATTTTTGTCCCTCTCTTATTAAAATGGACCTTTTCCAAATGTAGAGTACAAGAAAAAAAATAATAAGCGCTTTGACTAACTTTTGATTTAATGCTCAGACATTCTTCTAGGATTCCTCTAAGATATGTAGAAATAGCATTTTTCTAAATAACACTTTCTTCTGTACCATTTAAGTCCATTCTATACCATTCATGTACCATTTAAGTCTGACAGAAACCCTTTTTTCTTAAATATTTTCAAATAAAAATATTTTTGTCCCTCTCTTATTAAAATGGACCTTTTCCAAATGTACTGTACAAGAAAAAAAAAATAATAAACGCTTTGACTAACTTTTGATTTAATGATCAGACATTCTTCTAGGATTCTAAGATGTGTAGAAATAGCATTTTTCTAAATAACACTTTCTTCTGTACCATTTAAGTCCATTCTGTACCATTTAAGTCTGACAGAATCCCTTTTTTCTTAAATATTTTCAAATAAAAATATTTTTGTCCTTCTCTTTTTAAAATGGACCTTTTCCAAATGTACAGTACAAGAAAAAAAATAATAAACGCTTTGACTAACTTTTGATTTAATGATCAGACGTTCTTCTAGGATTCCTCTAAGATATGTAGAAATAGCATTTTTCTAAATAACACTTTATTCTATTAAAACTCGATGCACTGTACCATTTAAGTCTGACAGAAACCCTTTTTTCTTTCAAATAAAAATAATCTCAATATTTTTGTCCCTCTCTTATTAAAATGGACCTTTTCCAAATGTACAGTACAAGAAAAAAAAATAATAAACGCTTTGACTAACTTTTGATTTAATGATCAGACATTCTTCTAGGATTCCTCTAAGATATGTAGAAATAGCATTTTTCTAAATAACACTTTCTTCTGTACCATTTAAGTCCATTCTATACCATTCATGTACCATTAAAGTCTGAGAGAATCCCTTTTTTCTTAAATATTTTCAAATAAAAATATTTTTGTCTCTCTCTTATTAAAATGGACCTTTTCCAAATGTACAGTACAAGAAAAAAAAAATAATAAACGCTTTGACTAACTTTTGATTTAATGATCAAACATTCTTCTAGGATTCCTCTAAGATATGTAGTAATAGCATTTTTCTAAATAACACTTTCTTCTGTACCATTTAAGTCCATTCTGTACCATTCATGTACCATTTAAGTCTGACAGAATCCCTTTTTTCTTAAATATTTTCAAATAAAAATATTTTTGTCCCTCTCTTATTAAAATGGACCTTTTCCAAATGTACAGTACAAGAAAAAAAAATAATAAACGCTTTGACTAACTTTTGATTTAATGATCAGACATTCTTCTAGGATTCCTCTAAGATATGTAGAAATAGCATTTTTCTAAATAACACTTTCTTCTGTACCATTTAAGTCCATTCTGTACAATTCATGTACCATTTAAGTCTGACAGAATCCCTTTTTTCTTAAATATTTTCAAATAAAAATATTTTTGTCCCTCTCTTATTAAAATGGACCTTTTCCAAATGTACAGTACAAGAAAAAAAAATAATAAACGCTTTGACTAACTTTTGATTTAATGATCAGACATTCTTCTAGGATTCCTCTAAGATATGTAGAAATAGCATTTTTCTAAATAACACTTTCTTCTATACCATTTAGGTTCATTCTGTACCATTCATGAACCATTTAAGTCTGAGAGAATCCCTTTTTTCTTAAATATTTTCAAATAAAAATATTTTTGGCCCTTTTCTTATTAAAATGGACCTTTTCCAAATGTACAGTGCAAGAAAAATAAATAATAAACGCTTTAAATAACTTTTGATTTAATGATCAGACATTCTTCTAGGTTTCCTCTAAGATATGTAGAAATAGCATTTTTCGAAATAACACTTTCTTCTGTACCATTTAAGTCCATTCTGTACCATTCATGTACCATTTAAGTCTGACAGAAACCCTTTTTTCTTAAATATTTTCAAATAAAAATATTTTCGTCCCTCTCTTATTAAAATGGACCTTTTCCAAATGTACAGTACAAGAAAAAAAATAATAAACGCTTTGACTAACTTTTGATTTAATGATCAGACATTCTTCTAGGATTCCTCTAAGATATGTAGAAATAGCATTTTTCTAAATAACACTTTCTTCTGTACCATTTAAGTCCATTCTGTACCATTCATGTACCATTTAAGTCTGACAGAATCCCTTTTTTCTTAAATATTTTCAAATAAAAATATTTTTGTCCCTCTCTTATTAAAATGGACCTTTTCCAAATGTACAGTACAAGAAAAAAAATAATAAACGCTTTGAGTAACTTTTGATTTAAAGATCAGATATTCTTCTAGGATTCCTCTAAGATATGTAGAAATAGCATTTTTCTAAATAACACTTTCTTCTGTACCATTTAAGTCCATTCTGTACCATTCATGTACCATTTAAGTCTGACAGAATCCCTTTTTTCTTAAATATTTTCAAATAAAACTATTTTTGTCCCTCTCTTATTAAAATGGACCTTTTCCAAATGTACAGTACAAGAAAAAAAAAATAATAAACGCTTTGACTAACTTTTGATTTAATGATCAGACATTCTTCTAGGATTCCTCTAAGATATGTAGAAATAGCATTTTTCTAAATAACACTTTCTTCTGTACCATTTAAGTCCATTCTGTACCATTCATGTACCATTTAAGTCTGACAGAATCCCTTTTTCCTTAAATATTTTCAAATAAAAATATTTTTGAACCTCTCTTATTAAAATGGACTTTTTCCAAATGTACAGTACAAGAAAAAAAAAAAATAATAAACGCTTTGACTAACTTTTGATTTAATGATCAGATATTCTTCTAGGATTCCTCTAAGATATGTAGAAATAGCATTTTTCTAAATAACACTTTCTTCTGTACCATTTAAGTCCATTCTGTACCATTCATGTACCATTTAAGTCTGACAGAATCCCTTTTTTCTTAAATATTTTCAAATAAAACTATTTTTGTCCCTCTCTTATTAAAATGGACCTTTTCCAAATGTACAGTACAAGAAAAAAAAATAATAAACGCTTTGACTAACTTTTGATTTAATGATCAGACATTCTTCTAGGATTCCTCTAAGATATGTAGAAATAGCATTTTTCTAAATAACACTTTCTTCTATTAAAACTCGATGCACTGTACCATTTAAGTCTGACAGAAACCCTTTTTTCTTTCAAATAAAAATAATCTCAATATTTTTGTCCCTCTCTTATTAAAATGGACCTTTTCCAAATGTACAGTACAAGAAAAAAAAAATAATAAACGCTTTGACTAACTTTTGATTTAATGATCAGACATTCTTCTAGGATTCCTCTAAGATATGTAGAAATAGCATTTTTCTAAATAACTCTTTCTTCTGTACCATTTAAGTCCATTTTGTACCATTCATGTACCATTTAAGTCTGACAGAAACCCTTTTTTCTTAAATATTTTCAAATAAAAATATTTTCGTCCCTCTCTTATTAAAATGGGCCTTTTCCAAATGTACAGTACAAGAAAAAAAATAATAAACGCTTTGACTAACTTTTGATTTAATGATCAGACATTCTTCTAGGATTCCTCTAAGATATGTAGAAATAGCATTTTTTCTAAATAACACTTTCTTCTATTAAAAGTCGATGCACTGTACCATTTAAGTCTGACAGAAACGCTTTTTTCTTTCAAATAAAAATAATCTCAATATTTTTGTCCCTCTCTTATTAAAATGGACCTTTTCCAAATGTACAGTACAAGAAAAAAAAAATAATAAACGCTTTGACTAACTTTTGATTTAATGATCAGACATTCTTCTAGGTTTCCTCTAAGATATGTAGAAATAGCATTTTTCGAAATAACACTTTCTTCTGTACCATTTAAGTCCATTCTGTACCATTCATGTACCATTTAAGTCTGACAGAAACCCTTTTTTCTTAAATATTTTCAAATAAAAATATTTTCGTCCCTCTCTTATTAAAATGGACCTTTTCCAAATGTACAGTACAAGAAAAAAAATAATAAACGCTTTGACTAACTTTTGATTTAATGATCAGACATTCTTCTAGGATTCCTCTAAGATATGTAGAAATAGCATTTTTCTAAATAACACTTTCTTCTGTACCATTTAAGTCCATTCTGTACCATTCATGTACCATTTAAGTCTGACAGAATCCCTTTTTTCTTAAATATTTTCAAATAAAAATATTTTTGTCCCTCTCTTATTAAAATGGACCTTTTCCAAATGTACAGTACAAGAAAAAAAATAATAAACGCTTTGAGTAACTTTTGATTTAATGATCAGATATTCTTCTAGGATTCCTCTAAGATATGTAGAAATAGCATTTTTCTAAATAACACTTTCTTCTGTACCATTTAAGTCCATTCTGTACCATTCATGTACCATTTAAGTCTGACAGAATCCCTTTTTTCTTAAATATTTTCAAATAAAACTATTTTTGTCCCTCTCTTATTAAAATGGACCTTTTCCAAATGTACAGTACAAGAAAAAAAAAATAATAAACGCTTTGACTAACTTTTGATTTAATGATCAGACATTCTTCTAGGATTCCTCTAAGATATGTAGAAATAGCATTTTTCTAAATAACACTTTCTTCTGTACCATTTAAGTCCATTCTGTACCATTCATGTACCATTTAAGTCTGACAGAAACCCTTTTTTCTTAAATATTTTCAAATAAAAATATTTTCGTCCCTCTCTTATTAAAATGGACCTTTTCCAAATGTACAGTACAAGAAAAAAAAAATAATAAACGCTTTGACTAATTTTTGATTTAATGATCAGACATTCTTCTAGGATTCCTCTAAGATATGTAGAAATAGCATTTTTCTAAATAACACTTTCTTCTGTACCATTTAAGTCCATTCTGTACCATTCATGTACCATTTAAGTCTGACAGAAACCCTTTTTTCTTAAATATTTTCAAATAAAAATATTTTTGTCCCTCTCTTATTAAAATGGACCTTTTCCAAATGTACAGTACAAGAAAAAAAAATAATAAACGCTCTGACTAACTTTTGATTTAATGATCAGACATTCTTCTAGGATTCCTCTAAGATATGTAGAAATAGCATTTTTCTAAATAACACTTTCTTCTGTACCATTTAAGTCCATTCTGTACCATTCATGTACCATTTAAGTCTGACAGAAACCCTTTTTTCTTAAATTTTTTCAAATAAAAATATTTTTGTCCCTCTCTTATTAAAATGGACCTTTTCCAAATGTACAGTACAAGAAAAAAAATAATAATAAACGCTTTGACTAACTTTTGATTTAATGATCAGACATTCTTCTAAGATTCCTCTAAGATATGTAGAAACAGCATTTTTCTAAATAACACTTTCTTCTGTACCATTTAAGTCCATTCTGTACCATTCATGTACCATTTAAGTCTGACAGAAACCCTTTTTTCTTAAATATTTTCAAATAAAAATATTTTTGTCCCTCTCTTATTAAAATGGACCTTTTCCAAATGTACAGTACAAGAAAAAAAATAATAATAAACGCTTTGACTAACTTTTGATTTAATGATCAGACATTCTTCTAGGATTCCTCTAAGATATGTAGAAATAGCATTTTTCTAAATAACACTTTCTTCTATTAAAACTCGATCAAGTCTACGCGAAAGTTTTTTTTTAAAGTTCTTCCTTTTTACTTAAAATGAATAAAAATTCAGCTATAAAACTAAAGAGGTAAATAATACTGTCAAACTTCACAATTGTCTCTAAAAAGCATTTTTTTTTTTTTTTTTTTAGCCTTTGTTTTTAAAATAAAGCGAAACATTTTTATATGCTGAAAAATCAGATCGAATTTTTTGAAATTTATATATTTAAATCTTTGAATATAGTTTTGTATTAAAATGTTCTACTATGGTCCAATAAATAGATGATTTCAATAAAGAAAAACTTCCGAACATATAGTTGGCAAATGAAACAGCCAAATAAATAAATAAAAATTTTGTTGTCATGAAAAGATTTTTCAATTACGACCCATTCACACCCGGGAGAAGATTTTTAAGAGAGACGCCCGAGAGAGAAAATCCAAGAGATTTTTTGTCTTTTAAGTATTGTGGAAATTTAGCAATGTTGTTTAAAATATTGAATCAGAAATAAAGTGATTTACAAGATTTACGAAAAAAATAAAAGAGAAAAGCTAGATTGAAAAGATTTATTAAAAATATGAATAACTATAAATTACATATCTTGTACTCAAATAATAATAAAAACTTATTGTAAGACCTGAAAAAAGTGTGAAGTTTTTGAAGTCTTAATACACTGTTAGAAATTCCGCCACCAAAAATCGGTATTCATTTGCTGGTTACATAAAATGGAGCTCAATTTCTCCATATTTTGGTATTTTCACTAGCTCCAAAATATCAATTGAAGGTTGCATCTTAAGTAGGTGTTTCGAAGAAACAAATCGTCAATTTTTATTTTATAAAAGCACCATTATTAGGTACTTTTAAAGCGAGATTTAAAGCGAGAGAAAGACAAGATTGCTATTTGCCGGTTATTTTATGACTCTAACAGCCAACCAAATTTAAAAATTCAGCATAAAAGAAATGAGTTAATTAATGTAAATAAAACCTACCTAAATGAGATGATATTTGAAACAACATGAATTAGTCGTGACAAAACACAGAGACCGATTTGTAAAGAAAACACGACGTCGTGAACAAATATAGTTCAGTTTACCGTCAAAGTTATAGTTCAGTTTACCGTTAAGTTACCGTCAAAGTTTTATGTCATTTCCAAATTTTGGTGCAGTCATTTGCACCATGGAAGTTGTTTCTCGATCATACTTCACAATTTATGGTGTAACTAAAATAAAATGATCTTCTATTTAACTAAACTTTGGGATAATGAGAGCACCAAATACTGGTTAAAGATTTACCGAGTTCTTTTACAGTGTAGGACACCTGATAAGTGAAATTGTTAATAGCAATAATAAGCATTTTTTTAATTTAATGACTTATTTATTTATTGCATCGCTATAAGTTAAATCACTAACGAGAGATTCAAATTGTCTTGTGTGAAATGTATTAAACAACCATTTTACCACAAGTAAATATCAATACCGTCCTGACGGTCCCGAAAATCCCTCTAGGGGCACTAACAATGAGTGTTAATAGATGAGTTTCCCTTAAGAATGAATATTTTTTTTATATAGAGAGAACAATATCATTGAGCCTGACGCATTTATTTCTAATACTTATAATTCGAAACCAATTAAAAAAAGACCCCTCTATTTGTCGGTTAGTACAAAGAAACGGCACATCTGGTAAAGATCGCACGAACTCTCTTAGCGTGCTCTTTTATTCTTTTGAACTTGAAACATTTTCTTTTTCTAAGTTTACACAAAGATAGAAAACTTAGAACTTATTTTGATATGAACTACATTTTAAATAATATATATAAACATTTTATAGAAATCTTCTAAAAAACGTTTTTACGTATATAAATATCTTAATTTTTATTTATTTATTATTTTTTTTAATATTATATCCTAATTTTGATTTTTTTTTTTTTTTTTTTGCATTTACTTAAATAATTTCATTTAAGAACCGCAGCATTGAATAAATTATGGATTATTCATTGGTTATAAGTGTAATTACACACACAGGTTTCAAAAATCAATACTGGTTGGCAAAAAAAAAGAAAAAAAAATTTCATAACTCTCGGAACCCTTGTGATTTTACGTAGAACCCTGAGGTTCCATCAAAAACATTTGAGGAACCGCTGATCTAAGTAACAAATTAAGCTAAAATCTCGATTGAAACGATACAAATTATCTATTATATCACAATAAAAATAAGAAATTGTGATATAATTCTTATATATATGTACATATATATATATATATATATATATGTACATATATATATTACATATATATATATATGTATACTGTATATACACAAAATTATCCAATATATTTAAAATTGTTACAAAGAAAATACGTTTAAGAATCCAAAACTTTGAATTATAAAAAAATACCTAAATAAGGCATGTTTTTTAAAAAAAAAGAGCTTAAATAAAGATGAATAAGATCAATCGATTCATGAAACATGAGGTCATAATCATAGCCATGGGAAAAGGGAAATTATTTGCTCCAGGTGTAAAACAGCAAACCGGTTTTTTGAAGAGGGTTTTATTTTATAAATGCTTGTCTTGTATTTACAATGACACATCTGCTTGACTGAAGTTACACACCCTGTCATTTGGAGGCACGATTTTATTCTTTTTGAAGGGGGGGGGGGGAGAATATTAAATAGGGATCGATTAATCATCCCACTTTTACTTCTCTCAAACTTTATTCCTTACATAAAAATTTTGTTTCATGTTTTTTTATTAAATTTTTTCTTTTGTTCAAAAAGCTCTCGGTAAATTTATTAAAAAACCCATGCATAAATAAAAGAAAATCAAGTTTGAATGCCTTTTTAAAAATGTACTCTTTAAGATTTATTTCTCAAATACCCCAAAAATATGCGCTTGTTTCCAAATTATTTATTTTATGGTGTATTTTTTAATAATATCAAGAAGAAGGTTTTTGTAAACATTAAAAGGGACTCGACTGCCGCTCATGTTATTCTGTAAAATATACGTCCGAACACCTCTTTCGAATACTTATTAAAGAAAAATTACGAAAATATCTATTATTCAGTCGAAAAAAATTATATTAAGATCGTGTAACTTAGAATAATAGATCGAGTAAGGGTGTGTAACTTGTGGTATCGACACTTTTATTTTAAGTAGAAATCCTAGTAGTCTTATGAGTAGTATAATTACAGTATTAACATTAAAAAAAGAAGTTCGGATAAGTATTGATAGAATAAATATAGAGAACTGTTTTCAGTGATTTTATCGGAATTATGAAATACTATTGGCAAGTGCCCTTTAATATGTTACTTTAAAACGATGTTATGAACTTTTTGTATACATTATTTTCTGATGCACAGCAATATAGGTAGCCTTTTTTTATTTTTAAATAAAAATAAGCGTGGCAAGCGAAATAAATTTTTTTTTAATTAATTATTATTTATGTAATTAAATTCACTAATATTTGAATGGTATAAAATATAACCTAGCTGTTTTTTCGTCTTATTTTTTTTTATCATCCTTTGGTGCTATTCCCTTCAAAATCTTATGATTTTTGCCAACATTTGAGGGATGTTTGTTTAACCGGAAATTTACGGTAGCTTTGTTTGAATATTCACATGCCCGGCCGGACATGTAAGGGTATAAAACATACGCTGTATCGGCTGTGTATGTCCCGGGTATGTCGAGTAATATAATTTTAGAACCCACATTCGGTTAAGTGATTATTTCTTTCAATTCACGTTATTAAAAAATAATTTTTTTAAAATTTATTCTTGCGAATCATGAAACCGAAAATCGACCAAATCAAGTACGTTTGGATGCTTCACATTTTTATCTCGTTAAAATTTTGAGGGCATTATCTTTATGTAAACTTCTAATGGTGTGTTTTGTTACTTTTTAGTAAATTTTATAAACAAATTCAGAATTTAGTCAAGGTTAACTCTCTTTTTCTTTGTGACATATTGATGCACTATTTCGAAGTTTCTAAATTGTTCTCATGGTGGAAAAGATGTTAACTATACATTTGTAGTACAAATTTTCAAGAGTTACTGATAATTTTTCAAACTTTTGAATTCGTATCTTCGTAATTGTCAGAAGATGTTTGCATTTTATACTTTCGTTAACATTAGTCCTTAAAGTCCGAGCATGAACATCCTCAGGGATGTTTCCCAGCCAATTTTTACTTCTATCTGCATGTTTTTGAAGCCAATGACGGTTTTTAATATGTAACTTAGGTGAATGCTTTTTGTATCAAAGGTCTAATGCGGCGTAAATCAAGTATGTTCCTCACCTTTATTTTCCCTTTTACATGGGCAACTTTGCGTTTTATATTTCGAGCATTTTTTGTTTCTTCTCAGTCACGTCTGGCAAGTCTTGAGAATGGGCCCTTATAGGTTGCTTTTTGTACCAACGTTTCCGTAATTCAACACTGACTACTATAATATTTATAGCCGGCAGTTATTAACAGCATAATAGCAAAAATCTTATTACATAACATAAATATTATTAAATAACAGAAAAACAAAAATATTATTACCGGCAATAAATTACGAAAGAAAAGGAATGTTTTTGAACACTCTATGCCAGAAAATATAGCAATAAGTCTTGTATGAAATGCATAAAATTTCGTTAACTTAGCTAAAATATTTATAGAGATGGGAACATTTTTGTTAGAAATTAATGTACTTGTTTTAAGTTTTTTCTCACTATAATTGTAGCAATATTCAATAAAATTAAACAACATTTTAGGAGTAGTGTTTAATTAATAACAAAAATATCATTTTATAGTTTTTAAAAAAAATATCCCTTAAAATTGCTCAAAATTTTAATAAACAATGATGAAGCAAAATATGAGTGGGCATGAATAAAGCATTTAAAAACATTTTCTCATAATTTTGGAATAAATCGTAGTCAGTAACTTATGAAAAAAGTCCGATTTGAATATTTTGAAATTGAAAAAAGTTTCTAACAATTTATTAAATAACTTTTGAATTAAAGAAAAAAATATTCTAAATAATAGGAGATTTTCTTCAAATTCCATTTTGTATTATAAAACAAAATTTAACAACGAATGATGATATCCTACAGTGATTGTCCAGCAGCAAAATATGATGGTATATGGGAAGAAAAATGTGAAATAAAATATACTTTAATAGGTTCGCTATAATGCTGGCGTCATATTTAATAAATCTCGTTTAATAGTATGAAACAAAGCTTGTGGAAAACCCCTTACTATTCAGAGTTTTCTTTCAAAATTCACTAAACCTGCTTACAAAAATAATTAAATTTTTTAAACTTTCAGTATATTCAGATTGGATTTTTTTTCTTCAAAAGTTTCCCTTCAGAAGAATATCAAAGTTGTGATTTCTTCGGATCATCCTCAGAGATGTTTCCCTTTGCTATTAGCCTTGGGCAGCTTTAGTGAGACGTAAATGAAATACCTTCAAAATAAAATATAATTGAATGCGTGGATTTAGGTGATGAAAAGTCGTTCACACCCTAGAGAAATATAATATGGAAATAATTTAACGTTCTGAATACGGTTAGTAGTGTGCTAACATTCATTATTCTGGTACCAGTCGTCATCAAAAAGTTCCATTAAGCGACCCAATACGAACAGGTCCAGGGGGTTGGAGAGCTGCTGTAGAGCGTACAAAGAATTCATCTCTGAGAAAAGTTTTTACGCAAAATGTCACAACAAGAAAGTGAGCTTTCAAATAAACAGCTTCTCGGGAAGCACTTTCTTTTAACTCGCATGGATTTTTGAAACAACCCATTGGTTCCATTTGTTATAGAAGAGTTGTTTCCAAACCTTCTTATAGTTTGAAAGCGTTTCATATTAATTGTGTAAATAATATATTTGTAATTGATATATTATAGATAGATAATTTAGGGAAATTATTTACTGCTATGTCTAAAATATGTTTACTAGTCATATACGGAAATTCGAATCCAGCCGGGCGAAGACTGATGGTAGTAAATGGTGACTTGTGCGTGTTAAATCTGTCGGGTCACAAAGTCTTCCATGTTCCCATAACAAATTATACCTCTGGGGATACTGAATTGGAGATTGAGCGTTCTCTGGTTCTGGTCAAAATTAAGATCTGTGGATGAATAAATGGATGTATGAATGGGTCCTCCCTATAAACGAGTGGGACGTATGGATGTGGTGAAGTCAAACTCTTCGCCATAAATAGCGCTACTGGAAAACAAGAACAGTCATACCCCTTGCCTTATTGGCCAACGACAACAACAACAAGTGTTGTGAGCATTTTATTGCCGTTCCTTTGTTGTTTGACGTAAATTTTTCAACAAAAGTTGATATTTCATCATTCTTCTTTAATCTCTACTGAACAGTTAAAACAAGGTGTACCTATGAAGTGAGGTTTTTGAACTTAGTATCACAACAGTGGTCTAAAAAACTGCGTTATATTCGTAGACAACTACAACCACTTTGTTACAAATGTAGTTAACTACTTTTTTTTACTGTAAGTGACTGCTTTGGAATTGTAGTAACTACTTAATTACTTAATTGCTTTGGAATTGTAGTATTTACTTAATTACTTAATTGCTTTGGAATTGTAGTATTTACTTAATAACTTAATTGCTTTGGAATTGTAGTAACAACTTAATTACTTAATTGCTTTGGAATTGTAGTAACTAGTTTAATGAGACGAACATACGTTAAATGTAAGAGAAGAAAAAGTTAATTAAGAAATATTTATTCATGTTTACATGAGCCAGTTTGTTGTTCCAAAAAAATATTTTTTTTCAAAGTAATTCATTTAAACTTCCTTCTCGATAGCGAATATTTAATTTAAGAAATGGGAAATTATGAAATACTTGCAATTTTTTAAATTGTTTAATGCTTTTTAATTTTTTCTAAGAAATTTAGTACCCTTCCTTTGAAATAATATCAATGTTTCACGAGTGTAGATTCGCATGTGAGCAAAGGGATTAAATATTTCCGTAACGGTGCTAATTTAAATATTAGTTATGCTTTATTCTAAATCCATAATTCCTGTTAACGCAAGGTTATTTTTATTGCTTTCGCTGAAGGACCAACCAAGATCCACCAAAGTCAAAAAATTAGTTGCATATTAAGAACTTGTTTATTTACTAAACTAACGTTAAAAGTACAGTAGGATTTCTATTTAACGAACTTTCATTTTGCGATTTTCTCTATTTTGCTTTTTTTTTTTTTTGAGGAATCAAACGCATTGTGGAAATTTCTTCGTAAAATAACTTCCAAATAGTGAAGCGAATTTTCTATTTCACGAACTTTTCTTTAAAATCCACTTTCCCTGTTTCCCAAAATATTTGGGAACATTTCAAACTTGTGACCGCATTTTATGGGAGAAGTGACCTTGAATTGATTTTTGCAGCCACTGAATTTTTAGAGAAAGTGGTAAAATCCCTTTTTGTTTGCATTTCATACAGGAATCCATGCCAAAAATCAATTTACGAAAGAGCATAACAGATATTTCTAAAGTAGGGAACTATGATGTTGCAGATCGTACTATTTTTTGGAACAGTTTTGCTAAAGCTGGATTCTTAGTCAGCTCTGAGAATTTGGGAAGTGCGGAGGACGAGGATGACATTCATTTAGAAGAACTTAATAAAATGTGGGAACAGCTAAGAGAGAACCACGAAATTAATGATGACGTACTGATTAATAATTTTCTTTTTATTGATTCTGAACCTGTAACCACAGAAACATTAACTGAATCGGATATTTTGAACAGTGTGAAAAATAAAAACAATACAGCAATAAGTTTTAAGGAATGAGAAGAAGATGGGAATGATGACGAAATCTCCAAACCTTTATATGATAAAATGTTAAAATCATTTGAAACAATTCGATAGTAGATAATAATTTATAAGATTAAAATGTATCAATTGCTATTTTAATTATGTCGAGTGTTTATGAATTCAAAACCTGTTTTGTGTTGTTTAAGTATTTAAGATGGTGATTTTCTATTTAACGAATTTTCCATATTACGAACTTTTTATTAGTGATTTTGTTAAATAGAGCTTCGGCTATAGTTGCCAGGAATCGCTACAAACAACTTTGTATGACTCTATTTATTACACTCGTTTTTCAAGAAAGTAGCTACTAACAAGGAAAAAAAGTAGTTTTAGAGTTCTCCGACCACTTTATTAGTATGTAAACATCACAAAATGCCATCAGCAGATTTTGTGGTCTTGAATAGAAGAAATGTGTGAAAAATTAAAAAAATTTCTAAACTTATCATTTCATTTCATTTAAATGAAATGAAAATTAAGATAAATTAAATCGAACAAAAAATAAAAAGATTTTGGTAGTATATTTCAAGGCAATAGATTTAAATCTACTAAATAAAATTAATGTGTACAAATTAATTCTTCATTTAATTAACTATTAATGTAATTAGTTTAATTGTTGAGAAGAATTAGTATTTTGCTTAAAAGATAATATTTTTGATGGAAAAATACAAAAGACAAAAATTTTAGTATTAATTAAGATTCTTATTGAAAAGTAAAATAAATATTTTGTAAATACAAGGATAAAACATTCTGGTAAAAAAACCATACTGTATGGTAATGACAGTACCGTAACACCCCGTAGTTTTGGCTAAGAGAACCAAAATATAAAGTATTTAAATCATTCATTTGATAATTTTTTCTTTCATATGGTAACGGTTTACCGGAAATTTTGGTTTTCGAAATAAAAAGTTTTATTACAGTACATTTAGTAAGAATACAAAACGGCAAATTAAAATTATTTGAATAAAAGGTTTTTTATGTCATGCTCTTAGATATCATGATAAAATTGCCTAATTTTACCACATTTGCCAATCTTTTTCACATATTGTTAATAATACAAAAATCCTTACCAAAGCTCTTTGGTCAAAATTACTGAGTTTTTTGATGTTCCTATAGAGCCAGAAACGCGATAAATTGTACCATATTCTGGTAGTTTTGATCATACATTTTTATCTAACTGTAACAAATCAATTCTAATTGTTGAAAAAAATAAGAATTTTGGATAAAAGATAATAGTTTTGATTAAAAACTAAAAAAAGGAAAAAATGGTATTATTATGAATTAAAACAAATATTTTGTATTGATTTTAAATCCTTGTCTTTCAAATCTTCATTTTAAGCTTTTGTATTTATTAAGAACCCATTTTAGGGCCAAGCGTGGAAATTTTATAAAATGTGGTATTATTTTCATCGAAATATGCTTAACCCATTTTCGACTAAAAGCACAATTTCAATAAATATTTCTTATTTATAATTCTGATATGTATTTTCCACTCATTTTATTTTTTTGCTATTGTCAAGTGTTCACTCAAAAATTAATAGTAATTCAATTGGAGTAAACACTTTCTGTTGAGAAATTTTTAAACATATTAAAGTTTTTAAACTTAAAACGGTTATTGACTAATGAATTTTTTTGAAAATGCATAATTATTCCTTTTAAGTTACAAGCCCGTAAATAAATAAAAAAAGAATATTCATAAAAAAACAAGCGTTTAACGAAATGGTTTGTTCATTGATTTGGTGCCTACTCGCCCCATTTTATTTCTTAAATGAATTTCCATGCACAAAATTTTTTGTGAGTCTTAATGAATGTAATGCAAGCATATTTCAATGAAAATACATTTTATAAAATTTATATGCTTGAACTAAAATATATTAAATTACATTAATAATGACGCACAAAAAGTTTCATGCATGAAAAATAATATTTTATTTAAGAAATGAAATGGTGCGTATATGGTGCACCTCATTAGAAGGCCCCTGAGCTACCACGGCTCTATATGAATCATTGGTAAAATCAATGGACAAACCATTGGGTTGTACATTATTTTTTTTATGAAATATGATGTTTTATTTTAATTTTATTTACCGAGCTCGCAATTTCAATCCATCATAAAAACATATGATTAATCTCAAATGGAATAATTATAGACTTTTAAAACGTCGAATTTGTAAATGGGTTAAGATTCTGCTAAATGGAAATGTTATGGGATTAATTCTAGGGATTTAAAATAATTTGAGGACAGGAAACATTGTTTTAATTGGAAAGAAATATTTCCATTGGGAAGATTGAGGAAGTCTTCTAAACACGCAAAGCGGAAATTTCTTTTTAGAAACACTCAAGCATAGTCACAATTAGATTTGCAATTGTAATAAACCGTAGACACATTTCATTTATTTTCTTTCAAAAATCTCCATTTTGTGGAGATATTTCTTATTTTTACTTTAAACCATTTACTGTCCGACCTCTATTTAACGATCCCAATGATAATTTCGTTATAAAGGCAGTTCGTTAAATAGAAAATCACCTTTTGAAAGGCTTAAACAACACAACATAGGTTTTTAATTCATAAACACTAGACATAATAAAAATAGCGATTGATACACTTTTATTTTGTAAACTACTATTTATTTTATAAAGCATGAAAGAAATCTGTATGGAAAGCAAAACATTATTCAGTGTTACACTACCTAAATTCTTAACTAAAGAAAACTTAATTTATGTATAAAATTATAGCTGTATTTATTTTAAAAGCAATTTTAATCATACATTATGACACGTGTTCTAAGTTAGTTGATACTGATAAAATCCGTCAATTTCGTCAAAAGTTTTTCGTTTGAAATGCAAACAAAAAAGGCAAGGGATTTTACTGCTTTCTCTAAACGTTACGTGTCTTTGAAAACCAATTCAAGGACATTTACCCCATAAAATGCGTTAACAAGTTTGAAATGTTCTGAAATATTTTGGGAAATAGGAAAAGTGGATCACAAAGAAAAGTTTGTTAAATAGAAAATTCACTTCGTTATTTGGAAGTTATTTTACGAAGAAAATTCCAAAATACTCCTGGTTCTTCGAAAAATTACAAAATAGAGAAATCCGCAAAATGGAAGTTCGTTAAATAGAAGTCTGACTGTATTTTATTATTTTTACTTTTTTAATTTTTCAATCATTAAGAAACTTTATGCTGTGTTGTTAAGAGATTTCATGTTTTTAATTTAAACAAAGCTTTAAAAAAATCTGAAAACATAATGTTGCTGTAGTAGTGGTAGGACATTAAGGCAAGAGATGCGATTGTTCTTGTTTTGCAGTGCCGCCGTCTATAGCCAAGGATTCGACATCTGCCACTCCCATACGTCATACCGTTTATAGGGTAGACCCATTTCTCCACAGATCGTAATTCTGACCTGAATCAGAGAACGATCAATCTCCAATTCAGTACCCCCATAGATATAATTTGTTATGGGAACATGCAGGACTTTGTGATCTGACAGATTTAACGTGCACCAGTCACCATTTACTACTCGGGGAGTTTACGGCCGGCTGGATTCAAACTCCCGTTCTCACGAACGCGAGTCCAGAGCCCTGGCAACCGGGCTATCCCGGCCCCTAACTTTATGTTCCCTTCACCATTCTATTTATTTTTATTTCACTTTTTTTTCTGCGCATAAATCTAGATATTTATCTTTGAAATCAATATATTTTTTTCAAAAGTCAAATCTCCCTCGATTTTTACCATAAATCTATTGGAGATTCACAATATTGCGTAAAACTTTGAATTGTAATTTAAAATTGTGTTTTGAGTTTCACGAAAATTCTTGCTGTAGAATAATTTTTTACTTGATCTTTCTTATCGTAAAAGAGATGTTTAGAAAAACTCCAAAACATCTATTTTAATTTTGAAAATTTATATTCGGTTTTGTAGAAGTAGACGATGAAAAACCGAATTGTAAAGTATTTAACCTTCAAGGACTGAACAACCCAACTTATTAACACAATAAAGCGAATTACCCGATGATGAGTTTTACTTTAAAACTTTTTTAACTTATATTTTATCACATCGCAATCATTTAAATTACTATAATTTTTAAAGTCTTATTCTTACAATTTATGCTAAAGTCATTGCCGCCATCACATCTTGCATTAAAGGTAAAATAAAATAATTATTTATAATTTTATGATATGACGAGTATTTTTTTGCATAAATTAATATAGTTTTATCGTTACTCATTCCAAATTCGAATGTTTCGTAAAAATAAATATAATTTTATTTATACTAAACTGAATTATTATTTTTAATTTTTAAATACTCTTTCTTTTTACCATTCTATTTCATTTTGTCGAGGTTTTAACTCTATTAATATATTTACAAATGTTATTCAGAGTGTAAGTTCAGTGCCACCAAATTCGAATGTTTCGCAAAAATAAATATAATTTTATTTATACTAAACTGAATTATTATTTTTAATTTTTAAATACTCTTTCTTTTTGCCATTCCATTTCATTTTGTCGACGTTTTAACTCTATTTATATATTTAAAAATGTTATTCAGAGTGTAAGTTCAGTGCCGCCAAATTCGAATGTTTCGCAAAAATAAATATAATTTTATTTATACTAAACTGAATTATTATTTTTAATTTTTAAATACTCTTTCTTTTTACCATTCCATTTCATTTTGTCGACGTTTTAACTCTATTTATATATTTAAAAATGTTATTCAGAGTGTAAGTTCAGTGCCGCCAAATTCGAATGTTTCGCAAAAATAAATATAATTTTATTTATACTAAACTGAATTATTATTTTTAATTTTTAAATACTCTTTCTTTTTACCATTCTATTTCATTTTGTCGAGGTTTTAACTCTATTAATATATTTACAAATGTTATTCAGAGTGTAAGTTCAGTGCCACCAAATTCGAATGTTTCGCAAAAATAAATATAATTTTATTTATACTAAACTGAATTATTATTTTTAATTTTTAAATACTCTTTCTTTTTACCATTCCATTTCATTTTGTCGACGTTTTAACTCTATTTATATATTTAAAAATGTTATTCAGAGTGTAAGTTCAGTGCCGCCAAATTCGAATGTTTCGCAAAAATAAATATAATTTTATTTATATTAAACTAAATTTTTATTTTTAATTTTTAAATACTCTTTCTTTTTACCATTCCATTTCATTTTGTCGACGTTTTAACTCTATTTATATATTTAAAAATGTTATTCAGAGTGTAAGTTCAGTGACGCCAAATTCGAATGTTTCGCAAAAATAAATATAATTTTATTTATACTATACTGATTTATTATTTTTAAATTTTAAATACTCTTTTTTTACCATTCTATTTCATTTTGCTGACATTTTTTTAACTCTATTAATACATTTACAAACGTTATTCAGGGTGTGAATCCTGAAAAAAAGGTAGTCTTAAGCACCCTTCAGTTTAACCCCAGAACTCTACAGGTCATGAAAAATTACCACAAATTTTACAGACAATTATGAAGTCTATAATTTTAGCTGCTTTCAAACAGCTCGGTAAAACTATACAATGGAAGAACCTTGTTGAAGAACCTCCCCTCCTTCCCATAGCTTCCTGTCTTTTAAAACCTGATTAGGTTGACCTCCTCATGGGAACCCTCCAAATATAAGACAGGAGGTATAATTTTATAGATTGGATGGTTTTTACCAATTTGGTCAGATTTTATTTCACCTTATTATTAAGAAAAATAATAATATTAAGAACCCAAACAAAGCAGAAATCGAATAGCTTTTTAAATACAGTTGGAATTCTATCTTACGAATTTCCATTTTGAGAATTTCTCTCTATTTCGCGATTTTTATCGAGGAATTCAACATTTTGGAAATTTCTTCGAAAAATAACTTCCAAATAGCGAAGAGAACTTCCTATTTAACAAACCTTTCTTTGAGATCCACTCTACCTATTTCCGAAAATATTTGGGAACATTTCAAACTTGTTAACGCATTTTATGGGTGAAATGACCTTGAATTGATTTGTGAAGCCACTTAACTTTTATACAAAGCAGTATAATCCCTTTCCCTTTTTGTTTGCATTTCAAACGAAACACCCAGACAAAATGAACGGATTTTATCGGTAGCAATTAAACTTAAGAACGCATGTGGTAATGTATGTTTAAAATTACTTTTATAATAAATGTGGCTAGAATTTTATACATAAATTAACTTTTTTTAGTTGAAAATGTATGTAGCTCAATAGTGTAACACTGGATAATGTATTGCTCTATTCTTGCTTTTCATGACGATTTCTTTTATGATTAAGATTTATAAAATAAATAGTAGATACTAGTTTACGAGATAAAGGTGTATCGATTGTTGTTTTAATTATGTCTACTGTTTATGAATTTATAACCTGTTTTGTGTTGTTTAAGTATTTCAAAAGGTGATTATCTATTTAACGATTTTTCCATGTAAGGAATTTTTTCTCGAGATTTAGCGACTTCGTTAAATAGAGGTCCCACTGTATTTTTTAAAAAGAATCCCAGAATATTTCAGTTACAAGATTAGACTAAAAAAAGTACTTTCTATAAATGAGCAAGAATTCTTGACCTTTAAAATTTAGGTTCCTAGTGGTCAAGTTAGCGGTCGATTAATTTTACTTTTGTCCATATTTTACAAAGGTCTTTAGAATTATTAAAGCGAATAAAAAATATCTTTACTCATTTATAAAATTCCTTTATAGAACGAAAATTGTATACATAATATAACTTTTTATGATTATATATTAGCTTTTTTATTATTTAATTTAATAATACGCAAAAAATTTTGAATGGTAAGGTATGCAACTTTTTATGTCAATTGAAGTAACAAAATTTAAGTTAGTGAACGAATAATTCTCGAAAAATAACTCAGGAACTATTCAATTGATTCCACTCAAATTATAGTGGATCAATTGGAAATGTAAAAATTGAATTTATTAAAATGTCTAAAGTGAAGTACTCACAAGTTTAACTTTATTTAAATTTAAGCAAGTTTTTTAAAAAAATAGACGAATGAGAGATTTTGTTTAAAAATTTTCTTTACTTATACAAAGTCATGAATAAAATTTAGATTGCGTTTAATTTTGTAATTGATTTGCGTTTAATTAATTGAGGTTCATGAAAGAGCTATAGGATTGGTTTAAAAAAATTATATTATTTGGTATTCGTTACTTAAATGAAATTTTAAAAATTAGATAAATAAACTCCGCTGCCTTCAAAAACTCTTTCAAATTATATTTAGAGATAATATTTCTACACAGTGAAAAATTTTGGTGTATAGTTGCCGGCAATTTGTGTTGAGGTAAACTAAATTTTTTTACAGTGCATGTGTTCACATTTATTACTAACTCTTTTACTGTTATTTCTTATTTATTTACATTCCTTTCTTGTTTGTTTACGGACAACACATAGTTTTATGAGCATTAGAATCAATAAAAAAAAAACACATTTTTAGAAATATATTTGCACTTATTCTTTCAAACAACTGTTATTTTGATGTTTTTATGTAATTTTTCGCACAATAACATCAGTTCTGTATTTAAAAATCTATTTAATTTATATCAAAAATGGTGTATACCAAACTTTCTTACAGAGGTGGTAATAAATCAAAATTTGAGAACAAACACCGTAAAAAAATTAAGCAATATGATTTTTCTTTTTTTAAGAGTTTTGAGTCGGTAAAACTGTAATAAAAAACAAACTATCGAATTAGTATTCAAATTCCTGTTGAGTATTTATTTGAAATTTTACCCATTAAAAAATATAGTATATACTTTTTTGGCATTAATATTGTTACAAATCAGAAATATTTTTCACACTGAATAAATGATAGTACTTCCGTAGACGTGAGAGATTTTGAAAAATTTGAGTCTACCTTAGTTAATTATCCATTTCCTTTTTAAGTGTAATGACACCTTTAAAAGAAAGAAACCGTTATAGTCCTAAATGCATCATTACATCAACCAATGATTGTCTTTTCCTGCTCTCTCAAGGCTATTTTTTGCGTGATTCTTCATTGCGTGTTTACAATAGGAAGTTGGGAACATTACATCTGTTACTTCACTACAAAGATTACATTAATCAAGCGGAAAAAATTATTTGCATTGATTACTCAAACACAATTACATTTGTAATCTTCACATCAAAATATTATATATATATAAATATTTTAAAAAAATAAAAAATATATTTGAAAACTCGAAAAGAAACGATTATAGCTCATCCGGGGCTAAAGATGTGTGTAAAAAGGGCAAATCATCTCTTTTAAATAAATGTTCTAAAATCATTAAAATTTTATAATTAAATATCAACCAATCCTAGGTAGCTAACAAATAAAACGCTCTTCAGTAATGCAGTAAGTATGCGCCATGAAACAAAATCTCTCTTCTTTTGTTTTTAACTCCATTAGCGCTTTGGTTTTCAGATTTTGTAATCTGGTAATCTTATTGCGAAAATATTAATTTGGTATTCACTGAATAGATTTCGTTTTGTGCTATTTTTTCTTTACATTTTATTTTTCTGTTTTTTGCGTGATATACTTTTTACTTAATGCGTTCGATTTTGTTTCAATTTTTTTAAGTGCTCCTCACTCTATTGTATTAATATATCTTGCTTTGGCTATACTGATGCAATATTAGTTAGCACTCTTTTTTGTGAATATAATCGTGTGAGCTGATGAAAAGATTATATCTTTTCATTTTTTTCGTTTTCCGGCTTCTTAACATATATATTTAAATATTTTTTTAAAATATTTCTTACAGTATTTTTTAAAATTATTTTATTTAATAATTTTTCTCCTTCTCTTTTCATTGATCTTTATTACTTTCCATTTTTTCTCTATATTTTAAACTTTTTTTTATATATTTTTTATTATTTTTGTATAAAATTAGTTTTAAATGATAAAATTTAACGGTATGGTACTTAAGTCTGTCTTTAGGTATTTTTTTATTCATATCGTTATGGTTTGTCAGAAATTTTAGTCTTCAAAATTTCAGTTCTAATTACCTTACATTTAGTAAAAAATGTAAAACTAAATAGAAAATTTAAACAAAAAAAAAAAAAATAATGGTTTTTTAGTCATGCCACGCTCTTAGGTATCATGATAAAATTACCAAGTTTTACTACATTTAACAATTTTTATCCCACATGATAAAACCATATTTTATTGTTAATTTAGCCAAAATCATTACCAAAGCGCTACGGTATAAATTTCCGATATTTCTGTGGAAACACAGTATTTTGGCAGTTTTGACCCTAGTTTTTCTTCAGTGTAACATTTAGCGTAACATTTTATTGTATTTACGCTGAAGAAAAAGAAAAAATTTATTCTGATACTATAAAATGAAATTGCTAGCAAGCATGATCAATAACTAGATTTCTTATACTTTCAATGCTGCAATTTTATCACCCGTTAATTTATTTTAACTCATATTCAATCATTGAGAATATCTAGAAACATATTTTCAACTCGTACATCAGGTTTTAAAAGTATTTTTAGTAGACGTTGAGTTATTTTATCTCATATTCAAGGGTTGAAAGTATCCATAATTTTAACATGTACATTAGGTTTCAAATGCTATTATGAAAAATTGTGACTCGCTTTGAAGATGGTACAAATTATTGTAATTGTGTACCCTTTAAAGATAATAATATATAAATACAACAAATAATCGAATTTTTGAAATAATAAACATCTAAATTTTGAAATTTTTATTCATTTTTAACGTTTACGGTACTCTTTTTCTAGAAAACTAAGTTTTCACAATTACATTTACAATATCAAGGCGGACAATATAATATAAGAAGAAGCACTGTTAAGCAATTTTATTTGCTTGCATTAGATTAAGGAAAATTTTTATAAGCGTTTAAAGAATTGTTTTGAAATGTTTCAACTTTAATTTTGAAAAAATGAAATTAATAAGCATACTGTCCATTGAAAATTCATGGCTTAGAGAATTTATTTCATAAAATTTTTGCAATCGTATTAAATTATTAATTTGATATTCAACAGTTGGCAATAAATATAAATTTTTTCCCCATTTGACATAATTGTAAATAAAAAAGAACGAAAGAAATATTTTAAGGATGTTCCTTTAAAATTTGTTTACTCTTTCCAATTAATTTTAGTCTTCCTTAGATAGTTTGACGAATCACTTTCGTAGGATATAACATTTTTCCGACAAATTGATTCAATTCTTTAATAAAATAAAATAGACTTTAATAAAAACTGTGTTAATTATTTAAATGTTTTTTATGTAAAAGACTTTTATGTCTTTAACGCAGGTTTTTAAAAAAATGACTCTGTTCTTTCTAGCACTTTTTTTTTTGTTTTCAAAACATTTACTCCGTTTTTCCTGGATTTTTTTTATATCTAGTAATGCATAGTTACTTAGTACTTATAGTTACTTAATAGTTACTTAAGTGTAGTAACTATTGTCATTTACACGCAATATTAGTACAAAACTAATTGAATAATATAATAAGAGATTTGTTTTTAAAATTTGACCATAATAAAGACTTAGATGAGCTCACTATTGAGATAAAAAATGTTGTTATCATTTAAAAATTTATATAGACTTAGATAATATGATTGTTGTTATAAACTAATAATTTATAAACTTATCAATTCATTATGTCGCAAGCATTTTGACACTTTGCGAGAGGATGATAAGAAATTACATTTTTGGTAAATTCCATTTCAACAATAATTAGATCTTAAAAGAAAGGTATTGTGTAATAGAGTTTTAATTGTGCAATTTTACAAGAAGCATATAAATATTATAAATATTCATTTTAAAAGAAAAACATTTTTAAAGGTATTTCCTTCGACTATAAAATATGGTTTGACGAGCAAAATACGTTTAAAGAAAAACTTTTGCGAAATAAATAAGGAACGTATTTTTCCTAAAACTGCTTTCTTCACATTTTTAAAATATTTTCTATTCATTTATAAAGATTATATACTGTAACACATACTTATTCGTTGTATATTTAGTGTGTATACGTGCATAGCGTGCTAATATTTATTTGACGAGCCTAAAATAATCAAATTGCGATTCGATGCATTTCGTGATCCAAAGCATGTCTCGGAAACGTGACCGTTTTATTCTTCCTATTTTAGACGGCTCAAACATCGACGTGTTGCGGCAGAGGTAGGTTTGTTCTTTTCACTATTTTCATTGCTTTTTAGCATTCATTTTATAACATTTGATCAGTTTCAAAAATTTCTTTTCTCATTAGAAAATGCAAATTGTGTAAATATTTTAAAATTTAGTAAGACTACACCAATCTTTTTTTGAACGTTAAGAAAACCCTTATTTTTTAGAAAGAAACGCTTGTTTTTTATTCTGGCATGCTTTTGTAAAAATAAATCATTATTGTTTTAGTTTTAAAACACTTTTAAGAAACATTAAAATTACTAATATAATAATCATTACTAATATATTTACTCATTTCTTTTTCATCTTTACATATTTCTAAATGCCTAAGTAGGTTGTAAATACGTGACACACACAATATTAAATAATTCATAGCGCATTAAAAGAACACAAATTTTTATGTTTCAAGTAACAAACTTCGTCTTATGTTGCTTCATGAGTGATTTTTTTTGAAGGAATTTTATGTAATATGCAACTTTATATGAACAAAAGAAAATAATTAAAAAAATAATAAAAAAATTTAAAAACCAATCCTTGTAATTTTATTGATTTAATGTACTCAATATTTAAAAAATAAATATTTTTAAGATTAGATGAAATCCGCATGTAAGATAAAACTTATTAGTTCTTATTGTGTAGATTTAAATATTTATGGAGAAAATAAATCGTTTTAAATAATCATTGATGAAAAACTGAAAAGTTATAGTTATTGGGAAAATATGAGGATCGTTTTAATGGGAATGAAATTGTGAAATATACACTCTATAACAAAAAAAAAAATCGACGCACACTGTCGAGCCAGATTACAGTGGTGCATGGCTCGATCAGACTGGAATGATGCCGACTGGGGACGTATAGTCTTTATCGACGAATCCCGCTTCCAACTGTGTCCTGATGATCATCGAAGACGAGTTTGGAGACGCACAGGGCAGAGGGGGGATCTTGCCTTCACTATTGCACGCCACACCGGCCCTCAACAAGGCATTATGGTCTGGGATGCCATTTTCTTTGACAGCCGGACCCCTTTGGTCGTCATTAGAGGTACACTTACTGCACAGCGGTACGTCGACGACATCCTAAGACCTGTTTTGCTACCGCTCCTTTTGCAGCGTCCTGGGCTGGTTTTTCAGCAGGACAATGCCAGACCACATACGGCACGTGTTGCTATGAACTGTCTGCAAGCTTTTCAAACTCTTCCTTGGCCTGCCAGATCACCAGATCTCTCTCCCATCGAGCATGTTTGGGATATGATGGGAAGGCGATTGCATCTGTCACGGAATGTTGATGACCTCGTTCAACAATTGGGTCGAATTTGGCAGGAAATACCGCAAGAGACCATCCGGGAGCTTTATCGGTTTATGCCACGCCGTGTGGCAGCTTGTATCCAGGCTAGAGGCGGGTCAACACCTTATTGAACTTGTTACTGTAACTCTGCAATAAATTATTCAATTGTTCTGAAATTTTAATCATTTACTATTCTGTACATCGTCTTCCTATCCACCAGTTTTTGTTTCAACCGTCAACTCCTTCTTGGTGCGTCGATTTTTTTGTTATAGAGTGTATTTTGCTTGAAACAATTTTAATAACATAATAGTTTTAGAATTTAAGATTTATATATATTTTTAAAATAATTATTTATCATTGCTCTCTTATATGGTGAGAAAAACATTTATGAATTCAATACATCGCAAATAAAAATTAAATCCTGTTAAGGCATACTTTCTCACATAATTGGCTACTTCTTCTTTCGTTCGTGTTGTTTTTTTAATGTTGCTATTTTTCAAAATTGCTTGTTGTAAGTTACGTTTTAAATGTTGTTAAACATTTTGTATTTGGTAAGGAATAAAATGCGTATCTAGCGTTTGTGACACTTGTTTAAAAACAATTTTTTTGACTAGAAATTATTTTTGATGTGCAAAATTATGAAAAATAATTTTATCCTAAATCGAAATAGATTTTTACAGTAAGTAGTGTGTGGAAATATTATTTAATGTTTAAAAATCGTCATATTTTTTATTTATATTTTTTCAGAGATTCATATCCATATACATACACACACAAACATACACACACACACGCACACACACACACACACATATATATATATATATATATATATTAGATAGTTTTTCAGTTCTATAAGCTAGCTAATGATTTATCAAAAATTTGGTTTTTAAAATTATAGTACTTATTAAGCCTAACATTCAACAGGAAAAAACAATTTCAAGCTGTGGTATTTTGATAAAATTATTTTTAGAACAAACCATTTTATTAGTAAAATGATACCTTGCTTTCTGCTATTTAAAATACATAATGATAGATGTATTAAAATGAACTTATAAGAATGAATGATTCTCGTTTTTATGTGTTGGATAATAGCTTATACTATTTCTAAATAATTTCACTTTGGCATGGAAATGGCAACAGCAAAATTATTTAAATTTAAATTTTGAGTTTTTTAGCACTATTTGATTTAACTGAGCTCTCTTTATGCATCTAATGATCGAATCCGTCTACTCTAAATTCTACTTTTTAGACTTTTATCGTACATTTTTCAAATTCATATATCTACATTATATTTTATGTATTTCTTTTAAACATCCTACAATTTTAATAATGATTTTGAAAATTTTGTGTTTTTTGAATTATGTATATTGCATGTATGCTGAGCAATTCATAATTCTATAATTTCTTTGTTACTTCTTTGTATTTCTGATGAAAACTTGTTAAGCACAAACAAACGACAATTTTTCTGCCATTAAATAGAATTTTTTTATAAATTCGACGGATTTACTTGCAAATAGAAGTTTTTAACTGGTGGTCGTCAAAATTTTTTTTTCCTTGCAACAAAAAGCTCTCGCTTAGGAGGTTCTTATCTTAACTTAATATTGGTCTATCCATATTTTAAAAAGTATTTTCTCTAAATATTTCTGATGAAAACTTGTTAAACACAAACAAAATGTTATTTTTTTGCCATTAAATAGAATTTTTTTAGATCAATTTCGCGTATTTACGTGCGAATAGAAGTTTTTAACCGGTAATCGTCAAAATATTTCTTTGCAACAAAGAGCTTTCGCTCATGAGGTTTTAAATCGAACGTAATATTGATCTATCCATATTTTTAAAAGTCTTTTTCCTAAATATTTCTGACAAAAAATTTTTAAACATAAACAAAATAAAATTATTTCTTTGCCATTAAATAGAATTTCTTTTCAAATTTGACGTATGTACTGGCAAATAGAAGTTTTTAACCTGTGGTTGTAATGTTTCTTTTCAACACAGAGCTCTCGCTCAAGAGGTTGCAATAATGGTACTGTTATTGAACAGAGCAGCATGACAACAAAACAATATTTTATTTGTAACTTACCAAGGTGCTAAAAATTACTGAATTTGTTTGTTTTATTTAAAAAAATTGTATTTTTCTTGCTTATGAGTACAGTTTATTATTGGATTAATAACCTATTATTTGAGTCCTTTTCAAAGCATTCATTAGTTAAAAAAATTGTATAAGGGCAATAAAATTATGTTTTATTCTTTGTTTTTTAATTACCATTTTTACTGTATTATTCTTAAATCAAATGCTTAAGTTATTTTATATTTAAGATTTAAAATATTGTATATTGTGTAAATTATTTATATTGTGTTTAAATCAAATGATTAAGAAATTTTAGTTCCCGGTTTAATATAGTTTTTTAATCAAATTTTTGTTGTATTTATTTTTTTTGTTCCAGTCTTGAAATATATATTTAAATGATTATAACTTTTATTTTAATTATTTTTTTAATTCCTCAGTTTTATTTGAAAATTGAATTCTTAAACTAAATTTTTCAATTCCTTTCTGGTTTTATTTTTAAATTATATATATATATATATTTGGGTTCAATTAACATGGAGTATTATTAACTTACTGAAAATGATACTAAATTTCTACATTTACTTTTATAAAGATATATAATTTAAGTAAAAATATAACTAAAAGCTATATATCCTAATTAAATTTTTAATCATAGCTGTGGAATTTTATTTTTTCAATTCACCAATACTGAGAATTCAAGAGTCGATCGTTGAAGTCAGCGAATAACATGTTTTTCTGTAAAGAGTAGCATAACATACGTTTTCCTAAATCTTTTTTCTTCAAATTTATAGATTATCGTAAAATTGAATTAAAAAATACATCTTGCAATTTGAAGCTTTTTTCAGTAGCTAATCTTCAACTTTATCAATACTGAAACATAATTATAATGTAAATTGAAATAGGGTCCCACCGTGGACTGGTATGGTATGGTATATGAATATGGTTCCCAGTAGAACACCGAAGAGAAGCATCGCTGGTTGTTATCAGTGGAGGAGATCTGCTTGCGTAAGGACCGAGGGTGCACGATATTCCTCAAACTGTTCCACCGTGATTTTGCTCATAAACTGTCAATCTAATTAAGTGGATTTCCTCTGCAGAGTATCAAAATTGAAATGGCATGTCTTCGAATCATCCTCAGGGATGTTTTCCAGTCTGTCACCTTACATGACTCTTCCCTGTAAAAATTGTGAAGCCAATATTTTGGCTTCCAAAAACACCAATGTTAGCGTGTTATGGATATACATTTGAATAAGAGAAATAATATATATATATATATATATATATATATATATATAATATATATATATATATATATAATATATATATATAATATATATATATATATATATATATATAATATATATATATATATATATATATAATATATATATACAATATATATATATATATATATATATAATATAATATATATATATAATATATATATATATATATATATATATATATATATATATATATATATATATATATATATATATATATATATATATATATATATATATATATATATATATGTGTGTGTGTGTGGGTGTGTGTTTAATTGTGTAATAAGGATATTTAAATTTTAGATTTTAGTTTTAAAGTTTTCGTGAACTGTATTAAATAAGTTTATAATGTAAAACTTGCACGAGCATATTAAAGATTAATTCAAATTTGCCTTAAATATATCTCTGCGTTATGCTTATGTTTGATTAAAAAACTTATTTTATTTTACGAATTAGTGCGTATATCCATCCTAAATTTAGGCTTCGTCCCTTATATTATCTAATAAAATAATTTTCCTGCCCTTTATGTGCATCTTATTTTACTGTAAATATAAATATTAGTATTACTGAATGCTGCTACTTTACACCAAGCAGTGTATAGGAACATTACTGGTGTTTCACACTTTTGATGCTAGTTTTTATGATACAATATAAAGTAAGAATCATTAATTTAGGAAGCATCAACGCTATAAATGATTTTTGGTGCATATTTGCCAAAATTTTTAAGTACAGCACTGCAGTTGTGAACTTGACTAAATAGCAATTGTCAGAAAGAATTGGAGTGGATATGTTACCGAGAATGACTGAAATCAAGAGAATGTTGACTTTCACCGGTGAAAGTCAACAATCACATAGTCACTTTGGTGAATATCCCAAATATTTGTTATTTCAGATTTGATATTAATTTATTCGTTGATATTATTATATTTATTCGATATTTTAATATCTGCTGAGCATAGAATTTGGAGAAACATCAGTGTTCGGAGTACCGGTTAAATGCATACTGGGTAGTGTCACTTGACCTTAAATAAGCATTGATGTAGGGCGAACCGGATAAATGTTGTGCCGAATTAATTTGCAAGCAGCTACCGGCGGCCTCCCCTAAGTTTTGTAGAAAGTAGTGGTAGTCGTGTATGTGTAAAAGGATATGAAATAAACGTTATTATTATTATAGCTCATAGTTGTTGAACAATTCGTATTAATCGTGCATAAATGTATACCGGGCACTTAACTAAACCTAGTATATATTTCGGAGATTTACCAAAGCAACTATGTGATTGTCAACATTCACCGTAGGAAGTCAACAACCACCCATTTCGGTCATTCACAGTAACACTAAAAATGCACTTGTTTTTCATACGAAATGTTTTTTAATGAAAGCATAAGTAAGGAGAGTGATCCAAAGCTAGGACCCATTAATGTTAATTTAGCGTATTTTGATATATCTCAAGAACTGCTTGAGCGAATTGAAACTTTTTTGCACGCAATTATAAAATACATTTATCCAAAGATAATTCCATGCTAAAAATAATTTTCGGTAAATATTTATTATTATTTTTTTTTTATTTAAGAGTGGTCAAAAAATTTTCTAATTGTAAGGTATACAATATTTTGCATCCTCTTAAAGAATGTAATTTTATATAACAAAGTAAAAAATTTTTGCAAAGTCGGTCGAATAGTTTCTGAGGAATCAAATTTTAAGTATCTGACTTTTTTGAAATTCGATTACACAAAATATAGCGATATAGCGAAATATGTAAAAAGTTAAATTAACATTAAGGAGTTCAAACTTTGGAGCGCTCTCCTGACCAAACTATTGGGCAGTGAATTCCAAAATTGCGGCTAACCCCTATATTTTATATGCGTATATATGCATAGTGATTATGGAATACGAGCCATAAGTAGATCAAATTAAAGGAATAGTATTCATGTAAAATGAAATCACATCATTTTTGGAAATATTATTATAATTATTCATAAGAGTATAATTTGTTGGTTCATTTGTCGCAACTGAAAAAGTTTCTCTCTTTTTGAAATGCAGCAAGTATCAATACATTCATGTTATTAAAAATTATTTATTTTGTTCTTCATAAATATGGGAATGAAGTTCACTTGGTTATAAGAAGTGTACCATATGGGCTTAAAAATAGACCTATCAAATGTTTTTCTTTTTACGAATCTTTCTTATCAAATAACTATACACATTTTGAACTGATACTTCTGAAAACTTTTATCTTTCAAAATGGGTGAATAAAAATTTAGCATTATTTTTTGTCAATATAAGTTGTAAATTAACAAAGAGAACAACCGGAAAAAAATGTTTCACTGTGTTCTTAACTGAATCGTAATTTATTTGAAATTGTAATAAACATTAATGATACAACATTATTTGAGACATTCAATGATTAATTTTTACAATAGTTTTTAAAATATAGAATAAAAGCTTCATAATTTTTAAATGAAATAAAGCAAACTGTTTTATTATTTTAAATGCTTTCTTTAATATTTAAGATAATTTTTGACTCACTATAACGCACGCACTGTTGAGATACAAAAAGAAGACAACATTCTGAATAACTTTTAATCACCGATTTTTACTTTCTAAAACTAGTTGAGGTACAGTTCTCAAGAAAAAAAGACAACATTCTGGATAACTTTTGATCACCAATTTTCACTTTCTAAAACTAGTTAAGGTACAGCACTCAAGAAAAAAAGATAACATTCTGGATAACTTTTGATCACCAATTTTCACTTTCTAAAACTAGTTGAGGTACAGTACTCAAGAAAAAAAGATAACATTCTTGATAACTTTTGATCACCGATTTTAACTTTCTAAAACTAGTTGAGATTTCTCTGTTTAGCCACACGGTGACCCTATTTTCACATAACTGTCACAATTTCGTTTTACCGTCACCTTGTTGAGACGTGAATATGTTAAAATTTCGCAAAAACCACACGTGACTTTATAAATGTGTCTCCGTGACTATCGCATTTTTGTTGTAGTCTGCTAATGGTGTTATTTGGGGGACAAGTAGCATCCAGTAGTAATACAATCTTCATTCAGTTGATGTGTTTTTTCTTATTAAAATGAAGTCAGCTTATAGTAGTATAGAATGCAAACAAAATGTATTAGTCTTTTTTTT
This sequence comes from Parasteatoda lunata, assembly GCA_949128135.1. NCBI lineage: Eukaryota > Metazoa > Arthropoda > Arachnida > Araneae > Theridiidae > Parasteatoda > Parasteatoda lunata. Next base: position 102,301,915 of record OX421980.1, read on the forward strand.
TAAATATTCAGCTTTTAAATATTAAAATATTTTATCAAAAAAATTTCGGATATTATTTATTATAATTCATTTCCCTTACTTGTAATTGTTAATTGGTGAGATCTGTTAAAATAGAATTCAGTTTTTAAAGATGCTTGCAGAAATTATAATTTGAGCCAGCTTTATAATTTTATTTGTAATTTAAAACATATCATACGTTATTTATAATCAAGAGTTTAATTGATATTTTAATATTAATATTAAAATCAAAGTACGTAATCAGTATTATATATTAAATTGTCTTTGGTCCATAAGTAATGCGTATTTAGCTATTTTTTAATTGTATCAGAAAATAAATACATTTTCCGAAAAATATGTCCCTATCTTCTCCAGTGTCAAAGGTTTCATTTTTATTTGAATCAGAGCAAATATTCATCTTAAAAGCTTACTGTTGTTTCACGTTTTGCACTATTTAACACTATTAGCAAAATAGTGCAATAATACAGTGCTAAATAGAGCAGTGCTAAATAGCACTTATATTTTTCATGTACATTGCTACCTCTTAATTCAAATCAAAGGCTTATTAAATTTATATTAATTTATAAAATTAGTATTATTTAATTAAATCAAAAATAAAATTGTGTTTAATATTTAAAAAAAAATTTAATAAATCTTCTTGTTGTGTTATAGACACATATAATTTTATAGCTCTGTATTTTAAAATGCATAAATTTAAATTATTATAAATGTAAATAATGATAGTAATCTTCGGCTGAAGTATTCGGTCTTACTTTATTCTTAGACCAAATCAAATATTTGACCTTTGAATCGAATACTGAATATTCATTGCATATCTAATGTTTAAATTTTATTTTGTGAAACATTCTCAGCCACATTGAACGTATTTTAAGAATTAATGTACAGAATTTAAACTCTAGAACTTTTATTTATTTTTTAATTATTGCTACACATATTTATTTCTCAACTATACTACGTAGCTTAATAGAACATCAATAAACGTCATATGCAGAATAGAAATAAGAAATGAAAAAATAGTAATAAATTTTAACAAGAAATTAATGTTTATACTTTACCATATTTTACAGTCTCTGGCCAAATTATTAGACGCACTATAAGATTCTCAGTAGATACTATCAGCTTTTTTGTTTTTACACGACTGAAACCGGTTTGCACTTGTTTACGTTCGTGTATCAATTTTTTAACATTGTAATGCAATATGTTAAAAATAAATACAAACAGGAAGTATATAAAAAAATCTCCTGAATAAAAACCCATTACATGTATGTTTAAATATAAAAGTATTGCATATAAACTATTGCATATAAACTCGAATTATTAAAACACTACAGTACTTCTAATAATTTGGTCTAATTATTATAATATACCAATATAATACCTTTTATAATTGATATTCTATATTTATATAATATATCGTCGAATTTATCTAATGGTTGAATTTATATTACATATCGTCTAATTTAACCAATTGATATACGAATGTAAACAAGTGCAAACCGGTTTCAGTCACGTGAAAGCAATAAAGCTGTTATAGTATCACCTGTGGTAATTAAGATTTTACATGGAGTCCTATAGTGCGTCTAATAATTTGGGATTGTACTTTCTAAAAACCGCCTGTAAAAACATTTCAGACAATTATTTGTGTCTAGACAATGGTGTCTAGAATAATGGTACACCGATTGATTTTGTGGACAGATACTTGATTTAGTAGACTTCCGTGGCTTATCAATGCCTATCTTTATGTGTCAATGGAACTAACTTCCAGTTTAATAATATTAGATAAAAAATTTTAATATATGTAAATACAATTTCAATAAACTTTATGAGTCATTGTTTAATATTTGTGCCAATCATGATATATTGAATGTTAATAGTTTGCGAATCTTAGATTAAAGCTTACTATTAAACAATTAAGTGTCCGTCTATATTTCCAATTAAGTTGTTTGCTTTTATTTCTATCAATATTTCTTTAAAAATCTTCTTCTCATTTACAACTTTAGTTGCTTAATTCGTAGCTTTGTAAATTTCTATTTTGGGATATAAATTAATTTACTGCTCAAACCTGTGATAGTTGATTCCCCTCCAAAAAATTGGTTTTTCTTTCAGTCGCACTTCTACTTTGATTTTCGGGATTTTAGTATATTATCTTTATCTGACTTGTTTATTATTTATTCTTGGGGCAATCAGGGTTATGGCTGATTGAGGCATTCTACCACCGACTGCAGAAACTGCTCCGGCACGGATGACATGGTAATGCTTTGATGTCACTGACGTGTTTGTCAGTATTTTATATTTCCATTTTAATTCCTTATTTCGTGGATATTTACTATTGTGCAATACTGGCTGGATTATTTCTGTCTTTCCTATCATGTCAGACAAATTTGTTTTGATTTACATTTAGCCAAAGAAAAGCCTATCTGTATAAAAAAAAAAATCAGCTTTGAGAGACAACCTTCTAGTCAGTGAGTCTCTGCTTTGCCGATTCATTTAATCAACTACTTTATTCTTTTTTACCCTTTATTTACTTGTTATATAAAAAATCAATCATAATAATAGCTTAACCTGTAATAATAACTTTTGGAATAAATAAAAGAATTATGTGAAAAATAAACTGAAAATTATCTTCCATAGAATTAATAAACACACGTAGTTTTCATATTGTCAGAAAAAAAAAATTAAATGAATTCTATTCTTAAATGACGTTTCTAAAAATATTTTTTTCACCTATCTGATCTGCAGTTGTTAAATAATATAATGTCATTTATTTTATGATTTTTTCAGTATAAAATACTTGCTTATTAGATTGAATTTTTAGATTATTTTTACTCATTATTGTTTAAATATCTTCTTTTTCAGATATCGTCTGATGCTTCATCCAGCTGGCTATATTATACTCTTTTTGTTTTTAACAAAGATTCAGCACTAAAACTTTCCATAATAGGAACATATCCTTCCTTATAGGAACATACCATACAAATTATGTGTCAATGGAACTAACTTCCAGTTTAATAATATTAGATAAAAATTTGTAATAAATTTAAATGCAATTTCAATAAACTTTATGAATCATTGTTTTATGTTTGTGCCAATCATGATATATTGAATGTTAATAGCTTGCGAATCTTAAGTTAAAGCTTACTATTAAACATCACTATAATATATATATATATATATATATATATATTAACTTTAAGAAGCGGTATATATATCGAGTGAACTAAAACAATAAAATGTGATAATTTGATGAATAAAGAAAATTTAGATATACGGCAATTTTTTTAGATTCTAAAGCAGTGAATGTAGTTTATTTTGATTATACTTGGCTTTAAGTTGTTCACTCCACCCAAATGTAGATCAGAAAGAGCCATCGTTTTGTCTTGGTGGCGAAATGGGAAAAGCGTGCTCGAAACCAGGTGATCGGTTCAAACATCGCAAAAACATGGGTCATGTTTACCAGACTCTTTTGATCGATTTCTCTCAATGTACATTATAGAAAATACACAATAAAGGTGTTTAATAAATATGAAATTTCTCTAAAAAATTGGCAAAAAAGAGCTCGGCCAACCCGTGCATTCTGAAAATTATAGTAAGTAAATTTTATAAAAGTGTTGAGAGAGAGAGGAACACTTAAATATTTCACAGTTCTAATTGAAATGACAATCAATACACGAAAATCTTATTCGAAAAATACTTGGCTTAAGCAAAATATTTTATGAAGAATAAAAAAAGAATTTTAAGCAAAGTTAAGAAAGTCTTTAAAATGTTTTTTAAATGTTTGAATATTTTGTTGGAAATAATAAATTTTTACCAAATCATACATTTAAAAAAATAATAAAATATCAATTTAATTTTTTTATGAATATAAATCGTTTTAATTTTTTTCCTATAATAAAGGTTTTTTTGTCCTTTCTTGCTATTTTATTATTACTCTTATGACATCGAATCGAGGACTTTGCCCATGGCATCTACACATTTCCACACACCGTCGCCAGTGGGACGCAAATAAATAACAACAATAAACTTATTTATGCTTTCTTACAGTAATTTTCACGAATTTAAAGTATTCTCTTACGTTTTTATGAAATATCAATCTCTTCCTCATGAAATATTGGATTGTCTATTTCACGTAATGTAAACACGCGTTTCTCCAATAAATGTATTGTTTAAGGTAGTCCTAAAATTCACTTTAAGAAGATGTGTTAAATTTATTTCAATAAAAAAGTAAGTAGTGAGTGCATGTAATATCAATCGAATTAAGAATTATTTGTCGTTAACATTACTGTTCCATCTATCTATTGAATTGATCACTTTCAGTTTATTACATTTTCTCATTTATTTCTTCCAGTTTCTTGGAAGAAATTTCAACCCTTATGATAACCTACGAAAAGATTTAAAATAACTATAGTCAAACCCCAGAATTCCTATTTACCAAATTTCACTCGAATTTTATGAAGTTAATGAAGTGGATTTAAAGGAAACAATGAAGTCCATGATAATGAAGTGAAAACTGTTACTATTGCATTGCACGGTCTGGAAACAGTGTAAATAAAAGAGTATTTTCTTCTCTTCATGGCGTTCAACTTTTCCAAGTGAGAAATCAAGGAAATAAGCACTCATGATTTGTTTAAAAATACAAACTAATCACCGAGTAATCATTTGCTGAAGTCCCTGAATAAAAAGATTTATTTTGTGCATTTGCTTATTAGAGATGTTCGGATATTCCGTAAGGTTAGTCAATTTTTTTTATATTTTGCCCCCGATATTACAAATTATCCTTGATTTAGCGAATAATATTTTCGGTACCTATGAATTCGTTAATTCGGGCTGTATCATGAGATTTTTTAAAACGATATGTTTTGTTGTTAATATTAAGGAATGCGAGGACCGAAAATGAATTTTTATATGAATATGATCGATAAGTGATTGAATCGTGCCAAATATTTAATATGCCAGTTCTCCTTCAATGGAATAAAGTTAAGTTGGTAAACAATTTGAAGAAATCCAGTGATGGGCATTATTCACCTAAATTGTAGTCATGATTAAGTTTAATCAGAATAAATTTAATCTGGATGATTATTCATGTGTAAATTTAGTTCATCATTGATTATGCAAATTTTTGAATATTGGTTGATGAATAAATTCCTGAATAAGTTTTTGAATACAGTTAGTAAAAGGTAAATATTATGTCATTTTCATTAAAACTTGTGATCTGATTAAAGTAATAGATTGCAATTATAATTAACTGCAGACATTAATTATTTAGTAGTAAGCTACTTTTAATCGTGATTATAAACAATGGTGAAACAAATAATCTTAATTTCTTATCACCAGCTGTTTTGATTACTTGTAATCATGACAAAAAGTAAATCAAGGTTTTAAGAAATCATTATCTATGAGTGCAAGTAATCGTGATTACACGTAGGCGTCACTACTCGTATAATCATTTAGTACGATTACCAGTAATCATGATCTCAGTAGTCATACTGTTACCGGCAAAGTATGAAACACCAGCATTCTATAGAATGCATAGGCATTGTATATAATGACAAATGCTATTTTGGCAAAGTATGAACAAAACGTCCTTATGAGGTTATTATGCAAATGATGTGCATTTCTCAACAAAAAAAAATTTATTCTGAAAAAATAATGAAAGTGCCATTATAAAAAAATATTCAAAATGCTTCAAGAAAAATGAAAGTTGTACAAAACATAATTTATGCCTTTCTTATTAAGGGAAATAAAATTTTCATCTAAAAAATTATTCATTACATTTTTTACGCAGACATTTTACATTTTGGCACTTTGATTCACACAGACATTTGACGAATCCTTGGCAAATCAGAGATGTATTTTACACTTTGCCGGTTTCTCATTTGGCATTCTTTAGAATGCCTAAGATAATTGCGAAATATAAATCGTTTCATACATTGCCGGCTAGTTTTAGGCATTATATACAACGCCTAGACATTCTACAGAATGCTAGATTTCAAACTTTGTCGGTAACAATACTAACGATTAAAAGTAAGCTTAAATAATGTAATAATAATGTACGGTTAAAGTCGAAACAAATTTAATAATAATTTTAAGTAGATTTGATTTTTTTGTAGTCAAGATTGTAGATATTTGATTCTTTTTCATCATCAAAAAGCATAAATTGTTCATAAAAAAGTATTCGATTGTTTGGTTTACTGGATGAAAGCTTTTCAGCATTTTATACAAACAAACGTACACAAATATTCCATACGCACATAAATTCTTGGGCAAAATGAATTTAAGTAAATAAATACGTAAGTACACGTGCGTTGTTGTACTAAATACGTACATACATATGCGGGTACGTTGTATCTATTTATATTGTATGAACAACTTTACAAACGTAGGTAAGTCGTATGAGACACGAAATTACGCTATATGCATATAACACATGTAAGTACGTTGAATTTACAAACGTACAGTGCGTAAAATAAAAAACCGATCATCCTGGAATGACATAATTTTTAAACCTAGAAACATAAATTATTATTTAAAATTTTCATCTTTTTACAAGCTATTCCTGAGTGTTCAATAATTGCATATTTCTTGTTAAAATTCAATCCGAATTTCTTCCAATACTTGATCTAGGAGTTGTCCATTGGATTGGGTTCAAAATTACAAGGCCATAGAGGAGTAGAAAATTGGGTTGGTTGTTCAGTGACAGTTATGAAATAAAATAAAAAATATATATTGGTAGAGGAGATAGAGCACTCGCCTGTCAATCCCAGCTAGTACCAACCACAGTGCTCACGTAAAATTTACTCAGTAGTAGAAGGTCCCCTTGCCGTTAGGCTAACCGTGGGAGATTTTCCTCTCCATGAAACGCAAATGCTAGTTAGTTCCATCAAAAAGTCCTCCACGAAGGAAAATTTCTCCCGATACTTCAAACTTACAAGGCTACGGAATATTAGTTGTCTTAAACCCAAAATTGGGTTCAACGACGGTTATAAAATAAAATAAAAAAGAGATTGGTAGTTATTTTTAGATTCTGGTTATTACATAGGTATTTTTCTATTCTGAATCATAATGTTTATCGATGTTCCAGTAAGCTACTTGTATGCAATAAAGTTGCGTTTAAAATAATTAATAAAGTTAATTATAGTGTTTAAACGCTATTCAATAATTCTTGAAATGTGTTTGCGCAAAATGCTTTTAAAATTAAAAAATAAAACTTAGGTTTGCCACGAATATATTCGGTTTGGCTTAGTTAATAAAATAACACCGAATTGTTCTATGATTACTAACATTAACATTTGTAATCATTTCAATTGATATATTTTAAATAACAGAGCAATTGAATTATATGTGTATAAAACAATAAGAAGTTTTAAATATTTTTAAATATATTACATAACTTTATTTTAAATATTAAATACAAATTAATTTTTGACTTAATTAAATTATATTAATTTTATAAATGAATATAAATTTCAATAGCCTTTTTTTAACTAAAAGGGGGAGGGCAATGTACATGAAAAATGTAAGAAATTAGTGCTTTTTAAAATTTCAATTAAATTCAATAAAACAGATTCAATTAAAAATGAAACCCCTAAGAGAAACATGGAAATATTTTCTATAATTATATACTTTCCTGTCCCCCAGATTAAACCGTTACGAGATAGTAAAAAAAATGCGACAGTCACGGAGACTCATTTGTGAGGTCACATGTGGCCTCCGCGACGTCAATGCGATGGTTTTTGAAGGTTAGTATGTCCGTTTTTGGTGACATCACCTACACGTACGTCAACATGAGATCACATTGAGACATTTAGTTGTGGTAGTTACCGTTATCATGTAACCTATTTACGTCTCATTATGGTCACGGTGTGACAAAACTCGGACATATTCACGTTTCAGCTGGGTCACCATGTGACATATTCACGTTTCAACTGGGTCACCATGTGACATATTCACCTAACAACAGTGTGACGAAATTGTGACATTTACGTCTCAATAGGGTGACGTGTCACTAAGGTGAGACGTGAATATGTCCTATTTTTATCACACAGTGACGTTACTGCGCCAGTTATATGTTTCATTGTGGTCACATGTCTGAATCACGTCAAAATGGGACGTTCCCAAAGGCGAAAATTGTAAACTTTCAAAAACCGTTGTAGTGACGTCGCAGAGGTCACATGTGATTTAAAAAATGAATCTGTTAACGGTGATATCTGGGCAGTTTGGTCAAGAGAGCGGTCTTAAGTTTAGACCCATTAATGTTAATATTATTTATTTGTTCATTTCGCCATATCTCGAGAACTTTTTAAGCGAATTAAAAAATTTGTTGCAAAATATAACTCTGAATAAATATTTATTATTTTTTATTATTTTATTTAATAATAATCTAAAAACGTTGAATAAATATTTATTAATTTTTATTATTTCATTTAATAATCTAAAAACTTAGAATTGTAAGGTGTAAAATTGTCATGTTAAAGATTGTAATTTTACATAGCAAAATACAAAATTTGGTCGAAAACGGTCAAACAGTTCCTGAAAATTCGAATTTTAAAATTAAGGCATCTTTAAAATTTGATTTTCCAGGAACAATTCGATCGATTTAGCTTGCATTTACTTTAGAATGATGTAAAAAACTGTAAACCTTACAAGTTAAATCTTTTCGACTGTTTTACAATAAAATAGTAAAAAATAGTAAATATATATTAAAAGTTTTACAAGGAATTACATTTAGATAAACGAAATTTATAGTTATATGGAAAAAAGTTGGCCAAAATGCTCTCGAGATGTGGCGAAATACCTCAAATAAACAAAATTAACCACACTATCATCCTGATCAAACTATGGGGACTCCCAGATTGCTGCTATATTTTGGGGGTCCGAACCCATTCAGAGAAAGTATATTTTTGTGGATGATTTCGTAACTTAAAATATCGCCTGAAACTAATTAATTAGTATTTTTGAGGTCTCGAACCATTAAGTCTCAGAACTTCCGAAAACTAGATCAAGAAGTTCTTCAGGGTGGTCCGTTTTTTATTTTGCGCACTGTACATGTTTAAGTACATATATTGTTACGATATCATGCATACATTCGTATGTACAATGTATGTATATACGTTTATGTATAAATTGTGTTTATACATGCGTGCGTACACATCGGTTGTAGGGATATACTCATACATAATTATACAGTGCGCAAACGGAACACCCTGACTAACTTTTGATCTAATGATCGAAACTTCACGTTCTAGTACTCAATCTTAAAGGTTCAAAGGGGTGACCTCAAATACGATATTTTAAGTTACAAAATCAGGCACAAAAAGTCACTTTCTCTGAATAAACATACATTTTATTTGACTGATTCGTATTTCTGACCTTAAAAATTTAAACTTGTTATTGTGACTACTTGTAATCACGATTACAAGCAATTTACTACTAAGGACTTTTTCTTTGTAGCCAATTACATTTGTCGTCAATTACTGTTGAGCAGTATTTCAAGATATTATTCATTTCGAACTTATTCTTGACTGATGAATAAGGAATAAAGACCAAAAATCATGAATAATTTATTTTTTATTCAATAACAATTTTGTTCATTCTTTCAGGTAGATTTTGAATAATTATTTATTAATCTTTATTCATTATTCTCAATAACGAGTGTTCATTTCTCTCAGAATACCTAATCAGAAGTAAAAAATATTTTTATATATTTTTAGTATTGACCTAATGGTTATTTTACTATACCTATTTGTCTCTCTTTATATATATATATATATATATATATATATATATATATATATATATATATATATATATATATATATATATATATATATATATATAATATATCTATATATATATATATAATATATATATATATATATATATATATATATATATATATTTATATATATATATATTGTCTTAGATTTGTTAAGAATACCCAAGATTGAGCTGTACAATGTGTTCACAAATCTCTAACAATTAACTTATGTTACAAAGGAGTTCTAATCAATTTTCAACGCAAATATATCTTGCATATAATAAATAATTAGGGCCGGGATAGTCTGGTCGGTAGGGCGCTGGGCCCATGTCTGAGAGTTCGTGGGTTTGAACTCCTCCGGCCGAAGACTCCCCGTGTAGTAAATGGTGACTGATGCACGTTAAATCTGTCGAGTCGCAAAGTGCTCCATGTTCCCATAACAAATCAAAACCTCTGGGGATACTGGATTGGAGATTGAACGTTCTTTGATTCAGGGCTGAGATTCCAAACAAACGACCAGTGGAAGTAGATTTTCCCCGAGTGACGCCTTACCCTGACGTCACACCGTCCACTGCTTTGAATTTAGACTTAGACTGAATTAGGATACGAAGTACCTGTCCGCGAAGCGGATACTCCACTTCTTCAACTATAGTAGTGCCCGTGGGCGCTTAAAATAATGTCCATCGAGATAAAAAATATCAAGTCCTTGTTGGATTTTGAATTTCGGTATTCTGTATTCGGTATCAGTGGAGTAGACTCGTGGACTGGTCTACTTCATGAGAAGAGTAGGGGTGAAGCTTCTTCCGTGCTATCAGCCAATAATAATGCTCGAAACATTCTGATGCAATTCACGCACGACAAGCTGTTGAAAAGGGCATTTTGGTTCAGTATCTATTTGAGATAAAATATTGTCTTTTGAGATTAAATATTGTAAAACTTTACGTTTATTTTATTGCACTAATATTTGATATTTACATTTATTAAATAAATTTTATATACATCTCCGAAATGAGAAATTTTTGTTGTTGTTATTTTTGATAACATTGGCCTATTAGATAAATTTTATTTACAAGTCTGATAATTCTAATATGTACTATTATAATTAGTATATGTTATTGAGTTGAAATCAGATCTTTGGTTTGTTTATTCTAATAGTGATTAAGAAACCAAATTTTGTTTTCAGAATTGTATTACAAGAGTACATCGTATTGGCATGTCACATATATGCATTTTTTTTTTTTTTTAAGAAATAAACTTTTAATTGCTTTTAATATTATGTGGATAGTAGAAAAGATCCAGAAAAAAAAATTAAAATATCAGAATTTTTAAATGTAAACAGCATTCTTGCTACATATCACTTTATGTTGCTAAACAAATGGTTTTCACTTTACCTTTTCAAACTTACGAATTTTCTTAATTATGATTTAATAGAGGTGAGTGAGGGCATTTATATTTAAGAAGGTAGTACTTATATCACTTTATTTGTGTTGATAATAAAAGAAAGTATAATTTGCAGTTTAAATTCTATTTTCAAGAAAGCTTTTTATTTTATGCATTCTTATACGGGTGAAATTTGATAAATACCAAACAAATGATGAAAAGATAAACATTGCAGTTCATTATATGGACCTCTTTGTTACATGGAAAATGTTTTGAACTCTCTTTAACAAAACTTTTATAAAATTTTAACTATAAGAAAAAATTCACTTTGAGAGATTCGAAATATTTAGTTATTAATTTGTCAAGCAATTTATGTACTACATATTACAATTACCATGTTCAGCAATATTAGTTTTATGTTAAAAAAGATTTTTCAAAGATTTTAAGCAACGTGAATTATAGTATAGTTTCATAGTTATAAAATACTTTATTATTCACTTAAGTATTTGTTTAGATCCCATTTTCAGTTTTTATGGTAATATTAGAAGCCACTGTACATTTGATTTGAACCTAAAATCTGACAAAAGTGTTTAAAACTTTTTCATTTTGTTGATTGTACGTAAGTGCCTTTTTTTTTTTTTTGGATATTTGCAAAGAATCTTAATGCACATAAAACCTATGAATGTAATAAACAGTTATGAATAGTAGCTCTATTTAAATATTCCGCATTACAAGTTGAATAGTACTTAAAATTAATTTAGTTTTAAAATTAATCTTTTTTACGGGAAATAATGCAAACAATACCAACAAGAAATAAAAATTTAACTATTTGAAATAAAAAAAAATTGAAATTTCTTGAAAAGAATCCAGAAAAAAGTTTCACATAAGCATGTGAGGTTGTGAAAACTTATTATTATTATTTTGAAATTTAAGTTCAAAAACACTTTGTAATCATATCTTTTCCAAATTGATTATAAAAAAAAAATACTTTTAAGGGAAATTTATCCACCTTGTGTCAGAAATGAAAGAAATTACAGCAAACTTTTTATTACATATAAAACTAATAAAAATTACAAGGTCTAAATAAAATAAAAAGCGTAATTTAACACATTAAATTCCTATCTGCAGTATCTTTTTAAGATTATAAAAAGTAATTAAAAATGACACACTTGTTTTTTAGTGGAGTAAAAGATTTGCCAAGAAAATTGAGATAATTTCTGGTTATTAATCATCAATATTTATTATTTACAATTTAACTTTAGATAATCTATTGAAATAATTAGAAAATAAAGAAAATCTACAAAATTTTTATTCAGAAAAAATTAACATTTACAATTTTATTAAGTTCATCAAATATACTATTATAACCCCAGAAATTACGATTTATTCGCATATAGCAAGGAAAAATTAAATTAAATAAGTTTTTTTTTTTTTTTTTTTTTTTTTATTTATTTATTTTTTTTTTAAAAGATAAATATGCTTATGATTTTGAAAATAAACTAAATTTAACTTGTGTTTCTACTGAAATCACGTTTCCTCGCCTTGCTTCTTTTTCCAAGTCCTCTCTTAGTTTCACGCATAAATACTGTCCAAGATTTTTCGTTAATCTAAAAAAATCTAAAAATACATCGTCATGAAGACTAAAAGCATCTTCTCTGTTTCGATATATCGGTCTCCAAAGACTTAGCCGTGCAAAATTATTAATTATCAATGCATTCCATATGCTCGCCATTACTCTACTTAAAATACCTGTGGTTTTCGCGTCGACCGAAAAGAGCGCTCAAGATCCACTAAAACTTGCTTGGAATACCAAAAATCGAGCGATGGGTGGGAAAAGTAGAATATCAGGTAAAGCGACCCCTGCTGCGGCTTCCAAGAGCTCAAATGGACTGTCGACTTCGAGCTCAGAATACCACCCCAGCTGTGTATGAATGAATGGATGTGTGAATGGGTCCGCCCTATAAACGGTTGTGACGCATGGGTGTGGCAGAATTCAAATTCTTGGCCATAGATGGCGCCACTGGAAATTAAGAATAATCGTACCCCTCTGTCTTTGCATACATACGAAGAGAGAGAGAAAATTAATAATTATGTATAAATGATTTGCACAACGAGAAATTTTTAAATTGGTTTCTTTCAAATTTCAATTTAATATCTACCATTTTCAAAAAAAAAAAAAAAAAGAAAATCTTAATTTTTTTCGCATTTTTCCCCAAGAGTTTTAAAAGCGTACTTAAATGTATTGTCATTGTGACAAAATATTCGGAATAAAAAAAAAAGAAAAGAAAATTAGAATTTTAAAGATTATTGCAGATTCTCGCTGTGCACATTTTCGATTTAAAAAATTTATCATGTTTTCGTCTGTCACCCGTTTCTTTATTGTTAAAAATCTTAAGGATCAAAAATATATAACTTTAAAGTATCTTAAAAATTTTGAAATGTGAGGCAGATTACCAAAATGTATTCTCGAAAAACAAGAAATATAACATTCCGATATCAGAATCTCTGTAACCAACAACAAAGTTTATGCTTTGAGGAATTTATTAACAAATTAAATTACGAAAAAAAGGACTCATAAAATTTTGAAAAATTTTCCCTGCTTGTTATTCTCCATTTCTAATTATCTTAACCTCTTATAAGTAGTTACCATAGTAAATGCAAAGTTAAGAGAATTACAGTCTCTGGCCGAATTATTAGACGCGCTGTAGTATTTTAATAATTGCATGTTCTACGCAAGTTTACGCGATACTTTCAGATTTTAACATACATGCAGTGGGTTTTAATTCGGGAGATTTTTTATATACTTCCTATTTGCATTTATTTTTAACGTATTGCATCACAATGTTAACCAATTGATACACGAGCGTGAACAAGTGCAAACCGGTTTCAGTCGCGTTCTCGCGTGCGTCAGTTGCGGACGCGTTTCTGTGACTTTATGAGGTGTGTTTCTCAGTTTTATACTACGGAGTTATTTGTTTATTTTGTGTGTATAAATAATCAATTGAAACATTTGGGTGAAAAAGGAGATCTTTCTCCTCTCGTTAATGCAGAAATATTTTCAAAACGCTCACGAAGATTTCTGCATAAAGAAGAAAATTGAGTCAGGTGACAGAAACAAAAGAAAAGATGCGGCAAAATCTTATAATGCGTCTAATAATTTGGCCAGGGGCTGTATGTAGGAGGGGATGTTATTTGGGAAACAGAACAATGAAATTGTACTTTTTCGGTAACAGGCTAACAGGAATATGAAAATCAATTTTTTTTTTTTTTTTTATTAAAATCTCAATATTGCGGAGTCAAATATCTTTCTTATTTTTTTTACTTAAAATTCTGTACGTTTTTTTTTTTTTTTCCTTATTGAAGTCGTCAATAAATCCTCCTTATTTAACACTTTCGTTTTGTAACTAAATGAGGGAGGGTATGTTTATTCAGAGAAAGTACGTTTTTGTGTCCGATTTCGTAACTTAAAATATCGTATGGTCTAATTAATTAGCATATTTGAGGTCACTCCCTCAAACTGATTGAGTCGTAGAACATGAAGATCTGATCATTAGATCAAAAGTTATTTAGGTTGGTCTGTTTTCTTTTTTTTTTTTTTTTTTTTTTGCGCATTGTACATTATGAGGAACGATATGCATTTTTAATTGAAGCATGAAAATATGTACATATTTTCCTTTCTTTCTTACTTTATTTATTCATTTATTTATTTGATTTTCTTTTTTTTTCATTTTTTTTTTCTTTTTTTTTTGTGATAGAAGTTAAAGTGACCAGACGTCCTCAACTCTTGAGACTCGAATTTTATTGAATGCCTCAAATTTTTAAGTCTTTGGGGACAGAAAATGTCCTTCAATTTTAGCATGTATGTTTCCTCAAATGATCTCGATTTTTTGCGAAAACATATAATATTTTTTTACATTCCGTAAAATATCTAAAATTCTTTTTTTTCTTTTTCTTCTTGCCTTACAGAGTACAAACAAAAAACACCATGCTAAAAGATGAGAACACCCCTCTTTAAATAATTTTGACAAAAAATAAAAAAATTTTAATAATCATGTGATCATTTATTTGCTTGTGCTCAAATTCAGAATATTGCATGGTATTTAAAAACTGGTCAGTGATAAAATCAAATTTGTTGAAGATGGTTTTGCATTTGGTATCAAAAATATCTAAAATTCTTTTTTTTAACGTGATAGTTTTGCCTTACAGAGTACAAACAAAAAACACCATGCTAAAAGATGAGAACACTCCTCTTTAAATAATTTTAACAAAAAATAAACAAATTTTAATAATCATGTGATCATTTATTTGCTTGTGCTCAAGTTCAGAATATTGCATGGTATTTAAAAACTGGTCAGTGATAAAATCAAATTTGTTGAAGATGGTTTTGCATTTGGTATAAGTTATCACAATATTTAAAAACAAAATCTTTGTTGTAAGAATAAATTAATATTTTTCATAAATATATGGGTGTCGTCAAACCGTAAAATTTCTTGAGGATTTTCTTCTGTTTTTTTCTCAAATCGTGGTTTATAAATCCTGTCACCTTAGTAGAAGTACTGTCGGACCTCTATTTAACGAAGTTGCTGAATCCCGATAATAAGTTCGCAATATGGAAAATTCGTTAAATAGAAAATCACCTTTTGCAATATTGAAACAACACAAGACAGGTTATAAATTCATAAACACTAGGCATAATTAAAATGCTTAATCCATTGCTTAATCCATTGAATAACTCTGATTTTGTTGCAAGTTGAGCGTGAAAAGGATTGATTTGAATTAATCGAAAAAAAAAAAGAATTTTGGAAACAATAAATTTCAAAAATCCCAAACTAAAATAGCGCATTAATTTGGAATTTCTCAAGTTTCGAGGATTAGAAAAATAGAGAAATAAATAAGTAAAAAAATATATGAATGTATTTGAAAAGAATATGCAAGTCATAAAAGTCTGAAAGGGAAAATTTTATTTTGATGAATTGACGAATTAAACGGGTATAAACACAGTCTTCATTAACAGATTTTTTCGGAAGGGATCAAATAATATTTCAGTACCTATATTAAGCGTTTCCCTAACATTGATTTATTTTTCTTTAACTTTAAATGGCATTTATATTTTATGATACTAACACAGATAGTTTTAGTTATAATTGTTTATTCATCATAAAACTGAGTTTATTTTTAATCAAAACGCTATACTATGCATTAAATACTATTAAAAAGTAAAATTTAGAATTTAAGAATGAATATTGTTTTCCCCTTTTAATCGAATAACCCGCTTAATAGCATAGATTCGGCGGTAACCAATGCTATTCCTTTAAGCGGCATAAAATCAAGGCAAGTTAGCGTCAAGCATTAACATTTCTTTCAAAAAATTATCTTTCATTAAGAAAGGTTTTTCTCTTTTGCGAAAAGGGATGTCTTATGATAGCTTCAAGTTCTCAATGTGTTGAAAACAACTAGTGTTATGAACAAAATCTAACGCAAATAAAAAAAAAGAAAAAAAAAATGAAATATAAAGAGAAATCATATGAACAATACATAGGTTAGAAATTGTGTAATAAAAATGTTTTTACATATCTTTAAAATTTTCTCCCTATATTTAGTTTATTTATTTATATTTTTTTCATTTTTAACATCTTACGTTATTAATTTCAAACTGCCCATTCAATGTAGGTAAAATAATAAAGAATAGGGAATGTCTTATAGGTGATGAAAGTCTTTACGTTACTGTGTGTATAATATTTCTTATGAATCTACTGTGAAACAATAATAAATGAGTGGCATACATATTTGATGAGAAAGAAAAGAGGCGTGGCTATCACCATGGTGATATTCAGTCCGCCTACAAGCTGGATAATCATCCTATCGATCTTTTGCGTGGGCGTGCTATGTTGATTCGCTCCCTTTCTTTTTATCACTTCAGGTGGCATCATCTAACATTCCAATAACACTTCATAGATCTTATATATATATATATTTTTAAAAAAAGTATATTTTAGGCAAGTGAAGCTTTTTTGAAATTATTTCATACTTTTTAATTTTAAATAAAGTATACTCTTGATATCTCAAATTTGAAGGGAAGCTAAAAAAATTTCGAGATAAGAGAACTAAATATGCTCTAAAAAGTAGAAAATAAAATTCTAAAATATTACTCTAAAAATCCTGAAACAAATCCTGAATAAAAAATCCTGAATAGTGATTCCTGAAACATAAGAATAATTACTATTAAATATGTATGTAATGATAGTTGACTATAAGTCTAAATACAACAATGATAATTTTACATTTAAAAGTAAGAAAAAAAATTATGCATTCAATAGAAAAGAATTGCTTTACAATAAATTTATTTTTTCCTTACTTTTGTTACGTGATTATCCGAAAAAATTCAATTTTTATTTAAAAAAAATTCGACATAATAAGATTTTGAGAAGAAACTCTTAAATATAGGAATTCAAATCAATATTAGGTGGATATATAATGCCAAAAGGAAAAATATTTTTTTTGACATAACAAGGTTGTCGAAATACTGTACTATATAAACTTTTTACAGTACTATGCACTGTATACTATGTACTATATACTATACTATGCACTGTATACTATGTACTATATACTGTACCATATAAAAAACATACTTATTTTATATATATATATATATATATATATAAAAAATTAAAAAAAATTAAAAAAATACAATTTCCCAGCAACTACTTGAAAGTTATACAGAAGTTCGTATTCAACATTAATACTCTAATACTAGAAATTTTTTTTTTCATCGAATGAGGGGTACACTGTTCAGGTAGTTATTATTGTACAGGAGAACTTTTAAAATATGCTAGAAGATTTGTTTTTCTGTAAGAATAAGAGAGTGAAAAGACTTTTAATACGAGACACTTTTTAAAATGAAGAATAACAGTTATTATTCTTATTATAGGTATTTAACAATTTTCTTAACAATAGGTTTAAAATACCGAGTGGAATTATGACCAAAAAAAATTGGAAACTTCATAGTAAAAAAATTTCAGAAACTGATTTTGACTCTTCAAAAATGGTTGAGAAAATGTGAGAGAACTTTATTTAATATCATGTTTCCGATCAATTGAAAAACACTTCTTTTCAAAAGTATGAAACTGAATGGCATTGATTCAGTTTGAGAGAGTACAGCTATTAAAATAAGACATGTCGATTCTATAGCGGTGGTAGAATAATGCTCCACAACAAGTCAACTTATTTATTCGCATATATACGTGGGTATCTTTAAAGCATCACTAACTGAGAAAGGATAATTAACATAACTTTTTTTTCTAACTAAACCACCATTTTAAATAAACCATAGAATTTAAAACAAATTATAAGGTCTATTTTATTTGGTTCAAAGCATTAAAATTACCAGATAAATGGTAAAAGGAATTGTAGAGCAGTTAGCCAAGTTTTCTTTAGTTGTAGTTTTATTTACACTGCACAAGAGCTGCACAGTGGGCTATTGGCGACTGTCTGGGAAGCATTCCTGAGGATGACATGCCATCCTCTGCGGAGAGGAGGGCGACCCCGCAGGATAATTTTACTTTAGAGTGATGACCATTTATTCTGTTAAACTGACTTTTCTAATTTTTACTAATAAGAGCTATACACGAGAATTTTCAGAAAACCGTTACAATAACAAATGGAAAAACTACTAAATGAATGCTTTTAATACCGTAACTTTTCATTTAATTACCAATCTTTTTAAAATCAGAAATACCAACCTATTATCCATAGGTAGGTATTTAATTTAATTTGCACTAGAGCTGCATTATGGTCTATTGTCGACAGTTCGGGAAATATGATCCGATGACTCCATAGCAGTTCTGATGCAGAGGAGATAGCTCCCCTACTTTGGCTGCCAGACGACCTGCACGCGAAGTCGTGCACTTTACGGTAGAACAGTTTAACGAGGACCAATACCGTGCACTCTTGGTCCTTACGCAGGCTGATCATGGTGGTCACACATCCGCTTTCTGACCTCAGCCAGCTCGATGTTCTACTGGGAACCGTGTCTTTACAATCAGTCCATTGCGGTATGTTTTTATCTATAATTTTTTATATTAATTGTGTAAAATGCAGCACTTATATTTACGATGAGTTAATTAAAATTTTCAAAATGATTAAATTTCTTCGCTCAAAAAAAACAAAAAAACAATGCGATTATAATAAAAGGGTGTATAGTATATTTAATTGCAATATTATTTGCATGCGTGTATATTATTGGAAAACATTTTATATTTCTATTATATACGCTTATTTTATTGATTTCATGTTATAATGATTTATCTTAGCTTTCCATCAATTTAGATTTTTTGCTGTACTCTGATGCTAAATTTTCGACCATAAACTCAATTCTTAATAAGTTGTATTTTAAGAGGTTATGCATAAGGTATACACTGAGTTTCCAAATTACTATGACCACCCTCTCAACACACTGTTGGACCTTTAGCCAGTAATAAAGCCCGAATTCCTCTCGTAGATTCTATGAGATGTTGGTAGGTGGTAGGAGGTGTTTGATCCCATATCCGATGAATTGCACTTTTCAGTTCCGTCAGATTAGATTACACTAAATCCAACTGTCTGATGCCCCATTCGATTCCATCTTATAAATTCTCAATTGGATTGAGATCTGGTGATAGTGAGGGCCAACGAAGCAATGTAAAGTCACCGTCATGCTCTTCGAACCATATGGCGACAATACGAGCTGTATGACAAGGAGCACTGTCTTGCTGAAAGTATCCATCCCCGTCAGGGGGCACCGTTAACTTAACAGGATGTATTTGATCCACGATAACACTTAAATACCCTTTGGCATTCAGACGTTGACAACATTCCCCGAACCAAAACATGGCCTTCACCATATTGAAGCGTTGTTTCAATGCAGTTTGGGTCCATGCTTTCGTGCTATTTTAGCCATATCGGAAACTCTACCATATGCATGGAGTAATTGAAAACGTGATTCATCAGACCTCATGGCCCAGTCATCTACTGTTCAATCATCCTTTGCAAACTGGAAACGTCTGCTCTTGTTCGAGGCTGACAACATAGTCTTTCAAACCGATCGTCGGCTCCTATACGGTGTAATGTTCTGCTTACAGTTTGTTCAGAGCACCTTCATTAGGAATATTCCCCGCCATTTGACCTTCTGTTGGACTGGACAATTCTGGTAAGTCTAATTTCAGCTCGAGCAGCCTATGACAAGCCTGAAATCCGATTTTCTGCTTGGTAGTCCACTGCTACTCTCAAACACTTCACAAAAGCAGCCGTTTTGCTGATTCCGAAGCTTCGAGCGCCTAAAATCATCCAGCATTCAAATTCAGTTAAATCACGCCCATATCTCCGAGCGTTCTTCACTTTTCATTCATTCCTTTTTCGAGCTATGTCGCGTCGGAAGGTCTGAGAGTCGGAAGGTATGAAACAGCGGTTGCAGAAAAGTGTCCTCTCTTAAAGACATACTGGTCTTGGAGCGTGATTTCATACTTGAAATAAGGCAGTTTACTATTTTCTGTGGCAATTGTCTTGAGGCAATTTCATACCTTCCGATTCCAAAGAGTGTTACGCACGATAATTCGTGTGTATTATAATTGTTGAATTGTTATTTGTTTTGTATTGTGTCAATGTATGTACTTATCAAATTTCATTAAAATCGGTTCAGTAGTTCTAGAGATAATCGGCAAAGTCTACAAATTCTCTTAATTTCTTACACCAGTGTATTTAAACATATGTCGCTTTCAACATGTAATGATATTATATATAATTTCATTAACGCTCCAAAGAAGTCCCGATTTAGTCTAATTCAAAAATATGATGTGATGTTTTATTTTTAAAAAACTATTTGTAAAATTTATAAATTTTTTTAAGCAGGTTTCTTAAAGTTATTTTCATGGAGGCTAGAGAGCATTTTTGAGATTCAAATATGGATAACTATAAGAGAATTCTTATGATCAGCATTATATTAGTTTATGAAGTGGAATAGAAAATATAGCATTTAGATTCAACTGAATAACATTTTGATGCTACGAAAACTAATTTCACATTTAATTTTCGAATCTCTAGTCAAACATGATGGGCTGGTAAATAAGGATATATTCAATGCCACTTGAAGGTGTAACTATCAATACAGTTGAAGTTACCTTGCATGATAAGTAATTTAAATTTTTCCCAGGTTAAAATTTTTATAATTATGTGCCTAGTATTCTATTATAAAAAATTTTATGACATAAGATATACAGATTTTAGTATTAATGTATGCAAATATCATCTTTGGTAATACATTTATATTTACTTTACTCGTGTTTTTCTTTTACTCAACTATACAAATTGCACTAATTATAATTTTATCAATTACTTTGACTATCAATTTTTATGTATATTGTCCTACAACTAATCCTGTGATTTAAAGTAAATATACCTTTAAAAATAATATAAAAAAATTCCTATTTATGTTATACAGGCTGCCAGCAGATGTAAAATTTACAAAGTTGCAGTGATGAACTATGCTGTAAATATTTCAATAGACTAATGTAAATTCCACAACGTGTTGTTACTGACAGTGCACAGCATTATCAGAAACAGCACTTCCAACGAGTGTTACGCACGATCATACGTCTGTATTACAATTGTTGAATGGTTATTTGTTTTGTATTGTATCAATGTATGCACACATCAAATTTCATTAAAATCGGTCCAGTAGTTCTAGAGATAATCGACCAAGTCTGCAAATTCTCTTAATTTCTTGCACCAGTTTATTTATATGACTTAAAATACGTTATATAGAATACCAGTTATCTATCACAAGAGACCAATATCATCAATATTATGTCTAGTTTCAATTATGACAGTCTTCAGGTCATCCACAAACTGAATTTGATTCTCTTTTGCGTCATGACGAAGATAACTCTTCACGTTTTCTTGCAGTTGATATCATGAGAAGACATGTTCCCAATTAAACAAAAACCACCAGTTTGAAGATTTTGCAACGTATGTGACGGCATTCTCTTGTTGGAACTTGGATCAATTATTTATTCTCTAAATACCAGTAAATGAGCTTCTAGCATTTTTTGGTAATCGATGGTCTGGGAGAAAAGCCACTTTAAATTTATTACTATAGCCGAAGCCTTCCCACAGTCCCTATGCAGCCCTCAATTTGGATATGATTTCTTTTCCCATCCACTATTCCGTTTCATGCATGCTATCAGAAATTTGCGATGTAAAAAGTTTTTGTAGAAGCCTTTGTTGAAACTCTTAGAAGCTGTTCGCACGTAAATAAGAGAATAAAAAAGAATACAGAAAGATGACAGATTTGTGTGCTATTCAAATGGTATGGTGTGGGATTTCTTTGTTACTATAAAGCAATGTTTAGGCTCATTAATCGTGTGGGAAATATTCGCCTATGGTGGTAAACTTAACCCAGCCTAACTCTGATGCTGTATGGATTCTGCCGATAATAAGAAAAATCTATAAATCCATCTATCGCCATTTGCAAAGAGAACTAATGCTCTGAGTCAGATTTTCCAACATAACAGTGCCTCATGCCTCCATTTATACACTGCTCAAAACAATTAAAGGATATTGAGGTTGTAGGTTGATCTTGCTCCAGAAGAATTGTTTGAATGATTGATGCATTATCGACTGGCTATAGGAGATAAAAATGACATTTGTTTGGCAGAAATAAATGCGTTTTATTGAGCATTTTGGTACAAAAGGAAAAAATGCACAATTTGTGCTTGTGAGAAAAACAAATAAAAAAAGGTGTTTACTTGGAAAAAAAATCACTTTTAGTAGGGGTATGATTTCCCAGGACAGCCAGCAACCTTTGAAGCATCGAGTCAATGAGGTTATTAATGAGGGGCTGGGGATCATTCCATCCCAGGGACCGATCTAGAAATTTGGGGACTGTAGGCACTAGACTATCGGGGATCTTAAATTAATTAAAAACCCTCTTTTAAAAAGTTGATATTAAATATATATAAGTAGGAAGAGATATATAAGTGAATAATTGTAATTTCAAAATAGGCAGATATTAATTATCTATATGTATATCCATATAAAATAAAACAGTTAAATTTTAATTTAATTCATACAAATAGAGTATAAAAAGATCAAAATGTGACCATAAACAAATAAATTTAATACATAATTTTAACAGTGAAAAAGTCACGATAGAAATTATATCTCAATAAAAAAGAATCAGTAATCAGCATTTCCAGGAAGCTAAATAGAAAACTTGATTTTTAGAGTAAAAAGTTACCAAAAACTTGGAAACCAATATGAAATATATTTATATAAATTGTTAATTAAAAAATATGCAATATTTTATAAGTAGTGTTACTAAAGGTAAATTATAGAACTGTCCAATCAATAATAAACAGTCAATGGAGCCATTTTGGGGAAGCTTCTCGGGAATAAGAATTAATTGACTTCAATTTTACAGTAAATTTATACACAAAATACAGTTAACTTATATAATAAGAAAAAAAGTATATTGTACCACTTATTACATAAGTTTTTTTCTTGATTTACTGTTGAAATCATTTAAGATATCTTCAAATTTTAGACTTTCTGTCAAGTCACACTCCATTGACATTAGTGCTAAGTCACATAGTCTGCGACTTGTCATTCTTGAACGAAGTCGATTCTTAATTCTTTTCATTAAAGAAAATGATCTCTCTCCTGAACAGTTTGATACAGGAATAGATAAGAATATCCTTAACGCTACTTCGATATTGGGACATGTGTCTTCTATCTGTAGCATTCGTATAGTCTTTAACATTTCAGTTGGATTTGACTTATCAGTCAAAAAGTCTTTAAATTGCACAAGTTCGTCAAAAAGTCCATCATCAACATCTTCAAAGTATGCTTCCTGAAATGGCTTTACTGTTTCCAAGCATACTGGTTTCTTATTGGTTAGAAATCCAAACCTTCTTTCGAGAAAGCTGTAAGCTTTTTTTCTTTCACTTAAATGAAATTTCAAATTGTCACAAATGACATAGTGTGTCTGAGTTAAAAATTTTTCTCTTGGAGACAAATTCACACTTTCACTGGTGCTATCATCTAAAGCCTTTGATATTCGAAGAGGTTTTATAAGAAATATTTCCCACAAGATTTTCAGCTTCCTTTTCATAAGAACTGAAGTTTACTCTAACATTCTGAATAAATCCTTCTAAGGATTCATAGAGTGGGACTTCAAAGGTACAATTTTGAGACTGCAAACTTTTACTTGTAGCATTTATACGCTGCAGTAACGTATCCCAAATAGTGGTTATTAAAGCAATTTCAAAAGTTTGGCATTTCTTAAGTAAACATTTAGCTTCATGCTTCGTCGAAGCTTTTTCATTAGAATTTTTAGCGACATCTTCCAATGTCTTTATTACAACTGCATATCCTTTTCTTAAGGCCCTAACGGCGGTAGCACTTGCTGACCACCTTGTGCACGATAAAGATTTGAAAATCTTTTTGTTCAAATTTAGAACTCCCACCTGTGAGGGGAAGCTGAAAAAAAATTATATAGTGCTTGCACAAAAACAAAGTAGGAAACAGCTGCTTCACATGATTCTGCAGCATTCACTCCTACCAAATTTAGTGAGTGAGCTGTGCAGGGCACAAACTCAGCCTTAATCTGGATTGTAAGTCAGAGTACTTACAAGCCATATTACTAGCATTATCATATGACTGCCCCCTGCAGTCTTGCAAATTAATGGTTAGATTTGTTAAAAATTGCACAATTGTACCATGCAGGTGCTCTGCAGCATGGCTATGTATGGCAATAAAAGTTAAGAAACGTTCAATAGGTTCATTTTGCGCATCTACATATCGCACAACAATACACATCTATGTAATGTGTGTAATATCTGGGGTAGAATCAACTATGATCCTAAAGTACTTTGTTTTATTTATTTCGGAAACAATTTTATCTAGTACTTGTTTTGCCATAATTTCAATTATTTCATCAACTGTGGTGGACGATAAATAATTAACATGTCCTTTACCTTTATTTCCATAGTTTTTCAGGTGTTCCTTTAAAAAAGGATCAAATTTGCTTATAAGCTCTAAAATTCCCAAAAAGTTGCCATTTTTGTTAGAGCCAAAGGTTTCATCATCACCAAAAATTGCCAACCCACGTACTGAAATAAACTTTAAAGTTTCTACAACTCTGAAAAGTACTTTCCTCCAGTACATTTTTTCACTTGCATTTTGCTCTATTATTTTGTTATCAATCCGACCAGAAGTTAAACGTAACTGAGCCATAGTGTTTATAGCCTTCCTGTGATGTCTCATGAGAGTATAACCTTTTACTTACATTGTGCCAATCTGTAAAACCACAACTGCTTAAGTAATCGCTGTTATTGCCAAACAATTTACACACATAACAAAAAACAGCATTGACTTCAGAGAACACACCAGCCATTTTCTTTCAATTACTTCTCCATTTCTCTTTTTGTGTGAAAAGTTGTTTTCTGTGCATGTCCGAAACTTCTCTGCAAATAAACGGCCAGAATATTTTAAACCAGCAATGTTTTGGTTAGGTGGACTGCGAACAAAATGTTCCTTCAGTTTGTTTGTTACTGTGGTCCAAGTTGCAGGATCACTATCGAACACCTCAAGCAAATCTAGAGAAGACGAGGTGGCAGGATTTGAAATGACCTTTGAATTGTGGGTTAAAGAGGTTGACAATCTT
This sequence comes from Parasteatoda lunata, assembly GCA_949128135.1. Classification (NCBI taxonomy): domain Eukaryota; kingdom Metazoa; phylum Arthropoda; class Arachnida; order Araneae; family Theridiidae; genus Parasteatoda; species Parasteatoda lunata. The sequence goes on from OX421980.1 coordinate 102,327,765, forward strand.
TCGTCTGAAGATACAGTTGCTGTTTCATTTTCATTTAAAGTTTGATCTGGTTTATTTAAATGAAGATTTGAAGAGCTTGCCACACAGATTTCTTTCAAATTATCTCTAAAACTATTTTCTTCAGCACAAGTTTCGTCTATTAAGGCAGATTGTTCCTCAATGTTGGCGAGTTTTGGAGTAGAAAAAAAATTATTTAACGGTTTCATTGTCTTCAAAAGACTTACATTTCTCATTTCTTTCTCTTCTCTCTTTCTTTTTTTAAAACTATCAGAAGCATATTTTCGGGTTGACATTGTTGTTTTAAAATAAATTTAAAATCGATTACTTCAAGGTGCGATAAATATAATCCAATTCAAAGCAAACACAAATAATGAATGAGTGTGTTACACTTTATATTACCAATAGGGTCATTTCCCACTTTTTCAACTTTTTAATCTGTTTTTTTTTTTTGTATTGTTACTTACAATTTTACATATTAGATCAGTTGAAACTGTTTAGAAGCAGTACCACAAGTAGGCAACACAAATACTAATTCATTTTTTTACACTTCAGTTTACTTTGAACATTATGAAGAAATATTCATTTAATTAATATATTTTATGGAGCATTTTACATGTAATGAATGTATGTGATTTTGATTGGTGAAAGCAGAAAGTGCATGAGCTATGTTTGAAAACACACTTTTAAATATTTCAGATTTTCGTTCTCTTAGGTTTTAGCTGTGAGGGAGACATATATACATGAACACAGAAAAAAACTAGGTTTGTGGGGGTCCCTAGAAATTTGGGGGCCCTAGGCCCACGCCTCTCGGGCCTAATGGTTAATCAGGCCCTGTTCCATCCCACTCTTTCCTGTTCTTGGAGAGTTTGTGGGGGTGGTAGGCGTCCAGCAATTCGTCTGCCCTGAATGCCCTAAACATACTAGATTGGATTCCTATGGAAAACACGCTGGCCAATTCATCCGTATGATTCCTTCTTCCAAAAGGAAATCATTCACCAAATTAGCACGATGTGGCCTGCAATTGTCGTCCTTTAACATGAAGTTATCTCCAACTGCTGCCGCGTAAGGGACTACAGTAAGTCTCAGGTAGGTGACCGGTCAGAGCTCCATTACGAATGGTATGGAGATCGGTGCGCCCATCGGTGGATCATTACTCCCCCACCGGTAAACCTTACACTTTCGTGCATGAACGCAGGATTTTTTCTAGTGCCATGAAAATACACCTGTTATCAGGATAAACCGAAAAACGGGACTCGTCAGAGAAAAGAATCATTTCTTTTCCAGTTAACATGATCTGTTGCCCATTTCCTGTGGGTACGACGGTGCTTTGCTGTAACGCGAAACACATCGTTGGTTGGCGAGCCAACAGGCTTACAGAGTGAAGGTGGTTTCGGACAGTTTGTGTCGAAACTGTAGTGCCAATAGCCGAGTGAAGGTGTTGTTGAAGAATAGTGGCATTCATATTCAGTGTCTCCGAGCCGTTAGCGTTGTTGCACGTCTGCCCTGATCTTCGGCCTGCATTTCCAGTCTCTAAAAACGGTTCTAGGTCCTGGAAATCACACTTTATGAAACTCCAATGGCTTCTGCTATTTCAGCTTGTGTTTGGCCCCCTCTAGCTGGCCAACAACTCTTAAAATTTCTGATTTGGTTAAATGACTTCGTTGAGATATCGCACTCATCGAAACAACGTGCTTACGGAATGTCGATCCTTCTTTTCCGATTTGCCTAACATTAAGTTGAAAGTCAAATGAAATTCGCTGCAGCTAAAGTGTCAAACTCAAAATTTGCATACTGCGATGTTTGAAAATAAAAAATTCCATTTTATGCGACAAAAAAATGCCTTTACCGTTATTTTATACAATATCCTTTAATTGTTTAGAGTAGTGTATCTGCACAGTGTTTGTTTTATAGAGTGATTGTAGATAATGACCTTTTACCTGACCTATATCCCTATTTTAGAAGGAAAAAAAAGTGGTAGAATTGAAGTTAGAACGTAGGATAATATTGATGCAGATTGTACACAAAAGTCATATATGAATGTGTTTGTTTATTTCGGTGTTTGATGTTACAGTATCACCCGAGCGCATAATTATTTTTATCTTAACTGCTTTAACTCAGTTTTGTAGTTTTATTATTCGCAATGAAGATCTTTTACACTAACGAATTCAGTTATTTTACATTCTCTAAGCCACGGTGCATTTCAACCATTAAAATAATCGATTGCTTTTTCCTGGTATGAATTTTTGTGTGACAAATAAATCTCTCTCCGGTATGCTTCCTTTAGTGTCACTTTTCTTTTACCTGAGAAGGTATCTCCTTTTTTGCTGAAATTTTTACTGCCTTCCAGACTTCCCTCTCTTTGTCCATATTTGTCTAAATATTTTTGGGATCCTTCAGTTAAATAAAAAATTGTAATAAAGAAATCAAGTAATATTTCTTTCATCCTTTTTTTCTCCATGTTCGAAAAATTCTTTTTTTTAAAATTTTATTTTGTAACCGTCGTTGAACAGCCAACCCAATTTTTGGGTTTACGACTGCTAATGTTCAACTCCGAATCCTTCTAATTTTGAATGCAATCCAGAAGACAAGGAAACTCCTGGATCAAGTAGTGGGAGAAATTTGGAGGACTTTTTAATGGAACTAACCCGCATTTGCGTAACATGAAGAGGAAGACCACGAGAACCTTCCACGGTTAGCATACCAGCAAGGGGACTCTAATCCATGATCAGCCTTCCACTAATGATATTCCTCGTCAGCACTGTGGTCGGTGCAAGCCGGATTCGTATCGACCAGCCACCACTGGAATTCGTACCCGGTTCACTTCATTGGAATTCGAACGCTCTATCCCCTGAGCCATCGAAAAATGCTTTAGTGAATTTAAACGCACAGTCCGAAAGACGGCACGTGTTTTACTCTTGGAGATCTTTTTTCATCACCATAGGAGCACGTGTAAAGCTCATCCTTTCATCACCCAAAAGTATCGCTTCATCTCCTTTTTGGCGATTGAATTACGATGATTTCAATTCAGAAAGTATGCTCCTACAAGAGAGTATGCTTTTGAAATTGCTGTTTGGAAATTAACCCACAGCCGCCAGCCCAGATGGCATGATGATAATATTAAGAAGAAAAAATACAGTACCTGGCCAATTTATTAGACGCACTATAAGATTCTATGTAAAATTTTAATTATCATGTGATAATATTAAACTTTATTGTTTTTACGCGACTGAAACCGGTGTGCACTTGTTTAAGTTCGTCTATCACTTGGTTAAATTAGACGATATATAATATAAATTCAACGATTGGATAAAGTAGACGATATATTATATGAATAAAGAATATTTATTTTATCGGGTATTATATTATTATATTATAATAATTAGACCAAATTATATATATTAGACGCACTGCAATTTTTCTAAAAATTACATGCTTTGCACGAGTTTATACGTAATACTTTTTTATTTAAAGATGCATTTAATAGTTTTTTATTCGGGAGATTTTTTTATACACTTCCTATTTATATATATATTTTGAACGTATTGCATTACAATGTTAACCAATTGATACACGAACGTAAACAAGTGCAAACCAGTTTCAGCAGTGCAAAAACAATGAATCTGTATAGTATCACCTGACAATTAAGATTTTACATAGAATCTTATAGTGCGTCTAATAATTTGGCCAGGGTGTGTAAAGTTAGTTTTAAAAATCAACAAATTTGCCATTTCTTATTGAGTCATAGCATCGACCACATGAACGTGGATTCAATTTTTCTGGAACGAAAGATTGTGGTAATCATCTTTTGCGACATTTTATAAAAAACTCTTTATTTCGATACGATTCATTTTTAAAGAATTATAAAATTAACACACAATGTACTCAAACATTTCTTTGTTCTAAATATGATCCCCATCTTATAGAATTTATAATAATATTCATTCATTAATTCTAATAAGTTGTTATATACACAATATAAGTTGGAATGTTTATTCTAAATATTTAAAAATGTTAAACGTAATATTATATTCGTTTTCCCAATTTTAAATTCAATAACCATATCACACGGTAGGAAATTGAAGTGGTACACAGTGTAGAGTATGTTTAATACACTATTTACCAATAACTATATCGACACCCATACATATACTTGTCTGGGGGTGCTTCTCCTGGGACTCCAAACTCACGGTGACACTTACTGCACTATTTTAGTGTGCTTCCTATATTATGGCAGTCCACGTTACTTCCAAACGGGCAACATTAACTGCCCACCTCAGATTGGTATAAGGACAATAGGGTCAATTGACTTCTTCAGACCTATTAAACTTCTCTAAATAAAGCTCAGCAACTTTTCAAAATTGTCCGTTCTAAAGCAAGAAAAGTAATGTCATGTTTCTCTTTGAATTTATGCCGCGGAGGTAGTCTTTGTCTTTTGGGTAGATTATTAATAAATTTTGTTTTTTCCCCTTCTTATAGGTGTTCATATACTAATTGGTACATAAGCTGTATTGGTAATATTATAATTATAACAGTCGTTGAACAGCCGACCCAATTTTTTTGGGTTTACGACTTCTAATGTTCTACACCGTAGCCTTGTCAATTTGAACCCAATCCAGAAGACAAGGGAACTGCTGGATCAAGTATTAGGAGAAATTTGCCTTCGTAGAGGACTTATTGATGGAACTAACCCGCATTTGCTTCACATGGAGAGGAAGACAACAAGAACCTCCCAAGGTTAGCCTGACTGCAAAGGGACTCTAACCCATGATTCATCTTCCACTGAGAATTTTTCACGTCAGTACTGTGTTCGGTTCAAGCCGGATTCGTATCGACCAGTCATCGCTGGGATTCGAACCCGTTTTACCTCATTGGAAGGTGAACGCTCTATCCCCTGAGCCATCGCGGCTTTGTACTGGTATGAAGCTGTATAGCGAAGGTTGTTGCACCGTTTCATTAGGTGATCCAATTTTACCCCGAGGTTCGTGACAGAGTTAAAAACCTGTGCAAGCCTGTTCATTCGGTTTACCTCATTACTATAACAATGGTGCAAGAAGACAGCTTTCTTTTTCACCTAGGTTGTAACATGGACTCGGTGCTCTTACCAAGAGTTTTTATCTGGAGGCATGCATGAATGTCCAAATACTCATAGGTAGGTGATGCCTTTTTAAAATCCTTGTCAAATATGGAACAAAAGAGGTTCTCAAATGGATACTTAATATAGAAAAAAAGCTATCAAAATATGACCACGAGTGGGAGTGTAAAACATTAAAACTTTCTTGACGTGCTATAAAAACAGTTATGTGTTGAAAAACTATTATTAGAAATACATTTACCGGCATTAAAGACAGTTTCGACTGGTAACAAAAATATTTTTCCTGTTTTTCCCCCCATTTCCTCCGATGGTAATTTCTTTAAATTTCGATAGCATTTTTATTTCTCATCAATATATTAATTGGTGAACGATAATATCCATACTTAGGACAAAGATTCTAAATATATATATAGATAGTTTATGACAAAGATTCTAAAAATACATATAAAGAGCAGTCTTTACAGAACATCCTGTGAAACTAGATGATCGCAAATATGATACACATATACGGCAAATGAACATCGGGGTCAGTGAATAAAATTATAAAAATATTTGTTGCACTGCAGGTTAAAGAAGGTATTTTTATATCAAAATAAGTTTCCACATGTGAATTGTATTTCAACCTCACCCGTGAGACAATGGAAACGCATTGAAGTGTCAATTACCCCTAGGAAATTTTCAATAAATAAATAATTAAAACTTTATCTAGTTAATATGTTTACTAATTAATATATTAAATTAAGGGTCTTTGCTGTATTCACTCATCAACTTTTTTTTATTAACAGATTATTGCATACATATTAAAACTATTAACTTGAAAGATCTCTAAATCTTTGCTCGTAATAAATAGTAATATTAGTAAATATAACTTAATAATTGTAAAACGTTCAATAAATTGAAATACCGTTTTAAGTATATTTAACATAAAATATTCCGTAAAAAGGTAGTGTCGCAGAATGATTAAAGAAACACTGCTTTGAGCCTTGAATTAAGAATAATGATTGAAACAAGCAGAAAATACAAAGAAAGGGTGATTGTTGGTAAATATCCTTAAATTACGGACGAAGAAATATTTTACAAGTTTTTAATTATTATCTCAAGTCAAAATTCTTGATGATCCCATCAAAACACTTTAATGGTTGATGTTGGTTTCAGTACGATTCATGATGATCCAACATCATTTGATGGTCACCATCATCCAACATTTTCCATTATGCGTTCATGATTTTTGATATGCCAACAAACTTCCATCATTCTACGATGGAAAATGCTACTTTAATACTATGATGGTTAACCATCACGAGAAGTTTGATTCTCATGTACCAAAAATGGTCCCTGATGGTTCCAACTATATATTTCCACGATGGTTTCGTGTTGATTCTCAAGAATACACCTTAAAAACAATTTCGTTTTTTTATATTGGATCATCAAAACTCAGTCCAAATTCCTACATTGGGATGATGGTTGTTCATGATCGTTCTAACATTTGATTTCTAAGAGACTATGATGGAAATTTGTGATGACTCAAAATGAACAAACCATCAAAATATCTTATGTGGGAGTATACATTGGGGTGATTTATGTTGGTTATAGTATTTCATGATGGAATTATTGATGATTATGTTGGTCCATCGATGGAAAACCATCAAAAAGTTTGATTTGATGCTGATGACAATCTTCATAAGCGAAAACATATCATGTGATTTATCTGTCGAATGCACGAACATTTATGCATATACCTATACTAATTAATACATTTGTTTACATTAATAAATAATAAATTAGTACAGATGATACGTGAAGTATGAAGGGGATTCTGTGAAGAAATGAATTTCAAAGTTTGAGATTTTTCAGGAAAAAGTATACGATTGAAATCGTAAAAATAAAAATATCGACATATGTCACAATTACTTATTTACACTCCCCCAAAATTTCGAAAACAAAATTTCTTATTTTTGATGGTGAAAAAAATAAAACTGAAAATCAGGTCAAACAAATACTGTTTTTTTCCTCAAAATTCCATCCCAACGAAAACGATAACAAATTCAAAATTGAGATTTTTATATATCTGGCATTTTTGTGTGCTTTCCACCGGAGTGAATGCGGCCCACCCTATGAACGGGTATCTGTGGCAAAGTGCCAACCAGGTAACGATAAATAGGCAAGACTTCCGGCATCTTCTACGAAAGTTAAGTGCCTGCCGTTATTAAAAGAAAAAAAATACGTTTCTCTTAATTAATTAATCTTTTTTCCAACTGTAGGCACTGAGCATTCGTTCTTCACCTCAGAAGTTGCCGGAAGTATTGCTCATTTAACGTTACCCAGTGTGCACATGTGGACCTAAGTCACGAAGTCATTACCCACGCCACCAGATACCCGTTCATAGGGTTGGCCACATTCACATATCACTCAGAGAGGGAAACACTCATGCCCTGAGCGGGATTTAAACCTACAATTACTGGCTTCACATTCAGAGCGCTCGGGCACCTGGTCAGCCCTCTAAATTTATTGTGAAGCGGTAGTATTCTAGCTGTCTTTTTCGCTATATATTGTTCTTCTTGTCTACGCACAATTTTCCTCCGAACAACTCATCTTCACTGTGTAATAACTCTCAGGGAGAATTGAATTTCTATGTCATTTATTTGACAAAATCTTCAAAATTCAATAGTGATCTATTCGTTATTTTTGTGTAAAAATGCTCATAAACCGTTTCTCTCTTCATCTTCATAAATGAACCAAAAAATTAGGAACTAAAAATATCCCGCAGAAAAAGAGAAAATACAGACTATAGGCCTGTTTCTAATAAGATGCATTCGAAATACTTTGAACAAACTTAATTTACATATTCAGAAAAGATCCAAATATTCAGAAAATTGCATGCGTGGCAATGCTGACTGACTGCAAAAAGTTAATGAAAAAAAAAATATTTATTTATTAAAAGTTATTTACTTAAAACCCACTATTTTATACATAACCAAAAAAGATTTTTTTTTACAATAAAATTACGAAAATAACGTGATCTATATTTTTTTTAAATTTAATTTTATTTGGATTGAAAAAGAATATTTATTTCGAGAAATAAAATTCCGTGCTGAGGCAGCAGAACTTTTAGCACTGTTTTAATGAACTTTAAACAAAGATCTCGTGAGTCATTTCAAACCTTCATTTGCATTTAAATGCGAACTCTCCCTTTTCCACCAATAGTTTCCCTCACATTTGTTTCCTTCATTAATAAAGTATTTTTAATGTTTCTTATTCCAGTTTCGTTTTTATCCGATCACCAATTCTCTTTCAACAAAAAAATTCTTCTGTCATTATTTAAGACAGCAATTTAAACTATTCCATCTGAAAACTATAGCTTCTCACAAGATGGCGTTCAATTGCGTTACATTTTGGTTCTCATTCAGATAGTATTTTTTAAAATGTATTTAAATTTGAAATCTTCCGATTACATCTACAACCCCTGACCAAATTATTAGACGCAGTATAAGATTCAACGTAAAATCTTAATTATCGGGTGATACTAATCAGCTTTATTATTTTTGCACTACAGAAACCGGTTTCACTTGTTTACGTTCGTATATCAATTGATTAAATTAGACGATAGATAATATAAATTCGACGATTGAATAAATTAGACGATACATAAATATAAAATATTTCTTATATCAGGTATTATAATAATTAGACCAAATTATTACACACACTATAGTGTTTTCATATTTACATGTTTTGCACTAGTTTATATGCTATACTTTTATAGTTAAACATACATGTAATGGGTCTTTATTCGGGAGATTTTTTTATACTTCCTATATGTATTTATTTGCAACTTATTGCATTACAATGTTAACCAATTGATACATGAACGTAAACAAGTGCAAACCGGTTTCAGTCGCGTCAAAACAATAAAGCTGTATAATTTCACCTGATAATTAAGATTTTACATAGAATCTTATAGTGCGTCTAATACTTTGGCCAAAGTCTGTAATTATTTATTATTTTTTTGGAGTAGCAAAAAGGGATGATAATTCAAAGAGTCTTAATTTATTAGCCATACCGTAAAATTTTAGTGGGACCAAAAATTGTGTGGAAAAATACCAAGTTTTACAGTTAAATTTAATATATATTTGGTGCGAATAAAGTAAATTTGTTTATATTAAAATAAAGATGGTGGGTTGAAATAATTTTGTATGAGTACTTGTATTTGTAATTGTATATCGATATAGTCATGATTAAAAAATGTTTAATTGAATATCATGGTGAACAAATTAAGGCCAAAATATATAAAAGGTAATTAAATTAAGGGGGGTGTGATCGTTAAGGAAAGTGGTTGTACAATGCAATCGTGGTATAGCAATTACCTAGTAGGGTCAAAGGGTCACAAAGTGTGAGGTTTGAACAAATTGGAATCACCAAATTTAGAATAAGGGTGAAACTAAAATAAATTAAGGATAAATACGATAATGACATGCTATATCCACATACAAACTTAAAATTTAATACGGTAAGATGATGTTCCCAATAAGAAAATTAACAAATTCCCTTAACAATAAAGAGCTACTCACTATATACGGGAGGAAATTGGTAACAAATTAGCAGATATAGACTAAAGAAAATCACACCAATCTTTCTATTCAGCTGAACATTTATTTTCGTTAAACATTTTGTAAAACATTATTTTCGTAAAACGACTTATTTGTAATTTCGTAAAAACTTACAATATGTTTCAACACATTTTTGTGGCATAAGAAATATCTTTTTTAAAAAGAAATGGGTGACAAGAAAATTAAAACAATGAAGGCGTCATGCATTAAATTAAAATATAAAAGAACGAGTAATTTAACCGTTAAAATAAATATGGAAAGAAAGCTTAAATTCGAGAGGGCTTTTAATGTTAAAGAAAATTAAAGGTATAAAATGCTGATTTTTATTTTTACAGAAATTGATTAAGGATTTATAAAAGAGGAAGGTTATGGAAAAAAATGTAAAAGAAATCCCTCGATACGAACCATAGTCCGCATCTCGGAAGAAACAGGTAACCAGCAAGATGGAAGCACAAAGAAAAAGAGAATGTATCTAAAAAGTGTCTTAAAAATTCTTTAACTGGTGTAGGACCAGAAGAGTTACAGCCAATTAAATTTAAAGAGGAGAAGGGTTTGAAAAAAAAAGGAAATAGATTGATTAGTTAGCCCCCCTAAAAAATAAAAGAAGTAAAAAAGAAAGACGGGTAAAAGAGGGGTTGACATTCCCAGAGGAAGGGCGGTGACCGCGTTGACCATGAGGAAGGTCAACCAGTAAGTTAAAATAAATATAAATGCTATATTGAAAAAAAAGGAATAAAGTTTTAATAAAATTAAAGGATTAGATATAATTAAGAGTTAAGTGTCACTTTTCATTAAGTGTAAATGTGACACGAAGGATAGTTCTTGATGTAGAAGAACCCCGGGAACGTTTGGTATAAAGCAATTGCCCCCAACTTTGGTGTTCAGAATTTGAAATGAGGCACATTACACATAAGTAAAATTATTTTTACGTTACAATTTATACAAAGAGCAATTCACTTAAACTGCATACACTCAATAATTGTTGAAATAAAACTAGTTTGTGAATCATTTCTTTACACAACACTAAGAGAAGATTGAAACAAATTAAGATATCTTATTATACACACGATAATCTTTATTACACAATCAAAAACATACTTTTGTAATAGCGAGCTTTTGATTCTGTGAGTGTTTAACAAGAATCATGAGTAGATGTTACCATGATTCATCGAAATTAAGAGATTCACCAGTGAATGTCAACACTCAGAAAGCATGACATGCTTGTGTCGGAATTTTCTTTTTATTGTCACGAAAATGTTTACACTAAAAACCTTTTTCCAAATGATGTTGCAGTTTAAACATCTTAAAAAGAGTCTCCTAGGTAAAACGATCACAATAATGACTTTTTAGCTGACGGCACTCTAGCGATGGGATCAAATTTCATTTTACCTGAGCATACAAGGAACCTAGATTTAAAACTATTTTCACCTAGCTTTATTCTCACGCTTCAAAACCCCAAGTCAACCTCGGTTTAAGGTTATTATATAGAAGTTTGTTTTCCAAGGTTTTGGATTAGGGTAATCTGCGTAGAATAGAGAAAATTGTCACAGACATCGTTTTAAGATTAGAAGGTTTACACGTAAACCGCATAAAAATCTTTTTAGGTTAACATTAATAGGCTTTTGATGTGTGAAAATAAACCTTGTTCTGCTATCTAGGATAGTGACTTTGGTGAATGTCCGAAATATTTGCTATATTCGTTTTGATATTAGTTTATTTGTTGATATTATTATATTTATTCGATATCTTAATATCTGCTGAGGATAGATTAAGAGAGACATCAGTGTTCGTAGTACCGGGCAAATATAAACCGGGCACTGAACCTTAAAAAAGCATCAATGTAGGGTATACCGGGCACCTAAATAGACCTAGTATATATTTTGGACCAAAGCGACTATGTGATTGTCAACATTGACCGGTAAACAACTACCGTCATTCACAGTAACATCTAACGACACCCACGGTATTTCAAGAGATGAAAATAGTTTATACATCTCTGTGTTGTCTCCATTATTGGTGTTTACACTTACATATATATCCTTTATAATAAACACTCGGTGTTCCATGCGGTCAGGTACACTGTTTTTACAGTAGACAAAATATTGTGGATTCGACAAAGCACAGAACTGCACCATATAACCTAAATCAGTACACTTCAACATTAAATCATTCAATACTGATAACATTAAAACTTAAAACAAAAAATAAAATTCTCTCACAACAACGCTAGTTCATAATCGTTAGCACCCCAAAAAAATTTCCAAGTTTATCTAAAATTTGACTTTAATATATCACATATAGCAAAATAAGGTTTGTTTTAAGGTTACGTGTTAAACCTTCTAACCTTAAAACAAGATCTGTGACAATCTACTCTATTCTGCGCAGATTATCCAAATCCAAAACCTTGGAAAACAACCTTCTTATGAAAACCCTAAATCGAGGTTGACTTAGGGTTTTCAAGCGTGAAAAAAATAATTTAATAAAGCTTGTCACTGTTAAAATAATCACTGTTAAAATAATTCTATATCTAGGTAATTATAAGTATCGCAAAGTGTTGTATGCTCAGCTAAAATCCATCTTGTCTTGAAATTTTAATGGCAATTTGATCCTATCGCTAGTGTGACGTCAGCTAAAACGTTATTATGAACCTAAGTGACTATTTTACACAACTGACAATACTTTTTTAAAAAAGCTTTAAAAAATAATTTTTAAAACCTTTTAGAATGAAAGGTTTGAAACTACAATATATTTGCTTTATTGAAAAAAAATGATTTTAGCACAAACATTTTCGCGACAAAAAAAAAGAAGAAGAAAATTCTGATACCGTAAGGTTACATACTTTTTAGGATAATACTTTGAATAGTTCTTTAGCTTCAATGAGCTATTTTTAAATGAAAATTTATATACAGAGAACGATGTTACTTCACTATAGAAAATCGTTAATGCATCTTAGCGCACACCACAAAAGCTCACGACTAAAACAACATCATGCTAACTTTAAAAAATCACAGTTAATTTTAAAACTTTCAATTTTGCCGCGAAGCGTTAACTTTAAAACGTTAGCCGAGTAAAAATTTTGTTAACTCCCTTTTGTATACTACCCTATGTAAAATCGTTTACATAAAAATAAATTCAACGTATCCCCCTTTACAGCTTAAATTAAATATCAAATTAAAGATTGTTTTTATTACATGTTATTAAAGGAAAAAATGTGAAATAAATTATATCGTTGATGAATGTATACAGGTCGACCTTCTATCCATGGCCTATTTTTTTAAGTGTAGCTAACAATGAGAGAAACATATTTTGAAATCATATTATATTTATAATTTAGCAATAAGAAATTAAGAAATCTAAAGTTAATTGTATTTTAATGATATTTCTTTGTATTATCAAACAAAAGAGAAAACGCATAGATGATACAAATAAGTGAACTGAAAAATATTATATTTTATTTTTTATAACCGTAGTTGAACAGCTGACCCAATTTTTGAACACACAATGTACTCAAACATTTCTTTGTTATAAATATGATCCCCATCTTATAGAATTAATAATAATATTCATTCATTAAATCTAATAAGTTGTTATATACACAATATAAGTTGGAATGTTTATTCTAAATATTTAAAAATGTTAAACGTAATATTATATTCGTTTTCCCAATTTTAAATTCAATAACCATATCACACGGTAGGAAATTGAAGTGGTACACAGTGTAGAGTATGTTTAATACACTATTTACCAATAACTATATCGACACCCATACATATACTTGTCTGGGGGTGCTTCTCCTGGGACTCCAAACTCATGGTGACACTTTCTGCACTATTTTAGTGTGCTTCCTATATTATGGCAGTCCACGTTACTTCCAAACGGGCAACATTAACTGCCCACCTCAGATTGGTATAAGGACAATAGGGTCAATTGACTTCTTCAGACCTATTAAACTTCTCTAAATAAAGCTCAGCAACTTTTCAAAATTGTCCGTTCTAAAGCAAGAAAAGTAATGTCATGTTTCTCTTTGAATTTATGCCGCGGAGGTAGTCTTTGTCTTTTGGGTAGATTATTAATAAATTTTGTTTTTTCCCCTTCTTATAGGTGTTCATATACTAATTGGTACATAAGCTGTATTGGTAATATTATAATTATAACAGTCGTTGAACAGCCGACCCAATTTTTTTGGGTTTACGACTTCTAATGTTCTACACCGTAGCCTTGTCAATTTGAACCCAATCCAGAAGACAAGGGAACTGCTGGATCAAGTATTAGGAGAAATTTGCCTTCGTAGAGGACTTTTCGATGGAACTAACCCGCATTTGAATTACATGGAGGAAAGACCACGAGAACCTCCCACGGATAGCCTGACTGTAAGGGTGCTCTAACCCATGATCCGTCTACTACTGAGGATATTTCACGTCAGCACTGTGGTCGGTGCAAGCTTTATGTGGAATTCGTTTCGAACAGCCATCTACGGGATTCGAACCCGGGTTACCTCATTGAGAGGCGAACATTCGCTCTATCCTCTGAGCCATCATGGCTCAACTTAAAAATATGTTCAAAACTTTTATACGAATTAAAAGGGAGGAAATGTGAGTTTTAATTCAAAGAATCAATCGAAATTTAGTGAAGAAATACATTGGAAAATTGCAGCAAAGTTTGTGTTAATATATTTTCATGCTATCGTTTAAAAAAATCTGTTAAAATAGTCAATTTTAATAACTAAAATAATGAAGCACTATATAAGAACATTTAATAATAGTAAGAAGATATTTTTGAAATTTCTTACTAAAATGAAATTCATTTAGCTCAGTACCTAATATTATTGTAATTTAACAATATTTTTTGGTCACCTAGTGGGCCATAAATTTCTGTATTTATAAATAACAAAAGTTCTGTGTTTACAACTACAAAAAAACTCGATGAGAAATAATAAAATTGATGGGTGAATAAAGAACAAGAGAAAACTCTCCAGAGTTACCCGAGTCACATTTTTTGATGGTCCCATAAAAAAAATTTGATGGTTTTATGCTGGTTTCAGTGCGATTCATGATGGTCCAACATCATTTGATGGTCACCATCATACAACAGTTTTCATTACAAGTTCATGGTTTTTTATATGCCAACAAACTTCCATCATTTCATCAAACTTTCAGCATTTTCCATCATTTCATGATGGAAAATGCTACTTTATTACTATGATCACTAACCAGCAAGGGAAGTTTGACTCTCATTGACCAATAATCCGTGATAGTTCATGATGATTCCTACTATACATTTCCATAATGGTTTAATGGAAATTCTTGTTGGTTCTCAGGAATATTCCATCAGAACAATTTGGTATTTTTTTATGTTGGACCATCAGAAATCAGTCCGAAATCCTACATTGGGATGATGGTTGTTCATGATCGTTCCAACAATTTCTTACTAAGACACTATGATGGAAATTCGTGATGGTTCAACATGACTAAACCCTCAAAACAAGTTGCTATTCTTATGTTGGACCATCCTAAATCACACCGAATTCCTACATTGAGGGGATGGTTACCATCAAAAAATTTAATGGTGTATGATGGAATTATTGATGGTCACCATCAAGATTATGTTGGTTAATCAATGAAAATCCATCAGAAAAATGTTGAAATGGGTAGCCTCTTGTCTTGACCCCACGAAGCCTCTGTTGTTACCCACATTAATGTAAAATAGTATTCTTTGATATTTTCTTTTTATTATTTTATTTTCTGTAATTATAAGCAGATGGCTGAACAAATCCTACATAGGAAATTTTCCTTTAATCAACATTTAAAAATTAAGGAAGATGGTGGGAAATATACATTCTACGGCTTATAAAGAAAAGTAAAGAAATATTACTGATTCTTCCATTTTATACAAAATTACATATGAATCTTAATATGGAATAATTTCCTTTATAGTTTGTTAACAACCCCCTGAAGTTCATCTCAAATGCCCACAATTTTGTTAGCGCCTCCTCATAAAGAAAATTCAATGCTCAATGCAGTAGGACCTCTATTTGACGAAGTCGCTAAATGCCGAGAAAAAAATTTCGTTACATGTAAGAATCGTTAAATAGAAAATCACCTTTTGAAATACTTAAACGACACAAAACAGGTTATAAATTCAAAAAACACTAGACATAATAAAAAAAGCAATTGATACACATTTATCTTGTAAACTAGTATCTAAATAGTAGGATATTGAGAGTTCAGCATCAGGGATTTCGGGGATTATCGAGGATTCTTCTGGTGTACTCTTGAAGGGGGTTGGGGTGATCCATCAAATGTGACAGCTACTATAGTTGAGGGTGTTTTTTTTTTTTTAAATTAAATCTTTTTAATTATTACTTTTTATTTATTTTTTAATTAAATTATTTTAATAATTATTTTTTTTTCCATTATTGTTTTTAATTTTTATTTTTTAATTACTGTTTTCTTAGTTAATCATTTTTTTTTTTCGAATACGAGTGATATTTGAAGAAGGACACAAAAATGAAACCCGATGTCAGGATTGAACATGAATTAGGCTTTATTAATAATCAGTCTGTAAGATGAAACATGAAAGTAATCTTGCAAGATAAGACATGTTTCCGTAGGGTGGAGTGATGTCATTTCTTCGATTCAATCAAAACAGGAATGCGTGACGTCATACAATCAGGATTTAACATGAATATGAAGCACGCGTCTTCAAGATAAGGTATGCATCACTTCTGTGTGGTCTAGAAAGACGAAGTACATTGAAATGTTTCGCTCACTTCTTGTTCGGTCTTGTTTCATTAGATCATTCTCGAATGTTCCATGGGGGTGGAGTCAGAAAATCATGTTGTCATTTTCTGCCAATCAGAATAAATTTTACTGAACTAAAATAATGATATCATTTTTAACCAATGAGAACAAGCATTGCATAGCCGTTTGCAATGCATTCTGAGTAGTCGACTACAGTATAAAATCAGATGCATTTGCCCAGAGACCTTATTCTGAATGTAGGATTACCTCTCTCAGGGCGCTTTTCTAAACTTAGTTTGTTTTCTCTTTGTTATTACGTTAGACTTTTTTGTTAATTTTTTATTTGTCATCGTTGTTAAAGTTTTTGTTAGTTGTTAAACTTTTTATTTAAAAGTTTTTGCTAGTTGTTACGGAGAAGTTTTTAGTTTTTTAACTTTTTAGTTTAAAAGTTTCGTTAGAAGTTTTCTTTATTATTACTTGTAAATTTATCAAGTTTTAAGATGAGTCAAGAATTTAGAGCTTCTTTGCCTGTGAACGATCAAGTGCTTGCCATGTGTGATTTTGGAGGCCTTACCGGTAAAGATTTGGATAACATGTTTAGACAAGATCAAGTTGATCAGGGAAGGTTTCCATGTCCTGATTGTATGAAGAGCTTAACAACCCGACCTAGTATGCTACGACACCAACGTTCCATGCACGGCGATAAACACCTCCAATGCCCAGACTGTTCAAAAACTTTCTCCAGTGCCGATCACCTGAAAAGTCATATGAATGTCCATAAGCGTCGAGCTGCTGCTGCTACTCCACTGCCTACTTCCAAGCTACCTCGGCTTGACATCCTTGCTGCTACATCTATTTCTCGCTTGAATACCGGCCCTATTCAACAGACTGCTGGTTCATCTACCTCTCACGCTGCTGCCACTTCGGTCTCCGATCCTCTCTCAGCTTTCGAAGGGAGGGTGAAAAATATTCGTCTCCCTAATGATGACCACATCAAGGACTTGCGGACATTTTTAGAACTCAAGCGAGAAAACTTTGTTAGAATGGTATCTTCTCACCTCGTTGACTATGAACTGAAAGTGAATGTGAAATTTTTGTGCCGTTACCAAAAAGTGACTTCTAACGGTATAGTTAGCGAGGTCAAGAACTTTAAGACCAAAAATACAGTCATTACATCTTCCGCCGATCTAAATGAAGTCTATAGAGCAAAGGTGGATAAAATTCTGGCAGAAGCTGATGATTTTGAAGGGAAAGAATCCGGATGGGTCCTTGAGGAAATCATCAATTTAGAGGTATGATTAAATAAATACAATCCACTTCGCGGTTCTTCTTACATTGATTTACCACCAGTGATGAAGCAAAAGCACGCTATCATCAACGTGTATAACACCGACAACCGATGCTTTATGTGGGCAGTACTCTCTGCTCTCCACCCCGTACTAGATCGTTGTCCGCATGCTTCGCGATGTCAGAAATATGAGCCTTATATCTCTACTCTGGACTTTACAGGAATAGATTTCCCAGTGAAATTACAAGATGTGCCTAAATTCGAGAAGCTGAATGAACTTTCCATCAACGTGTACGGGTTGACAGAAAATAATAAAGTGTATCCTCTAGTTATCACGAAAGAAGAGAAATCTCGACACATTGGCCTAATGTACCTCACCAATGCTTCATCCTCTCATTATGCCTGGATCAAGCACTTGTCTCAGCTGCTCTCCAGACAGTATAGCAAACACAAAACAAGCCATGTTATCTGCCGTCGCTGTCTGCAATTCTTTCAAACGGAAACTATGCTCCATCGTCATCAACTCAGCTGCAGTCAGCACGAAACTGTCCGCGTACAGATGCCCGAGGATAAGTGGTTATCCTTCAAAAATATTAAACATACGCACCCGGTACCATTTGTCATCTACGCTGACTTTGAATGTCTCACAAGACCTCTAGACTCCTGTTCACCTGATGCTAAAGGCTCTTTTACGGAGGCATATCAGAAGCACGAGCCGATCAGCTTCTGCTATTACATTGCCTCGACAATGGGAACATACAAGGAACCATTTATCTACCGGGGTCCTGATGCCGAGAAAGTTTTTATGGACAGAATGAAATTGAAGGCTGAAGATATTCAGCGAATCTACAATCATCCTCTGCCTATGGACCCATTGACCGAAGAGCAACAGCGAGTTTTCGATACTGCTACAAATTGCTATATGTGTAAAGAGAAGTTCTCCACAAATAATTATAAGGTTAGTGTTATTTTTATTCACATTAATTCTTAAAATATTATATTAAATAGTATCGTTTATATTATTATTTTTTAATATTATTATTTTTTAATATTATTTTCCTTATGAAAAATCATTTTGAAAAATTTGATTAAAACAAAAGTTTAGTAGTTAAATCATTTGTTTTTAAATGTATATTTCCTACGAAAAATTTAATCTTTTTAGAAAAAAATTATTAGTAGTATTAGAATGTCTTAATATCAAAGAGTTATATTTACTGTGTAAATCAATTATTTTTAAGTGTATATTTCCTTTTTTATTCACTTTGTTCGAAAACAATTTTACTGAGTGTTAAAATATCGTAACATGAAAGTGCTATATTTAGTTTTTAAAATATCATGTTAACTAAAAAATTATCTAATGAAAAAATTAACTTAGTGGAGGTATATTTCGTCGATTATTTAGAGCAGCACTCCCCGTTTTAGTAAAAGGAGGAAAAACTATTGGAAAAGAAGTTTTAAAAACTGGAACTCGTGTTGCATCTTATGTATTGTCCGGCGAAAATTTGGAGAAAGCTGTAAAATCAAGAGCTAAAGAGAGTGGAAAAAATTTAGCTCGAAAAGCTATTGATAATGTACAATCGATGGTGGGAAAAGGACAGTATAAAAGGAAGCGTAAGAAGCAGAAGAGAATCATTTCATCAAAAGCTCGCAAAGTGAGTGGACGTGATATTTTTGATCCATAATGGCATTTCTATTGAAAGATTCTCCCGAATGTGTGAAATCTGAATTGGGGTTGTTTAACTTACCTAGTACTCAAACTGTTATTCAAGATGGTCAGTGGATACAATTTCATCCTCTTTCTAATGTGTTTGACAATGCACCTGTAGAGTTTCACGTTTCAGGAAGTGCTGAAGATTACATAGATCTCAGCCAAACTCAATTATATGTGAAAGCGAAAAATGTAAAAAGTGATAATACTCTCATCACTAAAGATGATACTATTGGACCTGTGAATTTATTTCTTCATTCATTATTTTCTCAAGTTGATATTTCATTGAATGATCGTATTGTATCCAATTCAAGTAATACTTATCCTTATCGAGCCTACATAGAAACTCTCCTCAACCATGTATACGATAGCAAAATTTCTCAATTAACAGCCGAATTATTTTACAAAGATTCTGACGATGGCTTGAAGAAAAGAACTGCTTCTATCAAAGAAAGTGCTACAGTGGGTATGATTGGATGTATACATTCCGATTTATTTCACCAAGAGCGTCTGTTATTCAATTTGGTGGATGTGAAAATAAAATTGATACGAAGTAAGCCGGAATTTTGTTTACAAGGATCTGAAGGATTTAAAGTAGTATTAGATCACGTGTCTTTGTTTATCCGAAAAGTTCGTGTGAATCCAGGAGTGTTATTTGGTCATGCAAAGGCATTAGAAAAAACGAGTGCGAAATATCCCATCAATCGAGTGCAAAGCAAAGTGTATTCGATTCCTAAGGGAAGTATGTCTTTCATCCAAGATAACGTATTTTTAGCTCCTATGCCGAAAAAAGTTATAATAGGTTGTGTGGATAATGAAGCTTTTCATGGAACATTTTCGAAATCTCCCTATGATTTTAAACAATTTGATTTAAATTTCATTGGAGTGTATGTAGATGGACAACCTGTACCTCACAATCCATTGGAACTAGATTTTGCAAAAAATCAATACATTCGTGCCTATCAAACTCTATTTGTGGGTACGGAACGAATGGGTCAAGATAAAGGAATATTTATTTCGAGAGAAGAATACGTGAAAGGAAATACTTTGTTTGGATTTGATCTCTCCCCCGATTTATGTTCAGGAGAGCATTTAAATCTAATCAAACACAGCAACTTACGATTAGAACTAAAATTCAGCAAATCATTAGAGCAGACTGTATGTGTAATTATTTTTGCCGAATTTGAAAATTTAATAGAAATTCACAAGTCAAGAAATATTTTGTACGATTGCGAAAATTAAAGAATGGATGGATTACAATTATTCCATATTTTATCTCGGGAGAAGATAACATCACCTTACTTTCAAGGAGTATATTCAAGAGATACGATTCCTAATCTACAAGAAAATACATGTGCTATCATGAATTCAGATGACTCATCCCAACCAGGATCTCACTGGCTGGCATTATTCGTGAATGATAAAAAGGAATTAGAGTTTTATGACTCCTATGGCAGACCTCCAGAATTTTACAATATGAATACCTCTTCCTATTCAAATGTACAATGGAATTCCAAAGTTTTTCAATCACCTACGTCCAATGTATGCGGACAATATTGTATTTACTTTTTATTCAAGCGATGTCAAGATTATTCTATGTATTATATTTTAAATCGATTGTATATCAATGATTTTCTGATGTTTCAATTTGTAAAGAAAAGATATGGTGAAAGATTTGTTTTTAAAAAATAAAAAGAAATTAAACTAAATAATTTGTGTCTTTCTTGTTTCTAGTATGAAAATTTATACAAAATTTTATATTTCAGAATTTTATTTAAATGAGAAAATTTTCACTAACAAAATTTTTATTTTTAAAATTTTTCTACACAAGAAAATTTTTTTTTATAAATTTAATTTTCGAACTTTTTTTTTACATAAATGTATTTTTTTTCGTCAGATTTTTTTTTTTTTTTTTTTTCAATTTTTTTTTTTTTAATTTTTAGAAATTAATATTTTAAAAATTTTTCTGCTTAAGAAAAATTATTTTTGCAAATTTTATTTTTAAAATTTTTCACTCTAGAATAAAAATATTTTGTAAAGTTTATTTTCTTAAAAAATTTGCAAAAGAAAAGAAAAAGTTTTTCTTGACTAGAAAAATTATTTTTCTCCAATAAAAAAATTTTTTTTTAAAAAGAAACTTTACAAAATATTTTTATTCTAGAGTGAAAAATTGTCTTTCTACCTGACGTTACCTTCTTTCTCTTTTTGATTACTTTTTCTACCGGATAGAAGCCAGAGTCTACTACCTTTTGCAATTCTACCTTATAAAAAGTACCTTTGATCTCTTCACCTTGTAAGTCTTTTAATCTATAAACAACTGGAATTCGAGGAATAATTTCATGAATAATGAATATTTCCCGACTCCAGTTGTGTTCGTATCCTTTTTCAAAATGACTTTTCAGTCTGCTGATTCGTACTGTATCTCCTACTTTAAAAACAGGTGAATTGCGTTTTAATGTCTTCAAATCTCCATACAAATTTTCCAAAACCTCACTGGTATTACTTTTATCAACGGAAGCTGGTTCCATTTTAATACTGCTATGTCGAGTATGATTGTAACTCCATATTAATTGATCAATCACATCGATGTAATTCTTAGTATTGAATTCTGTGAAATATTTCCACATTTTTGTTTTTAATGTTCTATTAAATCTTTCCACAATACTTGCTTTCGTAGCATTATTTGTTGTAAAAAATTTAATCTGCATGCTTTTCAAATAATATTGAACTGTTTTATTTTTGAACTCTGTTCCATCATCCGATTGAAGTAATTCAGGCTTTCGTTCCTTAAAAATAGATTCTAAGGCTACTTTTACATTTTTTCCCGTTTTATCTTTAAGCGGTATGGCCCTGGCAAACTTTGCGAAAACGTCAATACACGTTAATAAGTATTTATACCCTTTATTGAATTTAGAAAGAGATTGCATGTCGACTAAATCGACTTGAAATTGTCTGTTCATATCACTCATCAAAACACGATTCCGTTGAAATTTGCGTCTAACAGGTTTATGCAGTGTATAAGAATCTTTAAAAGAGAGCCACTTTTTAACGGTATTTGCATTCTCTTTTCCTTTGAGTGCACGATGTATTGCATCCGCACCCCCAAAACTAGCTGGTTGTTTGGGATCTTTATAAAAAGATTCCGTTCATTTTGACTGAGTTTTTTGTTTGAAATACAAATAAAACGGGAAAGGGATTTTACTGCTTTCACTATAAGTGACTTTAAAAATCGATTTAAGGTCATTTCCCCCATGAAATGTTTGAAATGGTCTAAAATATTTTGAGAAATATTTCAGAACATTTCAAACTTGTGGATCTCAAAGAAGTTCGTTAAATAGAAAATTCACTTCGCTATATTTGGAACTTATTTCACGAAGAAACTTCCAAAATGGTCTTGGCTCCTCACAAAAAATAATAAAATCGCAAAAAAGAGAAACTCGTAAAATGGAAGTTCGTTAAATAGATGTCCGTCTGTATATATATTTTTAAATAAAATATGGTTTTGATCAACTCTGATAAAATGTCTCAATCTTTCGTTGAGAGCCACTAGAACACTAAGCACGCCCCTCAGTGGACTGTTCCATATCGTTTGCTTAGTTAGTAAAACTTCCAAAATGGTCTTGGTTCCTCAAAAAAAATAATAAAATCGCAAAATAGAGAAACTCGTAAAATGGAAGTTCGTTAAATAGATGTCCGTCTGTATATATATTTTTAAATAAAATATGGTTTTGATCAACTCTGATAAAATGTCTCAATCTTTCGTTGAAAGTCACTAAAACACTAAGGACGCCCCTCAGTGGACTGTTCCATATCGTTTGCTTAGTTAGTAAAACTTCCAAAATGGTCTTGGTTCCTCAAAGAAAATAATAAAATCGCAAAATAGAGAAACTCGTAAAATGGAAGTTCGTTAAATAGATGTCCGTCTGTATATATATTTTTAAATAAAATATGGTTTTGATCAACTCTGATAAAATGTCTCAATCTTTCGTTGAGAGCCACTAGAACACTAAGCACGCCCCTCTGTGGACTGTTCCATATCGTTTGCTTAGTTAGTAAAACTTCCAAAATGGTCTTGGTTCCTCAAAAAAATAATAAAATCGCAAAATAGAGAAACTCGTAAAATGGAAGTTCGTTAAATAGATGTCCGTCTGTATATATATTTTTAAATAAAATATGGTTTTGGTCAACTCTGATAAAATGTCTCAATCTTTCGTTGAGAGCTACTAAAACACAAAGCACGCCCCTCAGTGGACTGTTCCATATCGTTTGCTTAGTTAGTAAAACTTCCAAAATGGTCTTGGATCCTCAAAAAAAAATTATAAAATCGGAAAATAGAGAAACTCGTAAAATGGAAGTTCGTTAAATAGATGTCCGTCTGTATATATATTTTTAAATAAAATATGGTTTTGATCAACTCTGATGAAATGTCTCAATCTTTCGTTGAGAGCCACTAAAACACTAAGCACGCCCCTCAGTGGACTGTTCCATATCGTTTGCTTAGTTAGTAAAACTTCCAAAATGGTCTTGGTTCCTCAAAAAAAATAATAAAATCGCAAAATAGAGAAACTCGTGAAATGGAAGTTCGTTAAATAGATGTCCGTCTGTATATATATTTTTAAATAAAATATGGTTTTGATCAACTCTGATAAAATGTCTCAATCTTTCGTTGAGAGCCACTAAAACACTAAGCACGCCCCTCAGTGGACTGTTCCATATCGTTTGCTTAGTTAGTAAAACTTCCAAAATGGTCTTGGTTCCTCAAAAAATATAATAAAATCGCAAAATAGAGAAACTCGTAAAAGGGAAGTTCGTTAAATAGATGTCCGTCTGTATATATATTTTTAAATAAAATATGGTTTTGATCACCTCTGATAAAATGTCTCAATCTTTCGTTGAGAGCCACTAAAACACTAAGCACGCCCCTCAGTGGACTGTTCCTTATCGTTTGCTTAGTTAGTAAAACTTCCAAAATGGTCTTGGTTCCTCAAAAAAAATAATAAAATCGCAAAATAGAGAAACTCGTAAAATGGAAGTTCGTTAAATAGATATCCGTCTGTATATATATTTTTAAATAAAATATGGTTTTGAACAACTCTGATAAAATGTCTCAATCTTTCGTTGAGAGCCACTAAAACACTAAGCACGCCCCTCAGTGGACTGTTCCATATCGTTTGCTTAGTTAGTAAAACTTCCAAAATGGTCTTGGTTCCTCAAAAAAAAATAAATAAATAAAATCGCAAAATAGAGAAACTCGTAAAATGGAAGTTCGTTAAATAGATGTCCGTCTGTATATATATTTTTAAACAAAATATGGTTTTGATCAACTCTGATAAAATGTCTCAATCTTTCGTTGAGAGCCACTAAAACACTAAGCACGCCCCTCAGTGGACTGTTCCATATCGTTTGCTTAGATAGTTAAACTTCCAAAATAGTCTAGTTCCTCAAAAAAAATAATAAAATCGCAAAATAGAGAAACTCGTAAAATGGAAGTTCGTTAAATAGATGTCCGTCTGTATATATATTTTTAAATAAAATATGGTTTTGATCAACTCTTATAAAATGTCTCAATCTTTCGTTGAGAGCCACTAAAACACTAAGCACGCCCCTCAGTGGACTGTTCCATATCGTTTGCTTAGTTAGTAAAACTTCCAAAATGGTCTTGGTTCCTCAAAAAAAATAATAAAATCGCAAAATAGAGAAACTCGTAAAATGGAAGTTTGTTAAATAGATGTCCGTCTGTATATATATTTTTAAATAAAATATGGTTTTGATCAACTCTGATAAAATGTCTCAATCTTTCGTTGAGAGCCACTAAAACACTAAGCACGCCCCTCAGTGGACTGTTCCATATTGTTTGCTTAGTTAGTAAAACTTCCAAAATGGTCTTGGTTCCTCAAAAAAAAAAAAATAAATAAATAAAGTCGCAAAATAGAGAACCTTGTAAAATGGAAGTTCGTTAAATAGATGTCCGTCTGTATATATATTTTTAAATAAAATATGGTTTTGATCAACTCTGATAAAATGTCTCAATCTTTCGTTGAGAGCCACTAAAACACTAAGCACGCCCCTCAGTGGACTGTTCCATATCGTTTGCTTAGTTAGTAAAACTTCCAAAATGGTCTTGGTTCCTCAAAAAAAATAATAAAATCGCAAAATAGAGAAACTCGTGAAATGGAAGTTCGTTAAATAGATGTCCGTCTGTATATATATTTTTAAATAAAATATGGTTTTGATCAACTCTGATAAAATGTCTCAATCTTTCGTTGAGAGCCACTAAAACACTAAGCACGCCCCTCAGTGGACTGTTCCATATCGTTTGCTTAGTTAGTAAAACTTCCAAAATGGTCTTGGTTCCTCAAAAAATATAATAAAATCGCAAAATAGAGAAACTCGTAAAAGGGAAGTTCGTTAAATAGATGTCCGTCTGTATATATATTTTTAAATAAAATATGGTTTTGATCACCTCTGATAAAATGTCTCAATCTTTCGTTGAGAGCCACTAAAACACTAAGCACGCCCCTCAGTGGACTGTTCCTTATCGTTTGCTTAGTTAGTAAAACTTCCAAAATGGTCTTGGTTCCTCAAAAAAAATAATAAAATCGCAAAATAGAGAAACTCGTAAAATGGAAGTTCGTTAAATAGATATCCGTCTGTATATATATTTTTAAATAAAATATAGTTTTGAACAACTCTGATAAAATGTCTCAATCTTTCGTTGAGAGCCACTAAAACACTAAGCACGCCCCTCAGTGGACTGTTCCATATCGTTTGCTTAGTTAGTAAAACTTCCAAAATGGTCTTGGTTCCTCAAAAAAAAATAAATAAATAAAATCGCAAAATAGAGAAACTCGTAAAATGGAAGTTCGTTAAATAGATGTCCGTCTGTATATATATTTTTAAACAAAATATGGTTTTGATCAACTCTGATAAAATGTCTCAATCTTTCGTTGAGAGCCACTAAAACACTAAGCACGCCCCTCAGTGGACTGTTCCATATCGTTTGCTTAGATAGTTAAACTTCCAAAATAGTCTAGTTCCTCAAAAAAAATAATAAAATCGCAAAATAGAGAAACTCGTAAAATGGAAGTTCGTTAAATAGATGTCCGTCTGTATATATATTTTTAAATAAAATATGGTTTTGATCAACTCTTATAAAATGTCTCAATCTTTCGTTGAGAGCCACTAAAACACTAAGCACACCCCTCAGTGGACTGTTCCATATCGTTTGCTTAGTTAGTAAAACTTCCAAAATGGTCTTGGTTCCTCAAAAAAAATAATAAAATCGCAAAATAGAGAAACTCGTAAAATGGAAGTTTGTTAAATAGATGTCCGTCTGTATATATATTTTTAAATAAAATATGGTTTTGATCAACTCTGATAAAATGTCTCAATCTTTCGTTGAGAGCCACTAAAACACTAAGCACGCCCCTCAGTGGACTGTTCCATATTGTTTGCTTAGTTAGTAAAACTTCCAAAATGGTCTTGGTTCCTCAAAAAAAAAAAAATAAATAAATAAAGTCGCAAAATAGAGAACCTTGTAAAATGGAAGTTCGTTAAATAGATGTCCGTCTGTATATATATTTTTAAATAAAATATGGTTTTGATCAACTCTGATAAAATGTCTCAATCTTTCGTTGAGAGCCACTAAAACACTAAGCATGCCCCTCAGTGGACTGTTCCATGTCGTTTGCTTAGATAGTAAAACTTCCAAAATGGTCTTGGTTCCTCAAAAAAAAAAAAAATATCGCAAAATAGAGAAACTCGTAGAATGGAAGTTCGTTAAATAGATGTCCGTCTGTATATATATTTTTAAATAAAATATGGTTTTGATCAACTCTGATAAAATGTCTCAATCTTTCGTTGAGAGCCACTAAAACACTAAGCACGCCCCTCAGTGGACTGTTCCATATCGTTTGCTTAGTTAGTAAAACTTCCAAAATGGTCTTGGTTCCTCAAAAAAAAAAAAAAAATAAAATCGCAAAATAGAGAAACTCGTAAAATGGAAGTTCGTTAAATAGATGTCCGTCTGTATATATATTTTTAAAAACAAATATGGTTTTGATCAACTCTGATAAAATGTCTCAATCTTTCATTGAGAGCCACTAAAACACTAAGCACGCCCCTCAGTGGACTGTTCCATATCGTTTGCTTAGTTAGTAAAACTTCCAAAATGGTCTTGGTTCCTCAAAAAAAATAATAAAATCGCAAAATAGAGAAACTCGTAAAATTGAAGTTCGTTAAATAGATATCCGTCGGTATATATATTTTTAAATAAAATATGATTTTGATCAAAACACTAAGCAAATAATAATAAAATCACAAAATAGAGAAACTCGTAAAATGGAAGTTCGTTAAATAGATATCCGTCGGTATATATATTTTTAAATAAAATATGGTTTTGATCAACTAAAATATGGTTTTGATCAAAACACTAAGCACGCCCCTCAGTGGACTGTTCCATATCGTTTGCTTAATTAGTAAAACTTCCAAAATGGTCTTGGTTCCTCCAAAATATAATATAATCGCAAAATAGAGAAACTCGTAAAATGGAAGTTCGTTAAATAGATATCCGTCTGTATATATATTTTTAAATAAAATATGGTTTTGATCAACTCTGATAAAATGTCTCAATCTTTAGTTGAGAGCCATTAAAACACTAAGCACGCCCCTCAGTGGACTGTTCCATATCATTTGCTTAGTTAGTAAAACATCCAAAATGGTCTTGGTACCTCAAAAAAAAATAATAAAATCGCAAAATAGAGATACTCGTAAAATGGAAGTTCGTTAAATAGATGTCCGTCTGTATATATATTTTTAAATAAAATATAGTTTTTAACAACTCTTATAAAATGTCTCAATCTTTGGTTGAGAGCCACTAAAACACTAAGCACGACCCTCAGTGGACTGTTTCATATCGTTTGCTTAGATAGTAAAACTTCCAAAATGGTCTTGGTTCCTCAAAAAATAATAATAAAATCGCAAAATAGAGAAACTCGTAAAATGGAAGTTCGTTAAATAGATGTCCGTCTGTATGTATATTTTTAAATAAAATATGGTTTTGATCACCTCTGATAAAATGTCTCAATCTTTCGTTGAGAGCCACTAAAACACTAAGCACGCCCCTCAGTGGACTGTTCCTTATCGTTTGCTTAGTTAGTAAAACTTCCAAAATTGTCTTGGTTCCTCAAAAAAAATAATAAAATCGCAAAATAGAGAAACTCGTAAAATGGAAGTTCGTTAAATAGATATCCGTCTGTATATATATTTTTAAATAAAATATGGTTTTGAACAACTCTGATAAAATGTCTCAATCTTTCGTTGAGAGCCACTAAAACACTAAGCACGCCCCTCAGTGGACTGTTCCAAATCGTTTGCTTAGTTAGTAAAACTTCCAAAATAGTCTTGGTTCCTCAAAAAAAAAAAATAAAATCGCAAAATAGAGAATTTCGTAAAATGGAAGTTCGTTAAATAGATGTCCGGCTGTATATATATTTTTAAATAAAATATGATTTGATTAACTCTGATAAAATGTCTCAATCTTTCGTTGAGAGCCACTAAAACACTAAGCACGCCCCTCAGTGGACTGTTCCTTATCGTTTGCTTAGTTAGTAAAACTTCCAAAATGGTCTTGGTTCCTCAAAAAAAATAATAAAATCGCAAAATAGAGAAACTCGTAAAATGGAAGTTCGTTAAATAGATATCCGTCTGTATATATATTTTTAAATATAATATGGTTTTGATCAACTCTGATAAATGTCTCAATCTTTCGTTGAGAGCCACTAAAACACTAAGCACGCCCCTCAGTGGACTGTTCCATATCGTTTGCTTAGTTAGTTTAAATTTCCAAAATGGTCTTGGTTCCTCAAAAAAAATAATAAAATCGCAAAATAGAGAAACTCGTAAAATGGAAGTTCGTTAAATAGATGTCCGACTGTATATATATTTTTAAATAAAATATGGTTTTGATCAACTCTGATAAAATTTCTCAATCTTTAGTTGAGAGCCACTAAAACACTAAGCACGCCCCTCAGTGGACTGTTCCATATCATTTGCTTAGTTAGTAAAACGTCCAAAATGGTCTTGGTACCTCAAAAAAAAATAATAAAATCGCAAAATTGAGAAACTCGTAAAATGGAAGTTCGTTAAATAGATGTCCGTCTGTTAATATATTTTTAAATAAAATATGGTTTTGATCAACTCTGATAAAATGTCTCAATCTTTAGTTGAGAGCCACTAAAACACTAAGCACGCCCCTCAGTGGACTGTTCAATATCATTTGCTTAGTTAGTAAAACGTCCAAAATGGTCTTGGTACCTCAAAAAAAAATAATAAAATCGCAAAATAGAGAAACTCGTAAAATGGAAGTTCGTTAAATAGATGTCCGTCTGTATATATATTTTTAAATAAAATATAGTTTTTAACAACTCTTGTAAAATGTCTCAATCTTTCGTTGAGAGCCACTAAAACACTAAGCACGACCCTCAGTGAACTGTTTCATATCGTTTGCTTAGATAGTAAAACTTCCAAAATGGTCTTGGTTCCTCAAAAAAAAATAATAACATCGCAAAATAGAGAAACTCGTAAAATGGAAGTTCGTTAAATAGATGTCCGTCTGTATGTATATTTTTAAATAAAATATGGTTTTGATCACCTCTGATAAAATGTCTCAATCTTTCGTTGAGAGCCACTAAAACACTAAGCACGCCCCTCAGTGGACTGTTCCTTATCGTTTGCTTAGTTAGTAAAACTTCCAAAATGGTCTTGGTTCCTCAAAAAAAATAATAAAATCGCAAAATAGAGAAACTCGTAAAATGGAAGTTCGTTAAATAGATATCCGTCTGTATATATATTTTTAAATAAAATATGGTTTTGATCAACTCTTATAAAATGTCTCAATCTTTCGTTGAGAGCCACTAAAACACTAAGCACGCCCCTCAGTGGACTGTTCCATATCGTTTGCTTAGTTAGTAAAACTTCCAAAATGGTCTTGGTTCCTCAAAAAAAATAATAAAATCGCAAAATAGAGAAACTCGTAAAATGGAAGTTTGTTAAATAGATGTCCGTCTGTATATATATTTTTAAATAAAATATGGTTTTGATCAACTCTGATAAAATGTCTCAATCTTTCGTTGAGAGCCACTAAAACACTAAGCACGCCCCTCAGTGGACTGTTCCATATTGTTTGCTTAGTTAGTAAAACTTCCAAAATGGTCTTGGTTCCTCAAAAAAAAAAAAAATAAATAAATAAAGTCGCAAAATAGAGAACCTTGTAAAATGGAAGTTCGTTAAATAGATGTCCGTCTGTATATATATTTTTAAATAAAATATGGTTTTGATCAACTCTGATAAAATGTCTCAATCTTTCGTTGAGAGCCACTAAAACACTAAGCACGCCCCTCAGTGGACTGTTCCATATCGTTTGCTTAGTTAGTAAAACTTCCAAAATGGTCTTGGTTCCTCAAAAAAAAAAATAATAAAATCGCAAAATAGAGAAACTCGTAAAATGGAAGTTCGTTAAATAGATGTCCGTCTGTATATATATTTTTAAAAACAAATATGGTTTTGATCAACTCTGATAAAATGTCTCAATCTTTCATTGAGAGCCACTAAAACACTAAGCACGCCCCTCAGTGGACTGTTCCATATCGTTTGCTTAGTTAGTAAAACTTCCAAAATGGTCTTGGTTCCTCAAAAAAAATAATAAAATCGCAAAATAGAGAAACTCGTAAAATAGAAGTTCGTTAAATAGATATCCGTCGGTATATATATTTTTAAATAAAATATGGTTTTGATCAAAACACTAAGCAAATAATAATAAAATCACAAAATAGAGAAACTCGTAAAATGGAAGTTCTTTAAATAGATATCCGTCGGTATATATATTTTTAAATAAAATATGGTTTTGATCAACTAAAATATGGTTTTGATCAAAACACTAAGCACGCCCCTCAGTGGACTGTTCCATATCGTTTGCTTAATTAGTAAAACTTCCAAAATGGTCTTGGTTCCTCAAAAATATAATATAATCGCAAAATAGAGAAACTCGTAAAATGGAAGTTCGTTAAATAGATATCCGTCTGTATATATATTTTTAAATAAAATATGGTTTTGATCAACTCTGATAAAATGTCTCAATCTTTAGTTGAGAGCCATTAAAACACTAAGCACGCCCCTCAGTGGACTGTTCCATATCATTTGCTTAGTTAGTAAAACATCCAAAATGGTCTTGGTACCTCAAAAAAAAATAATAAAATCGCAAAATAGAGATACTCGTAAAATGGAAGTTCGTTAAATAGATGTCCGTCTGTATATATATTTTTAAATAAAATATAGTTTTTAACAACTCTTATAAAATGTCTCAATCTTTCGTTGAGAGCCACTAAAACACTAAGCACGACCCTCAGTGGACTGTTTCATATCGTTTGCTTAGATAGTAAAACTTCCAAAATGGTCTTGGTTCCTCAAAAAATAATAATAAAATCGCAAAATAGAGAAACTCGTAAAATGGAAGTTCGTTAAATAGATGTCCGTCTGTATGTATATTTTTAAATAAAATATGGTTTTGATCACCTCTGATAAAATGTCTCAATCTTTCGTTGAGAGCCACTAAAACACTAAGCACGCCCCTCAGTGGACTGTTCCTTATCGTTTGCTTAGTTAGTAAAACTTCCAAAATGGTCTTGGTTCCTCAAAAAAAATAATAAAATCGCAAAATAGAGAAACTCGTAAAATGGAAGTTCGTTAAATAGATATCCGTCTGTATATATATTTTTAAATAAAATATGGTTTTGAACAACTCTGATAAAATGTCTCAATATTTCGTTGAGAGCCACTAAAACACTAAGCACGCCCCTCAGTGGACTGTTCCAAATCGTTTGCTTAGTTAGTAAAACTTCCAAAATAGTCTTGGTTCCTCAAAAAAAAAATAATAAAATCGCAAAATAGAGAATTTCGTAAAATGGAAGTTCGTTAAATAGATGTCCGGCTGTATATATATTTTTAAATAAAATATGATTTGATTAACTCTGATAAAATGTCTCAATCTTTCGTTGAGAGCCACTAAAACACTAAGCACGCCCCTCAGTGGACTGTTCCTTATCGTTTGCTTAGTTAGTAAAACTTCCAAAATGGTCTTGGTTCCTCAAAAAAAATAATAAAATCGCAAAATAGAGAAACTCGTAAAATGGAAGTTCGTTAAATAGATATCCGTCTGTATATATATTTTTAAATATAATATGGTTTTGATCAACTCTGATAAATGTCTCAATCTTTCGTTGAGAGCCACTAAAACACTAAGCACGCCCCTCAGTGGACTGTTCCATATCGTTTGCTTAGTTAGTTTAAATTTCCAAAATGGTCTTGGTTCCTCAAAAAAAATAATAAAATCGCAAAATAGAGAAACTCGTAAAATGGAAGTTCGTTAAATAGATGTCCGACTGTATATATATTTTTAAATAAAATATGGTTTTGATCAACTCTGATAAAATGTCTCTATCTTTAGTTGAGAGCCACTAAAACACTAAGCACGCCCCTCAGTGGACTGTTCCATATCATTTGCTTAGTTAGTAAAACGTCCAAAATGGTCTTGGTACCTCAAAAAAAATTAATAAAATCGCAAAATTGAGAAACTCGTAAAATGGAAGTTCGTTAAATAGATGTCCGTCTGTTAATATATTTTTAAATAAAATATGGTTTTGATCAACTCTGATAAAATGTCTCAATCTTTAGTTGAGAGCCACTAAAACACTAAGCACGCCCCTCAGTGGACTGTTCAATATCATTTGCTTAGTTAGTAAAACGTCCAAAATGGTCTTGGTACCTCAAAAAAAAAATAATAAAATCGCAAAATAGAGAAACTCGTAAAATGGAAGTTCGTTAAATAGATGTCCGTCTGTATATATATTTTTAAATAAAATATAGTTTTTAACAACTCTTGTAAAATGTCTCAATCTTTCGTTGAGAGCCACTAAAACACTAAGCACGACCCTCAGTGAACTGTTTCATATCGTTTGCTTAGATAGTAAAACTTCCAAAATGGTCTTGGTTCCTCAAAAAAAAATAATAACATCGCAAAATAGAGAAACTCGTAAAATGGAAGTTCGTTAAATAGATGTCCGTCTGTATGTATATTTTTAAATAAAATATGGTTTTGATTACCTCTGATAAAATGTCTCAATCTTTCGTTGAGAGCCACTAAAACACTAAGCACGCCCCTCAGTGGACTGTTCCTTATCGTTTGCTTAGTTAGTAAAACTTCCAAAATGGTCTTGGTTCCTCAAAAAAAATAATAAAATCGCAAAATAGAGAAACTCGTAAAATGGAAGTTCGTTAAATAGATATCCGTCTGTATATATATTTTTAAATATAATATGGTTTTGATCAACTCTGATAAAATATCTCAATCTTTCGTTGAGAGCCACTAAAACACTAAGCACGCCCCTCAGTGGACTGTTCCATATCGTTTGCTTAGTTAGTTTAATTTTCCAAAATGGTCTTGGTTCCTCAAAAAAAATAATAAAATCGCAAAATAGAGAAACTCGTAAAATGGAAGTTCGTTAAATAGATATCCGTCTGTATATATATTTTTAAATAAAATATGGTTTTGAACAACTCTGATAAAATGTCTCAATATTTCGTTGAGAGCCACTAAAACACTAAGCACGCCCCTCAGTGGACTGTTCCAAATCGTTTGCTTAGTTAGTAAAACTTCCAAAATAGTCTTGGTTCCTCAAAAAAAAAATAATAAAATCGCAAAATAGAGAATTTCGTAAAATGGAAGTTCGTTAAATAGATGTCCGGCTGTATATATATTTTTAAATAAAATATGATTTGATTAACTCTGATAAAATGTCTCAATCTTTCGTTGAGAGCCACTAAAACACTAAGCACGCCCCTCAGTGGACTGTTCCTTATCGTTTGCTTAGTTAGTAAAACTTCCAAAATGGTCTTGGTTCCTCAAAAAAAATAATAAAATCGCAAAATAGAGAAACTCGTAAAATGGAAGTTCGTTAAATAGATATCCGTCTGTATATATATTTTTAAATATAATATGGTTTTGATCAACTCTGATAAATGTCTCAATCTTTCGTTGAGAGCCACTAAAACACTAAGCACGCCCCTCAGTGGACTGTTCCATATCGTTTGCTTAGTTAGTTTAAATTTCCAAAATGGTCTTGGTTCCTCAAAAAAAATAATAAAATCGCAAAATAGAGAAACTCGTAAAATGGAAGTTCGTTAAATAGATGTCCGACTGTATATATATTTTTAAATAAAATATGGTTTTGATCAACTCTGATAAAATGTCTCTATCTTTAGTTGAGAGCCACTAAAACACTAAGCACGCCCCTCAGTGGACTGTTCCATATCATTTGCTTAGTTAGTAAAACGTCCAAAATGGTCTTGGTACCTCAAAAAAAATTAATAAAATCGCAAAATTGAGAAACTCGTAAAATGGAAGTTCGTTAAATAGATGTCCGTCTGTTAATATATTTTTAAATAAAATATGGTTTTGATCAACTCTGATAAAATGTCTCAATCTTTAGTTGAGAGCCACTAAAACACTAAGCACGCCCCTCAGTGGACTGTTCAATATCATTTGCTTAGTTAGTAAAACGTCCAAAATGGTCTTGGTACCTCAAAAAAAAAATAATAAAATCGCAAAATAGAGAAACTCGTAAAATGGAAGTTCGTTAAATAGATGTCCGTCTGTATATATATTTTTAAATAAAATATAGTTTTTAACAACTCTTGTAAAATGTCTCAATCTTTCGTTGAGAGCCACTAAAACACTAAGCACGACCCTCAGTGAACTGTTTCATATCGTTTGCTTAGATAGTAAAACTTCCAAAATGGTCTTGGTTCCTCAAAAAAAAATAATAACATCGCAAAATAGAGAAACTCGTAAAATGGAAGTTCGTTAAATAGATGTCCGTCTGTATGTATATTTTTAAATAAAATATGGTTTTGATCACCTCTGATAAAATGTCTCAATCTTTCGTTGAGAGCCACTAAAACACTAAGCACGCCCCTCAGTGGACTGTTCCTTATCGTTTGCTTAGTTAGTAAAACTTCCAAAATGGTCTTGGTTCCTCAAAAAAAATAATAAAATCGCAAAATAGAGAAACTCGTAAAATGGAAGTTCGTTAAATAGATATCCGTCTGTATATATATTTTTAAATATAATATGGTTTTGATCAACTCTGATAAAATATCTCAATCTTTCGTTGAGAGCCACTAAAACACTAAGCACGCCCCTCAGTGGACTGTTCCATATCGTTTGCTTAGTTAGTTTAATTTTCCAAAATGGTCTTGGTTCCTCAAAAAAAATAATAAAATCGAAAAATAGAGAAACTCGTAAAATGGAAGTTCGTTAAATAGATGTCCGTCTGTATGTATATTTTTAAATAAAATATGGTTTTGATCAACTCTGATAAAATGTCTCAATCTTTCGTTGAGAGCCACTAAAACACTAAGCACGCCCCTCAGTGGACTGTTCCAAATCGTTTGCTTAGTTAGTAAAACTTCCAAAATTGTCTTGGTTCCTCAAAAAAAATAATAAAATCGCAAAATAGAGAAACTCGTAAAATGGAAGTTCGTTAAATAGATGTCCGGCTGTATATATACTTTTAAATAAAATATTATTTGATCAACTCTGATAAAATGTCTCAATCTTTCGTTGAGAGCCACTAAAACACTAAGCACGCCCCTCAGTGGACTGTTCCATATCGTTTGCTTAGTTAGTAAAACTTCCAAAATGGTCTTGGTACCTCAAAAAAAAATAATAAAATCGCAAAATAGAGAAACTCGTAAAATGGAAGTTCGTTAAATAGATGTCCGTCTGTATATATATTTTTAAATAAAATATAGTTTTTAACAACTCTTATAAAATGTCTCAATCTTTCGTTGAGAGCCACTAAAACACTAAGCACGACCCTCAGTGAACTGTTTCATATCGTTTGCTTAGATAGTAAAACTTCCAAAATGGTCTTGGTTCCTCAAAAAAAATAATAACATCGCAAAATAGAGAAACTCGTAAAATGGAAGTTCGTTAAATAGATGTCCGTCTGTATGTATATTTTTAAATAAAATATGGTTTTGATCACCTCTGATAAAATGTCTCAATCTTTCGTTGAGAGCCACTAAAACACTAAGCACGCCCCTCAGTGGACTGTTCCTTATCGTTTGCTTAGTTAGTAAAACTTCCGAAATGGTCTTGGTTCCTCAAAAAAAATAATAAAATCGCAAAATAGAGAAACTCGTAAAATTGAAGTTCGTTAAATAGATGTCCGTCTGTATATATATTTTTAAATGAAATATGGTGTTGATCAACTCTGATAAAATGTCTCAATCTTTCGTTGAGAGCCACTAAAACACTAAGCACGCCCCTCAGTGGACTGTTCCATATCGTCTGCTTAGTTAGTAAACTTTCCAAAATAGTCTAGTTCCACAAAAAAATAATAAAATCGCAAAATAGAGAAACTCGTAAAATGGAAGTTCGTTAAATAGATGTCCGTCTGTATATATATTTTTAAATAAAATATGGTTTTGATTAACTCTGATAAAATGTCTCAATCTGTCGTTGAAAGCCACTAAAACACTAAGCACGCCCCTCAGTGGACTGTTCCATATCGTTTGCTTAGTTAGTAAAACTTCCAAAATAGTGTAGTTCCTCAAAAAAATAATAAAATCGCAAAATAGAGAAACTCGTAAAATGGAAGTTCGTTAAATAAATGTCCGTCTGTATATATATTTTTAAATAAAATATGGTTTTGATCAACTCTGATAAAATGTCTCAATCTTTCGTTGAGAGCTACTAAAACACTAAGCACGCCCCTCAGTGGACTGTTCCATATCGTTTGCTTAGTTAGTAAAACTTCCAAACTAGTCTAGTTCCTCAAAAAAATAATAAAATCGCAAAATAGAGAAACTCGTAAAATGGAAGTTCGTTAAATAGATGTCCGTCTGTATATATATTTTCAAATAAAATATGGTTTTGATCAACTCTGATAAAATGTCTCAATCTTTCGTTGAGAGCCACTAAAACACTAAGCACGCCCCTCAGTGGACTGTTCCATATCGTTTGCTTAGTTAGTTTAATTTTCCAAAATGGTCTTGGTTCCTCAAAAAAAATAATAAAATCGAAAAATAGAGAAACTCGTAAAATGGAAGTTCGTTAAATAGATGTCCGTCTGTATGTATATTTTTAAATAAAATATGGTTTTGATCAACTCTGATAAAATGTCTCAATCTTTCGTTGAGAGCCACTAAAACACTAAGCACGCCCCTCAGTGGACTGTTCCAAATCGTTTGCTTAGTTAGTAAAACTTCCAAAATTGTCTTGGTTCCTCAAAAAAAATAATAAAATCGCAAAATAGAGAAACTCGTAAAATGGAAGTTCGTTAAATAGATGTCCGGCTGTATATATACTTTTAAATAAAATATTATTTGATCAACTCTGATAAAATGTCTCAATCTTTCGTTGAGAGCCACTAAAACACTAAGCACGCCCCTCAGTGGACTGTTCCATATCGTTTGCTTAGTTAGTAAAACTTCCAAAATGGTCTTGGTACCTCAAAAAAAAATAATAAAATCGCAAAATAGAGAAACTCGTAAAATGGAAGTTCGTTAAATAGATGTCCGTCTGTATGTATATTTTTAAATAAAATATGGTTTTGATCACCTCTGATAAAATGTCTCAATCTTTCGTTGAGAGCCACTAAAACACTAAGCACGCACCTCAGTGGACTGTTCCTTATCGTTTGCTTAGTTAGTAAAACTTCCAAAATTGTCTTGGTTCCTCAAAAAAAATAATAAAATCGCAAAATAGAGAAACTCGTAAAATGGAAGTTCGTTAAATAGATGTCCGGCTGTATATATACTTTTAAATAAAATATTATTTGATCAACTCTGATAAAATGTCTCAATCTTTCGTTGAGAGCCACTAAAACACTAAGCACGCCCCTCAGTGGACTGTTCCATATCGTTTGCTTAGTTAGTAAAACTTCCAAAATGGTCTTGGTACCTCAAAAAAAAATAATAAAATCGCAAAATAGAGAAACTCGTAAAATGGAAGTTCGTTAAATAGATGTCCGTCTGTATGTATATTTTTAAATAAAATATGGTTTTGATCACCTCTGATAAAATGTCTCAATCTTTCGTTAAGAGCCACTAAAACACTAAGCACGCCCCTCATTGGACTGTTCCATATCGTTTGCTTAGTTAGTAAAACTTCCAAAATGGTCTTGGTTCCTCAAAAAAAAAAATAAAATCGCAAAATAGAGAAACTCGTAAAATGGAAGTTCGTTAAATAGATGTCCGTCTGTATATATATTTTTAAATAAAATATGGTTTTGATCATTTCTGATAAAATGTCTCAATCTTTCATTGAGAGCCACTAAAACACTAAGCACGCCCCTCCGTGGACTGTTCCATATCGTTTGCTTAGTTAGTAAAACTTCCAAAATGGTCTTGGTTCCTCAAAAAAAAATAAATAAATAAAATCTTAAAATAGAGAACCTCGTAAAATGGAAGTTCGTTAAATAGATGTCCGTCTGTATATATATTTTTATATAAAATATGGTTTTGATCAACTCTGATAAAATGTCTCAATCTTTCGTTGAGAGCCACTAAACACTAAGCACGCCCATCAGTGGACTGTTCCATATCGTTTGCTTAGTTAGTAAAACTTCCAAAATGGTCTTGGTTCCTCAAAAAAAAATAATAAAATCGCAAAATAGAGAAACTCGTAAAATGGAAGTTCGTTAAATATATGTCCGACTGTATATATATTTTTAAATAAAATATGGTTTTGATCAACTCTGATAAAATGTCTCAATCTTTCGTTGAGAGCCACTAAAACACTAAGCACGCCCCTCAGTGGACTGTTCCATATCGTTTGCTTAGTTAGTAAAACTTCCAAAATTGTCTTGGTTCCTGAAAAAAAAAAATAATAAAATCGCAAAATAGAGAAACTCGTAAAATGGAAGTTCGTTAAATAGATGTCCATCTGTATATATATTTTTAAATAAAATATGGTTTTGATCAAGTCTGATAAAATGTCTCAGTCTTTCGTTGAGAGCCACTAAAACACTAAGCACGCCCCTCAGTAGACTGTTCTATATAATTTGCTTAGTTAGTAAAACGTCCAAAATGGTCTTGGTTCCTCAAAAAAAAAATAATAATAAAATCGCAAAATAGAGAAACTCGTAAAACGGAAATTCGTTAAATAGATGTCCGTCTGTATATATATTTTTAAATAAAATATGGTTTTGATCAACTTTGATAAATTGTCTCAATCTTTCGTTGAGAGCCACTAAAACACTAAGCACGCCCCTCAGTGGACTGTTCCATATTGTTTGCTTAGTTAGTAAAACTTCCAAAATGGTCTTGGTTCCTCAAAAAAAAAAAAAATAAATAAAATCTTAAAATAGAGAACCTCGTAAAATGGAAGTTCGTTAAATAGATGTCCGTCTGTATATATATTTTTAAATAAAATATGGTTTTGATCAACTCTGATAAAATGTCTCAATCTTTCGTTGAGAGCCACTAAAACACTAAGCACGCCCCTCAGTTGACTGTTCCATATCGTTTGCTTAGATAGTAAAACTTCCAAAATGGTCTTGGTTCCTCAAAAAAAAATAATAAAATCGCAAAATAGAGAAACTCGTAGAATGGAAGTTCGTTAAATAGATGTCCGTCTGTATATATATTTTTAAATAAAATATGGTTTTGATCAACTCTGATAAAATGTCTCAATCTTTCGTTGAGAGCCACTAAAACACTAAGCACGCCCCTCATTGGACTGTTCCATATCGTTTGCTTAGTTAGTAAAACTTCCAAAATGGTCTTGGTTCCTCAAAAAAAAAAATAAAATCGCAAAATAGAGAAACTCGTAAAATGGAAGTTCGTTAAATAGATGTCCGTCTGTATATATATTTTTAAATAAAATATGGTTTTGATCAACTCTGATAAAATGTCTCAATCTTTCATTGAGAGCCACTAAAACACTAAGCACGCCCCTCCGTGGACTGTTCCATATCGTTTGCTTAGTTAGTAAAACTTCCAAAATGGTCTTGGTTCCTCAAAAAAAATAATAAAATCGCAAAATAGAGAAACTCGTAAAATGGAAGTTCGTTAAATAGATGTCCGTCTGTATATATATTTTTAAATAAAATATGGTTTTGATCAACTCTGATAAAATGTCTCAATCTTTCGTTGAGAGCCACTAAAACACTAAACACGCCCTTCAGTGGACTGTTCCATATCGTTTGCTTAGTTAGTAAAACTTCCAAAATGGTCTTGGTTCCTCAAACAAAATAATAAAATCGCAAAATAGAGAAACTCGTAAAATGGAAATTCGTTAAATAGATGTCCGTCTGTATATATATTTTTAAATAAAATATGGTTTTGATCAACTCTGATAAAATGTCTCAATCTTTCATTGAGAGCCACTAAAACACTAAGCACGCCCATCAGTGGAATGTTCCATATCGTTTGCTTAGTTAGTAAAACTTCCAAAATGGTCTTGGTTCCTCAAAAAAAAATAATAAAATCGCAAAATAGAGAAACTCGTAAAATGGAAGTTCGTTAAATAGATGTCCGACTGTATATATATTTCTAAATAAAATATGGTTTTGATCAACTCTGATAAAATGTCTCAATCTTTCGTTGAGAGCCACTAAAACACTAAGCACGCCCCTCAGTGGACTGTTCTATATCATTTGCTTAGTTAGTAAAACGTCCAAAATTGTCTTGGTTCCTCAAAAAAAAAAAATAAATAAAATCGCAAAATAGAGAAACTCGTGAAATGGAAATTCGTTAAATAGATGTCAGTCTGTATATATATTTTTAAATAAAATATGGTTTTGATCAACTCTGATAAAATGTCTCAATCTTTCGTTGAGAGCCACTAAAACACTAAGCACGCCCCTCAGTGGACTGTTCCATATTGTTTGCTTAGTTAGTAAAACTTCCAAAATGGTCTTTGTTCCTCAAAAAAAAAAAAAATAAATAAAATCTTAAAATAGAGAACCTCGTAAAATGGAAGTTCGTTAAATAGATGTCCGTCTGTATATATATTTTTATATAAAATATGGTTTTGATCAACTCTGATAAAATGTCTCAATCTTTCGTTGAGAGCCACTAAAACACTAAGCACGCCCATCAGTGGACTGTTCCATATCGTTTGCTTAGTTAGTAAAACTTCCAAAATGGTCTTGGTTCCTCAAAAAAAAATAATAAAATCGCAAAATAGAGAAACTCGTAAAATGGAAGTTCGTTAAATATATGTCCGACTGTATATATATTTTTAAATAAAATATGGTTTTGATCAACTCTGATAAAATGTCTCAATCTTTCGTTGAGAGCCACTAAAACACTAAGCACGCCCCTCAGTGGACTGTTCCATATCGTTTGCTTAGTTAGTAAAACTTCCAAAATTGTCTTGGTTCCTCAAAAAAAAAAAATAATAAAATCGCAAAATAGAGAAACTCGTAAAATGGAAGTTCGTTAAATAGATGTCCATCTGTATATATATTTTTAAATAAAATATGGTTTTGATCAAGTCTGATAAAATGTCTCAGTCTTTCGTTGAGAGCCACTAAAACACTAAGCACGCCCCTCAGTAGACTGTTCTATATAATTTGCTTAGTTAGTAAAACGTCCAAAATGGTCTTGGTTCCTCAAAAAAAAAATAATAATAAAATCGCAAAATAGAGAAACTCGTAAAACGGAAATTCGTTAAATAGATGTCCGTCTGTATATATATTTTTAAATAAAATATGGTTTTGATCAACTCTGATAAAATGTCTCAATCTTTCGTTGAGAGCCACTAAAACACTAAGCACGCCCCTCAGTGGACTGTTCCATATTGTTTGCTTAGTTAGTAAAACTTCCAAAATGGTCTTGGTTCCTCAAAAAAAAAAAAAATAAATAAAATCTTAAAATAGAGAACCTCGTAAAATGGAAGTTCGTTAAATAGATGTCCGTCTGTATATATATTTTTAAATAAAATATGGTTTCGATCAACTCTGATAAAATGTCTCAATCTTTCGTTGAGAGCCACTAAAACACTAAGCACGCCCCTCAGTTGACTGTTCCATATCGTTTGCTTAGATAGTAAAACTTCCAAAATGGTCTTGGTTCCTCAAAAAAAAATAATAAAATCGCAAAATAGAGAAACTCGTAGAATGGAAGTTCGTTAAATAGATGTCCGTCTGTATATATATTTTTAAATAAAATATGGTTTTGATCAACTCTGATAAAATGTCTCAATCTTTCGTTGAGAGCCACTAAAACACTAAGCACGCCCCTCAGTGGACTGTTCCATATCGTTTGCTTAGTTAGTAAAACTTCCAAAATTGTCTTGGTTCCTCAAAAAAAAAAAATAATAAAATCGCAAAATAGAGAAACTCGTAAAATGGAAGTTCGTTAAATAGATGTCCATCTGTATATATATTTTTAAATAAAATATGGTTTTGATCAAGTCTGATAAAATGTCTCAGTCTTTCGTTGAGAGCCACTAAAACACTAAGCACGCCCCTCAGTAGACTGTTCTATATAATTTGCTTAGTTAGTAAAACGTCCAAAATTGTCTTGGTTCCTCAAAAAAAAAAATAAATAAAATCGCAAAATAGAGAAACTCGTGAAATGGAAATTCGTTAAATAGATGTCAGTCTGTATATATATTTTTAAATAAAATATGGTTTTGATCAACTCTGATAAAATGTCTCAATCTTTCGTTGAGAGCCACTAAAACACTAAGCACGCCCCTCAGTGGACTGTTCCATATCGTTTGCTTAGATAGTAAAACTTCCAAAATGATCTTGGTTCCGCAAAAAAAAATAATAAAATCGCAAAATAGAGATACTCGTAGAATGGAAGTTCGTTAAATAGATGTCCGTCTGTATATATATTTTTAAATAAAATATGGTTTTGATCAACTCTGATAAAATGTCTCAATCTTTCGTTGAGAGCCACTAAAACACTAAGCACGCCCCTCAGTGGACTGTTCCATATCGTTTGCTTAGTTAGTAAAACTTCCAAAATGGTCTTGGTTCCTCAAAAAAAAATAATAAAATCGCAAAATAGAGAAACTCGTAAAATGGAAGTTCGTTAAATAGATGTCCGACTGTATATATATTTCTAAATAAAATATGGTTTTGATCAACTCTGATAAAATGTCTCAATCTTTCGTTGAGAGCCACTAAATCACTAAGCACGCCCCTCAGTGGACTGTTCCATATCGTTTGCTTAGATAGTAAAACTTCCAAAATGATCTT
Source organism: Parasteatoda lunata (assembly GCA_949128135.1). Classification (NCBI taxonomy): domain Eukaryota; kingdom Metazoa; phylum Arthropoda; class Arachnida; order Araneae; family Theridiidae; genus Parasteatoda; species Parasteatoda lunata. Next base: position 102,371,478 of record OX421980.1, read on the forward strand.
GGTTCCTCAAAAAAAAATAATAAAATCGCAAAATAGAGAAACTCGTAGAATGGAAGTTCGTTAAATAGATGTCCGTCTGTATATATATTTTTAAATAAAATATGGTTTTGATCAACTCTGATAAAATGTCTCAATCTTTCGTTGAGAGCCACTAAAACACTAAGCACGCCCCTCAGTGGACTGTTCCATATCGTTTGCTTAGTTAGTAAAACTTCCAAAATGGTCTTGGTTCCTCAAAAAAAAATAATAAAATCGCAAAATAGAGAAACTCGTAAAATGGAAGTTGGTTAAATAGATGTCCGACTGTATATATATTTCTAAATAAAATATGGTTTTGATCAACTCTGATAAAATGTCTCAATCTTTCGTTGAGAGCCACTAAAACACTAAGCACGCCCCTCAGTGGACAGTTCCATATCGTTTGCTTAGTTAGTAAAACTTCCAAAATAGTCTAGTTCCTCAAAAATATAACAAAATCGCAAAATAGAGAAACTCGTAAAATTGAAGTTCGTTAAATAGATGTCCGTCTGTATATATATTTTTAAATAAAATATGGTTTTGATCAACTCTGATAAAATGTCTCAATCTTTCGTTGAGAGCCACTAAAACACTAAGCACGCCCCTCAGTGGACTGTTCCATATCGTTTGCTTAGTTAGTAAAACTTCCAAAATAGTCTAGTTCCTCAAAAAAATAATAAAATCGCAAAATAGAGAAACTCGTAAAGTGGAAGTTCGTTAAATAGATGTCCGTCTGTATATATATTTTTAAATAAAATATGGTTTTGATCAACTCTGATAAAATGTCTCAATCTTTCGTTGAGAGCCACTAAAACACTAAGCACGCCCCTCAGTGGACTGTTCCATATCATTTGCTTAGTTAGTAAAACGTCCAAAATGGTCTTGGTTCCTCAAAAAAAAATAAATAAAATCGCAAAATAGAGAAACTCGTAAAATGGAAGTTCGTTAAATAGATGTCCGTCTTTATATATATTTTTAAATAAAATATGGTTTTGATCAACTCTGATAAAATGTCTCAATCTTTCGTTGAGAGCCACTAAAACACTAAGCACGCCCCTCAGTGGACTGTTCCATATCGTTTGCTTAGTTAGTAAAACTTCCAAAATGGTCTTGGTTCCTCAAAAAAAAAAAAAAAAAAAATCGCAAAATAGAGAAACTCGTAAAATGGAAGTTCGTTAAATAGATGTCCGTCTGTATATATATTTTTAAATAAAATATGGTTATGATCAACTCTGATAAAATGTCTCAGTCTTTCGTTGAGAGCCACTAAAACACTAGGCACGCCCCTCAGTGGACTGTTCTATATCATTTGCTTAGTTAGTAAAACGTCCAAAATTGTCTTGGTTCCTCAAAAAAAAAAAAAATAAATAAAATCGCAAAATAGAGAAACTCGTAAAATGGAAATTCGTTAAATAGATGTCCGTCTGTATATATATTTTTAAATAAAATATGGTTTTGATCAACTCTGATAAAATGTCTCAATCTTTCGTTGAGAGCCACTAAAACACTAAGCATGCCCCTCAGTGGACTGTTCCATATCGTTTGCTTAGTTAGTAAAACTTCCAAAATAGTCTAGATCCTCAAAAAAATAATAAAATCGCAAAATAGAGAAACTCGTAAAATTGAAGTTCGTTAAATAGATGTCCGTCTGTATATATATTTTTAAATAAAATATGGTTTTGATCAACTCTGATAAAATGTCTCAATCTTTCGTTGAGAGCCACTAAAACACTAAGCACGCCCCTCAGTGGACTGTTCCATATCGTTTGCTTAGTTAGTAAACTTTCCAAAATAGTCTAGTTCCTCAAAAAAATAATAAAATCGCAAAATAGAGAAACTCGTAAAATGGAAGTTCGTTAAATAGATGTCCGTCTGTATATATATTTTTAAATAAAATATGGTTTTGATTAACTCTGATAAAATATCTCAATCTGTCGTTGAAAGCCACTAAAACACTAAGCACGCCCCTCAGTGGACTGTTCCATATCGTTTGCTTAGTTAGTAAAACTTTCAAAATAGTCTAGTTCCTCAAAAAAATAATAAAATCGCAAAATAGAGAAACTCGTAAAATGCAAGTTCGTTAAATAGATGTCCGTCTGTATATATATTTTTAAATAAAATATGGTTTTGATCAACTCTGATAAAATGTCTCAATCTTTCGTTGAAAGCAACTAAAACACTAAGCACGCCCCTCAGTGGACTGTTCTATATCATTTGCTTAGTTAGTAAAACTTCCAAAATGGTCTTGGTTCCTCAAAAAAAATAAATAAATAAATAAATAATATCGCAAAATAGAGAACCTCGTAAAATGGAAGTTCGTTAAATACATGTCCGTCTGTATATATATTTTTAAATAAAATATGGTTTTGATCAACTCTGATAAAATGTCTCAATCTTTCGTTGAGAGCTACTAAAACACTAAGCACGCCCCTCAGTGGACTGTACCATATCGTTTGCTTAGTTAGTAAAACTTCCAAAATAGTCTAGTTCCTCAAAAAAATAATAAAATCGCAAAATAGAGAAACTCGTAAAATGGAAGCTCGTTAAATAGATGTCCGTCTGTATATATATTTTCAAATAAAATATGGTTTTGATCAACTCTGATAAAATGTCTCAATCTTTCGTTGAGAGCCACTAAAACACTAAGCACGCCCCTCAGTGGACTGTTCCATATCGTTTGCTTAGTTTGTAAAACTTCCAAAATAGTCTAGTTCCTCAAAAAAATAATAAAATCGCAAAATAGAGAAACACGTAAAATGGAAGTTCGTTAAATAGATGTCCGTCTGTATATATATTTTTAAATAAAATATGGTTTTGATCAACTCTGATAAAATGTCTCAATCTTTCGTTGAGAGCCACTAAAACACTAAGCACGCCCCCCAGTGGACTGTTCCATATCATTTGCTTAGTTAATAAAACGTTCAAAATGGTCTTCGTACCTCAAAAAAAATAATAAAATCGCAAAATTGAGAAACTCGTAAAATAGAAGTTCGTTAAATAGATGTCCGTCTGTATATATATTTTTAAATAAAATATAGTTTTTAACAACTCTTATAAAATGTCTCAATCTTTCGTTGAGAGCCACTAAAACACTAAGCACGCCCCTCAGTGGACTGTTCCATATCGTTTGCTTAGTTAGTAAAACTTCCAAAATGGTCTTGGTTCCTCAAAAAAAAAAAAAAAAAAATCGCAAAATAGAGAAACTCGTAAAATGGAAATTCGTTAAATAGATGTCCGTCTGTATATATATTTTTAAATAAAATATGGTTTTGATCAACTCTGATAAAATGTCTCAATCTTTCGTTGAGAGCCACTAAAACACTAAGCATGCCCCTCAGTGGACTGTTCCATATCGTTTGCTTAGTTAGTAAAACTTCCAAAATAGTCTAGATCCTCAAAAAAATAATAAAATCGCAAAATAGAGAAACTCGTAAAATTGAAGTTCGTTAAATAGATGTCCGTCTGTATATATATTTTTAAATAAAATATGGTTTTGATCAACTCTGATAAAATGTCTCAATCTTTCGTTGAGAGCCACTAAAACACTAAGCACGCCCCTCAGTGGACTGTTCCATATCGTTTGCTTAGTTAGTAAACTTTCCAAAATAGTCTAGTTCCTCAAAAAAATAATAAAATCGCAAAATAGAGAAACTCGTAAAATGGAAGTTCGTTAGATAGATGTCCGTCTGTATATATATTTTTAAATAAAATATGGTTTTGATTAACTCTGATAAAATATCTCAATCTGTCGTTGAAAGCCACTAAAACACTAAGCACGCCCCTCAGTGGACTGTTCCATATCGTTTGCTTAGTTAGTAAAACTTCCAAAATAGTCTAGTTCCTCAAAAAAATAATAAAATCGCAAAATAGAGAAACTCGTAAAATGCAAGTTCGTTAAATAGATGTCCGTCTGTATATATATTTTTAAATAAAATATGGTTTTGATCAACTCTGATAAAATGTCTCAATCTTTCGTTGAAAGCAACTAAAACACTAAGCACGCCCCTCAGTGGACTGTTCTATATCATTTGCTTAGTTAGTAAAACTTCCAAAATGGTCTTGGTTCCTCAAAAAAAATAAATAAATAAATAAATAATATCGCAAAATAGAGAACCTCGTAAAATGGAAGTTCGTTAAATACATGTCCGTCTGTATATATATTTTTAAATAAAATATGGTTTTGATCAACTCTGATAAAATGTCTCAATCTTTCGTTGAGAGCTACTAAAACACTAAGCACGCCCCTCAGTGGACTGTTCCATATCGTTTGCTTAGTTTGTAAAACTTCCAAAATAGTCTAGTTCCTCAAAAAAATAATAAAATCGCAAAATAGAGAAACACGTAAAATGGAAGTTCGTTAAATAGATGTCCGTCTTTATATATATTTTTAAATAAAATATGGTTTTGTTCAACTCTGATAAATTGTCTCAATCTTTCGTTGAGAGCCACTAAAACACTAAGCACGCCCCTCAGTGGACTGGTCCATATCGTTTGAATAGTTAGTAAAACTTCCAAAATGGTCTTGGTTCCTCAAAAAAAAAATAAATAAAATCGCAAAATAGAGAAACTCGTAAAATGGAAGTTTGTTAAATAGATGTCCGTCTTTATATATATTTTTAAATAAAATATGGTTTTGATCAACTCTGATAAAATGTCTCAATCTTTCGTTGAGAGCCCCAAAAACACTAAGCACGCCGCTCAGTGGACTGTTCTATATCATTTGCTTAGTTAGTAAGACGTCCAAAATTGTCTTGGTTCCTCAAAAAAAAAAAAATAAATAAAATCGCAAAATAGAGAAACTCGTAAAATGGAAATTCGTTAAATAGATGTCCGTCTGTATATATATTTTTAAATAAAATATGGTTTTGATCAACTCTGATAAAATGTCTCAATCTTTCGTTGAGAGCCACTAAAATACTAAGCACGCCCCTCAGTGGAGTGTTCCATATCGTTTGCTTAGTTAGTAAAACTTCCAAAATAGTCTAACTCCTCAAAAAAATAATAAAATCGCAAAATAGAGAAACTCGTAAAATTGAAGTTCGTTAAATAGATGTCTATCTGTATATATATTTTTAAATAAAATATGGTTTTGATAAACTCTGATAAAATGTCTCAATCTTTCGTTGAGAGCCACTAAAACACTAAGCACGCCCCTCAGTGGACTGTTTCATATCGTTTGCTTAGTTAGTAAACTTTCCAAAATAGTCTAGTTCCTCAAAAAAATAATAAAATCGCAAAATAGAGAAACTCGTAAAATGGAAGTTCGTTAAATAGATGTCCGTCTGTATATATATTTTTAAATAAAATATGGTTTTGATTAACTCTGATAAAATGTCTCAATCTGTCGTTGAAAGCCACTAAAACACTAAGCACGCCCCTCAGTGGACTGTTCCATATCGTTTGCTTAGTTAGTAAAACTTCCAAAATAGTCTAGTTCCTCAAAAAAATAATAAAATCGCAAAATAGAGAAACTCGTAAAATGGAAGTTTGTTAAATAGATGTCCGTCTGTATATATATTTTTAAATAAAATATGGTTTTGATCAACTCTGATAAAATGTCTCAATCTTTCGTTGAGAGCCACTAAAACAATAAGCACGCCCCTCAGTGGACTGTTCCATATCGTTTGCTTAGTTAGTAAAACTTCCAAAATAGTCTTAGTTCCTCAAAAAAAATAATAATAAAATCGCAAAATAAAGAAACTCGTAAAATGGAAGTTCGTTAAATAGATGTCCGTCTGTATATATATTTTTAAATAAAATATGGTTTTGATCAACTCTGATAAAATGTCTCAATCTTTCGTTGAGAGCTACTAAAACACTAAGCACGCCCCTCAGTGGACTGTTGCATATCGTTTGCTTAGTTAGTAAAACTTCCAAAATAGTCTAGTTCCTCAAAAAAATAATAGAATCGCAAAATAGAGAAACTCGTAAAATGGAAGTTCGTTATATAGATGTCCGTCTGTATATATATTTTTAAATAAAATATGGTTTTGATCTACTCTGATAAAATGTCTCAATCTTTCGTTGAGAGCCACTAAAACACTAAGCACGCCCATCAGTGGACTGTTCCATATCATTTGCTTAGTTAGTAAAACGTCCAAAATGGTCTTGGTACCTCAAAAAAAAAAATAATAAAATCGCAAAATTGAGAAACTCGTAAAATTGAAGTTCGTTAAATAGATGTCTGTCTGTATATATATTTTTAAATAAAATATGGTTTTGATCAACTCTGATAAAATGTCTCAATCTTTCGTTGAGAGCCACAAAAACACTAAGCACGCCGCTCAGTGGACTGTTCTATATTATTTGCTTAGTTAGTAAAACGTCCAAAATTGTCTTGGTTCCTCAAAAAAAAAAAATAAATAAAATCGCAAAAAAGAGAAACTCGTAAAATGGAAATTCGTTAAATAGATGTCCGTCTGTATATATATTTTTAAATAAAATATGGTTTTGATCAACTCTGATAAAATGTCTCAATCTTTCGTTGAGAGCCACTAAAATACTAAGCACGCCCCTCAGTGGACTGTTCCATATCGTTTGCTTAGTTAGTAAAACTTCCAAAATAGTCTAACTCCTCAAAAAAATAATAAAATCGCAAAATAGAGAAACTCGTAAAATTGAAGTTCGTTAAATAGATGTCTGTCTGTATATATATTTTTAAATAAAATATGGTTTTGATCAACTCTGATAAAATGTCTCAATCTTTCGTTGAGAGCCACTAAAACACTAAGCACGCCCCTCAGTGGACTGTTTCATATCGTTTGCTTAGTTAGTAAACTTTCCAAAATAGTCTAGTTCCTCAAAAAAATAATAAAATCGCAAAATAGAGAAACTCGTAAAATGGAAGTTCGTTAAATAGATGTCCGTCTGTATATATATTTTTAAATAAAATATGGTTTTGATTAACTCTGATAAAATGTCTCAATCTGTCGTTGAAAGCCACTAAAACACTAAGCACGCCCCTCAGTGGACTGTTCCATATCGTTTGCTTAGTTAGTAAAACTTCCAAAATAGTCTAGTTCCTCAAAAAAATCATAAAATCGCAAAATAGAGAAACTTGTAAAATGGAAGTTTGTTAAATAGATGTCCGTCTGTATATATATTTTTAAATAAAATATGGTTTTGATCAACTCTGATAAAATGTCTCAATCTTTCGTTGAGAGCCACTAAAACACTAAGCACGCCCCTCAGTGGACTGTTCCATATCGTTTGCTTAGTTAGTAAAACTTCCAAAATAGTCTTAGTTCCTCAAAAAAAATAATAATAAAATCGCAAAATAAAGAAACTCGTAAAATGGAAGTTCGTTAAATAGATGTCCGTCTGTATATATATTTTTAAATAAAATATGGTTTTGATCAACTCTGATAAAATGTCTCAATCTTTCGTTGAGAGCTACTAAAACACTAAGCACGCCCCTCAGTGGACTGTTGCATATCGTTTGCTTAGTTAGTAAAACTTCCAAAATAGTCTAGTTCCTCAAAAAAATAATAGAATCGCAAAATAGAGAAACTCGTAAAATGGAAGTTCGTTAAATAGATGTCCGTCTGTATATATATTTTCAAATAAAATATGGTTTTGATCAACTCTGATAAAATGTCTCAATCTTTCGTTGAGAGCCACTAAAACACTAAGCACGCCCCTCAGTGGACTGTACCATATCGTTTGCTTAGTTAGTAAAACTTCCAAAATAGTCTAGTTCCTCAAAAAAATAATAAAATCGCAAAATAGAGAAACTCGTAAAATGGAAGTTCGTTATATAGATGTCCGTCTGTATATATATTTTTAAATAAAATATGGTTTTGATCTACTCTGATAAAATGTCTCAATCTTTCGTTGAGAGCCACTAAAACACTAAGCACGCCCCTCAGTGGACTGTTCCATATCATTTGCTTAGTTAGTAAAACGTCCAAAATGGTCTTGGTACCTCAAAAAAAAAAATAATAAAATCGCAAAATTGAGAAACTCGTAAAATTGAAGTTCGTTAAATAGATGTCTGTCTGTATATATATTTTTAAATAAAATATGGTTTTGATCAACTCTGATAAAATGTCTCAATCTTTCGTTGAGAGCCACTAAAACACTAAGCACGCCCCTCAGTGGACTGTTTCATATCGTTTGCTTAGTTAGTAAACTTTCCAAAATAGTCTAGTTCCTCAAAAAAATAATAAAATCGCAAAATAGAGAAACTCGTAAAATGGAAGTTCGTTAAATAGATGTCCGTCTGTATATATATTTTTAAATAAAATATGGTTTTGATTAACTCTGATAAAATGTCTCAATCTGTCGTTGAAAGCCACTAAAACACTAAGCACGCCCCTCAGTGGACTGTTCCATATCGTTTGCTTAGTTAGTAAAACTTCCAAAATAGTCTAGTTCCTCAAAAAAATAATAAAATCGCAAAATAGAGAAACTCGTAATATGGAAGTTTGTTAAATAGATGTCCGTCTGTATATATATTTTTAAATAAAATATGGTTTTGATCAACTCTGATAAAATGTCTCAATCTTTCGTTGAGAGCCACTAAAACACTAAGCACGTCCCTCAGTGGACTGTTCCATATTGTTTTCTTAGTTAGTAAAACGTCCAAAATGGTTTTGGTTCCTCAAAAAAAAAAAAAAAAAAATCGCAAAATAGAGAAACTCGTAAAATGGAAGTTCGTTAAATAGATGTCCGTCTTTATATATATTTTTAAATAAAATATGGTTTTGTTCAACTCTGATAAAATGTCTCAATCTTTCGTTGAGAGCCACTAAAACACTAAGCACGCCCCTCAGTGGACTGTTCCATATCGTTTGAATAGTTAGTAAAACTTCCAAAATGGTCTTGGTTCCTCAAAAAAAAAAATAAATAAAATCGCAAAATAGAGAAACTCGTAAAATGGAAGTTTGTTAAATAGATGTCCGTCTTTATATATATTTTTAAATAAAATATGGTTTTGATCAACTCTGATAAAATGTCTCAAACTTTCGTTGAGAGCCACAAAAACACTAAGCACGCCGCTCAGTGGACTGTTCTATATCATTTGCTTAGTTAGTAAAACGTCCAAAATTGTCTTGGTTCCTCAAAAAAAAAATAAATAAAATCGCAAAATAGAGAAACTCGTAAAATGGAAATTCGTTAAATAGATGTCCGTCTGTATATATATTTTTAAATAAAATATGGTTTTGATCAACTCTGATAAAATGTCTCAATCTTTCGTTGAGAGCCACTAAAACACTAAGCACGCCCCTCAGTGGACTGTTCCATATCGTTTGCTTAGTTAGTAAAACTTCCAAAATAGTCTAGCTCCTCAAAAAAATAATAAAATCGCAAAATAGAGAAACTCGTAAAATTGAAGTTCGTTAAATAGATGTCCGTCTGTATATATATTTTTAAATAAAATATGGTTTTGATTAACTCTGATAAAATGTCTCTATCTGTCGTTGAAAGCCACTAAAACACTAAGCACGCCCCTCAGTGGACTGTTCCATATCGTTTGCTTAGTTAGTAAAACTTCCAAAATAGTTTAGTTCCTCAAAAAAATAATAAAATCGCAAAATAGAGAAACTCGTAAAATGGAAGTTTGTTAAATAGATGTCCGTCTGTATATATATTTTTAAATAAAATATGGTTTTGATCAACTCTGATAAAATGTCTCAATCTTTCGTTGAGAGCCACTAAAACACTAAGCACGCCCCTCAGTGGACGGTTCCATATCGTTTGCTTAGTTAGTAAAACTTCCAAAATAGTCTTGGTTCCTCAAAAAAAATAATAATAAAATCGCAAAATAAAGAAACTCGTAGAATGGAAGTTCGTTAAATAGATGTCCGTCTGTATATATATTTTGAAATAAAATATGGTTTTGATCAACTCTGATAAAATGTCTCAATCTTTCGTTGAGAGCTACTAAAACACTAAGCACGCCCCTCAGTGGACTGTTGCATATCGTTTGCTTAGTTAGTAAAACTTCCAAAATAGTCTAGTTCCTCAAAAAAATAATAGAATCGCAAAATAGAGAAACTCGTAAAATGGAAGTTCGTTAAATAGATGTCGGTCTGTATATATATTTTCAAATAAAATATGGTTTTGATCAACTCTGATAAAATGTCTCAATCTTTCGTTGAGAGCCACTAAAACACTAAGCACGCCCCTCAGTGGACTGTACCATATCGTTTGCTTAGTTAGTAAAACTTCCAAAATAGTCTAGTTCCTCAAAAAAATAATAAAATCGCAAAATAGAGAAACTCGTAAAATGGAAGTTCGTTATATAGATGTCCGTCTGTATATATATTTTCAAATAAAATATGGTTTTGATCAACTCTGATAAAATGCCTCAATCTTTCGTTGAGAGCCACTAAAACACTAAGCACGCCCCTCAGTGGACTGTTCCATATCATTTGCTTAGTTAGTAAAACGTCCAAAATGGTCTTGGTACCTCAAAAAAAAATAATAAAATCGCAAAATTGAGAAACTCGTAAAATGGAAGTTCGTTAAATAGATGTCCGTCTGTATATATATTTTTAAATAAAATATGGTTTTGATCAACTCTGATAAAATGTCTCAATCTTTCGTTGAGAGCCACTAAAACACTAAGCACGCCCCTCAGTGGACTGTTCCATATCATTTGCTTAGTTAGTAAAACGTTCAAAATGGTCTTGGTACCTCAAAAAAAAAAATAATAAAATCGCAAAATTGAGAAACTCGTAAAATTGAAGTTCGTTAAATAGATGTCTGTCTGTATATATATTTTTAAATAAAATATGGTTTTGATCAACTCTGATAAAATGTCTCAATCTTTCGTTGAGAGCCACTAAAACACTAAGCACGCCCCTCAGTGGACAGTTTCATATCGTTTGCTTAGTTAGTAAACTTTCCAAAATAGTCTAGTTCCTCAAAAAAATAATAAAATCGCAAAATAGAGAAACTCGTAAAATGGAAGTTCGTTAAATAGATGTCCGTCTGTATACATATTTTTAAATAAAATATGGTTTTGATTAACTCTGATAAAATGTCTCAATCTGTCGTTGAAAGCCACTAAAACACTAAGCACGCCCCTCAGTGGACTGTTCCATATCGTTTGCTTAGTTAGTAAAACTTCCAAAATAGTCTAGTTCCTCAAAAAAATAATAAAATCGCAAAATAGAGAAACTCGTAAAATGGAAGTTTGTTAAATAGATGTCCGTCTGTATATATATTTTTAAATAAAATATGGTTTTGATCAACTCTGATAAAATGTCTCAATCTTTCGTTGAGAGCCACTAAAACACTAAGCACGCCCCTCAGTGGACTGTTCCATATCGTTTGCTTAGTTAGTAAAACTTCCAAAATAGTCTTGGTTCCTCAAAAAAAATAATAATAAAATCGCAAAATAAAGAAACTCGTAAAATGGAAGTTCGTTAAATAGATGTCCGTCTGTATATATATTTTTAAATAAAATATGGTTTTGATCAACTCTGATAAAATGTCTCAATCTTTCGTTGAGAGCTACTAAAACACTAAGCACGCCCCTCAGTGGACTGTTGCATATCGTTTGCTTAGTTAGTAACACTTCCAAAATAGTCTAGTTCCTCAAAAAAATAATAGAATCGCAAAATAGAGAAACTCGTAAAATGGAAGTTCGTTAAATCGATGTCCGTCTGTATATATATTTTCAAATAAAATATGGTTTTGATCAACTCTGATAAAATGTCTCAATCTTTCGTTGAGAGCCACTAAAACACTAAGCACGCCCCTCAGTGGACTGTTCCATATTGTTTGCTTAGTTAGTAAAACTTCCAAAATGGTCTTGGTTCCTCTAAAAAAAATAAAATAAATAAATAAAATCGCAAAATAGAGAACCTCGTAAAATGGAAGTTCGTTAAATAGATGTCCGTCTGTATATATATTTTTAAATAAAATATGGTTTTGATCAACTCTGATAAAATGTCTCAATCTTTCGTTGAGAGCCACTAAAACACTAAGCACGCCCCTCAGTGGACTGTTCCATATCATTTGCTTAGTTAGTAAAACGTCCAAAATGGTCTTGGTACCTCAAAAAAAAAAATAATAAAATCGCAAAATTGAGAAACTCGTAAAATGGAAGTTCGTTAAATAGATGTCCGTCTGTATATATATTTTTAAATAAAATATGGTTTTGATCAACTCTGATAAAATTTCTCAATCTTTCGTTGAGAGCCACTAAAACACTAAGTACGCCCCTCAGTGGACTGTTTCATATCGTTTGCTTAGATAGTAAAACTTCCAAAATGGTCTTGGTTCCTCAAAAAAAAATAATAAAATCACAAAATAGAGAAACTCGTAAAATGGAAGTTCGTTAAATAGATGTCCGTCTGTATGTATATTTTTAAATAAAATATGGTTTTGATCACCTCTGATAAAATGTCTCAATCTTTCGTTGAGAGCTACTAAAACACTAAGCACGCCCCTCAGTGGACTGTTCCATATCGTTTTCTTAGTTAGTAAAACTTCCAAAATAGTCTAGTTCCTCAAAAAAATAATAAAATCGCAAAATAGAGAAACTCGTAAAATGGAAGTTCGTTAAATAGATGTCCGTCTGTATATATATTTTCAAATAAAATATGGTTTCGATCAACTCTGATAAAATGTCTCAATCTTTCGTTGAGAGCCACTAAAACACTAAGCACGCCCCTCAGTGGACTGTTCCATATCGTTTGCTTAGTTAGTAAAACTTCCAAAATAGTCTAGTTCCTCAAAAAAAAAAAAATCGCAAAATAGAGAAACTCGTAAAATGGAAGTTCGTTAAATAGATGTCCGTCTGTATATATATTTTTAAATAAAATATGGTTTTGATCAACTCTGATAAAATGTCTCAATCTTTCGTTGAGAGCCACTAAAACACTAAGCACGCCCCTCAGTGGACTGTTCCATATCATTTGCTTAGTTAGTAAAACGTCCAAAATGGTCTTGGTACCTCAAAAAAAAATAATAAAATCGCAAAATTGAGAAACTCGTAAAATGGAAGTTCGTTAAATAGATGTCCGTCTGTATATATATTTTTAAATAAAATATAGTTTTTAACAACTCTTATAAAATGTCTCAATCTTTCGTTGAGAGCCACTAAAACACTAAGCACGACCCTCAGTGGACTATTTCATATCGTTTGCTTAGATAGTAAAACTTCCAAAATGGTCTTGGTTCCTCAAAAAAAAATAATAAAAATCGCAAAATAGAGAAACTCGTAAAATGGAAGTTTGTTAAATAGATGTCCGTCTGTATATATATTTTTAAATAAAATATGGTTTTGATCAACTCTGATAAAATGTCTGAATCTTTCGTTGAGAGCCACTAAAACACTAAGCACGCCCCTCAGTGGACTGTTCCATATTGTTTGCTTAGTTAGTAAAACTTCCAAAATGGTCTTGGTTCCTCAAAAAAGAAAAAAAAAAAAATAATAAAATAAAATCGCAAAATAGAGAACCTCGTAAAATGGAAGTTCGTTAAATAGATGTCCGTCTGTATATATATTTTTAAATAAAATATGGTTTTGATCAACTCTGATAAAATGTCTCAATCTTTCGTTGAGAGCCACTAAAACACTAAGAACGCCCCTCAGTGGACTGTTCCATATCGTTTGCTTAGATAGTAAAACTTACAAAATGGTCTTGGTTCCTCAAAAAAAAAAATAAATAAAATCGCAAAATAGAGAAACTCGTAAAATGGAAGTTCGTTAAATAGATGTCCGTCTTTATATATATTTTTAAATAAAATATGGTTTTGTTCAACTCTGATAAAATGTCTCAATCTTTCGTTGAGAGCCACTAAAACACTAAGCACGCCCCTCAGTGGACTGTTCCATATCGTTTGAATAGTTAGTAAAACTTCCAAAATGGTCTTGGTTCCTCAAAAAAAAAATAAATAAATAAAATCGCAAAATAGAGAAACTCGTAAAATGGAAATTCGTTAAATAGATGTCCGTCTGTATATATATTTTTAAATAAAATATGGTTTTGATCAACTCTGATAAAATGTCTCAATCTTTCGTTGAGAGCCACTAAAACACTAAGCACGCCCCTCAGTGGACTGTTTCATATCGTTTGCTTAGTTAGTAAACTTTCCAAAATAGTCTAGTTCCTCAAAAAAATAATAAAATCGCAAAATAGAGAAACTCGTAAAATGGAAGTTCGTTAAATAGATGTCCGTCTGTATATATATTTTAAAATAAAATATGGTTTTGATTAACTCTGATAAAATGTCTCAATCTGTCGTTGAAAGCCACTAAAACACTAAGCACGCCCCTCAGTGGACTGTTCCATATCGTTTGCTTAGTTAGTAAAACTTCCAAAATAGTCTAGTTCCTCAAAAAATTAATAAAATCGCAAAATAGAGAAACTCGTAAAATGGAAGTTTGTTAAATAGATGTCCGTCTGTATATATATTTTTAAATAAAATATGGTTTTGATCAACTCTGATAAAATGTCTCAATCTTTCGTTGAGAGCCACTAAAACACTAAGCACGCCCCTCAGTGGACTGTTCCATATCGTTTGCTTAGTTAGTAAAACTTCCAAAATAGTCTTGGTTCCTCAAAAAAAAAAATAATAAAATCGCAAAATAAAGAAACTCGTAAAATGGAAGTTCGTTAAATAGATGTCCGTCTGTATATATATTTTTAAATAAAATATGGTTTTGATCAACTCTGATAAAATGTCTCAATCTTTCGTTGAGAGCCACTAAAACACTAAGCACGCCCCTCAGTGGACTGTTTCATATCGTTGCTTAGTTAGTAAACTTTCCAAAATAGTCTAGTTCCTCAAAAAAATAATAAAATCGCAAAATAGAGAAACTCGTAAAATGGAAGTTCGTTAAATAGATGTCCGTCTGTATATATATTTTCAAATAAAATATGGTTTTGATCAACTCTGATAAAATGCCTCAATCTTTCGTTGAGAGCCATTAAAACACTAAGCACGCCCCTCAGTGGACTGTTCCATATCATTTGCTTAGTTAGTAAAACGTCCAAAATGGTCTTGTTACCTCAAAAAAAAATAATAAAATCGCAAAATTGAGAAACTCGTAAAATGGAAGTTCGTTAAATAGATGTCCGTCTGTATATATATTTTTAAATAAAATATAGTTTTTAACAACTCTTATAAAATGTCTCAATCTTTCGTTGAGAGCCACTAAAACACAAAGCACGACCCTCAGTGGACTGTTTCATATCGTTTGCTTAGATAGTAAAACTTCCAAAATGGTCTTGGTTCCTCAAAAAAAAATAATAAAATCGCAAAAGAGAGAAACTCGTAAAATGGAAGTTTGTTAAATAGATGTCCGTCTGTATATATATTTTTAAATAAAATATGGTTTTGATCAACTCTGATAAAATGTCTCAATCTTTCGTTGAGAGCCACTAAAACACTAAGCACGCCCCTCAGTGGACTGTTCCATATCATTTGCTTAGTTAGTAAAACGTCCAAAATGGTCTTGGTACCTCAAAAAAAAAATAATAAAATCGCAAAATTGAGAAACTCGTAAAATGGAAGTTCGTTAAATAGATGTCCGTCTGTATATATATTTTTAAATAAAATATAGTTTTTAACAACTCTTATAAAATGTCTCAATCTTTCGTTGAGGGCCACTAAAACACTAAGCACGACCCTCAGTGGACTGTTTCATATCGTTTGCTTAGATAGTAAAACTTCCAAAATGGTCTTGGTTCCTCAAAAAAAAATAATAAAATCGCAAAATAGAGAAACTCGTAAAATGGAAGTTTGTTAAATAGATGTCCGTCTGTATATATATTTTTAAATAAAATATGGTTTTGATCAACTCTGATAAAATTTCTCAATCTTTCGTTGAGAGCCACTAAAACACTAAGCACGCCCCTCAGTGGACTGTTCCATATCATTTGCTTAGATAGTAAAACTTCCAAAATGGTCTTGGTTCCTCAAAAAAAAAAATAATAAAATCACAAAATAGAGAAACTCGTAAAATGGAAGTTCGTTAAATAGATGTCCGTCTGTATGTATATTTTTAAATAAAATATGGTTTTGATCACCTCTGATAAAATGTCTCAATCTTTCGTTGAGAGCTACTAAAACACTATGCACGCCCCTCAGTGGACTGTTCCATATCGTTTTCTTAGTTAGTAAAACTTCCAAAATAGTCTAGTTCCTCAAAAAAATAATAAAATCGCAAAATAGAGAAACTCGTAAAATGGAAGTTCGTTAAATAGATGTCCGTCTGTATATATATTTTCAAATAAAATATGGTTTTGATCAACTCTGATAAAATGTCTCAATCTTTCGTTGAGAGCCACTAAAACACTAAGCACGCCCCTCAGTGGACTGTTCCATATCGTTTGCTTAGTTAGTAAAACTTCCAAAATAGTCTAGTTCCTCAAAAAAAAAAAATCGCAAAATAGAGAAACTCGTAAAATGGAAGTTCGTTAAATAGATGTCCGTCTGTATATATATTTTTAAATAAAATATGGTTTTGATCAACTCTGATAAAATGTCTCAATCTTTCGTTGAGAGCCACTAAAACACTAAGCACGCCCCTCAGTGGACTGTTCCATATCATTTGCTTAGTTAGTAAAACGTCCAAAATGGTCTTGGTACCTCAAAAAAAAATAATAAAATCGCAAAATTGAGAAACTCGTAAAATGGAAGTTCGTTAAATAGATGTTCGTCTGTATATATATTTTTAAATAAAATATAGTTTTTAACAACTCTTATAAAATGTCTCAATCTTTCGTTGAGAGCCACTAAAACTCTAAGCACGACCCTCAGTGGACTATTTCATATCGTTTGCTTAGATAGTAAAACTTCCAAAATGGTCTTGGTTCCTCAAAAAAAAATAATAAAAATCGCAAAATAGAGAAACTCGTAAAATGGAAGTTTGTTAAATAGATGTCCATCTGTATATATATTTTTAAATAAAATATGGTTTTGATCAACTCTGATAAAATGTCTGAATCTTTCGTTGAGAGCCACTAAAACACTAAGCACGCCCCTCAGTGGACTGTTCCATATTGTTTGCTTAGTTAGTAAAACTTCCAAAATGGTCTTGGTTCCTCAAAAAAAAAAAAATAAATAAATAAAATAAAATCGCAAAATAGAGAACCTCGTAAAATGGAAGTTCGTTAAATAGATGTCCGTCTGTATATATATTTTTAAATAAAATATGGTTTTGATCAACTCTGATAAAATGTCTCAATCTTTCGTTGAGAGCCACTAAAACACTAAGAACGCCCCTCAGTGGACTGTTCCATATCGTTTGCTT
This sequence comes from Parasteatoda lunata, assembly GCA_949128135.1. NCBI lineage: Eukaryota > Metazoa > Arthropoda > Arachnida > Araneae > Theridiidae > Parasteatoda > Parasteatoda lunata. The sequence goes on from OX421980.1 coordinate 102,388,714, forward strand.
AGATAGTAAAACTTCCAAAATGGTCTTGGTTCCTCAAAAAAAATAATAAAATCGCAAAATCGAGAAACTCGTAAAATGGAAGTTCGTTAAATAGATGTCCGTCTGTATATATATTTTTAAATAAAATATGGTTTTGATCAACTCTGATAAAATGTCTCAATCTTTCGTTGAGAGCCACTAAAACACTAAGCACGCCCCTCAGTGGACTGTTCCATATCATTTGCTTAGATAGTAAAACTTCCAAAATGGTCTTGGTTCCTCAAAAAAAAAATAATAAAATCACAAAATAGAGAAACTCGTAAAATGGAAGTTCGTTAAATAGATGTCCGTCTGTATGTATATTTTTAAATAAAATATGGTTTTGATCACCTCTGATAAAATGTCTCAATCTTTCGTTGAGAGCTACTAAAACACTATGCACGCCCCTCAGTGGACTGTTCCATATCGTTTTCTTAGTTAGTAAAACTTCCAAAATAGTCTAGTTCCTCAAAAAAATAATAAAATCGCAAAATAGAGAAACTCGTAAAATGGAAGTTCGTTAAATAGATGTCCGTCTGTATATATATTTTCAAATAAAATATGGTTTTGATCAACTCTGATAAAATGTCTCAATCTTTCGTTGAGAGCCACTAAAACACTAAGCACGCCCCTCAGTGGACTGTTCCATATCGTTTGCTTAGTTAGTAAAACTTCCAAAATAGTCTAGTTCCTCAAAAAAAAAAATCGCAAAATAGAAAAATTCGTAAAATGGAAGTTCGTTAAATAGATGTCCGTCTGTATATATATTTTTAAATAAAATATGGTTTTGATCAACTCTGATAAAATGTCTCAATCTTTCGTTGAGAGCCACTAAAACACTAAGCACGCCCCTCAGTGGACTGTTCCATATCATTTGCTTAGTTAGTAAAACGTCCAAAATGGTCTTGGTACCTCAAAAAAAAATAATAAAATCGCAAAATTGAGAAACTCGTAAAATGGAAGTTCGTTAAATAGATGTTCGTCTGTATATATATTTTTAAATAAAATATAGTTTTTAACAACTCTTATAAAATGTCTCAATCTTTCGTTGAGAGCCACTAAAACTCTAAGCACGACCCTCAGTGGACTATTTCATATCGTTTGCTTAGATAGTAAAACTTCCAAAATGGTCTTGGTTCCTCAAAAAAACAATAATAAAAATCGCAAAATAGAGAAACTCGTAAAATGGAAGTTTGTTAAATAGATGTCCATCTGTATATATATTTTTAAATAAAATATGGTTTTGATCAACTCTGATAAAATGTCTGAATCTTTCGTTGAGAGCCACTAAAACACTAAGCACGCCCCTCAGTGGACTGTTCCATATTGTTTGCTTAGTTAGTAAAACTTCCAAAATGGTCTTGGTTCCTCAAAAAAAAAAAAAATAAATAAATAAAATAAAATCGCAAAATAGAGAACCTCGTAAAATGGAAGTTCGTTAAATAGATGTCCGTCTGTATATATATTTTTAAATAAAATATGGTTTTGATCAACTCTGATAAAATGTCTCAATCTTTCGTTGAGAGCCACTAAAACACTAAGAACGCCCCTCAGTGGACTGTTCCATATCGTTTGCTTAGATAGTAAAACTTCCAAAATGGTCTTGGTTCCTCAAAAAAAATAATAAAATCGCAAAATCGAGAAACTCGTAAAATGGAAGTTCGTTAAATAGATGTCCGTCTGTATATATATTTTTAAATAAAATATGGTTTTGATCAACTCTGATAAAATGTCTCAATCTTTCGTTGAGAGCCACTAAAACACTAAGCACGCCCCTCAGTGGACTGTTCCATATCATTTGCTTAGATAGTAAAACTTCCAAAATGGTCTTGGTTCCTCAAAAAAAAAATAATAAAATCACAAAATAGAGAAACTCGTAAAATGGAAGTTCGTTAAATAGATGTCCGTCTGTATGTATATTTTTAAATAAAATATGGTTTTGATCACCTCTGATAAAATGTCTCAATCTTTCGTTGAGAGCTACTAAAACACTATGCACGCCCCTCAGTGGACTGTTCCATATCGTTTTCTTAGTTAGTAAAACTTCCAAAATAGTCTAGTTCCTCAAAAAAATAATAAAATCGCAAAATAGAGAAACTCGTAAAATGGAAGTTCGTTAAATAGATGTCCGTCTGTATATATATTTTCAAATAAAATATGGTTTTGATCAACTCTGATAAAATGTCTCAATCTTTCGTTGAGAGCCACTAAAACACTAAGCACGCCCCTCAGTGGACTGTTCCATATCGTTTGCTTAGTTAGTAAAACTTCCAAAATAGTCTAGTTCCTCAAAAAAAAAAATCGCAAAATAGAGAAATTCGTAAAATGGAAGTTCGTTAAATAGATGTCAGTCTGTATATATATTTTTAAATAAAATATGGTTTTGATCAACTCTGATAAAATGTCTCAATCTTTCGTTGAGAGCCACTAAAACACTAAGCACGCCCCTCAGTGGACTGTTCCATATCATTTGCTTAGTTAGTAAAACGTCCAAAATGGTCTTGGTACCTCAAAAAAAAATAATAAAATCGCAAAATTGAGAAACTCGTAAAATGGAAGTTCGTTAAATAGATGTTCGTCTGTATATATATTTTTAAATAAAATATAGTTTTTAACAACTCTTATAAAATGTCTCAATCTTTCGTTGAGAGCCACTAAAACTCTAAGCACGACCCTCAGTGGACTATTTCATATCGTTTGCTTAGATAGTAAAACTTCCAAAATGGTCTTGGTTCCTCAAAAAAAAATAATAAAAATCGCAAAATAGAGAAACTCGTAAAATGGAAGTTTGTTAAATAGATGTCCATCTGTATATATATTTTTAAATAAAATATGGTTTTGATCAACTCTGATAAAATGTCTGAATCTTTCGTTGAGAGCCACTAAAACACTAAGCACGCCCCTCAGTGGACTGTTCCATATTGTTTGCTTAGTTAGTAAAACTTCCAAAATGGTCTTGGTTCCTCAAAAAAAAAAAATAAATAAATAAAATAAAATCGCAAAATAGAGAACCTCGTAAAATGGAAGTTCGTTAAATAGATGTCCGTCTGTATATATATTTTTAAATAAAATATGGTTTTGATCAACTCTGATAAAATGTCTCAATCTTTCGTTGAGAGCCACTAAAACACTAAGAACGCCCCTCAGTGGACTGTTCCATATCGTTTGCTTAGATAGTAAAACTTCCAAAATGGTCTTGGTTCCTCAAAAAAAATAATAAAATCGCAAAATCGAGAAACTCGTAAAATGGAAGTTCGTTAAATAGATGTCCGTCTGTATATATATTTTTAAATAAAATATGGTTTTGATCAACTCTGATAAAATGTCTCAATCTTTCGTTGAGAGCCACTAAAACACTAAGCACGCCCCTCAGTGGACTGTTCCATATCATTTGCTTAGATAGTAAAACTTCCAAAATGGTCTTGGTTCCTCAAAAAAAAAATAATAAAATCACAAAATAGAGAAACTCGTAAAATGGAAGTTCGTTAAATAGATGTCCGTCTGTATGTATATTTTTAAATAAAATATGGTTTTGATCACCTCTGATAAAATGTCTCAATCTTTCGTTGAGAGCTACTAAAACACTATGCACGCCCCTCAGTGGACTGTTCCATATCGTTTTCTTAGTTAGTAAAACTTCCAAAATAGTCTAGTTCCTCAAAAAAATAATAAAATCGCAAAATAGAGAAACTCGTAAAATGGAAGTTCGTTAAATAGATGTCCGTCTGTATATATATTTTCAAATAAAATATGGTTTTGATCAACTCTGATAAAATGTCTCAATCTTTCGTTGAGAGCCACTAAAACACTAAGCACGCCCCTCAGTGGACTGTTCCATATCGTTTGCTTAGTTAGTAAAACTTCCAAAATAGTCTAGTTCCTCAAAAAAAAAAAATCGCAAAATAGAGAAATTCGTAAAATGGAAGTTCGTTAAATAGATGTCCGTCTGTATATATATTTTTAAATAAAATATGGTTTTGATCAACTCTGATAAAATGTCTCAATCTTTCGTTGAGAGCCACTAAAACACTAAGCACGCCCCTCAGTGGACTGTTCCATATCATTTGCTTAGTTAGTAAAACGTCCAAAATGGTCTTGGTACCTCAAAAAAAAATAATAAAATCGCAAAATTGAGAAACTCGTAAAATGGAAGTTCGTTAAATAGATGTTCGTCTGTATATATATTTTTAAATAAAATATAGTTTTTAACAACTCTTATAAAATGTCTCAATCTTTCGTTGAGAGCCACTAAAACTCTAAGCACGACCCTCAGTGGACTATTTCATATCGTTTGCTTAGATAGTAAAACTTCCAAAATGGTCTTGGTTCCTCAAAAAAAAAATAATAAAAATCGCAAAATAGAGAAACTCGTAAAATGGAAGTTTGTTAAATAGATGTCCATCTGTATATATATTTTTAAATAAAATATGGTTTTGATCAACTCTGATAAAATGTCTGAATCTTTCGTTGAGAGCCACTAAAACACTAAGCACGCCCCTCAGTGGACTGTTCCATATTGTTTGCTTAGTTAGTAAAACTTCCAAAATGGTCTTGGTTCCTCAAAAAAAAAAAAAATAAATAAATAAAATAAAATCGCAAAATAGAGAACCTCGTAAAATGGAAGTTCGTTAAATAGATGTCCGTCTGTATATATATTTTTAAATAAAATATGGTTTTGATCAACTCTGATAAAATGTCTCAATCTTTCGTTGAGAGCCACTAAAACACTAAGAACGCCCCTCAGTGGACTGTTCCATATCGTTTGCTTAGATAGTAAAACTTCCAAAATGGTCTTGGTTCCTCAAAAAAAATAATAAAATCGCAAAATCGAGAAACTCGTAAAATGGAAGTTCGTTAAATAGATGTCCGTCTGTATATATATTTTTAAATAAAATATGGTTTTGATCAACTCTGATAAAATGTCTCAATCTTTCGTTGAGAGCCACTAAAACACTAAGCACGCCCCTCAGTGGACTGTTCCATATCATTTGCTTAGATAGTAAAACTTCCAAAATGGTCTTGGTTCCTCAAAAAAAAAATAATAAAATCACAAAATAGAGAAACTCGTAAAATGGAAGTTCGTTAAATAGATGTCCGTCTGTATGTATATTTTTAAATAAAATATGGTTTTGATCACCTCTGATAAAATGTCTCAATCTTTCGTTGAGAGCTACTAAAACACTATGCACGCCCCTCAGTGGACTGTTCCATATCGTTTTCTTAGTTAGTAAAACTTCCAAAATAGTCTAGTTCCTCAAAAAAATAATAAAATCGCAAAATAGAGAAACTCGTAAAATGGAAGTTCGTTAAATAGATGTCCGTCTGTATATATATTTTCAAATAAAATATGGTTTTGATCAACTCTGATAAAATGTCTCAATCTTTCGTTGAGAGCCACTAAAACACTAAGCACGCCCCTCAGTGGACTGTTCCATATCGTTTGCTTAGTTAGTAGAACTTCCAAAATAGTCTAGTTCCTCAAAAAAAAAAATCGCAAAATAGAGAAATTCGTAAAATGGAAGTTCGTTAAATAGATGTCCGTCTGTATATATATTTTTAAATAAAATATGGTTTTGATCAACTCTGATAAAATGTCTCAATCTTTCGTTGAGAGCCACTAAAACACTAAGCACGCCCCTCAGTGGACTGATCCATATCATTTGCTTAGTTAGTAAAACGTCCAAAATGGTCTTGGTACCTCAAAAAAAAATAATAAAATCGCAAAATTATGAAACTCGTAAAATGGAAGTTCGTTAAATAGATGTTCGTCTGTATATATATTTTTAAATAAAATATAGTTTTTAACAACTCTTATAAAATGTCTCAATCTTTCGTTGAGAGCCACTAAAACTCTAAGCACGACCCTCAGTGGACTATTTCATATCGTTTGCTTAGATAGTAAAACTTCCAAAATGGTCTTGGTTCCTCAAAAAAAAAATAATAAAAATCGCAAAATAGAGAAACTCGTAAAATGGAAGTTTGTTAAATAGATGTCCATCTGTATATATATTTTTAAATAAAATATGGTTTTGATCAACTCTGATAAAATGTCTGAATCTTTCGTTGAGAGCCACTAAAACACTAAGCACGCCCCTCAGTGGACTGTTCCATATTGTTTGCTTAGTTAGTAAAACTTCCAAAATGGTCTTGGTTCCTCAAAAAAAAAAAATAAATAAATAAAATAAAATCGCAAAATAGAGAACCTCGTAAAATGGAAGTTCGTTAAATAGATGTCCGTCTGTATATATATTTTTAAATAAAATATGGTTTTGATCAACTCTGATAAAATGTCTCAATCTTTCGTTGAGAGCCACTAAAACACTAAGAACGCCCCTCAGTGGACTGTTCCATATCGTTTGCTTAGATAGTAAAACTTCCAAAATGGTCTTGGTTCCTCAAAAAAAATAATAAAATCGCAAAATCGAGAAACTCGTAAAATGGAAGTTCGTTAAATAGATGTCCGTCTGTATATATATTTTTAAATAAAATATGGTTTTGATCAACTCTGATAAAATGTCTCAATCTTTCGTTGAGAGCCACTAAAACACTAAGCACGCCCCTCAGTGGACTGTTCCATATCATTTGCTTAGATAGTAAAACTTCCAAAATGGTCTTGGTTCCTCAAAAAAAAAATAATAAAATCACAAAATAGAGAAACTCGTAAAATGGAAGTTCGTTAAATAGATGTCCGTCTGTATGTATATTTTTAAATAAAATATGGTTTTGATCACCTCTGATAAAATGTCTCAATCTTTCGTTGAGAGCTACTAAAACACTATGCACGCCCCTCAGTGGACTGTTCCATATCGTTTTCTTAGTTAGTAAAACTTCCAAAATAGTCTAGTTCCTCAAAAAAATAATAAAATCGCAAAATAGAGAAACTCGTAAAATGGAAGTTCGTTAAATAGATGTCCGTCTGTATATATATTTTCAAATAAAATATGGTTTTGATCAACTCTGATAAAATGTCTCAATCTTTCGTTGAGAGCCACTAAAACACTAAGCACGCCCCTCAGTGGACTGTTCCATATCGTTTGCTTAGTTAGTAAAACTTCCAATATAGTCTAGTTCCTCAAAAAAAAAAAAATCGCAAAATAGAGAAACTCGTAAAATGGAAGTTCGTTAAATAGATGTCCGTCTGTATATATATTTTTAAATAAAATATGGTTTTGATCAACTCTGATAAAATGTCTCAATCTTTCGTTGAGAGCCACTAAAACACTAAGCACGCCCCTCAGTGGACTGTTCCATATCATTTGCTTAGTTAGTAAAACGTCCAAAATGGTCTTGGTACCTCAAAAAAAATAATAAAATCGCAAAATTGAGAAACTCGTAAAATGGAAGTTCGTTAAATAGATGTTCGTCTGTATATATATTTTTAAATAAAATATGGTTTTGATCACCTCTGATAAAATGTCTCAATCTTTCGTTGAGAGCTACTAAAACACTATGCACGCCCCTCAGTGGACTGTTCCATATCGTTTTCTTAGTTAGTAAAACTTCCAAAATAGTCTAGTTCCTCAAAAAAATAATAAAATCGCAAAATAGAGAAACTCGTAAAATGGAAGTTCGTTAAATAGATGTCCGTCTGTATATATATTTTCAAATAAAATATGGTTTTGATCAACTCTGATAAAATGTCTCAATCTTTCGTTGAGAGCCACTAAAACACTAAGCACGCCCCTCAGTGGACTGTTCCATATCGTTTGCTTAGTTAGTAAAACTTCCAAAATAGTCTAGTTCCTCAAAAAAAAAAAATCGCAAAATAGAGAAACTCGTAAAATGGAAGTTCGTTAAATAGATGTCCGTCTGTATATATATTTTTAAATAAAATATGGTTTTGATCAACTCTGATAAAATGTCTCAATCTTTCGTTGAGAGCCACTAAAACACTAAGCACGCCCCTCAGTGGACTGTTCCATATCATTTGCTTAGTTAGTAAAACGTCCAAAATGGTCTTGGTACCTCAAAAAAAAATAATAAAATCGCAAAATTGAGAAACTCGTAAAATGGAAGTTCGTTAAATAGATGTTCGTCTGTATATATATTTTTAAATAAAATATAGTTTTTAACAACTCTTATAAAATGTCTCAATCTTTCGTTGAGAGCCACTAAAACTCTAAGCACGACCCTCAGTGGACTATTTCATATCGTTTGCTTAGATAGTAAAACTTCCAAAATGGTCTTGGTTCCTCAAAAAAAAATAATAAAAATCGCAAAATAGAGAAACTCGTAAAATGGAAGTTTGTTAAATAGATGTCCATCTGTATATATATTTTTAAATAAAATATGGTTTTGATCAACTCTGATAAAATGTCTGAATCTTTCGTTGAGAGCCACTAAAACACTAAGCACGCCCCTCAGTGGACTGTTCCATATTGTTTGCTTAGTTAGTAAAACTTCCAAAATGGTCTTGGTTCCTCAAAAAAAAAAATAAAATAAATAAAATAAAATCGCAAAATAGAGAACCTCGTAAAATGGAAGTTCGTTAAATAGATGTCCGTCTGTATATATATTTTTAAATAAAATATGGTTTTGATCAACTCTGATAAAATGTCTCAATCTTTCGTTGAGAGCCACTAAAACACTAAGAACGCCCCTCAGTGGACTGTTCCATATCGTTTGCTTAGATAGTAAAACTTCCAAAATGGTCTTGGTTCCTCAAAAAAAATAATAAAATCGCAAAATCGAGAAACTCGTAAAATGGAAGTTCGTTAAATAGATGTCCGTCTGTATATATATTTTTAAATAAAATATGGTTTTGATCAACTCTGATAAAATGTCTCAATCTTTCGTTGAGAGCCACTAAAACACTAAGCACGCCCCTCAGTGGACTGTTCCATATCATTTGCTTAGATAGTAAAACTTCCAAAATGGTCTTGGTTCCTCAAAAAAAAAATAATAAAATCACAAAATAGAGAAACTCGTAAAATGGAAGTTCGTTAAATAGATGTCCGTCTGTATGTATATTTTTAAATAAAATATGGTTTTGATCACCTCTGATAAAATGTCTCAATCTTTCGTTGAGAGCTACTAAAACACTATGCACGCCCCTCAGTGGACTGTTCCATATCGTTTTCTTAGTTAGTAAAACTTCCAAAATAGTCTAGTTCCTCAAAAAAATAATAAAATCGCAAAATAGAGAACCTCGTAAAAAGGAAGTTCGTTAAATAGATGTCCGTCTGTATATATATTTTCAAATAAAATATGGTTTTGATCAACTCTGATAAAATGTCTCAATCTTTCGTTGAGAGCCACTAAAACACTAAGCACGCCCCTCAGTGGACTGTTCCATATCGTTTGCTTAGTTAGTAAAACTTCCAAAATAGTCTAGTTCCTCAAAAAAAAAAATCGCAAAATAGAGAAACTCGTAAAATGGAAGTTCGTTAAATAGATGTCCGTCTGTATATATATTTTTAAATAAAATATGGTTTTGATCAACTCTGATAAAATGTCTCAATCTTTCGTTGAGAGCCACTAAAACACTAAGCACGCCCCTCAGTGGACTGTTCCATATCATTTGCTTAGTTAGTAAAACGTCCAAAATGGTCTTGGTACCTCAAAAAAAATAATAAAATCGCAAAATTGAGAAACTCGTAAAATGGAAGTTCGTTAAATAGATGTTCGTCTGTATATATATTTTTAAATAAAATATGGTTTTGATCACCTCTGATAAAATGTCTCAATCTTTCGTTGAGAGCTACTAAAACACTATGCACGCCCCTCAGTGGACTGTTCCATATCGTTTTCTTAGTTAGTAAAACTTCCAAAATAGTCTAGTTCCTCAAAAAAATAATAAAATCGCAAAATAGAGAAACTCGTAAAATGGAAGTTCGTTAAATAGATGTCCGTCTGTATATATATTTTCAAATAAAATATGGTTTTGATCAACTCTGATAAAATGTCTCAATCTTTCGTTGAGAGCCACTAAAACACTAAGCACGCCCCTCAGTGGACTGTTCCATATCGTTTGCTTAGTTAGTAAAACTTCCAAAATAGTCTAGTTCCTCAAAAAAAAAAAATCGCAAAATAGAGAAACTCGTAAAATGGAAGTTCGTTAAATAGATGTCCGTCTGTATATATATTTTTAAATAAAATATGGTTTTGATCAACTCTGATAAAATGTCTCAATCTTTCGTTGAGAGCCACTAAAACACTAAGCACGCCCCTCAGTGGACTGTTCCATATCATTTGCTTAGTTAGTAAAACGTCCAAAATGGTCTTGGTACCTCAAAAAAAAATAATAAAATCGCAAAATTGAGAAACTCGTAAAATGGAAGTTCGTTAAATAGATGTTCGTCTGTATATATATTTTTAAATAAAATATAGTTTTTAACAACTCTTATAAAATGTCTCAATCTTTCGTTGAGAGCCACTAAAACTCTAAGCACGACCCTCAGTGGACTATTTCATATCGTTTGCTTAGATAGTAAAACTTCCAAAATGGTCTTGGTTCCTCAAAAAAAAAAAAATAAAAATCGCAAAATAGAGAAACTCGTAAAATGGAAGTTTGTTAAATAGATGTCCATCTGTATATATATTTTTAAATAAAATATGGTTTTGATCAACTCTGATAAAATGTCTGAATCTTTCGTTGAGAGCCACTAAAACACTAAGCACGCCCCTCAGTGGACTGTTCCATATTGTTTGCTTAGTTAGTAAAACTTCCAAAATGGTCTTGGTTCCTCAAAAAAAATAAATAAATAAATAAAATAAAATCGCAAAATAGAGAACCTCGTAAAATGGAAGTTCGTTAAATAGATGTCCGTCTGTATATATATTTTTAAATAAAATATGGTTTTGATCAACTCTGATAAAATGTCTCAATCTTTCGTTGAGAGCCACTAAAACACTAAGAACGCCCCTCAGTGGACTGTTCCATATCGTTTGCTTAGATAGTAAAACTTCCAAAATGGTCTTGGTTCCTCAAAAAAAATAATAAAATCGCAAAATCGAGAAACTCGTAAAATGGAAGTTCGTTAAATAGATGTCCGTCTGTATATATATTTTTAAATAAAATATGGTTTTGATCAACTCTGATAAAATGTCTCAATCTTTCGTTGAGAGCCACTAAAACACTAAGCACGCCCCTCAGTGGACTGTTCCATATCATTTGCTTAGATAGTAAAACTTCCAAAATGGTCTTGGTTCCTCAAAAAAAAAATAATAAAATCACAAAATAGAGAAACTCGTAAAATGGAAGTTCGTTAAATAGATGTCCGTCTGTATGTATATTTTTAAATAAAATATGGTTTTGATCACCTCTGATAAAATGTCTCAATCTTTCGTTGAGAGCTACTAAAACACTATGCACGCCCCTCAGTGGACTGTTCCATATCGTTTTCTTAGTTAGTAAAACTTCCAAAATAGTCTAGTTCCTCAAAAAAATAATAAAATCGCAAAATAGAGAAACTCGTAAAATGGAAGTTCGTTAAATAGATGTCCGTCTGTATATATATTTTCAAATAAAATATGGTTTTGATCAACTCTGATAAAATGTCTCAATCTTTCGTTGAGAGCCACTAAAACACTAAGCACGCCCCTCAGTGGACTGTTCCATATCGTTTGCTTAGTTAGTAAAACTTCCAATATAGTCTAGTTCCTCAAAAAAAAAAATCGCAAAATAGAGAAACTCGTAAAATGGAAGTTCGTTAAATAGATGTCCGTCTGTATATATATTTTTAAATAAAATATGGTTTTGATCAACTCTGATAAAATGTCTCAATCTTTCGTTGAGAGCCACTAAAACACTAAGCACGCCCCTCAGTGGACTGTTCCATATCATTTGCTTAGTTAGTAAAACGTCCAAAATGGTCTTGGTACCTCAAAAAAAATAATAAAATCGCAAAATTGAGAAACTCGTAAAATGGAAGTTCGTTAAATAGATGTTCGTCTGTATATATATTTTTAAATAAAATATGGTTTTGATCACCTCTGATAAAATGTCTCAATCTTTCGTTGAGAGCTACTAAAACACTATGCACGCCCCTCAGTGGACTGTTCCATATCGTTTTCTTAGTTAGTAAAACTTCCAAAATAGTCTAGTTCCTCAAAAAAATAATAAAATCGCAAAATAGAGAAACTCGTAAAATGGAAGTTCGTTAAATAGATGTCCGTCTGTATATATATTTTCAAATAAAATATGGTTTTGATCAACTCTGATAAAATGTCTCAATCTTTCGTTGAGAGCCACTAAAACACTAAGCACGCCCCTCAGTGGATTGTTCCATATCGTTTGCTTAGTTAGTAAAACTTCCAAAATAGTCTAGTTCCTCAAAAAAAAAAAATCGCAAAATAGAGAAACTCGTAAAATGGAAGTTCGTTAAATAGATGTCCGTCTGTATATATATTTTTAAATAAAATATGGTTTTGATCAACTCTGATAAAATGTCTCAATCTTTCGTTGAGAGCCACTAAAACACTAAGCACGCCCCTCAGTGGACTGTTCCATATCATTTGCTTAGTTAGTAAAACGTCCAAAATGGTCTTGGTACCTCAAAAAAAAATAATAAAATCGCAAAATTGAGAAACTCGTAAAATGGAAGTTCGTTAAATAGATGTTCGTCTGTATATATATTTTTAAATAAAATATAGTTTTTAACAACTCTTATAAAATGTCTCAATCTTTCGTTGAGAGCCACTAAAACTCTAAGCACGACCCTCAGTGGACTATTTCATATCGTTTGCTTAGATAGTAAAACTTCCAAAATGGTCTTGGTTCCTCAAAAAAAAAAAATAAATAAATAAAATAAAATCGCAAAATAGAGAACCTCGTAAAATGGAAGTTCGTTAAATAGATGTCCGTCTGTATATATATTTTTAAATAAAATATGGTTTTGATCAACTCTGATAAAATGTCTCAATCTTTCGTTGAGAGCCACTAAAACACTAAGAACGCCCCTCAGTGGACTGTTCCATATCGTTTGCTTAGATAGTAAAACTTCCAAAATGGTCTTGGTTCCTCAAAAAAAATAATAAAATCGCAAAATCGAGAAACTCGTAAAATGGAAGTTCGTTAAATAGATGTCCGTCTGTATATATATTTTTAAATAAAATATGGTTTTGATCAACTCTGATAAAATGTCTCAATCTTTCGTTGAGAGCCACTAAAACACTAAGCACGCCCCTCAGTGGACTGTTCCATATCATTTGCTTAGATAGTAAAACTTCCAAAATGGTCTTGGTTCCTCAAAAAAAAAATAATAAAATCACAAAATAGAGAAACTCGTAAAATGGAAGTTCGTTAAATAGATGTCCGTCTGTATGTATATTTTTAAATAAAATATGGTTTTGATCACCTCTGATAAAATGTCTCAATCTTTCGTTGAGAGCTACTAAAACACTATGCACGCCCCTCAGTGGACTGTTCCATATCGTTTTCTTAGTTAGTAAAACTTCCAAAATAGTCTAGTTCCTCAAAAAAATAATAAAATCGCAAAATAGAGAACCTCGTAAAAAGGAAGTTCGTTAAATAGATGTCCGTCTGTATATATATTTTCAAATAAAATATGGTTTTGATCAACTCTGATAAAATGTCTCAATCTTTCGTTGAGAGCCACTAAAACACTAAGCACGCCCCTCAGTGGACTGTTCCATATCGTTTGCTTAGTTAGTAAAACTTCCAAAATAGTCTAGTTCCTCAAAAAAAAAAATCGCAAAATAGAGAAACTCGTAAAATGGAAGTTCGTTAAATAGATGTCCGTCTGTATATATATTTTTAAATAAAATATGGTTTTGATCAACTCTGATAAAATGTCTCAATCTTTCGTTGAGAGCCACTAAAACACTAAGAACGCCCCTCAGTGGACTGTTCCATATCATTTGCTTAGTTAGTAAAACGTCCAAAATGGTCTTGGTACCTCAAAAAAAATAATAAAATCGCAAAATTGAGAAACTCGTAAAATGGAAGTTCGTTAAATAGATGTTCGTCTGTATATATATTTTTAAATAAAATATGGTTTTGATCACCTCTGATAAAATGTCTCAATCTTTCGTTGAGAGCTACTAAAACACTATGCACGCCCCTCAGTGGACTGTTCCATATCGTTTTCTTAGTTAGTAAAACTTCCAAAATAGTCTAGTTCCTCAAAAAAATAATAAAATCGCAAAATAGAGAAACTCGTAAAATGGAAGTTCGTTAAATAGATGTCCGTCTGTATATATATTTTCAAATAAAATATGGTTTTGATCAACTCTGATAAAATGTCTCAATCTTTCGTTGAGAGCCACTAAAACACTAAGCACGCCCCTCAGTGGACTGTTCCATATCGTTTGCTTAGTTAGTAAAACTTCCAAAATAGTCTAGTTCCTCAAAAAAAAAAAATCGCAAAATAGAGAAACTCGTAAAATGGAAGTTCGTTAAATAGATGTCCGTCTGTATATATATTTTTAAATAAAATATGGTTTTGATCAACTCTGATAAAATGTCTCAATCTTTCGTTGAGAGCCACTAAAACACTAAGCACGCCCCTCAGTGGACTGTTCCATATCATTTGCTTAGATAGTAAAACGTCCAAAATGGTCTTGGTACCTCAAAAAAAAATAATAAAATCGCAAAATTGAGAAACTCGTAAAATGGAAGTTCGTTAAATAGATGTTCGTCTGTATATATATTTTTAAATAAAATATAGTTTTTAACAACTCTTATAAAATGTCTCAATCTTTCGTTGAGAGCCACTAAAACTCTAAGCACGACCCTCAGTGGACTATTTCATATCGTTTGCTTAGATAGTAAAACTTCCAAAATGGTCTTGGTTCCTCAAAAAAAAAATAATAAAAATCGCAAAATAGAGAAACTCGTAAAATGGAAGTTTGTTAAATAGATGTCCATCTGTATATATATTTTTAAATAAAATATGGTTTTGATCAACTCTGATAAAATGTCTGAATCTTTCGTTGAGAGCCACTAAAACACTAAGCACGCCCCTCAGTGGACTGTTCCATATTGTTTGCTTAGTTAGTAAAACTTCCAAAATGGTCTTGGTTCCTCAAAAAAAAAAATAAATAAATAAAATAAAATCGCAAAATAGAGAACCTCGTAAAATGGAAGTTCGTTAAATAGATGTCCGTCTGTATATATATTTTTAAATAAAATATGGTTTTGATCAACTCTGATAAAATGTCTCAATCTTTCGTTGAGAGCCACTAAAACACTAAGAACGCCCCTCAGTGGACTGTTCCATATCGTTTGCTTAGATAGTAAAACTTCCAAAATGGTCTTGGTTCCTCAAAAAAAATAATAAAATCGCAAAATCGAGAAACTCGTAAAATGGAAGTTCGTTAAATAGATGTCCGTCTGTATATATATTTTTAAATAAAATATGGTTTTGATCAACTCTGATAAAATGTCTCAATCTTTCGTTGAGAGCCACTAAAACACTAAGCACGCCCCTCAGTGGACTGTTCCATATCATTTGCTTAGATAGTAAAACTTCCAAAATGGTCTTGGTTCCTCAAAAAAAAAATAATAAAATCACAAAATAGAGAAACTCGTAAAATGGAAGTTCGTTAAATAGATGTCCGTCTGTATGTATATTTTTAAATAAAATATGGTTTTGATCACCTCTGATAAAATGTCTCAATCTTTCGTTGAGAGCTACTAAAACACTATGCACGCCCCTCAGTGGACTGTTCCATATCGTTTTCTTAGTTAGTAAAACTTCCAAAATAGTCTAGTTCCTCAAAAAAATAATAAAATCGCAAAATAGAGAAACTCGTAAAATGGAAGTTCGTTAAATAGATGTCCGTCTGTATATATATTTTCAAATAAAATATGGTTTTGATCAACTCTGATAAAATGTCTCAATCTTTCGTTGAGAGCCACTAAAACACTAAGCACGCCCCTCAGTGGACTGTTCCATATCGTTTGCTTAGTTAGTAAAACTTCCAAAATAGTCTAGTTCCTCAAAAAAAAAAAATCGCAAAATTGAGAAACTCGTAAAATGGAAGTTCGTTAAATAGATGTCCGTCTGTATATATATTTTTAAATAAAATATGGTTTTGATCAACTCTGATAAAATGTCTCAATCTTTCGTTGAGAGCCACTAAAACACTAAGCACGCCCCTCAGTGGACTGTTCCATATCATTTGCTTAGTTAGTAAAACGTCCAAAATGGTCTTGGTACCTCAAAAAAAGTAATAAAATCGCAAAATTGAGAAACTCGTAAAATGGAAGTTCGTTAAATAGATGTTCGTCTGTATATATATTTTTAAATAAAATATAGTTTTTAACAACTCTTATAAAATGTCTCAATCTTTCGTTGAGAGCCACTAAAACTCTAAGCACGACCCTCAGTGGACTATTTCATATCGTTTGCTTAGATAGTAAAACTTCCAAAATGGTCTTGGTTCCTCAAAAAAAAATAATAAAAATCGCAAAATAGAGAAACTCGTAAAATGGAAGTTTGTTAAATAGATGTCCGTCTGTATATATATTTTTAAATAAAATATGGTTTTGATCAACTCTTATAAAATGTCTGAATCTTTCGTTGAGAGCCACTAAAACACTAAGCACGCCCCTCAGTGGACTGTTCCATATTGTTTGCTTAGTTAGTAAAACTTCCAAAATGGTCTTGGTTCCTCAAAAAAAAAAAAAAAAAATAAAATAAAATCGCAAAATAGAGAACCTCGTAAAATGGAAGTTCGTTAAATAGATGTCCGTCTGTATATATATTTTTAAATAAAATATGGTTTTGATCAACTCTGATAAAATGTCTCAATCTTTCGTTGAGAGCCACTAAAACACTAAGAACGCCCCTCAGTGGACTGTTCCATATCGTTTGCTTAGATAGTAAAACTTACAAAATGGTCTTGGTTCCTCAAAAAAAAAAAATAATAAAATCGCAAAATAGAGAAACTCGTAGAATGGAAGTTCGTTAAATAGATGTCCGTCTGTATATATATTTTTAAATAAAATATGGTTTTGATCAACTCTGATAAAATGTCTCAATCTTTCGTTGAGAGCCACTAAAACACTAAGAACGCACCTCAGTGGACTGTTCCATATCGTTTGCTTAGATAGTAAAACTTACAAAATGGTCTTGGTTCCTCAAAAAAAAAATAATAAAATCGCAAAATAGAGAAACTCGTAAAATGAAAGTTCGTTAAATAGATGTCCATCTGTATATATATTTTTAAATAAAATATGGTTTTGATCAAGTCTGATAAAATGTCTCAATCTTTCGTTGAGAGCCACTAAAACACTAAGCACGCCCCTCAGTAGACTGTTCTATATAATTTGCTTAGTTAGTAAAACGTCCAAAATGGTCTTGGTTCCTCAAAAAAAAAAAAGTAATAAAATCGCAAAATAGAGAAACTCGTAAAATGGAAGTTCGTTAAATAGATGTCCGTCTGTATATATATTTTCAAATAAAATATGGTTTTGATCAACTCTTATAAAATGTCTCAATCTTTCGTTGAGAGCCACTAAAACACTAAGCACGCCCCTCAGTGGACTGTTCCATATCGTTTGCTTAGTTAGTAAAACTTCCAAAATAGTCTAGTTCCTCAAAAAAAAAAAAAAATCGCAAAATAGAGAAACTCGTAAAATGGAAGTTCGTTAAATAGATGTCCGTCTGTATATATATTTTTAAATAAAATATGGTTTTGATCAACTCTGATAAAATGTCTCAATCTTTCGTTGAGAGCCACTAAAACACTAAGCACGCCCCTCAGTGGACTGTTCCATATCATTTGCTTAGTTAGTAAAACGTCCAAAATGGTCTTGGTACCTCAAAAAAAAAAAATAAAATCGCAAAATTGAGAAACTCGTAAAATGGAAGTTCGTTAAATAGATGTCCGTCTGTATATATATTTTTAAATAAAATATGGTTTTGATCAACTCTGATAAAATGTCTCAATCTTTCGTTGAGAGCCACTAAAACACTAAGCACGCCCCTCAGTGGACTGTTCCATATCATTTGCTTAGTTAGTAAAACGTCCAAAATGGTCTTGGTACCTCAAAAAAAGTAATAAAATCGCAAAATTGAGAAACTCGTAAAATGGAAGTTCGTTAAATAGATGTTCGTCTGTATATATATTTTTAAATAAAATATAGTTTTTAACAACTCTTATAAAATGTCTCAATCTTTCGTTGAGAGCCACTAAAACTCTAAGCACGACCCTCAGTGGACTATTTCATATCGTTTGCTTAGATAGTAAAACTTCCAAAATGGTCTTGGTTCCTCAAAAAAAAATAATAAAAATCGCAAAATAGAGAAACTCGTAAAATGGAAGTTTGTTAAATAGATGTCCGTCTGTATATATATTTTTAAATAAAATATGGTTTTGATCAACTCTTATAAAATGTCTGAATCTTTCGTTGAGAGCCACTAAAACACTAAGCACGCCCCTCAGTGGACTGTTCCATATTGTTTGCTTAGTTAGTAAAACTTCCAAAATGGTCTTGGTTCCTCAAAAAAAAAAAAAATAAATAAAATAAAATCGCAAAATAGAGAACCTCGTAAAATGGAAGTTCGTTAAATAGATGTCCGTCTGTATATATATTTTTAAATAAAATATGGTTTTGATCAACTCTGATAAAATGTCTCAATCTTTCGTTGAGAGCCACTAAAACACTAAGAACGCCCCTCAGTGGACTGTTCCATATCGTTTGCTTAGATAGTAAAACTTCCAAAATGGTCTTGGTTCCTCAAAAAAAATAATAAAATCGCAAAATCGAGAAACTCGTAAAATGGAAGTTCGTTAAATAGATGTCCGTCTGTATATATATTTTTAAATAAAATATGGTTTTGATCAACTCTGATAAAATGTCTCAATCTTTCGTTGAGAGCCACTAAAACACTAAGAACGCCCCTCAGTGGACTGTTCCATATCGTTTGCTTAGATAGTAAAACTTACAAAATGGTCTTGGTTCCTCAAAAAAAAAAAATAATAAAATCGCAAAATAGAGAAACTCGTAGAATGGAAGTTCGTTAAATAGATGTCCGTCTGTATATATATTTTTAAATAAAATATGGTTTTGATCAACTCTGATAAAATGTCTCAATCTTTCGTTGAGAGCCACTAAAACACTAAGAACGCACCTCAGTGGACTGTTCCATATCGTTTGCTTAGATAGTAAAACTTACAAAATGGTCTTGGTTCCTCAAAAAAAAAATAATAAAATCGCAAAATAGAGAAACTCGTAAAATGAAAGTTCGTTAAATAGATGTCCATCTGTATATATATTTTTAAATAAAATATGGTTTTGATCAAGTCTGATAAAATGTCTCAATCTTTCGTTGAGAGCCACTAAAACACTAAGCACGCCCCTCAGTAGACTGTTCTATATAATTTGCTTAGTTAGTAAAACGTCCAAAATGGTCTTGGTTCCTCAAAAAAAAAAAAGTAATAAAATCGCAAAATAGAGAAACTCGTAAAATGGAAGTTCGTTAAATAGATGTCCGTCTGTATATATATTTTCAAATAAAATATGGTTTTGATCAACTCTTATAAAATGTCTCAATCTTTCGTTGAGAGCCACTAAAACACTAAGCACGCCCCTCAGTGGACTGTTCCATATCGTTTGCTTAGTTAGTAAAACTTCCAAAATAGTCTAGTTCCTCAAAAAAAAAAAAAATCGCAAAATAGAGAAACTCGTAAAATGGAAGTTCGTTAAATAGATGTCCGTCTGTATATATATTTTTAAATAAAATATGGTTTTGATCAACTCTGATAAAATGTCTCAATCTTTCGTTGAGAGCCACTAAAACACTAAGCACGCCCCTCAGTGGACTGTTCCATATCATTTGCTTAGTTAGTAAAACGTCCAAAATGGTCTTGGTACCTCAAAAAAAAAAAATAAAATCGCAAAATTGAGAAACTCGTAAAATGGAAGTTCGTTAAATAGATGTCCGTCTGTATATATATTTTTAAATAAAATATAGTTTTTAACAACTCTTATCAAATGTCTCATTCTTTCGTTGAGAGCCACTAAAACACTAAGCACGCCCCTCAGTGGACTGTTCCATATCGTTTGCTTAGTTAGTAAAACTTCCAAAATAGTCTAGTTCCTCAAAAAAAAAAAATCGCAAAATAGAGAAACTCGTAAAATGGAAGTTCGTTAAATAGATGTCCGTCTGTATATATATTTTTAAATAAAATATGGTTTTGATCAACTCTGATAAAATGTCTCAATCTTTCGTTGAGAGCCACTAAAACACTAAGCACGCCCCTCAGTGGACTGTTCCATATCATTTGCTTAGTTAGTAAAACGTCCAAAATGGTCTTGGTACCTCAAAAAAAATAATAAAATCGCAAAATTGAGAAACTCGTAAAATGGAAGTTCGTTAAATAGATGTTCGTCTGTATATATATTTTTAAATAAAATATAGTTTTTAACAACTCTTATAAAATGTCTCAATCTTTCGTTGAGAGCCACTAAAACTCTAAGCACGACCCTCAGTGGACTATTTCATATCGTTTGCTTAGATAGTAAAACTTCCAAAATGGTCTTGGTTTCTCAAAAAAAAAATAATAAAAATCGCAAAATAGAGAAACTCGTAAAATGGAAGTTTGTTAAATAGATGTCCATCTGTATATATATTTTTAAATAAAATATGGTTTTGATCAACTCTGATAAAATGTCTGAATCTTTCGTTGAGAGCCACTAAAACACTAAGCACGCCCCTCAGTGGACTGTTCCATATTGTTTGCTTAGTTAGTAAAACTTCCAAAATGGTCTTGGTTCCTCAAAAAAAAAAAAAAAAATAAATAAAATAAAATCGCAAAATAGAGAACCTCGTAAAATGGAAGTTCGTTAAATAGATGTCCGTCTGTATATATATTTTTAAATAAAATATGGTTTTGATCAACTCTGATAAAATGTCTCAATCTTTCGTTGAGAGCCACTAAAACACTAAGAACGCCCCTCAGTGGACTGTTCCATATCGTTTGCTTAGATAGTAAAACTTCCAAAATGGTCTTGGTTCCTCAAAAAAAATAATAAAATCGCAAAATCGAGAAACTCGTAAAATGGAAGTTCGTTAAATAGATGTCCGTCTGTATATATATTTTTAAATAAAATATGGTTTTGATCAACTCTGATAAAATGTCTCAATCTTTCGTTGAGAGCCACTAAAACACTAAGCACGCCCCTCAGTGGACTGTTCCATATCATTTGCTTAGATAGTAAAACTTCCAAAATGGTCTTGGTTCCTCAAAAAAAAAATAATAAAATCACAAAATAGAGAAACTCGTAAAATGGAAGTTCGTTAAATAGATGTCCGTCTGTATGTATATTTTTAAATAAAATATGGTTTTGATCACCTCTGATAAAATGTCTCAATCTTTCGTTGAGAGCTACTAAAACACTATGCACGCCCCTCAGTGGACTGTTCCATATCGTTTTCTTAGTTAGTAAAACTTCCAAAATAGTCTAGTTCCTCAAAAAAATAATAAAATCGCAAAATAGAGAAACTCGTAAAATGGAAGTTCGTTAAATAGATGTCCGTCTGTATATATATTTTCAAATAAAATATGGTTTTGATCAACTCTGATAAAATGTCTCAATCTTTCGTTGAGAGCCACTAAAACACTAAGCACGCCCCTCAGTGGACTGTTCCATATCGTTTGCTTAGTTAGTAAAACTTCCAAAATAGTCTAGTTCCTCAAAAAAAAAAAAATCGCAAAATAGAGAAACTCGTAAAATGGAAGTTCGTTAAATAGATGTCCGTCTGTATATATATTTTTAAATAAAATATGGTTTTGATCAACTCTGATAAAATGTCTCAATCTTTCGTTGAGAGCCACTAAAACACTAAGCACGCCCCTCAGTGGACTGTTCCATATCATTTGCTTAGTTAGTAAAACGTCCAAAATGGTCTTGGTACCTCAAAAAAAGTAATAAAATCGCAAAATTGAGAAACTCGTAAAATGGAAGTTCGTTAAATAGATGTTCGTCTGTATATATATTTTTAAATAAAATATAGTTTTTAACAACTCTTATAAAATGTCTCAATCTTTCGTTGAGAGCCACTAAAACTCTAAGCACGACCCTCAGTGGACTATTTCATATCGTTTGCTTAGATAGTAAAACTTCCAAAATGGTCTTGGTTCCTCAAAAAAAAAAAAATAAAAATCGCAAAATAGAGAAACTCGTAAAATGGAAGTTTGTTAAATAGATGTCCGTCTGTATATATATTTTTAAATAAAATATGGTTTTGATCAACTCTTATAAAATGTCTGAATCTTTCGTTGAGAGCCACTAAAACACTAAGCACGCCCCTCAGTGGACTGTTCCATATTGTTTGCTTAGTTAGTAAAACTTCCAAAATGGTCTTGGTTCCTCAAAAAAAAAAAAAATAAATAAAATAAAATCGCAAAATAGAGAACCTCGTAAAATGGAAGTTCGTTAAATAGATGTCCGTCTGTATATATATTTTTAAATAAAATATGGTTTTGATCAACTCTGATAAAATGTCTCAATCTTTCGTTGAGAGCCACTAAAACACTAAGAACGCCCCTCAGTGGACTGTTCCATATCGTTTGCTTAGATAGTAAAACTTCCAAAATGGTCTTGGTTCCTCAAAAAAAATAATAAAATCGCAAAATCGAGAAACTCGTAAAATGGAAGTTCGTTAAATAGATGTCCGTCTGTATATATATTTTTAAATAAAATATGGTTTTGATCAACTCTGATAAAATGTCTCAATCTTTCGTTGAGAGCCACTAAAACACTAAGAACGCCCCTCAGTGGACTGTTCCATATCGTTTGCTTAGATAGTAAAACTTACAAAATGGTCTTGGTTCCTCAAAAAAAAAAAATAATAAAATCGCAAAATAGAGAAACTCGTAGAATGGAAGTTCGTTAAATAGATGTCCGTCTGTATATATATTTTTAAATAAAATATGGTTTTGATCAACTCTGATAAAATGTCTCAATCTTTCGTTGAGAGCCACTAAAACACTAAGAACGCACCTCAGTGGACTGTTCCATATCGTTTGCTTAGATAGTAAAACTTACAAAATGGTCTTGGTTCCTCAAAAAAAAAATAATAAAATCGCAAAATAGAGAAACTCGTAAAATGAAAGTTCGTTAAATAGATGTCCATCTGTATATATATTTTTAAATAAAATATGGTTTTGATCAAGTCTGATAAAATGTCTCAATCTTTCGTTGAGAGCCACTAAAACACTAAGCACGCCCCTCAGTAGACTGTTCTATATAATTTGCTTAGTTAGTAAAACGTCCAAAATGGTCTTGGTTCCTCAAAAAAAAAAAAAGTAATAAAATCGCAAAATAGAGAAACTCGTAAAATGGAAGTTCGTTAAATAGATGTCCGTCTGTATATATATTTTCAAATAAAATATGGTTTTGATCAACTCTTATAAAATGTCTCAATCTTTCGTTGAGAGCCACTAAAACACTAAGCACGCCCCTCAGTGGACTGTTCCATATCGTTTGCTTAGTTAGTAAAACTTCCAAAATAGTCTAGTTCCTCAACAAAAAAAAATCGCAAAATAGAGAAACTCGTAAAATGGAAGTTCGTTAAATAGATGTCCGTCTGTATATATATTTTTAAATAAAATATGGTTTTGATCAACTCTGATAAAATGTCTCAATCTTTCGTTGAGAGCCACTAAAACACTAAGCACGCCCCTCAGTGGACTGTTCCATATCATTTGCTTAGTTAGTAAAACGTCCAAAATGGTCTTGGTACCTCAAAAAAAAAAAATAAAATCGCAAAATTGAGAAACTCGTAAAATGGAAGTTCGTTAAATAGATGTCCGTCTGTATATATATTTTTAAATAAAATATAGTTTTTAACAACTCTTATCAAATGTCTCATTCTTTCGTTGAGAGCCACTAAAACACTAAGCACGACCCTCAGTGGACTATTTCATATCGTTTGCTTAGTTAGTAAAACTTCCAAAATGGTCTTGGTTCCTCAAAAAAAAATAATAAAAATCGCAAAATAGAGAAACTCGTAAAATGGAAGTTTGTTAAATAGATGTCCGTCTGTATATATATTTTTAAATAAAATAAGGTTTTGATCAACTCTGATAAAATGTCTGAATCTTTCGTTGAGAGCCACTAAAACACTAAGCACGCCCCTCAGTGGACTGTTCCATATTGTTTGCTTAGTTAGTAAAACTTTAAAAATGGTCTTGGTTCCTCAAAAAAAAAAAATAAATAAATAAAATAAAATCGCAAAATAGAGAACCTCGTAAAATGGAAGTTCGTTAAATAGATGTCCGTCTGTATATATATTTTTAAATAAAATATGGTTTTGATCAACTCTGATAAAATGTCTCAATCTTTCGTTGAGAGCCACTAAAACACTAAGAACGCCCCTCAGTGGACTGTTCCATATCGTTTGCTTAGATAGTAAAACTTACAAAATGGTCTTGGTTCCTCAAAAAAAAAAAATAAAATCGCAAAATAGAGAAACTCGTAGAATGGAAGTTCGTTAAATAGATGTCCGTCTGTATATATATTTTTAAATAAAATATGGTTTTGATCAACTCTGATAAAATGTCTCAATCTTTCGTTGAGAGCCACTAAAACACTAAGAACGCCCCTCAGTGGAATGTTCCATATCGTTTTCTTAGTTAGTAAAACTTCCAAAATAGTCTAGTTCCTCAAAAAAATAATAAAATCGCAAAATAGAGAAACTCGTAAAATGGAAGTTCGTTAAATAGATGTCCGTCTGTATATATATTTTCAAATAAAATATGGTTTTGATCAACTCTGATAAAATGTCTCAATCTTTCGTTGAGAGCCACTAAAACACTAAGCACGCCCCTCAGTGGACTGTTCCATATCGTTTGCTTAGTTAGTAAAACTTCCAAAATAGTCTAGTTCCTCAAAAAAAAAAAACAATCGCAAAATAGAGAAACTCGTAAAATGGAAGTTCGTTAAATAGATGTCCGTCTGTATATATATTTTTAAATAAAATATGGTTTTGATCAACTCTGATAAAATGTCTCAATCTTTCGTTGAGAGCCACTAAAACTCTAAGCACGACCCTCAGTGGACTATTTCATATCGTTTGCTTAGATAGTAAAACTTCCAAAATGGTCTTGGTTCCTCAAAAAAAAAATAATAAAAATCGCAAAATAGAGAAACTCGTAAAATGGAAGTTTGTTAAATAGATGTCCGTCTGTATATATATTTTTAAATAAAATATGGTTTTGATCAACTCTGATAAAATGTCTGAATCTTTCGTTGAGAGCCACTAAAACACTAAGCACGCCCCTCAGTGGACTGTTCCATATTGTTTGCTTAGTTAGTAAAACTTCCAAAATGGTCTTGGTTCCTCAAAAAAAAAAAAAATAAATAAAATAAAATCGCAAAATAGAGAACCTCGTAAAATGGAAGTTCGTTAAATAGATGTCCGTCTGTATATATATTTTTAAATAAAATATGGTTTTGATCAACTCTGATAAAATGTCTCAATCTTTCGTTGAGAGCCACTAAAACACTAAGAACGCCCCTCAGTGGACTGTTCCATATCGTTTGCTTAGATAGTAAAACTTCCAAAATGGTCTTGGTTCCTCAAAAAAAAATAATAAAATCGCAAAATCGAGAAACTCGTAAAATGGAAGTTCGTTAAATAGATGTCCGTCTGTATATATATTTTTAAATAAAATATGGTTTTGATCAACTCTGATAAAATGTCTCAATCTTTCGTTGAGAGCCACTAAAACACTAAGCACGCCCATCAGTGGACTGTTCCATATCGTTTGCTTAGTTAGTAAAACTTCCAAAATGGTCTTGGTTCCTCAAAAAAAATAATAAAATCGCAAAATAGAGAAACTCGTAAAATGGAAGTTCGTTAAATATATGTCCGACTGTATATATATTTTTAAACAAAATATGGTTTTGATCAACTCTGATAAAATGTCTCAATCTTTCGTTGAGAGCCACTAAAACACTAAGCACGCCCCTCAGTGGACTGTACCATATCGTTTGCTTAGTTAGTAAAACTTCCAAAATGGTCTTGGTTCCTCAAAAAAAAAAAAAAAATAATAAAATCGCAAAATAGAGAAACTCGTAAAATGAAAGTTCGTTAAATAGATGTCCATCTGTATATATATTTTTAAATAAAATATGGTTTTGATCAAGTCTGATAAAATGTCTCAATCTTTCGTTGAGAGCCACTAAAACACTAAGCACGCCCCTCAGTAGACTGTTCTATATAATTTGCTTAGTTAGTAAAACGTCCAAAATGGTCTTGGTTCCTCAAAAAAAAAAAGTAATAAAATCGCAAAATAGAGAAACTCGTAAAATGGAAGTTCGTTAAATAGATGTCCGTCTGTATATATATTTTCAAATAAAATATGGTTTTGATCAACTCTTATAAAATGTCTCAATCTTTCGTTGAGAGCCACTAAAACACTAAGCACGCCGCTCAGTGGACTGTTCCATATCGTTTGCTTAGTTAGTAAAACTTCCAAAATAGTCTAGTTCCTCAAAAAAAAAATAAAATCGCAAAATAGAGAAACTCGTAAAATGGAAGTTCGTTAAATAGATGTCCGTCTGTATTTATATTTTTAAATAAAATATAGTTTTTAACAACTCTTATAAAATGTCTCATTCTTTCGTTGAGAGCCACTAAAACACTAAGCACGACCCTCAGTGGACTATTTCATATCGTTTGCTTAGTTAGTAAAACTTCCAAAATGGTCTTGGTTCCTCAAAAAATAATAATAAAAATCGCAAAATAGAGAAACTCGTAAAATGGAAGTTTGTTAAATAGATGTCCGTCTGTATATATATTTTTAAATAAAATATGGTTTTGATCAACTCTGATAAAATGTCTGAATCTTTCGTTGAGAGCCACTAAAACACTAAGCACGCCCCTCAGTGGACTGTTCCATATTGTTTGCTTAGTTAGTAAAACTTCCAAAATGGTCTTGGTTCCTCAAAAAAAAAATAAATAAATAAAATAAAATCGCAAAATAGAGAACCTCGTAAAATGGAAGTTCGTTAAATAGATGTCCGTCTGTATATATATTTTTAAATAAAATATGGTTTTGATCAACTCTGATAAAATGTCTCAATCTTTCGTTGAGAGCCATTAAAACACTAAGGACGCCCCTCAGTGGACTGTTCCTTATCGTTTGCTTAGATAGTAAAACTTCCAAAATGGTCTTGGTTCCTCAAAAAAAATAATAAAATCGCAAAATCGAGAAACTCGTAAAATGGAAGTTCGTTAAATAGATGTCCGTCTGTATATATATTTTTAAATAAAATATGGTTTTGATCAACTCTGATAAAATGTCTCAATCTTTCGTTGAGAGCCACTAAAACACTAAGCACGCCCCTCAGTAGACTGTTCTATATAATTTGCTTAGTTAGTAAAACGTCCAAAATGGTCTTGGTTTCTCAAAAAAAAAAAAAGTAATAAAATCGCAAAATAGAGAAACTCGTAAAATGGATATTCGTTAAATAGATGTCGTCTGTATATATATTTTTAAATAAAATATGGTTTTGATCAACTCTGATAAAATGTCTCAATCTTTCGTTGAGAGCCACTAAAACACTAAGCACGCCCCTCAGTGGACTGTTCCATATCATTTGCTTAGTTAGTAAAACGTCCAAAATAGTCTTGGTTCCTCAAAAAAAAAAAAATAATAAAATCGCAAAATAGAGAAACTCGTAAAATGGAAGTTCGTTAAAAAGATGTCCGTCTTTATATATATTTTTAAATAAAATATGGTTTTGATCAACTCTGATAAAATGTCTCAATCTTTCGTTGAGAGCCACTAAAACACTAAGCACGCCCCTCAGTGGACTGTTCAATATCGTTTGCTTAGTTAGTAAACTTTCCAAAATAGTCTAGTTCCTCAAAAAAAAAAATAATAAAATCGCAAAATAGAGAAACTCGTAAAATGAAAGTTCGTTAAATAGATGTCCGACTGTATATATATTTTTAAATAAAATATGCTTTTGATCAACTCTGATAAAATGTCTCAATCTTTCGTTGAGAGCCACTAAAACACCAAGCACGCCCCTCAGTGGACTGTACCATATCGTTTGCTTAGTTAGTAAAACGTCCAAAATGGTCTTGGTTCCTCAAAAAAAATAAATAAATAAAATCGCAAAATAGAGAAACTCGTAAAATGAAAGTTCGTTAAATAGATGTCCGTCTGTATATATATTTTTAAATAAAATATGGTTTTGATCAACTCTGATAAAATGTCTCAATCTTTCGTTGAGAGCCACTAAAACACTAAGCACGCCCCTCAGTGGACTGTACCATATCGTTTGCTTAGTTAGTAAAACTTCCAAAATGGTCTTGGTTCCTCAAAAAAAAAAAATAAATAAATAAAATAAAATCGCAAAATAGAGAACCTCGTAAAATGGAAGTTCGTTAAATAGATGTCCGTCTGTATATATATTTTTAAATAAAATATGGTTTTGATCAACTCTGATAAAATGTCTCAATCTTTCGTTGAGAGCCACTAAAACACTAAAAACGCCCCTCAGTGGACTGTTCCATATCCTTTGCTTAGATAGTAAAACTTACAAAATGGTCTTGGTTCCTCAAAAAAAAAAAAAAAAAAAAAAAATCGCAAAATAGAGAAATTCGTAGAATGGAAGTTCGTTAAATAGATGTCCGTCTGTATATATATTTTTAAATAAAATATGGTTTTGATCAACTCTGATAAAATGTCTCAATCTTTCGTTGAGAGCCACTAAAACACTAAGAACGCCCCTCAGTGAACTGTTCCATATCGTTTGCTTAGATAGTAAAACTTCCAAAATGGTCTTGGTTCCTCAAAAAAAATAATAAAATCGCAAAATCGAGAAACTCGTAAAATGGAAGTTCGTTAAATAGATGTCCGTCTGTATATATATTTTTAAATAAAATACGGTTTTGATCAACTCTGATAAAATGTCTCAATCTTTCGTTGAGAGCCACTAAAACACTAAGCACGCCCCTCAGTGGACTGTTCCATATCATTTGCTTAGTTAGTAAAACTTACAAAATGGTCTTGGTTCCTCAAAAAAAAAAAAAAAAAAAATCGCAAAATAGAGAAATTCGTAGAATGGAAGTTCGTTAAATAGATGTCCGTCTGTATATATATTTTTAAATAAAATATAGTTTTGATCAACTCTGATAAAATGTCTCAATCTTTCGTTGAGAGCCACTAAAACACTAAGAACGCCCCTCAGTGGACTGTTCCATATCGTTTGCTTAGATAGTAAAACTTCCAAAATGGTCTTGGTTCCCCAAAAAAAAGTAATAAAATCGCAAAATAGAGAAACTCGTAAAATGGATATTCGTTAAATAGATGTCCGTCTGTATATATATTTTTAAATAAAATATGGTTTTGATCAACTCTGATAAAATGTCTCAATCTTTCGTTGAGAGCCACTAAAACACTAAGCACGCCCCTCAGTGGACTGTTCCATATCATTTGCTTAGTTAGTAAAACGTCCAAAATAGTCTTGGTTCCTCAAAAAAAAAATAAATAAAATCGCAAAATAGAGAAACTCGTAAAATGGAAGTTCGTTAAATAGATGTCCGTCTTTATATATATTTTTAAATAAAATATGGTTTTGATCAACTCTGATAAAATGTCTCAATCTTTCGTTGAGAGCCACTAAAACACTAAGCACGCCCCTCAGTGGACTGTTCCATATCGTTTGCTTAGTTAGTAAACTTTCCAAAATAGTCTAGTTCCTCAAAAAAAAAAATAATAAAATCGCAAAATAGAGAAACTCGTAAAATGAAAGTTCGTTAAATAGATGTCCGACTGTATATATATTTTTAAATAAAATATGCTTTTGATCAACTCTGATAAAATGTCTCAATCTTTCGTTGAGAGCCACTAAAACACTAAGCACGCCCCTCAGTGGACTGTACCATATCGTTTGCTTAGTTAGTAAAACGTCCAAAATGGTCTTGGTTCCTCAAAAAAAAAAATAAATAAAATCGCAAAATAGAGAAACTCGTAAAATGAAAGTTCGTTAAATAGATGTCCGTCTGTA
Source organism: Parasteatoda lunata (assembly GCA_949128135.1). NCBI lineage: Eukaryota > Metazoa > Arthropoda > Arachnida > Araneae > Theridiidae > Parasteatoda > Parasteatoda lunata. Next base: position 102,418,676 of record OX421980.1, read on the forward strand.
TATATATTTTTAAATAAAATATGGTTTTGATCAACTCTGATAAAATGTCTCAATCTTTCGTTGAGAGCCACTAAAACACTAAGCACGCCCCTCAGTGGACTGTTCCATATCATTTGCTTAGTTAGTAAAACGTCCAAAATGGTCTTGGTACCTCAAAAAAAAATAATAAAATCGCAAAATTGAGAAACTCGTAAAATGGAAGTTCATTAAATAGATGTCCGTCTGTATATATATTTTTAAATAAAATATAGTTTTTAACAACTCTTATAAAATGTCTCATTCTTTCGTTGAGAGCCACTAAAACACTAAGCACGACCCTCAGTGGACTATTTCATTTCGTTTGCTTAGTTAGTAAAACTTCCATAATGGTCTTGGTTCCTCAAAAAAAAATAATAAAAATCGCAAAATAGAGAAACTCGTAAAATGGAAGTTCGTTAAATTGATGTCCGTCTGTATATATATTTTTAAATAAAATATGGTTTTGATCAACTCTGATAAAATGTCTGAATCTTTCGTTGAGAGCCACTAAAACACTAAGCACGCCCCTCAGTGGACTGTTCCATATTGTTTGCTTAGTTAGTAAAACTTCCAAAATGGTCTTGGTTCCTCAAAAAAAAAAAAAAAATAAATAAAATAAAATCGCAAAATAGAGAACCTCGTAAAATGGAAGTTCGTTAAATAGATGTCCGTCTGTATATATATTTTTAAATAAAATATGGTTTTGATCAACTCTGATAAAATGTCTCAATCTTTCGTTGAGAGCCACTAAAACACTAAGAACGCCCCTCAGTGGACTGTTCCATATCGTTTGCTTAGATAGTAAAACTTCCAAAATGGTCTTGGTTCCTCAAAAAAAATAATAAAATCGCAAAATAGAGAAACTCGTAAAATGGAAGTTCGTGAAATAGATGTCCTTCTGTATATATATTTTTAAATAAAATACGGTTTTGATCAACTCTGATAAAATGTCTCAATCTTTCGTTGAGAGCCACTAAAACACTAAGCACGCCCCTCAGTGGACTGTTCCATATCATTTGCTTAGTTAGTAAAACGTCCAAAATAGTCTTGGTTCCTCAAAAAAAAAAATAAATAAAATCGCAAAATAGAGAAACTCGTAAAATGGAAGTTCGTTAAATAGATGTCCGTCTTTATATATATTTTTAAATAAAATATGGTTTTGATCAACTCTGATAAAATGTCTCAATCTTTCGTTGAGAGCCACTAAAACACTAAGAACGCCCCTCAGTGGACTGTTCCATATCGTTTGCTTAGATAGTAAAACTTCCAAAATGGTCTTGGTTCCTCAAAAAAAATAATAAAATCGCAAAATAGAGAAACTCGTAAAATGGAAGTTCGTTAAATAGATGTCCGTCTGTATATATATTTTTAAATAAAATATGGTTTTGATCAACTCTGATAAAATGTCTCAATCTTTCGTTGAGAGCCACTAAAACACTAAGCACGCCCCTCAGTGGACTGTTCCATATCATTTGCTTAGTTAGTAAAACGTCCAAAATAGTCTTGGTTCCTCAAAAAAAAAAAATAATAAAATCGCAAAATAGAGAAACTCGTAAAATGGAAGTTCGTTAAATAGATGTCCGTCTTTATATATATTTTTAAATAAAATATGGTTTTGATCAACTCTGATAAAATGTCTCAATCTTTCGTTGAGAGCCACTAAAACACTAAGCACGCCCCTCAGTGGACTGTACCATATCGTTTGCTTAGTTAGTAAAACGTCCAAAATGGTCTTGGTTCCTCAAAAAAAAAAAAAATAAAATCGCAAAATAGAGAAACTCGTAAAATGAAAGTTCGTTAAATAGATGTCCGTCTGTATATATATTTTTAAATAAAATATGGTTTTGATCAACTCTGATAAAATGTCTCAATCTTTCGTTGAGAGCCACTAAAACACTAAGCACGCCCCTCAGTGGACTGTACCATATCGTTTGTTTAGTTAGTAAAACTTCCAAAATGGTCTTGGTTCCTCAAAAAAAAAATAAATAAATAAAATAAAATCGCAAAATAGAGAAATTCGTAGAATGGAAGTTCGTTAAATAGATGTCCGTCTGTATATATATTTTTAAATAAAATATGGTTTTGATCAACTCTGATAAAATGTCTCAATCTTTCGTTGAGAGCCACTAAAACACTAAGAACGCCCCTCAGTGGACTGTTCCATATCGTTTGCTTAGATAGTAAAACTTCCAAAATGGTCTTGGTTCCTCAAAAAAAATAATAAAATCGCAAAATCGAGAAACTCGTAAAATGGAAGTTCGTTAAATAGATGTCCGTCTGTATATATATTTTTAAATAAAATACGGTTTTGATCAACTCTGATAAAATGTCTCAATCTTTCGTTGAGAGCCACTAAAACACTAAGCACGCCCCTCAGTGGACTGTTCCATATCATTTGCTTAGTTAGTAAAACTTACAAAATGGTCTTGGTTCCTCAAAAAAAAAAAAAAAAAAAAAAATCGCAAAATAGAGAAATTCGTAGAATGGAAGTTCGTTAAACAGATGTCCGTCTGTATATATATTTTTAAATAAAATATGGTTTTGATCAACTCTGATAAAATGTCTCAATCTTTCGTTGAGAGCCACTAAAACACTAAGAACGCCCCTCAGTGGACTGTTCCATATCGTTTGCTTAGATAGTAAAACTTCCAAAATGGTCTTGGTTCCTCAAAAAAAAGTAATAAAATCGCAAAATAGAGAAACTCGTAAAATGGATATTCGTTAAATAGATGTCCGTCTGTATATATATTTTTAAATAAAATATGGTTTTGATCAACTCTGATAAAATGTCTCAATCTTTCGTTGAGAGCCACTAAAACACTAAGCACGCCCCTCAGTGGACTGTTCCATATCATTTGCTTAGTTAGTAAAACGTCCAAAATAGTCTTGGTTCCTCAAAAAAAAAAATAAATAAAATCGCAAAATAGAGAAACTCGTAAAATGGAAGTTCGTTAAATAGATGTCCGTCTTTATATATATTTTTAAATAAAATATGGTTTTGATCAACTCTGATAAAATGTCTCAATCTTTCGTTGAGAGCCACTAAAACACTAAGCACGCCCCTCAGTGGACTGTTCCATATCGTTTGCTTAGTTAGTAAACTTTCCAAAATAGTCTAGTTCCTCAAAAAAAAAAATAATAAAATCGCAAAATAGAGAAACTCGTAAAATGAAAGTTCGTTAAATAGATGTCCGACTGTATATATATTTTTAAATAAAATATGCTTTTGATCAACTCTGATAAAATGTCTCAATCTTTCGTTGAGAGCCACTAAAACACTAAGCACGTCCCTCAGTGGACTGTACCATATCGTTTGCTTAGTTAGTAAAACGTCCAAAATGGTCTTGGTTCCTCAAAAAAAAAATAAATAAAATCGCAAAATAGAGAAACTCGTAAAATGAAAGTTCGTTAAATAGATGTCCGTCTGTATATATATTTTTAAATAAAATATGGTTTTGATCAACTCTGATAAAATGTCTCAATCTTTCGTTGAGAGCCACTAAAACACTAAGCACGCCCCTCAGTGGACTGTTCCATATCATTTGCTTAGTTAGTAAAACGTCCAAAATGGTCTTGGTACCTCAAAAAAAAATAATAAAATCGCAAAATTGAGAAACTCGTAAAATGGAAGTTCATTAAATAGATGTCCGTCTGTATATATATTTTTAAATAAAATATAGTTTTTAACAACTCTTATAAAATGTCTCATTCTTTCGTTGAGAGCCACTAAAACACTAAGCACGACCCTCAGTGGACTATTTCATATCGTTTGCTTAGTTAGTAAAACTTCCAAAATGGTCTTGGTTCCTCAAAAAAAAATAATAAAAATCGCAAAATAGAGAAACTCGTAAAATGGAAGTTTGTTAAATAGATGTCCGTCTGTATATATATTTTTAAATAAAATATGGTTTTGATCAACTCTGATAAAATGTCTGAATCTTTCGTTGAGAGCCACTAAAACACTAAGCACGCCCCTCAGTGGACTGTTCCATATTGTTTGCTTAGTTAGTAAAACTTCCAAAATGGTCTTGGTTCCTCAAAAAAAAAATAAATAAATAAAATAAAATCGCAAAATAGAGAACCTCGTAAAATGGAAGTTCGTTAAATAGATGTCCGTCTGTATATATATTTTTAAATAAAATATGGTTTTGATCAACTCTGATAAAATGTCTCAATCTTTCGTTGAGAGCCACTAAAACACTAAGAACGCCCCTCAGTGGACTGTTCCATATCCTTTGCTTAGATAGTAAAACTTACAAAATGGTCTTGGTTCCTCAAAAAAAAAAAAAAAAAAAAAAAAATCGCAAAATAGAGAAATTCGTAGAATGGAAGTTCGTTAAATAGATGTCCGTCTGTATATATATTTTTAAATAAAATATGGTTTTGATCAACTCTGATAAAATGTCTCAATCTTTCGTTGAGAGCCACTAAAACACTAAGAACGCCCCTCAGTGGACTGTTCCATATCGTTTGCTTAGATAGTAAAACTTCCAAAATGGTCTTGGTTCCTCAAAAAAAATAATAAAATCGCAAAATCGAGAAACTCGTAAAATGGAAGTTCGTTAAATAGATGTCCGTCTGTATATATATTTTTAAATAAAATACGGTTTTGATCAACTCTGATAAAATGTCTCAATCTTTCGTTGAGAGCCACTAAAACACTAAGCACGCCCCTCAGTGGACTGTTCCATATCATTTGCTTAGTTAGTAAAACTTACAAAATGGTCTTGGTTCCTCAAAAAAAAAAAAAAAAAAAAAAATCGCAAAATAGAGAAATTCGTAGAATGGAAGTTCGTTAAACAGATGTCCGTCTGTATATATATTTTTAAATAAAATATGGTTTTGATCAACTCTGATAAAATGTCTCAATCTTTCGTTGAGAGCCACTAAAACACTAAGAACGCCCCTCAGTGGACTGTTCCATATCGTTTGCTTAGATAGTAAAACTTCCAAAATGGTCTTGGTTCCTCAAAAAAAAGTAATAAAATCGCAAAATAGAGAAACTCGTAAAATGGATATTCGTTAAATAGATGTCCGTCTGTATATATATTTTTAAATAAAATATGGTTTTGATCAACTCTGATAAAATATCTCAATCTTTCGTTGAGAGCCACTAAAACACTAAGCACGCCCCTCAGTGGACTGTTCCATATCATTTGCTTAGTTAGTAAAACGTCCAAAATAGTCTTGGTTCCTCAAAAAAAAAAATAAATAAAATCGCAAAATAGAGAAACTCGTAAAATGGAAGTTCGTTAAATAGATGTCCGTCTTTATATATATTTTTAAATAAAATATGGTTTTGATCAACTCTGATAAAATGTCTCAATCTTTCGTTGAGAGCCACTAAAACACTAAGCACGCCCCTCAGTGGACTGTTCCATATCGTTTGCTTAGTTAGTAAACTTTCCAAAATAGTCTAGTTCCTCAAAAAAAAAAATAATAAAATCGCAAAATAGAGAAACTCGTAAAATGAAAGTTCGTTAAATAGATGTCCGACTGTATATATATTTTTAAATAAAATATGCTTTTGATCAACTCTGATAAAATGTCTCAATCTTTCGTTGAGAGCCACTAAAACACTAAGCACGTCCCTCAGTGGACTGTACCATATCGTTTGCTTAGTTAGTAAAACGTCCAAAATGGTCTTGGTTCCTCAAAAAAAAAATAAATAAAATCGCAAAATAGAGAAACTCGTAAAATGAAAGTTCGTTAAATAGATGTCCGTCTGTATATATATTTTTAAATAAAATATGGTTTTGATCAACTCTGATAAAATGTCTCAATCTTTCGTTGAGAGCCACTAAAACACTAAGCACGCCCCTCAGTGGACTGTTCCATATCATTTGCTTAGTTAGTAAAACGTCCAAAATGGTCTTGGTACCTCAAAAAAAAATAATAAAATCGCAAAATTGAGAAACTCGTAAAATGGAAGTTCATTAAATAGATGTCCGTCTGTATATATATTTTTAAATAAAATATAGTTTTTAACAACTCTTATAAAATGTCTCATTCTTTCGTTGAGAGCCACTAAAACACTAAGCACGACCCTCAGTGGACTATTTCATATCGTTTGCTTAGTTAGTAAAACTTCCAAAATGGTCTTGGTTCCTCAAAAAAAAATAATAAAAATCGCAAAATAGAGAAACTCGTAAAATGGAAGTTTGTTAAATAGATGTCCGTCTGTATATATATTTTTAAATAAAATATGGTTTTGATCAACTCTGATAAAATGTCTGAATCTTTCGTTGAGAGCCACTAAAACACTAAGCACGCCCCTCAGTGGACTGTTCCATATTGTTTGCTTAGTTAGTAAAACTTCCAAAATGGTCTTGGTTCCTCAACAAAAAAAAAATAAAAAAATAAAATGAAATCGCAAAATAGAGAACCTCGTAAAATGGAAGTTCGTTAAATAGATGTCCGTCTGTATATATATTTTTAAATAAAATATGGTTTTGATCAACTCTGATAAAATGTCTCAATCTTTCGTTGAGAGCCACTAAAACACTAAGAACGCCCCTCAGTGGACTGTTCCATATCCTTTGCTTAGATAGTAAAACTTACAAAATGGTCTTGGTTCCTCAAAAAAAAAAAAAAAAAAATCGCAAAATAGAGAAATTCGTAGAATGGAAGTTCGTTAAATAGATGTCCGTCTGTATATATATTTTTAAATAAAATATGGTTTTGATCAACTCTGATAAAATGTCTCAATCTTTCGTTGAGAGCCACTAAAACACTAAGAACGCCCCTCAGTGGACTGTTCCATATCGTTTGCTTAGATAGTAAAACTTCCAAAATGGTCTTGGTTCCTCAAAAAAAATAATAAAATCGCAAAATCGAGAAACTCGTAAAATGGAAGTTCGTTAAATAGATGTCCGTCTGTATATATATTTTTAAATAAAATACGGTTTTGATTAACTCTGATAAAATGTCTCAATCTTTCGTTGAGAGCCACTAAAACACTAAGCACGCCCATCAGTGGACTGTTCCATATCGTTTGCTTAGTTAGTAAAACTTCCAAAATGGTCTTGGTTCCTCAAAAAAAATAATAAAATCGCAAAATAGAGAAACTCGTTAAATGGAAGTTCGTTAAATATATGTCCGACTGTATATATATTTTTAAATAAAATATGGTTTTGATTTACTCTGATAAAATGTCTCAATCTTTCGTTGAGAGCCACTAAAACACTAAGCACGCCCCTCAGTGGACTGTACCATATCGTTTGCTTAGTTAGTAAAACTTCCAAAATGGTCTTGGTTCCTCAAAAAAAAAAAAAAATAATAAAATCGCAAAATAGAGAAACTCGTAAAATGAAAGTTCGTTAAATAGATGTCCATCTGTATATATATTTTTAAATAAAATATGGTTTTGATCAAGTCTGATAAAATGTCTCAATCTTTCGTTGAGAGCCACTAAAACACTAAGCACGCCCCTCAGTAGACTGTTCTATATAATTTGCTTAGTTAGTAAAACGTCCAAAATGGTCTTGGTTCCTCAAAAAAAAAAAAAAGTAATAAAATCGCAAAATAGAGAAACTCGTAAAATGGATATTCGTTAAATAGATGTCCGTCTGTATATATATTTTTAAATAAAATATGGTTTTGATCAACTCTGATAAATTGTCTCAATCTTTCGTTGAGAGCCACTAAAACACTAAGCACGCCCCTCAGTGGACTGTTCCATATCATTTGCTTAGTTAGTAAAACGTCCAAAATAGTCTTGGTTCCTCAAAAAAAAAAATAAATAAAATCGCAAAATAGAGAAACTCGTAAAATGGAAGTTCGTTAAATAGATGTCCGTCTTTATATATATTTTTAAATAAAATATGGTTTTGATCAACTCTGATAAAATGTCTCAATCTTTCGTTGAGAGCCACTAAAACACTAAGCACGCCCCTCAGTGGACTGTTCCATATCGTTTGCTTAGTTAGTAAACTTTCCAAAATAGTCTAGTTCCTCAAAAAAAAAATAATAAAATCGCAAAATAGAGAAACTCGTAAAATAAAAGTTCGTTCAGTAGATGTCCGACTGTATATATATTTTTAAATAAAATATGGTTTTGATCAACTCTGATAAAATGTCTCAATCTTTCGTTGAGAGCCACTAAAACACTAAGCACGCCCCTCAGTGGACTGTACCATATCGTTTGCTTAGTTAGTTAAACTTCAAAAATGGTCTTGGTTCCTCAAAAAAAATAATAAAATCGCAAAATAGAGAAACTCGTAAAATGGAAGTTCGTTAAATAGATGTCCGACTGTATATAAATTTTTAATAAAATATGGTTTTGATCAACTCTGATAAAATGTCTCAATCTTTCGTTGAGAGCCACTAAAACACTAAGCACGCCCCTCAGTGGACTGTTCCATATCGTTTGCTTAGTTAGTAAAACTTCCAAAATGATCTTGGTTTCTCAAAAAAAAAAATAATAATAAAATCGCAAAATAGAGAAACTCGTAAAATTGAAGTTCGTTAAATAGATGTCCGTCTTTATATATATTTTTAAATAAAATATGGTTTTGATTAACTCTGATAAAATGTCTCAATCTTTCGTTGAGAGCCACTAAAACACTAAGCACGCCCCTCAGTGGACTGTTCTATATCATTTGCTTATTAAGTAAAACGTCCAAAATTGTCTTGGTTCCTCAAAAAAAAAATAATAAAATCGCAAAATAGAGAAACTCGTAAAATGGAAATTCGTTAAATAGATGTCCGTCTGTATATATATTTTTAAATAAAATATGGTTTTGATCAACTCTGATAAAATGTCTCAATCTCTCGTTGAGAGCCACTAAAACACTAAGCACGCCCCTCAGTGGACTGTTCCATATCGTTTGCTTAGTTAGTAAAACTTCCAAAATGTTCTTGGTTCCTCAAAAAAAATAATAAAATCGCAAAATAGAGAAACTCGTAAAATGGAAGTTCGTTAAATAGATATCCGTCGGTATATATATTTTTAAATAAAATATGGTTTTGATCAACTCTGATAAAATGTCTCAATGTTTCGTTGAGAGCCACTAAAACACTAAGCACGCCCCTCAGTGGACTGTTCCATATCGTTTGCTTAATTAGTAAAACTTCCAAAATGGTCTTGGTTGCTCAAAAAAAATAATAAAATCGCAAAATAGAGAAACTCATAAAATGGAAGTTCGTTAAATAGATATCCGTCTGTATATATATTTTTAAACAAAATATGGTTTTGATCAACTCTGATAAAATGTCTCAATCTTTCGTTGAGAGCCACTAAAACACTAAGCACGCCCCTCAGTGGACTGTTCCATATCGTTTGCTTAGTTAGTAAAACTTCCAAAATGGTCTTGGTTCCTCAAAAAAAATAATAAAATCGCAAAATAGAGAAACTCGTAAAATGGAAGTTCGTTAAATAGATGTCCGTCTGTATATATATATTTTAAATAAAATATGGTTTTGATCAACTCTGATAAAATGTCTCAATCTTTCGTTGAGAGCCACTAAAACACTAAGCACACCCCTCAGTGGACTGTTTCATATCGTTTGCTTAGATAGTAAAACTTCAAAAATGGTCTTGGTTCCTCAAAAAAAAATAATAAAATCGCAAAATAGAGAAACTCGTAAAATGGAAGTTCGTTAAATAGATATCCGTCTGTATATATATTTTTAAATAAAATATGGTTTTGATCAACTCTGATAAAATGTCTCAATCTTTCGTTGAGAGCCACTAAAACACTAAGCACGCCCATCAGTGGACTGTTCCATATCGTTTGCTTAGTTAGTAAAACTTCCAAAATGGTCTTGGTTCCTCAAAAAAAATAATAAAATCGCAAAATAGAGAAACTCGTAAAGTGGAAGTTCGTTAAATAGATGTCCGACTGTATATATATTTTTAAATAAAATATGGTTTTGATCATTTCTGATAAAATGTCTCAATCTTTCGTTGAGAGCCACTAAAACACTAAGCACGCCCCTCAGTGGACTGTTCCATATCGTTTGCTTAGTTAGTAAAACTTCCAAAATGGTCTTGGTTCCTCAAAAAAATAAATAAATAAAATCGCAAAATAGAGAAACTCGTAAAATGAAAGTTCGTTAAATAGATGTCCGTCTGTATATATATTTTTAAATAAAATATGGTTCTGATCAACTTTGATAAAATGTCTCAATCTTTCGTTGAGAGCCACTAAAACACTAAGCACGCCCCTCAGTGGACTGTTTCATATCGTTTGCTTAGATAGTAAAACTTCCAAAATGGTCTTGGTTCCTCAAAAAAAAATAATAAAATCGCAAAATAGAGAAACTCGTAAAATGGAAGTTCGTTAAATAGATATCCGTCTGTATATATAATTTTAAATAAAATATGGTTTTGATCAACTCTGATAAAATGTCTCAATCTTTCGTTGAGAGCCACTAAAACTCTAAGCACGCCCATCAGTGGACTGTTCCATATCGTTTGCTTAGTTAGTAAAACTTCCAAAATGGTCTTGGTTCCTCAAAAAAAATAATAAAATCGCAAAATAGAGAAACTCGTAAAATGGAAGTTCGTTAAATAGATGCCCGACTGTATATATATTTTTAAATAAAATATGGTTTTGATCAACTCTGATAAAATGTCTCAATCTTTCGTTGAGAGCCACTAAAACACTAAGCACGCCCATCAGTGGACTGTTCCATATCGTTTGCTTAGTTAGTAAAACTTCCAAAATGGTCTTGGTTCCTCAAAAAAAATAATAAAATCGCAAAATAGAGAAACTCGTAAAATGGAAGTTCGTTAAATAGATATCCGTCGGTATATATATTTTTAAATAAAATATGGTTTTGATCAACTCTGATAAAATGTCTCAATGTTTCGTTGAGAGCCACTAAAACACTAAGCACGCCCCTCAGTGGACTGTTCCATATCGTTTGCTTAATTAGTAAAACTTCCAAAATGGTCTTGGTTGCTCAAAAAAAATAATAAAATCGCAAAATAGAGAAACTCATAAAATGGAAGTTCGTTAAATAGATATCCGTCTGTATATATATTTTTAAACAAAATATGGATTTGATCAACTCTGATAAAATGTCTCAATCTTTCGTTGAGAGCCACTAAAACACTAAGCACGCCCCTCAGTGGACTGTTCCATATCGTTTGCTTAGTTAGTAAAACTTCCAAAATGGTCTTGGTTCCTCAAAAAAAATAATAAAATCGCAAAATAGAGAAACTCGTAAAATGGAAGTTCGTTAAATAGATGTCCGTCTGTATATATATATTTTAAATAAAATATGGTTTTGATCAACTCTGATAAAATGTCTCAATCTTTCGTTGAGAGCCACTAAAACACTAAGCACACCCCTCAGTGGACTGTTTCATATCGTTTGCTTAGATAGTAAAACTTCAAAAATGGTCTTGGTTCCTCAAAAAAAAATAATAAAATCGCAAAATAGAGAAACTCGTAAAATGGAAGTTCGTTAAATAGATATCCGTCTGTATATATATTTTTAAATAAAATATGGTTTTGATCAACTCTGATAAAATGTCTCAATCTTTCGTTGAGAGCCACTAAAACACTAAGCACGCCCATCAGTGGACTGTTCCATATCGTTTGCTTAATTAGTAAAACTTCCAAAATGGTCTTGGTTCCTCAAAAAAAATAATAAAATCGCAAAATAGAGAAACTCGTAAAATGGAAGTTCGTTAAATAGATGTCCGACTGTATATATATTTTTAAATAAAATATGGTTTTGATCATTTCTGATAAAATGTCTCAATCTTTCGTTGAGAGCCACTAAAACACTAAGCACGCCCCTCAGTGGACTGTTCCATATCGTTTGCTTAGTTAGTAAAACTTCCAAAATGGTCTTGGTTCCTCAAAAAAATAAATAAATAAAATCGCAAAATAGAGAAACTCGTAAAATGAAAGTTCGTTAAATAGATGTCCGTCTGTATATATATTTTTAAATAAAATATGGTTCTGATCAACTTTGATAAAATGTCTCAATCTTTCGTTGAGAGCCACTAAAACACTAAGCACGCCCCTCAGTGGACTGTTTCATATCGTTTGCTTAGATAGTAAAACTTCCAAAATGGTCTTGGTTCCTCAAAAAAAAATAATAAAATCGCAAAATAGAGAAACTCGTAAAATGGAAGTTCGTTAAATAGATATCCGTCTGTATATATAATTTTAAATAAAATATGGTTTTGATCAACTCTGATAAAATGTCTCAATCTTTCGTTGAGAGCCACTAAAACTCTAAGCACGCCCATCAGTGGACTGTTCCATATCGTTTGCTTAGTTAGTAAAACTTCCAAAATGGTCTTGGTTCCTCAAAAAAAATAATAAAATCGCAAAATAGAGAAACTCGTAAAATGGAAGTTCGTTAAATAGATGCCCGACTGTATATATATTTTTAAATAAAATATGGTTTTGATCAACTCTGATAAAATGTCTCAATCTTTCGTTGAGAGCCACTAAAACACTAAGCACGCCCATCAGTGGACTGTTCCATATCGTTTGCTTAGTTAGTAAAACTTCCAAAATGGTCTTGGTTCCTCAAAAAAAATAATAAAATCGCAAAATAGAGAAACTCGTAAAATGGAAGTTCGTTAAATAGATATCCGTCTGTATATATATTTTTAAATAAAATATGGTTTTGATCAACTCTGATAAAATGTCTCAATCTTTCGTTGAGAGCCACTAAAACTCCAAGCACGCCCATCAGTGGACTGTTCCATATCGTTTGCTTAGTTAGTAAAACTTCCAAAATGGTCTTGGTTCCTCAAAAAAAATAATAAAATCGCAAAATAGAGAAACTCGTAAAATGGAAGTTCGTTAAATAGATGTCCGACTGTATATATATTTTTAAATAAAATATGGTTTTGATCAACTCTGATAAAATGTCTTAATCTTTCGTTGAGAGCCACTAAAACACTAAGCACGCCCCTCAGTAGACTGTTCCATATCGTTTGCTTAGTTAGTAAAACTTCCAAAATGGTCTTGGTTCCTCAAAAAAAATAAATAAATAAAATCGCAAAATAGAGAAACTCGTAAAATGGAAATTCGTTAAATAGATGTCCGTCTGTATATATATTTTTAAATAAAATATGGTTTTGATCAACTCTGATAAAATGTCTCAATCTTTCGTTGAGAGCCACTTAAACACTAAGCACGCCCCTCAGTAGACTGTTCTATATCATTTGCTTAGTTAGTAAAACGTCCAAAATGGTCTTGGTTCCTCAAAAAAAAAAAATAATAATAATAATAAAATCGCAAAATAGAGAAACTCGTAAAATGGAAATTCGTTAAATAGATGTCCGTCTGTATATATATTTTTAAATAAAATATGGTTTTGATCAACTCTGATAAAATGTCTCAATCTTTCGTTGAGAGCCACTAAAACACTAAGCACGCCCCTCAGTGGACTGTTCCATATCGTTTGCTTAGTTAGTAAAACTTCCAAAATGGTCTTGGTACCTCAAAAAGAATAATAAAATCGCAAAATAGAGAAACTCGTAAAATGGAAGTTCGTTAAATTGATATCCGTCGGTATATATATTTTTAAATAAAATATGGTTTTGATCAACTCTGATAAAATGTCTCAATCTTTCGTTGAGAGCCACTAAAACACTAAGCACGCCCCTCAGTAGACTGTTCTATATCATTTGCTTAGTTAGTAAAACGTCCAAAATGGTCTTGGTTCCTCAAAAAAAAAAAAAATAATAAAATCGCAAAATAGAGAAACTCGTAAAATGGAAATTCGTTAAATAGATGTCCGTCTGTATATATATTTTTAAATAAAATATGGTTTTGATCAACTCTGATAAAATGTCTCAATCTTTCATTGAGAGCCACTAAAACACTAAGCACGCCCCTCACTGGACTGTTCTATATTATTTGCTTAGTTAGTAAAACGTCCAAAATTGTCTTGGTTCCTCAAAAAAAAAAAAATAAATAAAATCGCAAAATAGAGAAACTCGTAAAATGGAAATTCGTTAAATAGATGTCCGTATGTATATATATTTTTAAATAAAATATGGTTTTGATCAACTCTGATAAAATGTCTCAATCTTTCGTTGAGAGCCACTAAAACACTAAGCACGCCCCTCAGTGGACTGTTCCATATCGTTTGCTTAGTTAGTAAAACTTCCAAAATGGTCTTGGTTCCTCAAAAAAAATAATAAAATCGCAAAATAGAGAAACTCGTAAAATGGAAGTTCGTTAAATAGATATCCGTCGGTATATATATATTTAAATAAAATATGGTTTTGATCAACTCTGATAAAATGTCTCAATCTTTCGTTGAGAGTCACTAAAACACTAAGCACGCCCCTCAGTGGACTGTTCCATATCGTTTGCTTAGTTAAGAAAACTTCCAAAATGGTCTTGGTTCCTCAAAAAAAAAAAATAATAATAATAAAATCGCAAAATAGAGAAACTCGTAAAATGGAAGTTCGTTAAATAGATATCCGTCGGTATATATATTTTTAAATAAAATATGGTTTTGATCAACTCTGATAAAATGTCTCAATCTTTCGTTGAGAGCCACTAAAACACTTAGCACGCCCCTCAGTAGACTGTTCTATATCATTTGCTTAGTTAGTAAAACGTCCAAAATGGTCTTGGTTCCTCAAAAAAAAAAAAATAAATAAAATCGCAAAATAGAGAAACTCGTAAAATGGAAATTCGTTAAATAGAAGTCCGTCTGTATATATATTTTTAAATAAAATATGGTTTTGATCAACTCTGATAAAATGTCTCAATCTTTCGTTGAGAGCCACTAAAACACTAAGCACGCCCCTCTGTGGACTGTTCCATATCGTTTGCTTAGTTAGTAAAACTTCCAAAATGGTCTTGGTTCCTCAAAAAGAATAATAAAATCGCAAAATAGAGAAACTCGTAAAATGGAAGTTCGTTAAATAGATATCCGTCGGTATATATATTTTTAAATAAAATATGGTTTTGATCAACTCTGATAAAATGTCTCAATCTTTCGTTGAGAGCCACTAAAACACTAAGCACGCCCCTCAGTAGACTGTTCTATATCATTTGCTTAGTTAGTAAAACGTCCAAAATGGTCTTGGTTCCTCAAAAAAAAAAAAATAATAAAATCGCAAAATAGAGAAACTTGTAAAATGGAAATTCGTTAAATAGATGTCCGTCTGTATATATATTTTTAAATAAAATATGGTTTTGATCAACTCTGATAAAATGTCTCAATCTTTCATTGAGAGCCACTAAAACACTAAGCACGCCCCTCAGTGGACTGTTCTATATCATTTGCTTAGTTAGTAAAACGTCCAAAATTGTCTTGGTTCCTCAAAAAAAAAAAATAAATAAAATCGCAAAATAGAGAAACTCGTAAAATGGAAATTCGGTAAATAGATGTCCGTCTGTATATATATTTTTAAATAAAATAGGTTTTTGATCAACTCTGATAAAATGTCTCAATCTTTCGTTGAGAGCCACTAAAACACTAAGCACGCCCCTCAGTGGACTGTTCCATATCGTTTGCTTAGTTAGTAAAACTTCCAAAATGGTCTTGGTTCCTCAAAAAAAATAATAAAATCGCAAAATAGAGAAACTCGTAAAATGGAAGTTCGTTAAATAGATATCCGTCGGTATATATATATTTAAATAAAATATGGTTTT
This sequence comes from Parasteatoda lunata, assembly GCA_949128135.1. NCBI lineage: Eukaryota > Metazoa > Arthropoda > Arachnida > Araneae > Theridiidae > Parasteatoda > Parasteatoda lunata. The sequence continues at coordinate 102,434,287 of OX421980.1, forward strand.
GATCAACTCTGATAAAATGTCTCAATCTTTCGTTGAGAGCCACTAAAACACTAAGCACGCCACTCAGTGGACTGTTCCATATCGGTTGCTTAATTAGTAATACTTCCAAAATGGTCTTGGTTCCTCAAAAAAAATAATAAAATCGCAAAATAGAGAAACTCGTAAAATGGAAGTTCGTTAAATAGATATCCGTCTGTATATATATTTTTAAATAAAATATGGTTTTGATCAACTCTGATAAAATGTCTCAATCTTTCGTTGAGAGCCACTAAAACACTAAGCACGCCCCTCTGTGGACTGTTCCATATCGTTTGCTTAGTTAGTAAAACTTCCAAAATGGTCTTGGTTCCTCAAAAAAAATAATAAAATCGCAAAATAGAGAAACTCGTAAAATGGAAATTCGTTAAATAGATGTCCGTCTGTATATATATTTTTAAATAAAATATGGTTTTGATCAACTCTGATAAAATGTCTCAATCTTTCATTGAGAGCCACTAAAACACTAAGCACGCCCATCAGTGGAATGTTCCATATCGTTTGCTTAGTTAGTAAAACTTCCAAAATGGTCTTGGTTCCTCAAAAAAAATAATAAAATCGCAAAATAGAGAAACTCGTAAAATGGAAGTTCCTTAAATAGATGTCCGTCTGTATATATATTTTTAAATAAAATATGGTTTTGATCAACTCTGATAAAATGTCTCAATCTTTCGTTGAGAGCCACTAAAACACTATGCACGCCCCTCAGTGGACTGTTCCATATCGTTTGCTTAGTTAGTAAAACTTCCAAAATGGTCTTGGTACCTCAAAAAGAATAATAAAATCGCAAAATAGAGAAACTCGTAAAATGGAAGTTCGTTAAATAGATATCCGTCGGTATATATATTTTTAAATAAAATATGGTTTTGATCAACTCTGATAAAATGTCTCAATCTTTCGTTGAGAGCCACTAAAACACTAAGCACGCCCCTCAGTAGACTGTTCTATATCATTTGCTTAGTTAGTAAAACGTCCAAAATGGTCTTGGTTCCTCAAAAAAAATAATAAATAAAATCGCAAAATAGAGAAACTCGTAAAATGGAAATTCGTTAAATAGATGTCCGTCTGTATATATATTTTTAAATAAAATATGGTTTTGATCAACTCTGATAAAATGTCTCAATCTTTCGTTGAGAGCCACTAAAACACTAAGCACGCCCCTCAGTGGACTGTTCCATATCGTTTGCTTAGTTAGTAAAACTTCCAAAATGGTCTTGGTTCCTCAAAAAGAATAATAAAATCGCAAAATAGAGAAACTCGTAAAATGGAAGTTCGTTAAATAGATATCCGTCGGTATATATATTTTTAAATAAAATATGGTTTTGATCAACTCTGATAAAATATCTCAATCTTTCGTTGAGAGCCACTAAAACACTAAGCACGCCCATCAGTGGACTGTTCCATATCGTTTGCTTAGTTAGTAAAACTTCCAAAATGGTCTTGGTTCCTCAAAAAAAAATAAAAAAATCGCAAAATAGAGAAACTCGTAAAATGGAAGATCGTTAAATAGATGTCCGACCGTATATATATTTTTAAATAAAATATGGTTTTGATCAACTCTGATAAAATGTCTCAATCTTTCATTGAGAGCCACTAAAACACTAAGCACGCCCATCAGTGGAATGTTCCATATCGTTTGCTTAGTTAGTAAAACTTCCAAAATGGTCTTGGTTCCTCAAAAAAAATAATAAAATCGCAAAATAGAGAAACTCGTAAAATGGAAGTTCGTTAAATAGATGTCCGTCTGTATATATATTTTTAAATAAAATATGGTTTTGATCAACTCTGATAAAATGTCTCAATCTTTCGTTGAGAGCCACTAAAACACTAAGCACGCCCCTCAGTGAACTGTTCCATATCGTTTGCTTAGTTAGTAAAACTTCCAAAATGGTCTTGGTTCCTCAAAAAAAATAATAAAATCGCAAAATAGAGAAACTCGTAAAATGGAAGTTCGTTAAATAGATGTCCGACTGTATATATATTTTTAAATAAAATATGGTTTTGATCAACTCTGATAAAATGTCTCAATCTTTCGTTGAGAGCCACTAAAACACTAAGCACGCCCCTCAGTGGACTGTTCCATATCGTTTGCTTAGTTAGTAAAACTTCCAAAATGGTCTTGGTTCCTCAAAAAAAATAATAAAATCGCAAAATAGAGAAACTCGTAAAATGGAAGTTCGTTAAATAGATGTCCGACTGTATATATATTTTTAAATAAAATATGGTTTTGATCAACTCTGATAAAATGTCTCAATCTTTCGTTGAGAGCCACTAAAACACTAAGCACGCCCCTCAGTGGACTGTTCCATATCGTTTGCTTAGTTAGTAAAACGTCCAAAATTGTCTTGGTTCCTCAAAAAAAAAAAAAAATAAAATCGCAAAATAGAGAAACTCGTAAAATGGAAATTCGGTAAATAGATGTCCGTCTGTATATATATTTTTAAATAAAATAGGTTTTTGATCAACTCTGATAAAATGTCTCAATCTTTCGTTGAGAGCCACTAAAACACTAAGCACGCCACTCAGTGGACTGTTCCATATCGGTTGCTTAATTAGTAATACTTCCAAAATGGTCTTGGTTCCTCAAAAAAAATAATAAAATCGCAAAATAGAGAAACTCGTAAAATGGAAGTTCGTTAAATAGATATCCGTCTGTATATATATTTTTAAATAAAATATGGTTTTGATCAACTCTGATAAAATGTCTCAATCTTTCGTTGAGAGCCACTAAAACACTAAGCACGCCCCTCTGTGGACTGTTCCATATCGTTTGCTTAGTTAGTAAAACTTCCAAAATGGTCTTGGTTCCTCAAAAAAAATAATAAAATCGCAAAATAGAGAAACTCGTAAAATGGAAGTTCGTTAAATAGATGTCCGTCTGTATATATATTTTTAAATAAAATATGGTTTTGATCAACTCTGATAAAATGTCTCAATCTTTCGTTGAGAGCCACTAAAACACTAAGCACGCCCATCAGTGGACTGTTCCATATCGTTTGCTTAGTTAGTAAAACTTCCAAAATGGTCTTGGTTCCTCAAAAAAAATAAAAAAATCGCAAAATAGAGAAACTCGTAAAATGGAAGTTCGTTAAATAGATGTCCGACCGTATATATATTTTTAAATAAAATATGGTTTTGATCAACTCTGATAAAATGTCTCAATCTTTCGTTGAGAGTCACTAAAACACTAAGCACGCCCCTCAGTGGACTGTTCCATATCGTTTGCTTAGTTAGTAAAACTTCCAAAATGGTCTTGGTTCCTCAAAAAAAAAAATAAATAAATAAAATCGCAAAATAGAGAAACTCGTAAAATGGAAGTTCGTTAAATAGATGTCCATCTGTATATATATTTTTAAATAAAATATGGTTTTGATCAACTCTGATAAAATGTCTCAATCTTTCGTTGAGAGCCACTAAAACACTAAGCACGCCCCTCAGTAGACTGTTCTATATCATTTGCTTAGTTAGTAAAACGTCCAAAATGGTCTTGGTTCCTCAAAAAAAAAAATAATAATAAAATCGCAAAATAGAGAAACTCGTAAAATGGAAATTCGTTAAATAGATGTCCGTCTGTATATATATTTTTAAATAAAATATGGTTTTGATCAACTCTGATAAAATGTCTCAATCTTTCATTGAGAGCCACTAAAACACTAAGCACGCCCATCAGTGGAATGTTCCATATCGTTTGCTTAGTTAGTAAAACTTCCAAAATGGTCTTGGTTCCTCAAAAAAAATAATAAAATCGCAAAATAGAGAAACTCGTAAAATGGAAGTTCGTTAAATAGATGTCCGTCTGTATATATATTTTTAAATAAAATATGGTTTTGATCAACTCTGATAAAATGTCTCAATCTTTCGTTGAGAGCCACTAAAACACTAAGCACGCCCCTCAGTGGACTGTTCCATATCGTTTGCTTAGTTAGTAAAACTTCCAAAATGGTCTTGTTTCCTCAAAAAAATAATAAAATCGCAAAATAGAGAAACTCGTAAAATGGAAGTTCGTTAAATAGATGTCCGTCTGTATATATATTTTTAAATAAAATATGGTTTTGATCAACTCTGATAAAATGTCTCAATCTTTCGTTGAGAGCCACTAAAACACTAAGCACGCCCCTCAGTGAACTGTTCCATATCGTTTGCTTAGTTAGTAAAACTTCCAAAATGGTCTTGGTTCCTCAAAAAAAATAATAAAATCGCAAAATAGAGAAACTCGTAAAATGGAAGTTCGTTAAATAGATGTCCGACTGTATATATATTTTTAAATAAAATATGGTTTTGATCAACTCTGATAAAATGTCTCAATCTTTCGTTGAGAGCCACTAAAACACTAAGCACGCCCCTCAGTGGACTGTTCCATATCGTTTGCTTAGTTAGTAAAACTTCCAAAATGGTCTTGGTTCCTCAAAAAAAATAATAAAATCGCAAAATAGAGAAACTCGTAAAATGGAAGTTCGTTAAATAGATGTCCGACTGTATATATATTTTTAAATAAAATATGGTTTTGATCAACTCTGATAAAATGTCTCAATCTTTCGTTGAGAGCCACTAAAACACTAAGCACGCCCTTCAGTGGACTGTTCCATATCGTTTGCTTAGTTAGTAAAACTTCCAAAATGGTCTTGGTTCCTCTAAAAAAAAAAAAAAAAAATCGCAAAATAGAGAAACTCGTAAAATGGAAGTTCGTTAAATAGATGTCCATCTGTATATATATTTTTAAATAAAATATGGTTTTGATCAACTCTGATAAAATGTCTCAATCTTTCGTTGAGAGCCACTAAAACACTAAGCACGCCCCTCATTAGACTGTTTTATATCCTTTGCTTAGTTAGTAAAACGTCCAAAATTGTCTTGGTTCCTCAAAAAAAAAAATTATAATAATAAAATCGCAAAATAGATAAACTCGTAAAATGGAAATTCGTTAAATAGATGTCCGTCTGTATATATATTTTTAAATAAAATATGGTTTTGATCAACTCTGATAAAATGTCTCAATCTTTCATTGAGAGCCACTAAAACACTAAGCACGCCCATCAGTGGAATGTTCCATATCGTTTGCTTAGTTAGTAAAACTTCCAAAATGGTCTTGGTTCCTCAAAAAAAATAATAAAATCGCAAAATAGAGAAACTCGTAAAATGGAAGTTCGTTAAATAGATGTCCGTCTGTATATATATTTTTAAATAAAATATGGTTTTGATCAACTCTGATAAAATGTCTCAATCTTTCGTTGAGAGCCACTAAAACACTAAGCACGCCCCTCAGTGGACTGTTCCATATCGTTTGCTTAGTTAGTAAAACTTCCAAAATGGTCTTGTTTCCTCAAAAAAAATAATAAAATCGCAAAATAGAGAAACTCGTAAAATGGAAGTTCGTTAAATAGATGTCCGTCTGTATATATATTTTTAAATAAAATATGGTTTTGATCAACTCTGATAAAATGTCTCAATCTTTCGTTGAGAGCCACTAAAACACTAAGCACGCCCCTCAGTGGACTGTTCCATATCGTTTGCTTAGTTAGTAAAACTTCCAAAATGGTCTTGGTTCCTCAAAAAAAATAATAAAATCGCAAAATAGAGAAACTCGTAAAATGGAAGTTCGTTAAATAGATGTCCGACTGTATATATATTTTTAAATAAAATATGGTTTTGATCAACTCTGATAAAATGTCTCAATCTTTCGTTGAGAGCCACTAAAACACTAAGCACGCCCCTCAGTGGACTGTTCCATATCGTTTGCTTAGTTAGTAAAACTTCCAAAATGGTCTTGGTTCCTCTAAAAAAATAAAAAAAAAATCGCAAAATAGAGAAACTCGTAAAATGGAAGTTCGTTAAATAGATGTCCATCTGTATATATATTTTTAAATAAAATATGGTTTTGATCAACTCTGATAAAATGTCTCAATCTTTCGTTGAGAGCCACTAAAACACTAAGCACGCCCCTCAGTAGACTGTTTTATATCATTTGCTTAGTTAGTAAAACGTCCAAAATGGTCTTGGTTCCTCAAAAAAAAAAAATTATAATAATAAAATCGCAAAATAGAGAAACTCGTAAAATGGAAATTCGTTAAATAGATGTCCGTCTGTATATATATTTTTAAATAAAATATGGTTTTGATCAACTCTGATAAAATGTCTCAATCTTTCATTGAGAGCCACTAAAACACTAAGCACGCCCATCAGTGGAATGTTCCATATCGTTTGCTTAGTTAGTAAAACTTCCAAAATGGTCTTGGTTCCTCAAAAAAAATAATAAAATCGCAAAATAGAGAAACTCGTAAAATGGAAGTTCGTTAAATAGATGTCCGTCTGTATATATATTTTTAAATAAAATATGGTTTTGATCAACTCTGATAAAATGTCTCAATCTTTCGTTGAGAGCCACTAAAACACTAAGCACGCCCCTCAGTGGTCTGTTCTATATCATTTGCTTAGTTAGTAAAACGTCCAAAATGGTCTTGGTTCCTCAAAAAAAAAAATAATAATAAAATCGCAAAATAGAGAAACTCGTAAAATGGAAATTCGTTAAATAGATGTCCGTCTGTATATATATTTTTAAATAAAATATGGTTTTGATCAACTCTGATAAAATGTCTCAATCTTTCGTTGAGAGCCACTAAAACACTAAGCACGCCCCTCAGTGGACTGTTCCATATCATTTGCTTAGTTAGTAAAACTTCCAAAATGGTCTTGGTTCCTCAAAAAAAAAATAATAAAATCGCAAAATAGAGAAACTCGTAAAATGGAAGTTCGTTAAATAGATATCCGTCGGTATATATATTTTTAAATAAAATATGGTTTTGATCAACTCTGATAAAATGTCTCAATCTTTCGTTGAGAGCCACTAAAACACAAAGCACGCCCCTCAGTGGACTGTTTCATATCGTTTGCTTAGATAGTAAAACTTCCAAAATGGTCTTGGTTCCTCAAAAAAAAAATAATAAAATCGCAAAATAGAGAAACTCGTAAAATGGAAGTTCGTTAAATAGATATCCGTCTGTATATATATTTTTAAATAAAATATGGTTTTGATCAACTCTGATAAAATGTCTCAATCTTTCGTTGAGAGCCACTAAAACACTAAGCACGCCCCTCAGTGGTCTGTTCTATATCATTTGCTTAGTTAGTAAAACGTCCAAAATGGTCTTGGTTCCTCAAAAAAAAAAAAAATAATAAAATCGCAAAATAGAGAAACTCGTAAAATGGAAATTCGTTATATAGATGTCCGTCTGTATATATATTTTTAAATAAAATATGGTTTTGATCAACTCTGATAAAATGTCTCAATCTTTCGTTGAGAGCCACTAAAACACTAAGCACGCCCCTCAGTGGACTGTTCCATATCATTTGCTTAGTTAGTAAAACTTCCAAAATGGTCTTGGTTCCTCAAAAAAAATAATAAAATCGCAAAATAGAGAAACTCGTAAAATGGAAGTTCGTTAAATAGATATCCGTCGGTATATATATTTTTAAATAAAATATGGTTTTGATCAACTCTGATAAAATGTCTCAATCTTTCGTTGAGAGCCACTAAAACACTAAGAACGCCCCTCAGTGGACTGTTCCATATCGTTTGCTTAGATAGTAAAACTTCCAAAATGGTCTTGGTTCCTCAAAAAAAATAATAAAATCGCAAAATCGAGAAACTCGTAAAATGGAAGTTCGTTAAATAGATGTCCGTCTGTATATATATTTTTAAATAAAATATGGTTTTGATCAACTCTGATAAAATGTCTCAATCTTTCGTTGAGAGCCACTAAAACACTAAGCACGCCCATCAGTGGACTGTTCCATATCGTTTGCTTAGTTAGTAAAACTTCCAAAATAGTCTAGTTCCTCAAAAAAAAAATAATAAAATCGCAAAATAGAGAAACTCGTAAAATGGAAGTTTGTTAAATAGATGTCCGTCTGTATATATATCTTTAAATAAAATATGGTTTTGATCAACTCGGATAAAATGTCTCAATCTTTCCTTGAGAGCCACTAAAACACTAAGCACGCCCCTCAGTGGACTGTTCCATATCGTTTGCGTAGTTAGTGGATGCATATCGGAATTTTTTTCTGAAACAGATACAGCAGATAAACATCATTTTCGACTTCAGAATTTGGAAAACGAAAGTAAAATATAAATTTTCTAATAATATAATGCGTTTCAAAGCAATTTTAAGCTACGACTTCGCCACATTTTTTATTGATTTTTATTTTGTATTATTATATTCATATATTCAGTAGTTGGAAAAAAAATTTTTTTTCGGATATGGCTCTGAGTATTTAGATTGGAAAAAAAAATTTCAACTTAGGAAATACGGAGTAACGGGCCTTACACTTGATAAAAAAAAAATAAAAATAAAAATAAAAAATTTATTTGTAGAATACCGTGATAATTTTTACTCTTTTTTTAAAAACATCAAAGGTAGAAATATCGGGCCAGATCATTCAAGGGAATGGCCCTTAAATTAAAAAAAAAAAAAAACTCTAACCTGAAGAATACCGGGGAAGTGTATAATCTGTCTTTGGTAAGATCTCCCCCCCCCCCACATCAAAGTCTAAGGACGTCTGCTGCTATGGAAACAAGAATTGCACATTTGTGAGGGGGTAGCTTCTCTCCCTTCTAGGGATAACACAATAGACAAAAGAAAAAGATCGCTTACCCACTTGAAATAGTTACCATAGTCACCGCCACGGGTCCAGACGAATGGTTAGGGAAGTTCTTACAAATGAACCTTTACTTTTAAAATGATCATTAAAGGAAGAGAATTCCAGGCAATGGCAAAAAACACAATATCGTAAAAGAGAGAAATGACCTTAAAATATTGGAGATAGGAATAAAACACATTTTTTACCTTTCTAGAAAGAAAGGTAACACTTCATAGGGAAATTGAAGGACTAATTCTGTACTTTTACTGTTTTATAATTTACAGTCTCTGGCCAAATTATTAGACGCTCTTTAAGATTCTGCGGAAGTTATTAATTATCAGGTGATGTTTATTGTTTTTACGTGGCTGAAACCGGTGTGCATTTGTTTATGTTCGTCTATTAATTGGTTAACAGTGTAATGCAATACTTTAATATTAAAGTATATAAAGTATAAAAACCCTTTACATGCATGTTTAAATATTGAAGTATTTCATACAAACTCGTGCAAAACATATAATTATTAAAAAGGTACAATTTGATCAAATTATTATATTATAATATACCTGATATTACAAATATCCTATATTTATATAACATGTCGTCCAATCATTAAATTTCTAATTTAACGTACATGAACTTAAATGAGTGCAAAACCATAAAAACAATAAAGCTAATTAAGATTTTACATAGAACCTTTAGTGCACCTAATAAAGGAACTACTCATAGGGAACTTAGTGCACCTAATAAGGGAACTACTCATAGGGAACTTAGTGCACCTAATAAGGGAACTACTCATAGGGAACTTAGTGCACCTAATAAGGGAACTACTCATAGGGAACTTAGTGCACCTAATGAGGGAACTACTCATAGGGAACTTAGTGCACCTAATAAGGGAACTACTCATAGGGAACTTAGTGCACCTAATGAGGGAACTACTCATAGGGAACTTAGTGCACCTAATAAGGGAACTACTCATAGGGAACTTAGTGCACCTAATAAGGGAACTACTCATAGGGAACATAGTGCACCTAATAAGGGAACTACTCATAGGGAACTTAGTGCACCTAATAAGGGAACTACTCATAGGGAACTTAGTGCACCTAATAAGGGAACTACTCATAGGGAACTTTGTGCACCTAATAAGGGAAAGGTCAATTGAGTTGATCGATTTATGTTTTTCACAAAATTCATATTCTAAAACAACAAAAATATTGTCATTTTCTCTACTTGACAAAATGTTTGCTGGAAGCATTTCCTAAAAAACAGTTTCACTAAAAAATGATAAAAACAAAGTACCTATTTTTAACAGTTTAATACAATTTGTTGAAAAACGATATTTCAGATATATTTGAATATGTAGCGTTGAAAAATTAATCAAATCATGTAATTAAGGAATACTTTTTTTGTGTGTCTTCTTTTTTAAGAAAGAGCAATAAAAACTCATTTATACACGAATCATTGTTTATAAATAAAATATTTACTTCTAATATTTAATATACAGAGTTAGGTTAGAATTCATGAATAAAAGGTTTTTAAAGAAAATAATAACTACTGCCTGTTCATTTAGTGCAGTAGTCAACATGTGTAAAATAAAGCTGCGTGTAATAGAGTATTTGCGTGTCTTTACAACCTTAATGGATCTAAAGTAAATCGTCTAATATTTTTAAATTACAAAGTGAAGGCATTATAAAAATTGCCGCTTAACTATTGATTAGATTCTTGATGATTTTTTTTCTGCTGCTTATTAACCTCGCAGTTAATTCACTCTCAAATTATTATCGTTTTATTATTTTTTATAGACTTCAAAGCGTCCTTTTCTTTAAGTATCTTTAAGGTGACTGTCTAGTCGCGGGAAAAGTGTTTTTAAAAAATAAAATTGTGATGTTACTTATCAATGAATTGATGAAATGTATTATAAAATTATCTTAATAAGTAAAATAATATACAGTCACAGGCCAAATTATTAGACGCACTATAAGATTCGATGCAAGATCTTAATTATCAGGTGATACTATACAGATTTGTTGTTTTTACGCTACTGAAACCGGTTTGCACTTGTTTACGTTCGTGTATCAATTCGTGTATAATAATCGGTTAAATTAGACGATATATTATATAAATATAGAATATGTATTATATCGGGTATTATATTAATATATAATAATAATTAGACCAAATTATTAGACGCACTGTGGTTTTTTAATAATTACACGTTTTGCACGAGTTTATATGCAATACTTTTATATTTAAAGATGTGTGTAATGGTTTTTTATTTGGGAAATTTTTTATATACGTCCTATTTGTATTTATTTTCAACGCATTGCATTACAATGTTATCCAATTGATACACGAACGTAAACAAGTGCAAAACCGGTTTCAGCCGCGTAAACACAATAAAGCTGTATAGTATCAAATGATGATTAAGATTTTACATAGATAGACACTGCATTTAATTGTAATTGATAAGTTCAATTTCTTTTTCAGTGCAGTATCAGGGCTTTGACCAAAAAGTTTATCAAAATTTAAAAATGCTTCCTGAGTTAAAACAGTGAAAGACAGCAGATTTATATGTTTTCTATTTGGCTGGTTGTAAAATTTTGACCAACTATTTAAACAGAAGTTTAGTTCAAAAAACAGTAAATATACAGTATGTCAAGCGAATGACGGACTGATTTCAAAACCTGAGAAACAAAGTGCGATAGATGAATGAAACAAACTGAATATGAATAGTGAAAGTCGTAAGAATTTTTTAAAGTTAGTTACAAAGGTAGCCAATAGATGGAGCTGAGAAGTTTAAGCCATGTATTCTAAAAACAACGTGCGTTTCTAGTTTTGAAATAACACATTTTGTTTACAGTCTTACGGCATTTGTATTCTTTTCAAAAATTCTATACATATTTCAACACCACCTGTTGGTAACTTTCGTAACTAAATTTCAAAGATTTCTCCATAAAATTTTTACCACTTTACCTTTGCATACCTTTTTACAGTGACATTTCATAAGAATTGTCATGCGGATCTCAGCTCGCATGGACCACAATACTGATATAGATATTTTATAGAGATTTCTATTAAAATAACAGTAGGGGAGAGTGGGGTCAATTGTAACATTTTTTACTTAAATATTTTTAACTAACAAAAAATCCAATATATTATTAGTATTAATTGACAGACGAGTAAAGTAGACTATCCTCTACTAGAAAAGAAAAATAAATACCTTATTTTAAATGTTATTATATTAGTTATTAACAAATTTTGATAGTCGTGCACTTGTTACAATTGTCCCCACCTACGGGGTCAATTGTAACAGTTCATAAATTCAACTAAAACATAGTTAATTATACATATTATCATAGTTGTGATATATTTTTTTATTAATCAAAATAGTAGTGATATTTTAGGAGTGAAAATAATAATGAGCAGAGACCTAAAGGGTTAAACTTATAACTTTAAGGGGTTAAAAATTTTAAATTATGCTGTGAAAGGTGACCAATAAAATAATGCACATGCAACATAATATAAATGATATAGGAAACTACTGGTGGTTCTTAAAGAGTTAAGTAATGGTTTGTAAACAAAAGATTATTTATTTTCAGCTGTTACATTCGTCCCTTTACTTATTGTTACAATGTCCCCAAGACGCCATTTCAGTTTCATTTGTTAAAAACAATGCAGTGAAAGTCGTTATAGTCGTGCAGTGATTAATTAACAAAACTAATCTTTTTTTTCGAAATGTTAATTAAGGTGTCCACTTACATATTCGGTTATTAATTTTTATTTGTTTAAACAAAATTACTTTGTTACAATATAATACTCTAATACCCAAAAAAGTACTTACGTAGCGTGAAAATATCTTTTGTGATGTAACTCTTTCAAAAGTACATAAAAATGGTTACCAACAGGGGTATACATGTAGATTTATTAAATACACCTTGTGCGCCACCTAGGAACCAAATCTAGAAACCGACACTCGAAAATTTTGCTCTGTTACTGTCGTACCCTGTTACAATTGACCCCACTCTCCCCTACTTATCTGCTTAGAAAATAGGCGGTTGTTTTTAAATAACAGTATTTTTTTGTGCAATAGCCTGTTTTATACTGGCACACCTGCTCCCTCCATTTTTTTTTTCTTTTTTTTTTTCTCAGGATGTTTAAAAAAATTTTTATTAATGACGGTAATAACAGAAAAACCAGCATATTTTGACAGGTTAAACCCCAAATTCATTTAATTCAAGAAAATAGATTTTTTTTAAAAAAAACTGTATGTAAAATTTATAATTTTTTAAAACATGTTTGTAAAGACATTTTCATAGTTTCAGGTTTGTAACATTTTTATGGCTTCAGGTTTGTAAAGACATTTTCATGGTTTCAGGTTTGTAACGAAATTTTTTCGTGATTTGAAGATGGATAACTCTAAGAAAATACTTCTAATCAGCTTTCTATTAGTTAATGAAGTCAATTAAAAACCTAGGCATTTAAATTCAGCTACAAAAACTAATTTTACATTTAATTTTCGAATCTTTACTCAAGCATGATGAGCTAGTACCGTCAAACGGGGTGACTATGTGCCACTTTTTGACGTTTTCGTGTCATAACTCCTCTAATTTTCCACCTATCGGGTTGATTATTTAATGCAACATAATTACACATCTTAGCTTTCAATTCACATATTAAAAATGATTCTAAGATATCATGGAGGGGAGATATAATTTTTTCTTAGTAGCACTTACTAACCTCGCACATGGGCGTGACAAAGAGCCACGCATGTTTCCTCCTTTTAAATCTATTAGAAACGATCACTGGCAACTTCTCACTCTTCAGAATTCATCTCCTTGTCATTTAGCTATTATAAGTTGATTTGATACCTTCAAATTTTAAAATAAAAAAGGCCATACATATGGAAAAAAGCTATTTATTAAAGAAACTCTTCAAAATGTTTTTCAAAATGACTCAATTTATGAAACGAAACACAAATTACAAATTTGAGATAGAAATTCTCTCTTCAGTCAATCCGAATTTAGAATAACCTGAAATTTGTCGCCATTTAGGAGAGGTTCGGGAGGACAAATCTTCTTCAGAATTTATTTCTTTTTGTGCCATTAATTATACGGGGTGTCAGGCCATTTCCAAAATTGTCCACTTTTCTCCAGGCATTTCACACATGCCTCGTTGCTGCTGTCGAAATCAGAAATCATTTGACCCAGGTACATTTTTCCTTTATATTTTACTGCAACAAAGTCACCTTGCACAGGGCCAGTGTTTTTTGCTTCACTGACTGACTCACTGATTGTCAACGGTTGACCAGAGACTGTTGTAGATGGATGGTCAACATCTAGGACATCAATGACTGTCTCTCCACTTAAACAATAAACACTCTAGAATCTTAAAAATGACCAAAACACTGCTAAACAAGATGGCACCTAGTCACCCCACACTTCATCGAAAATTGAATTAAGGGTTATAACTGGTAAGCAAAAAATCATTTTGAAACGTCGAAGCGTGTAGAACTTCTTTGACAGTTGGTGACAAAAAACTGAACTTATCTTTTTTCTGGCTGCTTCCGAAATATGAGTACCAGACTACACTTCTTTTCCAGATCACAACACCACAAATTCACGTCGACAGGAACAATGGTAGGTTACAATTTAGGTTATAATTTGATTGGTGTAGTACCCCAGTTAAAATTGCCCTACTATCCCGCTACCTTGTGGTAGTTTTCCTTTCTCGATCAGTTCCTTTCTCTGGCGCCATCAGCCGCTTGAGTTCGAAAACCCAGGATAGCACCTAGTCACCCCCGTATGAAACTTAGTTACCCCGTTTGACGGTAATGATGATGGGATATACTAATTTTCATTTGAAGGTGTTACAATTGAAGTTACCTTACAGGAAAAATACTGTTTTCCCAGGTTCAATTCAAACATTACTGTAAATGTTATAGTACCTGCTGTCAGTGGCAGTGCCAGAAACTTTTGCTGTAAGATACAAATGATTTTTTTACAGTTTACTAAACAGGTCTATTTTCAAACCATTTTTTTATATTACAGTATACCCTCGATATCTCAAAGTTGAAGGGACGCTAAAACATTTCGAGATAGCAAGTTCAGAACTAAATATGTTCTGAAAAATAGATTCTAAAATATTAGGGGAGGGTAGCCTAAAGCGGGTAGGCATTCGTATCCCGCCGCATGGCGCTAAAGCGCCGATATCTAAGTATGCCGTGATTACCTGAATACTCACGAGTTTCAATCAGTCCCAGTGGAGCAGAAGTAAAGCGACATGGCGTAACCAAGCACACAATAAAAAAATTAATAAGTTTATTAAAAAAACTCAAGGTATGTAACTTGTGGTTAGTCGAAAGCCGGCTTATTTTTTTTTATTCTCAATATTATTATATTATTCTAACACTATTCACCTATAAACTACGATGTTCAATAAATTTTTTTTTTTATTTAAGGTTATAATTTTTTTAGTAAAAAATTTTTTTTGGGCAAAGCGGGTAGGGCGAAATGGGTAGATACCCGCTTTGCCCCGATACATTTTTATACTAACTTTTCTGTATTTTTGTATAGATGGTAAATAATACAAGAGAAAAACAGAACAGGCGGCCTGGTGTGAAACGGTCATGAAGAATGCAATGAAGGAATCTGAGACCACTTCGGTTTCTGCGGCTTCTAAAAAGTATGGTATCCCACTTTCTACTCTATAAAGACATCTGAAAAAGGGCAGTTGCAGTAAAAATCTTGGACGATATCGAAGAGTATTCAATGATGAGCATGAAGCTGAGTTATTGGAATATGTATTTCAATTCGATGATTTTTAACAATTACTCAGTACGACGTAGCTTCACTTGTTGGAATAGCGTACTTAAAAGCAGCTAGTGCACAAAATGCTGTTCAAGGATTTAAATCCTCAGGAATATGGCCCACGAACCGACGCATATTTAGCGATGCTGACTTTTTGCCAGCTAGTCTGACAGACAGGGCTGAAGTTATTGAAAAGCCCCATGGCAGATCCAATCTACTGATGCTGGTCGTCTTTCTAATAACTCTGATTGCTCTACTTCTACATCTGTATTTGAAAACGTGGATCACAATTACTCTCAAGCTTCAAGGATTTCGCTACGCCGCACAAACGGAGAAACTTCGTATGATCCAGCTGTTGAAGATGATCTTTCATGTTCTACGACAGCTAGTGACAATTCATGTCAACCTGTAGAAGAGCCATTGACACCTCATGTGAAGCCTTTGGATATTAGACCGCTACCAAAACCTACTCCGAACAAAACTAGTCGTAAACGTAAAAAACTCAAAGAGCTGAAGTCTTAACAAGTTCACCATTTAAAAATATGCAAATAAAAAAGGATGAAAGGAAGAAACGTCTTAGTAACAACGCTGCTGTTAAAAAAAAATTTAAAAAATCTTCCTTCGACAAGTAAACCAGGTAAAACTAAAAAACAAAGAGCTTCAAAGAAAAAAATTGTAAAAGAGAATTTTTGTCTTGTTTGGGGAGGGGGGGGGTTAAGAGGGCCCACCGCTAGAAGATAGGATTGAATGTGGAGATTGTAAAGACTGGGTTCATGAAGCTTGCACAACTTATTCAGGAAAAGGGTCTTATTTTTGCGAACTATGTCAAGAATAACAAATCATAATTTGAGACTGATTAAATTTAAGTCTAAAATTTTAATCGGATAAGTATAACTTACAAAAATTATTCTTTTACTATCACAGTTAACTAGTCTAATAATTTAATAATTTTTTACTTAATATTTTGTTGACAACTGTACTGAATTAGATGTTAAGTTTAAATCGTATAAGTATAACTTGAAAAAGTTGATTTTTTTTTTTTTACAAAAGCAGTTAACTAGTTTAATTATTTAATATTTCATTACTTTAGATTCAACTATCAAATGTACTAAATCCAAATTAGCTCATTTAATGTTTATTTAAATTATTGAGACTTTCAATAAGACTGATAAAATAAGACAAAAATTGATATTTAAATGTTATTTTTAACGTTTATTATACGTGTGATTAAGGTTTCATTTTTAATGTTTAAGAAAATTAATATGCGCTTGTATTTGTAAAATCTATGGTGTTTACCCGCTTTGCCCGAACGGCCTACTCGCTTTGCCCGAACGGCTTACCCGCTTTAGGCCCCCTTGTAGGGCAAGGCGGGTTTTTTCAGTGTTTTTTATTTTTGATAATAAATAATCATAAAATTTAAAATAACGCAATAATAATTTTTTATTTGAAAGTTTAAAATCTCTCTTAAGAAATAAAATAAAAAACGCTGCGATAAAAGCCCAAAAACTACAACTTCTGACAGTTTATTGTTAACCTACCCGCTTTAGGTCACCCTCCCCTACTTTAAAAAGTACAATCATGAAACATACGAACAACTTCTAATAAATATGTATGCCATGATAGTTGACTATAAATACAAATACAACAATGATAATTTTATTTTTAAAAGTAAGACAAAAATAATTATGCACTAAATAGAAAAAAAAAAATTGGTTTACAATTAACTTCCATTGTGATTTTTCGGAAAAAAATCATTTTCTATTACGAAAAAAGTTGGACGCAACAAAGTTTTGAGAAGGAATTCAAATGAACACATAATTTGAAGGGGAAATATAAGAAGGTTTTCGAGATATACAGTGTAAAAAATTTCGAGCTATGTTGCGCCAAACATTGGTATTCATTTGCTGGCTACAGAAATTGGTGTTCAGTTTTACTATATCTTCATGGTGCTTTCACTAGCTCCAAGACAACGAGAGAAGGTTGAACAAAAAAATGGGATTTTCAAAGAACTTAAAAGCAGCGAAAGGTTGCCCTAAAAATCTTTGTTTTAAAAATAACTAAAAGGGGAGGAAGGTTGCACCATGATTTGGTATTTTTGAAGGGAACTAAAAGCGAGGAAGGTTGCACCGTTATTAGGTATTTTTAAAGTGCTAAAGCGCAGGGTAAGGTTGCACCATTGTTAAGTATTTTTAAAGCGCCAAAAAGTAGAGAAAGTTAGCAACATTATTAAATATTTATTAAAAAAAGGGAAGATAATTTAAATCAAATTTATATAAATAAAATTATAATTTAATTATTTAAATCTATAAAAATTAAAAAAAAAAAACACAATTTTTATTTTAGATGTATGTTAGGTAATATATATATATATATTACATAACACATCTAAAATAAAAATAGTTTAATTTTTATGGATTTAAATAATTAAGTTATAATTTAATTTATATGAATTTGACCTAAATTATCTTCTCTTTTTTTTAATAAATATTTAATGATGATGCTAATTTTCTCTGCTTTTCGGCGCTTTAAAAATATTTTCTTTCATATGAAAATTTTTTCTTTCTTCAAGTTTATATACGTAAGATTAAAATTCTTTTTTACATATCATTCGTTAAAGAACCAACCGATGCTATAGAGTTTGTACCACTAATGAGAATTTTAATTTTGGCTGAAGCCAAATTACTATGAATTTTGAAATTATTTTATTATTTAAAAATGAAAATATTACTTTCACAAATAAAAATTTATGTAAAAGAGTAGGCAAATATTGTATTGGTCGACCCCCAATCTCTAATCAAGGAAACATTCCAAGATTCATTACATTGGCGTATGTATTACATTGCACATACGCCATACATTGGCAATGTTAAATTTGAAGTAAATTAAGAAATGTAAAAATAATGATATAACTTAAAAATATGAACACGAAATATACAGATGCAGATCGATATTCAAACACAATTTATTCATTTACAATCACTTTGACGTTTGTATACATAAACAGAATATAATAATTTTTATGTAAAATCTTAAAATTTAAATATATTATACTTTTTATACATATCACAGCGTTCATTAAAAAAAATACAAAATATTCACTGAAAAATATGATAGATAGTATGTTTTTGTTACTAAGAGAGTGCCTCAATGTTTACAGTTTTGAAATTTAGGATCATCTAAAAATAATTTTCAATATTTTAATAAGATACTAAATTTCTTGATGTACTCTGCCTCATCTGAATTAAAATTTACAGTATAACTAAATTAATTTTTTACATACATAATTTACGACTTGATAAATAGATTAAAACAATTTGGAAAAAATTACAGTCATTATTTACACATTAGTAAATGGTGGTGAGTATTTGAGAAAAAGCAATATTTTTATTACATATTCATTATTATAATTTTTTTCTGGTGCTTATTACTCTAAGTAAATCACATTTTTTACTTGATTGTAAAAAACACAACACAATTTAAAAAGATTACACACAAATAAAACTTTGGAGCCTTTTCACAAAATAATAATTGTTTTTCCAAACACAGGTTCTTCATTCTCAAAACTTGAAACTATACACATTCCTTGTTTGTAAACTTTACTTTTGAAGTTTGAAAAAACTGTTTATAACTTTCTAGAATTCTAGTAATTTCGACAGAATAAATATTTTTCTGAATTGGCTTTGTACTGGTTACAACAATATTTTTTCCTAAGCTTCTTTTTGATTAAAAGCATTGAAATTGTTGGTGCCTTTGTGCTAATGAAAGAAGATTAAAAATAATGTAATCTATGGTAATAAAATGCATAGGAATTGAAATAATTTTACAGAAGAAGCAAAACATGAACTCTTACATTTTTAAAACATAGAAAGATCAATCAAAACAAGTCATATTTTAATTACTAATTTTAAAATACAATATTAAAAAAAATTGAGAAATTGTCGTCCTTGTGTAGAAAAATGTTTTAACATTTCAACATCTGAAACATTTCTTCGAGACCAATTATTTATGAGGGGGGGGGGGTATTTTTATCTTAAGATTACTTTCACCCATAAAGATCCTGAAAAGGAAAGTTTTGATATTTTAAAATATTATTATAATTTTATTATTGTTAAAATGAGCCAAAGCAATCAAGTAGAATTTCTCTGTTAAAATATTAAATAAAAATTATGATCATCACTTGGATAGATCGTGTTGAGTCTAAGAGGGCGGGATACGGCTACTGATAAACACACGAGCAGTATTCATGTGGATGGTATTAAAACTCCACTCGTATATTGTTTGCGAGGATTGTCTTTTTAACTAAAGTTCTTTTGTTTCATAGAAAAAATATATTTCAGAATAAAAAATAAAAAAATATTTTTAAAATTAAAATCAAACTTTTTGAAAAAAATTATTAAAAAAACAAAAAAACAAAAACAACTGTATATATTATAAAGAATACATAGGACCTTTTTCATGATCAATTATAACGTTCGATTTTATGCTTATGTTGTCTTCTCCCTTCCTCACAAAACGCAAATGTGGGTAAATTACAAATAATATTATAATAATAATTCATGGAAAAATAAGTATCTATAGCAAAGTATCTATGAGCAAATTGCATGAGCATTTTTTGTATTATTTAGATTAAATTAAAAATATATTTATTAACTTTTTAAATACGATATTTTGTTCAATTTAAAATTTGTGTCGCTTAGAAAAAAATATTAATAAGAAAATCTATTTTTTATAAAAATTATAATAAGAAATCAGCTAATTTCTAAATGCTCGAAAACAAATCTTGTTCCTGTTGGTATTTTGTTCAAATTTCAGTAAGATTCTTGGTGAATAAAAAAAAAAAAAAAAATTAGCGCTTTGTTTTCTTTATCGCCAATATGTTTCTTTGTTTTTTTTCCTACCTCGTGCGCCAAAGAGAAAACCAGTTTCCATGACAACGGTTGCATTTTTTGAAGTCGCAAGTGCTAATTTGAATTCGTCTGAAAATTTTACAACAAAAACATTTAAGACAAAAATTCGCGTGATTATGTGACATTACAAACGAAAATGAAAATCAAATCAGAACATGAGGAATATAGAACATGAAAATCAAAACTAAAGCATAGGTATTGATAAGAAGTTTTAATCCTAACAGAAATTACATACGACTTTTTTGTTCGGTAGAATGCAATCAAAACATGGAACTAGAACATTTTCACCATTTATTTGTCACTGGTATTGCACTTTCTGTGCGCATAAAATGGATGTATCTCCTTATTTATTAAAAAAGAGCTAATATAGATTTTACAATATCTAATTATTCATACAACGAATATAGTTTTCTAGAAGAAATTTGAAACTAACTCTTTCAGAACACATTGCAAAATTTGTAAAGATGACATGAAAGAAATTAACTGTAATTATTGCAAATAACTAAGAAAATTTTACTTACTTGCAAAAGAAATAGACAATTTCAAAGACAAATTGCGTGAGATATTAGCAAGCTTCGACAACAAAATCCGCCATTAGTCAACAGCTACAAAATAAGTTATCGGTCACGGTTAAAGCTCGTGCCTGTTATAGTACGAAAGTTTGGTGCAATCGATTGCGCCATAAACGCATTTCTTGATCATATTTACCAATTTATGGCACAACCTAAGTAAAATAATTTTTCATTTATCCAATTTATGGTGCAATTAGAAACTTTGCACCAAGTATTGGTTAAACATTTACCCAGATTTTTTACAGTGTAGAGAGTATGAAATAACTTAACAAATTTCGTGAGTGACTACACCAAGTGAGTTTAAAAAGTTTTCCTATTTGTTCAATTTTAGTTAAATTACTTTTTTGCTTTAATTGTGGTGTCTTTCTGTAACTTTGATCATTGGAAATAAAAAATATATATTTTTTTTTGACATCAGAAAACATGAATAAACTATTTCAGTAAATTCAATAAGATTTAACAGCAGAAAAAAAAAGCTGGTTAGTGATCTAGTAAACATTGGTTAGTTAAGTGATCTGTTGAAATGTTAAATAGTCATGCTTTATAGATATCTCTTTACATTTTGTGGGCTTTCAATACTCTAACTACTCTTGTAACAATTTATGTATTAACATTTTTTTGGATTAAACGTGGTCAACTTATTCACTAAATTATTATTATAAATCGATATTTTTGAGGTTTGTACGATATACTAGGGTGGTACGAATTAGGCAACCGGTATCGTATCCCTCGCAGAACAATTAATTTTCAGCACTTAGTATACATCATCAACATAGTTGGCCAGACAGCCTAATGTGGACCTTCCTCTGAAGATTTCTCCATAACGACTTCCTATTTATCTTTGATCTCAGTTCCAATTCTTTTCATTAATTGCAAGAAAAGAGTCATCCCATCTCAACCCCGGCCGCTTTTTTGTTCCAGTGGGTCTAAAAAGCAGTATCTTGTCTATTGTATTGTCATCACTCATTCGAATCACGTGGGCCATCCAATTCATTCTATTTATTTAATGTATTTAATAATATCGGGTTGTTTATAAATCTTGTACAGTTCAAAGTTAAATCTCCTTCTCCAGTTATTGTTTTCATTCACACCACCAAGCATACTTCACAAAATCTTTTCCTCAAATATTCTATACTTAATATACAAATTAAATTAAATTAATAATTGTTAACATATTTCAGATGTGATTTCTGCCGTGCAATTAAAAAAACAATGCTTTACGATAGATTCTGACAACTTTTTTCTCTCTATTGCCAATGAACGATAGAATAGAATTTCAGAAAACTGATTAAATAAAATTTATTTTTGAGAAAAATGTTTTTGCACTGCATTTAGTTTATCATTCAGAGGTGCCAAACATATAAAAATCTCAATTTTGAATTTTTTGTCTCGTACATTGATTTTTTTATAGCACGGCTGATTTATGATTGATGCAACGGTTTGGTCAACTCTCCATTACGTTCATAAAAAATAAATATAATTTAAAAAAATCATATTATGCATAAATTAAATTACTATAATTCCTAACTATAATTATAAACTATTATACTTAAATTTGTTTCATTGAAATCGTTGAGTTCAAATTGATAAAAATTTGAAAGGGGAAAAAAAAATAAATAATAAACAGTCATACGTTTTTATGATACTAATTACAAAAAAGTGATAAATATAAAATTAATTTGCTGAATTAGCCTATAGATAAATTAGCTAAAATTAACTCATCATTAAATATTTTTTTTTAGTTTAAAAAAAAGAAAGAACTAATTAAAAAAGAAATTTGAAGTTTCAGAAAATTATTTGGTGGTATGTGTCCCCCTGTGTCAACCGCTGACACTACGCCTATGAATTATTTCATACGAATTTTTAAATTGCAAATTTTTCATACCATAGAAAAAAAATCCATTAAAGCATCGCAAAAAAATCAAATGATTTTTTTTTCCGTTTAAAGCGCGGGAAAAAAATCGAAAATTCCTCGTAAAAGAATAAGTTTTCTTCTTTTGATTTCAATGAACAATTTTTAAAATGATAACTCTTTCAATAATTTATTTATTTTGACAAGAAATTTCCGGGAGTAAAGTTAAATGTTCAGCCATAGGATGGCGCTGTCATCCATTCTTTTCATTGGATAATGTGTGAAAAGGCGTCCTTCATTGTAACCCCGCCTACCACACATCAATCAAAGAAATTGGTGGAATACAGTCTTACTCACGGGATAGTATGAGATAGGTAAATATGAATCATTTAGGAACTATGTATGCAACAAAAAGAAGGAGACGGAACAGTAAAAGGTAAGAAGCTTTTATTGTACACCTTTAATGTGAATATGAATTATCATATTTGGAATTAAAAAAGTTTCTTTCAAAAATTCAGTTAAGATGTTTCTGAAAAAGGAACCCTCCTTATATCAAAATCAAATTTTTTGCAATAAGTATTTAAATTTGTATTTAACTAAAATATCAAAAGAGTGTAGAGGCAGATATTCCAACTTTTAAATTCGTCTTTTTTTTTAAAAAAATGACGATAGTATTTCTTGTCGATATGATAGGTTAAAAAGTATATGATTATAGTTTTTATTTAAAAAATGAAATACAAAATGAGTCATTTCGCTGGAGTAAATATTGTAAGTGAATCCAAAGCGAAATTTCTAAATTCATTTTTTTTTTAAAATGACGAAAATAAAAAAGATCTTTAACATTATAAAAATGACGAAAATTTTAAAAAAAATGAACGTCTAAAAAATTCGTAATAGGGGAACAATCACTTCGTTATACGGAGAATAATCTGCACGTTACTTAATGTTCCAAAATAAAATTTCATTTTTGGCAAAAAATTCGCTGTAAGGAAAGTTCGTTATTTAGAGTATCTGTTTGTTTATATCTATCTATATATATACACAATTAAAAAATAATTTAAGAAATATATCTATATTTTTCGCTAATAATTTATTAATTATAATACCATATTATATATACTATAGTTATAAATAGCTATAAATATACTTTAGTTATAGTATCAATTATGTACTATTACAATAATTATTTCCAACAATTATTATTGCATTATTTCTTACAGTGATAAGATAAAAATATATTTTCAAAGATTTCTCATATAGTAAACAATTGTTTATATTGGATTAAGTGTGTGTGTTAAATCTAGTGGTCCACTGACAATTCGCTATAGTGTGGCTTGACTGTATTAAGTGTCACTTGATTAATTTTATATTTTATTGGAAGTGTCACTCAACACTTACAATAAGATTAATAATTTGCCATTTCTTAAATGAACAATATGTAATGCAATTCTAATTCAGTATAACATAAAATACATACTCTCTCACACATTCCCCCCTCTCTCTGTATATGTATATATATATACATATATATAGTATATATATATATATATATATATATATACATATATATAGTATATATATATATATATATATATATATATATATATATGTGTGTGTGTGTGTGTATAGTTGCCAAGAATGAGCCTAACCATAAAAATCGGATCGAGTATAATATTTTGCTTAATTTTTCAAGTTGTACAATTAAATGCCATTTTGTCTAATTTCTAAAAAATAAATCATCTCTGGGGCAATTAAATCTAAAGTTTTATATATTTATAATTTATACCTTCTAGATGGGCGTCACAAAATGTTTTTATTTACGTATCCATAAAAATACTTAATTATACATTTAGGAATTATGCTCATAAACATATAAACATATTACTTGTTTGATTACATTGACTTGTATTGAGGCAATATTATATAGTATTTAAAAAAAAAAAAAAAACTGTTTCTAACACAGTCCTAGACATGTTTTGGCTTACAGAATGATTTCTTCATTCTATTATTTCAATATTTATTTAACAACTCTAACGAAGGAAAAGGAGGTAAGATCTGGATAGTAAGAAAAGTGAAAATTACTTTAATATAAGCTGATATGAATTTCCCTTAATTAATAGGAGCTCAAACTGTGGTCAGTCAACGCATAAAAAAGGGGGAAATCGATAAATCACTTTCATTATTATTATTGGAACAATATAAATAAGGAATAAAATCGAATGAAAATTAAAAATTAGTTGTATTTAATGTAGTTTTACTTTATTAATTTAATTTTGAAAAAATATATTTATAAATTGTTTTCTTTAAGAGTAAAATAAGTTGACTAAATTCTCTTGAAAACTGACGACTTTTAACACAGCATTCACTTTCAATAAAACTATATTTGGAGTTCTTTAGCCTTTTTTTACCCTTTAAAACTTAAACTTGTGACCAAAACTATGAAACATTTTCATTGCTTTACTCTTTATCATTTTTACTACTCAATTTCATTTGTTTTTCTTCTGAAATGAACGAATTACGTTTCATAATTTGAAATGATTTTTTTCATGTCATATCAGGAAACTTCCGAATCAATCATTGGGAGAAACTAACCTTCGTGGAGGACTATTTGATGGAACTAATAAGCATTTGCGTTGTATGGAGAGGAAAATCACGAAAATTTCCCATAGTTGGCAAGGGGATTTGAACCCTTGATCTGTCCACCACTGAATATATTTAACGTCAGCTCTGTGGTCGGTGCGAGTTGGAAGTAGAATTCGAATATACCATCCACCGCTGGGACTCGAATCTTGATCACCGATTTGGGAGACAAACGCTTTATTTTCTGAGACCCAGCAGATTTCTGAGAATCATTAAAACCTTTCAGACTATCAAAATTTCTTTTTAAAAATGCAATTTTATTTCTTCAGTAGTGTACTATTTCTTTAGATTGTAATTAGAGTAGATTTTCTCAGAATCATTAAACTAAAATTATAAACAGTTCTTTCTTAAAATGCAATTTTAACTGTTTGGTAGTATTTCAAGAATTACAAATTTCTTGTTTATAATTTAACTTGATTATGAGTAACTTTCGATAATATTTAAAAATAATAAATTGCAATTAAATATGCTCTTTAAAATGAAAAAAATGATTATTTTAAATCGTATATATACATAAACTTTTTGCATTTTAAATTTGGAAAAAATTTAATTTATATAAAATTAAATCATTATGATCAATTATAATAGCTTGTAGCAATTATTTTTTTTTATTTATCAGCAAATTTCATTCTAAATTCAAAGTATTAAATGAAAGAAAATATTAGCAGTCTCTAAAGGAAATTAATTGAAAAAATTATTAACAAATATTAAGAAAAAATATTAAGACAAATATTAAGAATTTTCCCTAAATCAAAGTAATAAATCTTTAATTAAACTATTCATCATTAAATTTAGTATGAAATTTGATGATAAATAGAAAAATTATTGCTACAAGCAATTATAATTGATAATAATGATTTGTTTTTACATAAATTAAATTGTTTCAAAGTTTAAAAAAGAAAAATGTTTTTATTTTAATGTGTATGAATGCGATTTATAAATAATCTCTTTTTTTTTTATTTAAAAAAATTTTTTTTATGGCAATTTATTATTTTAAAACATTATTGAAACTTACTCAGAATCAAGTTAAATTTTAAACAAGAAATTTGTAATTCGTGAAATACTACCGAACAATTAAAATTGCATCTTAAGAAAGAACTTCTTATAATTTCAGTTTAAGAATTCTGAGAAAATCTACTTTTATTGCAATCTAAAGAAATAATACACAACTGAAGAATTAAAATAGAATTTCTAGAAATAAATGTTTATAGTTTAAGAGATTTTAATGATTCTCAGAGAGGTACGAGGGCTCAGAAGATAGAGCATTCGCCTCCCAAATAGGTGATGAAGGTTCAAATCCAAGCGGTGGCTGGTTGATTCAAATTCCTACTAGCAAAGACCCTAGTGCTGACGTAAAATATATTCAGTCATGGTTTAAATTCAGTCATGGTTATCATGGGTTAAAATCCCTTGTCGTCGGGATAACTATGGGACGGTTTCGTGGTTTTCCTCTACATGCAACGCGAATGCTGGTTAGTTCCATCAAAAAGTCAACCACGAAGGTTAGTTTCTCCCACTTGATCCAGAAGTTTTCTTGTCTCCTAGGTTTGGTTCAAAATTACAAGGTTATGGAGTTAAACATTGATAATCGTAAACTCAGAACTGTTCAATGCCGGTCATCTAATAAAATAAAGAGATTTTTAGAAATTTCACATGAATCACAGTTAAAAGAAATAATAAACTAATGCACAATTAAAATTTTATGAAAGAACTGTTCATATTATTTCGTTAAATCAGAAAATCCACGCGTAATACAATTGAAAGAAACGACACATCACTGAAAATTTCAAAATAAATTCGTGAAAGATCTCTTTATAATTTGGAAAGTTTTATTAAAGTGTTTCAAAAACTCTGCACGAATTACAATAAAACAGAACAGTTAAAATTGAATTTTAAGAAAGATCCTTTTAATTTGAAAAGTTGGAATGATTCTCAGAAAAACTCCAAAGAATAATATAACATTTCATAAAAAATAAGTTTTCTTTCGTCTGTTAAAAATTATTATTTAATATATTTGAATTTATATTATTTCAAGTTTTTCCTGTGAGAGATATTTTAAAAACTGGCTAAAATTATCAGAAATTAAAAATATAAATCAAAGAAAACTCGTAAAAAAAAAAAAACGTCATACTCAAAACAATTTTTATTTACTCTGTTTAAAATAAAAGTTTCTTTTCCACATACAACTCGCATATAAATTATTATTAGTATCTCTTTGACGTTGCAGAAAAGTTTAAAAATATTTTTTCCGCCAAACTTCATGCCTTTTTTTTTCTTCCATATTTCTTAAATATTTTACTGTTAAAAATACACATATTGGTTCTAGAGCGTTAATAGATACAAAATCTATTTTATAGTTTGCATAGCAACCTCAACTGTTTGTTATTGCAATAGCGTGAGTCGCGACTGGATGTACAGCGCAATAAAAAAAAAAAATAAATAAAATAAAATAAAAAAGATAATAATAAATCCACACTGAATACTTTTTGATCTCATGATTGGATATTTACGTTGTAGGACTCAAACTTTATAGTTTCGCGCGGGATGACCTCGAATATGTTAATTAATTAGTGCAGACGATATTTTAAGTTACGAAATCATACACAAAACGTATTTTCTCTGAATAAACATAAATTTTTTCCGATCTATTCGGATTTCTAACTCTTAATATATAAGGGGGATAGCTGCAGTCTGGGAAATATGGTCCCCATAGTTTGATCAAGAAAATGGTCCAAAGTTTGGACCCTTTTAAGTTAACTTTACCTTTTGCGTATTTCAAAGAAGAAAGTAAAAGAAGAAGACTCGAGTTTCAAAGAAGTCGTATATTTAAATTTCGATTTCTCAGGAACTATTTGATAGATTTCGCTTAAATATCGTATTTTGCCATTTAATATTGCGTACTTTAAAATGACGTAAAAAATTGTATACCTTACAATTCAAAATTTTTTCGACTATTATTAAATAAAATAATAAAAAATAACGAACATTTACTAAAATTTATTTTTTACATGGAATTATCTTTGAATTACAAATTTAATAATTGTGTGTAAAAATGCTTCAATTCCTTTAAAAAGTTCTCGAGAAATGGCGAAATACGCAAAAAGTAAAATTAACATTAAGCGGTCCAAATTTTGGATCATTCTGATGGCCAAACAATGGGGACCATATTTCCCAGATTGAGGGTACATATTTTGGGAGTCAGAAATTCAAATCCGTCCAAAAAATAACAATAATAATAATTTTTAAGATATACAATTTCTTACATTTGGAAGAATATAATTTTAAATGGCAAATACAAAATTTCAAAGAAATCGGTTGAATAGTTAAAACCAAGACATCTTTAAAATTCGATTTCTCAGGAACTATTTGACTGCTTTCTCTCAAATTTTATATTTTGTAATGTAAAATTATATTCTTCAAAACAACGTAAAAAATTTCAAAATTTTTTCTACCAATATTAAACAAAATAATAAAAAATTATACACATGTAATTTTTTTTGTTTTTTTTTTTTTTTTTTTTGCATGGAGTTATCTTTAGATAAACGAAATTTATAATTGTTATCAAAAATTTTCCAATTCGCTAAAAATTTCTCAAGATGTGATGAAATTCGCAAAAATATAATTAACATTAAGGGATCCAAAATGCTTTCCTGTGTCTAAACTATTGGGGACCCTATTTCCCAAATTGCAGCTGCCTCCTATATTTAGGCGGTCTGTATTCATCGAAAAATAGATTTGTTTATTCAGAGAAAGTGCGTTTTTGTGTCGGATTTCGCAACTGCTATAATTATTTAGCATATTTGACTTATCAAACCATTAAGATTGAGTCTTCGAACGATCCATTCATTAGATCAAAAGTTAATCAAGATTGTTTATTTACTCTTATTTGACAAAAGGTGTTTCGAAATTTTCACCTACAGCCTAATCATTTTCTGCTGACAGTAAAATAACTTTGATTAAGTCTAGGAAAAATTCCTGTTTTACTTTAACTAATGTTTGTCATAAGAGGCCATTTGTTAAAAAATATTCTCGTTTCAGCGAAAAGACTCAATTATTTATGGGTTCAACCTAATATTTTTCAGGTCATTCTTTTACTAGAATTCAAAATAGAACTGAAGTGATAGATCGTTTTTTATTGAATGGGGGTACTCTAAAAACATTATGTTAATTTGACTGCAGTGCTGCACTTGGAAGGATCGTTCCCCGAAATATTTGGTTTGTTGCAGTTAAAAGAAAATTTAAAATACAGTCGGACTTCTATTTACCGAAATTTCAGAGTAACCCTCGTATATATATATATATATATATATATATATATATATATATATATATATATATATATATATATATATATATATATATATATATATATATATATATATATATATATATATATTTATATATATATATATATATATATATATATATATATATATAAATATATTTATATATATATATATATATATATATATATATATATATACGAGGGTTACTCTGAAATTTTTGAGATACGCGCAGACGAATAAAAATAACGGTTTAATTTTAAAATACAAAGTATTTTAACACAGCAGACGATTTTTTACTGACTTACTTCAACATGTTTAGCGCAGAATAAATTTTAAACAGAAGAGAAAATGGAGTTGACGCGGGAACATTTTCGCGCTATGATTTTCTACGATTTTAAAGCAGGTTTAAATCAAGAAGAATGTGTTCAACGGTTGCAATTAACATTTGGTGATAAATCTCCAGCTCGTGCTACGGTATTCAGATGGTTTAAATAATTTAGCAGAGGTCGCAATTTTCTTCAGGATGAAGAACACACAGGAAGGCCGACGTCGGCAGTAATCCCGGATAATGTGCCTGCCATACGAAAAATGTTAAAGGATGAAAATCGCTGTACCTATCAAATTATGCAGAAGGAACTTATCATTGGATCACAAAATTATTCATGAATAATTACATATAAAAAAAAGTAGTTTGCCCTTGGATTCCCCATAATCTAACTGAGCACCAAAAAGAGGAACGTGCCAGAATCAGTAAAGAAACTACTGGTATACCACTAAATGTCTTCCAATAATTCTACAAGAAGTGAATGTTAGGGGACTAGTCCTTCACCAGGACAATGCATCTTCACATACAGCCGGATTAACAGTAGAGTTTCTTAAACAAAAACAAATAAAAGTGATAGAACATCCACCGTATTCACCTGATCTAGCCATGTGTGACTTTTGGTTATTCTTTAATCTAAAAAAGAACTTACGTAGACGTCGTTTTCATTCAGAAGAAGAGATTGATGTGGCTATAAATGAATTTTTCCATCTATTCCAAGAAATTAATGGCCTAAGGCATTTAATCTGTGGAAAATTCGATTACAAAAGTGCATTGATGCTGGAGGAGACAACTTTGAACACACCTAAAATTTTGTAAGTGTAACTTTAAAAACCTAGTTGTATCTCAAAAATTTCAGAGTGACCCTCGTATCTATATATATATATATATATGTATTTTTACATAACACATCGCTTTAATGTAAATAGTTTTTTTTAAACTTTAATAGATTAAATAATTTAATTAAAATTTAATTTAAATTATCTTCGCTTTTTTTTATAAATATTTAATAATGATGCTAACTTTCTCTGCTTTTTGGTGCTTTAAAATTATTTTCTTTCATATACAGATTTTTTCTTTCTTCACGTTGATATATGTAAGATTAAAATTATTTTTTACATTTTATACGTTAAAGAACCAACCGATGCTATAGAGTTAGTACCACTAATGCTTTAAAGAGAATTTTAATTTTGGGCTTTCTTATTACTATGCATTTTGAAATTATTTTATTGTTTAAAAATGAAAATATTACTTTCACAAATAAAAATGTATATAAAAGAGTAGGCAAATATTGGATTGGTCAATCCCCAATCTCTAATTAAGGAAACATTCCTATATTAATTACATAGGCGTATGTATTACATTGTACAAATGCCATACATTGGCAATATTAAATTTGAAGTAAATTAAGAAACGTAAAAATAATGATATAACTTAGAAATATGAACAAAAAATATACAGATGCAGATCGATATTCAAACATAATTTTATTCATTTACAATCACTTTGTTTGTATACATAGACAGAATATAAGAATTTTTATGCAAAATCTTAAAATTTAAATATATTATATTATACTGCCGACCGGTCTGTGTAGGGGGCAGGGAACTGTCCTTGCATCAGAAAGGCTCTGGGTTCGAATCCCGGGCAAGGCATGGACACAGGTGCCCACAGGGTAACGAAAAGAGAGTTAGCAGTTCTGGAACTTTCTGTGGCCAATGGACAATAGTTCCAAGTGCCCGCCATTAAAAAAAAATTATACTTTTTATACATATGCATTCAATTCAAACTTATTCAATTCAAACTTGAGTGCATTCAATTCAAACTTATTTTTTATTTGCAGTAATTAAAAATAAAAATTATGTTAACATATGCATCAATGTTTACAGTTTTGAAATTTGGGATCATCTAAAAATAATTTTCAATATTTTAATAAGATACTAAATTTCTTGATATACTCTGCCTCATCTGAATTAAAATTTACAGTATAACTAAATTAATTTTTTACATACATAATTTACGACTTGATAAATAGATTAAAACAATTTGGAAAAAATTTCAGTCATTTTTTTACAAATTAGTAAATGGTGGTGAGTATTTGAGAAAAAGCAATATTTTTATATTTTTATTCATTATTATATTCATTATTATATATTCCTTATAATAGATTTTTCTGGTGCTATTACTTTAAGTGCATCACATTTTCAGTTGATTGTAAAATACACAGCAAAATTTTAAAATATTATACACAAATAAAACTTTGGAGCCTTTTCACAAAATAATAATTGTTTTTCCAAACACAGGTTTCATTCTCAAAACTTGAAACTATACACATTCCTTGTTTGTAAGCTGTTCTTGAAACCAGTACTAGTGAATTTTGAAAAAACTGTTTATAACCTTCTAGAATTCCGGTAATTTAAATAGAATAAATATTTTTATTAATAGGCTTTGCACTGGTTACAACAATATTTTTTCCTTGGCTTCTTTCTTGATTGAAAGCATTGAAGTTGTAGGTGCCTTTGTGCTAATGAAAGAAGATAAAAAATAATGTAATTTATGGTTATAACATGCATAGGAATTGAAATAATTTTACAGAAGAAACAAACTTTGAACCCTTACATTTTTAAAACATAGAAAGATCAATCAAAGTAAGTCACATTTTAATTACTATTTTTAAAATACAATATTAAAAAATTGAGATATTGTTGTTATGTAGAAAAATGTTTTAGATGGTGAAATGTTAAAACATTTTTCTACATAAGAACAAAAGAACAACAATATCTAAATATTTTAATATTGTAGAAAGATGTTTTAACATTTGACCATCTGAAACATTTTTTCGAGACCAACTATTTATAGGGGGGGGGGGGGTATTTTTGTCTTAAGACTCTTTTCACCCATAACGATCCTGAAAAGGAAATTTTTAATATATTTTAAAATATTATTATATTTTTCTTGTTGTTAAAATGCGCCAAGGCACCCAAGTAGAATTTCTCCTCATGAAAAATTTTGAATTGAATTTCATGCAGGGTGACCCCGCAAAAAATTTGCAGAACGTACTTTCAACTGTTAAAATATTAAATGAACAATATGATCATCACTTGGATAGATCAAAGAGTTCGTGTTGAGTCTAAGGGGGCGGGATATGGCTGCTGATAAACACACTAGCAGTATTCATGTGGATGGTATTAAAACTCCACATGTATATTGTTTGTGAGGATTGTCTTTTTAACTAAAGTTCTTTTGTTTCATAGAAGAAAATATATTTCAGAATAAAAAAGAATACTTTTAAAATTAAAATCAAACTTTTTGAAAAAAAAAAAATTAAAAAAAAACAAAAAAACAAAAACAACTGTAAATATTATAAAGAATACATAGGACCTTTTTCATGATCAATTATAACGTTCGATTTTATGCTTATGTCGTCTTCTCCCTTCCTCACAAAACGCAAATGTGGGTAAACTACAAATAATAATAATAATTCAAAGAGAAATAAGTTTCTATAGCAAAGTATCTATGAGCATCTAAGTATTTTTTTATTTAGATTTAATGAAAAATATATTTATTAACTTGTTAAATACGATATTTTGTTCAATTTAAAATTTGTATCACTTTGTAAAATAATATTAATAAGAAAATCTATTTTTAAAAGAAATTATAATAAGAAATCAGCTAATTTCTAAATGCTCGAAAACAAATCTTGTTCATGTCGGTATTTTGTTCAAATTTCAGTAAGATTCTTGGTGAATAAAAAATAAAAAAAAATAAAAAATAGCGCTTTGTTTTCTTTATCGCCAATATGTTTCTTTTCTTTTTTTTCCCCTACCTCGTGCGCCAAAGAGAAACCCAGTTTCCATGACAACGGTTGCCTTTTTGAAATCTGAAGTGCTAATTTGAAATATAATTCGCTTTGAAAATTTTACAACAAAGGCATCTAAGAATGTATAGACAAAAATTCGTGTAATTATGTGACATTACAAACGAAAATGAGCAATATAGAAAATGAAAATCAAAACAGAAGCATAGATATTGATAAGAAGTTTTAATCCTAACAGAAAGTAGAAACGATTTTTTTGTTCGGTAGAATGCAATCGAAACACGGAACTAGAACATTTAGACCAACAGTAAACTTGGCGGAAAGCTATGCTGCTAAAGATTGCCGTATTTACCGTTTATTTGTCACTAGTATTGCACTTTCTGTGCTCATAAGAGCTAACATAGATTTTACAATATCTAATTATTCATACAACGAATATAGTTTTCTAGAAGAAATTTGAAACTAACTCTTTCAGAACACACTGCAAAATTTTTAAAGATGACATGAAAGAAATTAACTGTAACTATTGCAAATAACTAAGAAAGTTTTACTTACTTGCAAAAGAAATAGACAATTTCAAAGACAACTTGTGTGAGATGATAGCAAGCTTCGGCAACAAAATCCGCCATTTGTCAACAGCAACAAAATAAGTTATCGGTCACGGTTAAAGCTCGTGCCTGTTATAGTACGAAAGTTTGTTGCAATCGATTGCGCCATAAACGCATTTCTTGAACATATTTACCAATTTATGGCACAACCTAAGTGAAATATTTTTCATTTATCCAATTTATGGTGCAATTAGAAACTTTGCACCAAGTATTGGTTAAACATTTACCCAGATTTTTTACAGTGTATTTCGTCCTCACTGTTTTAGTCGTCCCATTAACTTTCCGTTTCCTTAGCGTTTCGGCTTATCTTTTTTTACATATTAAAATTGAAAATTTTCTTTTACAAAGTATGCAAAACATTCCAATATGATTGAGAGTTTTTTTCATGAATTTTTTGCCTCTTTTTCAACACCAGTATACACTGTTAAAAATTTCGAGCCATGTTGCACCAAAAATCGGTATTCATGTGCTGGCTACATAGAATGGAGTTCAATTTTACCATATTTTGGTATTTTCACTAGCTCCAAACATCAGTTGAAGATTACACCAAAATTAGGTGTTATGAAGAAACGAAACGCCTATTTTTATTCTTCCTTTCTTTTTTCTTTTATAAAAGCAGAGGAAAGTTTCACCGTAATTAGGTATTTTTATAGCGCTCAAATGCAGGCCAAGGTATAGCTATTGACCGAAAGAAGCTATTTTATGACCTAACCATTTTATACCGCCAACCAAATTAAAAAAGCAACATAAAAGAAATGAACTGCAAATAAGCCATTTGCCTACCTAAATGAGTGTTATACTTGAAACAACATGCATTAGTTGTCCCGATACACCGAGTTGTAAAGAAAACATGGCGTCGTAAACAAATATCGTTCAATTTACAATCACAGTTTTATCTCTTTTATGAAATTTTGGTGCAGTCAGTTGCACCTTGGAACTATTTTTCGATCATAGTTCACAATTTATGGTGTAACTAAAATTAAATGATCTCTTATTTTACTAAACTTTGGGACAACACCAAATACTGGTTAAAGATTTACCGAGTTTTTTAACAGTTCAGTTACGTCGTTGATACATAGTATGGGAAAGCAAAACCAGATTCAACTCTGAAAACTTAACAATGATTTAAAACTCATGATTTTCTATAGCTGAAAAATGTTCATAGTATTAAATAAACTGACTGTTTATTATGATAAATTTTACAAAATTATCCAAACCACTGTAATTTCTAAATAGGGAACTTAGCGAACAAAATGTTACCTGATTATCAGAAAATATTTATTTATTGAGAATAAAAAGTAACAGTTATTCCAGTAAAATTAAATGTAAAAAAATGTTACTCATAGAGAGTTATTAAATTATAGCAGCTTGTTTTCTATTGTCATTTTTTTTAAAACACGAAAACCAATTTTATTCAAACAATCGAATTTAAATAAATCATTTTTTCAGAAGAGAAATTTTTGCAACTTTTTTCATTTTTTTCCTCTCTTGCTTTTGAATAATACATATAAGGCTAACTCGTTACATATACGTGATCTCGCCTTTCACGGCATCATATATGAAACGAGCCATTCTGACGGCTCTAGATGATGTGATGTTAATTCTTTATTAGTACGTATACATACTTTATATTCTCGAAGCGAGACCTCTAATTAACGATCCCGAAGATAAGTTCGTTATAAAGGCAAGTCGTTAAATGAAAATCACCTTTTGAAATGCTTAAACAACACAAAATAGGTTTTTAATTCATAAACACTACACATAATTAAAATAGCAATTGATACACCTTTTTATGTAAACTAGGTTCTAATATTTATTTTATAAATCTTAACCGAAAAAGAAATCTGCATGGAAAGCAAGAATAGAGTAAAATATTATCCAGTGTAAAACTGCCAAATTACAAACATTTTCAACTAAAAAAAGCTAATTTTATGTATAAAATTATAGCCTCATTTATTATAAAAGTTATTTTAAACACACATTACCACATGCGTTCATAAGTTCGTTTGCTATTGATAAAATCCGTTAATTTTATCCGTTAGTTTTTCGTTTGTAATAAAACAAAAAAGGAAAGGGATTTAACCGCTTTCTCTGAATGTTAAGTGGCTTCGAAAATCCGTTAGAGGTCGTTTTCCCCGTTTAACAAGTTTGGAATGTTCTAAAATATTTTGGGAAAGAGGAAAGGTTCGTTAAATGGAAAGTACACTATGCTGTTTGGAAGTTATTTTACGAAGAAATTTTCAAAATGTATTTGGTTCCTCGAAAAAAATCGCAAAATGGAAGTTCGTTAAATAGAAGCCCGACTGTATATTATTTAACATTATATATATATATATATATATATATATATATATATATATATATATATATATATATATATATATATATATATATATATATATATGTTGCGTAAGCAGACTCCCTCTACATTCACTCACGGTACGGCTACGGGGAGAGAGCTCATTAAGATGTTCCAGCTCTAATTATTTTGTATTGTCATTTAAGTGTTTTTTGTCATAATAAAAGCTTTAAAACGCAACCCTAGACTGCTTTGAAGCTTCATCGACACTCCCCGTCCGTAACATACAGTATATTATCTATCATTACATATATATATATATATATATATATATATATATATATATATATATATATATATATATATATATATATATATATATATATATATATACATATATATATACATATATATATATATATATATATATATATATATATATATACATATATATATATACATATATATATATATATATATATATATATATATATATATATATATATATATATATATATATATATATATATATATATATATATATATATATATATATATATATAGGGGTTGGACAAAAATATGGAAACACCTTGTGAAATGCATGTTTGAAAAGATAGATTGATTTTAATGAAATATGTAGGTGGCGCTGGCGTTTTTGACTACTTACGCCACCTATACAACTTCGTAAATGTGCTAAACAATTCAGTTGTTGTCGGAGTACTGTTATGTGAGGTTGTCATTGCATCATGTCAGTGTTAACAGACTTCGAACGTGGGCAAATTGTTGGAGCACGTATGGTAGGTGCTTCCGCAAGCAAGGTAGCCGAGGTGTTTAGTGTTTCAAGAGGTACTGTAGCGAAGATTTATTCCGCATATTTGAAAAGCGGAAAAACATCATCTGCTAAATCACAGCGCAGACGAAAGTGTGTCCTGAGTGATCGTGACAGACGATCATTAAGGGCAATTGTGACGAAAAATAAGAAGACCACAGCTGCAAAAGTTACTGCTGAAATGAATGTTGTGTTACCGAACCCTGTGAGTACCAAAACAATTAGAAGGGAGCTTCATTAACAGGGAATTGCTGGCCGTGCTGCAATTGAGAAGCCACTCATCAGTGATGCTAATGCCCGTAACAGGAAAAGGTGGTGTTTAAGTCATAAAGCCTGGACTATAGAGCAGTGGAAGCGAGTAATATGGTCTGACGAGTCTTCTTTCACATTGTTTCTTACTTCTGGCCGAGTTTACGTCTGGAGAACGCCATCTCAAGCCTATAACACAGACTGCTTGTTGCCAAGAGTGAAACATGGCGGGGGTTCTGTTATGGTTTGGGCAGCCATATCGTGGTTCTCTGCTGGCCCCATGATAACTGTGTCAGGGCACATGACTGCCAAGACATATGTGAAAATTTTGGCCGATCAAGTTCATCCCATGGTACAAACTTTGTTCCCCGATGGTGATGGTGTCTTCCAAGACGACAAAGCCCCTGTTCACACAGCTCACATTGTCCAGGACTGGTTTTCTGAGCACGAGGATGAGTTGTCCCATCTCCCCTGGCCACCGCAGTCACCAGACCTGAATATTATCGAACCTTTGTGGTCTACATTGGAACGAAAAGTGCGTTCTCGTTATCCACCGCCAACATCGTTATCTGAACTTGCCACCGTTTTGCAGGAAGAATGGTAGAATATTCCATTGGCAAACATACAGGAACTGTATTTATCCATTCCGAGAAGACTGCAAGCTGTTTTGGATGCCAACGGGTTTCCTACACCATATTAAGCAAAGAAACATGTTTTTTTGAAGGTGTTTCCATATTTTTGTCCAACCCTGTATATATATATATATATATATATATATATATATATGTAATGTTAAAATAATTATGTTAAATATAATCCATAAATTTAGCATTTATCGAACGCGCAATCGTTTAAAACCTTTCACACAAAGAAAATAATAATATTGATCTAATTATCTCAGTAAATGATGTGTCTTTAGTAGCTTGGGAAATTGATCAGTCCAGCGTTACTCAGACCTATTAATATTGAAATATAATGTCCAGAAAGATATAAAAACCCTCGTTCCAAGGTCAATTGGTTCTTCTTTATCTATCCTCCAACATGTAATGTTCTTATTTGTAGGCCTCCGGCCCTAACTTTAATAAAATTATATGATTCCTGCATTTTCCTGTACCTTT
Source organism: Parasteatoda lunata (assembly GCA_949128135.1). Taxonomy (NCBI): domain Eukaryota; kingdom Metazoa; phylum Arthropoda; class Arachnida; order Araneae; family Theridiidae; genus Parasteatoda; species Parasteatoda lunata. The sequence continues at coordinate 102,473,259 of OX421980.1, forward strand.
TTAAAGAAACACTGGCCACACTACGAACTTACAATGTTTTTGTTTTCAAAGTGTAACATATATATATATATATATATATATATCTTACTCACATCTTATATATATCTTATCATAAGCACTCTTTTTCGGATATAATCGTGTGGGCTGATGAAAAGATTATATCTTTTATTTTCCGGTTTTTTAAAAAAACTTAATCCTTTTTTTTAATTTTTTTTAATTAATTCTTTTTCTTTCCCCAGTTGTTTGTTATTATTATTATTCCCCCCTTTTTTATTTGTCTGTAATTTTCTTTGTTTTATCTTCATTTTGAGCTTATATATATATATATATATATATATATATATATATATATATGGGTGATTCTCACGAAATATGACAATTAATTGTCCCTTGCTCCAAGATCAATTACTATAATACTAAAAACACTTTTTTAAAAAAAAAATTATATATAGCATTGCAGTTAGCAATTTAAAATAATTTTGCACTAGCATTGACTGTTTTGTATAGTTAAAAAATTTGATTGAACTTAAAAATGTCATTTTCCTGGCATGTCCCAAACAATGTTTCCAATAATAACTAGCTTCAAAACTTCCTATAAATTTTTCAATATCTAAATTTTTTTATCTCAACCATTTCTAGAATATACGCAGAGGGTATTATTTACAAAAACTTCATTTCAATTAATTTTTTCTGTCAATAATTTGTTTGTCCCAAGAAAATCTGTCATTTTCCTGGCTACTTTTATTTAGTGGTTTATAACCAAAATAGATAGAGCCAGAAATCAATATCTTATGTTAATAGATTGATTAGATACCCTCCTATATGAACATGTCTTGTTGCATGAATAAAGAACCAATTTTCTGGTTCAAAATCTATTTCAAAAAATTTTTCAAGGTGGGTAGGTTTTTGTCTTGTCATTTTCCTGGCTTCTTGAAATCATAAATAACATAAACTACATAGATTTATATGAGTTATTTTAAGAAATCCTGCTGTTTTCTACAGAATATAAACGTCTTAGGCCAAAATATTAAATTAAAGTAAAGTTATATGCTATAAAATGGCGAATTTGTCATTATCCTGGCTGTCATTTTTCTAGCTTATGAATGCCAGGACATTGAAGTGTTACCAGAATTTTTTTAAACTGTAAATACTGTAAGGAGGGAAAGCAAATATTAGTCTAATACCAAGTTTATGTATGATTGTATTATGCTTGGATGTAATCAAAGTTATTTATTAATTTAATGATTGATTATTATACACAATTTTATTCTGTACATATCAGCAACAAAAATTTTTTTATTCCTTCTACAATGGATAAAAATAATTAATTTAAGCAATTTATGGTCCATCTGACATAAAGGCTTAAGTTGAGTTACTTACTATTAACTTAAAATGATTGTTTTTTAAACTTCTAAGCTAATATATATGTCATTTTCCTGTTATTCAAGATTTGGTGAATTTCTATTTAATTTTTATTCCCGAGCAAATGTCAATAAACTACACTGCTGTCTGTAAGATATTAATAAGTGTAACTAAAGAAGTATCCAAAAAATTTTTAGATTATTTTGACAACTTTAAATTTGAAGAAATGTTTTGGTCCGAATTGTCATGTTTCGTGCGAATCTCCCATATACATTAATTAGTATGATTATGGTTTTATGATTAATAAATATTAATTTAAAGTCTTTGTGCAACAAGTTGGCAGTTTTTTAATAAAGCATACATTTTTAATAATAGTTAAACCCTAGTTCCAAGGTAGAAGAACTAGCGTTGGGTATTCTCCAACATCAGCGAAAAGGCCACCCCGGTATTCCCTACTGCATTGAATTTTTTCAAAATCGGACTGTATTAATACCTGTTAACCAAATAAACTGTTGAAAATAAACAGTCCTATTTTCTAAAAAAAATTTTTTATTGAAAAGTGTTAAAAGGAAATGTTATTTTTCTTTGGTTGTCAATTTAGTATTATAAAGAAAAAAAAGCGAAAAAAATAATGTGTTTGATTCACTTTCGCCAAACTTTACATAATGCTCTGCCTAAAAAGCATTTGTCAATACCGTGATGGCTCAGGGGATAGAGCCTTCCATTGAGGTGAACCAGGCTGGGATCCCAGAGATAGGTAATCGTTGCCGCATCCGGCTTGCACCGAATACAGTGCTGAAGTAAAAGATTTTCTGTGGTAGACGGATCATTGGTTAGAGTCCCTTTGCTGTCAGGCTAATTGTTCTCGAGGTCTTCATGAAACGCAAATGCGAGTGAGTTCGATCAAAAAAGTCCTCCACGAAACCACATTTCTCCCAATACTTGATAAAGGAGCTCCCTTGTCTTCTGGATTGGGTTCAAAATTACAAGGCTACGGAGTTGAAGATTTGTAGTCCCAAAATATTGGGTCGGCTGTTCAATGACGGTTATAAAATTAAAATAAAATACCAAGGTAAAATACATAACATTTCTCGTAACTAGCCAGGAATTTTCTACTTTGCCCGTACATACATAACTGTTAGAGGAACTCTTAATTCTTTATTTTAATAACTAATAGAAAGAATATTCAGAATCATTTGTATCGGAATGTGAATCAGTTTTTCGAAAACTGTATTTGATTATATTTGGTCTTTATTAAAAGCTAAAAATATAACTTGTTTTGAAAATACTTGTATTTAAACATATAAAACCGTCTTTGTTTGAAATATTGATCTACTATAAAGAGAAAATAATTTGTTTAATAAAATCTGACTTTTACTTACTTAAAGTCATAAAAATATTTTTATTAGAAATTTTACTTTTCAGAAAAAATAATTTGCTTATAACAAATCTAAGTTTTATTTACTTAAATATAAAAAAGATTTTCGTAAAAAATTTGGATCTGCTTTAAAGAGCAAATAATTCTTTTTTCAAATAAATCTGAGTTTGCCTGTATTAAACATTTAAAAATATTTTTGTTTGAAATTAATTTATTTTAAATTAATTATAAAACAGAAAAATTTAAATCTTACTTTAAAAAAATAATAATTTGTTTATAACAAATCTCAGTTTTATTTACTTAAATATAAAAAAGATTTTCGTAAAAAATTTGGATCTGCTTTAAAGAGCAAATAATTCTTTTTTCAAATAAATCTGAGCCTTTATTAAACATTTAAAAATATTTTTGTTTGAAATTAATTTATTTTAAATCAACTAAATCTAACTTAATTTGTTTCAAATAAATGTGAATTAATTAATTAAAATTGATAAAACTTGTCCATAAAGAGAAAAACTATCGGAACAAAGATCGTAAAAAATAGAAATAAACAAACATGCTATTTATTTTAAGACAATTCTCCGCTGCAGACATCAGAAAGAAAATGTTCCAGTGCCGGAAAACCCCCTGAATCTCAAAAGGATTCTAAACCAGCGGTCGTATGCACTATTTTGCTTATTTTTTTGAAATTCTAATTTTTCTGTACTTTTCTCTTTAAGGTTTTAGATTACTTTTATGACATGTTTTTCATTGTATCAGTCGGACCTCAATTTAACGAAGTTGCTAAATCTCGATAAAAAGTTCGTTATATGGAAAATTCGTTAAATAGAAAACCACCATTTGAAATACTTAAACAATACAAATCTGGCTTTAAATTTATAAACACTAGACATAATTAAATTAGCAATTGATACACCTTTATCTTAAAATTATATAAATTATTATATACTATCGAATTGTTTCAAATGATTTTATCTTGTGAAGATTTGGTGATTTCTTCATCATTTCCGTCTTCCTCACAATTTATTGCTATATTGTTTTTATTTTTCACATTGACCAAAATATCCAATTCAGTTAATGTTTCTGTGGTTGCAGCTTCAGAAGCAATAAAAAAAAACCTTAATCAGTTTATTATCATTAATTTCGTGGTTTTCTCTTAGCTGTTCCTACTGGCACGATCTGCAACATCATAGTTCCATGCTTTAGAAATTTCTGCTATGCTTTCTCTTAAATGGATTTTTGGCATGGGTTTCTGTATGAAATGCAAACAAAAGAGAAAGAAATATTCCGAAACATAAAGTTATTTTATGAAGAAATTTCCAAAATGTTCTTGGTTCTTCGAAAAAAATCGTGAAATAGAGAAATTTGCAAAATGGAAGTTCGCTTAATAGAAGTCCGACTCTATTTATTTTTGGTACATTATAAACTTAGAACTGTTTAAATTACAGATACGCTTGATAAAAAATCTGGGAATAAAGCGAATTTACCAAATTAACTACAAAACAGCATTATATTAAAAGAATATTTTTCTGCTAATTTTACTCTAAAGTCATCAACAAAGCGCAGTTATTAAAAATATCGTATACTTTTTTGTGACCCCTGAGAGCTAGAAAATACGGTTAATAGTACCATTATCTGTTAATATTGGTCATAATTTTTTCTCAATGAACATCGCATACTATTTAGTGATCCCTCAGAGCCTGAAACTACGGATAATTTTATCATGTTCTGTTAGTTTTTCTCAATAAAGTTTTAAGAAAAGAATTTGACACTAGAGAATACGAAGTTCATTATTTTATAAAACTTTGAGAAGTCTACTATTTTTTAAAAATATTTCTAATTACAGTATTCAATCTAAACATAGGGCAGTTTTAAAAACTCAGCAGAGATCTAAGCATTAATCTCTTAAGCAAAATTTTAGCATAAATTTATAATTATGTCATGTGACAGGAATTGACATAACTTATTATAAAACTTTTCAGTCGAAAAAATATCTCAATAGCGGGCATTGATGACATTTTATTAGTCAATGTAACTCATTGTCAATGAAACTTTTTTTTTAAATAACTGTCTAAATTTCCACAAATAAAAATAAGAGTTTAAACAGCAAGGTTGCTGCACATATGACAGCAATAGTTATATTACTATGTGAAAGAATTTAAGAAAAATCAATCCAGTGTTTGAAACATGTCCAAGTGCGAAACCACGCTATCATTTAAAAGAAATAAAGATTAAAGTAAGTAATTCAAACTTATTTATAAATCCAAATATTTCAGAATGCCGTTATCTCATGCGTGAAAAATAAAAGTGTTCAATAAAATGTGACTTACAAAACACCTCTACACTGTAATCTTTAACCTGTATTTGGTTTCTCATTATCCCAATGTTAAGCTAAGTAGAAGATAATTTCATTTTAGTTACACCATAAATAGTGAAGTATGATCGAGAAATACTTCTATGGTGCAACTGATAGGACCAAAATTTGGTAAAAGACATAAAACTACAGTACTGTACAAAACTGTAAACTGAACGATCTTTATTTACGACGCCATGTATTCTTTACAACTTGGTCTCTGTGCTTTGTGACGACTCATTCATATTGTTGCAAATATCAACTCATTTAGGTATGTAAGTAATTTATTTGTATTAATTAGAGTTCATTTTCTTTATGCTGAGTTTTAAATTAGAAGGGTTAGAAATATATCATAAAAATAACCTACTTCCGGTAAATAGTTTTGTTACGGTAAATAACAATATCATGATTTGCATTTAAGCTCTGTAAAAATACCTAATAATGGTGCAACCTACCTCTTCGCTTATAAAAGAAAAAAAAAAAAAAAAAAAAAAGAATAAAAATCGGTGTTTTGTTTCTTCAAAACACCTACTGATACAACCTTCAAGTGATATTTAGATCTAGTGAAAATACCGAAATATTGTAAAATTGACCTCCATTTTATGTAGCTTGCAAATGAATACCGATTTTTGGTGCCACGTGGCTCGGAATTTTTAACAGTGTATACCTAAATTGTCTCCTCTTTCTATAAGCCAGTGTTGTTTAGGGGATTATTTTCTCTCACTTTAAAAGCAACAGCTTTGTTTTCTTTATTTTTTACATTTCAAACATTTTAATATCCTCCTTTATTCATTTACCAGTTCACCATACGCCAAAAACAAAACTACCCAACTTTTGCGACAAAATTGGCAAAACTTATTGTTTTGCCAATAGTTAACTTAAACTTAAATTTTTAGAAAAAATGTTACATCATTCATTGCAAATAAAACATTTGACTTCATTTTCTACATCACTATATCACTTGGTGTGCGGATCTTTTTCTGTGTGCTTTATGTTTCCCATATAACTTTTTATTTGTAGATTTGTAAGAATTATTCAAGTTGTCAGTATTAAAATATTTAAAATAGAATATAACGGAATCGCATACCTGGCATGTCATGTCTTCTAAAGAAATTCAGACTGGCTGTTGTTTTTCAAACATTTCTCAAATGTATATGATCGACTATTTGTTCCGAAGAAAAAAAAAAAAAAAAAAAAAAAGAAGACTAACGTCCTGAATTCAAATTTATATTTTTTAGAAATAGCTTAATGCTCTAATATACTGTCTTTCATTTTTAAGGATATTCACTGTAAAATAAGCTTTCCTAATATGCCATAAGAGTTAGAATTAATTAACGCCATTTCTTACTAAACGTGTGTTTCTGTTAAAATTTTAAGGAAAGGATTTTGAGCAAACATTTTCATTTATGAATAAAATCAGGCTTATTAAACGTTGTAGGATATTTCTTATATAAAAAGTCTTTTTCAACGATAGTTATTTTTAAGCAAAATCCTTCTCTAATATTACCCAAAAAAGAATGAACACAAACTTGACTACAACGTATTTGTGGTCTCATGTAGAATAAGATTTTCTCTAAGGTCTAAGCGAAGATGTCGATCAATAATATTTCCCTTAAAAAGCGTAAACACTAACTGGACTACAACATACTCGTAGTCTCATTTAGGAAACGATTCTTCAAGCGAAGAAGTTGATCAATAATATTTCCCCTAAAAGGAATAAACACTAACCAAGCTACAACATATATGTGGCCTCATGTAGAATAAGATTAATCTCTACGCGAAGAAGTCGATATTTCCCCTAAAAGAAACAAACACTAAATGGACTACAACACATTTGTACCCTCATGTAGAATAAGATTATCTCTAAGCGAACCAAATTGATGAATAATATTTCTCCTAAAAGGAATAAACACTAACTAGTCTACAACTCATTTGTAGCCTCATGTAGAATAAGATTATCTCTAACTCTAAGCGAACCAACTTGATGAATAATATTTCCCCTAAAAGGAATAAACACTAACTGGACTATAACATATTTGTCGCCTCATGTAGAAAAATATTCTCCAAGCGAAGAAGTCGATGAGCCATTTATTGTACATAAAAACTCCGTGACTGGCATTTTGAATTTGAGCATATGTGAAATGATGTAATTGCATTTTGTTTTTCGACAGTATATGTGCATGCGTGCGTGTTGCAAATTTTTTTTTTTTTATTTCTCGAATTACTTTTATTATTATTTTTGCTTTAGAAAAAATCTTTCTCTTTCCTTATCTTAACTTCGATTCTTGTATTCTAACACTTTAAAAAATTTTTTTGAAATATTTCTATAGAAATAAAAATGTCAATTTTATATGCCGAAAACATAGTAAACTTATACACTAAATCAATATATAACTAATTAGACTGGATCGTTCCTGCAAGTCCACAGTGTTAAAAATATGATCTCCTGAAATATAAGAATTATCTAAGGCCTTTTAAATACTTTTTGCTTATTTCGCCATATATTTTACACGAATTTAAGAAATAAAAGCTTTCTGCCCACAAATATAAAACTCATTTATCCAACTATAATTGAAGGAATAAAACTATTTTCAACAAATATTTATTATTTAGATTATAATATTATCTTTTATTATTTAATTTATTAATGGCCAGAAAATGTTTGAATTGTACAGTATTATTAGTTATCCAATTGTACATTTGGATAACTATTATCCAAATGTTTACATCATTTTAAACTATATAATTTTAAATATCAAAGTTAAAAGTTAGAATAAAATTGGTTGAATAGTTTCAGAGGTATCCAATTTTAAAAATTCGTAGATGTAAAATTTGATTTCTCGATAACTCTTCAACCGATTTCGTTCAAATTTTGTATTTTGTCAATTAAAAATACATATTTTAAAATAAAAACCAAAGTTGTATTTCAATTTAATAAAATTTTAAATTTTAATTTCGAGAAACTATTAATTTGTTTCCATTTAAATATTTTCTTTTTAATACTGCATTTATTAAAAGTTTTTTTTTTTTGCTATAAAACTCCGAAAATTAATTGATCATTAATAAATTAAATTAATTAAATAATTTCATGGAATTATTTTTGGGCCAGCAAGTTTTATAATTCTGTGCAAAAATTTTTCTGACTTGCGTAAATAATTGTAAGTATATGATAAAATACATAAAAAGTAAAATTAAGATTAAGGGACTCAAATTTTGGAACCCGTTTCTGTTTAAACTATTAAATTTTGTTAAACTATTCTGTTTAAACTATTACCCTTATTTTAGATTAAGGCTATTCTTAAGATTTCGGAAAGAAAAGATTTCAGTGTCTGATTCTGTGACTGAATTCGTAGTTAGAACCAATTCATTAGAACTCCCTGAACCATTAAGACTGAGTCATAGTGACTTAAAATCAAATTATTCAATCAAAATCTACTGAAAAAGACACCATCTTATTCTTTTTCTTTTATTTTTTGGCTGACTATAATACTTCAAAAATGACATACATTGATCTCCACTATGCAAGACAATTAAAAAAAAGTATTTATGGCTAACTTTTGGGCCCATGTCCATGAGGTCGTGGTTCGATCCCCACCTGCCGAGGACTCCCCGTGCAGTAAATGGTGACTGATGCACGTTAAATTTGTCGAGTCACAAAGTCCCCCATGTTCCCATAAGAAATCATACTTCTATCCAGGAGTTTCTTTGTCTTCTGGATTGGTTCAAAATTACAAGGCTACAGAGTTGATAAAAAGCAGTCGTAAATCCAAAATTAGGTCAGCGGTTCAACGACGGTTATAAAATAAAATAAATAGATAACTGTTACTTTATAAAATGCTTAATGATACTTGATAATACTATAGCCTAAATGATATAGACCAACTCTAATGATGTTCAATGATTTATTAAAGTATAAAAACATTATTAAATATTTTATTATCTAATTTATTGAAAAATCCTTTTAAGTATCGAAGAAATCCATTGAATAGCTTCAGAGAAAAAACTTTATTTTAAAACAGGTTTTATTTAGGATTCATTTATTTACTTTATATTATGTAGTTTTAAACTTCTGGTTCATATACCTTCTTTGACTATATTTTAAAGCAAATGAGATCTATTTGATATCATTTTTAAAAACTACAACTCTGTAATAGATAATAATACATAATTACGATCCAATCAATTTAATAATTACATTCACTGTATAAAGTGGGATGTATCTATATTTTGTGTTTCTAAACATTGTGGGAATGATTTCTTTATTTTAACTAAATTATAAATCGTACACTTCAAGGGGCATATAATTAAATTTTAACACCAATATGCCGCTCGTTGAAGAAGAAGGTTCTCACACACTTCAAAGGGTATAATTAAATTTTAACACCAATAATTGATTACACCAATATTTGATTACACCAATATGCCGCTCATTGAAGAAGAAGATTCTCACACACTTCAAAGGGTATAATTAAGTTTTAACACCAATAATTCATAACCAATAATTGATTACACCAATATGCCGCTCGTTGAAGAGGAAGGTTGTCACACACTTCAAAGGACGTAATTAAATCTAACACCAATAATTGATAACATCGATATACAGCTTGTTGAAGAAGAAGGTTGTGTTTTTCAAAGCTCCGTAAATTTGAAAAATTATTGGTGTATATTTAAACTATTTAACTAAATTTTTGTATAAAATGATGGCATGTTTTGAATCTAAAACAAATGATTTTGGACCATTAGTAGAAGTTAAAAGGTGAATAATTGTGCAATTTCATGACACTCATAATATGGCGGTTTGGTCACAAGAAGTGTACTGAGTTCTTATTTAAGAAACATTGTCAAAGTATATTGTTTTGATCCTCTCTACTAATTTATCAAGAAAATTGATTGTCATCGATTATTTTGTAAGTAATTACTATCTTCTTGTTGAATTAAATTGACAAAATACACTGTAAGAAATTTTTATGCATCTAAACACCAAAAATGGTAGCAACTACTCATTATTAAAGTGGTGTTCCACTAAGTGTTCCATTACAGCAAAACCCAAGGCTGTTCTTGGTGCTGTGAAACACGTAGAATGTTTTTTTTTACACTACTTGGAGTAAAATAGCCGCCGACAATCACATGTTTTTTATTCAGTAACACTGGAATTTATAATTAAAGTAAGATATGATAAGAGTCGGTAAAGTTATTTTTACGCTACAGTATAAAGTAGAAATCGGAAATTTAGGTTGTAAACATACACTGTTTTTTTTTTTTTTTTTTTTTTTTTGCAAAAAATAAAAAAGAGTTTGTAAATCAAATATCACCGAGAGAATATTAAAATGAATTTGAACTAGGCTTAAAAAAGGAGGAACGAATAGAAGCTACATAAAATTATTTAAGGCAGAGATCAGATATAAATATCCTTATTACACAATTGAAAAACATATTTTTAGCGGCGGCTATCTTCTGCCGATGAAGATTAACAAATCGTTAACACTCACCAACTCACTATCTTTGGAAACAATATTACAGACGAAATCAAGGTTTTTGGAAGTGAAAATATTTAACCTATGATGTAAAAACGGGTGATCTCGTCGTAAACGTTTTGCATTTTTGGCTTTCCGAGCTTTTTTACACGCATTCAATTTCATATAAACGCTTAGATTTGGTGTTAGCTTTTACACCAACTTATAGAGTTTTTACAGTGTGCTTATCAAAACTGTTATTAAATGCAGGTATGTCTTTATTAAGTAATAAAAACATTTATTATTTTCTCATAAGATTTGTTAAGTGTATAAAATAATTTCATAATTAACTTCGATTCACTTAGGTTTTGTTCGAATTCATATTAATACTCTGTCTGTGTTGTGTAGATGTTTGATAAACAAATTAATTTTATTTTAAGATATATTGAATCCTAAATTTATGATTCTTGCTTTATAATGTATCGTAAAAATAACTTTATTGGCTCTTATCATATCTTTCTCTAATTAGATATATTAATGTTGCTAAATAACAAACAAGGTGGCTTTATACTGTAAAAATTTTGGTGTTTGGTTGCCACCATTTTGGTGTAAACTAAATCCATTTTTATGGAATGAATTGTAATAATCGTGCAAACCTCATAAGATTTACATAACTCTATTAATTGCATTAAATGATTTTATAATATTTATATCTATTCACTTCGATTTTGTTAAGCTCACACTGTTAAAAATTCCACGTTATTTGCTGGTTACATAAAATGGAGTTATCATATTTTGGTATTTTTACTAGCTCCAAATCTCTGTAGAAGATTACACCAAAAGTAGGTGTTTTGAAGAAACAGCTATTTTCATAATTTCTTTTTTCTTTTATAAAAGCAGAGGAAGGTTGCACCATAATCAGGTATTTTTAAAATGCTTAGATGCAAGCCAAGGTTTCCCGTAGCAAAACTACTTACCGTCAGAAGGTTATTTTAAGACATACCTCTAACCATTTTATACCGATAATCAAATTTAAAAAGGCAACATAAAAGAAAAGAACTTTAATGAATGCAAATAAGACCGAAATAAATAAGCAGAAATTTGAAACAACATGCATTAGTCATACCGAAACCTAGTTGTAAATAAAAACGGTATTACATCGTAACTGCATTATATTGTAAAAATAACTTAACTGACCCTTAGGTGTAACATATCTTATAGTAAATATTAATTTGAGTAGTACTTGTGGCGGCTAATTTACACTAAAAGAACATTTTTGGGGCACCAAGAATTATCCTTGGTTCTTGACGTAGTGGAACATCAGAGTTTGGTGTAAAGTAATTGCCACCTTTTTTGGCGTTGAGGTATCCCTAAAATTTTTTACAGTGTACTTGAATGTCGCAAAAACAATTAAACGCCATGAACTTTTGATTTAATGTATTACGTATTACGACTGTATCAAAATGGTTCGAGGGCCTTAGATATGTTAATTATTTATTGCAGAGTTGTGGTGGCTCAGGGGATAGAGTGTTCCAAAGGGGTGAGCACGAATTTCGCATCCAGCTCACACCGACCACAGTGCTGACGTAAAATATCGTTAGTTGTAGACGGATCATGACTTAAAGTCCCCTTGCCCTTTCGTGGTTTTCCCCTCCATGAAACGTGAATGCGGGTTAATTCCTGGGGTTCCCTTGTCTTCTGGATTCGGTTCAAAATTACAAGGGTACGGAGTTGAACATTAGTAGTCGTAAACCCGAAAATTGGGTCGGCTTTTCAACTACTGTTATAAAACTAAATAAAAACACATGTTTTTAAGAGAATTATGTATGTTTTTGAAAAATCTGAATCATATGAAAATGCTTTTTAAAATTAAATATTAATTTTAAGCAAACAGAATTAATGCTTATGCGACTAATTTTTTTCTAACAAAGAATTTATACTTGTCACGCGAATTAATATGCAAATATATATTTCATTGTTACTAATAAAATTATTCATATTGTAAAAGAAATATATACATACGATAAAATGCGATGTAAATTTTCGGTTTTTGACAATTTTTAAAATCTCTTAAAAAAAATATTTCAATGATACGCACTTAGTTTTCATACTTATCAATAAAATGTAGAGCTCTGAGAGGTTTGAGAAACTACTGATAATTTGCCAAAAAATATAGCAATAAGCTTGTAATTTGTATTGATTATTGTATTCGTATTGTAACTTGGATTGTTATTTGCAATAATTTAATAAAATATTTGAACCTAGCTTAAATATTTATGAAGATATGGATATTTTTTAAGAAAAACTTATCTTTTTGTTTCATGCTTTTTTAATATACCTTACAAAATATTGAATAAAATTAAACAGAATTTTTGGAACTATTTTTTAATTAATGAAAAAATTATTATTTTAAAAATTTTTATAACCGTCATTGAACTGCCGACCTAATTTTTGGGTTTACGACAACTAATGTTCAGCTATGTAGCCTTGTAATTTTAAACCCAATCCAGAAGACAAAAGAATTCCTGCATCAAATATTTGGAGAAATTTGCCTTCGTGGAAGTCTTTTTGATGGAAATAACCCACATTTGCGTTACATGGAGAGGAAGACCAGGAGAACCTCTCACAGTTAGCATGACGGCAAAAGTACTCTAGTAAGCCTTTTTTATAATTTTGTAATGCATCGTAATTGGTAACTAATGAAAAAATTCCGATTTGAATACCTAAAAAATTTTCCAGCAATTCTTTAAATGTTTCTTTTTAAAAGAAAGCACTAAATGATAAGGAGTTTTACACAAATATAATATTATATCATGCGATAAAATTTAATAATGAGCTATAATATCTTACAATAATTGTCCGTATAACAAAATATGAACCTAATTTCATAATTAAAATAAAATTTGTGGAATCAGAGCTTTCTTTCAAACAGTCAAAATACTACTTAGAAACTTTTTTTTAAATTTTCAAATCACAGTTTTTTCATAAATACGAAGAAAAAAGAGACATTGAAATTTTTTTCTGTACATGAAAGAATTACTCATATCTTGCGCAATTTTTAACGAATTTTTTCAAGTTTTAAAATGATAATTTTGTTATTTAAAAATTGCTCCAAAATTTTGTGGAATATTTTTACATTTATTGTAAAAAATTATTCTTTTTCTATAAAAATATTAATATTTATTTTAGGAATAAAATGATTTTAATGCAGTTAAGATAAATGACTGTATTGTATAGGTAAAGCCAGAATAAGAAAAGAAGGTCTCAATTAGATGTATTTGTTGAGGGAGATAGATTAGACAAGAGATAGATTAGATCGGGAACTAAAGTAAATACATTCTATTGATTCTCTTCTGTTATTATCTCCCCATTTTCTTTCATCACAAATAATAAATCTTTCTTCTAGGAATTTATAAAAATTTATTATCATAAGGAAAAATCTTTTTATTTTATTCTTAATGAAGAATTAAGAACTAATATAGTTCATTTCAAAAATTTCATTTATTCACATTTTTTGGTATAAAATTAATAATGTTTCTGGAATAAAAAAATTCAATTTGTTTTTCAACACATAAAAGGAATAGTTTTGTCCGGTAGATTATCATATTCATAAAAATTATTTACTTTTATATAGCTTTTAAGTTGTTATTTTTAAGTTGACGTTTTCGTAAAAAACATTTAAAAAGTAACATTATTTATGAAAAATTATGTGGCTTCCCTAAATAAAATATAAAATAGAGATATGCATGAAAAAATGTATATTTCTTGATAATTGATTGTAAGGTAGGATTGACTATAAGTTGGGTTTGTCCCGTTGCGACTAGTTGCGATTATTTCTGTGCGATTATTTTCTTCCCCAGATAGCTGCTAACTTTGAAATGCGATGATTTATTTGAGATTTTTTGGGTCTTCAATTTATTAATTGCGCTTCAACAGCAATTTGCTCTTTTCTGAAAGTTCAAAAATGGTAGTGATTAAACATTTTGGAGAATAAATTAAAATCAATTTTTTTTTTTTTTTTTTTTTTGTAGAAATGAAGAATAATCTCAATCCTGTCAAGTAAGCCCAAGAGGTTCTGGGTTCGATCCCAGCCTGCCCAGTTTAGTAAATGGTTGCATGTAACAAATTAATACCTCTCCTGGATTGGTTCAAAAAATGCAAGGCTATGGAGTTAAAGATTAGCAGTAGGGAATTGGGTCGGCTGTTCAACGACGGATATAAAATAAAAGGTGGTCTGAGGCACGATGGCTAAAGGGATGGAACCTTCCAATGAGGTGAACTGGGTTCCCGGTGATGACTGGTCGATACGAATTTCGCATCCAACTTGCACCAACCGCAGTGCTGGTGTGAAATATCCTCAGTGGTAGACGGATTGTGGGTCCCGTCTGACTTACCGTGGGAGGTTCTCGTGATGTTCTTCTCAATGTAACTCAAATGCAGGTTAATTCCATCAAAAAAAAAAAAAAAAAAGTCGTCCACGAAGGCAAATTTCTTCCTATCCAGCAGCTCTCAAGTCTTCTGGATTGGGTTAAAAATTACAAGGCGTTGAACATTAGTTGTCGTAAACCCAAAAAGGCTGTTCAACGACCATTGTAATATAAAGGTGGTCTTTCTAACTAATTAGATGTCTCAAATACTATTTACGGTGTCGCAAATACCTTAAATTATACCTTAAATATAGTAATTTTTCATAAGGTCAATTCAATTCTATTTCAATAAGGTACCTTAAATTATAGTAATTTTTCAATATTGAATGCAAAATTCAATGAAGACCTTTTCTATCCTACTTATTAGCAAAAAGAAAAAAAACTTATTTAAATGAAACTACATTTTCGGTTATGAGTGTTATTAAAAAAAATATATCGACATCGACTGATTACTGTAACTGGTTTGGTTCCCTACAATTGATACGTTGAATTGACAGCAACAAACAACAATCGTATTAAATTCAGTTATGTTTTGAATGTCTATTATTTATTTCGTATTTACTTGTATTATTCTGCTGCGTGGTTACGTATTTTTATTTTGCTACTTTTCATCTAAATATCAAGCTTACACAGGGCCGGGATAGCCTGGTCGGTAGGGCACTGGGCCCATATCCGAGAGTTCGTGGGTTCGAACATTGCCGGCCGAAGAAGTTGGTGACAGATGCACGTTAAATTCTGGCGAGTCGCAAAGTCCTCCATGTTCCCATAACAAATCAAAACCTCTGGGGGTACTGGATTGGAGATCGATCGTTCTCTGATTCAGGTCAAAATTACGATCTGTGGATGAATGAATAGGTCCGACTTATAAACAGGTGTGACGTATGGTGTGGCAAAAGTCGAATTCTTGGCCATAGATGGCGCCACTGAAAAACAAGAATAAACACACCCCCTCTGCCTCAATGGTATAAGTCAACAACAACATCTAACTTACACGAATATAAAATTCCTGGTAAAATTACCGCTTATAATAATAATAATTATTAAATTATTATGATAAAGACATTTATGGTAAAAAAACAACATAATTTTGGTAATGAAACTGAAATATTTGGCATTTAAACCCTTCATTTGGTAATTTTTCCGTTCTTATGGTAATAGTTTACCAGTTTACCGGAAATTCTGGTTTTTAAAATGTATTTCTTATTACCACACATTTAGTAGCAAATACAAATATTTAAAAAAAGAAAAATTACCGAATAAATAGTTTTTATGCCGTGCTCTATGATATCACGTTAAAATTGCCACATTTTCCATATTTACCAAATTTTTACATATCTTAGAAAGCAATACTTAATTGTTAATTTCACCAAAACCAAAGCGTAACAATTCGATGATTCCATGGAGACAGAAAGACGGTAAATTTTGCCATATTCAAGTAGTTTTAACCGTCTAGAAGAAGCTAGTAATTTATTTATTTTCATCGCGGTGTAATATTTGTATTAGAACATAAATTTTATTTAAATAGGTTTAAAATGTTGTTCGTTGTAGAGAGAGTGATCAGAAACAAACTATGATAATAGTCTAAATTAATGTCTTTACCCCGCGATATAAACTTCTTTTAAATTGGGTTGAGGCCTTATCCCGAACTGCAATTTTAAAAAAGGTTCCAGAAATAATTTGCCTACTCTTTGCGTTCAAAAGCATGCTATAATATTTAAATAATAATAAGCATTCTAGACTAATAATATGCTATGTTTTACCTTGTAAAAAATTAGTATGGCATGCATTTATTCAAGTGAAATAAATTATTTTTAATACTTTTAAAGTTGATTCCATTTTATTTCAAAAACCTCTGTTTCTGTAGTTAAATATATATAATGAGTAAAGCAACTGTTTTTGAGCAAAGAAAATTTAAAAATAAAGTAACTTTTAAATTCGCCATGTTTTTTAATGCATCTGTTGTATATTTTTATTGCGCAAAAGCTTCAAAATTTCTCGCGAATCTTCTTCAAAGATCTTTTTTTCCCGTGACACACTTGTAACTTTTCCATTTGCAGTTTAATTTTTAATGGCAATATTCGTTTTTGGTGAAAATTATAAACGGTCCAATAAAATGATAAAAAGGGTTATAAAATATGAAAAAAATAGGAAATTAATTAATATAAAAATTGCAAATAAAAACATTTAACTACTTAAAATTATATTGTATCTCTCTCAACTTACATCACGACAGATGCGTGTTGACAACGATATAGCTGTATAACATTTCTCAAAAACATTCCGTAGCTAATTCAGAATTCAATATATATTTATGCTTCATTTCTTACGTTTTTATTTTTAAATAAAATTGACATTACAATAGCTTTTTTTTTTAATCAGATTATATTAAAAATAATTTTAAAGGAAAAACTGCGTACGTAACAGTTTTTGGACAATCTTATATTTCGCGTGTAAGAAAATGGCACTTTGTTACATATAAAACATTACAAAATACTTGAAAAAATTTTAATGGTGGGTAAATAGGTTTAAAGTAATTACTTTAATGTTTCTTTTGTCGAAATAATAGCGCAGATTCGAACATTATATATTTTTTTTTTTTTTGACAAAACACTAAGTTGCTTTTATCTTAAAATGTATGTAGTAATACAGGGTGTTTATAAAGTCCCGAACCCATTTTGATGTTTAATAACTCATAAAATAATAAAGATAGATTAAAATTAATAACATAAATGGTTAGATAGACTCAAAAAGTTTCATGTCCCTTGTCAATGAACTTCCACGTGTGCCCCCTTCGTCGCAAGGAGAATATCAAGTCGATAGTCAATTTCACGCCAGGTAGCGGCAAGCATGTCGGCATCCACAGAGGCTATTGCGGTTGTAATTCTGGCTTTTAGGTCATCAATGTTCGACACGATCCTCCTGTAAGCATTGCTCTTTATAAATTCCCAAAGAAAAAAAGTCCAGCGGCGTTATATCAGGTAATCTGGGTGGCCACGGAATTGGACCTCCTCGCCCAATTCATCTTCCTGGAAAATGGTCATTCAAAGAACTACAAACGATGATATCCCAGTGAAGTGGTGCAACGTCTTGTTGCAAAAAGACATGTGGCTGAAGCTCTTCTAGTTGTGGAAATACGAAGTTTTCCACCATGTCTAAGTATACAACTGATGAGACCGTCTTTTCTGTAAAAAAGAAAAGCCCAATGACTCAGTCGTGCATTAGTCCACGCCACACATTAACCTTTGGGGAATCCCTTTGTGCTTCATGGTATTCATGGGGGTTTTCAGATCTCCATATGCGCACATTATGGCGATTAACAATGCCATTGATGCCATGAACATTGATGAGCTAAATGCCAGAATTACAACCGCAATAGCCTCTGTGGATGCCGACATGCTTGCCGCTACCTGGCGTGAAATTGACTATCGACTTGATATTCTCCGTGCGACGAAGGGGGCACACGTGGAAGTTTATTGACAAGAGTCATGAAACTTTTTGAGTCTATCTAACCACTTATGTTATTAATTTTAATCTATCTTTATTATTTTATGAGTTATTAAACATCAAAATGGGTCCGGGACTTTATAAACACCCTGTATAATTTATCTATTGCTGCAATTTGGCGATTTTATAAATACGATGGCTATTAAACTTTATGTTCGTATTTTTTTTAAACATGTAGTCACGATTTAAATATTTTTTTAACGTTAGCTTAATTGACATCATGGTTGTCTGAAATTGGCCCCTTAATTTAAAAAAAAAATTTTCATTAAGGTACATATGGACAATGTTTGCTATAATTTATGTTAATTCCTGTCACTAACAGAATTATAAATTTACTGCACAATTTTTACTGTGAATTAACTTTAAATTTAATTGTTCTCAGAGTCTATAATATATATTTGTGTTATGCTGCTACTTTTTTAAAATTGTCCTATAATTAAGTTTTATAATTAATTTATATTTATAGCCTTTATCATTCTTTTAAGTTAATGACTTTTTATTTTTCTAGTTTTATATTTGTCTGAGGATTTTTATTATTACTATTTCATTGCAAATTTTAAGTTCCTTAAATCTCGCAGCCTTAGCGCCGTTTATTTTAACTACATTTGTTTTAGTTTATAAGCTTTTAATTGATTAATATTTATAATTAATAAGTGATCAAGGCGTGGTATCATTTAAATTCTAAAGACAATAGTTTTTGATTGCTACTAATTTACATTCATGAAAAATAACGAAAATAAAATGTATGAAAAATATCAAGACAAGTTCTATTTCTCAAACTTTTTTATAATCGAAATTTAAAAAAAAAAAATTTGCTTTAAAAATGATGTAATTAACATTTTTTTAATAAACTGAACTATTCCTTTAGTTTTAGTTGCAGAATTATCAATTTAATATAACTTTTGTAATTTAATCTAAAAGGCTTACGGCTTTTTTTCTTAATTTTAAGCAGCAGAAATTCTTGTGATTAAACTAGTTAAAAATTAATGAAACCACAAAATATAATAAAAATTAGCTCATGAATAAACCGTTTTTCATTTATTTTATTTCTTAAAATTAAATGTAGTTGTTCAGAGTGTTGTTTAGATTAGAATGAAGTTTGCAAAAATATTTTAAAATTAAAATAGTAAAACTGAAATTTCAGTGATACATAAACAATTTCAATGATAAATAAACATCGTCGGAAAAATAAGCATAATATTTTGGGAATTTATTTAAGTGGAACAACTGTATAAATCAAAATTCTGAAAAAAAGACTTTAATTATAAATTAAAATTTCTAAGACAATATTAAACGAAATCGCTTGTAGCACAGGTTTTAATAAAGCAATTTTTTTACCTCCCCCTTTAAAAATATTCACCAGAAAATTGCTGAGTGCAATAAAAAAAATTTCGAGGGCTGTTTTTTAAGTAAGGGCCGTTTTGTTGTGTACACTAATAGGTGACGCGTGCGTCGCAACGAGTGCTTGTGACGTGTCTCGGCATTCTTTGGGAACTACTGTACTCAGTTACAGTTGTGTAGATAACCTGTACGGTTAGTTCCGTGTCTTTAAAATGTTCAGGTTTAACAAATCGTCCACCGCGTACGGTCAGTGATGCATTTTCAGTCGCCATAAAACCTGTCTGCTGCATACCAGCAGAATGTTCACCGGCAGATTTGTGATGTTTACGAAGCTTCCTGCCGGCATGCTGACACGGAATTTTGTTACTCCGTGACAATGACTCTTTACCCAGTTCAGTCCTGAGCTTTATTGGATTCTTTTGACTGGGTAGTTTTGGACCATACCCTCAATACAGCCCAGACTTTGCGCTAAGTGATTTTTCATCTTTTCCGATCAGTGGCGTACGCAGAATTTTTTCAAGGAGGGGGTTCATAATTTGCAGAAACTACTAAAAGAAATTCGAGTATGTAATAAAGCACTATTATTTCCCTAATTTAGACAGCTAGACAATTTTGACTTTTTATTTAGACAACGTTGTTTAGTTAAATTTTGATTTGATTATTTAAGTTTAAGATCATTTTTTTTTTATAATAAGAGGTAAAATAAGAGGTAAAATAAGAATTTTTTATAATAAGAGGTTTATTTTTATTAAAAAGTAGGAATTTATCAAGCCGGAAAAAACTACTCATAATGTAACAGCTACCTAAATAATAACCGTATAATTGTGAATATTCTGTAGAAAATCGCTGATTTTGACCAAAAAATAAGGAAAAGTAACTTACCAACAAATAGGGAATTAAACCAGTATACAAACACGCTAAAAATTTATTGTTTTATACAGTAATATCCAAACGACGGAGTTTTTTTGTAAGTTCGTTTAAAATGTCTTCTACAGCTGGAGTAAATTTTCTGTGAATGTTTAAGAGCGCCAATCAATTCATTCTATTATTACCTGTTGAATTGCGTAAATAAGTCTTCAAACGGCGTTAAGTCGATTTGCACTCGTTGAAACAGGTAGAACGACCAATATTTCTAGGAGTTTGAAAATTTTATATCTTTATTGCACATTCCAAGATCATCCGCCGCAGTTTTTGGAACACTACCTCCGTCTTCAATAACCCTTTTTAAGCTTTTATACCAGAAGTTTAGTTCAAACTTATGGCTTTCTTTACATGTATCTAAATCTTGAGCGTAAAATTCCACTAATGCTTCAAAAGCTTTTATGTTTCAAGGTTGGCAAATGTAAGGATCGGCAGGAAGAAGGCACTGAAGTTCTTTCAAAATATTACGATGCGATACAAATCTTAAGTCTAATTGTGTTATGAAATTTTCTATAAATGGAATAAATACACTAACTCTGATATATGTTTCGGGCGTCGATGAGGGAAAATTATGAGGGGGCGCGATTTTTCTGTCTTTTCGTTATTCTAGGGATTTGTATGGAAGATCCAATGCTTGTTTGCATAAGAGAAGAAGAGCTGAATATTTCATGGAATATTTCAGTGGCATTTTCACGCATTAATTTTAGTTCTTTAATAACATGTTCTGCATGTCATACACTGCCTCTATCAAGTCTATGCTTGTTTTTTGTAGGTGTGCTGTTTATTGGTTGGGTATTTTTGTAAAAAAATGCCAGAGATAAAAAAAAGGAACTTTAGTTTATGTGAAGGAGAAACTTCATCTTATTTACGAAAAAATGGCACGTAATTTAAAGTTATAATGGTTCGCAACAAGGCGAATGTGCTTCAACAAAAACCCATGCTGGTCAGTGACCTTTTACAAAAATTATAATTAGATCAAACAACATACCTTAACTTTTTTTTTGACACGATGACAACAAGGCACAGCTGTAAAGAATGAACTAGAAATAAAGTGGTCCTGAGTTCAGAGAAATAAAGTTCACTTTTACTTTAAATGATTTTTCAAAAAAAAAAAACGTAGGGGCAGCAGCAGCAAAAACATGAGAAGGTGGGAATTCATTGAGAATTCTATCTTTAAATAACAGACAAAACACAGGTGAACACAGCATCGAGAAAAATTGAAAACACAACCCAAAACTGAGCGGTTGATATCACAGCAATGAGATGTAGAAAACTGGAGTGTGTGGCACTGATAAATTCATTACTGCTTGGCTTACATCAGCTGCGGCGAAATCATTCTGGTTCCCTTTTTGATTGTAGATAGAAAGGTCATCCTTTGCGACGAGGTGTGTGAAATGAAAAACACAACAGGAAGTTATCGGAAGACGTTGATTTTGTAGATAAAAAAATCGTTATGCTGGAGGAAAAGGTGCTTATTTATGGATGACTCGAACAGGAAAAGAAACATGACACAACGTCGATTTAGCAAAAGGCCGAAAACCACAAGTTGCATCAGGGGTGCCCCAATAGCGACAAGGAGGACGCCATCAAAAAAATAATCCGTCCCTCAAAGAGAGGAGGGGGAAAAATGTACTCCTCACGGGTGTGTCGTTGACTAAGAGTAGATATGAATTTCGAATGCTCATGAGGCTCTCTGCCCTCAGATATTTATACACAATACTTAAAGTTGAATTACTAATTTTACAGAAAGTAAAAGCTAAATTACCTAAAATTTTCGAGTTGAGAAGTTACATCTATATTTATTTTGAAGTGTTATTCCCACTTTCTGATTGAAATGGAAGAGTTAAGGTCACGCATACTTCGAGTCCCTCGTGGACATCAAAGATGCCAGCAAAAAGGTGTCATTCCAAGAAAAAAAGGGGTTGGAAGGGAAAGGAATGTTCTAGAAAAGGAGGGGTTGGAAAGAATGGGAAAAGGAATTTCCGGGGGAGAGTGTCTCAATTGCATAAAGCTTAGAGGGTGAGAGGAATCAGATCAGCAAATATTAAAATTTGTGTCAGGAATTAACAAAAAATTAGAAAATTAAATTAAACTTGTGACTCGATGTCACAGTAGGTATCTACAAAGATGGATTGTTATGGTGGAAACTTTGTAAATGCACAAACGAGATATTACAAACTGGCAATTAGATACTGTGCACAGTAAAGAATTAGCTTGAGTAGCTGATTCCTTATCCTTCCATTCTAATATTTTTTGAAGAGTTTCAACGATAGGCTCGAA
Source organism: Parasteatoda lunata (assembly GCA_949128135.1). NCBI lineage: Eukaryota > Metazoa > Arthropoda > Arachnida > Araneae > Theridiidae > Parasteatoda > Parasteatoda lunata. The sequence continues at coordinate 102,496,275 of OX421980.1, forward strand.
AAGTTCCCCCACAGTGGTTACTGAGTCGATCCATCCAATGGGTTACACATAGCTGTTTAATTTTCTTTCATTTCGAATCCTTATGTCCTCTTAGAGCGAGACCTTGTTTTCCACAAAATAGGATGGTTTCAATGATTGGAATAATGTTTTTTCTATTTTCTAATTTTCTTCTGCTTGCTGCACTGTCAACTTGTTCATCCACAGGTTTCATCTTTCGAAGTAAAATATCGTTTAATGTCCCAGCAGTTTCGATCGATTTTTTGTGATAAAAATATTTCTCGTGTTCAGAAAATCGCTCTACTGCTTTTTTCCAGTTGTCAAAGTTTACATTACGCACAGTTGACCTAAAGGTTTCTTGCCAGAACCGGCACCACTTGGGGCTAAAAGTACACAAAATTTGCAAAAAGCACCACCCTTTACCTATGAATATGTAAGCCATTTCCAGCTAAAAAGCCATATGTACTGAAATTTCAATTTTCTTTTTCCTTTTTCAGGAAAAACAAATGCTGGATTGGGTTCCCAAACATTTTTTTAGTATATCCAGTCTTTTATCCTCTTATGTACTATCTTCTGAAAAAAAGTCCAATGTCATATGGGTGGGAAGTAACACTTTGAGGGCCGCTTTCACATTCATCAGATTTTGTTGTGCTAGAAGCGATTTTTTCAACGGAAGTATCTCATTTCTGTTCAACAGAAAAACTTACATTGGTACTACTAGATGCTGTTCCCTCACTAATTTTAGGTCGTGATTTTTTCTCAAAATTATTAAAATTTGTTAAATTCTTGCGTATATATATATATATATATATATATATATATATATATATATATATATATATATATATATATATATATATATATATATATTGGCACAGAAATAACCGCTATGCTACGATCTCAAAGTTTCGAGCTGAAATGAATAACTTCAACGAGCACAGTAACTCCAATGGTATTGTTACTGATCTCTTCACTAGTCGAAATAGTGGCGACGACGGGTTCGGCTATTGAATGGAATTTTTGTTAAGACAAAACAAAACAGATTTCGCGACGAGCTCCGAAAGACAAGCGGCAGAGATAACTCTTAGTCTGACTAACTAACTCCACTGTACTCCGTTCCCCCTTTTATATAGTTTTTCACCGCACGTTCAAAATTCTCGAATTGTCTCAAAGACGACAGAAAATCTAGAATTCCAGAATCATCGCGTAAAGACCTCGCGAATGCCAGCCAGTCTCGAAAACTATTGCGACTGGCAGGGCAGAAAGGAACCAGCGATCGGGGCTCACCCGTAACAGTATCACGTGAATTTGGTTTCAAAAGTACAACCCTATTATAGAAAATTATTTTTTCAGTATTCTGAGAAATACCGTGACAGAAAAAAAAATAGGCATAAGTCAAATTAAAAAATATAGTCTTCAAAAATAATAGCCCGCATAATTTCTGCTAAAATTTTTATTTTTGCCATTTTGTCTTAGCTCAAGGGGGGTGTTTAAACCCCTCTCCGATGTTTCCAACATCATTTTGGCGGCAACCAGTACAACGATGACAAAGACGTGAAAATGGTTGTGACCTCATAGTTATCGGAGCAGGTGGCAAGTTATTATGACGAGAGTATTCTAAATCTAGTTGTAAGATATGATAAGAGTTTAAGCCAACTTGACAATTATTTTGAAAAAAAGGAGAAACGTATATAGAATCAAAAAATAAACTTGCTTCATGAAAATTGTCTTTCGTTTGGTTTTTATTTTTAAACGGTCCTTACCTAAAAAAGAGCCCTCGTATGAAATGAAATGAAAAAAACCTATGCAAATAAAAAATGTCATCTTAAATATAGTTTAATTTTGAGATCAATCGGTAAATATTTATTCGATTTCAGAGTACAAACGGCTTAGATCGCTTTTGAAACGTTCTTTTAGCTGAGCAAAAATTAAAAACTTTATTACTTAGAAATTTTTTCTGTTCATAAGCCCCTTTGGGTATAGCATTTTAAGGCATTAATACACCTTTTAGGAAGGAAATTTCTGAAGTTCTTAAAATGTAGTGTACTCTCTCTCTTTCTCTCTCTGGATTTAATGCTGAATAACACTTTTTTTTCAAGTTAACATCAAATAAAGATTTCATATAAAATTTAAAAGTTGCATTTAATTCTAAAACACTTACAATAAATTTCCATCAAACGTTTTTTTCCGAAAACATTTATGTTGAGGCTATTTTTAGATCATCTTTACACTGTTAAAAATTCCGAACCCCGTGGTACCAAAAAACGATATTCATTATCTGGTTACATAAAATGGAGCTTAATTTTACCACATTTTGGTATCTTCACTAGCTCCAAATATCAGTTGAAGGTTGCACCAAAAGTACGTGTTTTGAAGAAACAAAACACCGATTTTTATTCGTTTCTTTTTCTCATATATAAAAGCAGAGAAAAGTTTCTCCATCATAAAGTATTTTTAAAGCGCTCAAATGCAAACCAAGGTTGCTTTTTACCGTAACAAAACTATTTACCGGAAGTAAGTTATTTTATGACATAACCATTTTAACCATTTAACCTCTAACCAATAACAGTCAACCAAATTTAAAAATTCACCATAAAAGAAATGAACTCTAATTAATGCAAATACAACATTTGCCTAGTTAAATGAGCCGATACTTGAAACAACATTAGTAGTTGGATAAAGAGAGTTCTGCGACCGGGATTTCGGGGATTTTCGGGGATTCCACAGGTGTACTCTTGGTGAAGGGGGTTGGGGTGATCCATCAAATGTGACAGCTACAATAGTTGAGGGTGTTTTTTTTGTAATTATTTTTTTTAATCTTTATTTTTTAATTAATTTTTCTTCAGTTAATTTTTTTAATTATTGTTTTTAATCTTTATTTTTTATTTACTATTTTCTTAGTTCATATTTTAATAAAATCTTTTAAAATCAGTTTTTTAATTGATTTTTTAGATTTTGTAATTATTTTTTTAATCTTTACTTTTAATTATTGTTTTTAAAGAGTTGCCATGTTGCTTTACCAGCCTCTTTGTCATACATGCATGTTATAGCAGGTAGATTCAAGATGAATCAAGAATAATCTCGCATTATTCGGCAATGTTTTTCTCCGCTAGAGGCGCTGCATTTTTATTTAGTTTCAAAATTTATCGCTATAGGCTCTGTGATCAACCAATCAGAAAGGAGTATTTCAATGACATCACTATTTTTCAACCAATGAGCGTATGACGCTCAAGAACCATTTTTAAAAAATTATATATAAATAAATAAATGATATCATGCACATGCTTTTACTCTAATGGAGTCATCTATACTTATAATGTTAGAAAGAGAATATATTAATAACTCTTCATTTTAGTTATTTTTAATATAAATATAGTTGATATAAATGACCGTAATTATTATTATTATTATCCTATTCAATATCACCTATTATTAACCTGTTCAATAAAAATTACACCCTTTGATAATAAATGCAAAAAGAGTTTCGGAAAAATATATAGAATTTTCTGAAAAACTAGAAAATTTTTACAATTGCTTTTAATGAAGGAAAATTGTTACGTAATTAATTAATCTATGAATTAATTTATCTAATACGTAAATTATAACAGGACAGATGCTTTGGTTTCACCTAATTTTTAGTTTTGCTATTTTACAAGAACTCCAACACGCATTAATATAGATATTTAAGAAATATAAATTTTATTAATTTTCCAAAATATCATTTATAAAAAAAATTATTATATAATTGAAAACTAATATATAGCAATATATCTACAGTGTTTATTCAATCATATTTTTAAATACAAGCTTGTTTCATCTTTAAACTTATAATTTATCAACTAATATAATTTAATTATTATATTAAAATATAAAAGTACTTATTTTTTAATCTCATGAAAAAAATATTTGAATTAATTTTATTTTCTATTAGAAAATGAATAACGACATATTTACACTATATTATCAATAATATATTAAATTTCCTTAAAAATTCAAATGAATTAATTTACATCTAAGATAATGGGAATTTTGCCGCTTTAAATTCATTTATATTCAAAACATATTCCTTTTGTTATTTAATAATGCAAATAACTTACCTTATATTCAAATTAAGAGTTAATATTTTGGACTCGAGTGGGGATCGAACCTACGCGAGTTAAAAAGTATCCATGAGAAGTAGTTGATAATCTAAACTATATGTTAGGGGGTGTACCGTATCTGTCATGACATCAAAGTGGATACTACAAGTCCAGATTGGACAAGATTAAACAAGGGAGGGCTCGATCTCTGACGCATACGAATTGAATTAAACTATCTTCACTCAAGTGATAGTATTTCACTTGCTAACATGCATTTCGGTGAATAGCGTGTCTTCTAATTCTGTTAAGTTTTAAAAATTACCAAGTTTATAGTTAATTTTTTTTTACTTCTCAGTTTTCTATTTTTACTAAATCGTTAGTTCTTTTTTAATCTTCTCTTCGTTATGGATGGAAACGCAATACTAAAGCGAAAGCATGATGATATTCAAGTAAGTACTGAAATTTTTTATTAAAATTTTAGAACTATGTTATTTTATTATATGGATGATAAATAATATATTGATAATGTTAAATAGTATTATTTATAAAGCTGCTGAGCTGTGTTAATCTGTATCTTTAATTAACGAAGAGAAAGTAAATTGTTTTGTTTATTTTAATTAATTATTTTTATTTTGTTAATAATAAAAAAATTACTCATCTTCTTAGTTACAAATTAGGAATAGTTATTTTTTTCATTACAAAATCTAAATAAAGCAAATATTTGTTAAATTAACTTTCTATTTGTTAAAGGAACGTTTCATATTTGTTTTTGTAAAAAGGTTTATTTTAGACAGAAATCAGGGGTGTAAAGACTTTAACTTTGCAAATAAATTCTTAATCATAGTAATCGAAAGGAGTTATGAACATTATCATAAACAATTTAACTGTGTGTTGTTAATTAATTTTCTTGGGGATTCAAAAAATGTTTATTTTTATTTTATTAGGATGAACCAAAGAGGAAAGGTTTGTTCCAGGAGGGAAACTTTCCAGAGTTTTACTATCCAATTGGTGAGGACTTATTCGCTTTGGCCAGCATGTATAACAAGAAATCAGCCATTCATATACAAAGGTTTAACAGATATGGAGACTCATACTATCCTTCAGCGTATGGTATAACTCTACAGCCTGAATAGTATAATGCTTGCTTCTGTCACGGTCCACCGACATGTATCTTCGGCATTGCAGACATCAACATGACTTTGGAAGAGATCCCTCCAGCTAATCACCGTGAAAAACTTTATGTGCTGATGAATGACGAGGGAAAGTATCTACTATATACCTGCAGAAGTGGTCGCGTATACAAGCACAAGACGGAAATCAGTTTCAAACAATGGAGAGAACTACAGAAGTGTCGAGATAGTGGGACATTCGGCTATATTAATTTAAAATACAGGTCAGTGGACTTTTTGAACATTTTTCAAGAATCTATGACACAACAGTGTCCGGGTATGCCAAAGAATCCTGACATCGACGAAGCGGGTCCAGTTATGAAAGATTGCCTGAAAATTGTGTTGTAGAAACACATTAGATTGAAGAAAGGTCTGGAGTCAGTAGACAGGTCTGCTGACTTTCTTGAAGAGGTTTCAGAAAATATTTTTATTATTAGGGGGAATGTATTAATTTTCCAGTAGTAATGCCTAAATAACTATAAAATAGTTTTCCTTATTGTATTGCAGCAAGAATTTTTTCTTTTCAATATTAAGAACCTGAAAAAAAATTATTATTCTGAAAAAGAAAATTCATGCCTGCTGAAAAAAAAAAAGAAATCTCTTTTTCTCTGAAAACAAAAGTTCATAGTAAATTTTATAAAATATAAAAATAACAACAAAATATTTTAAAACTTAAGTTATTTTATTTTCAAAAATAATTTTTAGCAGCAGTTAAAAAAGCATCTAATTTAATTTCTTTTAAAAAAACTTCACACAAAATGTCTTTAAGGGGGTGTCTAAACAACCTTCGTTCACTTAGTTCATTATTAAAATCCAGAGCAATATTCTCCACATGTAAGTCCAAGCAAGATTCGTTAAAATCGTGAACACTGCACACAACCTCTTCAAGAAAGTCAGCAGACCTGTCTACTGGCTCCAGACCTTTCTTTAATCCAATGTGTTTATACAACACAATTTTCAGGCAATCTTTCATAACTGGACCCGCTTCGTCGATGTCAGGATTCTTTGGCATACCCGGACACTGTTGTTTCACAGATTCTTGAAAAATGTTCAAAAAGTCCACTGACCTGTATTTTAAATTAATATAGCCGAATGTCACACTATATCGACACTTCTGTTGTTCTCTCCATTGTTTGAAACTGATTTCCGTCTTGTGCTTGTATACGCGACCACTTCAGCAGGTATATAGTAGATACTTTCCCTCGTCATTCATCAGCACATAAAATTTTTCACGGTGATTAGCTGGAGGGATCTCTTCCAAAGTCATGTTGATGTCTGCAATGCCGAAGATACATGTCGGTGGACCGTGACAGAAGCAAGCATTATACTATTCAGGCTGTAGAGTTATACCATACGCTGAAGGATAGTATGAGTCTCCATATCTGTTAAACCTTTGTATATGAATGGCTGATTTCTTGTTATACGTGCTGGCCAAAGCGAATAAGTCCTCACCAATTGGATAGTAAAACTCTGGAAAGTTTCCCTCCTGGAACAAATCTTTCCTCTTTGGTTCATCCTTATAAAATAAAAATAAACATTTTTTGAATCCCCAAGAAAATTAATTAACAACACACAGTTAAATTGTTTATGATAATGTTCATAACTCCTTTCGATTACTACGATTAAGAATTTATTTGCAAAGTTAAAGTCTTTACACCCCTGATTTCTGTCTAAAATAAACCTTTTTACAAAAACAAATATGAAACGTTCCTTTAACAAATAGAAAGTTAATTTAACAAATATTAGCTTTATTTAGATTTTGTAATGAAAAAAATAACTATTCCTAATTTGTAACTAAGAAGATGAGTAATTTTTTTATTATTAACAAAATAAAAATAATTAATTAAAATGAACAAAACAATTTACTTTCTCTTCGTTAATTAAAGATACAGATTAACACAGCTCAGCAGCTTTATAAATAATACTATTTAACATTATCAATATACTATTTATCATCCATATAATAATAAAATAACATAGTTCTAAAATTTTAATAAAAAATTTTAGTACTTACTTGAATATCATCATGCTTTCGCTTTAGTATTGCGTTTCCATCCATAACGAAGAGAAGAATCAAAAAGAACTAACGATTTAGTAAAAATAGAAAACTGAGAAGTAAAAAAAAATTAACTGTAAACTTGGTAATTTTTAAAACTTAACAGAATTAGAAGACACGCTATTCACCGAAATGCAAGTTAGCAAGTGAAGTACTATCACTTGAGTGAAGATAGTTTAATTCAATTCGTATGCGTCAGAGATCGAGCCCTTTCTTGTTTAATCTTGTCCAAGCTGGACTTGTAGTATCCGCTTTGCCGTCATGACAGATACGGTACACCCCCTAACATATAGTTTAGATTATCAACTACTTCTCATGGATACTTTTTAACTCGCGTAGGTTCGATCCCCACTCGAGTCCAAAATATTAACTCTTAATTTGAAAATAAGGTAAGTTATTTGCATTATTAAATAACAAAATGAATATGTTTTGAATATAAATGAATTTCAAGCGGCAAAATTCCCATTATCTTAGATGTAAATTAATTCATTTGAAATTTTAAGGAAATTTAATATATAATTGATAATATAATGTAAATATGTCGTTATTCATTTTCTAATAGAAAATAAAATTAATTCAAATATTTTTTTCATGAGATTAAAAAATAAGTACTTTTATATTTTAATGTAATAATTAAATTATATTAGTTGATAAATTATAAGTTTAAAGATGAAACAAGCTTGTATTTAAAAATATGATTGAATAAACACTGTAGATATATTGCTATATATTAGTTTTCAATTAGATAATAATTTTTTTTATAAATGATATTATAGAAAATTAATAAAATTTATCTTTCTTAAATATCTATATTAATGCTTGTTGGAGTTCTTGTAAAATAGCAAAACTAAAAATTAGGTGAAACCAAAGCATCTGTCCTGTTATAATTTACGTATTAGATAAATTAATTCATAGATTAATTAATTACGTAACAATTTTCCTTCATTAAAAGCAATTGTAAAAATTTTCTAGTTTTTCAGAAAATTCTATATATTTTTCCGAAACTCTTTTTGCATTTATTATCAACGGGTGTAATTTTTATTGAACAGGTTAATAATAGGTGATATTGAATAGGTTAATAATAATAATAATTACGGTCATTTATATCAACTATATTTATATTAAAAATAACTAAAATGAAGAGTTATTAATATATTCTCTTTCTAACATTATAAGTATAGATGACTCCATTAGAGTAAAAGCATGTGCATGATATCATATTATTTATTTATATATAATTTTTTAAAAATGGTTCTTGAGCGTCATACGCTCATTGGTTGAAAAATAGTGATGTCATTGAAATACTCCTTTCTGATTGGTTGATCACAGAGACTATAGCGATAAATTTTGAAACTAAATAAAAATGCAGCGCCTCTAGCGGAGAAAAACATTGCCGAATAATGCGAGATTATTCTTGATTCATCTTGAATCTACCTGCTATAACATGCATGTATGACAAAGAGGCTGGTAAAGCAACATGACAACTCTTTAAAAACAATAATTAAAAGTAAAGATTAATAAAATAATTACAAAATCTAAAAAATTAATTAAAAAACTGATTTTAAAAGAAATTATTAAAATATGAACTAAGAAAATAGTCAATAAAAAATAAAGATTAAAAACAATAATTAAAAAAATTAACTGAAGAAAAATTAATTAAAAAATAAAGATTAAAAAAAATAATTACAAAAAAAACACCCTCAACTATTGTAGCTGTCACATTTGATGGATCACCCCAACCCCCTTCACCAAGAGTACACCAGTGGAATCCCCGAAAATCCCCGAAATCTCGGTCGCAGAACTCTCTTTATCCAACTACTAACATGAATTAACAGTCCCGAGACCAAGTCGTAAAGAAAACATGGTGTCGTAAACAAATATCGGTTAGTTTGCAATCACCGTCAAAGTTTTATGTCTTTTACCAAATTTTGGTGCAGTCAATTGCACCATGGAAGTATTTCTCTATCATACTTCACAATTTATGATATAACTAAAATGAAATAATCTTATATTTAATTAAGCTTTGGGATAGAATGAAACTTTGCACCAAATACTGGTTAAAGAGTTTCTTACAGTGTGGAATGTTTCGAGTTCGTTGTTGTCTTCAATACATCAACCAATGTCCTAGTTTAAATATATATGTTTTTAGTTGCGTCATAAGAACATTTTTATATCAAAGGATTTTATAGTGTGAGAATTCGGTTTCTATAATGCTTAACTCGCATTCCTCTCATTACTCTCTTTGTACTACGCGTATTATTCATTAACAAACTAAATTTATTTTAAGAATTAGTGTATAGATGCCACTTAAATTAATGATTCTTATTTTATATTGTCTCGCAAATTTTTTTTCCATAAATCTGTTACTGAAAACCAAAACTGGCGGTTAGAGTTCTCTTGCCACCAGGCTAGCAGTGGGAGGTTCTCGTGGTCTTCCTCTCCATGTAACGCAAATGCGGGTTAGTTCCATCAAAATCCTCCACGAAAGCGAATTTCACCCTATACTTGATCCAGAAGTTCCTTTGCTTTCTGAATTGGGTTCAAAATTACAAGGCTATGGAGTTGAACACTAGTAGTCGTAAACCCAAAAACAGGGTCGGCTGTTCAGCGATGGTTATAATATAAAAAATAGTAAATAGTAGTTGCCACAATTTTGGTGTTGAAACACAAAATTTTTTTTGCAGCTTAGAGTAAGTTTGCTTTTATTATTATTATTTTTGAAGGCATATTATAGCTCATTTTTAAAAAAAAATAATACTGTATTATTTAACTGTTATAGCCTGTTATTTGTTAGTTTACCTCTCTCTAACCAGAATCCCAAATATTTTTAGTACTATCCCATATTATAATTAATACTTTATTTATTATCAACGATGACATTATTTGAATGAGTTTGTATGAACTATGATATCTTCAGCACTTTACTTGCCTAGTTTCTGTTTTACAAATATAAACCATAGATTATATATGTTAACGTGTATGACCGAAATCAAGAGAATGTCGACTTTCACCGGGGAATGTCGCTTTGGTGAATGTCCGAAATATTTGTTATATCCGATTTGATATTAATTGATAATATTAATATTCGATATTTTAATATCTACAGAGGGCAGATTAAGACAAACATCAGTGTTCGGTTAAATGCATACAGGGCAGTGGCATTGAAGCTTTAAAAAAAAAAAAAATCAGTGTAGGATATACCGGACAAATGTATACAGGGCACTTGAATAAACCTAGTATATATTTCGCACATATACCAAAGTGATAATGTGATTGTTAACATTGATCGGTGGAATCAACAACCATCAATATTGTTCATTCATAATAACACAATATACCGCAGACAAATATTCTAAGAGGATTTCACCGCATCAATCCACAACTTTTTATCTATTACTTATCAAAAATTATTTTAATGCAAACAGTTCTGTGAAACAATGCAAAGAACTTTTATAATTTTTTTACAGGTTATTATTAAAGAAAATGAAAGATACGTCTTGCACATACAATAAAAGTCATATGAATTATGTTATTAGGTTGAAATATATTTTAATGGACACTCAAATATACTCTTTTTTAAAACATACTAGCTCAAAGTAATAGAAAAAATATTTTAAATTAAAATAATTTTTGCATTTTTATAAAAAAAAAAAAAATTCTTATTACTCAGAAATCTAAAATGTGTACGAATATTCAAATGAATTTATACTATACTTGGTATTATATTATACTTGTATTATATTATACTTGGTGTCAATTTGTTCAGAATAAAACAGGTCTTAGCATATATTGTTTTCGAAAAATCGAAAATTTTATGAGGAAAAACCCTCTGAATCCCTTGTCAGAGTATGGGATGAGAGCTCTTGTCTCTTAAAACCTTTTTCCTTCATCAATAAAATTGATTTTATAAATAAATAGAATATTTATTCATGTTTTCGTTTTAATGATCGGATTTTCACGAACTAAGTGTCAATCTTAATGGTTCCTGAGGGTGACCTCAAATATGCTAATTAATTAGTGCTAACTATTAATTAAGTTAACGGAATCAGACACAAAAACGTACTTTCTCTGAATAAACATGTTTTTTTGTTTTTTTTTGTTTACATATTTGGATTCCTTATCCACAAAATATAGGGGGTAGTCGCAATCTGGGAAATGTGGTCCCTATAGTTTGGCCAGAAGAGCGATTCAAAGTTTGGACACTTAAAGTTAATTTCACTTTTTGCGTTTTCAGTCATATTTTAAAAACTAATTAAGCCATTTAAAAAAAATTGCACCCACTCATAAAACTCATTTAGCCAAAGATAATTTCATGAAAAAAAATTTTTAATAATTATTTATTATTTTTTATTATTTAATTAAAGTGAGGATAAAAAAATGTTGAATTATAAGGTATGGATTTTTTTATACCATATTAATTTGCATATTTTTCAATTGAAAAATCTAAAGTGTCAACGGTTTTTATTTATTAGAAGATGAGAAAAATTAAAATTAATTATTTAAAAAAAAAATAATTTGGCGGCAATGAAGAAATAATTAAATGGGGCGATTAATATTAAAATGTGATAAACTTACGACGAACTTGACTTAGCGCGTGTAGTGTAAAATTTCATTCATATTTTTTTTCGCTAATAATCGTTTGCTAATCTTTTTATTTATTTTTTTTAAACTATAAAATACGATGTTTCTTTTTTAGACCTCTAAAAATCTATTTGAAATTAGTAAAGAAATTTGAATAAATCATTTTATTGAATAAAGAACACTTTATTCAACGAATGTCGAGTTTTATAAAAGCATGCTTCTTATAGAATATGATTATATACCAGATTGTGCTTATTTAATGTGATTATTATTTTTTTTTTTAGTTTTTTTTTTAATAACTGATACAATTACAATAATATACATGCGTATAAATAGATTTTGAATAAAATATTTATTAGTTTCTTGAGTATATTTTTTATTAATATTAATAAAAATACGTAGTAAACATATTTAAGCATATCTCACTTCATCGCAACTTTCTCAACATCTTATATATCGTCTTAATCTTAAAAGTAATTTTTTAATCACCTGTCCGGAAGTGTTTCGCAGAACTATTTTACCAACTATTTAATTACATTTTAAAATTTTTAAATATTTTATTCTTTATCCTACTTTTTATTTTATTTCCAATGGCAAAAGAAAATGACAAACTCTTACAAGAACAGAGTTTGTCATTTTCTTTATCCTACTACGTTTATTATTTCTTCATTAATATATTAATCAATTTTTTTAGTACTTTAATTTAGGTTTTCTTTAAAGTAAAGTTCCTTTTTAAATTATAGTCAAGTTTTTTTTAAAAGAATTATTGTCTGCTAGCAAAGAATAAAACATTGTTTAGAAATTAAAAACATTCCGCTGTTTAAAATTATTTAATGCAAAACAGCTGATTCTTTACTAAGCATATTATTTTTTTCGAAAAAAGAATATAAATCAATGATTTTTGTTTTTTTTGTTTCTTGTGACTTCAACATAGATTATCTAAAATAGTATTGATGTTTTATAAGTCACTACAAAGAGTATAAAGATACCGAACATAGGAAGCTGTTTAATACGTAGCCAAACTTTTTAAGCGTATTAAAATATCTCAGTATCTTAAATTTCGTCCTAACATCTTAGTTGCGAAATTAAATTTTTAATTATTTGACCACATGTGATTCACTAATTATTTCATTATATCTTTTACTCTTTCTTTATGATTTCATGTGGATTTTTTTCCGGTTAATAAAGTAAACTATTTTGTTTAATTTTTTACTTTAGCACGATTCCCAAGATATTATTGTAGTATAATTTGTTATCAAGAAAAATGCCTTCTTTTGTTAAGCTGGAAATACTAACAATTGCAATTTGTAAGAAGATTCCGAAGCCGTGCGAATTTTAGAATCATCTGATTTTTAAGGGTACAGGGGACCTTGAAAACTAATTTTTTAAGTTTTAATCCTACATTAATGAAATTTACAACATTTATTTATATCACATTTAGAAATCTGTGCTAAAAATTTCATGCAGATTACTTCAGTAGTTTTAAAAATATTGAACTTTTAAAATTTTAAATTAACGAAAAATTTGTCAAGTTCAAAACATCCCATGCGCATGTAATATGGTTACAAAAGTTCAATTTTTTGTTAAGATACTCATTTCATACTTATAAATAAAAGTTACCATCATTCATTAACTAAATATTTTGCATTAGCTCAAAAAATAAAATTTGAATGAATTACACTGAAAATTTTCAAAAATTTCAATAAAAATTAAATATTTACAGCTAAAATATTTATTTCACTAAGCTTTTGCACAACAAAACATGGTAACTTTTAATGGTATATATATAAAGTATTTATATATCAAGTTTTAACACAAACAAGAAAAAATTGAGCCGCATGGAACATTTTGAAAAAGTTTCATTTTGAGAATTTCATTTTGAGAAAAAACCATTTTTATTAATATATACTGTATAAAATTTTTATTTTTGTTTTAATACCTTTTAGTTCGTAATATTAACAAAAACAAACTTTCATCATTCGTTTTTAATTAAAAATTAAAAAAAAAAAAAAAAACATTTTGGATTTGATCTTACATGGACATAAAAGGAAGTATGTAAGCATATTATATAAGCAATTGTTGCATAAAAGGATTTTTTTTCCTAAAATCCTCCAGGACAGTAAGTAGGTCCTTCTTGTTTCATTAATTTTTTATCAATAGAGAGTTTTTTATATTTCTTTGAGTTCCTTCCCAATTTAAATTGTTGAGAAGATTTATCGTTGAGAAGATTGTCGCGCCTTTCAGCAACGAGTTGTTGTAAACAGCATTTTGAGCACTCACTTTCATTGTTTCCACATAACAAAAATTGTACTCGCTAACTACAGCTGTTATTGCTAGTTCTAGTCTTATTTTGAGACTAATGTCTCTTTTGGACATTGCGCCATATGCAACTATTGGTGCTTTCGTTAATATTTTGGTTGTTGGCAGAGGTACACCGCGAGAGCATATCATCAGAAGCAAGGAGCTGATACACTGGCAGTATCTTCTCCACAATTTCAGTTCTCCATAAGTTATGTAACGTTCAAACACCTTCAATGTACACTAATTGCAATCACTGCAATTAACATTTTGCAGTAAAGTAGCTAATGAGGATAAATCAATGAAATTATAATGAGTAATGTTACTAGTATCAATGCTAGCTTGTGATAGTAGTAAATTTGAATTTGCAAGCTCACTTGATTCACTAACTGAAGAATTAGCCAGGTCTACTTCCATCATATCAGTAATAGAAGAATCTTGTAAAGATTCATTTTATACACTGGTGTTAGCCCATCTCTGTTTTGCATTTTCAGAAGCAGCACGTTTCCTTTTGGTCATGAAAAGTTTTCCTTTGGGTTTCCTCCATTTAGAAGAGATTGAATTCAATATTGAATAAAAAATTAAATAAAAAAGTAACAAAAACAAAGAGAATGAACCAATAAATAATGTTACAGAAACAAAATAAGATGAAACAAAAATAGTAGCTTTGAAAAAAAGCTGTTTTGAAAATATTGGAGAACTACACGATGAATAACGCGATAACAGGGCTATTAAACCAAATAAAAGCAAAAACAAAATCAACCTATCAGCAATATGCTGCCACTTTTAGTAAGATAAATGCAATTTAAAAATCAAATAATTTAAAGATTATCTGCAATAATTAGCTTCTAGCTTAAAACGAAACTAAAAATCCGTCTGCTTTCAACCACTGATTTCAGCACTTACATGAGTAAACAAAGGGGCGTGGCCTTATTAAAGTGCTAATATCTCGGTAAAAAATGGTCCAATTTAAATAAATTATTTTTTGTTTGAAAGCTTATGATGTCAATTATCCAAATATATAAAAATCTAAAAGTCGATATTTTGATCATTTTTATCGAATTTCAAGGTCCCCTGTACCCTAAAAAAAATACAATGAAAAATGCGCAATTTCTGAACTTATTTTGATTAAAAATAAAAATAACAATTTAAAAAAATGTGGCAAGAAGGCTAATACACGTTTTACAGAAACTGTGAAAGCCAATTTTTCCTATATTTCGTCAAAGAGGATAAGAATGATATTGCTCCAAGGGCCTACTCAATGATTTCGCTATTTCCAGAATGAAATCTGTTTGATCGAAACAAATTTCCTTGAAAATTAAAACGAGGAAAAAATTAACTTTTATTATTTATCTAAGCTAATTTCATTTATTTAATGATCGCGGTATCAAGCTTAAGGATATGCGATGGAAGCCCCGTTTACTATTATACTATAAAGGCATTAAATCATGTAGCTTGAATAATTTATTTTAAGCAAATTATTTAATAATTTTAAGCAAATAAGGGTGTAAAAATAAACTGGATCAAAATACTCCGAAAGTATACCCTAAAATATATGTAGAATAAACTTTGGATTCGATATATAAATAATACCTTTTCAAACAACTTCGAGTGGGACTGAAACGCTAACTTTTTTGAAATAGTTGTCCTTAACTATTTAATTTCAATTCCTGGTGCTAGGGGACATTCCATTTTCACATTCGACTTTTGAAATTTCAATTGTAAACGGAATTTTTTTATGTCCTTAAATTAAAATGTTAAGCCTTGCAGCAAAATAAATAAATAAATAAATAAATAAATAAATAAAATATAAAAAAAAAAAAAAAATTAAAAAAAATAAAAAATAAAAAAATAAAAAAAAAATATAAAAAATAAAAAATTGCACTGCATTGATTTTTTTCCAAAGTAGTGAATTATTATTTTTTCAATCTAAGAACCTGTGCCTATAACTAACTTATGTAAAACTTATTTAAATATCGAGTGAAATGATTTAATATGTTGTGTAACTAAATAGATAATCCCAAGAAACTGAATCGAAAATATAAAAACTTCATTGATTTAAAAAATTATAGATGATAATAAAAATAGACATGTTTTGAGCGTCCAATAATAAAAGTCACAAGTTATTCAAGCTTGACAAGTTTTGAAAATGCGCGATTATATTTGAAAGCTCGAAACGTGTCGACTTTTACTTCCTTCTTCATATTTTTTGAAGCCAGTTGAGTTTTTATCATCAATTATACTGTTTTACATTTGGGTCTTGAACATTATTTTGATAAGGATTTTACACTCGTTAAATTAAACATATGCATTTTCCTATTTTAACAGGATTTATGTGGTTTTTAAAAACGTAAAAGCATCAATATTGTAAAAGTTATATTAACTTTAAAATTAAAATTTTGAGAGCAGATATTTTGAGTTGATGAAATTAAATATTTTATTTTTTAAGTTTTCGTGCCCCCATTTCAGTATCTTAAAGACCTTACAAGCACTGTTTAAAAAAAGAGTATCATATCAGATATATATAAGAAAACAAATATAATTATAGTAGCAGTATTTGGTGGTAAATGTAGCTTATCGTAATTGGAGAAATAGCTGTGCGATATTTTATGGTGAATTTTCGAACGTAAGTTTCTGAATGTATCGAAGCATGAGGATGCTATTTGCTAATCATCTTTATCCAAAGAAAACCTTGTAATCTAAATATCTAGCAGAATGAAGCGATTTTTTAAACAATGAATCATACAATATATAACATATTATTTCAATATCTTATTCTTAAACATAACATATTTCAATCTTTTTAAAATACCACTAAACATTCAGCAATTCCTTGAGTTATAGAAAAAAGAAATATCGTAAATTATAGAAAAACTTGTGAATGTGCATTAGAATTACTATACAATATACATTTTATTTTTCAAGCACTTTTTTTTCTTTCACACTTTCTGGTCTAGAAGACTCGATTAAAGCTGTCCCTAAATCCCGTATCCCTAAAATTTTGTATATAGCCATAATAAGTTATGTTAATTTGATTTTAGTATGAAATCCTCGAATAAATATAGCAAAAACAACATAATCTAAATAATATAAGATAAAAAGTTCACGTATTTGAATTCTAAAAACTTAGAAAATCATAAAAAATTTATAAATCGAATCAAATTTTTTTTCAAAGGAGATTAAAATAATTTTTTTTTTCTTTTTGGACAGAAATCAGCATAAAAATTGTCTATTGCCTAGAAACTTCGAGATATTTTTTATTAACTATTAATTAAACCTCTCCGAGCAATCACAGAAACATTATTTCAATTTTTTTTACATTTAGAGCTTGGTTGCTTAGCAACCTAGTAAAATTAAGCATTCTTCTTTTGAATTAATCAAAGGGCTATCTTAAAATAATCATCTGCGCTGGCGACTTTTTTTTGGCGGTTTTCTGGACTATCGCCAAATATATAAAGCTCTATTGCGACCCTATTTACCACCCAATTTTTTCAAAATTTTGTCTACCCCCCCCCCCCTAATTTAAGTATCTGGATTACAAATATGTAAAAAAAATTAATATGTTTATTCAGAGAAAGTACGTTTTCGTGTCTGATTTCGTAACTTAATTAATAGTTAGCACGAATTAATTAGTATATTTGAGGTCACCCCCAGGAACCATTAAGATTGACACTTAGTTCGTTAAAATCCGATCATTAGAACGAAAGTTATTTAGAGTGATATCTTTTTTTTTGTTGCGGAATGTACATATCAAATTTAATTAAAATCCGTCCAGTGGTTCTAGAGATAATCGAAGTCTGCAAATTCTCTCAATTTCTAACACCAGTGTATTGGAATTGTATGAATTCTACATTAAAAAAATGTATACATTAAAAGTTTTTTATTATATTAAGATGAATATTATACATAGTGTAATCAAAACACTACATTATGAAACTATGAAAAATCACCTCAGAAGAAATTATGATTTGCGGGGATAAGAGTGATCGATAATGCTAACCTGTTTCTATAAAAGAAAATCTCAAGATTGAATCGAATTAGCATGTCTTATATAGTAGTGAACTGATGTTTAATAATTGTAGTGGTAGTTACGCCACAGATTAAAAATATCAAACATTTTCATTTTATTTTGATTAATGATTTGAGAGTGTTTTATTTCTTGATTTTTAAGAGGGAAATGTCTTTTTTAGTGTCCGTGTTCCTCCAAAAGATGGCCAAACTAAATCAAATCCTAGTAAAAGGCATCGAGAAAGATTGAATGCAGAATTGGATACACTCGCAAACCTTCTTCCATTTGAGCAGAGTGTTCTTTCAAAATTAGACAAGTTATCCATACTTCGTCTCAGTGTTAGTTATCTCAGAACAAAAAGTTATTTTCAAGGTAAGTCAATTTATTTTATACAAAGAGTCAAAACTACTCTGGCTCTACGCCATGGACTTATCTCCCACTTGGGGGAGATAGTCCACAAGTGGGCGATTTTACTCCTCAAGGGGTTGATGAGTATTAAAAAGAAAATAAATAAGAAATTTGATAAAAAGCTAGCGAATATCGAAATTGAAAATGCATACAAAACCGATCGTTTGAGTTCAAACAAAGAACAACGAATTAAAAATGAATAATAAATATAAAAAAATTTAAGAACTTTCTCGTCATATTTTGGATTGAACAGAGATCTTTTTTCCCGATCCTCTGAGAACAAGGAAATAGGTTGAACATTTGCTTGAAAGCTGACCTCCGACGAACATTCATGCTTTAATTGAAAGCGCAAAAAAATCATTGTAAAGATAAATAACATAGTTTTCCATTTTATTTCGATTAGTGATTTGAGAGTGTTTTATTTCTTGATTTTTAAGAGGGAAATGTCTTTTTTAGTGTCCGTGTCTCTCCAAAAGATGGCCAATTCAATTAGCAAATTTCGATTTCAATTAGCAACACTATTATTTCTCTAAGATTCTTATTAAAAATTATATATAGTCCTATTTCAGTTATTTTCCTTCAAATATATTGTATATCTTGTATCTGCAAATATATTTGAAGAAATAACGAAAAGAAAAAAACGCAAAAAAATTACATTTTCTTTTTTTCTTCTTTTCTTTCTATTTTTATTTTCGCATTTCAGTATTATTGATGCTTATAGCGACCTCTCGTGGCTTTTTAGACTAAAAAAAAAATAAGAAAGAGAGAAGGAGAAAAGGGCAATAGGTTGCAGCCAGCATTTAAGGGAGGGAGGGGGTGACAAACAACATCTAGAGAGCCGTGATGGCTCAGAGAATAGAGTGTTCGCCTTCCAATGAGGTACACCGGGTACGAATTCAAGCGATGGCAGGCCGACGTGAATTCCGCGACCGACTTGCAACGACCACAGTACTGACGTAAAATATCTTCAGTGATGGTTGACGGATCATGAGTTAGAATATCCTCAACGTCAGTCTAACGATAGGAGGTTTTCTTCGCCATGTAACGCAAATGTTGGTTAGTTCTTACAAAAAATCTTCCATGAAAGCAAATTCTCTAAATACTTGATCCATGAGTACCCTTGTCTTCTAGATTAGGTTAAATATTACAAGGCTTAAGCACTTTTAAGTAGAACCAAAAAAATTCGGTCGGCTATTCAATGATGGTTATAAAAGAAAAAAAGAGAGATCAATCTAGAGGGGATAGAGAACCACTACTCTATGGGAAGAACTAAAAGCTTACTAATTTTTTCCGAAATGCTTTGCAAATAATGTTGGTCAAATTAACAATAAAATAGGGTTTTATAATATGTAATAAAATTTGGTTAAATTTACTTCGAATTTTTATTTTTTTAAAAATAAATATCTGATAATTTACCAGGTTCAAAAAACTTCTGTTTTTTTTAAAGTTCAAACAACATAAAAATACTTCTAAGTACAAAAACCTTCAAAATTTTTCAATGTCCAAGCAGTTTGAAAATACAACAAAATATTTCTAAGTACAAACAACTTCAGAAATTTTCTAAAATAAAACAGTTTGAAAATATTACTAAGTCTAAAATACTTCAAAATATGTCCAAGTACAAAAAACATCAGAATTTTTGTACGTCCAGACAGTTTGAGCTAAGCTAATTACTAAGCCTAAAATACTTCAATATATATCTAAGCTCAAAAACTTCAGAATTTTTCAAAGTTCAAACAACATAAAATTCTTTCTAAGTTCAAAAAACTTTAGAATTTTTCAAAGTCAAAACAGTTGGAAAATATTACTAAATCTAATGTACCTCAAAATATTTAAGTACAAACAACTTCAGAAATTGTCAAAGTTCAAAAAAATTCAGAATTTTTCTGAGACAAAATAGTTTGAAAATATTACTAAGTCTAAAATACCTCAAAATATTTCTAAGCACAAACAACCTAAGAAATTTACCAAGTTCAAAAAACTTCGGAATTTTTTAAAGTTCAAACAACATAAAAATATTTCTAAATGAAAAACCTTCAAAAATTATCAAAGTCCAAACAGTTTGAAATATTACTAAGCCTAAAATACATATCAAACTGTTTGTGCATGGAAAAATTCTGAAGTTTTTTGAACTTATAAATAATTTCATGTTGTTTGAACTTTGAAAATTCTAATGTTGTTTGTACTCAGAAATATTTTGTGGTATTCTAGACTTTTCAATATTTGCAAACTGTTTGAACTTTATAAAATTCTGAAGTTTTTTGAACTTGGTAATTCTTTTGAAGTTGTTTGTACTTAGATATATTAAATACAAAATATTTTTAAGTACAAAAAACTTCAGAATTTTCCAAAGTTCAAGCAGCATGAAATTATTTCTTAGTTCTAAAAGTTCAGAATTTTTCTAAAACAAAACAGTATGAAATATGACTAAGTCTAAAACACTTCAAAATATTTTTAAGTACAAACAACTTCAGAAAGTTTCCAAGTTCAAAGAACTTTATAATTTTTTAAAGTTCAAACAACATAAAATTATTTCTAAGTTCAAAACACTTCAAAATTTTTCAAAGTTCAAACAGTTTGAAAATATAACTAAGTCTGAAATATTTCAAAATATTTCATAGTACGAGCAACTTCAGAAATTTTCAAAGTTCAAACAGTTTGGTGATGGACTTCTTTCGTATGATAATTTATATTTTTTATAAGGTGCAGATATTTTTCTACTATGTATGTTCCTGTGAATGAGAATTAAATAATGGTAGAAAATGTCGGCTTTTACTTTGCCGTTAAGGAAAATAAATTCATAAATACAAAAATCAATCAAATTTAACCCATTTTCGGCCAAAGGGGTACAAACTCACCATTCAATAAATATTATAAGAAATTTTTAAACACTCGTAGGATTTTCTAAAAATTTAAGAATGATGCAATTATTGTTTAGTACATTGTTGCATCGTTGTGCAAAATCAGTATTTTAAATCATTAGCGAAAATCATAAATTTACAGAAAATAATTTACATAAATTGCATATCATAAATTTACAGAAAATAATTCATAAATTTTCCCCCTTTAATTGTTTTCGGGTAATGTCTCTAAAATTTACTCGTGAAATGAAAGGTATTTAAAACACAGTCTTTATTTCTCATCGGGAATTATAAATGATATTTCATCAATTACAAGAAATCTTAATTATTGAGATGTAGTAGTACTTTAGAAAAAAATTTTTTTAAATAAATAAATTTTGATAAAATAAATATCCTGGCAACAATTTATAATTTATAGCAACTATAACAGTTTATAGTAAAAACAAAATAATATATATTTCACAAAACTGGCTTTTGTAAGTTTTAAAAAAATAGAAATAGAATAAAATACTTTAAAAAAACAATTCAATTACTTAATTTTAGTTAAATTTTTTAGTTATTGCATATAATTATTATTTAAAACATTTGCCTAATGCTTCATTGTTGCAACATTTGCTTCGCAAATATATTTTTTATTTATTTCATGTAATTATTTAGTTATGTAATTATTATGTAAAAAAGGATAAATTTTAAGTTTTTACATTTTTTGAAAATATAGTTTTTTAAAATATAGTTCTTTATATTTTGGTTTCGAAATAAAATGCACTTATAATCTCAATGGCTACTTGAATCTTTCTTATAATTTTTAATTGTCATTAAAAACCCTCGAGAGTAAATTCATAGACAATCGCTTTGTGAAGGCATGCAAAATAATAATAATAATAATAATAATAATGACTTAGAAAAATATAGTTCTTTACATTTTGATTGCGAAATAAAATGCACTTATAATCTCAATAGTTACTTGAATCTTTCTTATAATTTTTAATTGTCATTAAAAACCCTCGAGAGTAAATTCATAGACAATCGCTTTGTGAAGGCATGCAAAATAATAATAATAATAATATTAATGACTTAGAAAAATATAGTTCTTTACATTTTGATTGCGAAATAAAATGCACTTATAATCTCAATAGTTACTTGAATCTTTCTTATAATTTTTAATTGTCATTAAAACCCCTCGAGAGTAAATTCATAGACAATCGCTTTGTGAAGGCATGCAAAATAATAATAATAATAATAATATTAATGACTTAGAAAAATATAGTTCTTTACATTTTGATTGCGAAATAAAATGCACTTATAATCTCAATAGTTACTTGAATCTTTCTTATAATTTTTAATTGTCATTAAAAACCCTCGAGAGTCAATTCATAGACAATCGCTTTGTGAAGGCATGCAAAATAATAATAATAATAATATTAATGACTTAGAAAAATATAGTTCTTTACATTTTGATTGCGAAATAAAATGCACTTATAATCTCAATAGTTACTTGAATCTTTCTTATAATTTTTAATTGTCATTAAAAACCCTCGAGAGTAAATTCATAGACAATCGCTTTGTGAAGGCATGCAAAATAATAATAATAATAATAATAATATTAATGACTTAGAAAAATATAGTTCTTTACATTTTGATTGCGAAATAAAATGCACTTATAATCTCAATAGTTACTTGAATCTTTCTTATAATTTTTAATTGACATTAAAAACCCGCGAAAGTAAATTCAAAGACAATCACTTTGTTAAGGCATACAAAAATACATAAATAAATAATAACTTAGAAAATATAACTTTAAAAAATTGTTCATGAGATAAAATTACATCGAATGTAATGCACTCTCTGGATTTAATAAAAATATGTGATTATTAGAAGCCTCCATCTAAAGAAGGATATTACAGAGAATGCCATTAACAGAAATGATCCCTCAAATAATACGTCAATCATGATTTATTTGGTAGAACACCCCCAATCCTTTGAAGTGTCAGTTCAACGAACCCTCTTTTATTTGTTCAATTTAGGGTTTCTTTCTGGATTATTTCTTCTACCGCTTATTCTTTTTTATTATGATTTATATTTTTCATAAGGTGAAAATATTTTTCTATTATGTATGTTCGTTCTTGTGACTTAAATAATAGTAGAAAATTCGGCTTTTACTTTACCCATTTTAGGCCAAGATTAAAAATTTTATAAAATGTAGTATTAATTTCATTGAAATATGCTTATGTTACATTCATTAGGACACAAAAAAAACTTCGTGCAGGAAAAATTAGATTTTATATAAGAAATAAAATGCTGCGTATAGGTACCATTTACCAAATCAATGAACAAACCAGTTAGTTTTTTATGAAATTTGATTTATATTATTTTTTTATTTACTGACTTGCAACTTTAATCCATCATAAAAACATATGATAAATCTCAAAAGGAATAGTTATACATTTTCAAAAAATTTAATCTGTCAATAACCGTTTTAAGCTAAAAAATGTGAATAGTTTAAAAATTTCTCAACAGAAATTGTTTATTCCAATTGAATTACTAATAATTTATGGATGTCTTCAGAACCCTTGACAGCAGCAGAAAAATATAATCTGCGAAAAATATACGTCACAGTGTTGTGTCACACTTCGGCCGAAAACGGGTTAAAGAAAGTAAATTCGCAAATACAAAAATCTACCAAATGTGATTAAATTTTTTTAGATTATTTTATATTTTTTTATATTTATTTCAAAAAACAATGATAAGTCAAAATTTTTGATGGTTTTCTATTGATGGACAAACATATTCTTGACATCAATAATTCCATCATGAATCATTATATTTTTTTGATAGTAACCAACATAAGTAACCATCACTCCAAAGTAGGAATTCGGACTGATTTATGATGGTCCAATAATAGCAACTTTGATGGCTTGTTCATGTTAAACCATCAGATATTTCCATCATAATTTCTTAGAAATCAAATGTCGGAACGATCATCAACAATCATCATCCCGAGTTAGGAATTCGGACGGATTTATAATGGGCCAACATAAAAAAAAAAAAAATTTTTTTTGATGGTATATTCTTAAGAATCAACCTGAATTCCAATTAAACCATCATGGAAATGATGGTTTAACCATCTTGGACCATCTCGGATTGTTGGTCCGTGAGAATCAAACGTCTCTTGATGGTTAACCGTTATAGTATTAAAGTAGCATTTTTCATCATAGAGTGATGGAAATTTGCTGGCCTATCAAAAACCATGAATGCATTATGAAAAATGTTGGATGATGCGGGCCATCAAATGATGTTGGACCATCATGAATCGCACTCAAACCAACATAAACCATCAAAATGATTTGATGGGACCATCAAAAGATTTGTCTTGGGTAAACAACCCTGATAAATCGACAGAGAATTGCTGTGTAAAATCATACAAACAGATCTATAAATATTATTTTTTTATGTGATAAAATTGTACCAAATGTTGTCTAATATATCAGGAGGATAAACAGTTAAAAAAAAATTTCGGGAGCAAATAAAGATATTGTTTAATCGAGAGGCAACTAAAAGCTTTAAATTTAATCATTTTAATACTCCTAATACACAAGAAATATTTTAGTGCATCTTAGTTATTACAATATTATGACGATACATTGTACAGTCAGCAAAAAAAAAAGATATCACCCTGAATAATTTTCGTTCTAATGATCGAATTTTCACGAACTAAGTGTCAATCTTAATGGTTCCTGGGGGTGACCTCAAATATGCTAATTAGTTAGTGCTAACTATTAATTAAGTTACGAAATCAGACGCAAAAACGTACTTTCTCTGAATAAACATATATTTTTTTTTTACATATTTGGATTCCTTATCTTCAGCCACAATCTGGGAAATGTGGTCCCCTTGTTTGGTCAGGAGAGCGATTCAAAGTTTGGACCCCTTAATGTTAATTTCACTTTTTGCGTTTTCAGTCATATTTTAAAAACTAATAAAGCAATTCAAAATAATATTGCACCAACTCATAAAACGCATTTACCCAAAGATAATTTCATGAAAAAAATAATTTTTAATAATTATTAATTATTTTTTATTATTTAATTAAAGAGAGGATGAAACAATTATGAATTATAAGGTATGGATTTTTTTATACCATATTAATCTACATGCTTTTCAATTGAAAAATTTAAAGTTTCAACTGCTTTTATTTATTAGAAGATGAGAAAAATTAAAATTAATTATTTTAAAAAAAATAATTTGGCGACAATGAAAAAATGATTGAATGGGGCGATTAATATTAAAATGTGATAAACATACGAAGAACTTGATTTAGCGCGCGTGGCGTAAAATTTCATTCATATTTTTTTCGCTAATAATCGTTTGCTAATCTTTTTATTTTTATTTTTTTTAAACTATAAAATACAATGTTTCTTTTTTAGTCCTCTAAAAATCTATTTGAAATTAAGTAAAGAAATTTGAATGAAACATTTTATTGAATAAAAAACATTTCATTCAACGAATGTCGAGTTTTATAAAAGCATGCTTTTGATAGAATATGATTATACACCGAATGTGCTTATTTAATGTGATTATTTTTTAGTTTTTTTTTTCTCAATAACTGATACAATTACAATAATATACATACGTATGAATAGATTTGGAATAAAATATTTCTCAGTTTCTTGTATATATTTTTTATGAATATTAATAAAAATGCGTAGTAAACATATTTAAGCATATCTCACATCATCGCAAATTTCTCAACATCTTATATATCGTGTTAATCTTAAAAGTAATTTTTTAATCACCTGTCCGGAAGTGTTTCGCAGAACTATTTTACCAACTATTTAATTAAATTTTAGCATTTTTAAAAAATTTATTCTTTACCCTACTACATTTATTATTTCTTCATTAATACTAATCAATTTTTTTAGTACTTTAATTTAGATTTACTTTAAAGTAAAGTTCCTTTTTACATTATAGTCAAGTTTTTTTTAAAAGAATTATTGTCTGCTAGCTAAGAATGAAGCCTTGTTAAGAAATTAAAAAGACTCCGCTGTTTAAAATTATTTAATGCAAAACAGCTGATTATTTACTTAGCATACTATTTTTTTCGAAAAAAGAATATAAATCATTGATTGTCTTTTTTGTTTTGTTTCTTGTGACTTCAACATAGATTATCTAAAATAGTGTCCATGTTTTATAAGTCACTACAAAGAGTATAAAGATACCGAACATAAAAAGCTGTCAAATACGTAGCCAAAACTTTTAAGCGTCTTAAAATATCTCAGTATCTTAAATATATCTTAATCAGTATCTTATTCATTTCTTTATGATTCCATGTAGATTTTTTTCCGGATAATATACTAAACTATTTTGTTTAATTTTTTACTTTAGCACGATTCCCAAGATATTATTGTAGTATAATTTGTTATCAGGAACAATGCCTTATTTTGTTTAGCAGGAAACACTAAAAATTGAAATTTGTAAAAAGTTTCCGAAGCCGTGCGAATTTTAGGATCATCTGATTTTAAAAAATGCAATAATTAATACCTAAATTTCCGAACTTATTTTGATTAAAAATAAAAAAAATAATAAAAAACGTGGCAAGAAGGCTAACATACTTTTTACAGAACTGTGAAAACCAGTTTTTCCTATATTTCGTCGAAAGAGGATAAGAATGATATTACTCCAAGGGACCTACTCAATAATTTCGCTTTTTCCAGAATGAAATCTGTATGATCGAAACATATTTCCTTGAAAATAAAAACGGGGGAAAAATTAACTTTTATTATTTATCTAAGCTTATTCCATTCATTTAATGATAGCGTAATCAAGGTTAAGGATATGCGATGGAAGCCCCGTTTACTATTATACTATAAATGCGTTAAATCATGTTGCTTGAATAATTTATTTTAAGCTTATTATTTAATAATTTTAAGCAAATAAGGGTGTAAAAATAAACTCGATCAAAATCCTCCGAAAGTATACCCTGAAATATTTGTAGAATAAACTTTGGAATCTATATATACAAAATACCTTCCAAACAACTTCGAGTAGACTGAAACGCTAACTTGTTTAAAATAGTTGTCCTTGTAACTATGTATTTAATTTCGATTTCTGGTGCTAGGGGACATTCCATTTTCACATTCGACCTTTGAAATTTCAATTGTAAACGAAATTTTTTTATGTCCTTAAATTAAAATGTTAAGGCTTGCAGCAAAAAAAAATTTACTGCATTGATTTTTTTTACAAAATAGCGAATTATTATTTTTTTAATCTAAGAAACTGTGCCTATAACTCAAGTAAAACTTATTTTAATATCGAGTGAAATAATTTAATATATTGTGTAACTAAATAGATAATCCCAAGAAATTGAATTGAAAATATAAAAACTTCATTGATTTAAAAATTAATAGATGATGATAAAAACAGACATGTTTTGAGCACAATAATAAAAGTCACAAGTTATTCAAGCTAGACAAGTTTTGAGAATGGGTGAATATATTTGAACGCTCGAAACATGTCGACTTTTACTTCCCTCTTCATATTTTTTGAAGCCAATTGAGTTTTTATCATCAATTATACTGTTTTACATTTGGGTCTTGATCATTATTTTGATAAGGATTTTACACTCATTAAAGTAAAAATATGCATTTTCATATTTCAACAGGAATTATGTGGTCTTTAAAAACATAAGAGCATCAATATTGTAAAAGTTATATTTAACTTGGTTTAAAATTAAAATTTTGAGACCAGATATTTTGAGTTAATGAAATTAAATATTTTATCTTTTAAGTTTTCGTGCCCCCCTCTCAGTATCTTAAGGACCTTACAAGCTCTGTTTAAAAAGAGAGTATCATATCATATATATATAAGAAAACAAAAATAATCATAGTATCAGTATTTAGTGGTAAATGTAGCTTATCGTAATTGAAGAATATGCTGTGCGATATTTTATGGTGAATTTGCGAACGTAAGTTTTTAAATGTATCGAAGCATAAGGATGCTATTTGCTAATCATCTTTATCCAAAGCAAACCTTGTTATCTAAATATCTAGCAGAATGAAGCGATTTTTGAAACAATGAATCATACTATATGCAACATATTATTTCAATATCTTATTCTTAAACATAATCTATTTCAATGCTTTTAAAATACCACTAAACATTCAGCAATTAATGGAGTTATAGGAAAAAGAAATATCGTAAATTATAGAAAAACTTGTGAATGCGCATTAGAATTACTATACAATATACATTTTATTTTTCAAGCACTCTTTTTTTCTTCAAACTTTCTTGCCTAGAAGACTTGATTAAAGCTGTAAAAGTGATTATCCCTAAAATTTTGTATTTAGCCATCATAAGTTATGTTAATTTGATTTTAGTATGAAATCCTCGAATAAATATAGCAGAAACAACATAATCTAAATAATATCAGATAAAATGTTCATATATTTAAATTCTAAAACTTAGAAAATCATAAATAATTTATAATCGATTCAAATTTTCTTTTCAAGGGAGATTAAAATTTAAAAAAACTTTGCTTTTTGGACAGAAATCAGCTTAAAAATTGTCAATTGCCTAGAAACTTCGAGATATTTTCTATTAACTATTAATTAAACCTCTCTGAGTAATCACAGAACATTATTTCAATTTTTTTTTCCAGTCAGAGCTTGGTTGCTTAGCAACCTAGTAAAGTTAAGCATTCTTCTTTTGAATTACTCAATGGGTTATCTTAAAATATTCATTTGCGCTGGCGACTTTTTTTGGCGGTTTTCTGAACTATCGCCAAATATATAAACCTTTGTTGCGACCCTATTTTTTTCAAAATTTTGTCTACCCCCCCTAATTCAAGTATCTGGATTCCAAATATGTAAAAAAAAATATATGTTTATTCAGAGAAAGTACGTTTTTGTGTCTGATTTCGAAACTTAATTAATAGTTAGCACTAACTAATTAGCATATTTGAGGTCACCCTCAGGAACCATTAAGAATGACACTTAGTTCGTGAAAATCCGATCATTAGAACGAAAATTATTCAGGGTGATATCTTTTTTTTTTTTGCTGACTGTACATCAAGACAAAATGCTAAAAATTAAAATATTTGACATAAAGCACCTGAGAAAATACACAAAATCCAATATCTTTGTCTGCTTATTCATTTTTATAATTGCTAATACATGCATTGAATCATTAGCACGATGAATTCAATCATTCTTGATTAATATTATCGATTCTTTGACCTCCAATTATGATTTGCAGAGAGCTTTTAGAATATTTCTACACTGTAAAAAATTCCAGATCAAGTACCAGCACTTTGTGTGCATCATCTGTAAAATCCATTTTACCACAAAATCCTTTTTTTACCGTAAAATATTATAGCGTAAATTTTACAGTTTATTTAATTAGTGATACTACGGTAATTATCACTGTAATTTTTATCACTTGCACAAACTTCCTTATTAGCACATTTTTCTCCAATCTCTTTAAATACAACTTTTTCAGATCACTATTAAGGGATCTTTTGCACCATTTATTGGAAATTTTTTGATATCATTTTTATCCTTAAAATTTATTCTTTAAAAAATATCCTTTTTTTTGTTATATTTTTACTGGAATATGTAAATCTCTTACAAACAAAATTTTGATTATGCGTTTTTGGGTGTTAAAAAATTGCTACTAAAATATATATCCGAATAGTCCACAACTACACTGTTAAAATTTCCCAGCCACGTGGCACCAAAAATCGGTATTCCTTTCCTACGTGAAATGGAGCTCGATTTTGCTATATTTTGGCATTTTCACGAGTTCCAAATATCAGTTGAAGGAATTGTATTTGAAGGAATGTTATTTAACACAAGTTGAAGAATCTTTTAATTGTAATGAACATCATAAACTTTTATATCATTTTAAAGTATATATTTTAAAATGAAAAACGGTTTTCGAAGGCTCTTGCTTTTTCCGAATTGCGGCTTCCCCTCTCCATTTTCCGTTGTACAAAGTATGTTTATTCAGAAAAAATACGTTTTTGCCCCTGATTTCGTATTTTAACATACTTCTTGCGCTAATTAATTAGCATTCTTCAAGTTAGTTCTAGTACGTGAAAATCTGATCATTATAGATTCAAAATTATTCGAGGTATTAACCTTTTCATTTTCAGCATAGTACGGAGAAAGAAGTTCTGGTAAAATTATCGTACAGTATGATATAGACATTTATGGTAAAAAAAAAAAAAAGAAGCATTATTTAAGAATATAATCTAAATATATTGTATTTAAATCATTCATAGTGTAACAGTTTTCCGAAAATTCTAGTTTTTAAAATCATAGTTTTTACTACCACACATATTAAAAATAAATTTTACCAAATAAATAGTTTTTATACCATTTTCTAATAGTGCCATGATAAAATTATCATATTTTGACGCATATTATGAAACAATATTTTCTTGTTAATTTTACCAAAATCCATATCATAGTGCTTCAGTAAAAGCTATACCGTGCTTCCCATAGAGCCAGAAGCACGGTTTCATATTCTTGTAGTTTTAACCATACTTTTTTTCTCAGTTTGTTTCTAACATTCAAGCAGTTTCGATAGAATTGAATGCAAATTAAGAGTCTTTAAACATTGATAAATAATTCGTTTTTACTTATAAATTTTTTTGAGTGATTTTATTAAACAATCTGTTAAGTAAATATTTCATCACCGTGCTGCAGAATCGGGGTTCCATTGGATGCTAGAGAGTGAGGTGACCATGGTGGCGTGACCGTCACGTCATTGGTAGGTCACATTGTCCTGGCACGACACGATATGGACAAATGTTACTTGACAATGGAGTAAGATAATATGCACGCTTTCCTGATATGATTGCATTTATCAGCTCTGAATCTGGTTCTTTAAAAGCAATGAAAATTATTTATAAATTGGCATGCAAACACAATTATGTATATAGTGACAATTACTTAAATTATACATTTAATGTGTCACATTTTTGATCTAACTATTGAAATGTTAACATCAAAACCAAAAATCTCTCATTTAATGTGTCACATTTTTGATCGAACTATTGAAATGTTAACTTCAAAACCAAATTTATTCGGATTATTGGAAACGTTTAGTAAAAATTTATGAAAATGAGTTTTATGCCTCGTTTGTAATAGTTCTAGAATATTTTCTTAAAACTCTTTTTGTCATAAGATGTTTATAAATGTGCATGTTTATAAATGTTTATAAATCTAACTCTTTTTCTTATAATGGTCTTTATAAATGTGCGTGTCAGATATCTAACTCTTTTTCTTATAATGGTCTTGTGCAAATTTATTTGGTACAGTTTATTTTTAAACTGTTATGCTATAATATGTAGTTTTAAATGAATTACCTTTAAATCAAATCGCACATATATATGTTATTGTAAATGACCGAAATTGGTGGTTGTTGACTTCCACCGATGAATGTTGTCAATCACATAGTCGCTTTTGTAAGTGTCCGAAATATATATTAGGTCTAGTTAAAGGCCACAGACCGGTATACATTTGCCCAGTATGGCTTACATCAATATTTTTTAAAGTTCAGGGCCACCGCCCGGTATTCATTTGCCCGGTATGCCCTACATTAATGTCATCCTGCCATCATCAATGTCAATGTCAAAATTTTTTACGGTCAAATTCCACTGCCCAGTGAGCATTGAACCGGCACTTCGAACACTAATGTTTCTACCAATCTATCCTTAGCAGATATTAAAATATCAAGTAAATATAATATTAACGAATAAATTAATATAAAATCGAATGTAACAAATATTTCAGACATTCACCAAAGATAATTGTTGACATTCACCGGTGAAAGTCGAAATTCTCTTGATTTCGGTCATTCATGGTAATATATAAATTTAAATTAATATTTATTTCGTAATCATTTGAATATTTTTCGAGAATTTATTGAAAATTTGAATATAATATAAACAGCTAATTGATAAAATAAGCTTTTTCTCGTTTAATCACGTTATTGCAAAAAAAAGCTTTTTCACGTTGAATTTCACGTTATAATTTTCACAAATTTTCACGTTAATAAGTATTATTATAGGTCGGATACTTGTTTGGTCACGTTCAATATTTTGAAAGGGGGGTAAAAATTTATTTAAAGTGACTATTTATTGCAATTTTCAAAGGTAACACAAATTTTTGAATAATCATAACTTTTATAAGTAAATTCTATAAGTGTTATTATTATAATATTATAATATTTTCTTGTAATTTTTTTATTTAATTATTTTTATAATATAATATTTATTTATAATTTCATTATTTTATTTTCACATTATAATATTCACTTATAATTTTATTCTTTTAATTTCATATTTTTATTATAAATTTTATTAAATTTTTATTTATTATTCTTTAAGCTCAGGATAATCTCATTTGAAATAAAATAAACTCGGATAGGTGAATAAAAGTAGATTAAAATGAGTGTTTGTTTCATAAATTTTAATTTATAATTATTAATTTTTTTTTCGAATTTATTAAAATTGAAAGAGTATGGATATACGTATATCAATTTAAAGAAAATTTTTTATTACATATTCCTTCCAAATCACCACAAATTTATAGCAAAAAAATAAAGGAGTTAATTTAAAACAAATTTTACCTTACAAAAACAACATGTTACGCATGTAATTTACTTCTAAAAATAATTCATATATGTTGACTTTCTTTAGACGTGTTACATAAGGTTTCTAAAATGGTCTGCTTTCGCCTTATATTTATATTCTATATCTATTATTCTTTAAGCTCGGGATAAACTTATTTTAAATAAAATAAACACTGATAGGTAAATAAAAGTAGATTAAATGAAGTTTGTTTCGTAAATTTTAATTTATAATTATAAATTTTTTTGAATTTATTAAAATTGAAAGCGTATGGATATACGTATATGAATATAACTTTAAATAATTCACATGCGGTTTTTCATTTAAAGAGACTTATTCATTACATATTCTTTCCAAATTACCCCAAATTTATAACAAAACAGAAAAGGAGTTAAGTTAAACCGAATTTTACTTTACAAAAACAACATGTTAAGCATGTAATTTACTTGTAAAAATATTTCACATGTGGTTATTTAGATAAAGTTTTTAAAATGTCTTTATATTTACATTTAATATTTATTATTCTTTAAGCTCGGAGTAATCATATTTTAAATAAAATTATCACATAAAAGTAGACTAAATATTTGATAAATTTTAATTTCTAATTAAAATTGGAGGTTATTCTGATGGTAAGAAACCTTGATCTGAATTGAACACCTTCCTTGTTAGTAAAAATAGATGTTGTGTGAAGAATATTTACGTAAAGACCGCGTGTGTGCCATCTGTTTAATATAAAGGTCACGCACATTAAATTATTGCGTGTTTCAACTGATTTACACTATAAAAAACACGTGGAGAAAGTCAATCATTTTGATGGCATCCTCAAAATAATAAATGTGTAACGTCTAATTCCTTGAAATAAAAGCTTTGTTAGCTCTTGTATTCAAGCTATTTTAATACAAATAAAAACACATAGAATCAAAGGTTGCCATAAAAGGCTGAATAATGAAAAGTCATTCGGAACATTTTACCAATATCTGATATTGGTCATTGATAATGTAGTCCTTGCCCAGATTATTAGACGCAGTTCACAGTAAAGAAACTCAGTAAAAAAAAATCGGTAAATCTTTAAGGTGCAAAGTTTCTTTATATCCCAACGTTTAGTTAAATAGAAGATCATTTTATTTTTGTTACATCATAAATTGTAAAGTATGATAGAGAAATACTTCCATAGTGCAATTGACTGCACCAAATTTGTAAAAGACATGCAACTTTGACGGTGACTGTAAACTGAATGATATTTATTTACGACGCCATGTTTTTTTTACAACTCAGTCTTGGTGTTTCGAGTCGGTTAATTCATGTTGTTTCAAGTATCGACTCATTTAAATAGGTTTTATTTACATTAATTAGAGTTCATTTCTTTTATGGTGAATTTTTAAATTTGGTTGGCTGTATAAAATGGTTAGAGGTATGTCATAAAACAAACTACTTCCAGTAAATAGTTTTGTTACGGTAAATAGCAACCTTGGCTTACATTTGTGCGTTTTAAAAATAATTAATAATGATAAAACTTTCCTCTGCTTTTATTAAAGAAAGAAAAAATAACGGTGTTTCTTCAAAACACCTACTTTTGGTACAACCTTCAACTGATATTTGAAGCTAGTGAAAATGCCAAAATATGGTAAAATCGAGTTCCATTTTATGTAGTCAGCAAATGAATACAGATTTTTGGTGTCACGTATCTCGGAATTTTTAACGGTGCATAAGATTCGATGCGAAATCTTAATTATCAGGTGATGCTATACATCTTTATTATTTAGACGTTGCTGAAATCGGTATGGACTTGTTTACATTCGTGTATCAATTGGTTATCATTGTAATACAATACTGTAAAAATAAATACAAATAGGAAGCATGTAAAAATCTCCTGAATAAAAACCCATTACATATATGTTTAACTATATAAGTATTACATATAAGATCGTGCGAAACATGTAATTATTTAAAAACTACAGTACATCTAATAATTTGATCTAATTATTACAATATAAAGATATATATATATATAATACCTGATGTCTAATTTATTCAATCGTCGAATATATATATCGCCTAATTTAATCAATTGGTACGTAAACAAGTGCAAACCGGTCCCATAAAAACAATCAAGCTGTATAGTATAATTTTATGACCGCCGTTGAACAGCCGACCCAATTTTTGGGTTCAACGCAATCACCTGATAATTAAGATTTTGCATACAATCTAATAATTTGACCAGGTACTGCAGATCAGAACGCCAAGTCACTTAGCGTATTTTAATTTGAACTAAAAAAGTATTGATTGTATTATTACATTGGTAAATGAGCCACCTTAAGCTATGAAACCATTAGTTACCTAAGTTGTTCTGAAAATATAAGAATATTATTTTCTTTTTAGTTTGCAAAATTTTCTATAAGAAACAACTTCTCGACAAAATTTATTGTATTATTAAAATTTGAAAGAATTCATTTAGCATGTAATTATGTAGATAATTTGATAAGAGCGTCAAGCATAGCTATTACAGGTTTTTAAATCCAAATATTTATAAAAAATATTTGATGGACATACAATAACATGAGATGATCAGTCCTTTTATGCGAATAAAGTATTGGACAAAGCATAATCAAATCTGAGAGACGAAGAATCAATAGGATTTTCAAAAATTTGATTAAAAATTAGTGCTAAATATTACAACTACATCTGTGGCGGCTAAGGGGATATAGTACTCGTGAGCGAAAATGTTTTCTTTTTCAAAGTGATTTGTACTGATAAGATCTGTATTTTATGTATTTATAACAACAACTTATATAGTTCATTTAGAAATATTTTTGTTTTCTTACACAACAATAGAGAGGTCGTTAGCATCTATAGTCATTCTCATCCATAATTTTTAATCAATTTTTTTCTCCTCATAGCACATTTTCTATTATTTAAATTATTTATTATTATCTTTTTTAAAACCTTAAATAAAAATATAAACTTTACAGTTCAAATTAGTGTAAATCACTGCATTCCTATTTCCTATCATCTAGAGCAGAGGTTCCTGAACTTTTTTGTCTCGTAAACCCCTTGCCATGATTTTCGGTTTTTGGTAGACCCTCTGCTTACCCGATATTGATTTTTTGTAAATTCACCAACTTCAAATGTATTTTTGACAGCTGGTATAGTGCTACTCACTGTGAAAGATTTAAATTTCTAACTGTTGTGAAGTGTAGTGTGAAAAACTTAAGAAAAAAAAACACATGTTACGCAGATAAAGTTGGAGGTCTAGCTAGCTAAAGAGTTGACACAGACTAGGCTACAATTTACCGCGGAAAAATACTTTTTTGTTACAAAATAAAATCTTACACTCAGAGAAAATGAAAACGTACGCGGGCGGAGCTGCAGGTAATTGCTAGTTTATAATAATTCAGTTTCATATATCAAAAAATAATCCCAATAACTTAAATTTTAATAAACTTTTAACTTCATAGCTACTGTTATAAATTATGTAGAATGTAGATAGATATATGTTTTTATATTATAAGGTAGTATAATGTAACTAAATAGGTACTATAACTGTATGTTGATTATTCCATTCATGAAATGCAAAAATTAAAAGTTACGACCTGCTTATATGAGATCCACTATCATTGACCCCCATTTTTTTTTTTTTTTTCACTTGACATGGACCCCTTACAGGTTGTCATCGACACCTCGTGGTCGATATAGACCACTTTGGGGGCTCTAAATGAACTAATGGGCAATTAAAAGAATTTTGGTGTAATAATATTTCAGCTTTCAACAATGTTCCTTTTAAAGTATACATTCTTAAACCTTTAGTTAAATGTAAATTAAAGTTACTTGAAAATAGTGTGCAATTTTTCGTAATTATATTTTTAAAACAGAAGTGATGTATTACACTGTAAAAACTGCTTCGGTTGTTAGTCACACACTGCTGGTTGGTGAGTTCGAATCTGGTGGTTGTAAAAGAGCTGGTGTGTATTCGCAAAACCGTTAAACGTGTGGTCCACTTGTTGGTGGTGGTGTGAAAAGTGGTATGTGTTGGATGTGGTGATATGAAGAGAGGTATGTGGTGGCTGTGGAGTGGAAGTTTGGAAACAGAAAACTGCAGGTTGCTGTTTGGAAATTCATTGGAGGGGAAACACATAAAACATCTATTTTAAATAATAAAACTGTTTTTGTTTCAATTTTACGACATTTTGCAGATAAAATTTCATTTGTGGAGGGAGGAGGTGCCACGCAAAACGTCGTCTTGTTAAAAAAAAAAAAAACTTTTTTTTCTTTTCAATTTTTCTGCATTTCACATAAAAAAAATTCTTGAGTACGTTCGTATAAACAACCGTAATATTAAAATAATTAAGAATTTTTTTATACAATTATTATTATTACAGTTTAAAAAAAATTCTGTCTTTCAGGGCTTCTATAACCATTCTATGGAGCTCTAGGAGTTTTCGGAAAACCTTATGGATACCAAAATTTAAAACACAGCTCACTTCGTATTTTGTAATTACCTACAATTTAATTGTGTTGTAGTTTGGAATATTTTAAAAAAAACTGTCTAAAAAATTGTTATTAAATATTTTAAAATCTTCCAAAAAGGCCTTTTAATTGTTAAGAGCGTGCATCATAGTAAAAAAAATAAATAAATAAATAAATGCATATACCTTACAATCGTTTCAAAAATAATTAAGAAGGAAAAATTAGGCAGGTTTCGTGCTCTTTAAAGTACACGTGAATAAAGATTAGAGAACTGATTTGAAAAAGAAAGCTCGAAGAAACGGTAAATTCAAATAAAAATATAAGAAAAGTGGTTTCAGGTTTAACTTTTAAGTGAAGGAACTCCTGTCGTTAATTAGGAAGTCGTCATTCATATGAATGAAACATGCTCAGTGGTTCTTTTTTGTCTGGCAGACCCCGTGCCATGTTTTTCGGTTTTTGGTAGACCCCTGCTTACCTGTTATTGAATGTTTGTAAATTCATCAACTTCAAATGTATTTTTGACAGCTGGTATAGTGCTGTGAAAGATTTAAATGTTTTACTGCAGTGAAGTGTTGTGTGAAAAACTTTAGAAAAAAAACACAAGTTAATTTTATACATTTATTAATTAAATTCAAACTAATTTAATTTAATTAATATGTAAATGGAATAAAATAGTGCACTATAAGATCGGTACTCCGCTACTAATATTATAATTGCGGAAATTAGTTTGTATACAAAACCGTGTTAGTGTATTGTAGGTCTGTTTATTACGTTTTCACGTAAAAACTAAACAACAATGCAGAATGTAGATAGATATATGTCTTTATATTATAAGGTAGTATTATGTAAGTAAATAGGTACTATCAGTGTATGTTGATTATTCCATTCATGAAATGCCAAAATTAAAAGTCACGACCTGCTTATATGGGATTCACTATCGTTGACCCCATTTTCATTTTATGGATCCCCAATTTTTTTTTCACTTGACATGAACCCCTTGCATTTTGTCGTCGACCCCTGGGGGTTGATATAGATCAGCTTGGGAATTCTAGAGGAAGTTATAAGCCCCTCTTATTGTGCTGCCACCCGTTGATAAAAATAGAACCACCGTCAGGAATAAGTCGAATATACACGTATAAGAAAAAGGCATTTTATTACAAAAATATTGAAGGGAAAAAAATACTCACGCAAGAAAATACTTTAATAGATTAATAAATATGTTTAAAGTACCTACTTTAATAATTTTTTATACACTAACAAAAAAAGAAAAGTGTGATCGTATAACTTGATTTTTAATCACTCAACTTCAATGAATTGACACTAACTATGAATTCTGTTATGAAATTAAATACCCTTTTCTTTCGACAGCCCCAAGAATTACCTCAATCTAGAAAGACGTTCCATAACTCCGTAATCTCAATTTCACTTTTTATGTATTTTGTCATATCTTTACACCTATTTACGCGAGTCAAAAAAAAAATTGTAAAAATTTGGTTAGGTATCACAGTTTTTACAGTGTAAAAATAAAAATTTGACTAAACAATTATTTTATGGGTAATACATGCGGAATTTTTAAGCGATACTAAATAATGTACGAATACAGAATAAGTCCTGCCCTATCTTTAATTTTAAGTGCTTTGTTCTCTTAATTTTTGCATAACACATTATCTAATTAAAATAACACGTTCTTTTTCTTTCTAACCATAAACTCTCTTGATTTTTGAGTACTAAGCGTTTTTTCCCTTCTGAAATTAGAATTAAATCAGGTCCTTTTTTTCTGCATTTTCTGACAAGTGCAAAATCCTTGTCTAGTTTTTAAGTTGAAACAAAATGTTACGTAACGCGATAAAATTATAGTAATAAAACACTCAATTTGATATTTAAAATATTTTCTAAATGAATATTTTTCAAAATTATTAAAAATCACACCATATTTTGCATCACCAGCTAGACATTCTAGATTATTTAAAAGTGCAATATTATATTAAATAAAAATAATTCGTCATAAATTTTTGAATTCACGTCTGCAGAAATATATTTTATTAAAATTTATTCGTTTTTCATTCCTTTATTCGAATTTAATAGAAAATTAATTTGATACAGCTCTTTTATAATATAAGCAGTAGATGGGATTCAATTTCTATGCACTCTTAAATTTTTCATTTGAAAATAACTGGAATCCATCCGATTAACCATAAAATTTACGTTTTCCTTTATGGTTTTAAAATTAAAACCAATTACAAAAAGTATAGTTATAAAATCATGAATACAAAACTATACGGTTTTCTAACCATTTAACCAACTAGCATTTTTGGAAAAAGTAAAAAGAAATTAATTATTTAACTAGATATATGAGCTCGGCTTTTCGTAAGGTAATGGGCATTGGAAATTGTTCATGTGTTGAAAGGAATGGAGGAAATATTATGGTGTCAACACTAGGACTCCAGTTCTACCGGTCATGAGATGGAAGCCTGCTCGACTAAGAACTGTTAAGAATTTCTGCCTGATCAAAAGAGGGCATTGTAATCATTTATGGCTCATTGGAGAGCCCCATTTCGTGGCTTTTCGTAACGTAATGGGCATTGGAAATTGTTCATGTGTTGAAGGGAATGGAGAAAATATTATGGTGTCAACACTAGGACTCCAGTTCTACCGGTCATGAGATGGAAGCCTGCTCGACTAAGAACTGTTAAGAATTTCTGCCTGATCAAAAGAGGGCATTGTAATCATTTATGGCTCATTGGAGAGCCCCATTTCGTGGCTTTTCGTAACGTAATGGGCATTGGAAATTGTTCATGTGTTGAAGGGAATGGAGGAAATATTATGGTGTCAACACTAGGACTCCAGTTCTACCGGTCATGAGATGGAAGCCTGCTCGACTAAGAACTGTTAAGAATTTCTGCCTGATCAAAAGAGGGCATTGTAATCATTTATGGCTCATTGGAGAGCCCCATTTCGTGGCTTTTCGTAACGTAATGGGCATTGGAAATTGTTCATGTATTGAAGGGAATGGAGGAAATATTATGGTGTCAACACTAGGACTCCAGTTCTACCGGTCATGAGATGGAAGCCTGCTCGACTAAGAACTGTTAAGAATTTCTGCCTGATCAAAAGAGGGCATTGTAATCATTTATTGCTCATTGGAGAGCCCCATTTCGTGGCTTTTCGTAACGTAATGGGCATTGGAAATTGTTCATGTGTTGAAGGGAATGGAGGAAATATTATGGTGTCAACACTAGGACTCCAGTTCTACCGGTCATGAGATGGAAGCCTGCTCGACTAAGAACTGTTAAGAATTTCTGCCTGATCAAAAGAGGGCATTGTAATCATTTATGGCTCATTGGAGAGCCCCATTTCGTGGCTTTTCGTAACGTAATGGGCATTGGAAATTGTTCATGTGTTGAAGGGAATGGAGGAAATATTATGGTGTCAACACTAGGACTCCAGTTCTACCGGTCATGAGATGGAAGCCTACTCGACTAAGAACTGTTAAGAATTTCTGCTTGATCAAAAGAGGGCATTGTAATCATTTATGGCTCATTGGAGAGCCCCATTTCGTGACTTTTCGTAACGTAATGGGCATTGGAAATTGTTCATGTGTTGAAGGGAATGGAGGAAATATTATGGTGTCAACACTAGGACTCCAGTTCTACCGGTCATGAGATGGAAGCCTGCTCGTCTAAGAACTGTTAAGAATTTCTGCCTGATCAAAAGAGGGCATTGTAATCATTTATGGCTCATTGGAGAGCCCCATTTCGTGGCTTTTCGTAACGTAATGGGCATTGGAAATTGTTCATGTGTTGAAGGGAATGGAGGAAATATTATGGTGTCAACACTAGGACTCCAGTTCTACCGGTCATGAGATGGAAGCCTGCTCGACTAAGAACTGTTAAGAATTTCTGCCTGATCAAAAGAGGGCATTGTAATAATTTATGGCTCATTGGAGAGCCCCATTTCGTGGCTTTTCGTAACGTAATGGGCATTGGAAATTGTTCATGTGTTGAAGGGAATGGAGGAAATATTATGGTGTCAACACTAGGACTCCAGTTCTACCGGTCATGAGATGGAAGCCTGCTCGACTAAGAATTGTTAAGAATTTCTGCCTGATCAAAAGAGGGCATTGTAATCATTTATGGCTCATTAATTTTTTGCTTATTAAATTTGATTGTTAATAAATATGGTTTATTTATTTAATGCACTGAAACAGTAGCTTCATTAGGTGGTTAGAATTGGTGCGATAAAATTCTGCTTGTT
The DNA here is from genome assembly GCA_949128135.1 of Parasteatoda lunata. NCBI lineage: Eukaryota > Metazoa > Arthropoda > Arachnida > Araneae > Theridiidae > Parasteatoda > Parasteatoda lunata. Next base: position 102,538,083 of record OX421980.1, read on the forward strand.
TAACTATATTAGGTGAAATCAGTTAATAAACAGTTTTTCTCAAACTTTAAAGTTTGATTTATGGTTATTTGACTGTTTTGATTAAATATGGTAAAGTAACCATTCAATAAATTGTTATTTAACCACTTTTTCTGAGAAATGTCTAACAATCCGGTAAGATAATAATTAGAGTTTAATTTCAAAGATAATTCTTGTGCAGTCTAAAATAGTCTAAATACGATTATGTGTAAACGGAAAATTACGTTAATTATACAAAGATGTGATTGGATGTAAAAACCATAAAAATTATGAGCTGCCCTCTACGATCATGTGTCTAGACAGATAATGCAAATTCTATAATTTGTCTTTTCGATGCGCAGGTCATAAAAACCGTAAAGAAAGATTATGTGAATGAAAAAGTGCAGAACTTGATGCGACTTCTGATACCAAATTAAAAAGTTTAAGTTGAAATAAATAAAAATAAACCAAGGATAAACTGATTGCTCAATATTAACGGAAACAATTGACGGTATGGCTAGATGTGCTGTTGGACATATGTGATCATACTATAATAAAACATTGAGTATAAATTACGAAGGAATAAATTACCCAGGATTTTCATTTAAACAAGTTCATTTAACAATCTAACATCGCTTATTGTCGGTGAAGATAGTAAAAGTGAAATAATATTTCATTCAAATTTTAAGCGACTTATCAATAGTAAGAATAGAAGAAATTAAGTTTAAATATGTGTTTTAGTTAAATTTATTTAATAACTTTTCAGTTAAATTTAATTATTACAAAAAAATTATAGAATTTGAAGCTGCCTATTGTAGGATATTTTTATGGTCTTCACATTTTACTCATGAAACAAAATAACTTTAATAAGATATGCCATAAACTGTCCGTTACTTATCTTTCTTATAATTGTTGTTGAATACAATGAGAAATAATATTTTTATATAGACTTTGGAAATCGAATAAAAGTATTAAAAGTATGGGTAATACATGCGGAATTTTTAAGCGATACTAAATAATGTACGAATACAGAATAAGTCCTGCCCTATCTTTAATTTTAAGTGCTTTGTTCTCTTAATTTTTGCATAACACATTATCTAATTAAAATAACACGTTCTTTTTCTTTCTAACCATAAACTCTCTTGATTTTTGAGTACTAAGCGTTTTTTCCCTTCTGAAATTAGAATTAAATCAGGTCCTTTTTTTCTGCATTTTCTGACAAGTGCAAAATCCTTGTCTAGTTTTTAAGTTGAAACAAAATGTTACGTAACGCGATAAAATTATAGTAATAAAACACTCAATTTGATATTTAAAATATTTTCTAAATGAATATTTTTCAAAATTATTAAAAATCACACCATATTTTGCATCACCAGCTAGACATTCTAGATTATTTAAAAGTGCAATATTATATTAAATAAAAATAATTCGTCATAAATTTTTGAATTCACGTCTGCAGAAATATATTTTATTAAAATTTATTCGTTTTTCATTCCTTTATTCGAATTTAATAGAAAATTAATTTGATACAGCTCTTTTATAATATAAGCAGTAGATGGGATTCAATTTCTATGCACTCTTAAATTTTTCATTTGAAAATAACTGGAATCCATCCGATTAACCATAAAATTTACGTTTTCCTTTATGGTTTTAAAATTAAAACCAATTACAAAAAGTATAGTTATAAAATCATGAATACAAAACTATACGGTTTTCTAACCATTTAACCAACTAGCATTTTTGGAAAAAGTAAAAAGAAATTAATTATTTAACTAGATATATGAGCTCGGCTTTTCGTAAGGTAATGGGCATTGGAAATTGTTCATGTGTTGAAAGGAATGGAGGAAATATTATGGTGTCAACACTAGGACTCCAGTTCTACCGGTCATGAGATGGAAGCCTGCTCGACTAAGAACTGTTAAGAATTTCTGCCTGATCAAAAGAGGGCATTGTAATCATTTATGGCTCATTGGAGAGCCCCATTTCGTGGCTTTTCGTAACGTAATGGGCATTGGAAATTGTTCATGTGTTGAAGGGAATGGAGAAAATATTATGGTGTCAACACTAGGACTCCAGTTCTACCGGTCATGAGATGGAAGCCTGCTCGACTAAGAACTGTTAAGAATTTCTGCCTGATCAAAAGAGGGCATTGTAATCATTTATGGCTCATTGGAGAGCCCCATTTCGTGGCTTTTCGTAACGTAATGGGCATTGGAAATTGTTCATGTGTTGAAGGGAATGGAGGAAATATTATGGTGTCAACACTAGGACTCCAGTTCTACCGGTCATGAGATGGAAGCCTGCTCGACTAAGAACTGTTAAGAATTTCTGCCTGATCAAAAGAGGGCATTGTAATCATTTATGGCTCATTGGAGAGCCCCATTTCGTGGCTTTTCGTAACGTAATGGGCATTGGAAATTGTTCATGTATTGAAGGGAATGGAGGAAATATTATGGTGTCAACACTAGGACTCCAGTTCTACCGGTCATGAGATGGAAGCCTGCTCGACTAAGAACTGTTAAGAATTTCTGCCTGATCAAAAGAGGGCATTGTAATCATTTATGGCTCATTGGAGAGCCCCATTTCGTGACTTTTCGTAACGTAATGGGCATTGGAAATTGTTCATGTGTTGAAGGGAATGGAGGAAATATTATGGTGTCAACACTAGGACTCCAGTTCTACCGGTCATGAGATGGAAGCCTGCTCGTCTAAGAACTGTTAAGAATTTCTGCCTGATCAAAAGAGGGCATTGTAATCATTTATGGCTCATTGGAGAGCCCCATTTCGTGGCTTTTCGTAACGTAATGGGCATTGGAAATTGTTCATGTGTTGAAGGGAATGGAGGAAATATTATGGTGTCAACACTAGGACTCCAGTTCTACCGGTCATGAGATGGAAGCCTGCTCGACTAAGAACTGTTAAGAATTTCTGCCTGATCAAAAGAGGGCATTGTAATAATTTATGGCTCATTGGAGAGCCCCATTTCGTGGCTTTTCGTAACGTAATGGGCATTGGAAATTGTTCATGTGTTGAAGGGAATGGAGGAAATATTATGGTGTCAACACTAGGACTCCAGTTCTACCGGTCATGAGATGGAAGCCTGCTCGACTAAGAATTGTTAAGAATTTCTGCCTGATCAAAAGAGGGCATTGTAATCATTTATGGCTCATTAATTTTTTGCTTATTAAATTTGATTGTTAATAAATATGGTTTATTTATTTAATGCACTGAAACAGTAGCTTCATTAGGTGGTTAGAATTGGTGCGATAAAATTCTGCTTGTTTAACTATATTAGGTGAAATCAGTTAATAAACAGTTTTTCTCAAACTTTAAAGTTTGATTTATGGTTATTTGACTGTTTTGATTAAATATGGTAAAGTAACCATTCAATAAATTGTTATTTAACCACTTTTTCTGAGAAATGTCTAACAATCCGGTAAGATAATAATTAGAGTTTAATTTCAAAGATAATTCTTGTGCAGTCTAAAATAGTCTAAATACGATTATGTGTAAACGGAAAATTACGTTAATTATACAAAGATGTGATTGGATGTAAAAACCATAAAAATTATGAGCTGCCCTCTACGATCATGTGTCTAGACAGATAATGCAAATTCTATAATTTGTCTTTTCGATGCGCAGGTCATAAAAACCGTAAAGAAAGATTATGTGAATGAAAAAGTGCAGAACTTGATGCGACTTCTGATACCAAATTAAAAAGTTTAAGTTGAAATAAATAAAAATAAACCAAGGATAAACTGATTGCTCAATATTAACGGAAACAATTGACGGTATGGCTAGATGTGCTGTTGGACATATGTGATCATACTATAATAAAACATTGAGTATAAATTACGAAGGAATAAATTACCCAGGATTTTCATTTAAACAAGTTCATTTAACAATCTAACATCGCTTATTGTCGGTGAAGATAGTAAAAGTGAAATAATATTTCATTCAAATTTTAAGCGACTTATCAATAGTAAGAATAGAAGAAATTAAGTTTAAATATGTGTTTTAGTTAAATTTATTTAATAACTTTTCAGTTAAATTTAATTATTACAAAAAAATTATAGAATTTGAAGCTGCCTATTGTAGGATATTTTTATGGTCTTCACATTTTACTCATGAAACAAAATAACTTTAATAAGATATGCCATAAACTGTCCGTTACTTATCTTTCTTATAATTGTTGTTGAATACAATGAGAAATAATATTTTTATATAGACTTTGGAAATCGAATAAAAGTATTCTTTTTTTAAAGGGATAAAATTGTTGTTCTATATACTGGTTTCAGGATTTTTGCTTTACAAAAGAAACTATGAAAACACAGATTTGTGAAGGATTCGTTTTTCTAAAAAAAAAAAATATTTATAAAATTTATAAAGGGTCCATTTCTCACCAAAAAAAAAATTTCGTTACCTGTTCGTTTTTGAAATAAAAAATTTTGTGAATCCGTTTTTAAGATAAAATAACTTGTGAAGTGCACGTTAATTAACTCTTTTTTTTAAATTTTTTTTTTAAACAAAACGACAAAAAAATTCTATTTTTTAAGAGATCCATAATTATAATTGAAATTGTTAGCTTTTATTAGCGGTAGTAATAACTTCTTTAAAGTATTCACTTCAAAAAATACTTCGACAAACTACTGTATTTTGTATTATAAATAAATGTACAGTTGCATAGTTAAAATGAAAAAAATCATGTTAATAACTCTTTAGAGAAAAAATAATTTTTATATTAATCATACTTTATTTGGCAAGAATAAAAAATCGTTGAAGCGTTAGTGTGGGAATCTTGGGAGGTTCATCCGAAGGTAGCTGGGTTACTTTCCTCCCACCTAAAAAACTCCATCTATGATGGATGAGATGTGGGGGTGTTTGTGATGGTCAACAGACTTATTAAGGTTGTATTTGAAAATACCCCTTGGGTTTAGCGTCTTGGCGTAAAAAAATTTCTATCTCGCCAATGTGAGGTTGACGTTGGGTGATTTCACGTATAGCCGTTCCGGGAAGAGAATACATTTCCGAAGAGTTTAAAGTGACATGCGCATTCAGTTTCGATTTCTATGAATTATTCCATGAATTATCCTTATAAAGTTTTTCCTCTAAGAAATTATTTATGTTATTTAGAAAGGAGCCATTGACGTTGATATGTTGTAAATTATTTAAGTTATGAGTTATAATCCCTGGCCAAATTATCAGATGCACTAAAGGATTTTGTGTAAAATCTTACATATCAGGTGATACATTACAGTTTTTTTTATTTTTTTTTTTGCTTTGCGTGATTGAAACTGGTTTGCACTTGTTCACGTTCGTATACCAATTGGTCAAATTAGACGATACATAATATAAAATTTACGATTGGATAAACTAGACGATACATTATATAAATATAGAAAATTTATTATATAAGGTATTATAATAATTATTATTATAATAATAATTATAATAATTAGACCAAATTATTAGACGCACTGCAGTTTTTTAATAATGACATGTTTTTCACAAGTTTGTATGCAATACTTTTATATTTGAACATACATGTAATGAGTTTTTATCCAGGGGATTTTTTATATGCTTCCTATTTCTATTCATTTTTAACCTATTGCATTTCAATGTTAACCAGTTATTACACGAACGTAAACAAATAAATAACCCGTAAAAACAATAATGCTGTATAGTATCACCTTATAATTAAGATTTCATATAGAATCTTATAGTGCGTCTAATAGTTTGGCCAGGGACGCGCTTAAATCTTAGATTTTTTTTTAGTACTTGAAATACCCAGTATTCAATCTTTTGAACTAAAGGAGTTTGAGCCACGATGACTCAGGGGATCGAGCGTTCACCTTCCAATGAGGTGAACCGGGTTCGAATCCCAGTCGAAACGAATTCCGGCTTGCACCGACCACGGTGCTGACGTGAATTATCCCCAGTGGTAGACGTATATCAAAGGATTTTATAGTGTGAGAATTCGGTTTCTATAATGCTTAACTCGCATTCCTCTCATTACTCTCTTTGTACTACGCGTATTATTCATTAACAAACTAAATTTATTTTAAGAATTAGTGTATAGATGCCACTTAAATTAATGATTCTTATTTTATATTGTCTCGCAAAAATTTTTTCCATAAATCTGTTACTGAATACCAAAACTGGCGGTTAGAGTTCTCTTGCCACCAGGCTAACCGTGGGAGGTTCTCGTGGTCTTCCTGTCCATGTAACGCAAATGCGGGTTAGCTCCGTCAAAAAATCCTCCACGAAAACAAATTTCTCCCAGTACTCGACCTAGGAGTTCCCTTGTCTTCTGGATTGGGTTCAAAATTACAAGGCTACGGAGTTAAACATTAGTAGTCGTAAACCCTTAAAAATTGGGTCGGCTGTTCAACGACGGTTATAAAATAAAATAAAACTAAACGATTTGGACTATTGAAAGTAGATATATAGTGTTGTGCATTGATCATCTTTATACTGTAGTTTTAAAAATATTAAAAATTATTCAGTTGCTCGCAGACTTTTTTTAAATATTTTAGTCAAATTTTCTGCGAGTAAAACGTTGTAGAAAAAAAACAAGCAAAATATATTGAACATTAATTTTCTAAATTGAAATTAGATTTATCTATTTTAAAACATTTAATTTAAAATATTTTCTGTAAATTAGTTTGTTTATATTTGAAATTAAATGTTTCAAAATATTATGTATATAAATATTATAAAAACCCACATGAATATTAGTAAAGTGATTATTATGATATTTATTTTTTAAGGCAATATATGTGTATGTATATATATCTATTTAAATGTGAAACATATGCATATTTTTTAAGACAAAATAATTGATAATAATCATAAAATTTCTGATTTACGAAAAGAAAAGAAAGCTTATTATTAATAGAATTTTAAAATGTCTTATATAAATTGATTTCCTAAAACAGTTTATAGATTTTTTCCTTTTATAATGTTTAAGAATTATTAAAACCATTTTGAAAAGTTCAAAATATTTCAATCCATAAACATGATATCATAAATAAGTATATGAATGACTCTATAATAAACTTTAAACATCATTTTTTAAATCCTCATTCAAATTTGATAGCAAACATTATTCAAAAAAACGAATAATGTTTGCTAATAATGAATTTTGAAATAAATGAATAATGTTGAAACGAATAATGAAAAATGTAATAAATGAATAATGTGTGTAACGAATAATGCTGTAATAAACGAACATCATTGCAAAAACGTGTTATTATTCCGTGTCTATTTTGTTAAACTAACTCAATAAAAACCTTTTGTCCACAACTTTTTTGGAACATCAAATGAAACTTTTTCTGCGCATTAATTTTGGAAACACATTTACAATACATACCAATTTCAAGAGAAAAAGTTATTCTGCTTCAGAATAATTTTTATTATGTTTCACCAGATAAGCAAAATAAACAACGCTGTATTACAATATGGTCCTACATCTCCCTTTAATATTGACCCATAATATTCAAACTGGACCACGTATTATATTACCAGGTACTAGTTTTCCCTACCGGAGGAAATAATTATAGGCCTAAAGGTTACTATGTATGTATATATATAATAGTGTGGTGAATAGCGTTAAAAAGAAGAAATTCCATGTCAATAGTCTGTATTACTACCTGACTCTACCTCTATTTTTAATATTGACCCCACTGGACCACGTGTTATATTTAACCGGGAACTAGTGTACATTACCAGAGGAAATAATAATAGGTGTCATGATTTCTTCTCTACAATATGAATTTTGATATATGATTTTAAATTTATTTTATTCATCTGTTTTTTAGTTGGTATAAACAATCATCAACAAGCGTGTGAAAAAGGGAGTGATCAAAGAGACCATCCAAAATGAGTTTTTTATGGGACTAAATCAATAGTAATAATCTGATAACTTGACATTTTTCGAATATAATTTTCAAATTAGTTTAATGATGAAATTCGACTCCATTAAAAATCAATTTTTTTTAGCGTTTAAGGAAATGTAAGAATATTTTGTTAGAAATAATAAGTTTTAATAAAATAATGTGTGTGTGTCTAATGCCACTTGCCACACGGGCAAGCCTGCTTGGTGAAACCGAGCAGATTTTTAAGGCAGAGAGTGCGTTTCTTGTTATTTCAGTGGCGCCATCCTATGGCCAAGAATCCGACTTCAGCCACACATACATCGCACCCGTTTATAGGGTGGACCAATTCATTCATCCACAGATCGTAATTTTGACCTGAATCAGAGAACGATCGATTGATTTGTTATGGGAACATGGAGGACAGATTTAACGTGCATCAGTCACTTTACTCTCTGACATGGGCCCTATCCCGGCACAATAAAATAATAATTTCCATTAACTGACTTTGAAGTAAATAATAAGAGGTTCGCACCACTCACCAATACCCCAAATTGAAATATGTGGAACATTTTATTAATAAACTTAGATTTGAGGAACACAATATGCGACAGAGTAATTAATAGAAGAAGTAGTAAATATGTGATATTACTTCTCTTGAAGCCGTAAAGACACGGTTCTCAGTACAACACAGGCATCATTGGCTGCGTTCAGTAAAATTGATCAGCCTGCGTAGGGACCGAGGATGCGCGTTAAATTGTTCTACCGTAAAGTTCACGGTCGTCGGGCTGCAGAGGATTGCGATGACATGCCAATAACCGCAGCTCTAATTAAGCGACTAAGTATCTACCTACTTCTCTTGAGTCTTTTCAAAAATTTTGATACAAATATTGAGATATGAACAACTTAAGCAACGGGTTTTCACTACAAGAAGTCATTTAAAAAATTCTATTCTAGTTTAGTTATTGTTACACGTTCATTAATACAAGATCAATGATCAACTGGGTTATCTGAAATTAATTCGCTTTTTTCAAAAGTGTTTTTAATTTAAAAGAAAGAAAAATACTAAATGGAGAGAATCACTAGTATTGACGATAATGATACTTAACACTATAGATTGTCATAGGAAGTCCTTTTTAATTTCAATTAGGAAAACAATGACGACACAATTTCTTAGAATTTTGTGACTTTTATAATTATTTTTATTGTTTATATTTACTAATAACTTGTTATATAACTGAAAATAATATCAAAAGTATTAAAAATTAATTTTAATCAAATTTCTTTATACATTAGTTACTCTTTCACAAGGCAGGTATTTCAGTCTTTCTAGCGTTAATTAATTTTGTTAATTAATATTATGGTTGTAATAGGTACCAAAATTACTAATATCAAATAATAAATAGTAAATAATAGACAGAAAGGGACAATTCTTGAAAATTTTGACTATCATAAGTTGACCTCGAATAACAGCAAATGATTTTATATTTTCATTGGATGAACTTCTTAAAAGGTTTTTATCTAATAACGTCAATAAAAAACAGAAATATGTCGGAGTTTTATGCATAGTTTTTAAGAGAAGTTTAAATGCTCTCACTCAATCGAAATTTTCTTATATTTCCAGTTGTTGCGATATAATTTTTTACTGTACAGTAACTTCATTAAAAGTTAAATTTAATTGCTATTATAACACTATATTTAAATATCTACTTTTTTTATTTTTACATTTTGCTTATAGTAGTTATAGTTACTCTACAGAGTAAATTTATATAAGTTTTTTCTTTAGACATGCTCCGAACAAATACAAAACACTCTCGATATATCGAACTTCGATAACTCGAAAACCTAGTTATGTCAAAAAAAATATTTTTCCTCTTGGCATTATATATCCACCTAATGGAATTTTAATTCCTATGTCGAAGAGTTTCTTCTCAAAACCTTGTTATGTCAAATTTTATTCGAAATAGAAATTTAATTCATTCGGAAAAATCACAAAGGAAAATTTATTGTAACCCAATTCTTTTCTATTTAATGCATAATAATTTTTGACTTACTTTTAAAAATAAAATTTACTTTTAATAATATAAATAAACAAAATTATTGTCGTATTTAGACTTATAGTCAACTATCTTTTCATACATATTAAATAGTAGTTATTCTTAGTTTTTGATTACTCTACTTTGATGACTAATATTTTAGAAAATATTTTTCTAATTTTTAGAACATACTTAGTATCCTGAACTTGTTATTTCGAAATTTGTTTAGCGTCCCTTCAACTTTGAGATATCGAGAGTATACTGTATATCAAACCGTAAATCAACTTCTAATAAACATCAATAGTAAATTACTATCAAAACCAAATTTTTAAAAATGAGAAAATAGTGGTTAAATTATTCTAATATTGTACTAACTCATTTTTGTACCTCATTTACAGCATGATATTCATTAGTAAAGTCAGTATCATTACTGAAAGTTATTACCAAAGCACTACGGTAAAAAATTACCGTACTTTTTAGTGTCCACATACGGAAAGAAAACACAGTAATTTTATCATATTCTAATAGTTTTGAAATTACTTTCTTCCAGAGTGAAGGATGAATTGAAAATTTCCAAGAATCAGATGAAAAAATATATTTATTTGATAATACAAAACTTCATTTGCTTCAAAATTATAAAGGAGAAAAATACCTATTTCGTGTGCCCAAAAATAAGCATCTTTTTTCAAGACTCATCAGAAGTGAATAAGAAAAACAAAAAAGATTTGAAACATGAACGTAAAGTTCCAATGAAAAAAAGGAAAATATATAAAGTTAAAAAGCAAATCTGAAAATGACTCGTGATGCTCTTTTTCATTCTCTAGTTAGTCCCTCTGATTTTCCTCTTTCCGTTACAGTATTCCTAGTTTTGTGTTTTAATTCCATTACACATAAGTTTTGTATCTTACCATTTTTCATTTCATTACACATAAGTATTCTGTTTCAAATTTTTTTTTCTAAATTTTATTCGTTTAATTATTATTTTTTGCATTAAACATTTGCGTTGATTACCATATTAAGAAAAAATCGTTACACTAATCACTTTTGCATATAATTTTTGGTTTAATTCTAATATTTTAAGTAAAGCCTTCAAACAATAAAAGATAAAAATAAAAATTAGAAGTAGCGTTCTCTATCGTACTCGCCATCGAATTTTCTTTTGCCTTCCTTTTTATATTTATACACCCTGTTCCGGTAAAAAAATAAATAAATAAATAAAAATAATAATAATAATCTTGCTACTAAATGTTGATTGTTTCTTAATACTTCGCAAAAATCAAAATTACTGTTTAAGGTTTTATTAAAAATTATATAATCAATTCATCTATGTAAGAAACGGCATTTCACTTAAATTATTGAAATGATTTAAATTGTTAAGAGTTAAATTTCGACTAAAAAAATTCTCCTAACTGTAACCGATAATTTTGAAGTGCTATCAGTTTCTCTTCAGTAAATGCAAAAAGGAAACATAAAAATTAAAAAAGGAAAAATAAAAACCTAAAAAAAAATATTCAAGGCAATGAAGGTAAATCTGCAAATAGCAATACGGCAATTTTTTGTAATGAAATGTGTAACGAATATAATGAAAATTTCGTAATTATACAACATTGCCAACGTTGATATCATTTCTGATAATAAAAATATGCATGATTAAATCTTTCTGATAATAAAATCATTTTTAACGGACCAACAATAAATCCAATTATAGTCCCTGGCCAAATTATTAGACGCAGTATAAGATTCTAAGTAAAATATTAATTATCATGTGATACTATACAGCTTTATTGTTTTTAAAAACTGAAACTGGTGTGCACTTGCTTACGCTGTTGTATCAATTGGTTAAATTAGGCGATATATAATATAAATTAGACCATAGGATAAATTAGACGATATATTATACAAATATAAAATATTTATTTTATCAGGTATTTTATTAGTATATTGTAATAATTAGACCAAATTTTTAGAAGCACTGTAGTATTTTAATAATAACACGTTTTTCACGAGTTTATATGCAATACTTATATACCTAAACATACATGTAATAGGTTTTTATTCAGAAGAGTTTTTGTATACTTCCTATTCGTATTTATTTTTACGTATTGCATTACAATGTTAACCAATTGATACACGAACATAAACAAGTGTAAACCGGTTTCAACCTCGTAAAAATAATAAAACTGTATAGTATTACTTTTTAATTAAGATTTTACATAGGATCCTATAGTGCGTCTAATAATTTGGCGCCAAGGACTGTATATCGTGCGGCCACCATGTGCATATTAACAAAATTATTTAAAAAAAAATGCTGTTAGTACAGTTATAATGTAAGAATTACAAATTATATTTATAAAAGACTATAAAATCTTGTATTTCTAACACCAAAAAGATCTTAAATCAAAAAGGTTAGAAGGGAGAGAGCATATAAAAGAGATATTACCAAACCAAATAGAAAAGCTGTGATTGAAGAGGGTGAGAAAGATTAAAGTTTAAATCGAATTATTTCTTTCATTTCATTAAAGGAAGGGAATTCACCGCATGTTTTTAATGAAACAAGGCTTTTTCTTCCTCTTTTAAGTCGTTAATAATTTTGTATTACAGGAAAGGGTCCTTTTTTCCCCTTTTTTTTTTATCATTTCTTCTCAAAAAGCTCTTTAGGCCGCAGCACATTTTTCATCTAAATTAATGATAAGTTGGAAATAAGAAAAACTGAAAAAATTCATGAAACACTGTATATTACGTATTTTTACATCTGCACGAAATCATCTTGTTGGGTTCTTACATTAAATAGCCTTCAAATGATAAAAAAATAAGTGAAAGGGGAAAAAAAAAACTACTCAGAAAGTGTATGACGTACAGCTGAAATTACTACCCGAAAAGTTGTCAAATAACTAAATGAAATGAGTTTTGTATTAAAGAAATAATTACTTTCCAAATTTCTACTATATAAGGTTTCTTTAAGAGGCTATTTAACATTCCATTCTTTCTAAATTAGAATTCACCGCTTATAATAATTTTTTTTTTTATTTTATTATTATTTTTTTTTTTTTGTATTAAATCATTTTTAGAAAAAAAATATTTGCTAATTGTTTCACACATTATTTTAGAAAAATGAAAAAACGTGTTTATTTTAAGAAATAATAATCGATAACTGTAATAATACTAGTGAAAGTAATACACTGGTGTAAGAAATGAAGAGAATTTGCAGATATGGTCGAGTATCTCTAAAACTACTGGATTGATTTTAATGAAATTTGATACATACATTCATTAATACAATACAAAACAAATGACCGTTCAACAATTGTAATACACACGCATGATCGAGCGTAATACTCGTTGGAGACGGAAGGTATGAAACAGCGGTTGCTGAATAAACAACAATAACAAAATGGGTTAAAAGGAGGTATGCCCCCCCCCTTCTTACAGATATACAGACCTTGTAGCGTGATTTCATACTTGAAATAAGGCAGTTTATCATTTCTTTTGGCAATTGGCTTGAATTGTCCAGTGGCACTTTCATACCTTCGAGCGTTAAGCTCAATCATGCGTGTGTATTACTATTGTTGAATGTCTATTTGTTTTGTATTGTATTAATGTATGTATATATCAAATTTCATTAAAATCGGTGCAGTAGCTCTAGACATAATCAACCAAGTCTGCAAATTCTCTTAATCTCATACACCAGTGTTACATCAAAATTGTATTTTTCCCGGAGCTAGGCAGTCACCTTAAAGATACTTAAAGAAAAGGATGCTTTAAAGCATATAAAAATAATAAAACGATATCAATTTCACAGTGAATTAACTGAGAGAAGCAGCAGAGATAATCCACCGCAAATTCTCTTAATTTCTCACACCAGTGTATGTTCAAAATGATGTTATTTATACGATCCTATGTATCAATTTGATTTCACTTAAAAGCAGTATGTAATGATTGCTAAGAATTAATAGAGTTTTCTAGGATGAAAAGTAGAAAGATAAAAAAAGTACTTCAAACTGTCGCTACATAATAATTTTTTTGAAACTGTTTAATTGCTAATTGCATAATTAATTCAAATTGTAGGATATGAATTATCTGCTATGCAATCTTCTAATTTCTCATTGAAATAAATTTTGATATCATAAATAAACATTTAATAATCATAATTTTTTTACTTTTACTTAAATAATACAAATTATTTAGCATTTTGTTTAAACATAAAATTGTTTATTAATAAGACGGTTTAGGTAGTTAAATATCGAAAATTGTGCGTAGCGTTTTTAAAAAGTGCTTATCATCGATTTTCGTTTTTTAAAAGCCCTTAAAGGTGCTTTTTTTATTGGATGGTTTTAAAAAGTGCTTAATTTTCCTTTTTTCGAAAATGAGATTTTTTTCTTTGCTATTGTGATTTTCGCCACGTATTATGCAAAAGCGTGCTTTTCACATTGTTTTTGCAATTCGTTCAATCACAATCTATTTTAACGTCGGTTCATATCTTATGAAAGCTCCAACCCTTTTACATGTTTGATAAAATACATGCAAATCCCCCGTCTACTGAGCTGGGTTCGGTGAGATTCACTCATATGCAACTCTGCTGGCAAGATATTCTCAATTTCATTCCCACCCTCTAATTTCGAACCGAAAAATCTCTTGCTCTTTTTATAATCAAGAAAAAGAGTTCTTTGTCAGAAACTGGATATTTTATCACTATCCTATAAGGTCTTTGAAATTTATTTATTTTTTTATTTTTTTGCATTTTGTTAATGTATATAGTGCTTAAAAATATTTTTTGACTGCTTAAAAGGTACTTAAGAGGTGCAAAGATTTGGCTACGCAATCTGTAGAAATTAGGGATAGGGGTCTTTAAGGTTGCGGTTAGATTGATATCTGACGTTCGAAGCTACATATGTTATGGTAGTCTAATATTTTAACAAAATTTTATATAAAAAGAAAAAAAAATGTTGAGGTGTATCATGCTGGCTCCCTGTTCTAGCCTTTGGAAATATCCAGTCATTGATTGATCCTATTATCCAGAAACATACACTTTCGTTCTTACTTTCCGTACTAGGCTCTATATTTGAAACTCACGAAATCATGTTTGATCATGTTTGATGAATATTGTCAATACCAAGTCTACGCAATAAAGAAATAAGAAATACCTAAAATGATTAAAAGAAACCACGTTCGAATCCAGCCGGTTCCCCACGTTCGAATCCAAATGGTGAATGGTGCATGTTATATCGGTCGGGTCAATAAGTCCTAAATGTTCTCATAACAAATTATACCTCTGGGGGTACTGAATAGAAGACTGATCGTTCTCTGTTTCAGATCAAAATTATGATCTGTGGATGAATGAATGGATGTATGAATGGGTCCGTTCTATAAACGGGTGTGACAGAAGTAGAATTCTTGGCCATAGATGGCGCCACTGAAAAACAAGAACACTTACGATCCGTACTTTAATGGGCTACGACAACAAAAAATTCAAAGAAGGAAAATACGTAAAATGAAAAATAAAATTTTATAAAATATATACGTTTAAAAATTTAAAGAATAAATAATAATAATAATAATAATAATATATATATATATATATATATATATATATATATATATATATATATATATATATATATATATATATATATATATATATATATATATATATATATATATATATATATATATATATATATATATATATATATATATATGTAATGATATAGCAAAAATAGAAGAATAATGAGCAAAAAGTTCTTCAAATAAAAAGTATTATGGCAATCGGATTAGAACTGGCGATCTTTTGCGCCAGAGATACATGTTTTCTTTTTGCGTATCACGGAGATCTTTTTCCAGTAAAATGTGGCGTTTGTTTTGAAAAGGTTGGTTTACAACTTAAACGTTGAAGATAAATAACGTAATAAAATTAATAATATTTTCAAAATTAATAATATAATTAATAATATCTTCTAAATTTATGAAAAAAGTTTCGTTTCTTAACAAAGTTTTATCATGTTTATTATTTTGAAGTTTTGATCATGTTTGATGAAGATTGTCAACACCAAGTCTACGAAATAAAGAAAGAAAATAAGATATTTATATATATAATCTGATCTCTATTTAACGAAGTCTCTAAATGTCGATAATAAGTTCGTCGCATGGAGAGTTCGTTAAATAGAAAATCACTTTTTGAAATATTTAAACAACACAAAACAGGTTATGAATTCATAAACACTATATATAATTGAAATAGCAATTGATACACCTTTATCTTGTAAACTATTTATTTTATAAATCTTAACCATAAAAGCATGGACAGCAGGAATAGAGCAAAACATTATCATGCTACATGCATTTTCAACTGAAAAAAGCTCAATTTTAGTATAAAATTACAGTTGCATTTATTATAAAACAATTTTAAAGATGCATTACTACATGTGTTCTTAAGTTTAATTTCTACTGATAAAATCCGTTCATTTTGTCTGAGTTTTTCGTTTGAAAAGCAAGCAAAAAAGGAGAGGGATTTTAATGCTTTCTCTATGAGTTAAGTGGCTTCGAAAATAAATTTAAAGTCATTTCTACCATAAAATGCGTAAATAAGTTTTAAATGTTTTGAAATATTTTGGGAAATAAGGAAAGTGGATCTCAAAGAAAAGTTCATTAATAGGAAATTCACTTCGCTATTTGGAAGTTATCTTACAAAGAAATTTCCAAAATGTTCTTGATTCCTCGGAAAAAACCGTAAAATGGAGAAATTCGAATAATAAGCAAAATAGAATAAATAGAATAATACGAATAGAATAATGAGCAAATAATAATAATAATAGAATAAGAGTAGAAAAATAAGCAAAAAATTCTTTAAGGAAAAATATTATTGCAGCTGGGTTTTTTTTTAAATTTTTTTTTTTGTTTTGTTCGTATTAGATTGATCTTTTTCCAGTTAAATGTAGCGTTTGTTTCGGGGAGATTGGCGTAATCGTTTAAGATAAATAACATAATAAAATAAATAATATCTTCAAAATTTATGAAAAAGGTTTGTTTCTTAGCAAAGGTTTATGTTATATTTTGTGCTATTTCATTGTAAGACATAAGTCTTATTTCACGATGTCAAAGTGAAACTAGACAGTAAATACCAATAATCATCATATAAAAACCAAGGTCACATAAGTCTAACATGTTTAACGCACTTAAATTAAAACACTTAAAAGAAACACAAATATCCCATTTCCCTTTATTATAACTCAGAAATATAATTGGAAAATAAATTATTAGGAAAGAAAAGAAAATTATTATTATTCGAAATATATGACTTAATTGAACATTATGTGATTAAGTTTCCATCATCACAGAATGGAACCATTCTAAATAAACCATGTCTAGGAAATTACAAGGTCTATTTCCATTCCATTAGAAAAAAGGTAACATTGCTTTCAAAGAACAACTATTAAAGTACAAGTAACAAAGTACAACTAACAAAATACAACAACAGCAAATAAATAGTAAAATGAATGGTATGTTCTGATATATCAGGTAGATTTATCGTGATTCTTCAAATTCTGACCTAAAAAACCATATTTTTCGTTAATTTTTTTTCAGCGTTGCATTATTTTCAGTAAATGTGCAGGTAATAAGAATTATTCTTTTAAGAACCAAAATTTTCTATAAAACTATTATCCCAACGAACAGAGAAATTTTCAAATAAATGATTTAAAATCATAAGTTGTTATAAATTTTAAAAATTTAGAATTGAAATATATTAGAAATGTTTGCTTTTTTTTTGCCAGAATTTTTATCTCAATGTAGACGAGCATACTTAATAATCCATGCTTTACGTTTACACTGTAAAAAACTTCGATAAATCTTTAACCAGTATTTGGTGCAAAGTTTCTTATGATCCCTAAGTTTAATTAAGTAGATCATTTATTTTAGTTACACCATAAATTGTGAAGTATGATCGAGAAATATTTCCACGGTGCAACCGCCTGCCCCAAAATTTGGCAAAAGACATAAAACTTAGACGGTGACTGTAAACTGAACGATATTTGTTTACGATGCCCTGTTTTCTTTACAACTCGGTCTCTGTGTTTTGTCACGACCAATTCATGTTGTTTCAAATATCAACTCATTTAGATAGGTAAATGTTGTATTTGAGAGTTCATTTCTTTTTTGCTGAATTTTTAAATTTGGTTGATTGTATAAAATGGTTAGAGGTATGTCATTCCGGTAAATAGTTTTGTTACGGTAAATAGCAACCTTGGCTTGCATTTGAGTGCTTTAAAATTAAAAATGGTGAACTTTCCTCTAGTTTTAAAAACGAAAAAAAAGAAAGAATAAAAATCGGTGTTTTGTTTCTTCAAAACACCTACTTTTGGTGCAACCTTCAACTAATATTTGGAGCCAGTGAAAATACCAAAATATGGTAAAATTGAGCTCCATTGTATGTAGCCAGCAAATGAATACCGACTTTGGTGCCGCGTAGCTCAGAATTTTTAACAGTGTAGCATTAATAACATAGTTACTCTACATATATCATATTATTTGAAAGATTGTTTTAGCCATTTAGCATTAAAAGAAATAATATAGAATTTCCAGTCTTTCAAACTATATTAAAAGTTTTAAAACGTAAAACTGTTGCGTGATTTTCTCAAAAAATTAGCTGTACACCATTTGCTCACATCCCATTATCTTTTCTATAAAAAAAAAATTAAAAATTTAACATTGTCTATTATAGAATACTCTGCATTTTTTCTAAATTTCCTCAAATTATAATAAAAAAACATAGAGCAGCAAAAATAACATTTTGAAAAAATCTTAACGTAAATGTATAATATACAAGTTTATAACACCACGTGTAAAATGAGGACAAAAAATGTGTTTATCCGCGTTTAAATGTTTAACCTAATGCATGTTTTGGATAATGCCTGATACCCTAATCACAAAATGGCAATAAAATTTATATGAGTAGCGAAAGAATGCCTTCCAACATGTAATGACTAACCGCTTTCATTTTCGTTATTTTAAAAGGAATTATTTCAGTAAAAATACGAAATATAGACCTTTTTTTCGTGATATATATTGAAAATGTTTTTTGACAGAAAGTAATACATTTCTTTACAAGTATAATACATTTTTAAGACAAGCAAAAAAGAATTTTGTGTAAACTAAACAAATAATAAAACTATAATTTTAATTGTTACAAATGTAAAAAATAGTTTCATATGTGAACAGCAATGATCGAAAACAACATTGATGTAAGAAATTAAGAGAATTTGCAAACTTGATCGATTATCTCTAGAACTACTGGACCCATTTTAATGAAATTTGATATGTACATACATTAATACAGTAAAAAATAAAGAACCATTCAACAATTGTAATACACAAGCATGATCGTGAGTATCGAAAGGTATGAAAGTGGACACAGGACAATTGCCACAAGAAAACATAAACTGCCTAATTTCAAGTACGAAATCAGGCTGCAAGGTCTGTATATCTGTAAAAGGGGACCATACCCCCTATTAACAAATTTTTTTTTTTTTATTCTGCAACCGCTGTTTCATACCTTCTGACTCCAACGTGTGTTATGCACGATCATGCGTGTGTATTACAATTGTTAATGGTTATTTGCTTCGCATTGTATCAATGTATGTACTCATCAAATTTCATTAAAATCGATGCAGTAGTTCTAGAGACATTCCACCAAGTCTGCAAATTCTCTTAATTTCTGGCACCAGTGTATACTGTCCAACATGACCAGTCCATAAAAATTTCCGTTCTGGCATTCAAATATTTTATCAGAAATTATTTATTAAGTGCCCCTCGAAGTTTGTCAAAAGTTGCTAAAATGTCAGGGAGATGAAGCATGATCAAGGGGGGGGATAAATATTTTAGACTTAAACTTTACTGAATTTTATATAGATTAGAATTTATTAAATAAAGTAACCCATTCAATCTTTTATTTGCTTTATCATGCGTGTTATAATTGAAAACTAAATTTACATCAGTTGCTGTTCATCAAAAAATAATTAATATAAAAGTCAAAAACAGTTTTAAAATTACAAGTTGAAGGTCATGAACTTGATAATCGTACTTAATAATTTAGATGGTAAAATTTCTTTGTTTATAATAATGCTCTGCATTTGCTTTGCATTTACTCCGCCTATACCCTTTGTCAATAATACCTAAAACTTAGTCAATAATATAATCTTATATAATAAATCTTGAACACTTAGTATATAATAAATCTTTAGCACTTAGTATATAATAAATCTTTAGCACTTAGTATATAATAAATCTTTAACACTTTTGATTTATGTTATATTTATATTTTACACTTAAAATTAAAGTTAATATGTTCATAAAATGTCATTAATTTTGACTGATTAATGGCAGATTGTTAACGTGTGATTTAATAGGCGGATATTCGGGATTGTAAACTAGCATGCCCAATAGAGAATGTAAAAATTGTAAGATTTTTCAGCTCCGGTGATTTAATGAAAAGAAATTGGAAAATTCAAAATAATGAAAACAAATGAAAATTGAATGAAAAATAGAAAATTTTAAATGTTTAATGAAATGTCTTCTGAGGGAACAATATTTGAAATGACTCGAATAACCCTCGAAGTATTCCTCAAAGTATTCCCTCAGGGTTTCTAACTTAAATTTCATGTAAGCGGTTTTAACTTTCCATTTTTGAATGACAGGGAAAATAAGATAAAATAGATTTCACGCATCAAGTTAGGTCTGACCTTTGCACTTTCTCAACCTCAACAGATAGGTCACGGTGCAGACGGATTTTCTTCCAAATACGATATAAGAAATAGATATTTTTTTACTTGAAATTAGCTTTTTTTTTTTGTTGTTTCAAACAACAGATTTATATCAAATTTTTAGGTAGTAATTATAAACGATTTTTTTATTTCTGTGATTTTGAACTAATGGTGTGAAATTTGCGTTTAATGAAATAATAAAAAAAATTGATCACTCTATTTAAATGACTAATAATTTGAATAAAATAATCACTCTGACTGATTATAGGACATTTCTTAAAAAGTGGAAGCACCAGTTCTACCCCGGAGGCTACAATGCTTCAAGAATCTTTTGCTTATTACTCTTTTATTTTTGATATATCATTATATATACATTATTAATTTTCCTCGAATTTTTAAATTTATTTATTTTATATTTTATTTTTAATTTTACGTATTTCTTTATTTCTTTTGATGTATTTTTTTTACTTTATTGGTAGACTTGATGTAGACGAAACTATTAATATTTATGTTATGTAATTCCAATTATATAAAATTATAGCCAATAAAGCTTTTACATCGACATATGATATTCCCAAACAATAGATGTATGGGAAAAACTATGGAAAATTCTTTATTTAAAGAAAATCCTTAAGAGAATGGATAATAAGTAGTATTTTTTGGATCTCCATCAAAGCACTTTTTCAATCATCAGCCCATTTACAAATATATATTTTTTATAATTTTAAATGTTGACAGATGTTAATTTACTGCAGGGAAAATAAGTCATTAGTAGTAATAAAACAAGTAAAAAACAAGTAAGTTAACGAGTAATTACTAAACAAAATAGAGGTTATCAAAATGAACATTTTTAGTTATCTAAAACTCAACAAGCACTTTTAAAATTAGTTAATTTTAAAAGATTATCTATGTTAACTTTAATAAGCTATTTTTTGAAGGTTAATTAAAGTGGTAATTGTAATTTTATCTGATTGTAATTTAACTAATAATATCGCATTTACTACAAAAACAATATAGCAATAAAAACGGTATTTTATGGTTAATTTTAACAAATAGTCATTACCAAAGCGCTTCAGCAGAAATTACCTTGCTTTTTGGCGTTTCCATAGAACAAGAAAAATGGCAAATTTGACCATACTTTTCTCTCTTATTTTAGAATGGTATATCTTGGTAACATATTTATTGTATTAAATTTGAACTAGATTTTATCTGCATCGATTTTTTCCGTTTAATTATTTAGATACTTTAACTAAGATTTTATTCCAATTTTAAGCAACATGCATTTTTAGTGAAAATTCTTTATCTACCTCATAAATGCGAATGCAAAATTTGTTATTTGAGTCTTTGGATAAGCTTAGTTATGCAAAAGTCTGAAAGTAATTTATCTGGATTGATGTTGTTATACTAGTAGCATTTATTCAACTAAATTTCAATTTAATTTTAGACACCATATACATTAGTACAGTTTCTTTCCCGATTCTGTTATTGATAAATTATTTAATGAATTTAAGATTCCATTGTAATAGTTTCCAAGTTCAAGAAAATTCACTATTCAACTTTTAGTCATAACTTGTTTATACATGTACATGGGAATTACTAATAGCTTGTTATTTGCTAATAAAAGTTTTCAACATTTTTAATATTTTGAAGAAATGAATTTTTTAAATTTAAATTCATTATAACTGGTAATTTTGCATTAAGTATCTTTTACTCTAATCGTTCATAAATAATAAAAATATATAATTCCAAATGAACATTCACTTAATCCTAAACAGAGAAAAAAATTGTGATAAAATTACCGAACTGTATGGTAATAACATTTCTGGTAATGATTTGAATATGATTTTGGTAATAAAACCAAAATGTACGGTATAAAACTAATTTGTAATTTTTCCGTTCATATGGTAGCAGCTTTACAAAACATTCTTGCTTTCAAAATTGCAGTTCTTGTTACTACATATTTAATAAAAAATACAAAACTGAAAAGTAAATTTAATCCAATTTGCAGACTTGGTAGATTATCCCTAGAACTACTGGACCGATTTTAATGAAATTTGATATGTACATACATTGATACAACACAAAAGAAATAACCGTTCAACAATTGTAATACACACGCATGATTGTGCGTAACACTCGCTGGAGTTGGAAGGTATGAAACAGCGATTGCAGAGTAAACATAAAAAAAAGAGGTTAATAGGGTATATGGTTCCCTCTTACAGATATACAGACCTTTTAGCGTGATATCATACTTGAAATAAGGCAGTTTATCATTTCCTATGGCAATTGACCCGAATTGTTTTGTGGCAATTTCATACCTTCCGACTCCAACGACTGTTAAGCACGATAACGAGTGTGTATTGCACTTGTTGAATGGTTATTTGTTGTGTATAATATCAGTGTATGTGCATATCAAATTTCATTAAAATCGGTTCAGTAGTTTTAGGGAAAATCGACCAAGTCTGCAAATTCTCTTAATTTCTTACACCAACGTACAAAGGGGCATGAATATACTGAATATATATACATATATATATATTTATATTATATATATATATATATATATAAATATATGTATATATATATACATATATATATATATATATATATATATATATATATATATATATATATATATATAAATATATGTATATATATATACATATATATATATATATATATATATGTATATATGTATATATATATATATGTATATATGTATATATATATATATATATATATATATATATATATATATATATATATATATATATATATATATATGTAATACAAAAATTATAATACTTTTGTATTAATAAAATAATTAAATCTCTTTCGTTTTCATAAAATGTCTTTGTTAAAGAATAAGCGTAGAGAGATTCTATTTTGGGAAGTCAAGGCTGATAAACATATGATTGAGTTATTTTTAGAATCTCTCCCCCGTTCACTTCCATATAAGGAAGCATGAAATGATTTTCCTTAATGCGTAAGGATACAAGTATTTCAAAGACTGTGCCTTTTTACTCCAAAATGTGTTAGTATAAAAGCGAGAGCAATGCTTTTCGCATGGCTTTTTCATCATGTTCTGATCCTGATAAGTTGTTCCGGAATTGTGCAAAGTCTTGTCCACCCCCTCCCTTGCGGAGTGTGGATGTGAATTGTTATCGATACCAGCCTACTACCATTAATAAAGCTTTTTGGAGTGTATCATGGCTTACGACTGCATTATTAAAGCTAAATACACCACTGATAACAGGGATGTAGCCCCGTTATTATAAGTTTTGCAGGATTTTTGCTTGGTGGAGGAAACCAGTGTTTCGAAAATCTTTTGAGGAAGGGCCTGTAAATTCGAAAACCTCATCCCGGGGGACGAAAGAAGAAAGTTGCCTATTCCGCAGTGAAAAAAGAATGAAGGAAGGACTGATTTCACCACTCGATCTTTAACTACCTGTACCTTCATCGCTGTGAGAATGCTGACGTTTGCTCGAGCTCGTCGCATGCCTCTCTGAAACCGTTTGATGTGTGCCCCCATAGTGTTGATCGAGATGACCCTACAGTGTCCAATCTGGAAATGACCGATGACCCTACAATTCCGTAGGGCTCAAATTGTGAAAACAAAAGTGAATGTGCGCGATTTATATTAAATTTAGAGAGAAGCTTTTTGCTTCTTTATTAAAAGTTCCTCTCACATGAAGGTCGGTGGAAAATTTGGCGAGTGAAAAAAAAAAAAGAAAAAAGAGAGAAGCCTCTATTTATATATATATTTTTTTTCTCTTAAACATAAAAAGTCATGAAGGCCGAAAGAAAGTACTGTAGATATATATATTTTTTTATCCTCTTATTTTTCTTTCTCACTAGCATGATTAAATAGTTTATCGATATCGGAGATGAGAAGTGTTTTAAAATTTTCATTATGAATAACTGAGTATATTATATTATGAATAGTTAGATTGCATTTCTTGTGTTTATATTGCTTTTCTTTAAAATGATGATATAATATTGTTTTTTATCGTACATTTAAAATGTTTTTGAAATAAATAAATGTGATTCAAACGTCAATAAAATTAGTGACGGCAAACAAAATTAAGTTATTATTTAAATTTTTGTTTCCTCATGATTTTTCTAGATTAAACCGTAACAGAATTCTTAATTTTTCAGAATTTTCTTTTGAACCTAACGATGAAGAATTTTCAAACAAATTACAAGAAATTTGTATTACTTTCAATTTTTCGGAATTAGTTAAAATTTCAGACATTTTAAATATTTCCAGTGAAGGAAATAAAGATGAAATTGCAAAGCACATTTTAACTTGTTTATGTGATTTTGATAACTTAAAAAATTCGATAGTAATGGAAAATCCCTCTGAAGATGAGGATGAAACTAATCAGTTTCAATGTAAACAAACTCAAACTGATTTTGAATCACATTTACCAATTAAAACTTGTGTAAGTCAATTTACACAAGTTAGTTTAAATACTAAAATATATGTTGATAAAGAATTACAAACTCATGTTTATACTGATAAAGATATGGCATCCTATAGTCAAAATTCTATCAAGGATATAAAGAATAGAGAAACAGAAACTAAATTAATAGTAAATTTTTCGGATATTGAAGCAGTTACTCCTATGTTTAAAGGAGAAAAACACGAAAATATTAATTCTTGGTTTGAAAATTTTGAAACTCATGCCAATTTATTTAAATTGTCTGATATGCAAAAATTTTTATTTTCGAAAAGATGTTTAAAGGGTAATGCCTTAACATTAATAAGAAGTGAAAGTTGTTTGAATTCATATGAAAAATTCAAAAATCTTTTGCTTGAAGAGTTTGGACTTAATTGTAATAGTGCAGAAATACATGCGATGTTGCAAAAAAGAAAGCAAAGATATAATGAATCTCTTCAAGAGTATTTTCTTAAAATGAAAGAAATTGCAACTCAAAGTGATATTGATGACTTAGCTCTAATCACTTACATAATTCAAGGAATACCAGACCAAACAAATAATAAAACAATTCTTTATGGAGCCAATAATGTTTTTGAATTTAAACAAAAACTTAAAATCTATGAAAAAATTAAAAGTGACTTAGATAAAAATAAATTTCAAAATAACAAGGGACCATACATGAAGAAAATGGAAAACCCTAAATATAACATTAGATGCTTTAAATGTAATTCACCAGGGCATAAAGCTCCGGCTTGTCCTAGAAATAAAAATGTAAACCCGAATGTGACAAAACCCAAAATACATCATACAACACAGGAGATCCCAATAAATCAGTGTAAATACTGTTTGAAGAAAGGACTATTGAATCAGTTTCACATGGGCTCCTCGTATGTAAACAACCCTAATGTTGTTGAAATGAACGTTCAAAATATGACAAATAAACAATAACAATTAATAATATCCGGATATCAAGTTGAAAATAAATACCTAAATGGATATAAAGTGGAAAATAAATACTTAAATGGACGTCCAAAATCAAAACCAAAACAAAATGAAAATGTAAAAAAAGAGATATTATTGAATGTTGATACCGGGTCAACATTGAATATAATACCAAAAGACCTTGTGTCAAAACTAAATATTCCTATTAAAAAATGTGAGGAATTAAATGTTATCCAAATGAAAGGACAATTAACACTTAACAAAATTTGTGAGTTTCCCCTTAAGATAGGCGAAATTATTAAATCAGCTAAATTTTTTATAATTGATACTGATTTACCATATGCTTTACTAGGGTTGCAGACTTGCAAGGATTTTTGTTTGTCTATTGACTGAGTCGGGCCAGTTGTTATTCAATTTGGTAAGAGATTGATCACCTCTGCTAATTCTAACAGTGACAACTTATCTTTGCACATTAGACAGCAAAATTCTCAAAGTGTTAGGATTAAAAATGGTGAAAAAAATAAAAGTTTAAGATGTTTCAATAAAAGTAAACATTTTGAAAAAAATAGAAGTTTAAGATGTTTCAATAAAAGTAAACATTTTGAAAAAATAGAAGTTAAAGATGTTTCAGTAAAAGTAAACATTGAAAAAGATAATGTTAAGGATAACAAAAATAAAAAGAAAAGAAAAAGGAAAAATAGGAAAAAAAAAGAAGGTCCAAAAATTTCAAATGATTCGAAGATAGTACTAGGTAATGAGTGCACACATTATCAGGTCAATATCGACGAAAGAATAAAAAATGAGAACAAAATAGAAAATGTGGACTTAAAAGAAATTTTAAAAAGTTATGATGATATTTTTGCAAAACATAAACACGACGTGGGAGAAATCAGAATGGAACCACAAAGAGTCAGGTTAACCTCAGATTTACCTATATCTCTAAGGCCGTACAAAACATCCCCAAAACAACAACAGGAAATTGATTTACAAATAGAGGAATTGTTAAAAAATAACATTATAAAAGAAAGTTCATCCCCTTATGCTGCCCCTGTAACTTTAGTCTTTAAAAAAGATGAAAATAAAAAGAGTCGTTTATGTATTGACTTTAGGAAATTAAACCAAATTACAAAAACAGATTCTGAACCTCTACCTTTAATACAGTCTTTAATTGAAAAATTGTCTAATAGTAGTTATTTTTGTAAAATAGATTTATCACAGGGATATCATCATGTTCGTATTCATCCTGATGACACTGAGAAATTAGCATTCGCTACTCACAACGGTCTATTTGAATACTTAAGATTACCTCTTGGCTGGAAGAATGCACCAAGCATTTTTCAACGTACAATTCGTAGAATTTTAAATAAACATAAAATTAAATTTGCTACGAACTATTTTGATGATATTATTATATTTTCTAATTCTTATGATGAACATTTAACCCATCTTAAAAAGATTTTCGATATTTGTAAACAAGAAAACTTGAAATTAAAACTTTCAAAATGTTCATTTTTGCAAAAACAAATAAAATTTTTAGGATATGAAATAAGCAATGGGATTGTATCACCCGATAACCATAATATTGAGGTGATTAAAAAATTAATGCCCCCTAAAAATGCAAAATCATTACAAAGATTTCTTGGATCAATAAATGTTTACAATAAAGTTATTGATGGTTATGCAAATATTCGACATCCTTTAAACAACTTGTTAAAGAAAGATGTAAAATGGGTGTGGTCAGAAAAATGTCAACAATCTTTTGAACTGTTAAAAAATGCTATTATTTGTAAACCAATTTTGAAAATTTTTAATCCTATTCATGAATGTCATCTTTTTGTTGATGCATCGTTAATTGGAATTGGAGCTGTGTTAAAACAGACAGATGAATGTGGTGTATTGCATCCTGTAGCTTTTCATTCTCGTTCCTTAAGAGACTATGAAAAAAATTATGCAATTACAGAACTTGAATGTCTTGCTATAGTCGATTCTCTAAATAAATTCCATCATTACCTGTTTGGCCAGAAATTCACCATACATACTGACCATGCTGCTTCGATTGGCTAAAAAATGTTAAAAATTTAAAAGGTAGATTGTTTAGATGGTCATTATTGTTAAGTATGTATGAATATGATATTAAATACACAAAAGGTTCTACTAATTTTGAAGCAGATTGGCTTTCAAGAGATGCAACACATTCACTTGTCAAATGTAATAGTAAAAATAATGTTCATGTTTCACATTTGTTAAAATTGAATGAAATAATTGAAGCTCAAAGGAAAGATAACTTACAAGGTAATTTTGTTGATATCAATGATGTTTAATGTATACGTGAGAAAAATTTTACTAAAATAGTTGATCCATTTTCGTTGAGATTAAAATTTCTGCAAATTACTCATGATAAATTTAACCATCCAGGAGTGCAGAAAATTATTAACTTAATAACCCCTGTTTATTATTGGAATAACATAACATCAGATATAACAAAATTTTGTAAACATTGTCATACGTGCCAATTAAATAAAAAACCGCGACAGAAAAGATTTGGACTATTACAATCCTTACCCCCTGTGAATCAGTCTTTTGACTTAATAGCAATAGATAGTGTTGGTGGATTGAATTATTATAATTCAACAAAAAAATATTTAACTTTAATTATTGACCACCTAACAAGATACATTTGGGCTTTTGCGTCAAAATCCATTAGTTCAGAAACGTATACTAATTTTTTACATCAAATTTTTCAAAATCTGAACCTGAATCCTCGTTGAGTGATCGAAACGCCGCCTTTACGTCTTCTCATTTTAAAAAATTTTTGAAACATAATAAGATTCAACAATTATTAACAACTGCACATCATCCGCAGTCTAATGGTAAGGTAGAACGCCTTGGTCAAACAATAATTACACGTTTAAAGTGTAAAATTAATGAAAAACCTACTAAAACTCGCTGGCCTACTTTGTTAAAAGATATAGTTAATACTTATAACTTAACTCCCCATTCTGTGACAAAATTTCCACCTGCATACCTCATGCATGGTAGACTCCCCTATGAAAATCCTTTAAATGAAGAAATCTATCCACCTGTTGAGGAAGCTAAAATAATAGTAATTCAAAGAACTAAAGAATATCATGAAAGAAATAAAATTTACTATGATGCTAGATTTTTAGATATAGACTTTAAAACTGACGAATTAGTTATGTTTGAAGAATTTACTTATCCTAATACGAGGAAGTTGTCACCTCCTCTTAGTGGACCGTATAAAATTCTTCAAAAAATTTCAGAAGCTAATTACAAAATAAATAAAAAGAATTGTTTAAGTAAACAAAATTTTGAAATAGTACATGTATCAAATCTTAGGAAATATAACAACCCACAAATGTTGAAATTAAATCATGAATAGTGTCCAAAACAAAACATTTTACTTTCTTCAATGGAAGAAGTACACCCTATATTTTTATTGGGAGATCCGAATCGCGTGTGGAGATATTTACCTCAACATCAATTGGATGTGAGGGCGATGAAAGTTGAACTTTTTTTTTCTCAACAATTTGAGAAAAGTATTATAAAATATTTTTGGATTGACCCGTCTGGATTTCTCACTATCACTGTGCTTCATGAAATTCTGTTTTCCTCCATTTTAACGGGGAATACAGATTTTCATAAAGTAAATAACCCCTTTAACCATACAGAATCTTAAATTCTGATTAAAGACACTTGTTGTCCAGTTCGTTTCCATAAAAATTATGTATATTTTTGTGTGAAAATTTTTTGAAAATTTTAGTAGATTAGTTATAAAAATATGTTTCATTTTTCTTTCTGTTTAGTTGCCTAAACAGATAAATTGTATTATCATGTTTTTATTGTTATCAGTTATCATTGTATATAGTTGTTTTTTTTACAGATAATTGAAAAAATGTTATTTGTAGTAGTGAAAAGGAACAGTCGTACCAACCTAAATTTTTTAAATTCAAAAAAAAAAAAAAAAGAGTCGAAATTATTTTTATTTTGGCTTACCAAAATTTTTTTTTTTTTTGGGGGGGGGATGTAATACAAAAATTATAATACCTTTGTATTAATAAAATAATTAAATCTCTTTCGTTTTCATAAAATGTCTTTGTTAAAGAATAAGCGTAGAGAGATTCTATTTTGGGAAGTCAAGGCTGATAAACATATGATTGAGTTATTTTTAGAATCTCTCCCCCTTTCACTTCCATATAAGGAAGCATGAAATGATTTTCCTTAATGCGTAAGGATACAAGTATTTCAAAGACTGTGCCTTTTTACTCCAAAATGTGTTAGTATAAAAGCGAGAGCAATGCTTTTCGCATGGCTTTTTCATCATGTTCTTATCCTGATAAGTTGTTCCGGAAATGTCCAAAGTCTTGTCCACCCCCTCCCTTGCGGAGTGTGGATGTGAATTGTTATCGATACCAGCCTACTACCATTAATAAAGCTTTTTGGAGTGTATCATGGCTTACGACTGCATTATTAAAGCTAAATACACCACTGATAACAGGGATTTAACCCTGTTATTATATATATATATATATATATATATATATATATATATATATATATATATATATATTTTTTTTTTTTTTTTTTTTTTTTTTTTTTTTTTTTTTTTTTAAAGATTGAAAGTAAATCTTGATTGTTTTCTTTTCAGTTGCACTCCGAAGGGAAAAAGACTCAACAGATTTGAAACCCAGAGATTTATTATATTCTGAAATGCTTATGGAAGGTGATCTGATATTGCAGGTATATATCAAGTCCTTTTTGAATAAAAGCAAATTTTTTTCCATTGAATTTGATTTTCAATTTAATTTATCAAAGTTATTTATTCTTTACTAAGTAATTTTAAAAATTGCATTTTAAAAAAAAACTGTGAAAATTTTTAGTGGATCTTATCACCAAAAATGTTATATTGAAGCACCAAGGATAATACAGCCCCTGGCTAAATTATTACACGCACTATGAGATTCTATGTAAATTCTTAATTATATTTGTTTACATTCGTGTATCAATTGATTAACATTTTAATGCAATACGTTAAAAATAAATACAAATAGTAGGTATATAAAAAAATCTCCCGAATAAAAACCCATTATATGTATGTTTAAATATAAAAGTGTAGCATACAAACTCGAGCAAAACACGTAATTATCAAAAAACTACAGTGCGTCTAATAATTCGGTCTAATTATTATGATATACTAATATAATACCCGATGTAATAAATATTCTATATTTACATAATATATCGTCGAATTTAACCAATCATCAAATTTACATTATATATCGTCGAATTTACATAATTAATCATAAACATTAAAAAGTGCATACCAAAACGGCTTCAGTCTCGTCAAAACAATAAAGCTGTATAGTATCACCCGATAATTAAGATTTTACATAGAATCTAATAGTGCATCTAATAATTTGGTCAGAGACTGTACTCGGCATCATCAAGCACCATTTCGTGGCATAGTGAATTATCCGAAATGTTCTATTGCTTCGAAAATCAGTTTAAAGTCATTTCTACCATAAAATGCGTAAGTAAGTTTTAAATGTTCTGAAATATTTGGGAAGATAGGGAAAATGGATATCAAAGAAAAGTTCGTTAACTAGAAAATTCACTTTGCTATTTGGAAGTTATTTTACAAAGAAATTTCCAAAATGTTCTTGGTTCCACGAAAAAATTGCAAAATAGAGAAATTCGCAAAATGGAAGTTCGTTAAATAGAAGTCAGACTGTATAATGTTTCGCAAAAACAAAGAGTTACTACGTAAAGTCTTCATTGATAAGAAAAAAATAAAAACCTTTTGAAATACTTTTTTTATAAAAAATGAATAAAAAAAACGCCGAACCCATTTCCCCCCTAAACACCCTATGTCATTAAATCAGTTAGGACGACGAAGGGGAGAAAGTTTCCACAAATTGAATCTATTTTAGCCAACCCCTTTTAAGTAAGTGTGATTTGAAAAATAAACTTCTCTCGAAAACAATTAAGTTTTTTTATAGACTTTTCCCATACATCGTAATACTTTCTCTAGAAATGTATTCATAAATAGAATATTCATGGCTACAGTTTAAATACAGTCGATCTTCTATTTAACGAACTTCCATTTTGCGAATTTCTCTATTTTGCAATTTTTTTTCGAGGAACCAAGAACAATTTGGAGATTTCTTCGTAAAATAACATCCAAAGAGCCAAGTGAATTTTCTATTTAACAAACTTTTCTTTGAAATACCCTTTCCCTATTTCTCAAAATATTTCAGAACATTTCAAACTTGTTAACGAATTTTATGAGAGAAATGACTTTCAATTGTGAAATCCCCCCTTTTTTTTTGTTTGCATTTGAAACGAAAAACTAAAACAAGATTTTTTTTTTTTTTTTTTTTTTTTCTGTAGAATTTTCCGGTAATAATGGATTTTACGGTAGAAAATACTAGCACCCAGAGTGTCGGCATTTTTTTACCGTAACTTGATCAGCCATTCTTTAAAGTGTATGTTTTATGAATATCTACAGAATTAAATTTTATTATGCGTGTAAATTAAACATATATGTCAACATCGAAATCCTTTTTTTTCTGCTTTGAATATTTGCACAGAAAAAAAAATTAATTAAAAAAAAATTATTAAATGAAAAATTAATACGTGTGGCTTTTTTGAAATTTTGTTTTAAAAATTCTGCAGCGGATTTCAATGAAATATAGCATTTTGTCGTTTAGAATTAAATAGTATGAAATGATGAAAGGTCCTGAAAAAGTAAATTTTTTTCTCCCGTATGATATAAAAAAATAAATAATTATTCCTAATTATTCTTTATATGAAATAGTATTTGGATAAACGAATTTATTAATCATATTCCTATGATTGCAACGACCTCCCTACTTATCGATGGGTTAGAATTCAAAACCGTTCACAAAAAGATATTCAGTGAATATAGTTTTTTTTTGTCAAGTTCTGTAACTCATAGTTAGCACTATTTAATTACCATATTTAAGTGAACCTTTCAAACCATTAAATTGGAACTTAGTACATGAAACTCTCGATCATTTTAACAAAAATCAGTCCTAGCAATATTTTTTTTTCATTGTACATAGAATAAAAATTTGCGCCTATGCACATCCATGTACATCATTTATAATTTAGTTTTAAAGATTTTATGGCATAAATTATTAATGAATTGTTTCAATCGATTCAAAACTTAAGTAAAATCTTTTTCAAACTTTTTGGGACTAATTATTATTACCTGAATTGAGACCAAATTATTGCGTAGATGCTAAATTGGGCGTGCATGTTTTTAGTTGATAGTAATAAAAATAATCATGTTCTCATAAAATAACTAAAATCGATTATACTTAATTTTGAGCCGTGATGGCTCAGGGGATAGAGTACTTGCCTTCCAATGAGGTGAACCGAGTTCGATTCCCAGAGATGGCTGATCGATACGAATTCCTAACTCGGCTCAATCCGACCGCAGTGCTAACGTAAAATATCCTTAGTGGTAGACGGATCATGGGTTAGAATCCTCTTACCGTCTGGCTAACCATGGGAGGTTTTCATGGTTTTCCTCTGCATGCAATCAAAAAGACCTCCACGAAGGAAAATTCTCTTGTTTTCTGGAATGGGTTCAAAATTACAAGGTTAGGGAGTTGGATATTAGTAGTTGTGAACTCAAAAATTGGATCAGCTATTCACCGACGGTTATAAAATAAAACCTAATTAAAATCTTTTTCAAGATTTTTGGGTCAAAATTAGTTAAATTGCGTAGATGCAAAGTTAGTTTTTAAAAATGAGGATTCAGTAATGGCCACCATCAAATACTTAGCGAGGAAAAATCTTATTCAAGTATACATAACATTGATTTCCAGAAAAAAACAACTTCCATGCTTTAATCCAATTGATTTTTTTCGCAGCGCTTCAGTGATTTATCACATTTTGATAATTTTTCAAATGTCATTTCTAACCCCCATTCTGTTCATTTATTTTTGTCAAAAATTATAAATAAATATATTAAGGGTTGTCATTACGAAACATCCAATATAAATCACTTCATTATTTTGAAGGTGAAATTTTTTTCTTTATTTGGTGCGATACACCCAGAAAAATTTCTAAATGCACTGTTAAAAATTCCGAGCCACTTTCCACCAAAAATTGGTATTCATATGCTGGCTACATAAAATGGAGCTCAATTTCGCCATATTTTGGTATTTTCCCTAGCTCTAAATATTAGTAGAAGTTGCACCAGAAGTAGGTTTTTTTGAAGAAACAAAACACCTACTTTTATTATATACTACTTTTATTATACTACTATTATTTCTACTTTTTTTTTCTTTTAGAAAAAGAGAGGAAGGTTGCACCATTATTAGGTATTTTTAAAGCACCTAAATACAGATTAAGTAGGTTATTTTATGACATACCTTTAACCATTTTATACCAACCAGATTAAAAGGGCAACATAAAAGAAATAAGTTGATACAACATGCATTATTCGTCCCCATATATCCAGACAGAGCTGAATAGAAAACGTCGCAAATAAATATCGTTCAGTTTACAGTCAGAGTTTTGCGTCCAAATATTAGTGCAATTAGTTGCAACATGGAAGCATTTCTCGATCACACTTCACAATTTATGGTGACACTGAAATAAAATAAACTTTCATTTACCCAAACTTTGGTTAATGAGAAACCTTGCACCAAATAATGGTTAACGATTTACCGAGTTCATTTACAATGTAGTATAGAGACTAATGTTTTTCAACCAACTTTTATTAATAATTTCATATATAAGTCATCTGTTTTCAAAATTAAAATTTTATTTATTTTTCACTGCATGGGTGAAGCTTTTACGCGGAATTTTAAGCTCATTTTGATGAAATCTATCCAATCAAATCGTTCAGATACACTGTAAAAAAGCTCAATAAATCTTAAACCAGTATTTGGTGCAAAGTTTCACATTATCCCAAAGTTTAGTTAAATGAAAGTTCATCTTATTTAAGCTACTAAATTGTGAAGTGTAATCGAAAAATACTTCGACGGTGCAACTGACTGCACCAAAATTTTTTACAAGACACAAAACTTTGACGATGACTTTAAACTGAAGGATATTTGTGTACGACGCAATGTTTTCTTTACAACTCGGTCTCGGTGTATCGAGATGACTAATTCATGTTGTTTCAAATATCAACTGATTTAGATAGGTAAATGTTTTATTTGAATTAATTAGAGGTCATTTCTTTTATGCTGAATTTTTAATTTGATTAGCTGTATAAAATTGTTTGGAGTATGTAACCTATACTTCCGGTAAATAGTTTTGTTACGGTAAATAGCAACCTTGATCCGCATTTGAGCGCTTTAAAAATACCTAATAAAAGTGAAACTTTCCTCTGCTTTTATAAGAGAAAAAAAAAGAATAAAATTCGGTGTTTTGTTTCTTCAAAATTCCTACTTTTGGTGCAACCTTTAACTGATATTTGGATCTAGGGAAAATACTAAAATATGTATTTTATCTCCATTTTATGTAGCTAGCGAATGAATACTTATTTTTGGGGCTACCAGAATCAGAATTTTTAACAGTGTACTTTAGTACAATTTTCTATCATAACTGTTTTAGTTCCCACCTGTTTTAGTTCACCTTCGTTCCTTATAAATTTAAAATTCCTGTAATTTAAACTTTCTAAAAATATTTTACTTTTGTTTTTACTCCATTTATTTACAAAGTTAATAAAGTTATAGTTAAACTTTAAAGTAGTAAAGTTAATAAAGTAATAAAGTTATAGCAGGTTTTGTGCAAGGTGATAACACTGGATGAACCAGTGATTCTGTGAGCGCGTTTATTTTAAAATCCGATTTTTTCACATTTTGCACCACCTTAAACACGATATTTAAAGTTGTTTTTAAAATAATTGTCTATATATATATACAATTTTTCTTAAGTGTTTATGATTATAGCACACATGTTTTTAACTACAGATTAAGAGAAAAAAAGTAGAATTTAATTTTTTATGCATGCTTTTCGCAAAGACAAATGCGGAATTTTTTAAACACTTGCTTTTATAACTACATTGATCCGTAACTCAGTCGTATATGCACTTGCTTTTAATATAGTTGTTCAAAACATAGTTTATAGCCTTAATAAAATCTTTAACATTAGAAAGACTGAAATGCATATATTGCCCAAAAGCAGTCAAAATGACTGCATTGTGAAAGAATAACTAATGTATAAAGAAATTTGTTTAAAATTAATTTTTAATATTTTTTATATTATTTTCAGTTATATAACAAGTTATTAGTAAGTAACAACAATAAAAATAATTATGAAAGTCACAAAATTCTAAGAAATTGTGTCGTCATTGTTTTTCTAATTGAAATTAAAAAGGACTTCCTTGGGCAATCTAGTGTTAAATAATTTTTTTTTTGTGGAATAGAAATTTTTTTACAACGTATACGCAAAAAATTCTTTATATTTTGAACCTAAAATGGTGATTTATAAGACAAATAAACTAGTTTTTTTTAAAAATTTTATAATAATAATTAAAAAAAAAAGTTAAATCACCCGATAATTAAAAAGTCGAAATTAGTCGGATAACTTAATAATAAATTTGATATGGTATCTGAGATAGTTAAATCAAGAAAAATCAACGTAAAACTATTAATTTGTATTAAAAAAGTAGAAAAAGAGAAAGTAATAATTTAGTATGACTTTTTACTTTATGGAAATGATAGTTAAATCAAGAAAAATCAACGTAAAAATATTAATATGTATTAAAAAAGTAGAAAAAGAGAAAGTAATAATTTGGTATGATTTTTTACTTTATGGAAATGATAGTTTAATCAAGAAAAATAAACGTAAAAATATTAATATGGATTAAAAAAGTAGCAAAAAGAAAAAATAATAATTTGATAGGATTTTTTACTTTATGGAAATGATAATTAAACCAAGAAAAATTAGCGTAAAAATATTGATATGGATTAAAAAAAGTAGCAAAAGGAAAAAATGATAATTTGATATGAATTTCGACTTTATGGAAATGATAGTTAAATCAAGAAAAATCAAAGTAGAAATATTAATATGGATTTAAAAAAAATATCAAAAGTAAAAATAAAACTAAAATGTAACTACTTTCTATGAAATTCATGTAATCAAATAAATAAAGAATAGAAAAGAGAGGGAGAATTTCCCTCTCGGAAACGATTTCTATTAGTGTGACATGTTTTATTTATTAATGATGCTCACCTTTCTAAAGGACCCCTAAGCTTTTATACCTGAGTGCTTTTATGTTGTATATATGAGTAATATAAACATATTAATAACTTAGGGGTCGTTTACAAATTTACAAATTTAAAGGTTTTCGTACGAATATCCATTTTACAACATATGTTCATCAAAATGTCATGGCATATTTCAAATTAAAATGAAAAATAATTTTTATTTGACTAATTAAGAGAAAAAGATCGTTTCCTTCCCAACAATAGCATAAAATAATGAATGCATTTCAAATGGGACAAAGAGAGAAGCTTATTTTTTATGAATGAAACCAAATTAAAAGATTTTTCTTAACTTTGCAAAATAATTTGAATTTCGTTTTTGAATGAATACAAATTAAAAGATTTTTTTTAACTTTACTTTGAATAATTTGATTCACTAAAGAAAAGCAAAAATAAATAAATAAATATAAAAAACAAGAAAAACCATCATTAACTAAAGTATATCTTTTTATAACAAACGCCAATAAAAATGATATCCTCTGTATGGAGACCCATTACTTTTATTGACCTAACTTAAATACTCAACCTGACCTAACTAAAGAAAAGCAAAAATAAATAAATAACTATATAAAACAAGAAAAGCCATCATTTACTAAAACGTATATCTCTTTATAACAAACGCCAATAAAAATGATATCCTCTGTAAGGAGACCCATTACTTTTATTGACCTAACTTAAATACTCAACATGATCTAACTAAAGAAAAGCAAAAATAAATAAATAACTATATTAAACAAGAAAAACCATCATTTACTAAAAAGTATATCTCTGTATAACAAACGCCAATAAAAATGATATCCTCTGTAAGGAGACCCATTACTTTTATTGACCTAACTTAAATACTCAACCTGACCTAACTAGAGAAAAGCAAAAATAAATAAATAACTATATAAAACAAGAAAAACCATCATTTACTAAAAAGTATATCTCTTTATAACAAACGCCAATAAAAATGATATCCTCTGTAAGGAGACCCATTACTTTTATTGACCTAACTTAAATACTCAACATGATCTAACTAAAGAAAAGCAAAAATAAATAAATAATTATATAAAACAAGAAAAACCATCATTTACTAAAAAGTATATCTCTTTATAACAAACGCCAATAAAAATGATATCCTCTGTAAGGAGACCCATTACTTTTATTGACCTAACTTAAATACTCAACATGATCTAACTAAAGAAAAGCAAAAATAAATAAATAACTATATAAAACAAGAAAAACCATCATTTACTAAAAAGTATATCTCTTTATAACAAACGCCAATAAAAATGATATCCTCTGTAAGGAGACCCATTACTTTTATTGACCTAACTTAAATACTCAACATGATCTAACTAAAGAAAAGCAAAAATAAATAAATAACTATATAAAACAAGAAAAAGCATCATTTACTAAAAAGTATATCTCTTTATAACAAACGCCAATAAAAATAATATCCTCTGTGTGGAGACCTTTACTGAATTAATTTCACAGCAACAAATCCTCTAATAATTATGATAGATGAAAAAACAACTACTTGAATATAAGTTACAATATTTCTGGATCTATGGAAACATCTTAAAACCGTTTTGCTAATGATTTTTGTAAAATAGACATTAAAATAGGCTTTTATAACATGTGATAAAATTTGGAAACACGATACATTAGAACATCGTATAAAGACCATTTATTCATTTTCTTTTCAGTTTTGTATTTTTTTTACTAAATGTGCGGTTATTAAGAATTACAATTTTGGAAACGAGAATATTCGTCAAACTCTTATCATACGAACCGAAAAATTATCAAATTAATGGTTTAAATACTAATATATTAATATATATTTATTATATATATATTTATTAATAATGTAATAATATATTTATTATATATATTTATTATATTATTATATAAAAATAATAATATATTTATTATATATATATTTATTAAACAAATTGTTATAATGAAACAGATTATTTTTTAAATCTCTTCATAGAAAAATAAATATCATAGAAGAAATGAAAAAAATAGGAAGTAAAACAGCTGCTCAATTAAAGCGCGGCAACCGTCTGCTAGGTAATAATAGATTGGTAATTAGTTTGGGAACACCTTCTCCATTCCCTCTATTCTAGTTTGTTTTTCTCATTCACAATAATCCATTCGTAATCTTTCATTCATTTATTAGTTTTATGCAACTTTTTTTTTTCATTGATTATGTTTTTATCGATATATTTTCTTTAAGAAGTTCGTTTTGCTTTAGATAAGCTTTAAAAAATGCAATGGAACTTAAAGTGAAATTTTGAATACAAAATTGAATTGTGTCATCCAAATTTAACTTTTACCTATTTCAAACAGCAAAAAAAAGAAAAGAAAAAAAAAGAAAAAGAGTGATTAAGATAATCGCCTGTCTCAAATGTTTTGTAAATGATAGAACAGTTTTATAGCCTTTCAAAAGCATTACTTTAATGGTTCTGTCAAAGCTGCTTCTTATTGGTTCAATCATTTAATTTCACACTGGGACTTTTACGTGTAATTTTAATGATATGGTTGAAACATTTATTAATACGTATGGGACAATTTCATGATAAATAAATGTATTTCCCTTCATTTGCTAAAGAAGTTTCCCAAGTCTTTACTGAATTTTACTAAATTTAACTAACGTTAAAAGTAGTTGCCAGTAATCGTTACAAACTGCTGTTTTTTTTTTTTTTTTTTTTTTTTTTTTTTTTTTTTTTTTTTGTATCGCACTGCTCACTTTACTAAATTACACTACACAACAAACTACGGAAAAAAGCGACTACAGTAGTTTCCTTACTTGTAGCGCGCTACATCCAACCACTGGTTAGAGGTCTCTTAAATTGGATGACCTATGGTTCAATTGAACGCCTCAGTTTGGTTGCAGTAATAGATATTAAAATCGATATTATAATCAGCTATCGAGTTATCGATATTATAGTTGAGTCTTTCGAATTATCATTTCAAAAAATACACTTTAGCTTTTAGCAATGAAAAAAGTGAGTGTCAGAAACAAGCTGCGTTTTTTATTTCTTGCTTTAAAAGAAATCAGTGGCGTTATTATTAATCCTAAACTCGTAATCATGTCTATGCTTTTACAAGAATCAGGCTTTGGTCTAACTATTTTAGTTTCGAAAATTGTTTACTAAATTCATTTCCTGTATTTCCAAGTACTATCTTATAAATTAACAAAAATAACCATTTTCACCTTAAACTTTTTTGAGTAATGAATTCCTTGATTCTTGCATAATTCTGTTTTTAATAGTATTTTTTATGATAACTTATTATTCTTTAACTTATCAACTAATCAAATTATTCTTTTAACTGTTATTTTACGAAACTTATAACGTCTCTTTATAACGTTTTTCTTTAAATTATATTTTCAGTACTTCCTGCTGAAAATAAACAAATAGTATTTCACAACCAAAGGGGGGAAAGCTTGGTTTGTGACATTATAACAATTGTATTAGGGTAATCGCATTTTGCCATTGTTTTGTTTTAAAGCTTGCCTAACTTTTAAAGGTTTTGTAATGTACTGTATCAAACGCAAAATGCCACTCGCTAAACGGGCTCGATTTTTCTTTTATTATTTTTTTATATATTTTTTTTTACTTATAGATTTTTTAGGTCCTGAAATTATGTATGAAATCTATTCTGCTTATTTCCAAGTAATTATTAAGTTATATATTATCTACATTTACAATATCGACCATGAATACGTCGCCAAGTTTAATTCATTTCGCCAAATCAACTCACCAAATTTAATTTATTTCGTCAAATCACGTCGCCAAATTTAATTCATTTAGATCATTATTTACTATAAAGTTTACGTTTATTTTAGCGTTTAAAAAGATTCTATTTAAAAGTTTAAAATATAGAATTAAATAAAAATAATATTATTTTGAGTTACTGCATTACTGTACATTTTATTAGTATTTTTTATAATAACAATTTAGTAGTTGAATAAGAACGATTTGAAATTTTCCTTATTTTATAAATATTCATAATTATTTTTCTTTTTTTGCAATATTTTTATTACTCTACCTTATCTCGAGACCAGTGGTTGGAGGTAGCACGTTAAAAAGTTGCGAAACTACTGTAGTCGATACTTTTTTCCGTAGTTTGCAGTGTAGTGGCGCTACTTTTTAAAACAAGTCTTGCAGCGTGTAGTGCGATTAAAAAAAACAGTACTTTGTAGCGATTTCTGTCAAATACTTTCAAAGTTAAGTAAAGAAATAAAGTTCAAACACAAAAAAAATTTCGTCTGATGCTCCAGAGCTGCAAGTTTTTCATTTTTTTTTTTATTTTGATTGGCAGCAGTTATTTCTTTCTTGTTCTTAAGAAGGCGCCATACAGCGGAAAAAAACAAATTCTCCTTTTCCTCTTTACTAAATTAAAATTTAAAGTGTAGGAATTGAGACAAACCATGAAATTTCAAATACTGAAAATAAAATTGTGCGAAGTTCTCTTCTAATAATTTATTTGCATTTTAATATTTTAAAGTATTTTTTCATAACTTACTCTAGGTTTGTCTGAACATAAATTTCTCTTAAATTTTAAATTAGTGATAAAGAATGAGAATTTGAGACGGCAATAAATCTTGTGAATAAAGAAATCCGTTCATTAGATATAAAGTTATTCAGGATGTTCCAGCTGCTTTTCTTTTTTTTTTAAAAAATCATTTTGTGCAATGCACTTTATTTCTTAAAGGATATAAAAAGGCGTTAATAGCTTAAATCCAAAATATTAGGTAATTTCTTATCATTTGTTAAATTCACTGTCGAGAAGAGGTTAAAAGAACGTAAAAAGTCCTTTAGAATAACAAACTATCTCATGCAAAGATGATTTAACGTTTCTTCTAATGTTTAACTAAGCAAATATTTTATTCAAAACTATTTTGGACATTAGTGTGAATTATTCTTTCTAGTATAGTATGTAAAAGTAGTAATTATATTTCTAAAGTAATTTGTAGTCACTACATTTAAAAAGAAAAGTAGTTAACTACCAAGAAAATGTAGTTTTTTCCGACTAATGTTTGCAACATTTCTGTGATTTTTTGCATTTCTATAACCAAAATTTAAAAAATATTATTTCATAAATGAATAACTTCTTGGCAATTGAATGAGGGGTCAAAATAGTGAAAAGTGTGCGAAAAATTATAATTTAACTGAAATCTAAGAAGTTCATTTCTTAAACGTAGTTTATTTGAAGATAAATAAAATAAGGCTTTTATAAAGTAACCAACTCTATTTTTTTCCTTTAAAAAAGATCTGTTAATTTAGTTATTATACTTTTAAAATTTATTTTAGGGAAACAAACATTCACCTTAAATATTTTTTTTAGATAATTAGTTATCTGAAACTAGGCAATATTTTTCAAAGCAATGTTGACAAAGAAATCTTAGCCAAAGTGCTCATTCGCGCCTAAAACCGTTTTACATTTCAGTTGAAACCTTAATGCTTACTTATAAATAAGCATTTTTGAGTGTCCCATTTGATTTTTAAAATTTTTTTTAAGTCATATATCTTTAAATGAAATAAACAACATAAAATTAGAAATGCATACTCTTTAAATACATTTACATAGATTTTCTTTCGGGAAACTCTAAATTTAGATGAATAATTTTTTTTAAAGAATTGTAAAGAAAAATGAAGAAAAACTATTTCAAACCTAGAAATTACCTTTTTTTAAAAAAGGTTCTAAGTA
This sequence comes from Parasteatoda lunata, assembly GCA_949128135.1. Lineage (NCBI taxonomy): Eukaryota > Metazoa > Arthropoda > Arachnida > Araneae > Theridiidae > Parasteatoda > Parasteatoda lunata. The sequence goes on from OX421980.1 coordinate 102,581,101, forward strand.
CCGAAAATGCTAATAGCAGAAATGCAAAATTTAATAATTTTTTTCTAAAGCTTTTTACTTCAATTTTCCTAAGAAAAATGCAAGTAAAAAATATTTAAAACATATGTATTTTTAATTTGAATATTTCTGAATGAGTGAAAATTTTAAATGTTTTAAGAAATATTCAAAAGAATTTTTTTCTAAAGATTTTTGCTTCAATTTTCCGAAGAAAAATTCGAGTAAAAAATATTTAAGACATATGTATTTTTAATTTGAATATCTCTAAATGAGTGAAAATTTTAAATGTTTAAAGAAATATTAAAAAAAAAAATTTCTAAAGATTTTTACTTCAATTTTCCGAAGAAAAATTCGAATAAAAAATATTTCAAACATATGTATTTTTAATTCGAATGAATGAAAATGTTTTAAAATAATTTTGTATCATCCCCTCAGGCATTAAATGGATTCTTAATGATCCTCACCTGTGATGGAGAAGTATTTTACACATCTCATACAGTGGAGACATACCTGGGATTTCATCAGGTAAAGATTTCCAATTTTCCTTTCAATGGAAGCATCATTATTTCGAATCACTTGAACTTTTATAGAGATTCAGTTCATATCATCAAACTCAAATGCAATTTTTCTATCCGAAATAAGAAAAGAAGTTAAAGTGGGAGCTAATTTAGAAGCTAAAAAAATAATACATTTATGTTATTTTAAAAATCATTATTACACTTTGATGCAAATTACAGTGTTCAAACATCACACAAACTTTGATAAGATATTTAAATGACTCATAAAAGCTTCAAAAATGGAAAAAATAAAGGTACAATTTATAAAATGCGTACAAACAAATATGTTACTGATTTAAATTTTGAGAAGCTTTTAATAATGTCGATAAATATTAATATAATGAATAACATAGATTTGATGAGTTTTTAGAAAGTATTTATTTTGTCATAATATAATACTTGTTTCATCAAATAATTGTTTAAATCAAGTCTTCAAGTATATTTCTTGGGGGAAATAAATTGCGTGCAGAAAAGGTTGGGGATAGTGTTTCCATAGTTACGATATGATCTCAATGTAAACAATAGAATTCCTTTGTTTCATGCAATGGAGTGTTCTCTGCAGAACTAAAATTCCAAACATTTCTATTTATGTGACAAAAAATTCATTTCTTTACTACTAATGTGAACTGAATTTTGTTGCATACACCCTGAATAATTTTTGATCTAATAATCAAATTTTCATTTGCCTTTTGTTTAAAACTGCCTAACCTTAAAAATGCTAATAAACGAAGACAGGTGTGTTATAAAAACAGACTCAAAAATTCATTTTCGATGAATAAACACACCTTTTTTACCCTCAAAATAAAGTGGGGGGGGGGGGATTTAGTGCTCAATGATACAGACAATGGCTAGTTGATTCGCTAATATCCTCAGTAATAGACGGATGATAGTCTCTCGACCGTCAGGCTATTTCTTGGTTTTCCTCTTCATATAACGCAAATTCGGGTAGTTCCATCAAAAAAGTCCTCCACAAAGGCAAATTTCGCCAAAGATTTGATCTAGGAGTTCCCTTGTCTTCTGGATTTGGTTCAAAATTACAAGCCTACGTAGTTGAACGCTGGCAATCGTAAATCCAAAAATTGGGTCTGCTGCTTAACGATGGTTATAATACTTATAATATTAAGATATCTATGAGCATAATCAGCCAACAAATCGATCTCATCAAAAAAAAAAAATTTTTATAAATTATTGATTCTTTGGTGTTGTAAAAAAATTCTTTGGTAAAATTTTTTTGAAAGATTTAATACTCCAAAACACTAATATTGCTACCACTAAGAAAATTATTTCTCAACATTATAAATATATAGTATATTATAAATATATCGCTATATTCTAAGGATATGGACTTCTATCGACCGTTATAAAAATATAGTAGGGGTAACTGGAAACCCTATAATAGTTTAGTCAGGAAAGCGGATAAATGTTCTTAAAAACTTTCTCAAACCGGTTGAATAGTTTTTGTATATTTAAAATTCAATTCCTCGTGAACCATTCGACCAACTTCGTTTAAATTTTGTATTTTGTCATGTAATATTACATACTTTAAAATTATGTAAAATGTTGCTTCAATTATTATTAAATAAATAAATAATAACTAATTAAAAACTATTAAAAATTATTTTGTTTACAGATTTATCATTGGATAATTTTGTGTTTTTGATTCCCTTAAAAAGTTTTCGAGTGAAATTAACATTAAGGGACCCAATTATTGGAGCCCTACTTTTCAGATAACGGCCATAATCTAAGGGTCGAACTTATGTTTATTCAGAAAAAGTACGTTTTTTTGTCCAATTTCGTAACTTAAAATATCCTCAGCCCCCAATGAATTAGCTGATTTAAGGCTCATGAATCACCAGTGCCTGAAAATCCGATCATTAGATCAAAAGGGGTTTTTGCACATCAAAGTTTTAGTAGAAAATACATAATTTCAATCATTTCTCTCCTTCTACCATTATACTAATGTTTCTATAAATTCTTTTCAAATATGGTTTTTGGATTTTTTTTTGTTGTTGCGATTATTATAGATGAGATAATGAATGGATATAAGAGTTTATGTACAAACTTCAAATGTATTATCTGGGCTCTGAAGATTGCGATAGAAATAAATATTAAATTTATCATTAGCATTTTTATGTTCACATAATTAATAAGAAAAAAACAGATAATGAAGTAAATATTAACATATATTTGTTACTGTGAATGACCGAATGGTGGTTGTTGACTTCTACCTGTAAATGTTGACAATCACGCACTTGCTGTGGTAAATGACCGAAATATATACTAGGTCTAATTAAGAGCCAGGGATACATTTACCTGGTATGCCCTACATCAATGCTCTTTTAAGGTTCAGTGCCACTGTCCAATAAACATTTGCCCGGTATGTCTTACATAAATGTTTTTTCAAGGTCAAGTGCCACTGCCCAGTATGCATTTAACCGGAACACTGATGTTTCTCCTAATCTATCCTCATCAGAAAAATAAAATATCGAATAATATGAAAAAATAAATTAACATGAAGCAAAAAAGCGACTTAGTGATAGTTGCTTGATTTGAGACAATAACGAGTTTCAATATTTTGTCCCTTCTCTCCCTATATTTATGTCGTTAATAGAACTTTCCTCAGATGGTGAATCAATTCAGCCCTTCGATAAATAAGGGTGATATTTTTATTTGACAAAATGAAACATTTTTGAAAAATACTGTTTTTATTCGGGAGACTTTTTATATACTTTCTATTTGTATTTATTTTTTAACATATTGGATTACAATGTTAACCAATTGATACACGAACGTAAACAATTGCAAACCGGTTTCAGTCGCTTCAAAACAATAAAGCTGTATAGTATCACGTGATAACTAAAATTTTACACCGAATCTTATAGTGCGTCTAATAATTTGGCCAGGGACTGTTAAGTAGATATTGACACTTATTAACACAATAATTTCCCTCGAGCAGATTAATTTTACTAATAGTTGCTCTTTATTCTAAATCATTGAATCTCTCAGCCAGGAATCTGTTTCTTTTTTTTTTTTTTTAAATATTGTAAAGGCTCCATTTTTAAAACAAAATAATTTGTGCTGGTTCCGCGTTATAGGACTGAAATTTCTCTTACAGTTTGTTTACGGTAAGAACTTCCTCCACCACAAAATCTGAGGCTGCTATGGAAACAGGGAGCTTTACTTCAATCCCTCGCCGACTCTTCGCTAAAACCATAGAGTTGAGATAGTAGTATTTCAACTCAAACCTGAAATACTTCGTTACTTTAGATAAATTATAGGAGGAAACCGAAAGCCTTGATTGCTCTTCTTGCTAACAATTTTGTGTCTCTACTTCAATCATCTTTTTATACTCAGTCCCTTGCCAAATTATTAGATTCGATGTATGTCAGGTTATGATTTTTTTGTGACTGAAACCGGTTGTTTATGTTAGTGTATTAATTTGTTAAATTAGGCGATATATAATACAAATTAGACGATTGGATATATTAGACGATATGTTATTTATATAAATATAGAATAATTATTATAACAGGTATTATATTAGTATGTTATAATAATTCGACCAAATTATTAGGCGCGCTGTAGTGTTTTAATAATTACATGTTCTGCACGAGTTTATATGCAATACTTTTATATGTAAACATAAATATAATGGGTTTTTATTCAAGAGATTTTTACCTATTACCTATTAGATACTTCCTATTTGTATTTGTTTTAAATGTATTGCATTACAATGTTAACCAATTGATACACAAACGTAAACATGTGCAAACCGGTTTCAGTCGTGTAAAAGCAATAAAGCTGTATTGTATTACATGATAATTAAGATTTTACATAGAATCTTATAATTTGGCAAGGGACTGTAAAATATGAGCTAACTTTTTTCATTAAATATATTTTTATGTATTAACTATCCTTGCCCCGGCAGGAACCAAATTTTCTATTTTTAAATTGGAAATAACGAATACACACGCAAATAAACACACCTGTCAAAAAAGGTTACCAAGTATTATTTTTTATTACAATTTTAACGGTTGTCTTCATTTTGAATAATGCAATTTGGAATTAAAAATCTTTTTTTCAAAATATCCCCTTGTCGCGGTTGCTAGTGGGGATATGTCAAAAACCCGATTATTAGTTACAAATAAAAAAATCAACTATTTTTAATTCTGCTTTGAGAAAATTACTGTAATTAATAGCATAATATACACATTAATACCAACTTTAGTAGGTTTAACGGGTGAACATATAAAACTGTTACAAAAATTATTATTTGATTTTTAATTTAATAATATTAATTTACATTGACTGCTGCGACTTATAAGCAGAGGGCCTAATAATAGTGCGCTAAAGAATTTAAGGCAAAGGTTTTGATTACTTCAATTCTTATTATCCAATCACTTCAAATATTATAGGAATCAACAACTATTTGCTTTTATAAATATTAATTTAAATTTAATAACTGAAATATATACCAATTATGAAACAACAACAAAAATATTTCACTGACAAGTGATTGCATTCAATATGTACTTTTTATATTTATTTAGTGAACAAAAATATTTTTATTAATTATATCAAATTTGGTTTTTATTTTAATAAATATTTGGACTAATTAATATTAAATGTTATCTGATAGGCATTAATAGAATTTCAGAAGTTTCCACTTTACAACAGATATAAAACCAGCATTTTGAGATTTAAAAAAAATAATAATTTGTGAAATCAATAGCTTTAATTGTTGTTGTTGTCATAGGAGTGGTGAGAGATTGTTCTTGTTTTTCAGTTCCGCCATCTATGGCAAAAAATTCGACTTTTGCCACACCCACACAGTACACATGGGCGGACCCACTCATACGTACATTGATTCATTCATTTATTCACAGATCATAATTTCGACCTGAACTAGAGAATGATCAATCTCCAATTCAGTACCCCAAGAGGTATAATTTGTTATGAGAGCATGGAGGACTTTGTGACCCGACAGATTTAACGCACACCAGTCACTATTTACTACACAGGGAGTCTTCGACCGGCTGGATTCGAACTCCCGTTCTTATGAATGTGAATCCAGCACCCTGTCAACAATAGCTTTACTTAATAAATACATTACATATACGATTATTGAAATTAGAAAAAAGTTGTAAATAAAAGAAATAATTAATTTAATTTAGTTTGTAATTATGAGCGAATCCTTAATCAAGTGTTAAAAAAAACTGATGAATCAGAGGCAATCCTTTAATTCATTAGTAACAACCACTATGTTTTACAAAATGTATTTTCTTGCCAAACCTCTAAACATTAAACTGGTATCTTAAAAAATTAAACACCGGCTAGCATTGAATTTAATTTACTACCACTTTCTTAATTACAAGTGAGAGTGCAAATTACATTGACATGGTCACACTATGTGTCTACAATAGGCCCATTTTTAGTTTTAAGTAAAGTTCTAAATTAGTTATTTTTTAAATTAGCTGTTAGAAAGTTCTAAATTATTTTGTTTTAAGTTAGCTGTCGGAAAGTTCAAAATTAGTTAGTTTTAAGTTAGCTGTATGAAAGTTCTAAATGAGTTAGTTTAAAGTTCGCTATTGGAATGTTCTAAATCAGTCAGTTTTAAGTTAGCCGTTGGAAAGCTCTAAAGTTTTTCAATTTTTTCATTGAAACTCACCTTTATTATAAAAAAAAATATTTCGATAGAAAAATGTTTAATTTTAAATTAAACTTAATTTAAAAAAAAAAAAAAAAAAAAAAAAAAAAAAAAAAAAAAATGATAGTTGCATAGTTATTTTGCCAAAACATAGTTATTTTGACATAAAGATATTTTGTCGTAACAATTTTTATAAATTTTACAATAGACAATGTGTTACCTGAATAAAGGAAAAATAATTTGTTGAAACAATTTTAATTATTTTAATTAAAGTAAAGCAGTGAATTATTATAAAAATTTAACAAGACATTAGTTAAGAGTTGGAAAAAAAACAGCATGGTTTTTGTGAAAAATAATAATAAATACACATATATTTATGCTCCTGAGGATTTTGAGTTTATTCAAGATAACAAATTTTGTATTTAATATGGCTCAAAAATTTGAATGATATGAATTGAATAATTTTAAAATGGGATACTACAAAAATGCTGAACAAGTAGCGAAAAGATGGCAAGTAAATGCACTGTTAGTGAAAAAATTAATTCTATGATAAAATTATTCTGTCCCTTTTATCTCAACTCTATGAAAGGTAAGAAATTATTTTACAATTGAAGCTGAATCGAAAACCTTTAATAGTAAATATCAATATAAATATTTAACTAAAATTGCATTGTTTGTTCGTAGTTATTTATCAATTTACATTTTCTGAGATAATTGAGCCAGATTTTTTTTAAAATTTATTTTATTTCATTTTTGTAAGTATAGCATCAACTTTATTACTTATATATTTATTTATTTTGTTGTTCTGATTGTTTTGATACAACCATTAAAATTCTACTTATTGAGTAACTCAAAATAATTATCGTCAAATATGATTGAAATCCAGCAAAAATTCCGTAATGACTTGTTTGAAGCATTTTTGTAAATCCCAAAATTTATGAATTTTTTAATGCTATATTTTGAACTAAAATTAGAAGCGTTGTAAAAGAAGTTATATTTTGTCCAAGGAGGATAATTGCAGTCGTGATGGGGATAGAGCCTTCCAATAAGGTGAGTCGAATAACTATGATACCGGTTTGCATCGACCACAGTTCTTCAGTGGTAAACGGATTATGGTTCAGGCTAACGGTGGGAGGGGCTCTCCATGCAACACAAACCTCAAAAGTCCTCCACGTAGGCCTCAATATTTGATCCCAGAGTTCCTTTATCTTCTGAATTGGGTTCAAAATTACAAGGCTACGGAGTCGGCTGTTCAATGACGATTATAAAATTCCACGACACAGCACTGATAAACTTTCTTTCATCACATTAAATATTAAAAGCAATTATGCTAATAATTTAATGATAAATTCATCGCATGAAAAAAAATTTTTTTCTATGGGCCATGCCTGGAACTAAATTAACATAAAACTTAAAATTATTTCCTTAAAATTTATTCCTAAAATGAAAGTTTTATTAAATACTTACTATATAACCTTCATAGAGACCTTTCTGACCATATTTATGCAGGAAAAAACATAGGTAAGTTCAAAACATATAGGGGAGGTTAAAAACCATATGATTCATTATTCTTTGTTTTGCTCTTTTCAAAACAGTTTAAGAGAAAAGTATTAATTAATATTCTAGCGTTGAATTGAATTACTGGAAGTAATAAAAAATATATATGGTGATTTATTGATTGAATAAAATTTGCGTTGATTTAAACAAAGTAACACGTTTTTAAATGCGGTGGAGACTATTTCGGAAAATAACTCCGTTTAAATAACGTTAGATGAAAATCGCCTCTACTTCTTGCAATAAGAAACTTCACAAATGCGTGGATATGAGAGATTTTTATCGTTGATTTTAACACTAAACATACCATAACCGGTCAAATGACGGTTTAAGAGCTTTTGCATCTGAAATACGCTAATCGTTTTTGCTCCTATAACTTCATGACTTTTTCTAACAATTATATACAGTTATTATTTTAATATTATTATTTTTTTATATTTTGTTTGTTTCGAATAATACCTATTTCTACCACAACCGGTCATTTGACCAGGAGAACAATTTATTGCTTTATAAGGATCAGAAGTTACTATGTAATGCGTAATGCGTATTCAACGTATTGCATTCAGTTAGTTGCGTATTTCTGCAAAGACTGATGCGTAGTTAGTTAAATCAGAATAAATGTGAATTTAAATTTCAAGAAAGTTCATAAAATTTTAGATTGGCAGTTTTGTGTCAGAAAAAGTGACATAAACTAAATGTTTTGGTAAGTAGCTTATATCTTAATTTGATAACTTTACTTCATTTTCAACTAACTGTTAGTTTTTTCCCAGAAAAATGTCGAAACAATCAAGACAGCACAAGTTCTTAGAAGAAATAATATTAATTATAAGAATAATTATAAGAATTATAAATCATATAATTCTTATAATTATAAGAATCAAAAGATTTATAATTATAAGAATTATAATTATAAATCTTCTTATAATTATAAGAATAATTATAAGAAAGATTATAAGAATTATAGAAATAATAATAATTAGAAGAAATATGTTTGCGGAAAAATGTACAATGGATACACCCTGAATATTTAAAAAATGCTTTCAGCAATGAATTAATTCTTATTCTTTGTGTTTGTAATACATAAAAATTGGCAATATACAATTTTGTTTAATTATAATAAAGTTGTTTTAGTTTATTTCCTTCCTAACATTCATGTTTCATACATTCTATCAAGAAACATAAACTGTTAGAAATTTCTAGAAAAAAAATAGTTATATAAAATTTATTGAATGGTTATTTTACCATATTTAATTAAAACAGTCAAATAACCCTAAATAAAATGGTAATCAAACTGTTGAGTTTGAGAAGAACTGTTTATTAACTGCTTTCACCTAATGCGGTTAAACAACCAGAATTTTATCGCACCAAATAGAACCACCTAATGAAGCTACTTAGTTCTTTGCAAATGCGTACATATCGTAGCCGAGTGGGCTTATCTGTCAATCTCTTGACCGGCAACACTGGAGTTCTAGCGTTGACACCACAATATTTCCTCCATTCCCTTCAACACGTGAAAAGTTTCCAGTGTCCGGCACTCTCCGATGCCCCTTACCTTACGAAAATCCGAGCTCCTATGTCTAGTTAAATAATAATAAAAAACAATTTTACGTTTTCGAAAAATGCTAGTTGTAAATGGTTAAAAAACTGTATAGTTTTGTATTAATTGTTTTATAAACATAATTTTTGTAAATGTTTTCAAAACCATAAAATAATAAAATTTTCTTTACCTTAAACTTTACGGGTAATCGGATGGAGAGAGAGCTGCCAGTTATTTTACCATAATTTTAGAGTGAAAATTTTAACAGTGTAGAGTCCGGTCATTTGACCGGCTATGGTAGAAGTATGTATAGATTAAGTGTTGGTATGTTTAGTGTTAAAGTTTTCCAATAGGAAAAAAAGCATACAATATTTAGCGATTACAAAAATTTCTATTCCTGATAATAAATTACTTTACATTGCAAGTAACATTAACTATTATTAAAAAGGATCGCTATAAACAGCACCAAATCGCGTCAGAAAAAGTGTACATGACACTTAAGTAAAATAAAATAAAAATCACATTTAATATTATTGTAAGGGGAAAAAAAAGATATTGAATTGAATCAGATTTTATGTACAATCATGAAAAGTAGTATATGAATTAATAAAAAATATATTAATAAAAAAATATTGTTTATTTTTTAGGAAAAACAAATCTACAGTCACTTTCAAATGTATATTTATTGCTCAAAACTATAATCAAAATTATTTGGATTGTATTAAAAACAAACTTAAAATGGCATCAAAATGTCCAAGTAATATCGTCTAACTATCCATTTTTTTAAAGTTCGATCAAAACTACTTTATCTTAAATAATGCTTATTATTTTAAATAGAAATATTGTTTATGGTAGATATAAGCATAAGTCTTCAAATTATTGTACCATCTTATTCATTTCAAATAGCTAAATATGATATTAACTGTAACCATAAAAATAAATTCAAATAACGAATAATTCATCCATTTTTTTTTTTTTTTTTTTGCAACCATTTTTACATGTACTATTACTTTGAAGATTGTTATTGCAAAAAAATCAAGAAATAAAACACCTTATTTGAATGGAGCAAAAATTATACTGTAGAATTTTTTATGAATTTGTTTTTTCTCAGCAGATGGCTGCACTACATTTAATTGATAGAGTTTTTTTACATTGCACTGTTATTTTAAAGATTGTTATTGCAAAAAATTAATTAAAAAAGCAGCTTATTTGAATGGGGTAAAATAGCCTTTGATCTCTTTCTTGGCATCTCTCTCTCTCTCTCTTCAACCTCCACGTTAAATGATACAATGATACTGTAAAATTTTTTATGATTTCGTTTAATCTCAGCAGATGGCAGCACTAAATCTAACTGATAGAGTTTTTGTTAAAACATTTTGATTGATATATTATAATCGAAGAAATATAAATGGTTTGTCTGATAGCAATTTAATTATATTATAAATATATACAGTGGCGTGCAAATGTCCCTGACCTCTATATATTTATAACTTTTTTTTAGCTTGTGGCTGCTTTTACATACAACTTAAAAAATATGTATAAATGCTTTAGACGCATATAGAAACTGCGCTGTATTTCGAGGCAAATAATTTTCACTCAATTTTTTATGGTATTCAAATTAAAACAATAATATAGTTGCCGAATACTTTCGCACGCCGTTGTACATGAAATTAATTTCATTTAATTTTTAATATTTTCCAAACATTAAGGAAACTGAGCATTTAAATTGGCTTGCTAACTTTTCTTCTCCTTTTTTTTTCTTATTCTTTTTACTGGTGCAAGGCAGTCAAATGCAAAGAGCAAAAATCATAAACTTTGTTTTCTTTATTACTTTAAAATTAGTTTCATTTTTTAATTATATTATAATAATTAGTTAGTTTTTTAAATCCGAAACATTTCATCAAACTCTGTTACAGTTGTATAAAGTATGTCAGGTAGTTATATGACGTCTATGAGTTAACTATTATTTTACACCATCAAAATAGATAATAAAAATGGCTTATTAATCAGAAATAAATTTAAAAATTCTGTCAAAATTAAAAAACTAAATCTGTCAAAATTTATTTGATAAATTTTGTTCCATTAAATTTGTTAATAATGCTGCACTTTCTTTGTATTTACATTGAGATTCTGGCATAGATTTAAATTTACTCATTCAATATTCAAAAAAAATAATGAAGTAACATTAACTTTAAATACGTACAGTGCGCCAAAAAAAAAAAAAAAAAAATGATCACCCTGAATGACTTTTGATCTAATAATCAGATCTTCACGTAATAGTTTGAGGGGATGATCTTAAATATGTGCAGATGATATTTGAAATCACGAAATTCGACATAAAAACGTGGTTTCTCTGGATAAGCATACCCTTTGCTGAGAGAACATTAGAACATTAGAAATTAACCAAATCTCGGTGCGCTGCCGCGAAGCGGCATTAACCGATTCGTCGCAATTTGAAATCGATAATGGCGGGTAAAGAGCAGGAAATGTTGGTGAGAGGTTTGTGAGAACCAAAACATAAGGTCTGGAAAATATGTCCCCAATAGTTTTGCCAGGAGAACAATCCTAATCTATTAATTTTACGTATTTCATTATATCTCGAGAACTTTTTAATAGAATTGAAAAATACTTGCACACAATTATAAGATTCCTATATACAAAGATAATTCCATGCAGAAAATAACTTATTTTTTCTTATTTTTTAGAAAATTTAAATTGTTAGGTATACAATTTTTTGCATCATTTTAAAGAATATAATTTTTCATTTCAAAATACAAAATTTGAGCAAAATCAGTCGAATAGTTCCTGAGAAATGGAATTTAAAAACAGTCAGATATTGAAAATTTTAGTTCCAAGAAAATATTCGACCGGTTTTGCTTAAATTTTGTATTTTGCCATGTAAAATTATATTCTCTAAAATGAAGCAAGAAACTGAATACTTTACTATACAATTTTTTTTTTTTACTACCGTTAAATAAAATAACAAATTACAACAAATATTTAATAAAGTTATTTTTCGCATGGAATTATTTTTGGATAAACGAATTTTATAATTAAGTGCACAAATTCTTTAATTCGCTTAAAAAGTTCTCAAGATACAACAAAATACGCAAAAAGTAAAATTAATATTAAGGGGTCCAAAGTTTGAAGCACTCTCCTGCTCAAACTATTGGGACCACATTTTTCAAAAAGCGGCTACCCCCTATATTTTGGGAATCAAAAGTAAAAATAAAATAAATAAATAAATTTAATCTGACAAAAGTACGTTTTTGTATCTAATTTCGTACGTTTCGTAAAGTACGTTTTTGTGTCTAATTTAACTTAAAATATTGTCTGTCCTTATTAATTAGTATATTTGAGGTCACTCCCTTGAACCATTAAGATCAAAAGTTATTCAGAGTGATCCGTCTATTAATTAAATTTTAATAGTAATGGGAAATGTAGATCAAAGAACACATAAAAATGTAATATTTACTTTTTAATTTATCGTCATTCAAAGCAAATTGTTGGAAATCGAAACTGACTAACGAAAATCTCTTGAAATACTAAGTGATACTGAGCGATTGTTTACTTTTGAAATATTTGTAAAATTTCTAGTACAAATTGAATGAAATAAATTTCTTATAAATTTGACGTTTTTTACAAAATAGAGAGAAAACAACTAACAGAAATATCATCCCTCCTCGAAAAATACAATCTAAATAAATACTTCAAATCAAACTAAAGCGAAATTTTGAAACATTTGTTATCAAAAATTTCACAAGATTTTTATTTTTTATTTAGGACAAGTTTATCTTTTTATTTTCTTTAAACTAGACACATTTTACATTTATAAGCATTGATTGAGAACTGTGCAGTTGTGGGATTTGGTCATTAAAACCAAAATATACGGTATTTAAACAATTCATTTAATAAATTTGTCCTTCATATTGGTTAACCAAAAATTCCGAATTTTAAATTTATAGTTTTCATTATCACAAATTAAGTAAAAAATACAAACTGAAAAGTAAATTTAATAGAATAAATAGTTTTTATACCATTTTCTATGGTATCATGATGAAATTATCAAGTACAACTACGTTTACCAAATTTTAAAACCACATTTTATTGTTAATTACACTGGTGTAAGAAATTAAGAGAATTTGCAGACTTGGTAAATTATCTCCAGAACTACTGGACCGATTTTAATAAAATTTGATATATACATACATTGATACAATATGAAACAAATAACCATTCAACAATTGTAATACAAACGCATGATCGTGCGTAACACTCGTTGGAGTCGGAAGGTATGAAATTGCCACAGGACAATTAGGGCAAATTGTCACAGGAATTGATAAACTGCCTTATTTCAAGTATGAAATCACGTTGCAAGGCTTGTATACTTGGGGGACCCAATAACTCATTTTTTTGTTATTCTGCAACCGCTGTTTCATACCTTCCGACTCTAACAAGTGTTACTCATGATCATGCGTTTGTATTACAATAGTTGAATGGTTATTTGTTTTGTTTTGTATTAATGTATGTACGTATCAAATTTCATTAAAATCGGTCCCATAGTTTCAGAGAAAATCGAATTTCTTACACCCGTGAATGTATGGAATTACCAAATTAATTAAAATCATTACCAAAGCACTTCTTTCAAAATTACTGAGTTCCCAGAACAAGTGTGATCTCCAGCAATTCTGTGTTTTTTCAGAGTGATATATGTCATCAGAGTGTTTATGAACTTGTGCATTCAGAAGATAGAGAAGAACTTCAAAGACATTTATTGTGGAATTCTCAGTTACCTCCAGAAAGAACTGATCTCAACTTACAACAAACACTTGGTGAGTATTTTCTTCTATTAATGGTGAGCACTCTAATTAGTCCCAAAAAAGAAAAGGTGAGTTCATTTTCATTTATATAATTCTCTCAAGGAATCGATGCTCTTTAACTTGGTGAGTTACTCCCTATTATTTTCAATTAGTTCTTTATTGGACCTATTATTTTTTAATTGTGTCATTTCTTCTACTGGTTTGATTTCTCGTTTGAAACAAAATATTCCAGATAGCAAAATAAAGTTTATTTAACCTAAAAAAGTTTGTAACCTAAAAAGGTTTGTTAAGTGGTTTACGTTTAAACCTTCTAATCTTAAAACGAGAACTGTGACAATCTGCTCCATTCTACGCACACATTACACCAATCCAAAACCTTTCAAAACAACCTTCTATATAAAATCCTTAAATCGAGATTGTCTTAGGGTTTTTAAGCGTGAAAAAATCCTTCAATAAAGCAGTAGTATACAGCGTGGTTGGTGCGGCGGAAGTGACGTCACAGTCAACCGGAGCTTATTTCTGCCCCAACCGGAAGTTGCTTATTTCTGCCCACCTGAAATCGAAACTTCGTCTGCAACGTCATGGGGAGCTTATTTCTTTTTTTTTTCTTAAGCCTAATATATTTTTAGTTTCGGTTTCTGTTTTTAATTTAGTTTCGTTTTTTAAATATTATTTAATTTATTAGTTTTTTTTGAGGGAGGCAACACTTATTATTTTTAATATTAGATTTTAAGGATGGCAATACTTATAAACTTTGTTATTTGGGGTAGAAATTGTATATTATGAAGTAATGACGTCATCTTTTATTACATAACACGTAAATGATATCATGCTTTTACTCTAGTGGCGCCATCTATGTGGAAATAAAATAACTTTAAATCTATTTTAATATTTAAATCTGTTTTATTATTTTTTATTAAATATAATTAAGGCTGAGGATCGAACTCACGCCAACAAAAAGCCTTCGCGGGTCAGTAGTTGGATATCATAACCACTGACCCACGAATGCTTGCTAAGATATGTGTAAATAAGTTAAACTTTAGTTTTCTGAACACGTGTATAAATAAAAAAGATTTGATATCGATATCATCCTAGAGTTTCATCGATATAGTTTCACTTAATCTTTGACAGTTATTCAATAATTATTTCTGCCCCTCTTAATGCTATTATAACTTTCTCTGGGTGGCAACGGTACTGACCATACACGTGTTAATTATTACATAACACATAAATGATATCATGCTTTCACTCTAGTGGCGCCATCTATGTGGGAATGTTAGAAATAAAATAACTTTAAATGTATTTTATTATTTAATTTAAATATAATTAATGGTGAGGATTGAACTCACCATGTGGTGATATGAGATAACGATAAATAGAGGTGACGAGAGTAAAGTTTTTCATTCATCATGGATCTTTTGAAGTTCAAACATCCCTTTACAGCAGTCCTCGCATTTTAACTGTTAGAAATAAACTGTTATTAGAGAAAAAAATTTCTGATAATTTCTGAAATTTTTTTGAAATAGATTATGGATCATTTACTTTCATCAGTTTATACGAAACCTGAAAATCCAGGAAGTTTTGGAGGTGTAAATGCTATTTATAATTCTGTGAAAGGTAAAGTGAAGAAAAGTGACGTTAAGAAATGGTTAGAGACTAAAGATTCTTATACTTTACATAAACCAGTAAAGCACAAATTTAAACGGAATCGTGTGATTGTCGGAGGTATAGATGAACAATTTCAAATTGATTTAGTAGACATGCAATCTTTAGCAAAATTTAATAATGGATATAAATATTTGTTAACTTGTATAGATTGTTTCTCAAAGTTTGCTTGGGCTGTTCCCGTAAAAGACAAATCAGCCAAAAATATATTGTTTGCTTTAAAAACTATTTTTAAAGAAAGAAAACCTGAGAAACTGCAATCAGATAAAGGTACGGAATTTACAAATAAACTTGTTCAACAATATCTTAAAAAGATAGGAGTTTATTTTTTTACCACAAATAATGAAACTAAAGCAAGCATAATTGAGAGATTTAACCGCACTTTGAAAACGAAGATGTGGAAATATTTTACAGAATTTAACACGAAAAAATATATTGATGTCATTTCTAAATTAACCCATAGTTATAATCATACAAGGCATAGAAGTATCAAAATGGAACCAGCCTCAGTGAATATCAACAATCAAAAACAAGTTTGGAATAGTTTATATTGTGATAAGGTGAATAATGATAAGCCTGTTTTTCAAGTAGGTGACACTGTTCGAATTAGTAAATCAAAACTTACATTTGAGAAAGGATATGAAAATAATTGGACACGAGAATTATTTGTCATAGATAAAATAGTTCATCGAAACCCTATAGTGTATAAATTGAAAGATTTAATGAATGAAGCAATAGAAGGTACTTTTTATGCAGAAGAATTACAAAAAGTAGTCAACTCGGGTTATTATCCCGTAGAAAAAATTATCAAAAAGAGAAAGAAAGGTGTAACCACAGAATATTTTGTTACATTTTTAGGCTATCCTGAAAAGTTTAATGCCTGGGTGAATGATATTCAAAAAGTATAAATAGTGAAACTTAACCTCTGAAGTCTCATTCTCGAAAATGTCTTTCTACGTGACGTTACCTTCTGATAGCTCCATGCAGTTTTTTCCTAACAACAAAATCTCTCATTTTAAGACGCAGTTACCGATACCAGTTAATCTAAAAGGTGAATGGGAAGTAGGTCTATCTGAAATCATCTATCCGCATTCTTGGTTGAACGTTAATGAAACTAATAATTATTTTCGATACACGATTAGTAATGGTAATATCGCATCGACTGTTAAGCAAACAATTGATGTAGGGTGTTATGAATCAATGTTCGATATTGTATCAGCTATACAACTTGCTCTACCTAAAAATCCAAGTCGGTTTACAATAATTTTCAATAAAGCTACGAAACGAGTAAAAATTAACGCCGTTCAAGGGTGCAGCCTTCATTTAGAAAAGTTAGGTGAATTATTAGGATTTCAACGTAATGCAATCATTACGGGTAACCGGAAAAGCGAATTTGTGGCTGACGCATGGTCTAATTTTTCAGTTTTTTACGTCTACTCAGATTTAATTTCTCCACAAATTGTCGGAGATACACAAGCTCCTTTACTACGGATCGTTCGAATAAAAGGATATGATGGTGAAACAATCAGTCAGTATTATGATAGACCTCAATACTTACCTTTAACGAGGCACTCCTTTCAAACTATTCAAATGGAGCTCAGATTGAATTCAGGTGATTTCGTACCTTTTGAAAGTGGTAAAGTGATTATAGTTTTACATTTCCGCATGAGACAAATACTATAAATGGCACGATGCGTTTTTGAAACATTCATTTGAAGAGAAGACGTCAAGATGAGTGTACCGTACGTTTGTTGTGCTGAAAAATTTGAAGATCATTATGCGAGTCAAATTGGCTCTGGGTTGCCCTATTATAAAGGTATTAATTTCCAAAAGGGCTATGGACTTGGTGGTATATTTCGTCGATTATTTAGAGCAGCACTACCCTTTTTAGTAAAAGGTGGTAAAACTATTGGAAAAGAAGTTTTAAAAACAGGAACTCGAGTAGCATCTGATGTGTTATCTGGAGAAAACTTTGAGGAAGCCGTCAAAACAAGAACTAAAGAAAGTGGAAAACATCTAGCACAAAAAGCTATTGATAAAGTGCAGTCTATGGTCGGGAAAGGTAACTATAAAAGGAAGCGTAAGAAGCAAAAAAGATTCATTTCATCCAAAGCACGCAAAGTGAGTGGACGTGATATTTTTGATCCATAAGATGGCATTTTTGTTGAAAGATTCTCCTGAGTGCGTAAAATCGGAATTGGAACTTTTTACTTTACCCTGAACTCAAACAGTTATTCAAGATGGTCAATGGATACAATTTCATCCGTTATCGAATGTGTTTGATAATGCTCCCGTAGAGTTTCACGTCTCTGGAAGTGTGGAAGATTACATAGATCTCAGTCAAACACAATTGTATGTGAAAGCAAAAATAGTTAAAGCGAACAATACGGCTATCACTAAAGATGATGTTATAGGACCTGTGAATTTATTTCTACATTCATTATTTTCTCAAGTAGATGTATCTTTAAACGATCGTATAGTTTCCAATTCAAGTAATACCTATCCCTATAGGGCCTATATTGAAACACTCCTAAACCATGGATATGATAGCAAAACATCTCAATTAACTGCTGAATTATTTTATAAAGATTCTGAGGATGGTTTAAACAAAAGAACTGCTTTTTTCAAAGAAAGCGCAACAGTAGATATGATTGGCTGCATTCATTCAGATTTATTTCATCAAGATCGTCTTTTACTCAATTTAGTGGATTTGAAAATAAAACTAATACGAAGCAAACCAGAATTTTGTCTACAAGGATCTGAAGGATTTAAAGTAGTATTGGATCATGTCTCTTTATTCATTCGAAAAGTTCGTGTGAACCCCGGAGTGATTCTTGGTCATGCTAAAGCACTCGAAAAAACAAGTGCAAAATACCCCATTAATCGAGTCCTATGCAAAGTGTATTCGATTCCAAAAGGGAGCATGTCTTTTATTCAAGATAATATATTTTCGGGTCAAATGCCTAAAAAAGTTATTATTGGTTGTGTAGATAATGAAGCTTTTCATGGAACATTGACAAAATCTCCTTTTGATTTTGAACATTTCAATTTAAATTTTATTGGAGTGTATGTAGATGGGCAACCCGTCCCCCATAATCCCTTGGAACTCAACTTTTCACAAAATCAATACATTCGTGCCTATCAAACTCTATTTGATGGAACGGAGCGAATGGGTCAAGATAGAGGAATATTTATTTCCAGAGAAGACTACAAGAACGGAAATACATTATTTGGATTTAATCTCTCCCCAGATCTATGTTCAGGAGAACATTTAAATCTGATTAAGCATAGCAATTTGCGATTAGAACTGAAATTTACCAACTCACTAGAAAAAACAGTATGCGTTATCGTTTTTGCCGAATTTGAAAATTTGATTGAAATTAACAAGTCAAGAAATATTTTATTCGACTTCGGAAATTGAAGAATGGATGGATTGCAACTATTCTACATTTTATCGCAAGATAAGATAACATCACCTTACTTTCAAGGCGTATATTCAAGAGATATGCTTCCGGATCTCCAAGAAAACACATGTGCTATCACGAATTCAGATGACTCATCACAACCTGGGACTCACTGGCTAGCGTTATTTGTGAATGATCAAAGACAGTTAGAGTTTTATGACTCATATGGGAAGCCTCCCGGATTTTACAACGTGAACACCACTTCCTACACGGACGTACTATGGAATTCCAAAATGTTTCAATCACCAACATAAAATGTATGTGGACAATATTGTATTTACTTTTTACTCAAACGCTGTCAAGGCTATTCTATGTATCATATTTCAAATCAATTATATGTAAACGATTTTCAGATGTATCAATTTGTAAAGAAAAAATATGGTGTAAGATTTGTGTTTAGAAAATAAAAAGAATGAAACTAAATCTAGTGTCTTTCATGTCATTATTATTAAATTTTACAATTAAATATTGTGATATAGGAAATAGTGTAACATTTTTTATTTCCTTTTAATATTCCTTTTTATTTTTTTATTTCCTTTTAATATTCCTTTTTATTTTTTTATTTCCTTTTAATATTCCTTTTTATTTTTTTATTTCCTTTTTTCTTTATAATTTTTATTTCATTTTTTTTCCCTTTTTTCATTTTTATTCCCTTTTTTAATTTTCAGAAAATATTTTTATTATTGAGGGAAACTTTCTATTATTTCAGAAAATATTTTTATTTTTATAAAAAAATTTCTATCTTTTAAGAAAATATTTTTATTTTTATAAAAAAATTTCTCTTTTAAGAAAATATTTTTACTTCTTACTAAAAATTTACTAGTTTTGTAAAAATATTTCAAACTTTTTAATGAAATTTTCAAGTTTTTCAGAAAATATTTTTATTATTGAGGGAAACTTTCTATTATTTCAGAAAATATTTTTATTTTTATAAAAAAATTTCTATCTTTTAAGAAAATATTTATGTTTTTGCAAAACATTTTCTAGTTGTTCAGAAAATTCTTTACATTTTTCTAAAACTTATTGTATTAATTATTAAAGGGTGTAATTTTTCTTGATAATATAAACTTTTTCACCTGTGAAAAATGATCAATAAAGACAAAATATATCTTAATAAAATAAATAACATTTTATTCAAAGTTTCACCCAAGCACTTCTGCGGACATACATCCTAGGTTTCTTAACAATTTTATTTTTACTATACAATTTTTTATTTACATCTAAATGTACTGGTAATTGAACATCATTTAATGTTTTTAAAAATACATTTCTCCCCACTGGAGCTGATTTTCTATTTCGCAAAAAGTCATTGATAAGATTTACTATATTACTTCTAGGAACGGCTTTATCTTCATGAATAATTTCACCTTTAGCGCTCCAAAGGAGAGATTCATTATTTTTTAAGAATTTATACATATCTTTAGCTTTTTCTTGAAATCGAACTGGAACAACAGTTAGAAGTTTTCCCTCCAAGTCTTCAGTTTCTTTTTTGATATTTGAAGAGATCTCTTCTGCAGACTCTACTAGAGGATCGGCTATGTTCGGAATTTCCTCCTGATCGGTTTGAGGCTCTGGTTTATTCGGTCTAGAAATTGAAAAGTGCGTATACTTTTGCAATATTTGTAAATACAGAGTTGCTTTCTCGTCATCTGCTAAGTCCTTTTTCTGTAGAATATTTTTCATTTGTTGATCCAATTGTGATAAATGTTCCGATACTTGTACTCTATCCTCCGGAACCAACACAAATTTCTTACTGTACTCCATGAATTAATGAACTAATGACAGATATAGCTACAGGTAATAAAAATGATAAAAATCCTTCTCCTTTCTGTACAAGAATTTTTTTCTTCTTATACAATGGCAATTTCTTCTTAGAAAGTTTTCTTAAACTTTCTTTATGAGGAGCTAATTTATTTTTCTGAGATTTCGTGAGTGGTATATTACCACACAATACATTCAATACACACTCACACAAAGTTTTTATTTCACTTTTTGAACACTTTTTTAAAAGAGGCTTGCAATGTTTAGTTTTAGAGATCAATTTCACGAGCTCTAATGTTCGCTCATTACATACGGACATCTTACTTTCAAATGATTTGAATTCCGAGTGCTTCTCCTATTTATAGGTCTTGTAGAAATCCTCCAAATGCTTTCGCCTTAACTAGAGCACAATGTTTAAAATCTGGTGAGTGTATAGTGCACGAAGAAAAAGTTGTTATCAGTTCATCTACTTTAGGACACCCAAAATCTTCTAAACTGTAAAACACTCTGCCGGTTAGAATTTCTAAAAATTTCCGTTTCTCGAGTCCTTTCACATAGATTTGTGAATACATATCACACAAAAAAGTCAAAATAGTATGAAATTTAATGTAGGGTAATTCTCCTTGGTTCCAATCTATTCGATGAATATTTCTTTTTACCCAAGAATATTGTATTTTCTGCTGTGTTGGAAGTTCTTCGAACGGGAACGGTGGTTGGAATGTACACACTCCGGTAATAGGACTACCTTTCACGGCATGAAAAGCAAGTTCTTTGACAATGTAGCACCCTGATGAAAGTTGGAAACCTTCAAAATCAATGACTAAAGCAGACATCTAATTTCCTTGAAATTCACTGTTGATATGAAGTTATCGAGGTTGGTACACATAATAAGTATCTTCAGGAAACATTCCAGTACGCATGCGTAAAGATTCTTCGGTATCACACTTTAAATCAATGAGTAAATAACCATAAGGTTTTGATGTGGCATCTGCATAACATTCTTGAAAAAATTTAACTTTTCGAGGGTACAATTGACGTCCTAAATGTGTAATTTGTGATTGATCTCTTCGATTCTTAAAGAATACAAGATAATGAGCATTTAAGGATATTTCTCTCATTTCCTTTCCTTTATGAAAAATGTTTTGAACCACAAAAATAATGCTAAGAGATTTATGGTGGGAAAATTTTGTAAATAATTTCGTCAATTGAGGATCATTTCCCAATTCCCTCATGAGATCATCAATCACAATTAATGCATCGGAATATTGATTCAAATCGGATGGAAGTCGTTCGTGAAAAACAACATTAGGCATCTCATCATATAATTTTTGATAAACGCCATAACACCATACTACGTGTTTTGGGAAAGGCTGTATCATTTGATTTTCAATCACTTTTTTTATGAAATAACTTTTACCACTACCTGTTGGACCTGCGAGGACTGCTGTAAAGGGATGTTTGAACTTCAAAAGATCCATGATGAATGAAAAACTTTACTCTCGTCACCTCTATTTATCGTTATCTCATATCACCACATGGTGAGTTCAATCCTCACCATTAATTATATTTAAATTAAATAATAAAATACATTTAAAGTTATTTTATTTCTAACATTCCCACATAGATGGCGCCACTAGAGTGAAAGCATGATATCATTTATGTGTTATGTAATAATTAACACGTGTATGGTCAGTACCGTTGCCACCCAGAGAAAGTTATAATAGCATTAAGAGGGGCAGAAATAATTATTGAATAACTGTCAAAGATTAAGTGAAACTATATCGATGAAACTCTAGGATGATATCGATATCAAATCTTTTTTATTTATACACGTGTTCAGAAAACTAAAGTTTAACTTATTTACACATATCTTAGCAAGCATTCGTGGGTCAGTGGTTATGATATCCAACTACTGACCCGCGAAGGCTTTTTGTTGGCGTGAGTTCGATCCTCAGCCTTAATTATATTTAATAAATAATAATAAAACAGATTTAAATATTAAAATAGATTTAAAGTTATTTTATTTCCACATAGATGGCGCCACTAGAGTAAAAGCATGATATCATTTACGTGTTATGTAATAAAAGATGACGTCATTACTTCATAATATACAATTTCTACCCCAAATAACAAAGTTTATAAGTATTGCCATCCTTAAAATCTAATATTAAAAATAATAAGTGTTGCCACCCTCAAAAAAAACTAATAAATTAAATAATATTTAAAAAACGAAACTAAATTAAAAACAGAAACCGAAACTAAAAATATATTAGGCTTAAGAAAAAAAAAGAAATAAGCTCCCCATGACGTTGCAGACGAAGTTTCGATTTCAGGCGGGCAGAAATAAGCAACTTCCGGTTGGGGCAGAAATAAGCTCCGGTTGACTGTGACGTCACTTCCGCCGCACCAACCACGCTGTATACTACTACTTAAAGCTAATGTGAAAATAATGTTAAATCTAGATAATTGTCTTTTCGCAACGTCTCGTACGCTCAGCTAAAATCCATCTTGTCATGAAATTTAAATGGACAATGCAAATTGATCCTATCGCTAGTTTGACGTCAGCTAAAACGTCATGATGGACCTAAGTGACCATTTTACCTAGGTGACAATACTTTAAAAAAAAAAAAGCTTTAAAATAATTTTTAACCCTTTTAGGATGAAAGGTTTGAAACTGCAATATTTTTGATTTGTTGAAAAAAGGTTTTTAGTGAAAACATTTTCGTGACAATGAAAAGAAAATTCTGACACGAGGTTGCTGAAAGGCTTCCTGGGATTGCTTATTCGCTCTTTATCAAATTTAATTGAACGCATCTTTAAGGTTAAAATATCTATTTTTGAATTTGGTATACCTACCACGAGCGATTCTATATATTAACGCACCCTCTTCACACACGGTATAAATGCTTCGAACAAGGAGTTAAAAACGATCTTTTTTTTTCTCAAAAAAACATTCCATTTTAATGAATTGAAAATTAATAGAAATTAATTCGAGCAACAAAAAATAATAATAATAATAATAAGATTAGAGTTTGGTAGCACAAAACATCCCCTCTATCGAATGAAAAACGTTCTACCAAAAACACTAATGGACGGGATAGCCTTGTTGGCAGGGCGCTGGACTCGTGAGATGGGAGCTAGAATCGAGCCGGGCAAGCTCCCGGCTGGATTCCTAATGGTGACTAGGGCAAGTTAAGTTTGTCGTGTCATAAAGTCCCATAACAAATTATGCCTCTGGGTGGTAATGAATTGGAGGTTTATCGGTCTCTGGTTCAGATCAAAATAACGATCTATGGATGAATAAATGGATGTATGAATGGGTCTGCCCTATAAAACAGGTGTGACGCATGGGTATGGCAGAGTTCAAATTCTTGGCCATAGATGGCGCCACTGGAAAATAAGAACTATCACACCCACCCCCTCTGCCTTCATGGCCGACGACAACAACATCAAAACACCTAATGACTTGCCAAATGTTAAAATTAATAATAATAATGAAAAAAACGAAGAAAAAAAAAAAAAAAAACAGAAAACGGCAGGAACTTTGTTGCCAGCCCAATAAATATACTTATTATTTCAAATCAGTGATTTGGTATGTTCGACTGCTTTGGTGTTCATTTGCAAATGAAATAAGTCGAAATCCGCTCATTTAAACTCCATAAGGAAATTGATTCGTTTTATTCAAATAAAACAAGCAAATAGATTAGTTTCAATGCAAACTAATTTAATTAGAATTACTTAAACAAATGATTAGTCTCTTTTGGTTTTGTTGACTGAAGCAACGAAAAGAAAAATGATCTTTAACGTCTAATACAAATTAACTTTAATAAAAAATTGTCAGATTTTCTGAAAATAACCCATTAAATAAGATAGTTTGACACTTTTATTAATATTTTTACTTGCAAAATCCAGTTGAGTTTTTGTTTTGGAATTCCTATTAACAATTTAAAAAATGATCAACATTTTAGAAAATTGAGGTAAATTATATTTATAGCTTGTATGGGAGAAATCAAAATTTAAGAGAATGACTTTTTTAAAAATAATTTTTTAACGAAGAATCTGTTAAACCGATTTCGGGGAAATTTTGTATTTTGCATTAAAAATTACATTGTTTTAAACGATGTAAAATTTGTCTACCATCCAATTCAAAATTATTTTGACCATTTTCAAATTAAATAATAAGAAATAATAGATTATAAAAAAAATAATTTTTGTATGGAATTATGTGTTGATAAATAAAATTTATAGTTGTAAGGAATACATTTTTACATCCGCTTCTAAAATTCCCGAGATAAGGTGATATATGCAGAATTATAGTCCCTGGAGAAATTATTAGACGCATTTTAAGTATTTTTATGCGACTGAAACCGGTTTGCACTTGTTTACGTTTGTGGATCAATTGGTTAAATTAGACGATATATAATATAACTTTGACTATTGAATAAATTAGCGCATATATTATATAAATATAGAATATTTATTATATCGATCAAGCATTATATTAGTATATTATAATAATTAGATCAAATTATTAAAGGCACTGCAGTTTTTTAATAATTACATGATTTGCGCGAATTTATATGCAATACTTTTATATTTAAACATACATGTAATGGGTTTTTATTCGAGAGATTTTTCATATACTTCCTATTTGTATTTATTTTTTAGGTATTGCATTAGAATGATAACCAATTGATACAGGAGAGTAAACAAATGCAAACCGGTTTCATCCGAGTAAAAACAATACAGCTGTATAGTATCACCTGATAATTATAGTTTTACATGGAATCTCATAGTGCGTCTAATAATTTGGGCAGGGATTGTAAATTATAGGGACAGTATTTAACAGGCCACGTGGCTATCCCCCTCGTAACTTTGATAGTTCTAAATCCGTCGAAAAAGGTACGTTCTTTCTAAGAAACTACTTTCTTGGTGTCTGATTTCGTGACTTAATTAATAATTAGGACTAAATATTTAGCATATTTGAGGTCAACTCTTTGAAACATTAAGATTGGCGCTTCTTTCTTAAAAATCCTAACATTAGAAAAAAACAAAAATCCTGAGGGCAGTTGATTAAACCCAGAGCTTAAGGAAATTTTGAAGGTAAACAAAATTGCCTTTTTTTTCAATATGAAGTGTGAGATTAATTTATGGAATATAATAGCTGCAATATTAAAAAAAAAATAAAAAATAAAAAAAAAAAAAAAAAAAACTGCGTAAAATTTGCTTTTGAGGAGAATTATTGTTCAGCTTTAGCTGAAAAATAGCAGCAATTTAATAATTCATCCATTTAAAAAATCTCGCAACACTTTATTAAAATGTCAATTTTAAATTTAATATTTTATATTTATAATTTTATTTGAAAAAATTACTGAGTTTAATTTCTATGTTATTAAACATTTTTCAAAAAATATTGGCTAAATTATTAATCTATTATTAAAAAATAGAATTTCACATTTTTAGGCATCGCTAGCACAAGATATTAAAAACGACGTTATTTTTCAAAGATGAAGTAAAAATTTTAAAAAGTTAATCAGCTTAGTAATGCTTCTTGCGATAAGCTTCTAGCACTTCCACTGAAAAATGCGTTGAGTTGAATGCTTATTTTAAATGAAAATTCAATTTTCCTTCCCCAAAAAACCCGCTTAATTCCCGGTAATAACCCGGGTTTTTGCCAATGATTGCAACTCTGCTAATATGCAACTTTGCTTTCTCATGTTTATAATTTTTTTTATCCTTTTACTGCTAATGGATGGTAAATTAAATCGTCTTACGCTGTAAATTAAATCATGTGTCCAAAGTCTTGAAAATAATGCTGCT
Source organism: Parasteatoda lunata (assembly GCA_949128135.1). Taxonomy (NCBI): domain Eukaryota; kingdom Metazoa; phylum Arthropoda; class Arachnida; order Araneae; family Theridiidae; genus Parasteatoda; species Parasteatoda lunata. The sequence goes on from OX421980.1 coordinate 102,607,923, forward strand.
AAAGAAAACAGTTTTGTTTGCCTAAATTTTATAATTCCAATTGAAATGAAATACACAGAAAAAAAAAAAGGAATATTTCACTTTTTCCTTGAATATTTTAATATTATAACAAATAGAATTTACATGTTTACGTATAACAAATAGAATTTACGTGTTTACGTATAACAAATAGAATTTACGCTTTACTGTTTAACGTGTTTTGATGATATCGTCTGCCCAAAAGTCTGGAAAAAAATGATGTTAAGGAAGAAAATTTTTTTGCTTAAATTTTATAAATGAAAATGAAATAAATACACACAAGAAGGAATATTTTACTTTTTCCTTGAATGTTTCAACAAATAGAATTTACGTGTTTACGTATAACAAATAGAAAAAGTCTGGAAAGTAATGATGTTAAGGAAGACAATTTTTTTGCCTAAATTTTATAAATGAAAATGAAATAAATACACACAAGAAGGAATATTTTACTTTTTCCTTGAATGTTTCAACATTGTAACAAATAGAATTTAAGTGTTTAATATGTTTAGGTGCTATCTTAACAGTATACCGTAACAGGAAACTCATTTCTTGGTTTGGCAGTTTTGTTAATATTTTTTGAAATAACTTTGGGGTACCTTGATTGTGTTTTCATCGATAACTAATAATTTACACAAGTCACACGTACTTTAAATATTATAATAATGACATCGTAATACTCTAAAAAAGTGTCATATATTTTCCTTTTAATTACACGATAATAATATACAGTATTTTTTACACTCGATGGAAAATACGCATCAATACCTAACAATATGAGAAGAAATAATATTTGCTTAACCCATCATAATGTAGTGTTGTTATTTAAAAAAATTTTTTTTAAATAAAGATTCTATAAAGTTGATGCACTCAAAATAGAGTCCAATATGAGCAGAAATATGGTTTCTTTCATTCCTTTAGGATGCACTTAATATTAAAGATTTGGGTTGGTCTAAAATACACTGTTGATTATCTCAAGAACAACTGGACCGATTTTAATAAAATTTGATATGTAAATACATTGATACAATACAAAACAAATAATCATTCAATAATTGTAATACACACGCATGATCATGCGTAACACTTGTTGGAGTCGGAAGGCAGGAAATTGCCACCAGACAATTCAGGCTAATTGTCACAGGAAATGATAAACTGCCCTATTTAAAGTATGAAATCACGCAAAAAGGCATTTATATCTGTAAGAGGGGACCATACACCCTATTAACCCCTTTTTTTGTTTACTCTGCAATCGCTGTTTCATACCTTCCAACTTCAACGAGTGTTACGCACGATCAAGCGTGTGTATTACAATTGTTGAATGGTTATTTGTTTTCTATTGTATCGATGTATTTACTTATCAAATTTCATTAAAATCGGCTCAGCAGTTCTAGAGATAATCGAGCAAGCCTGCGAATTCTCCAAATTTCTTACACCAGTGTAATTAATGAATCAAATAAAAACCATTCAAAAAAAAGAAGGAAACTAATGGATGATGAATGAAAACTTGTTTTCCTGAAAGGATTAACTAAGATTAAATGTTTCAGAAAACTGTCAATATCTGGAGCGAAATTTCACCGTTCGTTTTCGCTGTCTTTTGGACAATACATCCGGATTTTTGGTAAGAAAAGTTTGACTCTTATATTATATTCTAAATATTTGAATGCAACTTATTGTGCGAATATTTTAGAGATTAGACATTCGAGGGCGAATCAAAATTCTTCATGGGCAAAATCAGAAAGAACCACCTTTAGCATTGTTTGCTGTCTGCACTCCGTTTGGTCCTCCATCCTTACTTGAAATGCCTCAAAAAGATTCCATGTTTAAAAGTAAACATAAGTTGGATTTATCTCTAGTCTCAATGGACACAAGGTACGCAATTTATTTATTTCTCTTACTTTTAAATTGATCAAGTGGTGCCGTTAGCCGGGGCACAAGTGAAAAATCGCCAAATAATGTAGAACTCCAAATTTCTTACAACTAATTTCTTACAACCATAAGATTTCCAACAACCATAACTTGGCGGAATTCTACGTTATTTGGCGTTATTTAACGGAAAAGTACCAATTGAGTCATCTGTTTAAAATTTGAAATATCCTCTGTTCTCCCTCAATTTGAGTTCCTTTCTTCTGAAATTGTTTGAATTCATGTAATTAAAATTTATTTTTAATGAAGTTTTCAAGTAGCTTGTATTATCTAAAATAAATTCGACTAGTCAGAAACGTAATAAAAAATTAATCTAATGGGAGTACAAAGAAGGTCCTGCCGTTTTATATTAAAAATTAGCAGTTTATTGTAAAATAACGGTTCATTATCTTTTATTCAAAGTTTTCTCCATTACTAGACACAACTTTTTCAAATCTTTTAGGGAGCATTCGGATACCACGTCGGAAGAACTCTTATATATCCACGAATCGACCAATTCCCCGGTTTCTTCAAATTATGTAAATTTCTGCTCAGACAGACCATGTGCCATCGACTGGAATATGTGATAATCTGAAAGGGCAAGGTCTGGCAAATACGGCTGGGGGGGGGGCGTAGAATTTTCTATTGTACTTCCAAGAAGCAAAATCATTTTTCATGCAAAATTGAAGTTCAATGTCTCTTGGCTTCAGTTCGTATGGAACCCAACTTCCTTGTTTTTGGATCATTCCCAACGATTATAAACGATATGAAATTGCTTGCTGAGTCACTTGTAATGTAACAGCAAATTCTTTTTGCGTTTGGGACGAATCTTCTTCCAATAATTCCTTGTCTTCGTACAATTTCGGCCATCGTCAAACTCACCGTTTTTAAACTTCTGAAACCACTCACGACAACTTCTCTCACTTAAAGCACCATATGCTTCTCCAAACAATTGATGCGCCTCAGCAGCAGATCTCTTTAATTTAAAGAAGTAAATCTAAAGTTCACACAAAACTTGACATTTTTGCTTGAAAACAATTATGTAACGCTAATACGGAATCACTAATATTTTAAGGTTATGTTGTTACCAGATGAAAAACTTACAATAAGACGTTTAAGACCAGTCAATTTCTACATAACCATCTGGTAGTGCCCTCTAGTGAGGAACGGTGGAAACTTTTTTGAACACCCAATGAATGTATATTTACACATTTTGCAAGTAATAATAAGGTAAATATATTTCTGTTAAATGGTAACACCTCATGCCTTAAAACATTTCGAAATACAATACAGATCAACAAAATTAACCCCTTTCTTTTATTTTGTTAAACAAAAAAAAAAACAAAAAAAACAAAAAAAATAGTATAGTTTTCTTACGTAAAAAGATATCTTAAAACATTTGAGATATAGTACTTAGTTTTTCCTTCAAATGTAAGAATTTTATTTTTTAATAAGTTTGATAGAAAAAAGTTTTAAGTAACTAGAAAATAACTAAAATGAAATAAAAAATTTGCTTATACATGAAATTGTCCTCAACTTAAGCTAAAACATTCACCCCTATCGTTTTTTGTTGTCAAACATTAATACTCGTGAAAAATAAATTTTAAATTAAATTTTCAAAACTTCCTATTAAAATAATTTTTTTAAAAACTGTATTTATAAATTTTTAATGAAAATGTAGTGTAATTAATTTAAATTTTTGTTATTATTTTTTAAAATATTTTAGAGGAAAACAACTTCTAGGATTTTCTGATTCTGAACTTTCGAATAAAGGTGGTTATGATCTTGTTCATTACGATGATCTCGCTTATGTTGCCAGTGCACATCAGGAATGTAAGTTGTCTTCCCGTATTTCACTCGGTACTTCTCGGTATTTCTTTCGTGCACTTCTCAATTAGTTTAAAAAAGAAAATCTGGCTTATATGAGTGCTTCTCAAAACCATCAAATTTATAAATATATATACATTGGAAAAATTATTAAACGCAGTATAAGATTCCATGTAAAATCTTAATTATAATGTAATACTATACAGCTTTATAGTTTTTACGTTGCTGAAACCGGTTTGCACTTGTTGACGTTCGTGTATCAATTGGTTAACATTGTAATACAATACTTTAAAAATAAATACAAATAGGAAGTATATAAAAAATCTCCTGAAGAAAAACCCATTACATATATGTTTAAGTATATAAGTATTGCATATAAGCTCGTACAAAACATGTAATTATTAAAAGACTACAGTGCGTCTAATAGTTTGGACTAATTATTACAATATAACATTATATTACCTGTTGTAATAAATATTCTATATTTCGATAATACACTCTATAACAAAAAAATCGACGCACACTGCCGAGCCAGATTACAGTGGTGCATGGCTCGATCAGGCTGGAATGATGCCGACTGGGGACGTATAGTCTTTAGCGACGAATCCCGCTTCCAACTGTGTCCTGACGATCATCGAAAACGTGTTTGGAGACGCACAGGGCAGAGGGGGGATCCTGCCTTCACTATTGCACGCCACACCGGCCCTCAACAAGGCATTATGGTCTGGGGTGCCATTTCCTTTGACAGCCGGGCCCCTTTGGTCGTTATTAGAGGTACACTTACTGCACAGCGGTACGTCGACGACATCCTAAGACCTGTTTTGCTACCGTTCCTTTTGCAGGGCTCTGGGCTGGTTTTTCAGCAGGACAATGCCAGACCACATACGGCACGTGTTGCTATGAACTGTCTGCAAGGTTGTCAAACTATTCCTTGGCCTGCCAGATCACCAGATCTCTCTCTCATCGAGCATGTCTGGGATATGATGGGAAGGCGACTGCATCTGGCACGGAATGTTGATGACCTCGTTCGACAATTGGATCGAATTTGGCAGGAAATACCGCAAGAGACCATCCGGGAGCTTTATCGGTCTATGCCACGCCGTGTGGCAGCTTGTATCCAGGCTAGAGGTGGGTCAACACCTTATTGAACTTGTTACTGTAACTCTGCAATAAATTATTCAATTGTTCTGAAATTTTAATCATTTATTATTCTCTACATTGTCCTCCTATCCACCAATTTTCGTTTTAATCGGACAACTTCTTCTTGGTGCGTCGATTTTTTTTGTTATAGAGTGTATATCGTCTTATTTATCCAATCGTCGAATTTATATTATATGTCGCCGATTTTAATCAATTGATACTTGAACGTAAACAAGTGCAAACCGGTTTCAGTCCTTCTAAAACAATCAAGCTGTATAGTATCACTTGTATCACCTGATAATTAAGATTTTGCCTGGAATCTAATACTAATAATTTGTCGAGGGACTGAATATACTGTGGTGGCCAAAAGTGTGGACATTTTTTGAAAGTTTCATGTTTTTCAACTGCATGTGCTTGTAGAATATATTAATTTTCACTTAAATACAAACGTTTATATATTAAATTGAAGGTAATTTAATGTAGAATTCAATAATAAATACAGTATTACAATATCTGTATTGCAAAAAAAGTCATGCAACTAATAGTAAGATCTATCCTAGATTTGCATTTTTTTAAAGTGATACTTACACAATCAATACTTAGTAGGATAACCCTTATTTTTTAAGACAGCTTCACAGCGTCTTTTCATCGAGTGAACGAGTTTTTGGAGTTCATCTTTCGTAATCACATGGTGCCAAGAATCAATTATAGCTTCAATAAGTTGTCTTTTATTGGATGGACGTTTTTTTCGTACAAGAATTTGCGAACGTCGTCACAAATTTTCAATTTGATTGAGATTAGTGCTGTTTCCTGGCCATGGTAATGTATCTGTACCTTTATTTTGAAACCATGCTTTGCATACTTTCGCTGTGTGGCATGGAGCTGAATCCTGCTGAAAAATAAATGGTGCGTTGTTGGGGAAGAGATCCCTGATGGAAGGAATCAATTTTGGTTTCAGAACAGTTTCGATGTATATTTTGGCATTCAGGATGCCATAGATCACTTGAATTCGGCCCACACCATCTGCAGACATACATGCCCGAACCATGACATTTGATGGGTTTTTTGTAGTTGCTTCAATGCAATCAGGATGAAGTGCTTCACCTACTCTACGTCTCACGTATTTTTTACCATCACTACCAAAGAGCGATATTTTACTCTCATCGCTCCAGATTACTTGCTTCCATTGATTTTCTGACCATTTAATGTGTTCTTTTGTCCACTTAACTCGTTTTTCACGTTGCTTTTGATTTAAATATGGTTTTTTCCTTGGAATTCTAGCTTGTAGTCCAAATCCTGATAATCTTCTTCTTATTGTTCTTGAACTTACTGCAATACCCGCTGCATTCATTTCACATCTAATGGCATCTGATGAAATTTTTCTATCTTGAAGGCATAGCCGTTTAATTTTTCTATCGGCAGTAGCACTTGTGCATTTTTTTCGGCCTGATTTATCTTTATTTTCCACTGATTTCGTTTTTTCATAACGTAAACAGAACTTTCGTACACCAGAACAAGTCACTGAACCACCAACTTGTCTTGCAATTTCAGCATAAGAAAGGCCATTTTCTCTCAATATGACAATTCGGCTTCTTTTTGCAGATGTCCAATTGGTTCTTCTTGTTAATGACATTGTTTAAAATTAGTTTAATTAAAAAAAAAGGACTTTAAATATTCAAAATCAGCAATACTCTTTTCAATTGTACTAATATGCATCATTCCGCAAAATATTTCCACAACAATAACTCTTTTACCATCCAAATAACCTAAACTATAGTTACAGACATTTGATTGGTCCTAAGAACAGTGTTTGTGATTGGCTAGTACGCTTTTATTACAAAACACGTCCTTATTCAAAACGATTTGTGTTTGTTTGTTCTACTAAAATGAGCATAACGTTTTTTGTAATACAGCTATTTTAATTCTGTTTTTGTTATTAAATTCTACATTAAATTACCTTCCATTTGATATATAAACGTTTGTATTTAAGTGACAATTAATATATTCTAGAAGCACACAAAGTTTAAAAACATGAAACTTTCAAAAAATGTCCACACTTTTGGCCACCACTATATATATATATATATATATATATATATATATATATATATATATATATATATATATTCACTGGTGAACATGCAAATCAGGGTTGCTATAAATACGTGTTCCGTTATTTTTCGTTAAATTTTTACACAGTCAGTCAGTCAAGAGTGCCTTTGAGTAGAAGCCATTATCTACAACTCACTGACTTAGTCACTGACTAGCGTAGTCGGGCTGTGAGAAGGTAGATTTTCTTCCCGCAATAATGCACAAAGACTGAAGAATGTATCCACTGTGTATGATTTGATTTGATTTTATAACCGTCGTTGAACAGCTGACTCACTTTTTGGGGTTTACGGCGACTAATGATCAACTCCGCTGCCTCGTAATTTTGAGAACAATCCAGAAAGACTAGGGAACTCCTGGATAAAGTATTGGGAGAAATTTGCCTTCGTGGAGGACTTCTTGATGGAACTAACCCGCATTTGCGTTACATGGAGAGGAAAACCACGAAAACATCCCATGGTTGGCCGGACGGGACTCTTACCAATGATCCGTCTACCATTGAGGATATTTTACGTCAGCAATGTGGTCGGTGCGAGCTGCATTCGTATCGACCAGCCATCATTGGGAACCTGGTTCACTTCATTAGAAGGCGTACGCTCAGTCCCCATCACTGATCACTGTGCATGATTCAGCAGTGGTCAAGGGGAGGTACTTCTTCAAAATAACCGGGTTTTGGCTCTACTCAGCCGGAAGACACCGTACTGCATCAGAATTTCGAGCTGCAGTGCATTGACACAAAAAACTGTTTGAAATCAGCTACTTCAAATACAGGCGTTTACATTACTCTCACTCACTGCCGAAGTGAGTGGTGTTGAGTTCGAGCTCACTTGGGAAAAGATTTTGTTTTCTGATGAAAGTCGGTTCTGTCTTGGTGCCAGCCGTATATTGATTAGAAAGCGAGGCTCCGACCTGAACACACTGAACCTACACCTAGAGTTATGGTCTGGGGGGTGATTTCAGCAGGAGCACTCTTGTAGTTATTGCACGGACATATTACTACAAATTCATACGTCTATCTGGTGATTCAACATGTTTTGTTACGATTCGTGAGCAGCATTCAAGAGGTCAGCTTCCACCAGGATAATGCTCACCCTCATACTGCTGTCGTAACCCAACATGCTGTACAGAATATCGACAGTTTGCCTGCTAGATCAGCAATGCTTTCACCAATTGAGCAGATATGCGACATCATTGGACGACATCTTCAGTGTCATCCACAACCAGCATTAATTATCTGTATTGACCAGTATTGACTGACTAAATACAACAGGCATGAAACTCCCAAAAAGACATACGGCGTCTGTATAATACAATGCAATCCAGCTTACGTACTTGCATTAAAAATTCTGGTAGTTACACATCTTATTCGTGTACTACTATTAGTATTTAACATTTGAAATGGTTTTTCTCTTAATTGCATTAACCTGTGATCTTGAAACTTTAATCAATTAAATATACTACTCAGAGAAATTTCTTTACTCTGCAATAATTTTCTCTTTATGCTTCATGTTGGCATTTCCCATTAATATATATATATATATATATATATATATATATATATATATATATATATATATATATATATATATATATATATATATATATATATATATATATATGTATTAAAAAAAGAACAATCCACTAAGACAAGTGAATTTTCCGAAAGAAGTGACACAACTAAGACAAAACTGATAAGGCGCACACCGTCATAAGCAAATTTCTGGGCCATGTCTAGGAAACCGCTAGCTTATAGAACTGATACATATTATTCAAATAGTTTTTCACTGTTTTCTCTTTCAATAAAATTTGAAAATTTTAAATAATTTGAAAAAATAAATCGTGGTCTCCAAAAAAACAATTGGGAGATGATTTTTAAAAAACAACGTCGGTCAGAGAAATGCTGGGTTCTGACATGTTCTCGCTAATGATCGAAATCAACAGAATGTAGACCTGTGTATGGCAACAGTCGCTTTGGTCCCAAATATTTGTTATATCAGATTTGATATTAATTTTTTTTTGTTGATATTATATTATATTTATTCGATATTTTAATATCTGCTGAGGATAGAGTAGGAGAAACATCAGTGTTCGGAAGGCCGGTTAAATCCTTGCTGGCACTTTTTTTTGCGTTAAATCGAATGAAATGAAGGACTCGTAGTTGCAATATTCTACAGTTATATTCTTACTTCTACTTGCACTTTTCTTCTAAACTGTTATTTATTGAGTCTTCTTTTTATCTCAACGTTAAAAAAACATACAATACCACACTTGTCTAGTTAGCGATGTTATTTAAAAGTGTCATTACGTATAGTAATATTTGTACAAGAAAACCCTTCTGCTCTTATTTCTTTTTAGTACTGAAAACAGGTGCCTCGGGACTTATAGCTTACAGACTTGTTGCTAAGGATCTTAAATATCAATGGTTACAGACTAGTGCTAGACTAGTTTACAAAAACAGCAAACCAGATTTTATACTTTGCACACATAGACCTTTAATGTAAGTATATTCAAATATTATAACCCTCTTTTGAATAAGTTGTACTACTTAAGGGGACGCCATAACACATAAAAAGTGAGTTCAGACAAACCTAAAACAAGTTTCAAATAATCAAAACAAAAATAAATTATGCAAAGATGTTATAGAGTTTGCATTTTAATATTTTTCAGCAATTGAAACTACATTACCTGAATTCACTTCTTTTTGAGTAATGGAGGAGTTTCTCCCGGGCGTCTTAATAGACATGCTCCAATATGACTTTTAAACTTTATAATACAGAAGAATAATATTGATTCTCCATAGTAAAAATTATTAATTTATTTGGAATTATTCAACATTCATTCTTCTTAAACGTGAATATAAAAGAAAATATTTTTGAATTCAGAAGCTATTTTTAACAAATGTTATTTTCAATATTATTATAAATACAGAAAAATAATATTAATTCTCCATAGTAACAATTATTAATTTATTTAGAATATTCAACATTCATTGTTCTCAAACATGCATATAGAAGAAAATATTTTTAAATTCAGACGCTTTTTTCAAAAACGTTATTTTCGATATTATTATAAATACAGAAAAATAATATTAATTCACCATGATAACACTTATTGATTTGGAATATTCAACATTCATTGTTCTTAAACATGCAAATAAAAGAAAACATTTTTGATTTCAGAAGCTTTTTTTAAAAATGTTATTTTCAGTATTTATAGTGTATGATCTCAATGATTCTGCTTTAAAAATTCTTGCCAACATATAAAATGGGTTAACATTTTGAAATAAGATAAACACTATTAAAGCATCACTAATGAGGAAAATGTGTTTTATTGCCGGAGAAAACTCGAAGGAAGGTTTATTAGAAACAAGTTCAAAACGCAATAATATTGATGTCTTTTACTACAGAGTAATGAATCACCAGGCTTCAATAGCGGTTTTTGTTTTTTCAAGGGTTAAACATTAATTCCCAATTTTCCCAACTTTTAAGTGGGGTAATTTAAGTGTGATCATTAAGTGTTATTTAAGTATACTTAAATCATTAAGGATCATTAAGGAACACCTTAAACATAAAATTGGTTCACTGTAATATTTAAGCACACTGAAACAAAGAGTACAATCAAGTCTGTCAAATCACTATTAATGAAGGTGAAATAAAAAAGTCATTGTGTCTCAAACTATCGTCTTTTCACTCTTTCCTCTGACAAGGTTTCTACAAGGTTTTCAGTAGTGACTCGCAAGATTGCGATTATGTTTCCTTACTTTGGATGAAAATATTATTCTATATCATTAAAGATATATTATAAAATATTATTAAATATATAAAATGTAGCAGTCGGAACGAGCAGGAAAACAGACACAGGATTTTAATGAAAGCAAAATAATTTTATTTGATCAGTTTCAAACGGATGAGGAGCGAAAAGTGAAGTTTACTCCATCGACGATCAGTCCTTCTGGTAGGGAAAATTTTGCAATAACTCCGAAAATGTCTCTATTTAGGAAAAAGAGTGAAATCTTAGAATTTACTATAGGTTTATGAAATAGGTCACGCGATTCCCACAAAGAGTAAAGGGGAAAATGTCTTTACTTTTAATTATGCATAATTGAACCAAAAATAGATTTAAGAACAGGATGTGGCTTTTTAAGAGTATGAGAAAGTGTTTCGATTTGGAATAATTAATTAGGATTTGTTTTATAGAAAAGAAATAACATAAAAATATTAATAGAAGCTTTTCATGTTACTTCCTCCCTCGCCGAAAAATTTTAACCAATATCAAAAAATTTTAAAAATTATCCATTTGCAAAACTTTCCCTATGATAGAAGTACAATTAAAATAAAAAGAAGTAAAATGTAATTTTAACAAGACATAAAGTAATATGAGTTATAAAACAATACACATTAGTAAACTCATTTTTAATAGTTTTTGTGACTTTAGTTTTATCAATTCAAAGTCCTTAGTTTGAAATTCACAATAAAGTTTTTCATCATAAAGTAATTATTCCTCATAATAACACAATTTAAATAAACTTTTCACTTAGGATAAAAAAATCTATAAAAACTTTCTTAAAAATGAAAAATATTCAAAAACATGAAAGATAAAAAACATGAAAATACAAGTAATATGAGATAGAAAAATACAAATTGACACTTTTTGTCAAAAACATTTCAATCTGAAATTTGTATTCAGAATTGTATACTTTGTTCAAAAATAAAATGTAAAAAAAAATTGACACAATGGTCATCATTCTGAAATTTATGACTTCAGTATTTTTATTTCAATGAAAAAAATGACACTGGTAAGTCTGATGTAATCTTACCTTTTGAGGTTCAATTCTAGTTGTCTCTACATCTTTAGCAAAAATATCTGAAAAATCGTCTAAAATTTCCTGAAGTTGGGAATTTTTTTCACTATCTTGAATTTGAGCATGATTTTGACAATGCGGAATTTCTTTTCTTTTCTTTTCTTTCTCTCTCTATATTTTCTTTTTTTTTACTGGTATTTTTATTGCAATCATTAACCAGGATTTCAGGAAAAAAATGTGTTAGGACAAATTGCTTTTATATTCAAAAAAGGTGATCACCAGTCTCCTCAGATTTTACATTGTAACCCGTCAAATAAATACTAATTGAAATCCAAAACAAGCTTTCAATTTCAATATGGTATAAGGTAAATCAGTTTTTTAAAATTTGATTGACCTAACTATTTTCCTTGTTTTTGATCTGAAGTGCAAGTTTGGTTAATTTGCAAATTACCTTTTGTTCGTTTTCATTTATATCTTTTTTTTAATATTTTTTTTTCTTTTTGGACATATACTTTTACGAAAATATTAGTTGGGTTTATTTTTAAAGTACTACTTGTATTAGTATTTCACAAGATAGTTTTATTAATCACGATCAGGTAGTTTCACTTTTATTATTTTTATTTTGAATGTATTTTGAGTGTATCCGGATACTATTCATTGTCAATTTGTGTTTTGGTCACTTTATGTTGGATATGACTCTCTCTTTTATAAACTTGGTCTGTTAATGGAAATGCCTGAACTTTCTCCCTGGTCTATCTTCATTTAAATTCAAATTTTGAAAAATTTTTAAAATATTTTCAAAATTATTTATTACAATATTTTTGGTTACCATATTAAATTTATAATTTCTGCCACACTGTAATTGCATTCATATAATCAAAATAAATTTCAATTATTAAATATTACATTTAGAAATAAATTAAATCTCATAGTTGCTTATTTATCGTTACCTTAAGAAAAATATTAAAACAAAATTTAAATTTTACAAAAATATTCAGTTGATCATATATATTCAGTTGATTCAGTTGAAAAAAATATTCAGTTGATTCATTTGAAAAAAAAGATGAAAATAAGATCAATGTATAAAAATTAACCATTTCAAATAATATATCAAAAATAAAAATAAAAATTTAAATCAAAAATTATAATCAAAATCTATTATTATTATTTTTGTCATTTAAACTACAATTATTTTTATAATCGAAAAATATTTTGAAATTATTATCAAAACAGAAGCACAGATAAAAATAAACAAATATTCATTATATAAATACTATTTAAGAAATCAACACAGTGGATGAACATAAACGCTGGAAAACACCGTTTTTTCAATGTGTTTAATAAATCATTCAAAATTTTTGCTGAAACACGCGCACACGCGAATGATATTCCAGTCGCGTGTGGATTTGACTCTGTATTTGACTAGGCGAATGGTATTCCATCACTTGATTCATTTTGTTTTGGAAACATATTTTATGATTGTAGAGAGGGGCAGAATCTCCAACGTATCGCGTTACACGAATCCTATTCCGAAACAAGACAAAGCGCTTCATTTTTATTCGATTTTTTAAGTTTCTCACTTTCTTGCATCATAACAGCTCTTTTGTTACTTGATAGTTTTTCGAAAAGACTGAGCAAACGAAACCTCTTTCTTTCTTTTCTTCTTAGTGTTTTCTCTCCATTCCAAAAGTAAACACGACAGTTAAAAAGGGAGTAAACCAATTTCACAAACTAATCACAAACTAACGCCGAAAATGATGGAGAAATTGTGGCGATTATTCTTTCGATTTCTAAGTAGAAGGGGAAAATGTCCCCAGCCCAGGGTCCATCCAGATCCAATTAATTTCGCAGCATTGGAAATTAACTGCTCAGCAATCTCTTCTAGTTAGAAGTAGTAGTGAAGAAAAGATAAGCCGATGATTTTTGACATTGCGCTGTTAGTCCAATTTCGATCCGTTCGTAAATAGGCTCAATCTTTCAGTTTAGTCAATCAGCGGTGTGTTCTTTCCGTTCATTTTTTTTTTATATGTTTTGAAGAAGCATTTATAAATATCCTATTTCATCAGGTCTTATAATCCTGCTTGGCTAGTAAAATGTAGCAGTTGGACCGAGCAGAAAAACAGACACAGGATTTTATTGAAAGCAAAATAATTTTATTTGATCATTTTCAAATGGATGAAATGGCGAAAAGTGAAGTTTACTCTATCGACGATCAGTCTTTCTGGTTGGGAAAGTCATGCAATATATCTAAAAATGTCTCTATTTAGGGAAAAGAGGGAAATCTTTGATTTTACTATTGGGTTATGAAATAGGTCAAGCGATTCCCACAAAGAGTAAAGGGAAAAATGTCTTTACTTTTAATTATGCATACTTATGCCAAAAATAGATTTAAGAGCAGGATGTGACTTTTTTAAAGTATGAGAAAGTGTTTCGATTTGGAATAATTAATTAGGATTTGTTTTATAGAAAAGAAATGACATAAAAAGATTAATAGAAGCTTTATATATATATATATATATATATATATATATATATATATATATATATATATATATATATATATATATATGTGTGTGTGTGTGTGTGTGTGTGTTAAGTAATAAACTGGTAATTATATATAATAACCGGTAATTATGCATAATCACCACTAAATTTGGTAAATATGATAAATTTTTGAAAATTTATGAAATCAAGTTTCTTTGCATAATTCCCATCTCGTAATGGTAAATGTGGTAGAAGTCCTTAACTTCACGAAAATTGTTCAGTTTCCTCAACTGCTTGACTTTGCAGCTAATATCCCTGACCTCCAGAAAGCAGTTTGCGCAACTGCTTTCTGGACATTTATATAAAATGTAATTACATTTTATGTATATATAAAATAAAATTATGTATGATTCATTTAAGACGTAGGGTTACATAACGTAAAGAATTATCTAGGTTTTTCAAATGGACAAAAGCTTATATATTAAAAAAAACTATTAATTTTTTTTAAAAAATTGGATTTTTTCTCCTAGATAAAAGTTATTAAATTATTTTCAATTTTTGTATATTTTTATGAGGTCAAACAATGCAGTATTGTGAATATTAAAACTTTTGCAAACAAACGTTTGCAACATCGTTTGCAAAACTGGGGCTTTTTTCATCTTGCCATTTTGATAATTTTTTTCAAAATTTTATAACCATCATTGAACAGTCGACCCAATTTTTGGGTTTACTACCACTAATGTTCAACTACGTAGCCTTGTAATTTTGAGCTCCATCCAGAAGACAAGGGAACTCCTGGATCAAGTATCGGGAGAAATTTGCCTGATCCAGAAGTTCCCTTGTCTTCTGTATTGAGTGCAAAACTACAAGGCTACGAAATTGAACATTAGCAGTCGTAAACCCAAAAATTGGGTGGGTTGTGTTAAACATATTTTTTATTCAGAAAGATGGATAAATCATGGTAACTCATACTTATAAGCTATTTTTACGAATTGATGTAATTTTGATATTTTGTCTTTTCCAGGGAAGAAGAAGGAAGGGATTTGCTTGGTAAGCGTACAATGGATTTTAAAGTAACATATTTAGACAGTGGTTTGGCAACAATGAATGATCGCAGTGGAATGCTATCTGATAGTGACTTTATTATGCGTTGCCAACGTAACAGACGGTATAAATCTCAAATACGAGACCTGCTGTCATGTCGTAAGAGAAAAGTACCGGATACCTATATTGAAGATACTCCTTATAATAATATGTATACGTACACTTCAACGGAAAATGGACTTTCACCCTATGGAACGGTACCTCAAAATATATTCACAGCTGCAATAGATAATAGTAGATTCTTATCTGCTGAAAATTTTTTACATTATAGACATTTGGGTGGATATTATCCTGATTACAGTCATCACACCCAATACACCAGTAATGGATTTTTAGATATGGCTAGGTTTTCTACTTACCCAGATGGTTCCCAGTTTGCTAAGGATGAAAAATATTATCCTTGCCAGTTAAATGGAGAACAAAATAATAAATCATCTTGTTGTGAAGATGTACGCTTAATGACAAGCGCTGATTTAAATTGTTTTCCTTCGACAGATTGTATTAATGTTTTAAAACCACATCTCAGGGATATTTCTAAGGATAATAAATCAGCATTTACAAATGACACTAGGCAGAGTGTGCTCATGTGGGGTAATTCTCTGTCAACTAGTCATTCTATATTCGATACAAAACTTTGTCCTCATTTAGATACAAATGCATGTAAATGGAGTGCCGCTACAACGCCAAAATCTTCTTCCCCACAGAATAGTACAAGTCCTGCAAGTGGAAAAGTAGCACCTTATACGACTACAGCCTATCATCCAGATCCAGTAAGTTTTTAAATTTATAGATCCTTCTTTCCTCAGTAGCTTTCTCAAATTATAAATGAAAACCACAACAAAGTAATAATGCAGTTTGTTTCATTCAAATATAATTGCTAAATAGAATTCCAGCCTAATTACAGAACGATATTGTATCTTTCCAATTAAACTGTATCTTTCGAACAAATTATAAGGTGGCAGTTAAATGAAAACCACAACTAAGTAACAATGCAGTTTGTTTCATTCAAATATAATTGCTAAATACAATTCCAGTCTAATTAGAGAACGTTACTGTATCGTTCGAATTAAACTGATTTTCACGAATGTCTTCAGATCTTATAAGATGGCAGTTAAATGAAAACCACCACAAAATACACTTTGTTTCATTCAAATATAATTGCTAAATACAATTCCAGTCTAATTAGAGAACGTTACTGTATCGTTCGAATTAAACTGATTTTCACGAATGTCTTCAGATCTTATAAGATGGCAGTTAAATGAAAACCACCACAAAATGCAGTTTGTTTCATTCAAATATAATTGCTAAATACAATTCCAGTCTAATTAGAGAACGTTACTGTATAGTTCGAATTAAACAGATTTTAACGAATGTCTTCAGATCTTATAAGATGGCAGTTAAATGAAAACCACCACAAAATGCAGTTTGTTTCATTCAAATATAATTGCTAAATACAATTCCAGTCTAATTAGAGAACGTATCTTGTATCTGTATTTTTCGAATTAAACTGACTTCCACGAATGTCCTCAGATCAAAAAAAAAAAAAAAAAATCTGCAAAGATAAGAGTTGTTCAGAAATTGAAGTCGGGAAAAACTCTAATGCTTACCCTCCCTAGACAGACAATATGAGGACGGACGTTATGATTCTATCCGACATCATACCAGGACTATTGATTTTACGACACATTTCCTGCAACGTGATTGCATCTTCGAGTTGATTATAGCTCTTCACCCAAGAAAGTTTAGCCTACTCTTGAAAAAGAATGTCTTGCCAAGTCAAAATTCTTGAAGGACCATCAAAAATTTTTGATGGTTTATGTTGGTTTCAGTGCGATTCATGATGGTCAAACATCATTTGATGGTCACCATCATCCAACATTTTCTATTACGCATTCATCGTTTTTGGTATGCCAACAAATTTCCATCATTCTATGATAGAAAATGCTACTTTAATACCATGATCGTTAACAATCAAGAGAAGTTAGACTCTCATGGACCAACAATCCATGATGGTTCCAACTATACATTTTCATGATGGTTTAATGGGAATTCTTGTTGGTTCTCATTAATATAGAATGAAAGCAATTTGGGATTTTTTTATGTTGGACCATCATAAATCAGTCCGAATTCCAACATTGGGATGGTGGTTGTTCAAGATCGTTCGAACATTTGATTTCTAGGATACTATAATGGAAATTCGTGATGGTTAAACATAAATAAACCATCAACGCAAGTTGCTATTCTTATGTAGGACCATCATAAATTTGTACGAATGGTTACAAATGTTGGTTGCTATCAAAAAAATATAATGGTACATCATGGAATTATTGATGGTTATCATCAAGATTATGTTGGTCCATCAATAGAAAACCATCAAAAATTTAGACTTGGGTTCATGACTTTACCAGAATTCATCTTCTCTTACCTATCAGGGGCATACTTAATATTTATTATACACAGCAATTTTTCTTGTTCAAGTATCTTTAGACCAGTGGTTCATAACCTTTTTTGAACTATCGCCCCTCCAGATTATGTTTCTCACCTATCACCCCCCCCCCCCTTCTTTGGCTATAACCTATTGCCCCTTTTCTCTCTTTTTCTCCTGTTCTTATATTTTTCCTAAAAAACACGAGTTGCAGCTATAAGCATCAAAAATACTGAATTGGAAAAAAAAGAATTGAAAATGAATTTTTTTTTTTTTTTTACGTTTTTTTTCTTTTATTTCTTTTTTTTTAAGAAAAAAAGACCAGATATTTGAAGGAAAATAATTAAATTATTACATATTTTATAAAAGTTGAAATCTAGGATAATTATAAGTGTTACTGATTGAAAACTATGCTGTTTGTCTTTGCACATTCAGTTCAAACATGAATGTTTGTCAGAGGTGTTCAACCTATTACTTTGTTCTGAGAGGAAGAAAGTTATTTAATCAATCCAAAATATTGGGAGAAAAAATAAGTTCCTATCAAAAAATAACAGTTTATTATTAATAAACGGTATATATCAAAGTAGTCTACATTACTTGACACTATTTTTTCTCATCTTTCTGGGAACATTCAGATACCACGTCGAAAGAATCTTTCGAGGATATCCATGAATAGACCCATTCCTTGGTTTCTTCAAATGATGTAAATTTCTGCTCAGACCGGAATAGATGATAATCTGAACGGGGAAGGTCTGGTGAAAATGGTGGGTGGGGTAGGACTTCTCATTGAACTGTTTCCAAATAGCAAAATCAATTTTCATTCAAAATTGACGTTTAATGTCTCCTGGCTTCAGTTCGTATGGCATTTCCTTGTTTTTGAGTCATTCCCAGCGATTTTAAACGATGTAAATCAAAAGTTCCCGCAAATGAACGTTTAAATGGCACAAAGGTTGACATTTTTGCACGAAAACAATTACTTAATGCTAATACGGAATCACTAATACTTTAAGGTTACCAGGTGAACAATAAAATGTTTAACACTAGAGAAAATGCTCAGCGGCCATGTCTTATGATTATGCGGCATGTAAAAGATTCTTGCAGTGCCTTATTGGCTCTTGGCATTTCCAGCAAAACTAAATTTCTAGTGCACTTTAGCACCCAAATAGAGTCTCGGTGCTACCATCTAGTGTGGCAGAAACTAGACGTCCAAATTAACATGGCCAACGGTGTCTCAGCCATTGTGGTGGTCCTGAAAGAGTGCATACCACTTCTGGAGAACGCACTAGGTCTGCTCATCGGGAAGTGCAGCTCATAGGAAATTTAAAAAAAAAAAAAAAAACGTTTAACACTAGTAAATTTCTACATAACCTTCTGGTAGTGACGTCTTATGATGAACGGTGGGAATTTTTTTGTACACCCAATATGACGACAAAGTTCGGGAACTTTCAATTTTTTTTTAATTCGTAATTTTTTGTCTGTGAACTCCGGCTTCGTATAAATTTTCAATTTCAATTTTCGCTAACTTTTAATCAATATTTTTTATCCCTTCTGAGAATTACCACCCACTGGATGCCACTCATTTTTCTCAATGCCGAAAAAACACCTCTACTGCAATGCATGTGCATTTCTCACAACATAGTTCCAACCTTGGCTATGATTGTTTTCATGGCGGTTTTCATTTAACAGCCCCTTGTAGAAAAAAAATCTATCAAAATACTAATATTACAACAGATACACGGCAACATGTTTACATTTTAGAAATACGCATTTACCAACCCAATTAACAAAGTTTAATAGTGAAAAAAATAAAAATAAGCTTTCTCAAAGTTCATTAGGCCAGTAAATAGATTTTAATCACACTTTAAATTTTTTTTAATATGTACTATAGTTCAAAAATTCGATTACGAAAAATAAAAAAAGAATGCTATAACAGAGAAAGAAAAATCCGAACTATATTTTATGTATGCTACCGTGCAATTAAAAGACCAAAGTAGGCTACAAAAAACTCTTAATTTAGATTGTTATATATTTGGCATCTTTGTATGAATAGCAACATATTGCAAAAAAAATAATAAAAAATAAATATTTTTAGCAAATTTCCGAAATTCCGCGTCAGCCTAACTCCAACTAAATCTTTTTATTTTCCAACAGAAAATGTCGTAACTCCAAATTTCAATTGAAGCTATCATTGTTAAAAGTAAGTTTTTAAATATTAAAAAAAAAACAAAAAACACTTTTCATTTTCACAAAACTGTTGATTTTCACCATATTAACGTTTTGCGCCATTTTCAAAATAAGCATAGACAGAGTTAAAAAAGGATTACGTAAAATGCTTATTTTTACCGAAATTTAGAATAAGAGCTTTAAAAATTCAATCTTATCATCATATCTATGGATGATGGTTACCCGGTTTACTCTACACCAGAGGTCGCCAAAGTGGTCTATATAGACCCACAAGGGTCTATTTATCAAAAGCGGGGGTTCGATCTGAGCCAGGGGGGTCGAATGGGGGTCAATCGGAATCGGAGGGGTTGATTGGGGATAACAAAAACAGTTTTTAATACGCAAATCACACATACCAAATTGAGTATGTAAAATTTGTGAATTTTTTTATAATTGACTTAATATCAGTTTCTTTATAAAACATAAATTAATAAACGTATATTCGGGTGAAACAAGTATTTACGTACCAGCGCGCAGTGGCACGAACTCAGCACAGTTTATAAGTCATATGCATATGTGCGCTTGTCCAAATGTCACGTGTGACGAGCACTGACGTTACAAACGCAAATATCATACGCAGTTTCAGCTATCTTTGCAAACTGTGAACAGTGTTGAATATTTGCAGTGTCATTATTTAAACTTTTATGGTTTTGGATAATTAGTTATTGTTTCGATAAAACCATTCGTTTAGTTTAGATATCAATTTTAATTATCAATGCATGTAAAAAAAAGAAGGTAAGCATTAATAATATGGATTAGTACAGCCCACGACAAAACTATAGCACACTTTGTATTTTTTACGAAAATTATAAAATTTAGCAATTTTGACGAAAATTAAAATTGACCAATTTTGAACCCAAAATAGCGATCCTTGCAAAAAAACACCAGGCACACCCATCTCATTGATTAGGAAGCAATAAATTTGTAGTTACTTTACTTATTATTTCTATTTATTCATAATTACTTATTATTTGATAAATATTAAGGTATTTAAATTTCAACATTAATATATTTTTCATAACACTATTGTTAGTCAATGTAATACATGTTTAAAATACATGTTTTAATCATAAAATAAACATACATGTTTTAATACATGTTTAAAATCATAAAATAAATGTACAAACACAGTATCTAATAGAGTTTTGTTTTAATTAACAGAAAATTACTTTTATGAGGGTCGATGGAGATTTCGAAAAATTATATAGGGGTCGATGATCAAAAAAGTTTGGCGAACCCTGCTCTACACTGATAAAGCTAAGTGCAACCACCCGTAATGTCCCTACACTGATATTTATTTTTTAAGTTAAAGGGTAGACATTGACACTATACACTGAGTGGCCAAATTATTATGAACACCTCAGAGTTTTATACAAATGAATAATTGCGTCACAGCGCTGCTGCTAGAGGGCAAGATAACTATAACACGGGAATGCTGGACAAGTGAGTCATCAGTTATACTGTGTTGCTTGCTCAGATATGGGAAAGAAAAGTGATTTTACTGAATTTCAACGTGGAATGATTGTGGGTGCGAGATGTGTCGGAACGAGTATCAGCAAAACGGCTGCACTTGTGAAGTGTTCTAGAACAGCAGTTGTTAATGTGTACAAAGAATGCACAATCAAGCAAAAAGCCAGGTCTCAACGTCAGACTTGTGGTCGTCACAGGGATGATCTGAATGCTCGATCAAAGAGAAGGCTTGCCAGAGTTGTGCAGCGCAACAGGAGAGCAACAGTGCGACAAATTGCAAGTGATCTGAATCAAGGAGCAACTGTTAACGTCTCTGAACGGACTATTCGATATACATTGCGCCGTATAAGGTATGGAAGCAGACGACCTGTTCGTAAGCCTCTACCGTCTGCTTTAAATAAGCGCAGACGTCTCCAATTTGCAAAGAGCACAAGCATTGGACAGTAGGTGACTGGAAGAGGGTATGGGGAAAGTTTTCTTGGTATTGTATGGGTTCTTTAATTCAGTACCACAACGCCTTAATGCCCAAGGGTATTTAAGTATCATCGCAGATCAAATACATCCGTTTATGTCAATGGTGTACTCTGGCGGGGATGGATACTTCCAGCAGGACAGCGCTCCTTGTCATAAAGCTAGCATTGTCCTCAGATGGTTCAAAGAGCATGACGGAGAATTTAACTTGCTTCGTTGGCCAGCACAATCCCCAGATATCAATCCAATTGAGAATTTGTGGGATGAAATTGAACGGGTGCTCAGACAGATGGATCCAGTACCATCAAATTTGCAGGAATTGGCAAGTGCAGTTCAGCGAGCATGGTCTGGCATACCTTCTACCACCTACTAACATCTCATAGAATCCATGCCCAGACAAATTAAGGCAGTAATACGCGCAAAAGGTGGCCCAACAGCGTATTGAAGGGGTGGTCATAATAATTTGGCCACTCAGTGTATATCCTACACTAATGCAATTTTTTAAAGTTAAGTGCTTGAAAAAAATTAAAAATAATTGTGAAGAATTAAAACCACCTAGCACAACCCCCTAGTATTCGTATAACCAACGCCTCCTGCAACTGAAAGCCTCCACACGTTTTTTTTTATAGTTTTCCGATCAGACCACTATGAAGGCAAGCCAGTTTGCGAGTTCTTTAATAGAAAATCTAGTTAAAATAAGAAAGTGGTAGCAAATATATGTCTCAAAATTTGTTTAATTTATGATTATGATTGGTTTGTCTTATTTACTTGTCTACCACTCCAGATTCAATTCTCAAATATATATGATAAATTTCTCTCAGTCACTTTTGAAATAGAATTTGGGTTCATGCGCACAACTGGTTCACTTTTTAAATAGTCTGCACAGACTACTTATGGGAAACCGAGTGGAGGCTTTCTGATGCAGGAGGTGATAACAGGTGAGCAGCGTATAGAGTGGCTTTCAGGAGAACTCCTCCAGTCATCAGTCTCGCGTTGTGGGTTGTACTATGTTTACGAAGAAAAGCCACTTTAAATAGGGGTGTGAGTGAATATAGTTTGTCTAAAATAAGAACTCCCCCAGACATTCGTCTGGACCTGTGGTGGTCACTATGGTAACGAGGTAGGACTATTTCAAGTAGGGGTGAGGGGTCTCTGTTTCGGGTCAGCGAGAGAAAAGGAATCTCTTCGATCTATTGTGTTAGTCCTAGAGTGAATCTACCCTCCTTGAAATGCTCCATTCTTGTTTCCATTGCACCAGATGGCCTCAGACTTTGTGGTGGGAGTTCTTAACTAAGACAAACTTAGTTTTGTCGTAATTTTGGAATAGGTCGGCGTGAGTAAACCAATCGACACCTTCATTATTCGATTGCACCCGTATTAGACTCCAGCTTGTTACTATAGCAGCAGACAGTCCCAGACGTTTAGTCTGGAGGAGTTCTCCTCAAAACCCGCCCTATACACAAAAGGCCGGAATTCGTATCTAAAATAAACTGACATTGTCTAGCTGGTTGCACGGGAAAATAGCTCTACCCATGCGCATTGAAAATTATTACACTCACCAAATTTCATTGGTAATTATTACTAATAATCAGTAAATGTGATGATACATACACTTTAACAGCATTTTATCATACTTCAATAAAATTGTGATGTTCGAAAGAGGGATAACTATTTTCGAAGAATTCTTTCAAAGATGGCAACTGGACAGATGTTGACTTTTTAAAATCATCCGTAACAAAGAAGGAATCTCTAGTAAAACCTCTTGGACGAGAAACTCCTCCCACAGATGTAAAAAAAAAACACTTCCAGCAAAAAATCTTGGAAATCTGATTCCTGAACCACGGTTATTATTTCGGAACAATTTAAAAGCATCTGAAATATCCAAAGATTTAATTGATGACTGAACTTAATGTAAATGTATGCAATATTTTCATTCAATTCCATTAATTTCATTCAGTTATATAAGTGTAATTTAATGAAGTTTCTTTAACCAAAATTCCGTTTTTATCTTTTTATTTATTTATTTTTGATAAATTGATGATAAGGTATAGTTCGTCCACCAGGACTTGGCACTTGACTCCACCTCCTCGGACACTGAGTTCATTTCAGCGAGGGAGTAAGAGGCGAAACATCTCCACGCTTGAAATTGAGACAACCCTGACGCACCAAACGCAAACAGTGAATTCTATTATACCTTTCGTTACTCTAGATAATTAAATGTATTTTAAATTTAAAAACTGCTGTTTACCCAGCAAAATGTCTCAAAAGGGGCAAATTATTCTCTTAAAAGAGAGAAATATCATCAAATTTATGAAAGATTTAATGTTTAAAAAATGCACATAAAGATTAAAAAAAAATAAATATTTTTGTCAAACGATCGCCAAACAGCAACCTTGCTCAGGATTGCTCACATCCTTCTCCCAAAAATAGCGAAATAGTATCGTCGGATATCACGTGATGTAGGCTGAGCCAAGTGCCAACTCTTGGTGAACGAACTGTAGGCAGGTACTTTATTTATGTCGGTAGGTACTTTATTATTATGTGCACTAGAGCTGCACAATGGGCCATTGGCGAT
The DNA here is from genome assembly GCA_949128135.1 of Parasteatoda lunata. Classification (NCBI taxonomy): domain Eukaryota; kingdom Metazoa; phylum Arthropoda; class Arachnida; order Araneae; family Theridiidae; genus Parasteatoda; species Parasteatoda lunata. The sequence continues at coordinate 102,632,472 of OX421980.1, forward strand.
GGTCTGGGAAACATCTCTGAGGATGATCCATCACAATTTTGATATTCTGCAGAGGGGATGGCTCCCGTGCTTTGGTAGCCCGACGATCTGCGCGAAAAGTCGAGCACTTTACGGTAGAACAGTTTATACCGTGCACCCTCGATCCCTTCGCAGATTGATCAAAGTGGTCACCCACTCGCTTACTGACCGCAGCTAGTGATGCCTGCCTTCAGTATTCTATTAGGAACCGTGTCCTTACGATCAATCCGCAGCGGGACAGGTTTAGATTTAATTAAATTTTTTACTCAATACCGGAAAATATTACAATGAGAAAAAAAATAGGTTCAAAACTTCCATAACATGGTAAAATTTACCGTGTTTCTGGTTCAATAGGAACACCAAAATGATCGGTAATTATTACCGAAGCACTTTGGAAAAAGTTATCAATAAAAAATGGCTTTATAATACATCAGTCCACTGCGTGAGAACTTGAGGATAAAAATTTTTAAAATGCAATCTTGAAAATCAAATGACATAATAAAAGAAGTGAAAATAAAAACAAGAAACGTAATTAAAATATTGAAAATAAATAAATGAAAAAAATATCATGCCGTCGCAACAACCTGCAGCGCACACGCAACTCGTAAAAAGTTGAAATATGTGTGAATTAGGTTAATTTTTAATTTATAATAAGCTGCGCTGAAATGTAATAGGTTAGAGAAAAATCATTGTAATTCTTAATTTGCTTAACCTTACGTATTTAAAATTTATGTATAACAGATTTGCAAATTTTTTTTCTTCACTGTATTATTAATGAAATATCATATCAAGGCATAACAATTTAGAAATATTTTGAATCGATAGTATTGCAAGAGAAATAGCTGTTAAGTCGTTTTTCTTGAAATCTTTCTTTAGGCACTTCTTTTTTCAATTGCATAGCAGAATAGTGAACTAAAAAAATCACCCTGAATTCTTTTCGTTCTAATATTTGGATTTTCAATCGCTTGAAGGGTTGACCTAATATACTCAAATCAATTAATGTTATTTATTAATTAAGTTAGGCAATCGGATACTGAAACGAACTTACTCAGGAAAAACACACATTTTTTACTGTCGGATTTGGATTTTTGAGTTTCAAAATAAGATGGGTACCATGGTCCCAATCAAAATTTTATCAAAATTTTTTTGCTCACAATTATTAAACTCCTCCATTTAGTAAAATAATATTCCAAGTAGCAATTAAATGAATTTTGGTAAATTACCTTTGAAAATGCTTAAATAAAAGAAACTTAACAAATATGACTTTTTTGAAATTCAAAAATTATTTGACCGATTTTGTTCCGGATTTGTATGTTGGCATTTAAAATGAACTCATTTGAAATGATGTAAAAATTGGTATAGCATAGAATTCAAAATTTTTCCACCATTTTTGGATAAAATAATTATTTGAACGGGATTATTTTTGATTAACAAGTCTTATTATTGCAGTGTTCACTTAAAAATTTGCTGAGATATGACAAAATAAGGGAAATTAAGACTAAACTATTAGGATCCTTTTTAATAAATTGAGACCGTTGAAAAAATGTAAAGAAAGAAAGTTTTGTTACCTAATAAATGGTTAGCACTAGCATATCAATCCTTATGAGAATGGCACTCTAATCATTGAAACAATATTTTTTTCGTACAGAGCTCAAAATAAAAGGTTTATTTGGGTGTAGAAATAAGTTGCAACCATTCATCATTAATGGCAGAAGGTTATATAGAAGTTTTATTGTTCATCTGGGAACAACAGAAAGTATTAGCTTTACGTAATTGTTTTCGTGCAAAAATGTTGTGCCATTTAAGCGTCATTTGGGGTTGATTTGCTTCTTTAATTTGCAGTGAGGTGCATCGATATCTTGGATGAGCTTGTGGTGCTTTAAGTGAAAAAAGTTGTTGTGAGTTCTTTCATAAGTTTAAAAACGATAAGTTTGACGTGGAAGACAAAGAACGCAGTGGAGGACCGAAATTGTACGGAATTGGAAGAATCCCAATGGCATAAAAACTTGCTCTTACATTACAAATGACTCAGCAAGCAATTTCACATCGTTTAATTGACTCAAAATGTTGGGTTCCATACGAACTGAAGCCATCGATTTTGCATGAAAATTAATTTTGTTATTGGAAACATTTCAATGAGAAGTCTTCAGATTATCACCTATTTCGATTGATGGCACATGGAGCAAAATCACTTGAATAAACCAAGAAATGCGTGGATATCCTAGAAAGTGGTATCCGAATGCTCCTTGAAAGATGGAGTAATTAGGGACACTTTGAATAATATACTGTTTTTTCACTATAAACTGTTAATTTTTGATAGAAAACGGTGGAAACTTATTCCCAATATTCTGAATAATTTTTGATCTAATCAAATTTTCAAGCACTAAGAATAAGTCTCTATTGCTGTTCCTGATAGCTTCGTCAAAGAACTCTCAGTGAGACCACTTTAAGACCAAAAAATAGGATCAGACTAGGGTAAAATACTCTGAATTGCTCTCATTTGAATTTCAATACTTTACACAATCTCTTTTTTTCTTTTCAAACTTTTTTTCAATACAAAAATGTGTTTTAAAATTATGTTTTAATATTTATCGGATACTTTACATTTAAGGTCACCCGTAATCAACACTTTTAATGTATAGTTTTAGATTCCTTGTCAAAAATTAAAAAAATTTATTTTACAATTAATTTTTATTTATTTTTCTATTTTTGGAGCACCTTAAAATTCATTTTACAATACAATATAAATTAAAATTAATAATTTAGAATGTCTCCATGCACTAAATCTTAAAATAAAGTTATTTTGTAAATCAGATGAATTCGAATTAGACTTAACAGAACGGCTAAAAATTATAAAAATAGTTAATTCAATTATCATAGATTTATAAATTAAAATAAAATTTTCTTTATTACACAAACATATTCAACGGTGATTCTGTTGATTAATATCACCTTTGAAAATGGCTCTCACCAACTTATTTTAGATTGTTAAGAAACTACTTCTGCCAACATATTCTGAAGTGAAAATAATTCTTATATGGAGAGTTTTGTGCAAGATTATTCAATTTTAAGAGCCCTTTAATTGGTTATGGTGTACTTCGGGATCTTATACTCGGATAACAGTTTTTATAGTGTAGAAGAAACATTATCTTTTCGACACATGAATAATGCAGTTATATCTCGTTTAATAAATGCAGTTGTGACTAAAGTAGAAAATAATGTCATTCATTCCTTATAAAGTCGATTTACACTCATCAAAATTAACGAAGCATTGGAAATCGCTCGAAAAAGCTATTTTATTATGTTCTTGTTACAGTGAATGGGTGACCTAAATTGTTGACTTCCACCGGTGAATGTTGACAATCACATAGTCGCTTTGGTAAACGTCTGAAATATATACGAGATCTAGTTAAGTGCCACTGTCCAGTATATATTTGCTCGGTATTCCCAACGACATTGTTTTTTAAGGTCAAGTGCCACTGCATTCAACCGGTACTCTGAACACTGATGTTTTTCCTAATCTATCTTCAAAAGATATTAAAACATCGAATAATATAATAATATCAACGAATAAATTAATATCAAATCGGATATAACAAATATTTCGGACATTCACTGGTGACATTTTCTTGATTTCGGTAATTGACGGTAGCATTCTCGAGCCAAACCTCATAATGTTTTTACCTCATTTGGTTGACACACAATTAAAAAATTAAATAGGTCTATACACTGACTTATTATCCGATTCATATTTATTTAAAAGTTCATTATTATAACGTGTCTTTCTAGTTATGCATGGTAGCGTAGTATAGGAGGTAATAATTATATAAATACGTACAAGATTTCCAAATTTGACTCCTTCATCATTTACTAATTTTAAATGGTTCAACGATAGCAACCTTCTCCTACATATTAAGGGTGGTGATTAAGAAACATCCCACATATAAAAGTGCGATAGACGGAGAACAATGAGCAAAGCTATGAGGTTATAAAAAAAATTATTGGGAGTACAAATAAGTTTCCGCCGTTTTCTATCAAAAATTAGCAGTTTATTGTGAAAAAACTTTTATTCAAAGTATTCTCCATTACTAGACTTTTTTCCATGTTTCTGAGAGCATTTGGATACCACTTCGGAAAACATATTTCGACCAAAATCCAAAAATCGACCCATTCCTTACTTTCTCCAAATGATATAAATTTCTGCTTAGACAGACCATGTGCCATCGACCAGAATAGATGATAATCTGAAGAGTCTGGATAATACGGCGGTTGGGATTCCCATTGAAGTGTTTCGGAACAGAAAAATCAATTTTCATGCAAAATCGACTCTCAATTTCTCTTGGCTTCAGTTCGTATGAAACCCAACTACCTTGTTTTTGGATCATTCGATTCCAACGATAGGAGCCAAATATTTTAAGAGATGTGAAATTGCTTGCTGAGTCACTTGCAATGTAAGAGCAAGTTCATTTTTGATTTGGGACGAATTTTGTTTCCCAATTATTCTTCCAATTCCTTGTCTTCGTACAATTTTGGCCTTACACTGCGTTCTTTGTCTTCCACGTCAAATCCACCGTTTTTAAACTTCTGAAACCACTCACAACAACTTCTCTCACTTAAAGCAGCCTCACCATATGCTTCTCCAAACAATTGATGCGGCTCAGCAGCAGATTCCTTCGAATTAAAGAAGTAAATCCGAAGTCCCCGCAAATGACGCTTATTTCGCACAGAAAACCAACCAATTACGTAATGCTAATGCGGAATCACTAATACTTTAAGGTTATGTTGTTACCAAATGAACAAACTTACAATAAGATGTTTAAGACCAATTAATTAACCTTCTGGTAGTGCCCTCTTGTGACGGGAACTTCTTTGTACACCCATTATATTCACAGTATTACAATTCAAGTCAGTGGTTACATATTTCATTTCAAGTCAGTGGTCACATATTACATTTCAAGTCAGTGGTTACATATTACATTTCAAGTCAGTGGTTACATATTACATTTCAAGTCAGTGGTTACATATTACATTTCAAGTCAGTGGTTACATATTACATTTCAAGTCAGTGGTTACATATTACATTTCAAATCAGTGGTTACATATTACATTTCAAGTCTGTGGTTACATATTACATTTCAAGTCAGTGGTTACATATTACATATCAAGTCAAAACCGCAACAGGAATGGTGCGATTTTTACTTTTGGGCTGAAGTCTTTCCTTTTTTGGTCCTCGCGAATAAGAAACAAGGTGATGAGAAAAGACGAACTTCTTATCTCATTGGATTAGTTGTTTCTGTCTTATATAAATCTTATTTGTAGATTCTCACTCGTGCAGTTCCAACCAAATTTTTTTAATGCTCATTTCTTCTTTATTCCATTTAGCATAAAACTTTCAGAAATGCGGGAAATAACCATCATAACATCATAGTGTAAAAAATCTGAAAACGGTGACAACAGCTTAACACCAAAGATGTCTTTCACTACTGATAGTTCCAAGTGTAATATATAGAATGTTCTTTTATATTACTAGCTGTAAAGTAACCACGTTTGTTATTCACTAACAGATATAACAGTTACAATAAGATATAATACGCATTAGAATCAGTAAACTTACTTTTACAATACAATCTAAAGCAAGAATCATAAATTTAGTATGAGTATATACACTATTTGTTAAAATAAGATGAGTTTATTTATCAAATATGCACGCAGCACAGACAGAATATCGAACAAAATCGATGTGAATAGAGCTTAAATGTTATAAAATTATTTTAGACAATTGACAGATTTATGTAAATCATATGATCTTAATTATACAACAAATAACATACCTGCAATAGTTTCTTAAATAAATCCGATCAATCCATAGCAGCAAAATAACTTGGGCCATCAATATTCATGAATCTTGGCTCAGTAAGGGTTCAAAGGCCCTATATGGAATTCACCCGATATTTTACAGACAACCAATATCGGTTCTACATAGAATTGTCAGATTCTCCCGATATTTTATATCCATTATTTAGCCAATGTAAGCTCTATATTGGCCAGTGTATGCCTCATATAGGCCATTCTAGGACCAATACAAGGAGCCATATCGAACCAATTTTGAGCCCAACAGGGGCAAAATTATTGCTAGGGATATTTTTTATCTATCCGTAAACAGGATTGACTTACTATTAAATAGATCAGTTTGTCAATTAAATCCGTCATCAACTCTTATTTCACCCCATGTAAACAAACCTTGTCACTGCACAATTACTCACCTTTTAATAATGGTCCAAAAGCATTTCTCTCAAGAACATAGCTAAATAATTTAAATAGACACAAATTTTCATCATTAGCTCTGAAACATCAACGAGTTGCAATTGCTAGTGTTTTTAAACCCTGTGTAAGAATGATCGGTATTTATTTGAAAATACTCTAAATTTTTAGAGCTTTTCAACACCAAATTGTTATTATACCGCAGAGTATACCTATGGGTGCCCCTCAAATAGTCGTAAATTAACGCAATTTTAGATGATGAAATCAACAGAAAATTATTAAAGGAGTCTCAGTATATACTTAACCAATTCTATACCAAAATTACATTTTATTTTTAAAATTATATCATTTACTATATTTTATTTACAATATACTATATTTTTTCTTACCTTATGTATTCATCGTCAATATTAAATTTAAAATAAAATAGTTATTTTTTACATCTTTAAAATAACAAATATTCTCTTTCAGAGAAATATTGGAAAAGTGAAAAGTTTTAGAAAGAAATTCTCCTTTATTATTAATTGAAAAGGAAGAAAGTTCTGGCAAACCTAGAGTTTGTCAAGAAGTTTCAATTGCTGAAAAAAATACATATTAAAATGCAAGCAAATTATTTCTTCCGTTGAGTAATCCTAAATAATTTTTTTCATTTTCTTTTCGATATTTGAAACTGTCTGAATTCTAAATTAGTATTTAGAGGAAAGCATTAATATTGCGACAGATCTGAATTACTAAAATTGTGTTATTATTCAGAGTAGTTAAATAAACACGTTATATGAAGGAGAAAAATATACCTTAGCCTGTCTGTTCGTCTTTTGTAAGGAATAGACTAAAATAATTTAGGCTTTCATTCACTTAATTAATGTTCTCAATTTTTTTCACTCTTTAACTTTGCTCTTGATTATAAAAGTTAGAAAATGGTTTTTTATGACAAAGTTTTAAATGCAGTAGCTACTGTATTTATAATTTTTACTTGCACATAAACACACACATCTTATTCAATTAGAGCAAATGAAACAAAATTTTGAAGAGAAATATAATATAAAAACACAACAAAATGATTTTTAATACATAAATTTTAAAAACCTTTTACCATATGGTATATCCCACCCACATTTCCCTCCCCCGACTGAAGACGTAATCGAGGAAAAACTAGGACCACTAATGCCATCTATTAAAAAAATAGTGAATTAAGTATCCTAAGGTAGAAACGAACCCAGCTCGGGCTTCACACAATAGAAACGTTAACACAAATTGTGGACTGGCAAGGGGTTTCATTCATTAACAATAACTACATATTCTATGAATGGTTGAAGCAATCATAGACTTAGAATGAACTTGTATGATTTAGGCTAAAACCATGTACCATGTAATATCGCTAAAACCATGTACCTTGTTGCAGGAATGGCATGCAGGCAGCCTGGCTACATGGAGACCTCATGTCAGTAAGTGTTCGTTCATACAACCCCTACTAATATCCTCCTCCTGCATGAGTTGCATGGTTGTGGCGTCTCTAACTAACCCTTATTATTTGTTTCAATAAATTGATTTTATTGGTTTTAAAATTAAATGTCTAATGTACATTTACTTGACCTGCCTCTTCCATAATAAAGAGTGCAAAATAGAGAGGCATTTAGAAACATTTTTCTTGCAAATAATTAAATCTTTCAACAAAAATTAAGCACCTTTTAAGTGCTTTATAAGCACTGAAAAAATATTTTTAAGTACTATATACATTAACAGAATGCAAAATAATTTTCGAAGAATTTACTTGATCATGATAATATAACTACGGACCCTGGCCAAAATATTAGACTCACTATAAGATTCGATTTAAAATCTTTATTATCAGGTGATACTATACAGCTTTATTGTTTTTATGTGACTGAAACAGGTTTGCACTTGTTTATGTTAGTGTATCAATTCTTTAAATTAGACGATATATTATATAAATATAGAATGCTTATAATATCAAGCATTATATTAGTATATTATAATAATTGGATCAAATTATTAGACGTACTGAGGTTTTTTAATAGTTACATGATTTGCACGAGTTTATATGCAATACTTTTATGTTTACATGTAATCGGTTTTTATTCGGGAGATTTTATATATACTTTCGATGTGTATTTATTTTTAGCGTATTGCATTACAATGTTAACCAATTGATACAGGAGCGTAAACAAATGCAAACCGGTTTCTTCCGAGTAAAAGCAATACAGCTGTATAGTATCACCCGATAATATAATTTTACATAGAATCTTACACTGTTTCTTGTTTATGAAACACTTATTGATGTGGAACCTAAAATAAAACATTAACTTGAAACATTAACTTGAATCTGCATTATGTTAAAAATGTTCAAAAATGTTTATTCAGTTCTAGCCAAATTAGTAGAAGCACTGTAGTTTTTTTTTTTTTTTTTTTTAAATAATTATATGTTTTGCACGAGTTTATATGCAATACGAAATATTTAAACATGCATGTAAAGAGTTTTTATTCAGGAGATTTTTTATATACTTCCTATTTGTATTTATTTTTAACGTATTGGATTATAATGTTAACCAATTGATACACGAACTTAAACAAGTGCCAATCGGTTTCAGTCGCATTCTCGCGTGCGTTAGTTGCGGACGCGTTTCTGTGGCGTGTGTGCGCAGTCTTATACTACGCAATTATTATTTATTTTGTGTGCAGTGTTTAAAAAATTAATTGAACGTTTTCGTCATGGGTAAAAAGGCAATATTTCACCATGTAAGAAAACTGAAGTGTATGTTAAAATATTTCCAAACCGCGAAATTTCACGAAGATTGAACGTTCCTGAAGCTAGCGTACGACGCAGAAAGAAAAAAATTGAGGACGAATTGAGCCCGAAACGAAAGAAAAGATGAATCTTATAGTGCGTCTTATAATTTGCCCAGAGACTGTATTAAAAATAATAATTAACCTAACACATCACGTTTTTGTCTCTTATTACCAACGTGTAGTATAAATAACAATATTATATTTATTATTATAAAAGAATTTCTCTTCTCTTACTATTTAAAAACTCTTAAATAAAGCTATTTTCTTATTATTTAAAGTTTCAATTTAATCTACTTTTCTATATTTTATAATATACTATAATTAAATGTTACATACCATGCACTCTAATCACTGAAATTGCTTTTTGTTCACAACTATATAAAATAATTATTCTTAATATATGGAAGATAACAGAGTGGGAAAAGTCAGTACTTGCAATGCAAAAGTATTGAATTTTTGTAATACAAGTATTGATATCATCCTATATTCATTTAGATAAACTAAATGGAATGAAATAATAAATCAAAAGTGGAGGGATTTTTGCTCAGATCGGTATTTAATATTAAGCATTAATTAAAATAAAACACCCAAAAAAAAAACAATTTTTTAGAATTTTTTCCTTTTTCATAAAATGATAAAAACTATCAATCTTACAATTTTAAAACCGCAATTGCTGAAAAGCAAAATCACTTTCTAATATGAAGCTATAATTGAAACAAAAACATCACAATTCTTTTTATTTATTTCTTACTTTTATAGTTAATATTAAGTCAAAAAATTATTAGTATTACAATTACAAAACAAGAATCGATATTTTTGACTTAAACATTCCACTTTTAGAATGTTTTATTATCATCTACACTGCAAACTCATAGTGTACCATTAAATTTTATGGAAAGCGTTTTTATTAAATTTAAAAAGGATTATAACAAATATAAAAAGTGTGATTTGATCTAGAACCTTTTTGCCTTTGTCTAAACTTTTCAGATAAGTCACTTTTTTGCCATTATTTTTTTACACTACCTATTTTTTCAAAGTTAGTATCAATAAAAAAATTTTTTTATTGTTGTATCCGGTTAATAAATGTGGAATAATAAGGAAAAACAATTTAAAAACGAATTAACATGTGTCTCTTCCCTTCTGTTACACTTTGTTCCACTCTGTTACCATGAGCGTGGTTACAGAGTGAAGGGTAACAGTGGGAACTGAAATTCAATTTACTTGGATTTGTTTCCCCCAAAAGGAAAAAGAGTTTATACAAAAGTAAAAAGCATTACTTAATCTTACCATTAGAAAGTTAAATTAATATTTAAAAAATTAATTTAAAAAATTTTGCCAGAAACAGAGGGGAAAGTAAATAAAATATTATTATCTTGTCCATGCTTTATTTTCTTAGAGAACAGAAATTTAACTTAAGAACTTTTTAAAATAGAAATAATAATGATAGTAAGCAATTAAACATGTGCCTCTATCCTTTTGTTACACTTTGTTCCACTCTGTAACTATGAGCATGATTACAGAGTGGACTGCAATTCAATTTACTTGGATATCTTTCCCAAAAAGGAAAAAAAATATACAGAAGTAAAAAGCATTATTTGATCTTATTATTGGAAAGTTTAATTAATATTAAAAAAAATTAATTTTAAAAAATACGTCAGTAACAGAGGGGAAAGGGAATAAAGCATCGTTATCTTGTTCATGCTTTATCTTCTTGGAAAACAGCAGATATATTGAACAACTTTTTAAAATAGAAATAATAATGATGATAAGCAATTTAAAAACAAATTAACGTGTGTCTCTTCCTTTCTGTTACACTTTGTTACACTCTGTTACCATGAGCATGGTTACGAGCGGAACAGTGGGTACTGCAAGGTCAGGAACCTAGTTAAAATTTTTGATGGTTTATGTTGGTTTCAGTGCAATTCATGATGATCTAACATCATTTGATGTTCATCATCATCATCGTCGAACATTTTCCATTATGCGTTCATGGTTTTGATATGCCAACAAACTTCCATCATTTAATGATGGAAAATGTTACTTTAATGCTATGATGATTAACCATAGAGAGAAATTTGACTCTTATTGACCTTCAATCTATGATGATCAGTGAGATCCTTCATGGTTCCAACTATACATTTTCATGATGGTTTAATGGAAATTCTTGCTGGTTCTCAGGAACATACCATCAAAAAAATTATTATTATTTTTTTTTTATGTTGGTCCATTAATCATCAGACCGAATTCTTTCATTGGGATGATGTTGGTTCATGATCGTTCCAACATTTCATTTCTAAAAAACTATGATGGAAATTTCTGATGATTCAACATGAAGAAACCATCAAAACAAGTTGCAATTCTTATATTGGACCATCATAAATCAGTCCGAATTCCTACATTGGGATGATGTGGGTTCATGATCGTTCCAACATTTCATTTCTAAAAAACTATGATGGAAATTTCTGATGATTTAACATGAAGAAACCATCAAAACAAGTTGCAATTCTTATATTGGACCATCATAAATCAGTCCGAATTCCTACATTGGGATGATGTGGGTTCGTGATCGTTCCAACATTTCATTTCTAAAACACTATGATGGAAATTTCTGATGATTCATCATGAAGAAACCATAGAAACAAGTTGCAATTCTTATATTGAACCATCATAAATCAGTCCGAATTCCTACATTGGGGTGATGGTTGCTTATGTTGGTTACCATCAAAAAATATAATGGTTCATGATGGAATTATTGATGGTTATCATCATGATTATGTTGGTCCATCAATGGAAAACCATCAAAAATTTTAACTTGGTGATCCTTACTCAAAAAGTATCCTAATCTTAGTTTTTGACTTTTTGAGACTGTTCATCCAATGGTCCAAGGTACAACATATGGTGAATGAGAGGTATTGTACTTTAAACCGATTTTACTTACTTTAAAAAATATTATTTCTGGAGTGTGTGAGAGAATTTTTTCACAAAAAATTTATATTTATAGAGAGACGTATTTCCCTCAACATTTCTTAAATATAATTAAAACTCTTCTCTATCTATACAATCTCTTTTATGACAAAAATGAAGGTAATCCTCTTAACCAATCAGGTTTAGGCCGACCGAAATTATCAAAAGTAAATGGAATTCAATGCATAAAACCGAACTGAAAAATGATAGAAAATTTGTTACTGTTTAATGCTTTTTTATGTACAATGAACCTTTTGCGTATGGCTGGTACAACATCTGGAAAAGATGTGATGGCACAGCATAGAACACCGTACGCGAAAGGTTAAAGGAAAAATGTGCTATTTTTTAATGAATTGAATATAAGCCTTTTTAGCCAGAAAACAACATACAAAGTGTTCCAACATTTGACCGACAAATTTTAAACGAGAAAGAAAGGCGTGAAAAAGATCTTTCTTAGAATATGGGGTTCAAGTTGAAATTTTAAAGACAGGTCACGCTGGAAAGCTATCCGTCGTTTATACTGGACACAACTCGAAATCCTTGTTTAAGAAAATGGACACAGCAAAAAAATGAGCCTTTTCAATGTTCAATCAAAATTTAACCCAAGTTTGTTTAGCAAATGGGAGAAATCGGGAGAATCGTTCATAAACGAATGTAACATGAACACAGCATAAAATTAGTCTTTTAAATGTTCAACCCAAATTTAATCCAAGTCAGGTTAACCCAAGTTTCTTACTTAAGTATGAATTGTCCTGTGGAAATTTCATACCTTTCGAATCCAATGAGTGTTACGCACGATCATGCATGTATATTACAATTGTTGAAAGGTTATTTATTTTGTATTGTATCAATGTATGTACAAATAAAATTTCATTAAAATCGGTCTAGTAAATCAACAGATAATCGACCAAGTCTGCTCTTAATTTCTTACACCAGTGTATTATCTGCACAAAAATCAAACTTTTCCACAAACTAACGTTCACTGTGAAGGCAAAACGTTGCACGGCCACAGAGACGTCTTTCAGGATGGCACTATAGGGCTGAGATCTTAGAACCCTATCTAAGATTGTTCAAGGTGGTCCCCAGCTCAATTTTATAGATTACAAACGTTTGTCTACACACCTGTTCGAGGAATACATTGAAGCCGAAGAATTTCAGATGATGGAGTGGCCAGCCAGATCTCCAGACTTAAAAGAGTGTGATGCTTTATAAAAAGTAAATCCTCATAAACAGGGATAAGAAGAGAAGATTTCCTGTTACAAGACCTCACATTTATTAACGCATTTTCACTTCTCAAATAGCTTTTGTTGTGAGTCCTGATTTACCCTCTGCGAAGGTCCATATTAAACCCTTAACTAAAACCCTTTTGCTATATTATTTCATTTTATTTCATTTATTTATTTCAGTCCATTAATTTATTATATTGAAACCTTCTTGCTATCATTGTTTTGGGATACTTTGGTATATTTTCAACTATAAATTCAGCGCAAAAAAATGTGTTTATTTCTTAGGAAAGAAGGGTAAATGAAATTTATGATATTCTGATGTATGCACAAAAAATTTGTTTAAATTTGCTGCAATTCAGTCAATGTGAAAGCTTAAAATTTGATTCTCAAATATGAACCTCAAAGTATTTTTTCTATAATACTGTTTCGCATTGTAAAATATTTCTACGAAAATAATTTTTCTGCACTAATGCTTTAACAAATTTCAATTTTTTTAATTCCCTAAATAATCAGATCATATCTGCTCTCTACCACGTCCGTGAAAAAGGGTTTTGGACGTAAGGGAAATCTCTCCCATTTATACATCACTTTCTTGCAACAATGATTGGACAAGCAATGACTATCAGACGCTTTTGTATGCTCAACAGAGCATCAGTTATCCACCATATCCTTAAGAAGCCAATTTCAAAACTGATGGAGGCACAATAAATATTTGGAAGATTGCAGAGCTTGAAGAATCGATTACTCACCCAATGTAGAGTTTAAAACAACATCCCAGGCACCCCATTATATTCATTTTGTGATATTAATGTATTTCTTTGTCTCTTTTAAGATCTAAAGAAATCAATTTCCTCACCAAGACTATTTTCTTTCTTACAAACGAGCAAGCAAAATAGTATTAGATTAGGTTGAACCTGTCAAACCTACAATTAGATGAACTAATGAAATTGAGAACGATTCCATTTCATGTAAACTTTATTTTTTCTTCGATTGCTCTCCATAAAAGTTCGTAAGAATTTGATAGCAAATGTTTATATGTGCCTTAATTTTTGATAAGAGAATGTATTGTAAATTATCCTGCATATATTGATATATCTTTCATTTTAGGTGAGGAGCGAAGTTGGACACTCCCAGAGAGTCATCGGTAACCCTTTACTCTCCATATCAGAAGTAACAAACACCCTTCTTAATCATGACTAAGACTTTATAACACCTTTAAGAAGCATAAATGGAGTTGGACACTCCCAAGGAGTTCTCGGTAACTGTTTGATCGCCACATCAGACTACATTTTCCTTAATCAGGACTTTTAAGCCTTCAATTAATTGGACCCTCATGGACAATTATCAGTAACACTTTACTCTCCTTGTCAGAAGTAACAAATACCCAGCCAAATTATAACATAGACTTATATAGAACATAAGACTTATAACTAAGTAAATCCTTTCGGAAATACCTTAAGGAAATAGGACACTCATAAATAACTGATTAATCATCATACCACACGTAACAAACACCTTACTCAATCTTAACTGAGACTAAGCAAATTTTTTAGGAAGAACCTTAAAGATATCGGGCTCTTATAGACAGTCAGCGGTAGCCATTTAATCTCCCCAAAAAAAGTAGCAAATACCTTATTCATTCCTAACTAAGGCTGAGTAAATTCTTCAAGAAGAATCTTAAGGATATCGGGCTCTCATAGACATTCAACTCTTTAATCTCCCTATAAGAAACAAACCTTACTCAATCCTAACTGGGACTAAGCCAATTCTTTAAGATGAACCTCGATATTGATCTCTTATAGACAATCATCGGTAACACTTTATCTCTCAAATACGAAATCTCTCAAATACGAAGTAACAAACACTCTTGTCAACCTTGACTGAGAAAAAACCTTCACCTTAATTAGAAAAACGATGTCAGAACTTTTAAATTTGATTACAAAGAGTTAAACAAAAGTAAAATTAAAACTGTAACGTTGCATTACAGTTTAATAATTTTGAAAGAATAAACATATTTTTTAAACTGGTTTGTGTATATTTCGATCAGAAAAAAATTTTTTTTTTCAATTCATGAAATTAAAAAAACGCTTAATGCGTAAACACTAATTCTTATTACAATGAAAAAATATTTACTTAAATAATAAGCAAACGAATAGTGACTAATTGTGGTACCATAAGGAATAATGGAACTTAAATAAAAAAATAAAACACTAAGCTTTTTGAAAAGTTACGCATGGAATGGTAGTTCTTTTTCGTTACATATAAGCATAGATTAGCACTATTTCATAACATAAATAAGCGTTTGCACTTAATAGGGGTGCCTTAAAGTAAGTATAAATAGCAGAGGTTTGTAAAATTTAAATACTTTTTAGAAGAAAAAAAACTAAATGAAAAATTCTTGTTTTTAAAACATAAACTGTAAATTCAGAGTATTCCATAAATCTGGGCCTTTATTTTTTTTTTCTATTTTATTACAAAATTTCTGTAACATTTTTCGAGACAAAATATTTAAAAATTATATTCATCTGAAAATAAAAATATCGCATGACTTTTTTCACTTATAAACCCTACCCGCTGAAATAGCGGGGGCCGTATTATATATTTTTTGAAAACATAAAAGCTTTTAAAATTCTTGTATTATTTTAAAACAACTGATGAACGTGTGAATTGCAACATATGTAGATAAATAAAATATTTAAAAAATCGGCCCGTATTTCTGGACCGGAAAGTATTAAAACTGAGTCGTACGCGGAGGGTTTTAAAGTAATTTTAAATATCCAGAAATAAACGCACATATAATTTTATTTATTTATAAAATAAACGCTATTAGCTAAAAAGTTATAAAAGAATTTTAAACTCGATAACTAGTTAAAACAGTTGTTTTACTCTAACATATAACTAAATAAGATTCAACAAAATTGTTTTATGTCTCAATTAAGTACATAACTTGCGGGAAGTGAAAAAAAAAATATCTGGAAAAATGAATTAAAGTGGGTTAAAAATTTATAGTACACAACATGTTATTTTTGTTTTAAGTTGAGAAGTTAGGCAAAAATGCGCACCCGTAACTCACAAAAAATTTTTAAAAAACGAGATTAATATTAAAGTGTTTAATAAAATTTCAAGTTTTTACAAGTTCTTACACGAATGCCGCCAGCAATAAGGCCCTCAAATAAACATCATTTCAAAATACTAATATGAGATGGCAATAAATAGGGCCATAATTTTTAGTGCAACTGTGTTACCGTGAATGACCGAAATCAACAGAATGTCCACTTTCACCGGTGAATGTCTGAAATATTTGTTAGATCCGATTTGATATTAATTTATTCGCTGATATTATTATATTTATTTCAATCTGCTGTGGATAGATTAGGAAAAACACACTAGTATATACTTACCAAAGCGATTGTCAACATTCACCGATGGAAGTTAAGCAATTTCGGTCATTCACAGTAACACGTGGATCAACAATTTAACCTATTAATTATAAATTAAAATTGTTTAAATTATTAGATATGGCCGTTAAAGTATATAGCTCTATGGGGGGGGGTTACAGTTCTCTAAAATATATAGCTCTATGGGAAAAATTTAAGAAATTTGAAATAAAGATTAAACATTTTGACTCTCATAGAAATTTCGTTTCTGTAAGTGGTTGGCCTCCTCCCAACTCACAGAAAATTATATATAGAGTTAATTAAAAGAATGAAATTAATTAAAACTAATTCAAAGTAATTAATTAAAAGAGTTAAATGTGAGACATAAAATTATAGAGTTTGACTGTAATATCTAAGTGTTTTTGTCTAAGAGATTTTAGGCAAAGTATTACATACTTTACTGAGGCATTGTATACAGAGTGTTCTGTAAACACCACCCTTAATTTTCCTTATAAAAATAAATACCAAAGAGTCTCGCAAATTGCACACAAAAAAAGTGTTTAAATGCCAGTAAATGTTTATGATAAATGTTTGGATGCTTATTTCAGAAAATACGGGGAAAAAATTCTGTCACGTATCTGATTTTCACAGTCATAATTTCTTTATATTGTAATCTACAACTAAAAACATCAATCTGCTGTTTCGTCAGAAGTCGTTTTTATTGGCTAAAACAACATATACTTTCTGACAAATACCAAACTCTATAACTATACCAGACAATAACTATACCAGATACTAGTACGGTATACGAGTAGTAATACCAGCAGTAGTGACGACTTACACCAGTACTCAAACACTCTTTTCAGAACTCAAATTTTGCCAGGCCTGTAAAATTCAAGCATGGAAGAATCACTATCAAAACCTGACAAATCGCAATTCAAAAAAGCGGTAACAACAAAACCTGTTTGATTACAAGTTGAAAACTTAACGTGTTTCTAAACAAACGGAATTAAACAAATTTAGGTGCTTCGTAATAGTAATGCTTTATTTACGTCGCACTCGATGAACTGGGAAACGTCTCAGAGGATGATCCATGCCATCGCGATTGTGATCCTCTTCAGAGGGGATGACTCCCCTACTTTGGTAGAACAAGGACATGCGGCAGCACTTAACCGTAAAACAGTTGAAGAGCTCATCAAAGTGGTCACCCACCCTCTCACTGACCATAACCAATCGTTTTTGACCTTTCTACTGTCTACGTTTTTGACCTGATCTACTGTCTTATACGATCAGTGGGGTTTAAGGTATTTCGTACAACCATCTTATTTAAGTAATAATTTGCGCCTTATTCCTTGCTTTTAACAAGAATTGTAAAAAATACCCATTTAGGGCTGTAATTGGAGAACACCCTTTATACGAAAATATGTTCATAACAAGACTTTTCTTCTACAAAAATTCAAACATTATTTTAAAGAAATAATGAAAGGCGTTTTATCTATGTTATTGACTCTATTGGCTTTGAAACTTCTGTAAAATGCATTGCCATTTTGTAGAATACAATGTGTATCGTAAGAGTATTTTTTATTTTATATTTTTAGTAACAAGTATACATATGTGTATACTTCATATCAAACACCCTTGAATATTCATTTACGAAAATTATCCGTATTAGATATTGCAAATTAATATTCAAGGGAAGACAAACAAAACCTCTATCGAAGTCTATGGAATCATTAGTGAGAAAAGAAACTTTAAAATTACTTTAATATCCTAATGAAACCTCAATTCCTACATTAAGCAAACACATATTGATGTTTGTCCCGCTTTTCTCAGTAGTGATTAGTTAGATTTTGATTAGGTTTTAAAATTTTTCTTTATCTTAAATATTTATTTTCTGCCTCTACTGTTTAATTTTCTAAGTTTACTTCGTTTTTGACAAGGATTCTAAAAATATATATTAAGAATGGTCATTGCAGAACACCCTGTAGGTAGGTGTATATGTATATGGATATGTATATTGCAAAAATTTTCAAAGCAGAGAATCCCTCCAATCCGAACATTATTATTACCATTATTCATTTATTTCGAAATCAACAAATTAGGTATATGAGGCAAAATGTTAATGTTTATTGTAACAAAATGATTTTTTTGTATTCGTATTAAATCAGTACAAGACATCAAAAAAACACTGAGCTAAAGTAATAAAAGTATTGAAATAAACAAAATGTTGCTCCCATTCAACTTATTTCCTAAGTGTGAATTTCTTTAGATAAAATAAAGTATGTTAATTATTTTTATGGAAATCATAGCAACAAGTATTTAAAATTTAACATTGTGACATAATACCTGCACATCTTTGAAGAAAAGTGTGCAATATATGAGTTCTGTACAACAACAAATAAATAACGCCCATTGTATTTGTTTGTGTGTAATACCAAATAGTGTAAAAAATTTGTAAGATATTTTATATATATTTTTTGTAAAACTTATATATACAACAAACATATAGATTGTCATTCTTTAAGTATATTTTCAGAATCCTTATCAAAAAAGTATACACATTAAATGTCGTTCATTAGTATTTAAGCTAGAATAAAACTGATCAGTCGAATCACTATTGAGGAAGTTGGGGTGAAAACATGAGAACCATTTTGATTGTCATATGGAACTTGAAGGTGTTTTCTATTAATGCCTTTTTTACATTGTGAAATTATTTTTTAATATAATACCTACGCAATTTTTGAAGTACAAAACAAAACACTTCATTTTTGGACATTATCTTAGTTCTGTAGAGTAACAAAAGTTGGGCACAAAATTTACTCTCTGTTTTCTCCAATAAACAGATTTTATGCTCAGCCTTTCTTAGTACTGAATCAGATTTCAAAAGTGGTTCTATTTTTTTCTCTCTTAAATATTTATTTTCGACTTTATATGTGTATATTTTTTTTACTCCCTAACTACGACAAAACTTCTAAAACTGTATATTAAAAATAATCTCTAATTTCTGTCTAAAATAAATGAATAACATTAGATCAATTAGGTTTTTTTTACGTTTGTAAATTTGTACGACTTAAAAGATATTTTATGTATAAAGCTGTTTATATAATTTTAAAAAAATGTTTATTACTCATTCAAATCTATAATAATTTCCATATTTAAAGTAATTTTTGTGCATTGAACAACAATGGCTCAAAACATTTTGAAACATAACGAAATATTTAAGTCAAAATAGTGAAATAAAATTGGTGAACTACGTACAAATTCCTTTTTTAAATCAGCGGAAAATTATAAAATGAGCTTTTTTTATTCACTCAAAAAAGTAATTTTGTAAAATTTTAAAAAACAGATCACATGAATATAATTTAAAAACAACAAATGTTTATATGCTGTTACATTAACTTATGTAAACTAGTGACATAAATAAGTGTTGATCAATGTTAAATGTACATATTATGTTGAAAACATATTGTTTCTTGTATATAGAAATTTGTATTGTGATTAAATGACATGAATTTCTTTTCTTCTTTTATCCTCAAACTACACAGATGTTATTTATGATTTGTTTTATCTACTGGCATGAAACTGATACAGTCAAAGTTTCCATACTTTTACTAATTCTCAATAATATCCCATCCTGAGAAATAAGAGCCCAAAATAATTATTTGATAAATAATTGATTGCAGAAGCAATTTTAAGAATATGTTTATTTTTTTTTTACATGGTAGTCGAAGGAATTACAAAGCATATGAACATAAATAAAAATGTTTTATTTTATTTATATATTAGAAGCTTTCCTTTTCGAGACTTCGGTTGTTCTTGAACAAAAATAACTAATATCATACGCAATTCTAATAATGAGCAGTGAAAGCAAAAGAATGAAGTCATAGTCCAAATACTCAATGTTGTGCCTGGTCCATTCTTACAAAACAAATCCAATCTCATGTTGTCCATGGCTCTGATTCTTGAGGAGATTTCTAGAAAAGGAAAAATATCTTTTTGTCTTTGATCTAGATAACTTCAACCTATTATTTATGCATATTGCTGAAAAAAAGATCTTCGGTGAGTATCACACGGAATGTTTGTTTTTCGTAAAAGATGCGCTATGGATAGTATTTTTTAATTTTTATTTTATAACCGTCGTTGAACAGTCGGCATAATTTTTTGGGTTTATGACAACTAATGTTCAACTCCGTAGCCGTGATGGCTCAGGGGATAAAGCATCGCCTTCTAATGAGGTGAATTTGATTTGAATCCCAGCGATGGCTGGTCGATACGAATTCCGCACCCGGCTCACACCAACCACAGTGCTGGCGCAAAATATCATCAGGGGAAGATGGACCATGGGTTAGATTCCCCTTGCTGACAGGCATGGGAGGTTTTCGTGGTTTTCCTCCCCATGTTACGCAAATGCGGGTTTGTTCCACTAAAAAGTCTTCCACGACGGCAAATTACTTTCAATACTTGATCCCTGAGTTACCTTGTCTTCTGGATTGGTTTCAAAATTACAAGTTCAACATTAGTAGCCCTAAACCCAAATTTGGACTGCCTGTTCAATGACGGTTATAAAATCAGGTGAACGGGATGGCCATCGGACTGGTGCATGCCCGATCCATCGCCTCACAAAATTCGCATTTAAGTAATTCCAAACTACCAGGTCAAAATGGCTGTAACTCTTAATGTTGGGAAAATTTTAAGCATTTATTGCGAATACTGTATAGCTGCCAAGAAGCACTTCTTTTTTTTTTTTTTTTTTTTTTTTTAATGAACCCATTTTTTTTAAATTTAACATGTCACTTAATATCTCACGCCATACAAAAATAACGCATGTCAACCACCGCTCCAATTTTGTCCCATGTGTAATACATAATGAAGGGCTTTAAATTACTTGCACGTTTATATTCAATGTTCAATCCGCTCAAGCATCAAATAGAAAGTTTTTCCCACAGGGGAAAGCAAGGAATCCCGGCACTCACACGTTGCCATTACTTCTAGGCGAACTCTGTGCAAACTCGGAAACTCCGCTGAAAGGTGTCGCTGCTGGGGAAAAAGTCCAGTTCAGCCTCATGACGTCAAAGTTGCTCCTAGGTTGTGAACAGCTCCTAAGATCAGTCCAACACACTTTCGTTTGCGTTATTTCTAAGTATCTCACTACAAAGCATTTTTCATTTTTTCTATTATCGCATTTTTGTGATAATTGTTAAACAATGTTTAACACGAAGGCCAAAACTTTTCTCTTACTCAGTGCAGAAGGGAAGAAGCATCAATATGAAGATTTTTAATGTGACAATGCACTATTATTAGATTTGTCAATTTATGTTTATGGGGTAAAATTGCAGGATATTTAGCCACATAAGGTGAATCTGAATTACCCAGTCGTCCATCTACTCTCAATATTCCATCACTATCAAGAAAAGGATTTAAATTTCTTAAATCACTCTTAGGGGTAACAACCTTCTGTTGCTTTAAACTTTGAATGTCGTTTAAAAACACCTCTTCCTGGACCATTCTGATCAGTCTCTTTTCAATTTGGTCTAACTCTGAAACACTAAGAGGGCCAAATTCCTTTAAATTAGATTGCTTAACATTAATTACAAATCTTAACACATAACTAAATATACGAAGAATTTTCACATAGTTATTACTTACACTTAATAAATCATATAAAAGAAATAACTTATTGTTAATCGAAATATAGACATTAAAAGCTGGAGTATCAAATTCAACACCTGTTTTTAGTTCCAAAGAGTAGTCATGTTCGTTCGTCAGGGGTGAGCTTGTTTGCTCATTGGATAACTCACCTTGTTCCAGGAATGGTGGGCCATTCCCCCAAATTTTCTGATTGTTAATATCACGAGGGCTTAACCCACGGGAAACAAGATCGGCAGGATTTAGAGCTAACGGCACGTGGGCCTAGTGACAGTTTTCTGTCAAGGTTTGAACCTCGGAAACACGGTTGGCGATAAATGTCTTCAGGTGGTTCGCAGGTGTATTCAACCACGCTAATGCAATCATAGAATCGGTATGAAGTACAGTTTCACTAATTCCAATTGTAAAGATGCACGTAATTTTTGCACAAGGTGGGCTAAAAGAACACAGGCACACAGTTCAAGGCGTGGAATCAAAATCACTCGAATTGGTGATATACGTGATTTGCTTGCGAGAACAGTCACTTTAGCACTATGCGTTGAAGTGAAACATTAACTATAGACTACAGCTCCATAGGCTGCTTCAGATGATGAAGGACAATTCGTTGAAATTCGTCCGAAAGAATAAATCTATCAATTTTCACATCCTCGATGCACTTTAAAGTTGTCACAAAATCATTCCAATCATTGCTGATTGGATTTGGCAGAGCTTCATCCCAATCTAGTTTTTGCTGCCACAATCGCTATAATAGGATTTTAGCTCTTGTCAAGACTGGTGCTAAAAAACCAAGAAGGTCGTATAATTTAGCTATCACGCTGCGAACTTCACGCTTAGTATACGATGATTTTACTGCGGTTGACACCTTATAAGCAAACTTATCTTCAAACGGCTTCCAGCTGATGCCCACCGCTTTGACCAATAAGTCATTATCAATAGAGAACGAGTGCTCGACATCTGATGAAGATGAACTATTCCACAATTGATTATAATTCGAAGACCATTTGTGAAGTTTCATTCCGCATGACTGCAAAGAATCTCGCAATTGGAGTTGTAATTGACAGGCAGTTTCTAGATTCCGGGCTCCGCTTACAACATCATTGTAGAGGCTGTTGGTTGCGACAGCTGAGATAGCATGAGAATCCGAGGTAGAAGGATCGAGGATCGGATCGAAGTCCGAAGGTACGAGGACGAACCGGAATAGTTCCTACGCGGATGAACACCGGCAGAGGAGCACAACCAGCGGCCACGACAGGGAGTGAAGAGGCTGAGGTCCAGTACTTAAGGAGATGACAGTTTGCCATCGAGAGGGTTGTTGTGCAGCGTCCGAGACTTCGTCCCGATATTACGTTTCTAACCGGTGACGCCCACCTGCAGTTTGAGATGTTTACAATCGAAAGTTAAAGTTTTTAATTTATTTTTACAACAACTTTTAAATGTTTTTAACAAATAATCAGTTAATTGGAGTTTATTAGTTTCTTGATGGTTTTGTTATCTTTGACTATTAAAGAGGATGTTTCATTGCCATATTGTTTCAATTGACGTCTTACATTCCCATCACCGAAACCTATACAATTGGTGACCTGTGAACGAACACGTATATTTCTGTTTCCGCAAACTGTATTTGGGAAATTCTACTTACCGATGAATTACGAAGAGATGCTGGTACGTTTCAAGTTTTAAAGTTTTTGGAAAGTCGTGAGTACGAATTACTTCTATTGTTGGACATATACAATAATACAAAAAATGCCAGAATCTACAGAAACTGCTGATGAACAAATTGCTCGTGTCACTGTAAAGCTGCCACCTTTTTGGAGAGCCAATCCAGAATTGTGGTTCAGACAAATTGAAAGTCAGTTCACTCTTGCTGGAGTAACTACAGAGTCAATGAAATTTCACCACGTAGTTTCTGCTCTACAACCGGAGCAACTGGCGATTATCAGCGATATTGTTATCAGTCCACCTTTAGATAAGCCGCTCACTGCACTTAAAAAAAGATTGTGCGCTCAATATGCTGAATCTGAAGCTCAACGCTTAAAGGATTTGATATCGGGAATGCAACTTGGTGACCGCCGTCTTTCAAGACTGCTTCTGGAAATGCGAAATAAAGCCGGTACGACAATTAATGACGAACTTCTTAAATCTTTATTTTTGCAGAGGTTGCCTACTAATGTTCAACAGATTTCGGCGATTTCCAACGACAACCTGGACAAGCTGGCGGAGATGGCGGATGGTATTATGGCTACGACAACTAACGCACAGTCAGTCAGCGTAGTTGCTTGTTCGACGGATCAGGCGGATTTACGGTCTTTATTGACAGAGATCACAGCTCGTTTTTCTCGGTTGGAAGCCCGTACAAGTGACCGGTCAAGAAGTACTAGTCAGAAACGCTCTACTAGCCGAGGCCGACAGTCTGCAAATTCACAGTATTGCTGGTATCATAAAGTATTCAAGCAACGAGCGACAAAATGCTGACCTCCATGCTCGTTCCAGCCGGAAAACTGCTCAGGCCGTCATCCTGTCAAAAGGGTGACGGCGAGGCGATGATTCAGCGATTTTATCTGACGGACAAGTTTACATCCTCACGTTATCTCATCGATACGGGAGCTGACGTCTCTGTGATACCTCGTGATACCTATGCATCCAGTGACCATTCTTCACAGATAAAACTGTTCGCCGCAAACGGTACGACCATTCCAACGTTTGGCCAATGCCTGTTGAAATTAGACCTTGGACTCAGAAGAGAGTTCAGCTGGCCTTTTATCATCGCTGCCGTGCCTCATCCAATTATCGGAGCTGACTTCCTAAGCAATTTTGGTTTATTAGTCGACGTCAAAAATTCTGCAGTAATTGATCCTTTGACCAACTTGCAAACAAGAGGTACCCGGTATTCTTGGGTTGCTTCAACGGTAAAGGTAATTTCAGAGAACTCTAAAATCCACCAGTTGTTCTCAGAATTCCCTGCTCTGATTAGGTCAGGTGCCACGCCAAGAAAAGTAAAGCATGGAATAGAACATTGGATACAGACAAAAGGACTGCCTATTTTTTCAAAACCTCGACGTTTATCGCCAGATAAGTTGAAAGCTGCAAAGCAGGAATTTTTATTTCTGATAGCATCAGGGGTTTGTCAGCCTTCCAAAAGCTGTTGGGCAAGTCCGTTACACATGGTTCTAAAAAAGAATGGCGACTGGCGACCGTGTGGTGATTTTCGTCGTCTTAATGGTGTGACCGTGCCAGATAGGTACCCCGTTCCCCACATGCAAGACTGTTTTCAGGTTTTGGAAGGTAAAATAATATTTTCTACCTTGGACCTGGAAAAAGCATATTATCAGATTCCAGTGCCAAAGACTGCCAAAGACATGCCAAAGAATGTGGTAACAACGCCGTTTGGATTGTTCGAGTTTTTGTATATGCCGTTTGGATTATCAAATGCTGCCGCAACTTTCCAACGTTTCATTCATCAAGTCTTGGTTGAGTTCGAATTTTGTGTACCTTATTTTGATGACGTATTAGTAACTTCGAAGAACGAAGAAGAACATTTAATTCATTTAAAAAGAGTTTTTCAACGTTTTGCTCAATATGGTATAACACTCAACGTAAGCAAATGTGTCTTGGGACGGTCATCAGTAGAATTCCTAGGCTATTGTGTAACGGAAAAGGGTATTACTCCGCTTCCTGACAAAGTTTCTGCAATTGCTAATTTTCCTCAGCCAGTTACAATTAGAGAGCTGCGTCGATTTCTTGCGGTCTTGAATTTTTATAGAAGATTCATACCGAGAGCTGCCCACACTCAAGCAATTTTTAACGAATATTTAAAAGGTGCTAAGAAAAATGATAAAAGCATGATCAAGTGGTCGGAGGAAGCAGTTGCTGCGTTCGAGAAGAGCAAGAAGGAATTGGCGAATTCAACCAATCTGTACCATCCTGTCATGAATGCACAGTAAGCGATGGTGGTAGACGCTTCAGATACTGCGATGGGTGCTGCTTTGCATCAGCGGATCGAGAAAGAGTGGCAAGCAACGGGTTTTATTCAAAGAAGCTTGCACCATCTCAAAGAAAGTACAGTGCTTACGACATAGAACTCTTGGCTGCATACATGGCAGTAAAATACTTTCGGCATATGGTAGAGGGTCGGCCGTTTACTATCTACACTGACCACAAGCCGCTGATATATGCCTTTAAACAAAAGGAAGATAAGTGTTCGCCAAGACAATTGCGTCATTTGGATTTTATTAACCAATTCACTACGGATATTCAGCACGTGAAGGGAATAGATAACGTGGTTGCAGATGCGCTGTCCAGAGTAAACATTGCTACCATAGAAACACCTTCCCCACATCAATTTTCAAGAAATGGCTAACAACCAAAAAGGTGACCAGGAACTAGCCGAAATTTTAGCTCAAACCGGTAACTCAACTTTGGTACTTCAACCCTTCGTAATAGGTGATCCTGGTGTGGAGCTGTTTCGTGATGTATCTACCAAACGTATTCGACCATTCGTGCCTGAAGTGGACAGAAAAAACGTTTTTTCCAGACAGCATTCTATTTCACATCCAGGTATTAAAGCTACTATAAGGTTGGTGGAAGAGCGATATGTTTGGACTGGTATAAAAAAAGATGTTAGGACATGGGCCACAATGCTTGGCTTGCCAAAGTTCTAAGGTGACACGTAGAGCAAGCTTGGTATATTTGTTCCACCAAATTCCAGGTTCGAGCACGTGCACATCGACATCGTAGGTCCCTTGTCGCCATCAGAAGGTTTTCACTACTGTCTTACTTGTGTCGACTGTTTTTCCAAGCGGCCAGAAGCTTACCCGCTCGCAGATATAACAGCCAAATCTGTTGCTGAGGTTCTCTATGCTGGATGGATTGCTAGGTTTGGAATACCTCTACGAATCACAACAGACCAAGGGACACAGTTCGAAGCCTCGCTGTTTGATGCCCTGACTAAGTTCCTGGGTTCGGCCCGTCATCGAACAAGCCCTTACCATCCCGCAGGAAATGGTCAAGTGGAAAGATTTCACAGGCAGATGAAGGGAGCGATTAGAGCCTACAGTACAAGTCAGTGGACCAGAGTTTTACCTACCATACTTTTAGGTTTTAGAGCTGCATGGAAGGAGGACTTGCAAGCAACGACAGCGGAAATGGTTTATGGAACTCCGATACGACTGCCTGGAGAATTTTTATGTCCGTCTACTGGTACAGCCGATCCCGCAAACTTCGTTGGAAAGCTAAAAGAGACCATGCAGGAGTTGCTGCCAGTAAGGTCCAGACATCAGGATCATAGAGCAGTTTTTGTAAGTAAAGACCTGTCGTCGTGCAGTCATGTTTTCCTGATGACCGATGTCCTGAAAAAAGGCATGCAGCCACCATATGAGGATCCATTTCAAGTACTGAGTCGAGGAGAGAAGGTTTTTAGGATTCTTATTCATGGCCGAGAGAGTACAGTAAACGTGGATCGTCTAAAACCTGCATATGTATCCCGAGAGGAACAGGACATATATCCTAAAAGCGAATCAACAGCGAGGAGCGAATCTACAGAGGATGAATCTACTATCCCAGAGCCTGGTGACATGCCAAAAGAGGTTAAGACACGACCAGGCCGTCGAGTTAAGTTTCAGGGAAAGTATCAGCAATGAGCTGGAAAAGTCTCGCTACCGCTGGTAGGGGGCTACTGTAGAGACTGTTGGTTGCGACAGCTGAGATAGCATGAGAATCCGAGGTAGAAGGATCGAGGATCGGATCGAAGACCGAAGGTACGAGGACGAACCGGAATAGTTCCTACGCGGATGAACACCGGCGGAGGAGCACAACCAGCGGCCACGACAGGGAGTGAAGAGGCTGAGGTCCAGTACTTAAGGAGATGACAGTTTGCCATCGAGAGGGTTGTTGTGCAGCGTCCGAGACTTTGTCCCGATATTACGTTACTACCCGGTGACGCCCACCTGCAGTTTAAGATGTTTACAATCGAAAGTTAAAGTTTTTAATTTATTTTTATAACAACTTTTAAATGTTTTTAACAAATAATCAGTTAATTGGAGTTTGTTAGTTTCTTGATGGTTTTGTTATCTTTGACTATTAAAGAGGATGTTTCATTGCCGTATTGTTTCATTTGACGTCTTATATTCCCATAACCGAAACCTATTCAATCATCCATATAGGTGTCATGCAGAAGAGCTTCCGAAGCCAAAGCATATCGATATTTTTCATCTTTGGCCAGTTGTTGCAGAGTTCTTATTGCAAGGAAGGGGGCATTGAACATTCCGTTGGCTTCCACACTATTCTCTGAGGGTCTCTTTGATCTGGATCTATCAATATTTTTCTATACATCTTTTTTATGTCCGTAGTAAAAGCATATTTTTTTGTCTTCTAAAGCGAGAAATTTTTTCAAACACATCTTCTTTTACTTCACCTTTCATTAAAATGTCATTTAAACTTGTTGTGGTGGGAGATGAGGCACGACTATCATCTTAGTAGTCAATTTATCAATATTCCATGGTGTGTTATGTAGTAATGGGTGGGAGACTTACTTTCTTCAATCACCTTTTCCAAATGGCCCAGTTCCTCACGCAAAAAATCCGTATATAAAGACAATTACTCTGAGTCCCTAGACAAACGCTTCCACAAACAATTAAGTTGCCTCAAAGCTATTTCCTTCGACTGTCCAAGACACGACGGATCTTTACTCAAGGACATTGCAACTACATATCTACCATCAGCATTTCTTCTATGGGTGCTCATAAAATGATCCTCACACAAAGACGCCTCTGTATCCTTTGCAAATTCTACTTCGACATTCTCAATTTTCCAAAATCATTTCAAAGTTTTATTCAAGTCATCGTCAAGAATCAACCTACAATGAACATGACCAACATCGACCTGATCAACGCTGCCACTCACGACAAACCCAAACACAGTATTTTGCAACAACAATTTGGAATTTTGAGCATAAAATCGTTCCTGCCTGAACAATTCGTAAAACACCTCCGCACCTAATAAAATATTAATTTTCTCAGGTTTATTGAAATTATTATCAGCTAATGACACGAACTCTGAAACATTAACATCTACATCAATTTTTCTGTTTGGAATGAGATCAGTAATTTTGTCAACCACTAGCATCGATAATTCTCTAATAAAACTCTTATCCTCATTTGGCACTAAAGTTCTAACACAATTGTTCACTACCACAGTTGCATCATTAACACACGAAACCATTGTATTTATTTTCTCCAATCTTAATTGCAACTTCTCCGCGCACGTCTTAGTACACCAACATGATTGAGACCCAACATCCAGCAAGCATCAAACTTCAATCCACTCAGAAATTTTTTTTTAACATGTGTGCGAACTGTACTCAGAAGTACGTCTTTAGGTTCGTTTTTCTCAAGGCTAGTCGCTACAATTTGAGATTGTGATGTCACTTCCGAAGTTTCCTCTCTCTTCCTTGGAACAAAAGCTGGTGCATCAATTTTGAATTGAGAAGTGGAATGACTAAAATATTCACGCGGGAAATGAATCATCGTATGATGAGGCTTAGAGCAGAAACAGTTTTTCATTGAACGGCATTCACTTCACCTGTGGGGTGCGAAACAACAAAAACAAAGATTATTCCCTTTCAATACCTCAATTCTCTCATATACTGACATACTCTTAAATTGGGGGCAGGTAGCGAGGGGATGTATATTTCTGCACAGAACATTCTTCAAATTATTCGTCTCCGCAAAAAACACTTTAGATATATTTTTGTCTGTTCGCAAATGAGAATACTTCTGAAGTTTATTTCCTCCCACGCGTTTTATTTCACCAGCACAATTCCGATTGATTAACTCACTTGAACCTTTACTCCTCGATGACAAGTAAATATCACATTCACGTCCAAGTTGGTGAGGTAAAAAAAAAGTTTCACCTTGCTTAATCCCAATGTGAGTCATTAATTCCCGATCAAGGGTTTCGAAAATCTTATCAGAAACAATAAGATCGCATAAAGATTTAAAATCTGTAACCTTACGTATTTGGCAGTAATAGTCAAAGGATGCACGATAGTCTAAAAGCAAAATGAACATAACTCTCATACGGTAATTTTCTAGCCCTTTTACAATTATTTAGGCATTCTTGGGGAGTAGGTTCAAATTTTTTTAAAACCAAATTTTTTAACTTTTCGTAATCACACAAATCTCTTTGACTAACATGCACTAGTAAATTATTAACTCTATCTCCTGATTTATTTTCGAATGCTTTTTCTAACGAATTGAAAAATAAATAAAACGATTCTGACTTAACCGGCACTAAAATTGTTAAAAGGGCAATTCTATATGTGACGGAATGACATTTTGACTTGAAAAATAACAATTAATCGAAGTTACTATGCATCTAATTTCAAATCAATTTTGTTTTTTCTCATGCATATCATTATTTTTGGCATAATGTTATTCATAAACTAAAAAAAAAAGATTTTCTATTTTTTTTTCTTTTAATTTTATGTACTTTTTATTTGTGTGACGGAATGACATTTTGGCAACCAAGCTTTTGGTATGCTGCTTAGAACTGATAGTTTCTGTGAATTTTGCAGCTATTATTTTTCTGAACTATTTTTTACTTTTAGTTTAATGTGTAAGCAATGTAAAATGTGAATTTGGAAAATTAACCTCAGGTTGGCTAGCGGTTATTAACATCTATTTGCTGTGACGGAATGACCGTGACAGAATGACAAAAAGTTTAGTGGAAGAAAGTCTTCATTCAAAAAATGTTTTATTAATATGTAAATGATAAACAGAATGTATCAGATAAACAGGTTTAATATGTATATAACCGATAAACAGAATTAGTAAAAATTTCAACAATTTGAAAATTAGGTTGTCTCTGAAGAGGTTTAATATCTAACTTGCCAATGACGCATCTTATCTTCTTTCTCTGGAAATTTATGCATAAATCAATTTTTGTCCCATCTTCTTTTTATTGCTTTAACATCTAAATCGTCTTTAGCTATCAAAGTAATTTGCGCCACATATAAATGTTCCTCCTTTTTGTGCAGTATGGGATAATGATTAAAGTGCCGACTGCATACTCCTCAGTCATGTTTTCCATTTTCTATTTCAAACAGTGGCCTTTCAAATCATACACTTGATTTTGTTTGAAATTAGAAAATATTCTAATTTTGAAGATTCGCACTTCTCAAACTACATGAACGTCTAGTGCACGTCTCTTATCCCTGGCAATGCTGCTGTACCAAGTGACAAGCTGAAGTCATTCTTTTTAGTCCTCTCTTAAATAGAGTATAGCTGGACAAAAATAAATTTTCGACGATTTGTTGCTTCGACTTTATGAAATATTAAAATTCTTTTGCGTATTAGGTGCTGTTTTAAAGCAGCCAACGTCTTGTTTGGCTTTTTAGAACAACCTCACATTTAAGTGGTATTTATAGGTGTACAGTCAGCAAAAAAAAAAGAGATATCACCCTGAATAATTTTCGTTTTAATGATCGGATTTTCACGAACTAAGTGTCAATCTTAATGGTTCCTGGGGGTGACCTCAAATATGCTAATTAGTTAGTGCTAACTATTAATTAAGTTAAGAAATCAGACACAAAAACTTACTTTCTCTGAACAAACATATATTTGTTTTTAAATATTTGGAATCCAGATACTTGAATTAGGGGGGGTAGACAAAATTTTGAAACAAATTGGTGGTAAATAGGGTCGCAACAAAGGTTTATATATTTGGCGATAGTCCAGAAAACCGCCAAAAAAAGTCGCCAGCGCAAATGAATATTTTAAGATAACCCATTGACTAATTCAAAAGAAGAATGCTTAATTTTACTAGGTTGCTAAGCAACCAAGCTCTGACTGGAAAAAAAATTTATATAATGTTCTGTGATAACTCATAGAGGTTTAATTAATAGTTAATAGAAAATATCTCGAAGTTTCTAGGCAATAGACAATTTTAAAGCTGATTTCTGTCCAAAAAGCAAAGTTTTTTTTATTTTAATCTGCCTTGAAAAGAAAATTTAAATCGAATATAAATTATTTATGATTTTCTAAGTTTTTAGAATTTAAATACATGAACTTTTTATCTGATATTATTTAGATTATGTTGTTTTTGCTATATTTATTCGAGAATTTTATACTAAAATCAAATTAACATAACTTATTATGGCTATATAAAAAATTTTAGGGATAATCATTTTTACAGCTTTAATGGAGTCTTCTAGGCAAGAAAGTTTGAAGAAAAAAAAAGTGCTTGAAAAATTAAATTGTAGATTGTATAGTAATTCTAATGCACATTCACAAGTTTTTCTATAATTTAAGATATTTCTTTTTCCTATAACTCAAGGAATTGCTGAATGTTTAGTGGTATTTTAAAAGCATTGAAATATGTTACGTTTAAGAATAAGATATTGAAATAATATATTGCATATTGTATGATTCATTGCTTCAAAAATCGCTTCATTCTGCTAGATATTTAGATTACAAGGTTTTCTTTGGATAAAGTTGATTAGCAAATAGCATCCTTATGCTTCGATACATTTAGAAACATACGTTCGCAAACTCACCATAAAATATCGCACTGCATATTCTTCAATTACGATAACCTACATTTACCACCAAATACTGATACTATGATTATTTTTGTTTTCTTATATATATCTGATATGAAACTCTCTTTTTAAACAGAGCTTGTAAGGTCCTTAAGATACTGAAATGGGGGCACGAAAACTTAAAAGATAAAATATTTAATTTCATTAACTCAAAATATCTGGTCTCAAAATTTTAATTTTAAACCAAGTTAAATATAACTTTTACAATATTGATGCTCTTATGTTTTAAAAGACCACATAATTCCTGTTGAAATATGAAAATGCATATTTTTACTTTAATGAGTGTAAAATCCTTATCAAAATAATGATCAAGACCCAAATGTAAAACAGTATAATTGATGATAAAAACTCAACTGGCTTCAAAAAATATGAAGAGGGAAGTAAAAGTCGACATGTTTCGAGCGTTCAAATATAATCACCCATTCTCAAAACTTGTCAAGCTTGAATAACTTGTGACTTTTATTATTGCGCTCAAAACATGTCTATTTTTATCATCATCTATTGACTTTTAAATCAATGAAGTTTTTATATTTTCGATTCAATTTCTTGGGATTATCTATTTAGTTACACAACATATTAAATTATTTCACTTGATATTAAAATAAGTTTTACTTAAGTTATAGGCACAGGTTCTTAGATTGAAAAAATAATAATTCGCTATTTTGTAAAAACATCAATGCAGTACAATTTTTTTTTTTTTTGCAGCAAGCCTTAACATTTTAATTTAAGGACATAAAAAAAATTCCGTTTACAATTGAAATTTCAAAAGTCGAATGTGAAAATGGAATGTCTCCTAGCGCCAGAAATCGAAATTAAATAGTTACAAGGACAACTATTTTAAACAAGTTAGCGTTTCCGTCCTACTTAAAGTTGTTTGAAAAGGTATTTTTTATATATCGATTCCAAAGTTTATTCTACAAATATTTTAGGGTATACTTTCGGAGTATTTTGATCGAGTTTATTTTTACACCCTTATTTGCTTAAAATTATTAAATAATATGCTTAAAATAAATTATTCAAGCAACATGATTTAACGCATTTATAGTATAATAGTAAATGGGGCTTCCATCGCATATCCTTAACCTTGATTACGCTATCATTAAATGAATGGAATAAGCTTAGATAAATAATAAAAGTTAATTTTCCCCCGTTTTAATTTTCAAGGAAATAAGTTCGGAAATTTACGTATTTTTTAATGCATTTTTTTTTAAATCAGATGATTCTAAAATTCGCTCGGTTTCGAAAACTTCTTACAAATTTCAATTTTTAGTGTTTCCTGCTAAACAAAGTAAGGCATTGTTCCTGATAACAAATTATACTAGAATAATATCTTGGGAATCGTGCTAAAGTAAAAAATTAAACAAAATAGTTTAGTATATTATCCGGAAAAAAATCTGCATGGAATCATAAAGAAAGAATCATTTGAGATACTGGAATATTTCAAGACGCTTAAAAATTTTGGCTACGTATTTGACAGCATTTTATGTTCGGTATCTTTATACTCTTTGTAGTGGGCACTATTTTAGATAATCTATGTTGAAGTCACAAGAAACAAAACAAAAAAGACAATCAATGATTTATATTCTTTTTTCGAAAAAAATAGTATGCTAAGTAAATAATCAGCTGTTTTGCATTAAATAATTTTAAACAGCGGAGTGTTTTTAATTTCTTAACAAGGCTTTATTCTTAGCTAGCAGACAATAATTCTTTTAAAAAAAACTTGACTATAATGTAAAAAGGAACTTTACTTTAAAGAAAATCTAAATTAAAGTACTAAAAAAATTGATTAGTATTAATGAAGAAATAATAAATGTAGTAGGGTAAAGAATAAATTTTTTAAAAATGCTAAAATTTAATTAAATAGTTGGTAAAATAGTTCTGCGAAACACTTCCGGACAGGTGATTAAAAAATTACTTTTAAGATTAACACGATATATAAGATGTTGAGAAATTTGCGATGATGTGAGATATGCTTAAATATGTTTACTACGTATTTTTATTAATATTCATAAAAAATATATACAAGAAACTGAGAAATATTTTATTCCAAATCTATTCATACGTATGTATATTATTGTAATTGTATCAGTTATTGAGAAAAAAAAACTAAAAAATAATCACATTAAATAAGTACAATCTGGTGTATAATCATATTCTATCAAAAGCATGCTTTTATAAAACTCGACATTCGTTGAATAAAATGTTTTTTATTCAATAAAATGTTTCATTCAAATTTCTTTACTTAATTTCAAATAGATTTTTAGAGGACTAAAAAAGAAACATTGTATTTTATAGTTTTAAAAAAATAAAAATAAAAAGATTAGCAAACGATTATTAGCGAAAAAAATATGAATGAAATTTTACGCCACGCGCGCTAAATCAAGTTCTTCGTAAGTTTATCACATTTTAATATTAATCGCCCCATTTAATCATTCTTTTATTGTCGCCAAATTATTTTTTTTTTTAAATAATTAATTTTAATTTTTCTCATCTTCTAATAAATAAAAACAGTTGAAACTTTAGATTTTTCAATTGAAAAGCATGTAGATTAATATGGTATAAAAAAATCCATACCTTATAATTCAAAATTTTTTCATCCTCTCTTTAATTAAATAATAAAAAATAATTAATAATTATTAAAAATTATTTTTTTCATGAAATTATCTTTGGGTAAATGCGTTTTATGAGTTGGTGCAATATTATTTTGAATTGCTTCATTAGTTTTCAAAAATGACTGAAAACGCAAAAAGTGAAATTAACATTAAGGGGTCCAAACTTTGAATCGCTCTCCTGACCAAACTATGGGGACCACATTTCCCAGATTGCGGCTACCCCCTATATTTTGAAGATAAGGAATCCAAATATGTAAAAAAAATATATGTTTATTCAGAGAAAGTACGTTTTTGTGTCTGATTTCGTAACTTAATTAATAGTTAGCACTAACTAATTAGTATATTTGAGGTCACCCCCAGGAACCATTAAGATTGACACTTAGTTCGTGAAAATCCGATCATTAGAACGAAAATTATTCAGGGTGATATCTTTTTTTTTTTGCTGACTGTACATGTTGTGAGTTATTAATGAAATACACTTAAGAAAAAGGAGAATAAGACACACTTTACATCATTATAGGTTTCTTTAAGCAAATGAAAAGCCTCTTTTAGTGCCATAAGCATATATTGCATCTGCACTCTTCGTTACTCTGGCAGAGTTTGTATTATGACTGAATCCTTCATGCCTGGGGGCTTGTAACTAAAATCATCTTGACAGTAAAAATTTTTTTCTCCAAAATAAACAGCTCATCAACATTATTTTTCTCACATAAATTAGTTTCTTTTAAGTTGGTTGTTAAATACTTCTCACATAAAGACTGAATTAATTCTTTTACCTCTATTAGTGATTTTGGAAGTGAATGTACAACTTTTTTACGGCTTTACCAAGACTCTGCCGGGATTTGTATGCGGAAATTAAATTATTTGTATGTGAAGAGATTGATCGAATTTG
Source organism: Parasteatoda lunata (assembly GCA_949128135.1). Taxonomy (NCBI): domain Eukaryota; kingdom Metazoa; phylum Arthropoda; class Arachnida; order Araneae; family Theridiidae; genus Parasteatoda; species Parasteatoda lunata. Next base: position 102,668,870 of record OX421980.1, read on the forward strand.
ATTTTTTCTTCTTTTACACAATCTCTGCACAACAGCGTTTGCACATATAAACTTTTAAATCCAGCTTTTGTTGTAGAAGCTTTCTTCTCTGCCTTTCTTTCTCTGCCTTTCTTTCTCTGGCTTTTTTTTTTTTTTTTCATCATATCATGGGGATCTTGTTCCTTTTCAACATTCTATCTGCCTTACAACAGCTGTTTTAGCCATTAGGTTAATTGAAAAAGAAATAATTCTCTAAATTTTGAATAAGCTTTTCAACGACTCGCTTTGTTATTCCATCGTCGAAGATGAGTCATTCCGTCACACTAATTATTAGAAGTTAATAATCATATGCATAAAATTTTATAATCTCTCGTTGATTCTTATGCCATATCTGCTTTATATTCCAAAATATACACATTTTCATTTTGAAATGTAGTTGCTATTTAAAAAAAATACTAAAACATGTGACGGAATGACATAAAAAAAAGTTACTTTTATTTTATATATTAAACTTAAAATGACTTAAAGACTGCAAAATGACAATGACTTTCACTGCAGTTTTAAATGTTTAAATTTTGTACTATACGCATAATTTTATCAAAATATTGCAAAAGAAAGATAATTTCTTTTATTTTATAAGTGTTTTTCAAGAAAACAATTTCAGCATAAATGTGAACGATTCACTTGTCAGCCATGTGATTACTTAAGAATGTTGCTAAATTCAAAAAATGTAAAATTATCAAAAATGAAACATGAATTAGTAGACTTTGACTATTTTTGAACATATTTTTAAAATTAAAATATGCAATTCATAAAAAAAAAATTCACTTAAAAGTTGACACTTTCATGGAATTGACCAAAACGTTAACATTTTTGATTAAACTTTCCAAACGATTAGAATCTGTTTCTCCATTCACTGCAGTCTGAGATGCATTAGCTAGGTCACCACTAATTTTCACCAACTCTAACTGTTTTTCTAATTGAGCTAACTTTAATCTCTTTAATTATATTTCCTGTTCCGATTAGCTTTTTCTAACTTTTCCTTTTTTTTCTTCTAAAACATGCCCAATTAGATCACGCACAAACTCAATATCAGTTTTAACTATATCACTAGTTTTGATTAAAAGTTTTAAATCCACTATTTTAGGAGTGTCTGGAATCATTAAACCTAATTCCTGGGCAATCATAATCAACTCATATTTTTTAAAATTCAATTTAAATGCCATTTAAATATTAGCCACTACTAAAACAACACTTTCAAATTAGAAATGCTATCTATTAAACTACACACCCAAATCGAAAGCAATTACTGAACGAAATTACTTAATAATGTAAACAATTCTTTGGACGATTCTTTGAGTTAACTGTCGCCTGGAAAGACAGTTCATCTTTTTTATGCTGTAGTCTGGTTCAGGTATAGCTGTTAGAGGACCACCAGCTATAAAGTGTCCAGGAGTTAATACTGTCAAATCACTTGGATCGCTAGACATCGGTAATATTGGACGTGAATTTAAACACGCTTAAATTTGTGTGAATACAGTATAAAGTTCTTCTAAAGTTAGTGTCACGTTAGATACGATTTTTTTAAGATGTTGTTTCACACATTTTATGTTAGATTCCCAAATTCCTCCCATGTGTGGAGAATTTACCGGGTTAAAATGCCATTCGATTCCATTTTCCCTTAAATAATGTTTGTGCTCATACCATTTAAGAAGCGTTGTGATTTCTGCTTTGAATTTACGATTTGCTTCAATAAAATTAGTGCCGCAGTCACTGTATATATGTTAGCATTTTCCTCGACGAGCAATAAATTGTTTAAGAGCTGCGATGAAAGAGTTAGTTGTTAAATCACTGACAAGTTCCAAGTGCACAACTTTCGTTGAAAAACATATGAATAGAGCTAAATATGCTTTGGACGATTTAGCTCTAGTAACTCTTGAAATTTTTACTAAAAATGGTCCACAATAGTCCACACCGCAATGTGTGAATGGCCGGGAGGGATTTACGCGTGAAGCTGGTAAATCTCCCATTTGTTGTATTAATCGTTGAGCTCGATGACGCTTGCACACCATGCAATTCGCTATGATACTACGTATAACTGATCTGGCTGAAATAATCCAGAATTGCTTTCTCACGCATGCTTGCATTAATTGAGCACCAGCGTGTAAGTGATTTAAATGAATGTCTGTTAAGATTAATTTGGTTAAAGAATGTTCTTTAAGTAAAAGAATCGGAAATGTTCGCATGCCTTAATCTACCGCCCACCTTTAGTAATCCATCATGTAACACTGGATTGAGCGATAGAATTTTGCTTTTCGTTAAAAGCGGTTTCGAATTTTGTAACACCTACCTAAACACTGAAAACTTCCATTTGAGTTTTCTTAACACAAAACATCAATGCATGCTTAAGTTCTGAAGCAGTGAGAAATGCTAGATTTCTTTCATTAGGCGGTTTTTTACAGTTTTCAATGAATCGAAAACAGTACGCAGTCACTCGTTTTAGTTTCGATAGCGATGAGAACCTTTGTAGGAGACCAAATGTTGGAGGCCCTGCCTTCTTTTGAGTCAATAGACATGCTAACTTCTTCTCTTCACGTTTGATTTCTAACTGATTGTCTTCAGTACATGTGGGTTCATGAAAAATGTATTCGTATTTATTCAGAAATGGTGGTCCGTTCCACCAAAGGTTGTGTGTTTTAAGTTCGCTTAGGCCAATGCCCCGAGAAGCGCAATCTGCTGGGTTTTCTGAACTTGTCACATAATGCCAGGTCGCATTAAGTATGAATTCATGAATTTGCGCAACACGATTTGCTATAAATGTTTTCCATCTATTTGAAGGTGAATTCAGCCACGCGAGAACGATTGTCGAATCACACCAGCAGAGCGTTTTATTAAATGAAAGATTTGTACCCGAAATTAACACTGACATTAATTTTGCTAACAGATGAGCTCTAATCTAGGTAACGTTAACTTTTTTAATGGAGGTACCTTTGATTTTGACGTAATTAAATTTATCTGAATATCTCCATTGCTATTTATGGATCGCTCATAGATAACAGCTGCGTATGCTTTTTCCGACGCATCTGAGAATCCATGTAACTCATATTTTACTGCGTTATTGATTAAAATATATCTAGGAATTTCTACTTCTTCTAACTTGTGCAAATTGTTTTGGAATTTTTCCCAAATGGTTTCTAATTGCGGTGGTAACTGATCATCCCATTCTAACTTTTCTTTCCATAATGTTTGGATTAAAATTTTACCAACTATCGTTACTGGTGAAATCCAACCCAACGGATCGAATGACTGGGATAACATGGATAAAACTGAACGTTTAGAATTATATGCATGCTTAGAATTAATTGATAATTTAAAGAAAAATACATCCTTTTTAGGGTCCCACAATATGCCTAACGTTTTAATTGTTTTTTTTCTGATTGAACCTGATATTGACTTAAATCCAACAATTCATCGCTCAAATTTTGTAATACTTGTGGTTCATTTGAAGCCCATTTTCTGAGTTCAAACCCAACTATTTTTAATAACGCATTGATTTCTGATTGTAACTTAATTGTACTTTCAATTGTTTCTGTCCCTGAAATAAGATCATCTACATAAAAAATCCTTCATAACTGCTTGTGCAGCCAAAGAGAATGCATGTCCTTCATTTACTAATTGTTGAAGGCATTTGGTGGCTAAATAAGGTGCTGCCGCTGTTCCATATGTTACCGTAAGCAGACGATGAGTGCTTATCGGTTTGTGGTGTTAAGCTAACTCAATTATTAAACAAGAAAGAAAGTTAACATTTAAATTTAACATCACAGTTTATTATAAAAAATAATAAATAAAGTAAAGATTAAGTTAGTTAAAAAAAAAGGTAACATGATTCTAGAATAAAATAAAATTATTAAAGATAGTCGAGTAGGGTAAGTCCGACATTGGCGAATTAGTGAAAAGCAGCAAGGTGCTGCGGAATGTTGAAGAGTACGTCCATACTGGACGGGAGAATAAATACGACTGGTTGACTAGCCAGCGGTTGCAAGTTATAAGAAGAGTTCAGTCTTGTGTTGCCAGTTGCAGAATTACAAAAAGTTTGTAAGTTTCTTCTATCGCCATCTGGTGAAAGGAATTATACACAAGGAAATTTTTTTGTATCGCCATCTGGCGAGAAGCACGGTTCACCACAGGTTCATTAGGAGAATTTCTCCAAACAATTCTCTGAAAATTAGAATCACTGGGAGCAACACTTACCTGCCTATACATTTTAAAAATATCTGCTTTTAAAGCGATTTTTCTTTCCCTAAACCTTAATACGATATTAAAAAGATTATCCTGAATAGTTAGTCCAATTAACAAATTATCGTTTAATGAAACATTGTTTGTGGTTTTTGCAGAAGCATCAAATATTACGCGAAATTTAAGATCTGATTCATTTTTTATGCAATGATGAGGAATGTAATACGTAGATTCCATGGCTGTATTTAACTCATGGTCTGGAACTATTTCCATGTGACCTAATTTTAAATAATCACTCATAAACTTTGAATAACTCTGCATTAAGATTGGTTGACGAGAAAGTCTGCGTTCGATTTGCTTAAAGCGATTAATTGCGATTTCCTTTGACTCACCAAGAGGTTTTGCATCTTGCTTAAAAGGCAAGTATACAATATAACGACCAGTGTCATCTCTGGAATGAGTTTCCTGAAAATGTTTATCACACTGAATTTCGTCTTCAGTCCACTTGCAAGAATTAGGAACTTCTTCAACTTGCCAGAATTTTTGCAAGGAAGAATCAATATCACTAATACTATGGTGCACCTGAGCATCTTGCATCGATTTAGATGCTGTAGCTTCCCCAAAAATAACCCAACCAAATATCGTTTCATGTGCTGCGATTGACCCATGAGGTACTTTGATACAGTTACCAACAAATATGTCTGAACAATAATCTGCCCTTAAAAGTATATCTATGCGTCCCGAAACATTATAATTTGGATCTGCCAATTTTAATGAATCAAAACAATCTATCGCTTTTGTATCTACTGAACACTGAGGTAAATCACAAGTAACCTTTTTCAAAATATGTAATTCAGACAGTATAGATTTTTTGTTAAAACATGAAAATAAATTTACAGTTACACAACCATTGGTCATAGCAGTTTGTTTTCCAGATACACCCGAAATGCGTTATTTAACAATTTTCCTAATTATTTTTAAATTTTGAACACATTCTTCACTAATGAATGATGATTGTAACGCGCTGTCAAGTAAAGCACGGCATTTTTGAAAATTACCACTAGAATCGATAACATGCTTATAATAAAATTTGCTTATTTCTAAAATTAGAACAGTGTGTTGATACTATCGGCTCAACTACCGAATCAGATGCAACGTTAACATTTGCGTTTTGATTTTATCGATATACAATAATGTGATGTGCTTTCGACCGCATTTTTTACACCCACCACTACTAATACATGCTGATGTAACATGATTCCCCCTTAAACAGTTTTTACAAATCTTAAACGTTTTATGAAATCCTCACATTTATAAATTTAATGTTGTCCTTTACAAAATAAACACATTTGAGGAACAATTAAATGCGCTGATACATTTTCATTTTTACTAAACGATTTATATTTATTTGGAATAGGCATTACTCGTTTGTTTACATTAATCGAAGCTAAAGCAGAAGCACGCAGTTCCAAAAAGGCTTTACATTCTGAAAACGATCTGAATGAACGATCTTTATGTGACAGATCCTTCAAAGATTCGGAATCCAATTTCTTACGCAAAAAATAAATAAGTATGGTATCCCATTGGCCTATGGGCTGACTCATCACTTCCAGCACATCTAAGCATTGATTTGTTACATCTATTAATTTACGCAACCCTTGAGCGCTTTCTCCTTGTACATTCGGCTGAGAAAAAAGCTTATCTAAAGAAGAATAAATTATTTCTACATTATTTTCATAACGATCGTTAGTTAATTTCCATGCTTTAGCATAGTTTGCATCTTATATTTGAATATTTTGAATTATTGTTAATACTTCACTCTTTAACGACAATTTTAAGTACTGTAGTTTTCGGACATTATTTAGCGATGAATTTTTATGAACGGTAGATAAAAAAATATCTCGAAATGAGATCCAGTTAGAAAAATTACCAGAAAAAGTAGGAAAATCAAGGCGCGGCAATTTCATATTAGTAATTGAGTAACGTTTAATATTTTCGGTTTCTATTAATTTCGATTTTAGATTGAACATATGCGCGAGATTAATTTTTAACGTTTCGATTTTATCCGCCATTATATTGAATTCCGTTTCATTTTCTTGAATACATTTTTCATCACATGGACACATAATATTTTCATGAATAGTCATCAGTTCTGACCATAACTCGTCAGCTTGCGCCGCATAAATTTGCACAGTGACATTATCATATGTTGTGGATGATAGTTTTTTAATATTATTTGTAAGTCGAGTGCACTTACCTTTTAATGTTGAACGTTTTCTCATAAGCGCATCCATGTTTGCGCGATTGTTTACGTTTGTTTTACGTTACGATGAGGTTCGATAATTAGACTGAATAGAACGTTTTTTCAAAATTTCATTGTCCCGGATGTGTAGGTACCGTGTTGTGAATTCAATGAATGTTGATTGAACGATTCGATAAACAAAAACAAACAACTTTAATTTTAGTTATGATGATGAGATGTTTTCTCATCATCACATGGTTACATACTGTTCTTCCTGATTTATTGAGCGCATGCGCCTTCCTCCAAAGTTACAGATGGCGCTGCTCCAACACATTTTTTTTTTATTTCATTAATAAATACAAATAACTAAAGCAAAACCTAATACACAAGTTAAAAGTTTAATTTTTTATGTGTAAAAAATATATAATTTACCATTAGCTTACTATCCCACATTATCTCGGGCAAATGAAAAAAGTTAAATATTAATCTTTGTATATGTTCACATCTCATAATCTAAAAAATCACCTGCATTACTTTTGCTAGCGAAGGCCATTTTTTTACTCTTTTTTCTTTGTAAATTCATAACTATCACATGAACAATTGTACACGTCGGCAGTCCCACAAATAGCAAACCTCTCAAACAAATATTGGCACACATCCCAGCAGATTATTATTTGTTTTGCTTCCGGCCGAATAAAGACTTGATAAAAAAAAAAACATATTGACAAATTCTGATATGCCCGAGTTTACTCGGGATAATAAATATTTGCCCGATATATATATATATATATATATCGGGATATATATATATACCGGAGTGAACTCGGGATAATCAGGGAAGCGGTTAAAAGAAGTAGAGTAATGAGTGGTGTGATACAGAAAAACAGTATTTTGTAACGATTCCTGCAAACTACTTTTAATGTTATAAAGAAACAAAGTTTACAAAACAAAAAAGTTTTCGAATCTAATTGAAATCTGATATGTGGATCTGACACAACTTAAAATATCGATTGAATTACTTGCAAATTTGATGTCAAACCATTAAGCTGTAGAGCGATCAAAATTTATTCAAAGTTTTTGAAATGTTTTAATGCACGGCACATAAGAGACGGTTCAAGAGTGATATCTATTGAAATCACGTTTTGTCACTGGGTGAAAAACACTAAAATAGAATCGGCGGATAGAGCCTTCCAATCAGGTGAACCGGGTTCCCAGCGATGGCTGGTCGATTCCGCACCCAGCTTGCACTGACCACAATGCTAACGTAAAAATATCCTCAGTGATTGGCGGATCTTGGGTTAGAGTCCCCTTGCCATCAGGCTAAGCATGGGAGGTTTTCCTATCCGTGTAACGCGGGTTATTTTCATCAAAACATTACTTAATCCAGAAGTTCCCCATGTCTTCTGGATTGGGTTTAAAATTAAAAGGAGTTGAACAAACCCCAAAAATTGGGTCGACTGTTCAACGGTTTGTTTTTCACGCTGTACTTTATTTCTTGGAGGATATAAAAAAAGCACCACAAATATTTGATAAGCATTTCTTAATGTCGAGAAAATAAAGAATTCGTAAAATAATAAAATACTATTTCATTTAATCATCAATTAAAACTTCTTTATAATCTCCTCATATTTAACTAAGCCATTTTTTTTTAATTTTTAATTATTTTGTGTACTTAAGTATTTATCTACGCTTTAATAAATGTACTAAATATCTATCTATCTATATTTATGTACAGTCAGCAAAAAAAAAAGATATCACCCTGAATAATTTTCGTTCTAATGATCGGATTTTCACGAACTAAGTGTCATTCTTAATGGTTCCTGGGGGTGACCTCAAATATGCTAATTAGTTAGTGCTAACTATTAATTAAGTTACGAAATCAGACACAAAAACGTACTTTCTGTGAATAAACATATATTTTTTTTTTACATATTTGGAATCCAGATACTTGAATTAGGGGGGGTAGACAAAATTTTGAAAAAAATGGGTGGTAAATAGGGTCGCAACAAAGGTTTATATATTTGGCGATAGTCCAGAAAACCGCCAAAAAAAGTCGCCAGCGCAAATGAATATTTTAAGATAACCCATTGACTAATTCAAAAGAAGAATGCTTAATTTTACTAGGTTGCTAAGCAACCAAGCTCTGACTGGAAAAAAAATTGAAATAATGTTCTGTGATTACTCAGAGAGGTTTAATTAATAGTTAATAGAAAATATCTCGAAGTTTCTAGGCAATTGACAATTTTTAAGCAGTTTTCTGTCCAAAAAGCAAAGTTTTTTTAAATTTTAATCTCCCTTGAAAAGAAAATTTGAATCGATTATAAATTATTTATGATTTTCTAAGTTTTAGAATTTAAATATATGAACATTTTATCTGATATTATTTAGATTATGTTGTTTTTGCTATATTTATTCGAGGATTTCATACTAAAATCAAATTAACATAACTTATTATGGCTAAATTCGGAAAAAGCAAGAGCCTTCGAAAACCGTTTTTCATTTTAAAATATATACTTTAAAATGATATAAAAGTTTATGATGTTCATTACAATTAAAAGATTCTTCAACTTGTGTCAAATAACATTCCTTCAAATACAATTCCTACAACTGATATTTGGAACTCGTGAAAATGCCAAAATATAGCAAAATCGAGCTCCATTTCACGTAGGAAATGAATACCGATTTTTGGTGCCACGTGGCCGGGAAATTTTAACAGTGTAGTTGTTGACTATTCGGATATATATTTTAGTAGCAATTTTTTAACACCCAAAAACGCATAATCAAAATTTTGTTTGTAAGAGATTTACATATTCCAGTAAAAATATTACAAAAAAAAGGATATTTTTTAAAGAATAAATTTTAAGGATAAAAATGATATAAAAAAATTTCCAATGAATGGTGCAAAAGATCCCTTATTATTGATCTGAAAAAGTTGTGTTTAAAGAGATTGGAGAAAAATTTGCTAATAAGGAAGTTTGTGCAAGTGGTAAAAATTATAGTGATAATTACCGTAGTATCACTAATTAAATAAACTGTAAAATTTACGCTATAATATTTTACGGTAAAAAATGGATTTTGTGGTAAAATGGATTTTACAGATGATGCACATAAAGTGCTGGTACTTGATCTGGAATTTTTTACAGTGCAGAAATATTCTAAAAGCTCTCTGCAAATCATAATTGGAGGTCAAAGAATCGATAATATTAATCAAGAATGATTGAATTCATCGTGCTAATGATTCAATGCATGTATTAGCAATTATAAAAATGAATAAGCAGACAAAGATATTGGATTTTGTGTATTTTCTCAGGTGCTTTATGTCAAATATTTTAATTTTTAGCATTTTGTCTTGATGTACAGTCAGCAAAAAAAAAAGATATCACCCTGAATAATTTTCGTTCTAATGATCGGATTTTCACGAACTAAGTGTCATTCTTAATGGTTCCTGGGGGTGACCTCAAATATGCTAATTAGTTAGTGCTAACTATTAATTAAGTTACGAAATCAGACACAAAAACGTACTTTCTGTGAATAAACATATATTTTTTTTTACATATTTGGAATCCAGATACTTGAATTAGGGGGGGTAGACAAAATTTTGAAAAAAATAGTGTCGCAACAAAGGTTTATATATTTGGCGATAGTTCAGAAAACCGCCAAAAAAAGTCGCCAGCGTAAATGAATATTTTAAGATAACCCATTGACTAATTCAAAAGAAGAATGCTTAATTTTACTAGGTTGCTAAGCAACTAAGCTCTGACTGGAAAAAAAATTGAAATAATGTTCTGTGATTACTCAGAGAGGTTTAATTAATAGTTAATAGAAAATATCTCGAAGTTTCTAGGCAATTGACAATTTTTAAGCTGATTTCTGTCCAAAAAGCAAAGTTTTTTTAAATTTTAATCTCCCTTGAAAAGAAAATTTGAATCGATTATAAATTATTTATGATTTTTTAAGTTTTAGAATTTAAATATATGAACATTTTATCTGATATTATTTAGATTATGTTGTTTCTGCTATATTTATTCGAGGATTTCATACTAAAATCAAATTAACATAACTTATTATGGCTAAATACAAAATTTTAGGGATAATCACTTTAACAGCTTTAATCAAGTCTTCTAGGCAAGAAAGTTTGAAGAAAAAAAGAGTGCTTGAAAAATAAAATGTATATTGTATAGTAATTCTAATGCGCATTCACAAGTTTTTCTATAATTCACGATATTTCTTTTTCCTATAACTCCATTAATTGCTGAATGTTTAGTGGTATTTTAAAAGCATTGAAATAGATTATGTTTAAGAATAAGATATTGAAATAATATGTTGCATATAGTATGATTCATTGTTTCAAAAATCGCTTCATTCTGCTAGATATTTAGATAACAAGGTTTTCTTTGGATAAAGATGATTAGCAAATAGCATCCTCATGCTTCGATACATTTAAAAACTTACGTTCGCAAATTCACCATGAAATATCGCACAGCATATTCTTCAATTACGATAAGCTACATTTACCACCAAATACTGATACTATGATTATTTTTGTTTTCTTATATATATCTGATATGATACTCTCTTTTTAAACAGAGCTTGTAAGGTCCTTAAGATACTGAAAGGGGGGCACGAAAACTTAAAAGATAAAATATTTAATTTCATTAACTCAAAATATCTGGTCTCAAAATTTTAATTTTAAACCAAGTTAAATATAACTTTTACAATATTGATGCTCTTATGTTTTTAAAGACCACATAATTCCTGTTGAAATATGAAAATGCATATTTTTACTTTAATGAGTGTAAAATCCTTTTCAAAATAATGATCAAGACCCAAATGTAAAACAGTATAATTGATGATAAAAACTCAACTGGCTTCAAAAAATATGAAGAGGGAAGTAAAAGTCGACATGTTTGGAGCGTTCAAATATATTCACCCATTCTCAAAACTTGTCTAGCTTGAATAACTTGTGACTTTTATTATTGTGCTCAAAACATGTCTGTTTTTATCATCATCTATTAATTTTTAAATCAATGAAGTTTTTATATTTTCAATTCAATTTCTTGGGATTATCTATTTAGTTACACAATATATTAAATTATTTCACTCGATATTAAAATAAGTTTTACTTGAGTTATAGGCACAGGTTCTTAGATTAAAAAAATAATAATTCGCTATTTCGTAAAAAAAATCAATGCAGTAAAATTTTTTTTGCTGCAAGCCTTAACATTTTAATTTAAGGACATAAAAAAATTCCGTTTACAATTGAAATTTCAAAGGTCGAATGTGAAAATGGAATGTCCCCTAGCACCAGAAATCGAAATTTAATACATAGTTACAAGGACAACTATTTTAAACAAGTTAGCGTTTCCGTATATTCGAAGTTGTTTGGAAAGGTATTTTGTATATATAGATTCCAAAGTTTATTCTACAAATATTTTAGGGTATAATTTCGGAGTATTTTGATCGAGTTTATTTTTACACCCTTATTTGCTTAAAATTATTAAATAATATGCTTAAAATAAATTATTCAAGCAACATGATTTAACGCATTTATAGTAGAATAGTAAACGGGGCTTCCATCGCATATCCTTAACCTTGATTACGCTATCATTAAATGAATGGAATAAGCTTAGATAAATAATAAAAGTTAATTTTTTCCCCGTTTTTATTTTCAAGGAAATATGTTTCGATCAAACAGATTTCATTCTGGAAAAAGCGAAATTATTGAGTAGGTTCCTTGGAGTAATATCATTCTTATCCTCTTTTGACGAAATATAGGAAAAACTGGTTTTCACAGTTCTGTAAAAAGTATGTTAGCCTTCTTGCCACGTTTTTTATTATTTTTTTATTTTTAATCAAAATAAGTTCGGACATTTACGTATTTTTTATTGCATTTTTTTAAATCAGATGATCCTAAAATTCGCACGGCTTCGGAAACTTTTTACAAATTTCAATTTTTAGTGTTTCCTGCTAAACAAAACAAGGCATTGTTCCTGATAACAAATTATACTACAATAATATCTTGGGAATCGTGCTAAAGTAAAAAATTAAACAAAATAGTTTAGTATATTATCCGGAAAAAAATCTACATGGAATCATAAAGAAATAAATAAGATACTGATTAAGATATATTTAAGATACTGAGATATTTTAAGACGCTTAAAAGTTTTGGCTACGTATTTGTCAGCTTTTTGTGTTTGGTATCTTTATACTCTTTGTAGTGACTTATAAAACATGGACACTATTTTAGATAATCTATGTTGAAGTCACAAGAAACAAAACAAAAAAGACAATCAATGATATATATTCTTTTTCCGAAAAAAATAGTATGCTAAGTAAATAATCAGCTGTTTTGCATTAAATAATTTTAAACAGCGGAGTGTTTTTTATTTCTTAACAAGGCTTTATTCTTAGCTAGCAGACAATAATTCTTTTAAAAAAAACTTGACTATAATGTAAAAAGGAACTTTACTTTAAAGAAAATCTAAATTAAAGTACTAAAAAAATTTATTAGTATTAATGAAGAAATAATAAATGTAGTAGGGTAAAGAATAAATTTTTTAAAAATGCTACAATTTAATTAAATAGTTGGTAAAATAGTTCTGCGAAACACTTCCGGACAGGTGATTATAAAATTACTTTTAAGATTAACACGATATATAAGATGTTGAGAAATTTGCGATGATGTGAGATATGCTTAAATATGTTTACTACGTATTTTTATTAATATTCATAAAAAATATATACAAGAAACTGAGAAATATTTTATTCCAAATCTATTCATACGTATGTATATTATTGTAATTGTATCAGTTATTGAGAAAAAAAAACTAAAAAATAATCACATTAAATAAGCACAATCTGGTGTATAATCATATTCTATCAAAAGCATGCTTTTATAAAACTCGACATTCGTTGAATAAAATGTTTTTTATTCAATAAAATGTTTCATTCAAATTTCTTTACTTAATTTCAAATAGATTTTTAGAGGACTAAAAAAGAAACATTGTATTTTATAGTTTTAAAAAAATAAAAATAAAAAGACTAGCAAACGATTATTAGCGAAAAAAATATGAATGAAATTTTACGCCACGCGCGCTAAATCAAGTTCTTCGTAAGTCTATCACATTTTAATATTAATCGCCCCATTTAATTATTTTTTTATTGTCGCTAAATTATTTTTTTTAAATAATTAATTTTAATTTTTCTCATCTTCTAATAAATAAAAACAGTTGAAACTTTAGATTTTTCAATTGAAAAGCATGTAGATTAATATGGTATAAAAAAAATCCATACCTTATAATTCAAAATTTTTTCATCCTCTCTTTAATTAAATAATAAAAAATAATTAATAATTATTAAAAATTATTTTTTTCATGAAATTATCTTTGGGTAAATGCGTTTTATGAGTTGGTGCAATATTATTTTGAATTGCTTCATTAGTTTTTAAAATATGACTGAAAACGCAAAAAGTGAAATTAACATTAAGGGGTCCAAACTTTGAATCGCTTTCCTGACCAAACTATGGGGACCACATTTCCCAGATTGCGGCTACCCCCTATATTTTGAAGATAAGGAATCCAAATATGTAAAAAAAAAAAACAATGTTTATTCAGAGAAAGTACGTTTTTGTGTCTGATTTCGTAACTTAATTAATAGTTAGCACTAACTAATTAGCATATTTGAGGTCACCCCCAGGAACCATTAAGATTGACACTTAGTTTGTGAAAATCCGATCATAAGAACGAAAATTATTCAGAGTGATATCTTTTTTTTTTTGCTGACTGTACGTATAATGAAATTACATGGTATTATTCATTTACTTGCATCAGTTATCTTCATATAGATCCTTTTTTGTAATTCAAAAATTAAGAAAAATAATACTAATAATAATGTTTGCAAACATCATCAAAATGTAAAATTATATTTAGTTAAAATTATACCTATTCAATACAATTTTTACCTATTCTATACCTAAAAATTAAATAGACATTTAAAATAAGAACGAACCATAATATTTGCATGCTTATTAAAGAGAGATTATTTTCTCACTGGAATGCCCAGTGTCCTCAAATGAGGACGGACTGCAATTTTAAAGTTAATACAAAATATGCTTAAATTTTATTTTTTAAACACTTATTAGGTCATAATAAATTAGATTTGAAAGATTCATTGAAATATATTAAGTAGAAATAATTTGGGCGTTAATGGGTTAAATCTAGGTCATTATAAGGTCTCTTTTCGCAAAAGCTCAGCTAAATCTCACCTTGTCATGAAATTTTATTGGACAATGCAATTTGATCCTATCGATAATGATGGACCTAAATGACCATTTTATGTAAGTGGCAATACTTGTAAAAAAAGCTTTTAGGATGAAATGTTTAGCAATATTAAAAAAAGGTTTTTAGTACAAACAATTTCGTGACAATAAAAATTCTTCCAAAAGTAGTGACTTCATTTCTAAAGTTAAATTTTAATAAAAAGTTGTTAACTATTATTGTAATCATAGTTGGAAGCTCATATTGGGGTTTGTATGGAGTTCATCTATGAATCCCACCATAGACTCAAGTTAATAATGGTGAACTGGAATTATATATTTTTTGTAGTGGTTGATACAGTCTCCAGAATTTTATCTGGGATAGAATTAGATGAACGGATACCGCTAATTGATTTATTGCTGTTTCTTTTGTGAGAAACCGGGAGAGCTGTATTAAGATCATAGTACTTTTGAGTGCTGATAGTGAGAACTGTATTAAGTTCTCGGTCGCTCCTGTGTTGCCATTAGCAGTCGAGTGTATGCATTGTAAGTGATCGAGACTGAGAAACATCCGCGTGAAGAGGCCATTGTTGCCGTCACAAGTAGCAAGTCAACTGTTCAATGTGTGAATCATCCACGGAAGTGGGCTTGTTCAAATCGTAGTGGGCATTTCTGCCAAGGTAGGTAGGCGTGTTCACATCACGTCCGAGGGTCACCAATGCGGGGAGGAAGCAGTTATCTACCATGTCAATCTCCACCAGAGGTATTAATTTGTTATGGGAATATGGCGGACTTTATGACATGACAGATTTAACGCGCACCAATCAGAATTTACTACACGGGGAATCTTCGGCCGGATAGATTCGAAATCCCGTTCTCACGTATGTGAGTCCAGCACCCTGAAAACCAGGCTATCACGACCAAACCTTTATATCTTGTCTTGATATATTTCCTTGGTTATGTACAACAAAACTAGATTTTAATATTTTTTTTAAATAATCTGAAAAGCGGGTTGTATCTATGAAAGTAGTTGGATATAAAGAGAGTTCAGCATCAGGGATGCGGGGATCCCGCGGATGTACTCTTGAAGGGGGTTGGGGTGATCCATCAAATGTGACAGCTACTATAGTTGAGGGTATTTTTTTTTATTATTAATTTTTCATTAGTTAATTTTTTTAATTATTGTTTTTAATCTTTATCTTTTAACTACTGTTTTCTTAGTTAATAATTTTTTTTCTAATACGAGTGATATTTGAAGAAGGACATAAAATGAAACCCGATGTCATACAATCAGGATTGAACATGAATCAGTCTGTAAGATGAAACATGAAAGTAATCTTGCAAGATAAAACTTGAAAGCAATTTTGCAAGATAAGACATGGAGTGATGTCATTTCTTCGATTGAATCAAAACAGGAATGCGTGACGTCATACAACCAGGATTCAACATGAATATGAAGTACGCGTCTTCAAGATACGGCATGCATCACTTCTGTGTGGTCTCGAAAAACGAAGTACATTGAAATGTTTTGCTTACTATGAAATTGCTAAAATTTTTTATAATACTGTTAAAAAACAAAACGCGTCATGCCGTCACACAAAATAATTTATTAAACTTTGTAACTGCACATTTCCTAGAATCAATTGATCTTGCTGAAATACTTCAAACTGCAAGAAATGATTTTTGTACTAGTTCAGGTTAAATAAATATGTTATTATTTTCCTTTATATCTCTGTGTGATTCATGCATTATTTTTCATAAACTATTAATAGAACCAACCCTAATAATATTCTTCATTTATACTTTGCATTTCATACTGTTAACATGGAATCCTTTTATAAAGATACCAAACAATCAGCCAGTTTTGGGGGTGCAGATGCAATACATCGTGCGCTCAAAGGAAAAGAGAATGCAAATACCGTTAAGAAGTGGCTCTCTTTTAAAGATTCTTATACATTACATAAACCTGTTAGACACAAATTTCAACGGAATCATGTTTTGATGAGTGATATGAACAGGCAATTTCAAGTCGATTTAGTCGACATGCAATCTTTTTCTAAATTCAATAAAGAGTATAAATACTTATTAACGTGTATTGACGTTTTCGCAAAGTATGCTTGGACCATACCGCTAAAAGGTAAAACGGGAAAAAAAGTAAAAATAGCCTTAGAATCTATTTTTAAGAACGAAAGCCTGTATTACTTCAATCGGATGATGGAACAGAGTTCAAAAATAAAACAGTTCAATATTATTTGAAAAGCATGCAGATTAAATTTTTTACAACAAATAAATCTACGAAAGCAAGTATTGTGGAAAAATTTAATAGAACATTAAAAACAAAAATGTGGAAATATTTCACGGAATTCAAAACTAAGAATTACATCGATGTGATTGATCAATTAATATGGAGTTACAATCATACTCGACATAGCAGTATTAAAATGGAACCAGCTTCCGTTAATAAAAGCAATACCAGTGAGGTTTTGAAAAATTTGTATAGAGATTTGAAAACATTAAAACGCATTCCACCTGTTTTTAAAGTAGGAGATACAGTACGAATCAGCAGACTGAAAGGTCATTTTGAAAAAGTATACGAACACAACTGGAGTCGGGAAATATTCATTATTTATGAAATTATTCCTCGAATTCCAGTTGTTTATAGATTAAAAGACTTACAAGGTGAAGAGATCAAAGGTACTTTTTATAAAGAAGAATTGCAAAAGGTAGTCTGGCTTCTATCCGGTAGAAAAAGTGATCAAAAAGAGAAAAAAGGGAGGAAGCACAGAATATTTCGTGAAATTTTTAGGCTATCCTGAAAAGTTTAATGCCTGAGTGTGTGATATTCAAAAAGTATAAATAGTGAAACTTAACCTCTGAAGGCTCATTCTCGAAAATCTACGTGACGTTCTTCTGATAGCTCCATGCAGTTTTTTCCTAACAACAAAATCTCTCACTTTAAGACACAGTTACAGATACCAGTTAATCTAAAAGGGAAATGGGAAGTAGGCCTATCTGAAATCATCTACCCCCATCCATTCTTGGCTGAACGTAAATGAAAGTAACAATTATTTTCAATACAAAGATAAGTAATGGTAATATCGTATCGACTGTAAAGCAAACAATTGATGTGGGGTGTTATGAATCAATGTTCGATATTGTATCAGCTATACAACTTGCTTTACCTAAAACTCCTAGCCGGTTTACAATAAGTTACAATAAAGCTACAAAACGAGTAAACATTAACGCCGTTCAAGGTTGCAGCCTTCTTTTAGAAAAGTTAGGTGAATTGTTAGGATTTCGACGCGATGCAGTCATTACGGGTAACCAGAAAAGCGAATTTGTGGCTGACGCGTGGTCTAATTTTTCAGTTTTCTATGTGTACACAGATCTTATTTCACTCAAATTGTAGGAGATACACAAGCTCCTTTACTGAGGATCGTCAGAATAAAAGGACATGATGGTGAAACAATCAGTCAATATTATGACAGACCTCAATACTTACCTTTAATGAGGCACTCCTTTCAAACTATTCAATTTGAGCTCAGATTGAATTCAGGTGATTTCGTACTTTTTGAAAGTGGTAAAGTGATCATAGTTTTACATTTCCGCATGAGACAAATATTGTACGATGCTTTTTTGAAACATTCATTTGAAGAGAAGACGTCAAGATGAGTGTACCGTACATTTGTTGTGCTAAAAAGTTCGAAGAACATTATGCGAGTCAAATTGGCTCGGGTTTGACCTATTATAAAGGTATTAATTTCCAAAAGGGCTATGGACTTGGAAGTATATTTCGTCGATTATTTAGAGCAGCACTACCCTTTTTAGTAAAAGGAGGAAAAACTATTAGAAAAGAAGTTTTAAAAACTGGAACCCGTGCTACATCTAATGTATTGTCCGGCGAAAATTTGGAAGAAGCTGTAAAAACAAGAGCTAAAGAAAGTGGAAAAAATTTAGCTCGGAAAGCTACTGATAAAGTACAATCGATGGTGGGAAAAGGACAGTATAAAAGGAAGCGTATAAGAAGCAGAAGAGAATCATTTCATCAAAAGTTCGCAAAGTGAGTGGATGTGATATTTTTGATCCATAATGGCATTTCTATTGAAAGATTCTCCCGAATGTGTGAAATCTGAATTGGAGTTGTTTAACTTACCTAGTACTCAAACTGTTATTCAAGATGGTCAGTGGATACAGTTTCATCCTCTTTCTAATGTGTTTGACAATGCACCTGTAGAGTTTCACGTTTCAGGAAGTGCTGAAGATTACATAGATCTCAGCCAAACTCAATTATATGTGAAAGCGAAAATTTCAAAAAGTGATAATACTCTCATCACTAAAGATGATACTATTGGACCTGTGAATTTACTTCTTCATTCATTATTTTCTCAAGTTGATATTTCATTGAATGATCGTTTTGTATCCTATTCAAGTAATAGTTATCCTTATCGAGCCTACTTAGAAACTCTCCTCAACCATGTATACGATAGCAAAACTTCTCAATTAACAGCTGAATTATTTTACAAAGATTCTCACGATGGCTTGAAGAAAGGAACTGCTTTTATCAAAGAAAATACTACAGTGGATATGATTGGATGTATACATTCCGATTTATTTCACCAAGAGCGTCTGTTACTCAATTTTGTGGATGTGAAAATAAAATTGATACGAAGTAAGCCAGAATTTTGTTTACAAGGATCTGAAGGATTTAAAGTAGTATTAGATCACGTGTCTTTGTTTATCCGAAAAGTTCGTGTGAATCCAGGAGTGTTATTTGGTCATGCAAAGGCATTAGAAAAAACGAGTGCGAAATATCCCTTCAATCGAGTGCAATGCGAAGTGTATTCGATTCCTAAGGGAAGTATGTCTTTCATCCAAGATAACGTATTTTCAGGACCTATTCCGAATAAAGTTATAATAGGTTGCGTGGATAATGAAGCTTTTCATGGAACATTTTCGAAATCTCCCTATGATTTTAAACACTTTGATTTAAATTTCATTAGAGTGTATGTAGATGGACAACCTGTACCTCACAATCCATTGGAACTAGATTTTGCAAAAAATCAATACATTCGTGCCTATCAAACTCTATTTGTGGGTACGGAACGAATGGATCAAGATAAAGGAATATTTATTTCGAGAGAAGAATACGTGAAAGGAAATACTTTGTTTGGATTTAATCTCTCCCCCGATTTATGTTCAGGAGAACATTTAAATTTAATCAAACACAGCAACTTACGATTAGAACTAAAATTCATCAAATCATTAGGGCAGACTGTGTGTGTAATCATTTTTGCCGAATTTGAAAATTTAATAGAAATTAACGAGTCTCGAAATATTTTGTACGATTTCGGAAATTAAAGAATGGATGGATTACAATTATTTCATATTTTATCTCGAGAGAAGATAACATCACCTTACTTTCAAGGAGTATATTCAAGAGATACGATTTATACATGTGCTATCATGAATTCAGATGACTCATCCCAACCAGGATCTCACTGGCTAGCATTATTCGTGAATGATAAAAAGGGATTAGAGTTTTATGACTCCTATGGAAGACCTCCCGAATTTTACAATATGAATGCCTCTTCCTATTCAAATGTACTATGGAATTCCAAAGTTTTTCAATCACCTACGTCCAATGTATGCGAACAATATTGCATTTACTTTTTATTCAAGCGATGTCAAGATTATTCTATGTATTATATTTTAAATCGATTGTATATCAATGATTTTCTGATTTTCAATATCGACAAATGCATTTACGTCTTTGACACTGCAACCTTTTCCATTAACAACTTGCAGCAAATTTTCTAAGGGCTCGGGGTCGATTTCTTCACTGAGGATATCTTCGGTTTCTGCATTGGCTACGAATCCTGCGTGTCTGAAGCAATTAAAAACAGTTTGCGAAGAAACTGAGCTCCAACTTCTATGCACATAATTGATAGCGTCTAAAACGGAAACTTCAAACTTTTCATTTTTATCCAATGCTTTTATCAGGTCCTTTACTAGCATTTTTTTGTACTTTCTTTTGAAGTCCCGAATTATCCCTTGATCTAATGGCTGAAGAAGTGCAGTAACATTTGGAGGAAGGAAAACGATTTCAATAGCTTTTAAGCTTTCGGGCTGACTATGGGCTGTGCAATTATCGACAATAAGGGCAACTTTTCTCTTTTGGCGCGAAAACTGGGAGTCCAATTTACGGATATGTCGTCCCCAAATCGTTGTTGTCATCCATGCATTTGAATTTGCTTCATATTCAACTGGCAGAGATTTAACGTTTTTAAAACAGCGTGGCCTTTTGCTCTTGCCTATCACTAGTGGTCTAAGCTTTTCATTTCCATTCATATTCGCTCCCAGCAAAAGTGTTAGACGTTGCTTGCTGGCTTTTCCAGTGGTGCATTTTTCGCCCTTAAACGATAGAGTTTTATCAGGCAAAAGACGATAAAATAAGCCCGTTTCATCTAGATTAAAAACATTCGAGGCATCAAACCTCGATAAAATATCCTTAAGAACACTATTCCTCCAATTTTCTATAGCATCACCATCAACAGCTGCGGCTTCTCCACAAATCGTTTTAAAGGAAAGACAATTTCTGTCTTTGAAACGCTCCAGCCAACCATTGCTGCAATGGAAATCTTCTATGTTCAACTCCTTAGCAATTTCCATCGCTTTTTCTTTAAGAATGACAGAAGAAATAGGCACATTTTGCGATCTTGCATGCTTTAACCATCGAACTAAAATCTCCTCGATCTCGTCAAACTTTGATTTCCTCATTCTCTTTCTATTGTCTTTGCAGTCTGCTTCTTCAATGGTGTGCTTTGATGATAGAATATCACTTAATGTAGTTCTCGGAATATTGTGTTCTTTGGCAAAAGCTGTTTTCGAAACATTTGACTTTTCAAAAAGTGCAATTAAGTCCTTTTTTTCTTAAGAGATAACGAGGTAAGTTTTCGTTTTCCCGGCATTTTGAAACGTAATTAAATCACAATTTTGTAAGAAAGAAAAATGGCCCTTATAGCGGGACTTACTCGCTATGAAATCAAGTCCCAATGAAGTACGTACAATAAAGAAAAACGTCTACACTCGACTGAGTCAAAGCAAGAAGTGAGAACTTTGAACGATTGGCATGCAAAATTCCCAGAATCCAAATCCCCTAAAAGGAAAGGAATGCTCACAGCTGTAGAGCGAACTTCGTGGGAGGGTAAGAAATTCCCCGAGATACTTTAAGTGAAAGGGGCGGTCTGAAAAGATAACAGAATGGTATACAAAAGTGCAAAAAAGATAGGTTTGCCATTTTTGGGGGTGACGAGTTATCCAGAGTAGAATTAAATTCGATGACGGGTAAAAGAGGGTTATTTTACATTATTGTCTATGAGGCTTAGTCGGGACCATAGGAAAACGACGATTTAAGCGGAGTGACGACTTATCCGGGTGACGACTTAATGAGGTTTTACTGTATATATATACATAACAATAGAATTAAGATACACATGAAGATCTTATAATCATTCACAGTAATAAAATATTATTTAGACGAAAGATTTTTCGAAATTTGACAAAAGAATCCTAATATTGTAGATGATACATATATTTTGCAAAATAAATTGGTAAATTATTATTATTATTTTATATTATAAAAATTTGAAAATCATATGTATATATAAGAAAATAATTTGTGTTTAAAATATATAGGATTTATAGAAAATTTGTTTGATTAAGAGAAAAGGAAAGTTCAATACGTTCTATGAATCTTATATATCGTGATGTTCCATTAAAAAAAACTTTTCGTAAAATAAAAAAAAAGTATAAAAAAAAATCCGAAATAATAGAAAATAAAAATGTCTACAACAAGTAATGCAAGTTGAGATGATGGTAATGCAAATAATAATAAAAAAAGCATTTTGAAACCAAAAATATTTTTTGGTTGAATTGCTCAATGTAGAAAAAGATACAAAGTTAAAGAAACCTGAGCCAGAAGAACTTGATATCGCTTTAGTGCAGCGATTCTCAACCTGTGGGGCGCGCCCCCCTAGGGGGGCGTGAGCACACTGGAGGGGTGGTGCGAGAATGCCCAAGAGAAAATATTCTTTAAAAAAATTCATTAACTGGATGAAAGGAAATCCCACATATACAAAGAAAACAAAATACATTTCGACATATTTAATAACTTATTAAAGTAAAACAACTTATTAAATACTTAACTTAAGGCGTGGAGCCAAAGGGGGCTTCGCTTTGAGGATTTTTCCTAATTTTCTGGTTAAGTCTGTGTCGCTGGAATTTTTTGTAACATCTTACAGCTATCTCTAATACATACCACGTATACTTTCAATTGTAAAATAAAATTTCATTTATTTCATAGTACAATTTCAAAATTGTAGCTTCTACGCCTAAGGTTTCCCACGCGTTCCAAAGGTGAGCCATACATTGAAATCCTTTACTCAAATTATCTTTAGAAAAGACACTTGAACTGGCAAACGTCTTTTAGAAAGGTACTTTAAGTGTCTTTTGCTGGTGGGGACAAGTTTTCCGAACTTTAAAAAAAGATATTTGAGTTTTGAGTGCATAATTTGTTTATAAATATTTTACAGTGATATAGTTCTTGTGTGAAGTCACTAGCGATTCTTTTGAGTTAACTCATTAGAATAAATCAAGAATTACTGATTTCATTCTTTCAAAAGGGTTAACTAACCATAACTAATAAGTAAGAGTTAAATACCTATAACTAGAATAAAAAATACCCAAATTTACAAGAAAATACCAGAATCTACCACAAAAACGCTCATAACTATCACAAAAATTCTAAAAAATCACTTTAAAATGTAAACAAAACAAAAAAAAAACTTGAAGCAAAATATCGCAAACTCTAATAAAGTGCAGAGTGCCAAAATATTATAAAAATTTAAAAAATACCAAAGTTCCACATTTGCTTGAAATGAAATAAATCAATTGGTATTCAATTAAATCATTCCTTTTTGGTAAATAATATGCTACGTAATAATTTATAATTAACTCTTTTATTGATTTCATGTTTGTTTCCGAAGGTGGCCCACATATCCCCAAGGCGGCACCGTTGTCGGGCCCCCTTGGGAACATGCATATGGTCACCATTTGCACTACTTAAAACTATTAATCTGATAGATTAATTAGACTGAAAGTAATGTGGCTAAATAAAAAGAAATAAACTTTCAAAAAACATATTATGACTCAAAGTTCTAAGAATTTAAACACATATAAATTACAATATCTTCTTATAGCCGGAAATTAGAACGACAACTGCAAAAAATAAAATCATTTCATGCAATCGAGGCCATTCAAGGAAATATCTTCCAATTCACCTCAGATACAAGATTTAAAATGCAGCAAGGCCATCTTGTGATTCAAAATAAATTTAGTTCTACTTTTGGGGGGTGGGCTACGTTAGGAGCACTAACCACCTTTGGTTAACCCACCCTACTTAATTAAAACATAATAAATTAAAAACAAATTTAATAATTATTAGTGACTTCCTTGGGCCTGTCTTGCAATGCAAAGTTTTTCGAGGTAAGGCTTAATATTAAAAATAGCCATCTCAGTTCTGTTTCTATATTTGGCCGAGATGTATATTTTGTCTACAAAAAGCCACAGCAGAAAATCCTGTTTCCCAAAGGTAGGATGTTAAAAATGGTAATAGAATGCGAAATGCCCTTATTTTTAGTGCAGAACTCCTGCCCAAAATTCAGACAGTGATTTATTACTGAATTGTATTTTGGTTTCGTCACTTGTCGTGAAGTCTCTGAATTTTTCTTCCTCATCAATTAAAAGTCCTTCGGGAGTCTCATGAGATGGATCTCTAACTCACTCGTAACTTGCTATCAGTTTGTTAACTTTATCGCTCGTATCCAACATATGCATATTTACACCTTGGAGTAGAAGATTCAAGTTATTTAATTTCTTGAATATGACAACCAAAAAGCTCAATTTCATCACAAATAAACAATCGCGAAAATTCTCGGCTTCCAGTCTGTTATCTTCTTCTAGGAAAAGGGCGATTTCTTCTCTTAATTCATAAACACGTTGAAAAAAATTTTCATAAGGTAAACATCTTGCCTCGCAATTAAATAGTAACGCTGAATGTACTGAACCCATGTCTTTACAAAGTGCGGAAAAGATTCTAGATTCGCTATGGTTACAACCGTAGTTAACACAATATTCAAACCAAGACTCATTTCTTTCGAAGCCAAAAGCTTCTCTGTGGATCATGCAATGTGTCCAGACGCATTGAGGCGATTTTTGTTTTACAAGTTCTTGTATACTTTCGAATATTCCGAGCATTGAACGAGCACCATCGGTGTATATTCTGACGCAATTTTTGTATTCTAAGTTTTCCTCATTCATAAAACCATTTAAAATAGCAAATAATGCGAGCGCTGTTGTTTTGAGTTCGATTGATTTGCAGAAAAGTAGTTTTACTACTGGCATATTATCACAAAATCAAATATAGGCAATTAAAAACGCATCTATATTAATATCTGTTGCTTCATCAAGCTCTATTGAAAACATTTTGACACGCAATGTCATTTTACAACTATATCACCAATTCGACGAGCAGCAGTATCATTTGAAAGAGGTGTGGACTGTAATTGTTTTGAGAAATTATCTCCAAACATAGTTTCTACAATCTAAATTGCTGCTGGCTTTTATTTTGTTTCGGCAGTTAAAAATAAATTAAAGATAGAATTCAAATTACTTAATACACATTATTGTTGTATACATTTTACTGTAAGCGGGGGGCGCGATGAAAATTTTGATTAAAAACTGGGCCGCGAAGACTGAAAGGTTGAGAAATGCTGCTTTAGTGTATGAGGAATTAAGATTTAAGAGATTTATATTAGGCTCAGTTAAACAAAAGGAAAGAAGTTTGCAATGCTTCATTTCTCTTGCTACAAGGCATAATTTTTCCTCATAACATTTTTGTTCAGTCTGAAATTTAATAACGAATTCTCGTGGCTCAGTATCCAATACAAATGCTTGATTGTATAAAACAATTTTTTGAAGTTCAACAGATACTGTTCCAGCTTGACAACTGGAATGAGCAGTAAACTTCAGCTCACTTAAAATCTGGCAAGAATAACAGCCTTTTGCCGTTACCTCACTTTTCATAATTTTTGGGGCAAATTTGTGACGTGTGTAGCATAATCTTGTAATCACTAAAACTAATTGAGAGTTTAACAGGTGCAGTTGCTAAGAGTTGTGATACTAGGGAACCCTTGTTCATAGAAAATAAGTGCAAGTCTCTGGCCAGTGGAAGGGCTTTTTCCTTTGAGCCGGTTATCAGGGTAAGGCCATCTGGTTTCATTTTACATCTCAATGATGTCTCGAAGAAATCACACTTAGTGATGTCGGGATCAAATATGAAACTTTTGGTGAAGCTTTCATTGGCCTGAATCTGACCCACCAAACCAGCCATAGGTACGTGTTGAGGGCTAGCTGGCGTCAGATAAGCCTCTGATGGATTTCCAACTCGAACAACGAGGAAGTCAGAAAAATGAAGTTGTGGTTGATTTAGCGAACCTTGAATTTCCATAAAAAATTCCATCTTTCGTTTGGACTGATAAAGGGAATGTCAGCTGACGTACTATTTTCCGATCGTTCAACCTCTATTGTATATGAACACTGATGACCTACAATGGAACGTACTTCATAGGAATGTATGAGATCAGGAATGTAAAATACACGGTAAAATAAACATCCCATCCGGGAAATAATAGTGCAGCCGCTACCCACGCTTGAAGGGTGGCAATTTGTTGTGCCCGGATAAGCCTTACTTTCAGCAGTTAACGCCTCAAGTTCCTTGTCTGGAATACAGTGTTCACCCCATGCACAGTAATAGTTCTGGGGACTGATGGTCTTTTCTTGCACTGGAAATGTAAAATATAACCGTTTTGATGAATGTGCTGAAATTAGTTTAAATTTTAGATGAAATAGATTATTTTTGTGAGTATCTTGAAACCATAAACATGTTTGGTACTCCAGATTCTTTAATGTAATTTCCGCTGTCGTAAAAATCGCTCATTTTTGATGACCGTCAAATATTTGACAGTTTTGAAGGTCGGAAGTAATAATCGAGTGGCTTGTACTATCACTATTTACTGTTGTTAAAAGTGTTAAGAGTACCAGCAAGGGCAATGTGTAACGTCTGATTTGTTGGTTCGCATGTATTGTATATTATCAACAATAAAAAAAAAATTTACAAAAAAAAAGTTTTTTTCTCTTTAAGCTAAGTCGGTTTGTGATTTAACATTATTTTAAGCATTAAAGTTAACTTTCTAGCAATTTACATTATATTGTCAACTTTATTTTAAAATGTTAAATACATATAAGAAATATACTTATTAAATAGAAATGAAAATTTTAAAAAGAAAATATATTTCCAATAACGATATGTTGAACAAATTATGAAAAGAACAAGCATTTATAAATTGTTGCGTTAATATTTCATATCGCGCCTTTCAAATCAAATTAAAATAACTAAATTCTTTTATTAAAAAAATGCTTTTCAAACTACTATTTTTAACGCTTATAAAAGTTCTTATAAATTCATTTCGAAATGAACCATAATTTAGCTTATTTTATTCATTTTCAGCTTATTTATATACACAAATTTAAAACTAGATTGGATACAGCACAAGGACTGAAAATTTAACTTTTGGATATAAAACCGAATTTAGGATTGTTAAGGATGAAAAATTTTCATTGCTCTCATTAAATATTTTAACCGAAAGAAGGTTGATTATTTAGGGTTCCGTAGGGGGGAACCCTAAATAATTATTGTTAGTTAATTGACACAAAATAATTATTATTAATTACTTACAGAATGAAATGTTTTAAAAGATCTGTTTATGTTTAATACTTAATCAATGAATAAACATAACCTATATTAAAATCCAACGAATTAGAAATAGCCCTAAAATCTTTGACAGATAGCCCTGTCAAAGAGTGAAATGATAAGTGGCCCATCATTGAAATAAATGAACAAAAAATTACAAAATATTAAAAAACTTAATAAATAAAAAGGATTTACAATCCCTGACCAAATTATTAGACACACTGTAAGATTCTATGTAAAATCTTAATTATCAGGTGATACTCTACAACTTTAGTGTTTTTACGCGGCTGAAAATGGTTTACACTTGTTTACGTTCGTATATTAATTGGTTAATAATGTAATGCAATACGTTAAAAATAAATACAAATAGGAAGTATATAAAAAATCTCCTGTATAAAAACCCATTTCATGTATGTTTAAATATAAGAAAATTGCATATACTCGTGCAAAACATGTAATTATTAAAACATTACAGTGCGTCTAATAATTTGGTCTAATTATTATAATATACTAATATAATACCTGATATAATAAATATTCTATATTTACATCGTATATCGCCTAATATATCCAATTGTCGAATTTATATTATACATCGTCTAATTTAACAAATTGATACACGAACGTGAACAAGTATAAACCGGTTTCATTCGCGTAAAAACTTGAAAGCTGTACAGTATTACCCTGATAATTAAGATTTTGCATTGAATCTTACAGTGCGTCTAATAATATGGCCAGGGATTGTAGTTATTACTTTGTTGGCTTAAAAACTCTTCCTTCAGAACAAAGTGGGCCAAACTATCCTCATGATGGAAGGTCAAGATCATCTTTTGCTCATAAAATTTTTTTATAAAACATAGTTTTTAATTTGTTAAAGTTTGTTATTTAAGTAAAAAATATTGATGTAAACAGAGAGCAAATATTATAAGCTACTAGATAATTTGAACTTTGAAATTATATTACGTTAAAAAAAATTATCAATAAAAAACTGTGTATGCTTTCCATGTTTTTCCTAACCACACCATGGCTGAAAGCCCTTATATAGCAAGACGGAAAAGAGAAAAAACTGGTACGTAAGACATTTCATTCCAGCATTTTTTTCGAAAAAAATAAAATTACGATTTCTTTTATAATTTTGGCTTATATATAAAACTGCTTCTTTTCCAAGATAAAGTAGATATTGTTGAATAGTTTTAAAAAGGAATAAGTAAACTCCTCCCAAAAACTAGAAATAACTGAAAAGGTTTTACTACCAGCCTTTTCTCTTTTCCGTCTCGCTTTCACCCCTGAACCACACCCATAAGTTGATTTAATTAAAACATTTGCTTACTTCCAAAGGTGATAAATTTATAAGTCTTCTTAATATTCAAGTAAAATTTTTATACAATAGTTCATGTACGTTTAATAGGAAAAATAATAAAAATAAAATCAATTAGGGTAAATAAAACAATTAGGCTAATTGAAAAAATTAAGATAGTTAAAAGGGACAAAAGCTTTTATAATAAACTAAAAAAATATCTTATTTATATAACAAAGAAAAATTTGAATTAAAAGACGACCGACATAAAAGAAGTCTTAAGACAGAGTTACCAAAAGAAATACTAACAAAACGAGAATAACAAGACTCACCCCCTATTTACAGCCCTAGAAATGTTCTGTTCCAAGCAATTTATGACCAGAAATCAGACAAAAGGGTGTTTCTGTGGATATACGATATTTTCGAAGCAAGGACAGAGAGCAAATGAAAGAAGCTAAAAACATTTTCCCACAGTGAGTATTCGACAAGTCTGTGGGTGGTAGCTACGAAAATGGGGATATTTTCACCAGTGGAAAAAACGTTTTATTGTTCTTTTGGTTAGAAAAGTGAAGAGTAAATAATTATTTTATATTTGTAAACATTTCGATTAGATTTTGAAAAGCATCCGACACTGTAAAAAAGAAGAAAAATATGTTTTTGGAATCAGCCCTAACTCCGAATAACACTTTAAAAAAAAAAAAAAAAAAAAAAGTGGGATCTGGGTAGAATGGTAGAAATCACATAAATCTCGGTGTGCTGCCGCGAAGCGTCATTAACCGATTCATCTGTAGTAATAAATCGATGATGAGGAGGAGGAATGGAGATGGGAGGAAGAGTGGGATTCGGGGGTACTGCGTATTTCGCGTATACGTAAATCCGGCCTTGGATGCAAGCCGTCTTGCAACCACGGTTGCAAACTCTTTTTAAATGTAATTTGAATTTGTCAGTAAATTATGCTTAAATTTTTAAATATTTTAAACATTGATAATTTATATAAATTCAAAGTATACTTATACTGATCAAAATATAGCAGGTTTGAATAGAGTTAGAAAAAAAATACTGGGTTCTAATACCGATAAAAAGATAGTGGGCTCGAGAGCAAACAAAATGATAGTTGGTTCGAATATAACTTTAAAAATAACCGTAGGTTCAAGTACTGATTAAAAAAAAATGTGGTTTCTAAATACTAAGCAACTGAAAATGATGCTAAGCTACTGGGGCCCTAAGCTACTGAAAATGATGGGGCCCTTACAGGTTCAATTCTATTTATCTAAAGTAAATTGGTCGTTAAGACACGGTTCCCAGCAGATCACCAAAGTCAAGCATCACTGGTGGCGGTCAGTGTGCGTGTGGGTGACCACTTGGATCAATCTGCGTAGGGACCGCGGGTGTGAGGCATGGATTTAATTAAAACTGTTATACCGTAAAGTGCGTGACTTCGCGTGCAGGTCGTCGGGCTACCGATGTGGGGGTGCCATCCCCTCCAAAGAGGATCAAAATTATGATGGTATGTCTTCGGATCATCTTCAAGGATATTTTCCAGACCGTCGCCAATTACCCATTGTGCAGTTCTAGAGGGATGCGAGGTAAATAAACTACAACAATAAACAGTCATTATTTTTTATTGTTGAGTATTAAGATTAAATTATTCAAAAAATCATAATATTACTCGATTTTAACAATCGAGTATTGATTATAATGCAGAATTATTTTTTTTCCCTTATTGCACATATATTTTGAAGGAAAAAGTAACAACAGAAACACATTTTAAGATCATCATAAGCACATTTGATACACAGAGTAAAAATTTGGCTAGCTTGATGAGTCATTTTTTGTTTAACAAAGTTTTATTTTTCGAAGTTCTAAATGTATTGTAAGATGACGGACCCCCTAGTTCATTCCCCTCTGGGTGTCTCCCACAAAATTCTGAGAACTGCCAGCACGTGTTGAAGGGGACTGGACTCTGT
This sequence comes from Parasteatoda lunata, assembly GCA_949128135.1. Classification (NCBI taxonomy): domain Eukaryota; kingdom Metazoa; phylum Arthropoda; class Arachnida; order Araneae; family Theridiidae; genus Parasteatoda; species Parasteatoda lunata. The sequence continues at coordinate 102,699,713 of OX421980.1, forward strand.
GACAGAAGAGGACATAGCAGTCTTGATAGACGAAAGATGATGAGCGGACCTTGTGTCGTCTCGATTAAGAGAAATAATTCACTTTTTATTTATTAATATAGTGTTCGGTAAAAAGCGACTATAATTTGTCTAGAACTGTGCAAATATTTGTAATTAAGCCTTGTACATATAATTATAATCTGGAAATTTACATTAAAAGATTTGTTTTTGATAGGAGTGATTTAGTCCAACCTGAACGAAGTAACGAAATAGTTACAGTATGTTATTTGCCTTTTTTATGTTATTTGCCTTTACAGTATGCCTTTTTTGGGGAATTTTTTTCTCTATTGTTTTTTCTTGACATTACATTTTGCTTTGCTGCAAGAGTTAGAAACTTGAATCTACAAATCTACAAGAGTTAGAAACCTGAATTATGAAGGTGTTTTTCTTGACATTACATTTTGCTTTGCTGCAAGAGTTAGAAACTTGAATCTACAAATCTACAAGAGTTAGAAACTTGAATTATGAAGGTGTTTTTCTTGACATTACATTTTGCTTTGCTGCAAGAGTTAGAAACTTGAATCTACGAATCTACAAGAGTTAGAAACTTGAAATTATGAAGGTGTGTTAAACTAATGCAAGGAGTTCGAAAGAATACAAGAAAATAGATTTCGATTATTATTTTTATTTATTTTTCCCTATAACCATCGTTAAACAGTCGACCCAATTTCAAGTTTACGATTACCAATACCGTAGCCTTGTAATTATGAACCTGATCCAGAAAACAACAGAAATCCTGATTCAGTATCCAGAAGTATTGATTTGTTATGGGAACTTGGAGGACTTTATGACCCCGATAGATTTAACGTGCCCCAGTAACCACTTTATATACGGATATTTTTCGACCAGCTATATTTGAACTCCCATTTATCCGAATACGAGTCCAACGCCCTACCAACCACATTATCTCGGCCCAATTATTAGTTTATTTTATAACCGTCATTGAACAGCCAGCCCAATTTTGAGTTTACGACTACTAATGTTCAACTCCGTAGCCTTGTAATTTCGAACCAATTCAGAAGAAAAGGAAACTCCTGAATCAGTACCCCCAGAGGTATGATTTCTTATGGGAACATGGAGGACTTTGTGACCCGACAGATTTCACGTGCATCAGTCACCATTTACTACAAGGAAAGTCTTCGACCGGTGGGGATCGTACCCACGACTTCTTGGACATGGGCCTAATTCCCAACCAACCAGGCTATCCCGGCCCACTCATAGTTTATATTATTTTATTTTATAACCGTCGTTGAACAACCAACCCAATTTTTTAGGTTTACGACTACTAATGTCCAACTCCAAAGCCTTGTCATTTTAAACCCAATGCAGAAGACAAGGGAACTCCTGGATCAAGTAATGGGACTTTTTTGAGGGAACTAACCAGCATTTGCGTTACAAGGAGAGGAAAACCTCCCTAGGTAGCATAACGGTAAGGGTACTCTAACCCATGATCTGTGTACCATTAACGCATAATGGAAAATGTTGGATGATGGTGACCATGAAATCATCTTGGACTATCATGAATCACACTGAAACCAACACAAACCATCAAAATGTTTTGATAGGACTTCCGGTGGAGCATATCCTCAAGATTAAAATTACATAGGAACCCATTGGCGGAAATGTCATTATCCACCACTAGGGGAAATTCCCTATTATGAATAATTTCTTTGTGTGCTTGAGAAACAGGTCATAATAGAGAAGCGCCCTAAACGACGTGCGATGACATTTCTGGGCATGAGTTCCAATCCTGGCTATGCAATCCTGGCTATGAGCCTTAACTTCCTTAGAATTTTGTCGCAACAGTTACGTGAACCCCTGTTATGTATAGCGTTTTTAAGTTTGTACATTTCGACAAAAATAGACTAAAAGTATTTTAAAAAACAATTTGTAGCTTTAGAAACAAAACTAATTTCAGATAACATAATAATTTTGAGCGTAAATTAGGAAAATTGATTGTGTTTGAAATATAATGCCGAACCATATTAGTCATTTATTTGTGGGTTGCACGATTAGGGATTTTTAATTATAGAATAAATTAAATTTCACAAAATTTAGTATTTTACCTAAAGTATGGATGAAATTCCCAAAGCAAATTAGACAGTTAATTTTATTTTTAACCAGTCTTAGTTCAACTGAATATTAGATTTTGTCATGATTAGCGAAAAACTAATTATCAGACAGAAATTTTTAAGTTAAAATTTATAAAAATAAACAACTCAGTTAGCAAACAATGTCCTGAAGGGAGAAAATTATGTATTGAAATTTAAGAACGATTATATCTATCCCCTGCTGACGTTTTGGCAGATTTTAGCATATTCCCTCAAAGAATGTACACAGAAACAATGCATTTTTTTCTTTTAACATATTTTTATACACTATTGAATAAGATTTATAAATCCTCATATATATTGTTTTTTCTCTGAAATTTTTAGCAAAATTACGGCTTTAAACCCATATAGCAATATACGGTTTTTTTCACACAACAAAAACCTTTTCATGTAAACCTAAAAAGGGTTTTTTACACGGTTTACGTGTAAACCTTCTAACCTTAAAACGAGGTCTGCGACAATCTGCTCTATTCTACGCACATTACCCTAATCCAAAACCTTGGGAAAAAACCTTCTACATAACAACCTTAAAACGAGGTTTGTCTTAGGGTTTTCAAGCGGAAAAAAAACCTTGAATAAAGCTAGTTCTAAGATGAAAATCATCTTAAATCTACATAATTATAAGATTTTCGTTTGCAGCGTTTCGTATGCTCATCTAAAATCTACCTTGTCATGAGATTTTCGCGTATACGTATATATAAATAAAAGAATAAATAAGAATAGAGAGAAATAAATAAAATGCAACTGATTATTTATCTCTTACTTAATATGTATATGATAAATGTAGGAAATTTAATGATAACAAAATATTTTTTTAAAAAAATCGTTTAATGAATGTAGAAATTCAAAATATATTTTTTTAATGGACAACAACAAATAAATATTATGATTATCATTACAATTAGTATATGACAAGTGCATTAGTACAAATCAGATATGCCATAATTATATTAGGTATTTTGTTCATATATAAAAATATTATCTGTATAATAACCATTAGTGAATAATACAAAACAGATATACCATAATTCAATAACTATTTCGCCAATACATAAACAAATGATATTATAGGTATAATAACCACCAGTGACTACACAACATATTTAACATGAAGGAATTAGCGAAACAATCTTCATTCAAATAAGTTACTTCCTTGTCAGATATGCTTCTTTCTCTGAAAGATAAGAGGAAATTTTTGTGTGCGTAATTGCTTATATTGAATGAAATTTTATGCATATACACATGAATTGTATCTACGTACATAGACACAAACGTATATTGTACGTACAGGAATACATGCGTACATTATATGTATACAGGTGCATACACACGTATAAATAAAAATGCATGCATACACACGGAGTATAGAAATTATATATATGTGGTTACTTTAAATATGGTTTTATGAATAACATTGTTATTAGATAGTAAATGCATATAGTACATGCACACGTGAGTACATTGTATGTCATATGGATGTAGAATGAATAAATTATTTGTTGAAAACAAAAAGCAGGCCACTTTGAAAATTTTTTGATCTAATGATCGGTTGTTTTTGTTGATCGGTCGTAATGGTTAGCGCGACATGCACTAATTGTTCATCGTTAGTGCATATAGCACTAACGATTAATGTCGCACTAACAATGGGCTATTGGTGTAGAGTTGGGAAACATTCCTGAGGATGATCTGAAGACACAATTAACACAATTTTGATCCTCTGCAGAGAGGATGGATCTCCTGCTTGACGACCTGCGCGTGAAGTCGAGCTCTTATAGTTGAAAAGTTTAATTAGAATAGATACCGCACACCTTTGATTCCTTTGCAGGTTGATCAAAGTTATCACCCATCCACACACTGACCGTAGCCAGTGATCCTTGACTTCAGTGTTCAACTGGAAACCGTGTTTTAAACTTCACTCTACTGCGAGATGATCTAATGATCGGATATTTACGTTCTCGAACTCAATCTTAAGGGTTCAAAGAATCTCAATATTAATTAATGCAAACCATATTTTAAGTTATGAAATTAGACAAAAATAAAACGCACTTTCTCTGAAAAACATACCTTTTTTCGACGGATGCACATTTCTGACCCACAAAATAGAGAGGATAGCCGTAATCAGGGAAATATGGTCCCAATAATAGTTTGGTCTAAAGAGCCGTCCTACGGGAATTCTCAATCTGAGATAAATCCTCCCATTAGTGTGGTCTGATTCCAAAGCTTAGACTCCTTGATGTTAATTTTACTTTTTGCGTATTTCACAATGTCTTGCGAACCTTCTGAACGAATTAAAATAATTTTTCATACAAATATAAAATTTGTTTATCCAAAGATGATTCTTTGCAAAATATAACTTTTAGTAAATATTTACTTTTTTTAATTTTATTTTATAATCGTCGAAAAATTTTTGAATATTAAAGTATACAGTTTCTCATAACATTTTAAAGAAGGATATTTTAAATGGCAAAATACAACATTTGAGTAAAATGGATCGAATAGTTCCTGAAAAATCGAATTTTGGAAAAAGTCGCATTTTTAGGAGCTATTTGATTGATTTCGTTCAAATTTTGCGTTTTGCCATTTAAAATTGTTTAACTTAAAAACTTTTTAGACTATCATTGAATAAAATAATAAAAAAATAATTATTTTGTCTAAAATTTATATTTTGCATGGAATTAGCTTTGGAAAAACGAATTTTTTAATTGAGTGCAAAAAATTTTCAATTTACTTAAGAAGCTCTCAAGATGTGGTCTCATACGTAAAAAGTAATGTTAACATTAAGGGGTACAAACTTTGAACCGCTTTTCTGACTATAACTATTGGGACTATTTTTTCCAAGATTGCGGCCACCCCTATAATTTGAGAGTCAAAAACCCAAGAAACACCATAAAAAAGGTATGTTTGTTCAGAGAAAGTATGTTTTTGTGTCTGATTTCGTAACTTAAAATATCGTGGGCACAAAATAATTAGCATGTATGTCATCCTTTCGAACCTTTAAGATTGAGTCCTTGAATGTGAAGATACGATCAATAGATGAAAAGTTATTTAGAATGGTCCATTTATTTTTTGCGTATCGTACATACGTATATATACTTTTAGTAGTACATATAAGTATACATAATCTTATGTACGTTAATTCACATATATGTAGATACACACATACATTATATGAATATATAATGTTATATGTAAATGTGGGTATATTTGTACGTTGGTATGTTTGTGCGTATCTACACAATTTATATATGTTTGAGGGGGAGGAACCCTCTCATATTAAGTTGAGAGCAACTATAACAACATCAATTAAACATTTATTAACAACTAAAACATAACGAGATAACAAACAGAAAACTAAAAGTGTGAGAGTGTACACAAAGCAAAGTTCGAAGCTTCTTATATACTGAAAGGTACAAGGTTGCCGATCTTATTTCCATCATCCTTTGGCGACTACGCGCAATGTCTGGCGCCACATCACTCCCCACCGGAGTTTCATAGTCGTCAGATTCTGAAACGAACTCTTTTTCCATACCGAGTAATGTACTTCCTTGAATCCGGTATCTTTTCTGCCAAAGGAGTCTCTGAAGTTGTAGTTGAAGAATGATGAGACTGGCCAGGAGAATCTCCGTGGTTTAAAGAATGGGTCTCGTCCACTGGCAAATACGCCGGTTTCAACCTGTCGATGGAAATCCACTTTTTCTTTGTGGAGATCTGCAAAAGATAAATTTTAGCTTTTCTCTTAAGAACTAAATATGGGCCATCATACGGAGGTTGTAATGGTCTCCGTACGGCGTCATGCCGCACGAACACATGCGTACAAGTCTGAAGATCTTTAGGCACATAAACGACTCGTCTGTCATGCCAAACAGAAGCTACAGGCTTGACCTCACTAAATGCTTTACGCAACTGAGAAATCAATTCAGACTGCGAGATGTCATTTCCCGAGTTAGTAAAGAACTCTCCGGGAACTCTCAATGTTTGCCCATAGACCAACTCTGCAGAAGAGAAGTTCCAATCTTTTCGAACAGCAGTCCTCAAACCCAAGAGAACTAATGGTAAATTATCAAGCCAAGAATCTGTAGTATAACACATAAGGGCTGCTTTTAATGTTCTATGAACACATTCAATCATCCCATTGACCTTAGGATTATATGCAGTTGTACGTATAATTTCAACACCCAGAATTTGTGCTAATTTCTTGAAAGTGAAGGAATCCAGTTGTCTTCCCTGATCATTTGAAATTCTAACAGGAGCACCAAACCGTGAAACCCAATTAAAAATCACTGCTCGTGCCACTGTATTTGCCGTGATGTCTTACAGAGGTACCACCTCAACCCATCGTGTAAACCGATCAATTAAAGTTAAACAGTACTTAAATCCTCTACACATCGGTAAAGGGCCAATCAGGTCCAAATGCACATGCTGGAACCTAGCATTAGGAACAGGAATTTTTCCCAATGGAGATATAACATGTCTATGTATTTTAGCCCTTTGGCAACTTAAACACGTGCGACACCACTGAACAATGTCTTTTCGAATTGATGGCCAAACATATGTACTACGTAACTGTCTTACAGTAGATCGAGCACTGGTGTGTGCAAGATTATGTACAGAATCGAAAAAAAAATTTCGAAATTTCATGGGTACATACAAACGAGCACTAGGTTAGGAGACATCAAAATACAAATTTACATCAGAATTAGGCAAAACATTTAATTTAAATTTAAGATTAGTAACATCTGGATTTTTTAATTATACCTGCAATTCTTCAGCTGCAACTTGCACATAATCAATTTTATCAGGAAAAGCAATTTCTTCTACCCTTGACAAAGCGTCTGCCACTAAGTTTTCTGCTCCTGCTAAATATCGTAAGTCACAAGTAAACTGTGATATAAATTCTAATTGGCGTAAACGTCTTGGAGAACACTTTTCAAAACTTTGGGCAAAGGCGTGTGTCAAAGGTTTATGATCAGTTATAACATGAAATACCCTTCCCTCCAACATATACCGAAAATGAATTATTGACAAATAAATCGCCAAAAGTTCTTTGTCATACACAGAATATTTAACTTGAGCATTATTTAACTTTTTGGAGAAAAAGGATAAAGGTATATAACCAGATGATGAGTTAAAGAAGTTTTCGTATCAATTAGTTTGCTATTTTTAAGATCTATTAACAACTCAAAATGTCTCAAGAAATCTGCGCCCAAAATTGGTTTTGAAACATTCGCAATTATAAATGTAAAATCAAATTCTCGATGTAAACCAAAATCGAGCGACATAAGTTTAACACCAAATGTTTTAATAGCAGTGCCGTTAGCAGCATGCAACACATAATTTGATGTTGGCCTGCAACCTTTAAATGTTATAGGCAATAAACTTACATCAGATCCGCTATCGACCAAGAACAGTAACCTAGTTTTGCGATCAGTAACAAAAAGTCGGTGGCTAAATTTTAAATTCTCACTACTATTAACCCCCGCACTAATAGTAGAGCTCATCAGTTTAAATTAAAATTGCAAGGCTCACTACATTTGTGTGCTTTTTCTGCATACTTCCTATGATACCAACAAAGTTTCGTTATGCCAGTTTGGCTCTCTGCTTCACCTTTAGAAGTGCGAGACTTTAAATCCTTCGAAACATTTGAATTGGAACGCAAACGACTACGGGATAGACTTCGATATCTACGCATAGACTTAATTTCGTTCTTCAACTCTGCCAAATCCGTAGACATTTGAGCTATTTTTTCCATAAGTGAATCTCTATTTGCAACTTCATTACAACTTGAAGTTGCAGAAAAACTAGTTACTTCAGAAACCTTATCGGCCAAAGTTGATAAAGTGTCTAAACCTTCCGTACTAACACTTAAAATAGACTGAATAGATGAGGGTAAATGAGATAGCCAAATAGATTTAATAACCTCATTTGAAAAATTAGATCCTGCCAATTCTCGCATATGTCGCAACAAGGCAGACGGCTTAGAATCCCCCAATGCAAGGTCCTGGAGTAAAGTTTGAATTCTTTTACTCTCGGACAAGGAAAATTCTGCAATAAGTCTATCCTTAACGGCAGTGTAAGGCTTTTCCAAATTTGGGTTTCTAACCAAGTCTGCAATTACTTGCATAATATGCTGATCAAGAATAGAGATTAAACAGCAATACATAGTAGATTCAGACGTAATTCCTGATAATTTAAAATTAGCCTCAATCTGTGTAAAATATAGACTTGGATTATCAATCCATAATCCAGGTAAGTGAAGGCCAATTTTATGAATTTCAGTTTCAGTACCCGTTTTATCTTTATCAGTCATTGTAACACAAAACTAAGCAACACGTTAAAGACTCACTTATGAAAATTTTCAAACTAAACTAGTTATATATATATATACATTAGAGCAATTGAATAACTAGAGGATATCTGGAATATTCACAATAAAAATTAAGTATTTACATAACTAAAAACGTATCAGGACTATAAATATTATAGTAAGAATTAAATACAACAACATTTAAATTTCGTACATTCAAATTCAATAACTACTAATTAAAGTCTCTTACAATAATGTTTAAAAATTTCAGTCTAATTAATATAATACAATACAAAAGATATTATTATGCATAAAGTTTAAATTAGTGCAAACAAAGCAGTTGACTGAATAAGAGAGGAAATTGTACATTACCAAATTCAAGTAGTTCCAAATTGTAAAACAACGGATAATAGCATATTCAATTCAAATAAAATAAACACAAGGGTCACCAAATGAGGGGGAGGAACCCTCTCATATTAAGTTGAGAACAACTATAACAACATCAATTAAACATTTATTAACAACTAAAACATAACGAGATAACAAACAGAAAACTAAAAGTGTGAGAGTGTGCACAGAGCAAAGTTCGAAGCTTCTTATATACTGAAAGGTACAAGGTTGCCGATCTTATTTCCATCATCCTTTGGCGACTACGCGCAGTGTCTGGCGCCACATGTTCAATATATGTACGCATGTATTCATGCATTATGTAATAACGATGTATGCTCGTGTGTATAAACAGAGTTCAAAAAAGGGAAAACCATGAAAAAATTTTATCTGTTGATCGGATTTTAATGTACATACTACGACTCGATCTTATTGGTTTGAATGTCTAACTTTTTGAGGGATTCCGTTCCTGGATCCTTAAAACAGGAGAGGCACCTGCCATCTGCAATATATGGCATCAACAGTTTATGAAGGAGAGCGGTGGAAAGTTTGAATCACTTAATGTTAAAATTCCTTTTTGCGAATTTCGCCTTGAATAACTTTTAAAACAAATCAAAAATTTAAAATTTGAATGAAATCAATCGAAGTGTTCTTCAGAAATCGAATTTTACATAAATAACTTTTCTTAGAATTGGGCTACCTAGAAACTATTAGTCCGATTTCAATCAAATTTCTCATTTTGCCTTTAAAATTACTTGCTTAAAAATTATGTCAAAAGTGTTTTCGATAATTAGAAATTAAAATAAAAAATAATATTTATTTAAAGTAATTTTGTGCATAGAATTATCTTTGAATAAACGAATTTTATAATAGTGTGAAAAACTTCATGATTCGCTTAAAACAGTTCTTCAAATATAGCGATATACTCAAAAAGCTTTGTTAAGAGAGCCAAACATTCAATCGCTCTCCTGCCTAAACAACTTTGGCAATATTTTCAGGCTGGAAAACTTTTAAAATATTGACTACCTTCCATATTCCAAAAATTCAAATCCATCGGGGGAAAAAAATCGGGTTTTTTTCTATTTTTGTATCTTAAAATATCGTTTGTATAAATTAATTAGCTTGTACAAGATTCGAACAACAACAAAAATTGAGACACAAGACGTAAAACGTATTATATTTAAAGCTATTTAAGACGAGTAATTTTGTTTCGCATAAATATGAAGTCGAATCAATAGATAAACTACATTCAAGTACCGAAAATTTTGTGGTAGAAGCAATCCATCAATTAGCACCCAAGAGCCGCTACAATCGATCACGTAATCTTCCATGTTGAACCCGAACTATCACCTAAAACAAACTGAACCAGGGAGTCTTAGTACTGGTCACAAAAATTTGCATGGCCTCTATTCGAAACTTGACAGTATTTGGCGATTTTTGATGAATTATAGAGATCAAATTTCTCAAATGAATTCCAATTTCAAAAAGAATCACAATTATTCCTATAAGCATTCAATTCTACTTATGGTGATTAGAAAACGAATAAAACGTATATTATCCTGGCTTGAAATTAAAAGGGCTTAAGCTACTCGGAAAGTTACCGAAATTTAAAGTGCAATCTTCTAGCCATGGATGAATACACTCGAAAGTGGGTTAAGAAAATATTATAAATGCTACGTTTGGCAAAAATCAGATTCAAATTATGGTAATACACAGTTTCTATTTTAAAATCCTGATAAGTCTATCGGCAACTCATACATTAAAAAAAATTTAAGGTAAAATAGTAATAACAGTAATAAATTAAAGTATTGATAATTAAATTTAAATTATAGTTTCAGTGTTTACTTGAAACTTACTGAAATTAAGAAGGGAGCATAATAACCATTTAATGTCTTGGCTAAGGCCGTTCCAAGCATAAATTTAAGTTTTAAATTCTTAAGTTTATATTAATTGATAATATTAAAAAACAAATAACAACGCGTAATTGAAATTCTTAATAAGGCAAATGAAATGCAATTAAACCGGGTACTTACTTTTTGTATCAACGAAACGGAGATCTTAAACTTGGACCATTAAAACAGAATATCATAAATGAAACTTCAGTTTTAAACTTTAATCAAGCAAGTAAACTCCAAGAGTGTAAATGATCAGTAGCAGTAATATTAGTGCAAAGTTGCGCAAGACGTAAGCAGCAGTTTTTAAGATTTTGAGAGGTAGGAGAATTAGGGGTTTACAATTATTTTCAAAAGTTAAATTTAGTGAGATTACTATTTTTTATTTTCTTTCATTTTTATTATTATTTTTTAATTGAATGAGAATGTTGAAGTTTGAACATTAAGCAATGCCTTAAAGTTTCAGTACAATAAGGCTAATAAAGTTTTTCTAGTTTTTTAAAGAACTTCGTTTAAAATTTTATTAATTGCTTTTCCATTTTGATTTTATGTATTTTTGACATATATTTGTTAGGTAATTCAAATAAGACGTTAAAAGAAAGAGAACAGATTTAAAATACAATCTTCCGATTTTTCCGATTCTCTCACTGTTAACCCGACGTCAAAGGAATTTCTCACACCATGATTTGTTGGCCGCATGCGTCATTTTTTGTCGCTGCTAGAATTAGGTGCCGATTACAATTGTTATTCATTCTAAATAATGATTAAACAAGAATAAATTAATAGTAATCGTAAACGGTTAAAAACATTAATTACATCAGAAAAATGATAATGCAATTTAATTAGTGTAACAGTAATCGCAAAAACTGCAATCAATATTATTGAAAAACTGCAATCAATATATTGACCAATGCTTAGATCCCATAATAGTAATTTTACTTTTTGTGAATTTCACCATATCTCAAGAATTTTTAAGCGAATTGAAAAATATTTGCACTCAATTATAAAATTCTTTTATCATACAAACAATATATTTTAGTAAATATTTTTAATTTAGAGTGATAGTCGAAAAAAAATTTAAATTAAGAGGTATAAAATTTTTACATCCTTTTAAAATATGTAATTGCACATGACAAAATGCAAAATTTGAGCAAAATCGGTTGAATAGTTTCTGAGAAATCGAATTTCAAATATACACAGGAACAATTCGATAGATTTAGCTCGATTTTGTATTTTGCCATGTAAATTACATACATAAAAATTGTATAAAACGTTGTATGCCTTATAATTCAAAAATTTTCCAGCTATTATTTAATAACGTAATAAAAAAAAAATATCTACTAAAGTTTGTTTTCTGCATGCAATTATTTTTGGATAAACGAATTTTAAAAGTATGTTCAAATTTTTTTTTAACTCGCTTAAAAAGGTCTCTATATATGGCAAAATATGCAAAATATAAAATTAAGATTAAGGCATCCAAACTTTGAATCGCCCTCATGATCAAACTATAGGGACCATATTGCCCAGATTGTGGCTACCCCCTATATTTGAGGTGGTTCAAAATCTGAATCCGTCTGAAAAAAGGTATGTTTTTTCAGAGAAAACACATTTTTGTGTTTAAATTCGAAACTTAAATTACCACCTGCACAAAATAATTAGCATATTTGAGATCTTCCCTTCGAACCATCAAGATTGAGTTATAAAACGTGAAAATCCGATCATTAGATCAAAATTTATTCAGGGTGCTCTGTCTTTTATTTTGCACACTATACATCGAATTCTGTGAACAAAATGTTTTTAAATTCACTCCAAAGATATGATGAAAAAAACTATGGGTCTAGGTTTGGAATCCACCCAGTTTTAGAGCGGGTACCAGCTTGTCAGGGAAATAAAGGCGGTAGGTGCACGATGCTGATTTTATTTTCACCATCTCTCCTCGTCAGTCATAAATCGTGGAGTCTTAATATCGATGATCCTCTAGCTCACAATAGACTGTTGGGCGAATTTTTTCTGTATACTTTAAATAAAATTCTCTTCGTGCGGATATTTTATTGCTATACCATAATTAGGTTTGCAATAAGGTAAAATGAACGAGAGAAAGTCACACATTTTAAAGGAGCCGCAACCCATAGGACACCTGAAGCCAAATTCAAGAAAAAATAAAATTTGTTAAAAAATATTAAAGAGTCAATTTTAAACTCCTGATTCAATTTTTTAAAAATTTTATTCATTTTTTAATGAGATTGTTCGAATGAAAAGTTTCTAAAAAAAGAACTGTTACCTTGTATTTGTGTCGAGAAACCTTTAAAAGAAAGTTCTCGTATTGTACTTTCGCAGACCTTAGAAAACAATCCAAAAACATGGTCTAATGCTCGTTTATTTGCTTTCCTTTAAATGAGGTCATTTACAAAATATTTTCTTATTATTTATTAATATTTTCGCTGAAAATGTTAATATTTGCTTTATTTCGTTTCCTTTGAAAAAGATTTTCACTTAGTATTTCTGCTAACCTAATCATGACAACAAACAAAAATGCAAAAAATGAGGTTTACCATTTACTTGTTTTTTAACCTAAATAACAATATTTTTATAAAAAGCTTTAAAAATCATTTAGTTTTCCTGTAAGGAGGAAAGGTTGGAAATTGCAATATTTTTAAGTCATTGGAAAAAGGTTTTTACTGCATATCTTTTTGTGACAATGAAAATAAAGTTAAAACACAAGGTTGTCGTAAGGTTACATGCTTTCTGGGAAATGGATTACAATGTTTTTCTGCTTAATCGAATTTTTAAACGTTCGGCGCAAATCGGATTTTCAATTTACCAGTTCATTGATAACAATTGAGCTGAATAAAACAAAATTCTAAAATTTCATTACACTTTGAAAGTTCAGATTTATGCTTAGGTGTTCATTTATAAATAAATTTTGGTTCTCCATAAATCTAGATATTACAATTTACGTGTTAGTTTTCTTTATATTAGGATATGCCGACCTGCTAATGAAAAGCCTCCATGACAAGTCATAACGAAAAAAAAAATTGAAATTTTAATTTTTTTTTAAAACAGTTATTTTTACATCCATAGAAGACATTACTTTTTTTAGAAACAAGTTTGCTTCACAGCTTCTCAATAACAAAATTTGGCAGGGCAATTTTAATGTACATAAAGTTTTTTGCCTAATCTCGTCTTTTCACCGTTTATTATAAAATAAGTAGGTCATAGCAGCCTCGTTTTGTAAATTTATTTATTGATTATATATTATATATAATTAAACACTATATATAATTAACTATTACATATAATTAATTACATATTCACAAGTAAAACAAGATTGCAACTTCAGAAATGACTGATCTAATTCAACCTAGGTAAAGTAAAAGATGTCATGCATATACGTCTGGAAAATCATTTCTACCATAATACGGTAACTTGAGGCTTAATGTGGGGCAAATTTACTGCAACATAACAGATACGACAAGTTAAATAATTTTTGTTTCACTACTGCTTATAGAAACTAATGTCTCATTTTAGTTCAATGTAACATCCATGCGGCCCTAAAAGCATCCATATGGCCCGCGATTCCTTTGATATATTTAGTTATTAATAAGCATATTAAAAATAACATTAGGACGTAACCATGACTCCAAGTATTGAACAAACTTGATCACATTTTGAATCATTTTGCAAAAGTTATCAGATTTGGAAATAATTAGTTTTTATATCCCTAATGATATAAAATCGGAATAAATTACCGTTCATTTGGCAATTTCTTTTCAATGGTTACGTTGAAATTTTTAACTAGCCAGTTATAGCAAAATCTTATGGTCACGCAGATTGCGCACTTCAAGAACGTAAACACAATTAAACTGCTAGACCTCCCTATTTTTATATCTTTGTTAGTAAAAATTATTAGAAGAATAATATATCTTTAATGTACTCCCCATTTTTAATATAAAAGAACTATTGAATTATTTTGAATGACATATAAATCATTAATTTTATTCAATTATAAAACTTTTTTGTGCTTTTATTGTTCCTAGTTACACTTAAACAAGATTTCATTTTAGAATTTCAATATCATAGAAAGAAAATCTCAGCAACCTGCAAATCAAAAGCAATTTTACAGCGATAAAACAACACCACTTTATTTGGATTAACCTGCATCCTGTCTCAGATAGACATTCCCAGAAAGCATGTAACCTTACGACAACCTTGTGTTTTAACTTTATTTTCATTGTCACGGAAAGATTTGCAGTAAAAACCTTTTTCCAATGACTTAAAAATATTGCAATTTCCAACCTTTCCTCCTTACAGGAAAACTAAATGATTTTTAAAGCTTTTTATAAAAATATTGTTATTTAGGTTAAAAAACAAGTAAATGGTAAACCTCATTTTTTGCATTTTTGTTTGTTGTCATGATTAGGTTAGCAGAAATATTAAGCGAAAATCTTTTTCAAAGGAAACGAAATAAAGCAAATATTAACCTTTTCAGCGAAAATATTAATAAATAATAAGAAAATATTTTGTAAATGACCTCATTTAAGGGAAAGCAAATAAACGAGCATTAGGCCATGGTTTTGGATTGTTTTCTAAGGTCTGCGAAAGTACAATACGAGAACTTTCTTTTAAAGGTTTCTCGACACAAATACAAGGTAATAGTTCTTTTTTAGAAACTTTTCATTCGAACAATCTCATTAAAAAATGAATAAAATTTTTATAAATTGAATCACGAGTTTAAAATTAACTCTTTAATATTTTTTAACAAATTTTATTTTTTCTTGAATTTGGCTTTAGGGGTCCTATGGGTTGCGGCTCCTTTAAAATGTGTGACTTTCTCTCGTTCATTTTACCTTATTGCAGACCTAATTATGGTATAGCAATAAAATATCCGCACGAAGAGAAGTTTATTTAAAATATACAGAAAAAATTCGCCCAACAGTCTATTGTGAGCTAGAGGATCATCGATATTAAGACTCCACGATTTATGACTGACGAGGAGAGATGGTGAAAATAAAATCAGCATCGTGCACCTTCCCGCTGGTACCCGCTCTAAAGCTGGGTGGATTCCAAACCTAGACCCATGGTTTTTTTCATCATATCTTTGGAGTGAATTTAAAAACATTTTGTTCACAGAACTCGATGTATAGTGTGCAAAATAAAAGACAGAGCACCCTGAATAAATTTTGATCTAATGATCGGATTTTCATGTTTTATGACTCAATCTTAATGGTTCGAAGGGATGACCTCAAATATCTAATTAATTAGTGCAGACGATATTTTAACTTGCGAAATCAGACGCAAAAATTTACTTTCTCTGAATATACATACCTTTTTTCAGACGTATTTAGATTTTGAACCCCCAAAATATAGAAGGTAGCCTGGAAGGTAGAATCTGGGGAATATGGTCCACATAGTTTGATCAGGAGAGCGATCCAAAGTTTGGATCCCTTAATATTTATTTTACTTTTTGCGTATTTCGCCATATATCGAGAACTTTTCAAACAAGTTGAAATAATTCAAGTTGATCATAATTTTAAAATTAGTTTATCCAAGGATAATTGCATCCAGAAAATAAACTTTAGTAGATATTGATTATTTTTTATTACGTTATTAAATAATAGCTGGAAAATTTTTGAATTATAAGGCATACAACGTTTTATACAATTTTTATGTATGTAATTTACATGGCAAAATACAAAATCGAGCTAAATCTATCGAATTGTTCCTGTTAAAATTCGATTTCTCAGAAACTATTCAACCGATTTTGTCATGTGAAATTACATATTTTAAAAGGATGTAAAAATTTTATACCGCTCAATTTAATTTTTTTTTCGACTATCACTTAAAATTAAAAATATTTACTAAAATATATTTTTTGTAAGAGAAAAGAATTTTATAATTGAGTGCAAATATTTTTCAATCGCTTAAAAAGTTCTTGAGATATGGTGAAATTCACAAAAAGTAAAATTACTATTATGGGATCCAAGCATTGGTCCGCTCTCCTGCCCAAACAATTGAAACCATATTTCCCAGATTGCGGCTACTCTCCATATTTTAGGGGTCAGAAATCCAAATCTGTTGAAAAAAAAGTATGTTTATCCAGGGAAAGTACGTTTTTGTGTCTGATTTCGTGACTTAAAATATCGTCTCCACTAAGTAATTAGCATATTTGAGGTTGCCCCTTCGAAACATTACGATTGAATCTTAGATCGTGAAATTCTGATCATTAGATCAAAAGTTATTCAGCGTGGTCCGTTTATTTATTATTATTTTTTTTTTTTTTTTTTTTGCGTACTGTATATAATTTCAATAATATTGATTGCAGTTTTTGTGATTACTGTTACACTAATTAAATTGCATTATCATTTTTTGATGTAATTAATCCTTTTAACCGTTTACGATTACTATTAATTTATTCTTGTTTAATCATTATTTAGAATGAATAACAATTGTAATCGGCACCTAATTCTAGCAGCGGCAGAAACCAGCAGTGACAAAAAATGACGCAAGCGGCCAACAAATCATGGTGTGAGAAATCCCTTTGACGTCAGGTGAACAGTGAGAGAATCGGAAAAATCGGAAGATTGTATTTTAAATCTGTTCTCTTTCTTTTAACGTCTTATTTGAATTACCTAAATGGTTATTATGTTCCCTTCTTAATTTCAGTAAGTTTCAAGTAAACACTGAAACTTTAATTTAAATTTAATTATCAATACTTTAATTTATTATTGTTATTACTATTTTACCTTAATTTTTTTTTTTTTTTTTTTTTTTTTTTTTATTTATTTATTTTTTTTTTTTTTTTTTTTTGGATGTATGAGTTGCCGATAGACTTATCAGGATTTTAAAATAGAAACTGTGTATTATTATAATTTGAATCTGATTTTTGGCAAACGTAGCATTTATAATATTTTCTTAACCCACTTTCGAGTGTATGACTTGAAGATAGTACTTTAAATTTCGGTAACTTGCCGATTAGCTTAAGCCCTTTTAATTTCAAGCCAGGATAATATATGTTTTATTCGTTTTCTAATCACCATAAGTAGAATTGATTGCTTATAGGAATAATTGTGATTCTTTTTGAAATTGGAATTCATTTGAGAAATTTGATCTCTATAATTGATCAAAAATCGTCAAATACTGTCAAGTTTCGAATAGAGGCCATGAAAATTTTTGTGACCCGTACTAAGACACCCTGGTTCAGTTTGTTTTAGGCAATAGTTCGGGTTCAACATGGAAGATAACGTGATCGATTGTAGCGGTTCTTGGGTGCTAATTGATGGATTGCTTCTACCACAAAATTTTCGGTACTTGAATGTAGTTTATCTATTGATTCGACTTCATATTTATGCGGGAAAAAATTACTGGTCTTAAATAACTTTAAATCTAATACGTTTTACGTCTTGTGTCTCAATTTTTGTTGTTGTTCGAATCTTGTACATGCTAATTAATTTATACAAACGATATTTTAAGATACAAAAATAGAAAAAAAAAACGATTTTTTTTATCCCGATGGATTTTAATTTTTGGAATATATAGGTAGTCAACATTTTAAAAGTTTTCCAGCCTGAAATATTGCCAAAGTTGTTTAGGCAGGAGAGCGATTGAATGTTTGGCTCTCTTTAACAAAGCTTTTTGAGTATTTCGCTATATTTGAAGAACTTTTTTAAGCGAATCATGAAGTTTTTGCACACTATTATAAAATTCGTTTATTCAAAGATAATTCTATACACAAAATTACTTTAAATAAATATTATTTTTTATTTTAATTTCTAATTGTCAAAAACACTTTGCATTTCAAAATATAAGAATTTTTTTTTAATAATTTTTAAGCAAGTAATTTTAAAGGCAAAATGAGAAATTTGATTGAAATCGGACTAATAGTTTCTAGGTAATCCAATTCTAAGAAAAGTTATTTATGTAAAATTTGATTTCTTCGATTGATATCATTCAAATTTTAAATTTTTGATTTGTTTTAAAAGTTATACAAGGCGAAATTCGCAAAAAAGAATTTTAACATTTAGTGATTCAAACTTTCCACCGCTCTTCTTCATAAACTGTTGATGCCATATATTGCAGATGGCAGGTGCCTCTCCTGTTTTAAGGATCCAGGAACGGAATCCCTCAAAAAGTTAGACATTCAAACCAATAAGATCGAGTCGTAGTATGTACATTAAAATCCGATCAACAGATAAAAAATTTTCATGGTTTTCCCTTTTTTGCACCCTGTTTATACATACGAGCATACATCGTTATTACATAACGCATGAATACATGCGTACATATATTGAACATATATAAATTGTGTAGATACGCACAAACATACGAACGTACAAATATACCCACATTTACATATATACATTATATATTCATATAATGTACGTGTGTATGGATACATTATATATTCATATAATGTATAACATATATGTGATTTAACGTACATAAGATTATGCATATTTATATGTACTACTTAAAGTATATATACGTATGTACGATACGCAAAAAATAAATGGACCATTCTAAATAACTTTTCATCTATTGATCGTATCTTCACATTCAAGGACTCAATCTTAAAGGTTCGAAAGGATGACATACATGCTAATTATTTTGTGCCCACGATATTTTAAGTTACGAAATCAGACACAAAAACATACTTTCTCTGAACAAACATACCTTTTTTATGGTGTTTCTTGGGTTTTTGACTCTCAAATTATAGGGGTGGACGCAATCTGGGAAAAAATAGTCCCAATAGTTATAGTCACTTGTGGTGCATATACTTTGTGGTGCATGAGGAGTTTTAAGTCGTTTAATAAAAAATAAAAAAATTAATAAATAAAAAAAATAGTTATATTCAGAAGAGCGGTTCAAAGTTTGTACCCCTTAATGTTAACATTACTTTTTACGTATGAGACCACATCTTGAGAGCTTCTTAAGTGAATTGAAAATTTTTTTGCACTCAATTAAAAAATTCGTTTCTCAAAAGCTAATTCCATGCAAAATATAAATTTTAGACAAAATAATTATTTTTTTATTATTTTATTCAATGATAGTCTAAAAAGTTTTTAAGTTAAACAATTTTAAATGGCAAAACGCAAAATTTGAACGAAATCAATCAAATAGCTCCTAAAAATGCGACTTTTTCCAAAATTCGATTTTTCAGGAACTATTCGATCCATTTTACTCAAATGTTGTATTTTGCCATTTAAAATTTCCTTGTTTAAAATGTTATAAGAAATTGTATACTTTAATATTCAAAAATTTTTCGGCTATTATAAATTAAAATTAAAAAAAGTAAATATTTACTAAAAGTTATATTTTGCTAAGAATCATCTTTGGATAAACGAATTTTATATTTGTATGAAAAATTATTTTAATTCGTTCAGAAGGTTCTCAAGACATTGTGAAATACGCAAAAGTAAAATTAATATCAAGGAGTCTAAGCTTTGGAATCAGACCACACTAATGGGATGATTTATCTCGGATTGCGAATACCCGTAGGACGGCTCTTTTGACCAAACTATTATTGGGACCATATTTCCCAGATTACGGCTATCCTCTCTATTTTGTGGGTCAGAAATGTGCATCCGTCGAAAAAAGGTATGTTTTTCAGAGAAAGTACGTTTTATTTTTGTCTAATTTCAAAACTTAAAATATGGTTTGCATTAATTAATTTTGAGATTCTTTGAACCCTTAAGATTGAGTTCGAGAACGTAAATATCCGATCATTAGATCATCTCGCAGTAGAGTGAAGTTTAAGACACGGTTCCCAGTAGAACACCGAAGTCAAGGATCACTGGCTAAGGTCAGTGTGTGGATGGGTGGTAACTTTGATCAACCTGCAAAGGAATCAAAGGTGTGCGGTATCTATTCTAATTAAACTTTTCAACTATAAGAGCTCGACTTCACGCGCAGGTCGTCAAGCAGGAGATCCATCCTCTCTGCAGAGGATCAAAATTGTGTTAATTGTGTCTTCAGATCATCCTCAGGAATGTTTCCCAACTCTACACCAATAGCCCATTGTTAGTGCGACATTCATCGTTAGTGCGATATGCACTAACGATGAACAATTAGTGCATGTCGCACTAACCATTACGACCGATCAACAAAAACAAACGATCCTTAGATCAAAAAATTTTCAAAGTGGCCTGCTTTTTGTTTTCAACAAATAATTTATTCATTCTACATCCATATGACATACAATGTGCTCACGTGTGCATGTACTATATGCATTTACTATCTAATAACAATGTTATTCATACAACGATATTTAAAGTAACCACATATATATAATTATATACTCCGTGTGTATGCATGCATTTTTATTTCTACGTGTGTATGCACCTGTATACATATAATGTACGCATGTATTCCTGTACGTACAATATACGTTTGTGTCTATGTACGTAGATACAATTCATGTGTATATGCATAAAATCTCATTCAATATACGCAATTACGCACACAAAAACTTCCTCTTATCTTTCAGAGAAAGAAGCATATCTGACAAGGAAGTAACTTATTTGAATGAAGATTGTTTCGCTAATTCCTTCATGTTAAATATGTTGTGTAGTCACTGGTGGTTATTATACCTATAATATCATTTGTTTATGTATTGACGAAATAGTTGATTTAATTATGGTATATCTGTTTTGTATTATTCACTAATGGTTGTTATACAGATAATATTTTTACATATGAACAAAATACCTAATATAATTATGGCATATCTGATTTGTACTAATGCACTTGTCATATAGTAATTGTTATGATAATTATAATATTTGCTTGTTGTTGTGCATTAAAAAAATATGTTTTGAATTTCTATATTCATTAAACGATTTTTTTTAAAAAATATTTTGTTATCATTAAATTTCCTACATTTTTCATATCATACATATTAAGTAAGAGATAAATAATCAGTTGCATTTTATTTATTTTGAGAACAGAAGATATTTCATGTTAATTTTCTTTGATATATAAAATACTGAACACTTTTGCACTCATCAAAACTTCTCACACCACATCAATTTCTGAATAAGAAAGAAGAAAATACGCAGACCCACTTTAAGTATTACATATGTTCCATTTATTTTGTGTTTTCATTAATCAAATCGTTGAATAAAAAAATTCATATTAAACGATATTTTATCTATATTATTTCTTACAGCAAGGTAAGTTAGACTGATAAAAAATGACTATTTCCCCCAAAATAATCAAGCAAAATTGATGGAAAGGAGAATTTTCCTCGGACTGAGAAGCTATAAGAAGTAAAATATAAAACAAATAATAAAACGCGCTGTCATACAATCGTGGGAGAGATGATATCAAGTTCAGAATGACGTTTCAGCTGACGATTACTAGCAATAGTATTAAATTTCATTGTCAATGAAAATCTCATGACAAGGTAGATTTTAGCTGAGCATACGAAACGCTGCAAACGAAAACCTTATAATTATGTAGATTTAAGATGATTTTCATCTTAGAACTAGCTTTATTCAAGGTTTTCTTTCCGCTTGAAAACCCTAAGACAACCTCGTTTTAAGGTTGTTATGTAGAAGGTTTTTTCCCAAGGTTTTGTATTAGGGTAATGTGCGTAGAATAGAGCAGATTGTCGCAGACCTCGTTTTAAGGTTAGAAGGTTTACACGTAAACCGTGTAAAAAAAACCTTTTTAGGTTTGCATGAAAAGCTTTTGTTGGGTGAAAAAAACCGTATATTGCTATCTGGGATTTATTCTTTTCTGCCGGTGTGGAAGTGACTCCAACTCAAGAAGAAAAATTTTGAAGACAATAACGTCGGAATCTGTTTGAAAAAGTTGCTTTTAACGGCTATTGAACAGCATGTTACGGTGCACATCTGTTAGTTTCTTTAATAATCAAATTTCAAAACCTGATGAAAGATCGAGAAACTGATTTGAATGAAAAATTTTACTTAAAAAATTATATTCTTTAATCACCTTCTCTTGATTCAAGAAAAATATATTAAAAGGTTTTGTCTCTCAATCCGTTTAAAAATGCTGGTTTTAACGGATATATTAAGTGGTCATTTACAGGTATGATGATTTAATAAAAAAATATCTTTACCGGCTTCTTTATTTCGTTCTGTTTCTTTGAGTTTAGTTTAGATTACGGTAACTAAGCAAAATTGATAATACTTCTCTCTCCATAATATTTTGTTGTAACCGTAAACAAAAACATATAGTAATTGTGTTTAATTTCAGAAAAAAATTCCTTCAAAAAGAATATAGTTTGAATGGTAATTTCAGATGTATATATAAAAAAGATTTTAGTAACACGAAAATGTTCAGTATTTTAATCCTTTATTTTATGAATTATACAATTTTTAAAAAATCGTATACTTAAAATCTGCTTTCTATTCTGCGCTCCATACATTCCATTTGTTTAGTAGTAAAAAAATTTAACATTATTGAATTAATAATTTATTGCATATATTTTTTTTAAATTTCAGTTTTTTTTTTCTTAGTTAAATTACCGAATTCAAAGTTAAATTCCTAAAGGTCTTTGGGTGTTAATATTTTAAAATGTTCTAACTTGTTTCTCACTGAAAACCTTTTACAAAATATTCAGCAAAAAGTTGTTTGCATGCGTGTGAAAAGAAACGATTCTTTAAAGATAGCATAATGCAATCATAATAAAATAGCATAGAATATAGGACCAATTTATGAGCCTTTATTTTTTCTACTAAAAAAGGCTTAATACTTCATCTTTTTACTCCCCTTAAAAAAAATTATTTACAAGAGATAATGACAACCACTGATTTATTCGAAACAAAAAATATTTACTGCGGGTTTTTATTGCTGGAATAATGAATGTTCCAAAAAAACATTCTCACGTTAAAAAAAAGTTAACTTAATTATTTAGCAAAGCTACTACATTAAAAATTGCTATACATGTAGAGCTGTTGTTTCAATACCATAGTGCAATAGCTGAGAACATTGCATCATCCTCTTTGTCATTGAGAGGCGCCAGCGAGACCTGACGGGGAAGTCCCGATGGGAAACTCCCGAATCTCTCTGAACTTAATCCATAGAACATTTTAATTTCTTATTCACATGCGATTCGGAGACCACTGCGTGAAGGCAGCCCTCCCGTATCATGTCACTCACTGTTAAATATCTATTTCCTTTTATTTCTATTAAATGTTAAGTTTCAATGTTATATCATCGTCGTTATTTTACCCTTATGCTGCACAAACCCCTACAGATTTATGGGAACTTGCGACCGGGATTTGAATATCGAGCCATAAATTTTTGAACTTTGAAATCCCGAGTAGGGGATGTGGAAAAAATTTCTGAACTGAACTTTGAAATCCCGAGTAGGGGATAAACTTATGATCTAAATAACTTTTGAAATCCCGCGAAGGGGATAATCATCGAATTGTGCAGCTAAGAAAAAAAAAAGTGAAATTCTACGCTCGTGTAGGAACCGTAGATTTTTTTCCTGTTTTATATCCCGAGAAGGGGAATCACCCAAATTCTACGCTCGTGAAGGAGCAGAAACTGAAATTAACATTCACTCGAATTTCGTTTTAAATTCCGTCTTGAATCTGCCGAGTAGGGCAGTTGGAATCCACGAATTTTCCGAAAAGTGCAGCGAAATATCAGCGAATGGAGAAAAGCAGCAGCAGAAACCTGTGAACATTCCGAAATCACCAAAAACTGAACCTGTCGAGAAGGGCAGTCAACTTTTCCGTGAAGTGCGAGAAAACTTTCGAA
Source organism: Parasteatoda lunata (assembly GCA_949128135.1). Lineage (NCBI taxonomy): Eukaryota > Metazoa > Arthropoda > Arachnida > Araneae > Theridiidae > Parasteatoda > Parasteatoda lunata. Next base: position 102,724,177 of record OX421980.1, read on the forward strand.
TCATCCTGAAAGATCCTGAAACTTTCTGAAATCTGAATCACCTGGATACATCACCGAAATAATTGGATTATTCTCTGCAAATCAGAAGGGCAGAAGTGATCAAGAGCGGAGAAGTGCAGTTGTGAAATCATTGGATACGAAAGGGATACGAATCTGGTTTGAATCAACGAAACATTGGATTACCATTGGACACGGAGTTTCTTCAATCAAGGTAGGAAATTTTCAATTTTTAAAATGTATAAAAATTCAAAGAAAGAAGACCTAGTAAAAGTATTAGAGGAAATAGGAGGCATCGCAGACAGCAGCGATAATATCGTTAAATTAAAAGAAAAAATTGAATGTACCGAAATATTTAAAAATGATTCAGAATTTGTCAAAAATTTAATAACTAACACCGTGGAAGAAAGAGTACAAACAGCGGACAGGGAACTTAAACAAAGCGAAATTCAAGTAGAGTTGGAAAAATTAAAATTAGAAAGACTCGAGAAAGAAATGCTTTTATTAGAGGCGAAAAACAAAGCATTTGAAACTAATCCTCCCAAAACAATAAATGATACACGCGAAACAAACATTGAGAATCTAATTCATAGTATTAAAACTCTGTCTCTTCCAGTTCCATCGAAACCAGAAAATTTTAATCAATTTTTTTCATCGTTGGAAAGAGCTTTTGCTACGAAAAACATAAATGAGGGGCTTAAAGCCGAAATCTTAATCAATATACTAGGTGAAAAAGCAAACAGTGTCTTGTTATATATTGAAGATAATGATTTAAAAAACTATGAAAAATTAAAAGCTTTAATATTGCGCGATTTTCAACAAACTCCCCAAGAATGTTTGAATAACTTTAAAAATGCCTCAAAATTTAAAGAAGAAACATATATTCAATTTGCTACTCGCTTAAATTCACATTTCGAGTATTATTGCAAATTACGTAAAGTCGAAACATTTAAATCATTATGCAACTTAATTATATCCGATAAAATAATTGAGACATTAAATAAAGAGATGGCGAGTCATATCCTAATCCGTCAAGGAGAAAATTGGTTTAATCCCGTCGAGTTAGCTCGAGAATTAGACATTTACATTACGTCGAAAAATATACCCCAGAGCGAAGCACATAAAAATGGGGCGAACACTTTTCTTCGAAGCCAGAACACATTTTTTCGGAGCGAAAACAGAAATTTCAGAAAAAATCACCCGGATCGTTTTTCTCAAGCGATAGATAAAAAAAATAGCGAGCAGAGACAATGTTATGTATGCGGAGAAATTAATCATTTTGCGCGCCACTGTCCAAAAAGATCGAATAAAACATATGATTCCAGAAGCGATAAATCAGAAAGAAAAAATACCCCTCCCAGTGAAAACTTAAAGAATAAAAACTTTAGTGTAAATTCTTGCAAACCATCTGGAGAAAATAATTTTAAGCACGAGCTGAAGTATGCTCAGATTTATGCGAATGGAAATCCCATTCAGGCCGTTATAGATTCTGGAGCTCAAATATCGGTAATTAATTCAAATAAAATAAAAATAAGAAATCTGCCGTTTTCTAATATAATGCTTACGTCATGTTTTGGGGATAAACAAAAAGCAAAACTTGTAGAGATCCAAATGTCTTTAAATCCTAATGAGTCAGGGTTGAAGGTCAGCGCCGCTGTTACCGATAATCTTGAAGTAGAAGCGATTCTAAACCCAACGATTTACGAGCAATTAATAAAACTAGGTCAGCTTTCTTCAAGTGTAAAGAATCAAATTTTAGTTTCTGAGAGTGAAGATTTTTATGAATGTTCTTGTTTCAATATTAATGACTTTTGCTCCTGTGAATGTTTTTTATTTAATATCAACAATGTGTATAGTAATGATGAACTTGATTTGTCACATGTTAATGACTCTCATATTAGAAATGAACTGTTAGTGTTGATTAATAATTACAAACCAAACAAAATTAAAGACACTAAGTTAACAATGAAAATTATTTTAAAAAATGAAATACCAGTATGTCAAAGGGCTAGACGTTTATCTTTTTCTGAGAAACAAAAAGTGAATGATCAGATATCAGAATGGTTTTTTTAAAACAGACATAATTAGAGAGAGTTGTTCTGATTATTGTTCCCCAATAGTTCTTTGCAAAAAGAAAGATAATAGCCTAAGATTATGCATAGATTACCGAAAGCTAAATTTTAAAACAATTAAAGACAGATACCCCTTACCTCTAATTGAAGATGTGTTAGATCAATTACAGGGTTCTAAAATTTGTAGCAAAATTGATCTCCGAAATGGGAGATCAATTTTCTACGTCTATATGGGTTTTTCCATATAGACGTAGACGAGGATAGTAAAAAGTACACCTCATTTGTGACACCTGATGGGCAGTATGAGTTTAATAAAGTGCCATTTGGGTTGTGTAATAGCCCTAGTACATTCCAGAGGTACATAAATTATGTGTTCCGTGATCTTCTGAAGATGTTGTCGTCATCTTCCAGCAGAAAATGAAATAGACGCACTGAACAGACTAACGAGTGTGTTACAAACTGCATCCGAATATGGACTAGAACTTAATTTAAAGAAATGCCAATTTTTGATGTCTATAATTAACTTTTTGGGTTACATTATTGAGAACGGTACCATTAAACCCTCTTCCGAAAAAACATTAGCTGTTCAAAATTTTCCTGTACCTAAATCTACTAAACAGGTGCAGAGCTTTCTTGGATTAACCGGATATTTTAGGAAGTTTATTCTTAACTATGCTTTAATTGCTAAACCATTAAGTGATTTACTTCGGGATAACAGTGTATTTTATTTTGGACCAGAACAACAAACAGCATTTCAAACTTTAAAACAAAAACTTTCAGAAAATCCAGTACTACACATTTTTAAACAAGGAGCAATGCTTGAATTGCATACCGATGCAAGTAAATTTGGATATGGTGCTATTCTTTTTCAGCAATCTGATGATAACAAATTACACCCAATACACTATATGAGTAAAAAAACGACTCCTCAAGAGGAGAATTAGTCAAGTTATGAACTTGAAGCATTGGCTATAATTGAGGCTTTGAAAAAATTTCGAAATTATTTGGTGGGAAATAAATTTAAACTTGTAACAGACTGTTCAGCTTTCCAAAAGACTATGAGTAAAAAACAATTAACTCCTAAAATTGCAAGGTGGGCTTTATTTTTGGAAGATTTTGACTATGAAATTGTACATCGCCCAGATAAACAAATGAAACATGTTGATTGTTTAAGTAGATATCCTATTATGCATATTACTTATGACGAATTAACCTCTAAAATTGTTACTAACCAGGTGAATGACGAATATATTAACTCTATTAAACAACTTTTGGAAAATAAATCAATTGACGATTTTGTGTTAAAAAATAATGTTTTATATACTTGAGAATGATAATTATTTACTAGTGGTTCCACAACAAATGCAAACTGACATTATCAAATCTACACATGCTAATGGTCATTTTGGCATTGCTAAAACTCTTGATGTACTTAAACAAAACTATTATTTTCCAGATAGGAAGAAATGTGTTGAAAATGTTGTAAATAATTGTGTAGAATGTATATTAGTAAATAGGAAGGCAGGAAAAAAAGAAAGGTTTTTGAACCCGATTCCTAAAAATAATATTCCCTTAGATACTTACCACATCGATTTCATTGGTCCTATGCCTTCAACTAATAAGAATTATAAACATATTTTCACCGTAGTAGATGCGTTTACCAAGTTTGTTTGGTTCTACCCAACTAAATCAACGTCAAGTCAAGATGCAATTGATAGGTTAAAAGCTCAACAAATAACTTTTGGGAATCCTTCACGAATAATTACTGACAGAGGTACAGCGTTTACTTCAACAGATTTTGAGACTTATTGCCAAGATGAAGGTATCGAACATGTGAAAATAACAACAGGCGTTCCTCGTGGTAACGGACAAGTGGAAATAATGCATAAGATCCTTATACCGATACTAGCAAAATTTGCGATAGAAGATCCTACTAAGTGGTACAAATTTGTTCCAGCAGTACAGCGTACCATTAATTCTACAGTTTCTCGAAGCACTCAGAAGACACCCTTTCAACTTTTAACCGGAGTGAAAATGAAAACAAAAGAGGACTCACAAATTCTGCAAATGTTGGAGGAAGAGCACATAGAATCATTTATCCAAGATAGAGAGAACATTCGAGAAGAAGCTAAAAAGAATATTTTGAAAATCCAAGAAGAGAACCGCAGGTAATACAATAAACGAAGAAAGAAAGCCAACAAATATCGAGAAGGGGACTTAGTTGCAATCCAAAGAACTCAGTTTGGATCTGATCTCAAATTAAGACAAAAGTTCTTCGGTCCATACAAAATCACAAAAGTGAAGAAGAATGACCGATACGATGTGCTTAAAGTGGGGAATCATGATGGACCAATAAACACTTCATCTTCAGCTGACCACATGAAACCGTGGTCAGTAAATTAAAAAAATGTTTTTATATTTTTATACTTTGCTTTCTCGTTTTTTTTTTCTTTTTTTCAGGTAACTGTGTCTGAAAGCTGATGTAAAATGAGGACATTTTACTGCAGGATGACCGAATTATGTAGAGCTGTTGTTTCAATACCATAGTGCAATAGCTGAGAACATTGCATCATCCTCTTTGTCATTGAGAGGCGCCAGCGAGACCTGACGGGGAAGTCCCGATGGGAAACTCCCGAATCTCTCTGAACTTAATCCATAGAACATTTTAATTTCTTATTCACATGCGATTCGGAGACCACTGCGTGAAGGCAGCCCTCCCGTATCATGTCACTCACTGTTAAATATCTATTTCCTTTTATTTCTATTAAATGTTAAGTTTCAATGTTATATCATCGTCGTTATTTTACCCTTATGCTGCACAAACCCCTACATACATTTTTAATTTCGCTGAGAAAATAAAAAAATAAACGTACAAAAATATTCATGAACTCAACAATTAAACTTATTTTGTATTTCTAATGTTTCTAATTTATATCAAGTAAAACAAAAAAAATTCAAACGTTAAATACGTTTTTTACCAACAAAAAAAATAGGCACTTTATAAATTTGTTTTGTTTAAAATAATTTTCAAGTGATTTTTCCTAAATTAGGTTAAAATTATGCAAGGTTGTACTAGAAGTAATAATAAGAGGCCGTCAACAAAGATGCAAGACCTTAAGATTAATTTCGAGGGAGAGGTAACAAGTATTACATCACGCATTTTAGTTCAAATATATTCTAGTAATTTTAAATGTTTTATTTTTACTTACATCCTTTAAAAATATAAAGTTCCACTTCACTCTTTTATATTAATATTTTATTTACCAGTTTATTTTAATTGGGCTTTTTCTTGTAAACATTAATCTCAATTAAAGCAATATTGTACAAATAATTATTTTATGCTCTATTTACATTATTACTTCAGCCCTCCCAGACGAACAATATGGTTTCTGTCAAAACTTGAGCACAACAAAACAGCTTATACGAATAATAGATTATGCTGGAAGGGCCTTAACGAACAAGGAAACAATAGCAATATTAATGATCGACATAGCCAAAGCGTTTGACAAAGTTTGGCATACAGGATCGATTTTTAAAATAATACAACTCAACTTTTCTCCCGGACTAATTAAACTTCTTTCATGCTACCTTACAAACAGAACCTTCCATGTCACCATTCAAAACAGCAAATCTTTCAAACGAAACATAACAGCTGGTGTACCTCAGTGCAGCATACTTGGACCGATTCTATATATTCTCTATAAATATGACTTCCCAATAAATCCTGCAGACTTCAACAGTATTACAGCCTATTATGCAGACGATACTAGTATAATTATAAAATCCAGAAACCCAAACCTTGCCCTGATGAAATTACAAGAACACGTTTATGAAAAAGAAGACTGGTGCAGAAATTGGAAAATAGCGGTCAATGCCGAAAAATCTGAGATCATAATCATACAAAAAAGAAGAATCAAAATACTTCCTCAATGCAAACCAAAGCTTTTCGATATCCAAATTCCAATAGTAAACAAAACAAAGTACCTCGGACTTACCATAAACAGCAAACTCACCTAGAGCGACCATATAAAAATACAATAGACAAAGCCAATGCAGCAATAAATGCAATTCAACCTCTCATCTACAACCAGAATGTTTCACTTAAAAGTAAAAAACTGCTTTATACTTCCATGATCCAACCCATTCTAACATATGCTTCTCCTGCTTGGGCCACAATTCCAGACCATCTTATGAAGAAACTGAACCAGTACCAAAACAAAATACTCCGTAAAATCATCTGTGCCAGATGGTTCATTAGAAACTCAAACATCCACAAAGTCCTTAAAATCCCGACTCTCTCTCAGCATATTTACAATCTTAATGCAGACTTTTGCGACAAAGCAATCAACTGCAATACAGCTAACTTCAACGAAATATTTAAATTTGAAAACTTTAAAAAAGGCAAAAACCTTAGACCTATAGCTGCACACTTCACCTCTGACGCCTCAAACCAAAACTACCAACATAAATAAAAATCTCCAACTCTTATATCAATAGTTCGTAGCAATAGTTCAAAACATCAATAGATTACAATCTCAACAGCCACAACAACAATACTAGCCTTGAAATCCGAACCTGATACCTCATGTTGACAATAAATTCACAGCCATCTTTACTACAGCAAGTTGCTTAGATTTAGTTTCACTTTTATTTTCAGTTAAACAAGCAAGGTGCTTGCTCTACAATATCAGTCACCCCAGAGACTCTGTATACAAACTGTTTATATATTTATTTAATTTTCCGTAATTTCATGATGAATGGGATATGGGTCTTCTGCGCGGCCCAGTTGCCCAGCTTTTGTTAAATAAAGAAAGAAAGATTTACTTTATTACATTTCATTTAAAAGTAAAATGTAATGTTATCTATAAATAAGTTTCTGTATTTTGGGTATATGTTTAACTAATGTAGTTTTATTTGTGACAATGGTATAGCAAAAAAGGGTGATCAGAGTTATTTAAAAATTCTTAACTTCAATCATGGGCTACTGTTTTATTGCTCATCAAAACAATAAAACATGGCGAATGTCAAATGTGATCAATTCTTTTGGAATTACTAAGAACTGTCAATGCCAGATTCAGTATAATACTAGTGTACATAGAGTTTATCGTTTGAGAGAATAAAATTGCAATCACAGTTTTATTAGTTGTCAAAAATCAGTTGTATGTTTACCAAAAAAAAAAAAAAAAAAAAAAAAAAAAAAAAAAAAAAAAAAGGCATTTATTCATATTGATCAGAAGCATTAACATAGAAAGCGGTCAAACAACTAAGTAACACAAACTGTCTTATTTAAGTTCCATAAACATGTTTAATGCTACGTAAATACATAATTTAAACTGCTTTGAAACTCATTTCATAAGGTAGTAACAAAACATTTATAGAACTTCTAAGTGCCGTAAGTGTTCCTAAAACATACTTTCATACTGCTTTAAAAGTATTCCTTGATGTAGAAATTATCAGTTATTAGTTCCTTCGGATACCCAAGGAGGAGTTGCCGGAAGGATATTTGGTCAATTTAGGAATTAGTAACTGGGCGGAGTGAGCTTGGCGCTAGCTTTTATCCATCAATCTTCTTATAACCCTATATTGATTGTATAATCCGTACTGTGCCAAACTTATTCGCCAAAGTATTTGGCGTTGTTTATGCAAAAGCATTTTTGGAAGCCATTTTCTAGATTTGGTTGCGAGGGATATGATATTGTATCGTCATGAAAGTTTTAATTACAGGTAATTCTTATTAATTATAGATTTATAACATTAGTGTATGATTCAAGCATTATATAAAAAAAATTACATGAAATTTAAAAAAGATTAATGAATTATATTAAATTTCTGAAAATACAACGCTTTAGAATTCAAATTGCATAGTTTGTCTCTCTTGCATAGTTTGTCTTGTCTATGTAAAATTTATGTATTTTAAAAAGATCGTAATAAAAAAAAATTTCATTCATCAATGTTTTTCTCTGCTTTCTTAGAAATCGTTTGTTTGTACTGTCAAAAATGTGTGAAGCAGTTTAGTAATGAAATTTCTTATATTTAATGTAGATGATTAATGTTTATTTCAGTGACATAATACAAAGGTTTCTTTTTCTAAAGTTTTATTGAGAACTTTTATATTGAATTTTATTGTTAACAGTGAAGAGTTCTTTGATCATGTTTAAAATAGTGTTGTTTCATTTTTTCGTCGTAAAATTTAAAAAAATAATGATCTAGGAATAAATATGGAAAGATCCTTATTTTGGATTTTATCTAATATTTATCACTTTTCAGGGGTCTGTTTAGAAGAAATTTGGGTCTGTTAACGGACTCTTCACAAAATATCTTTTCATAAAAACGTACCCTTCACAAAATATTTTAACTTAAAAACGGACCTTTCACAAAATAATTTATCTTTTAATCGGATTTGTTTATCTTCATTATTGTTTTGTTAATCGAATAAACCCTTCCCAGGAAAGGGAGGGGGAGAAAGACAATGTAAAAGAACTAAATTTTGTCTTCAGCAGACGCTTCTTCCTTTATTCGTCAGAAATGAATATTCTGCGTTCAGCAGTATATGCTAAATACCAAATATTTGTATGTTGCATCACTAATTTAGTAGTTGCAATTGCTGTTTATTTTTTAAAATAAAATTTTTTTAATTATAATTATACAGTTTTGAGCATAATCTTGTATGTCTTTACAATTTAAAAACTCATTGGAAAAGTTTTTTTTGCAATAACGGACCCTATTTGCTCAAATTCACAAAAGCGGACCCTGGTTGAAAGAATGTGACTTGACTTTTATTTTATATTCACAAATTACGAGTAATTTTCTCACAATTTTACAAAAACGGACCCTTCACAAAATATCTGGACAGACCCCTGCTTTTATTCGCAAGTACTGATTTCATTATTATTGTTTTAGGTTGTCTTAACTATTGAATTGATTATGAGCATGCATACTTTCCTTAACATTTTTATTTTATATGTATCACATCTATGTGCAAAACAATTTGTACACATTAATGTTTTTCTATTTAAAATACATAATAAGATTACTATAATAATTCATTAGAATATAATTCATATTAACAAATTTGATTGGATTTTAATTTGAAGTTTTTCTAATTATTAATAAAACTACTTGTATTTTTTATATTGATCTATATAGTATATGTATATTTATTTTTTAATCTCAGCACACCAAGATTTTTTAGAGTTAATGTTTTAGTCATTAAGGACAATGTAAAACAAACCTTGCATTCTTCTTCTGTCCTTTCACAGAATGCTTACATATATTTAACTCTGTTACTCTTTTTATTATGTGATTCCATGTTCTTTCACAGATGGTACTAGCCTTAATAGATTTAGTAATAGTAATGGTACTAGCCTTAATAGATTTTGATATACATTTTGCAACTATTTTGTTTGTTAAACAGCAAAATAAAAACAGCATAATGCCCTTCTAGTTTACAAAGGTTTAGCTGGGTTTTTTTTTTTTTTTTTTTTTTTTTTTTTTTGTTCACATCACTTTATCAAGAAGAGGTACAATTCAGTGAGTTGCAAATCCTAATACAAAATAATAAGACTAAAATTAATTTTTAAACAAGCTACAATTTGTTAAAATATTAAACCAGACATTAAGATTAATGAACTATTTCAAAATAACAATTTGTATATTGTGCAACACTAAAGAGCGAAATTACTGCGACAAAATTGTTGATAAAAATTTCTCTGTTGCTCAGAGATTCATCTAATTTTATTCTTTTTTAGCTTAAATGAAAGGCAGTTTGAACAGGAGCCATTAAGAGTGTCTCAGTTAGTGTTAGTATCTATCTCTATTGCTACTATAATGTTGCTGTTTTTTTTTATTATTCAATGAATTGTACATTATTATTAGTGGCATTGTACCTTAATTGTTATAAGTTTTTTTTAATTAAAACTTTTGAAGCTGTTTTAGTAAATATGTTTGACACACACATATATATATATATATATCACTTATGTTAATTATTGTTATTTTTTGTTAAAATGGCTATAGGGGAAACATGGGAGGTTTGACCCACTTTTTACAAAGGTATTTTTATTATTTTTTTGGTACGCAATAAAATTGCGAAGTTGATTTTATTTGTTAGCTTGTAATGTTTGTCATCTTTTCCCATCATTTTTTTTCTCTTAAATTATTTACATTTTTTTAATTTTTAATTTTTCAAGAGTATCCAAACTGGATCAAACCTCTCCACTTGAGGGAGGTTTGACCCACATAAATAAAGGGTATTTAAAGTCACGATGCAATAATTAAATGTCTTTAAAAAAGTTATTACAAGCTATAGACAATAATAACTAAAAGAATACAATAACTTTTTAATTAAAATAACAAATAATCAGGACCAAAATGTTCAATGAATTGAATTTCAATCAGTATAGATTCTGATACTTAGAAATATCACAGTCAAATTTTATTTTTAATGCAACTCTTTCGGTGCCTCCACTGATATTTGGATGAGGGAGCTTAATAATATCTCCTTGGGACACTGTTGCAACATCTTCTATCTGGGGATAAATAAAACTAAAGCTGCATGGATCGGATCTTCTAAGAAAATTTAATGTGAGATCATCTCCATTTTCTTTTGTGACACGACCAATATAATGCACAAAACTGGATTTGGTTGTGAATTTTGCTAGAACAAACTCTTCAACTTGAATACTAGTTGTGGAGTCTTTGAAATCATCTCCATCTTCAATACTTGAGACGTGAAAATTTTGGGATTCATTTTCACTATCTGAAGACAGAGCAATCTTTCGTTTTTCTTCTTGTTTCTTGGCACTTTTCTTAATATTTCGTGTAGTTAACTTAATATTTTTACTATTGTGCCGCTTTTCAATTTCAGTTTTGACCGGGGTGTCTGTTAAAATTCTTGACTTGATACGTTTTCTTCCACCCCTGCCTTTTCTAGGTCCTGCTTTGGGAAACGGACGTTGCTGCTCCGGTGTTACTAGAATTGGAGTAGATTCTGATGAATCGGGTAAATTGGTAAAACTCGCAGATGTTGAGGGATATGGAGATGCTGGTGGCAGCAGGGCCCGACTTAGCCTAATTGGGGCCCGGGGTACTAATACTTAATACTTAAGTCACTTAATAATTAAATACTTAAGTTATATTGAAATCAACAGTAAGTAATGAATCTGAAAAATGGGTTAAAATTTGTTAGTTTGCCAACAAAGCAGAAAAGCAAATTTTAGTTGTGTTTAGTTTTAGCAGAAACACAGTGTTCCAAATGAATATTATTTTCATTGCTTTAAGTGACTTTGATTGCCAGTTAAAAAAATCTTTAATCTGAATTGAAAGCAACATTTATATTTAAAACTAATTAAATATTGTACATTTAAAAACTAAAACACTTTCACATGAAACTAAATAGGGAGGTTTGACCTGGGCCTAACCTCCCAGAATTGATGTGGGTCAAACCTCCCTTAACAACCATTTTGGAAAAAGAGTTAAAAAACACATTACAATCACAAGTTAAAGTAAAAAGTAACTACACTGTGTTTTAGCATGTTAATTTAAGTATACAAACAATTCAACTTACTTCTATATATGTTACTGACAAATGGCACAGGAGAGATGAACTTGCAACAACAGAAAAAACTTTTTGTGCTGAAAAAACTATCACTGGTGATTACTCCTAGATTCTAGTTGTAAATGGCTAACAGACAGAAATAACAGGTTATTCTACTTAATGTTGTGCTGCCATCTAGTGCTCATCAGTCAAATACATGTTTAAATATGAAAAAGGTAGGGAGGGTCAAACCTCCCCTATGGTCAAACCTCCCTTGTTTCCCCTACGATTATTGATTATTTCTTTAATGTGACTGGAATTGAAATTTATAAGGAAAAAATTTTCAAAATTTTTCTTAGCTCTGTAAAGATACTTAATGTTCTATCTACGTAATTTTCAATCTAATCTGACCTAATGTTCGGATTTATAAAGCATGATTTGAAAATATCCTATTTGTTTTCATTATTAATGTAAAATAGAAACTTTATTATTTAGTTAAGGTTAAAAGATGTTTAACCTACACGTGTTCTTCCCTGTCAATTTATTGATAAAAGTGACTTTGGCATGAAAGTATTATCCCTGATTCACTATTTTTTTATTTTTAAGTTTCATTTCTTCATAAACCTAATTAAACAAATAAACTTCAATAAATTTATGTTTCTCGTGGTTCTTCTCAGAAAAGCCTCATGGGTTCAGGAGGAGATTAGTTCCATAAATACAATCCTTAGGCATGTGTTAAGTAAAAATTGTTATATGTTCTTTATTGGCATTTGCTAAAACTTGCTGCCGCTTATTTAAATAAAATTTTAATTTATTACTATTAAATATGAATTGATAAGTTATTGTTATATTTTATTTGCTTTTCAATAAGTTCTTAAATTTAATGCTTTCATATGTGAATTTAATGCTTTCCATGTAAAGCACTCAGGTATTTACTAAGCTATATTCATTTTATTTTATTGCCAAGCATGCTTTTAAATGTTTGCTTACCTGATATAAATTCTACAAAGATGGATATTTTGATCAAGTCAAGTTGTCTGCGACAGACTATTTATTTAATTTTAGATTCTAGTGTCAAATTTTACCACGAAAGAGATATATATATATAAATGTCTCATATGTAATTGTTTAAATGTTTTTCTTATTTCTTTTCTACAAAATAGATCTGATATTTATGCCACTTTGTTATTAAATTTATCAATGGTTTAATAGGCGCACAGCAATAGTATATACATTAAATTATGAAACTAATTCCTCCGCTATTTTTATCCCTTTCACATACCAAAAATATTTTTTTCCTTTCAGTTTGCAGGCAACATATTTTCCTGCATTATACCAAATAAAACCTGGCATATTCAGATTCTGCATATCATTTAGTTAATCTAAGCATTCCTTATTTATCTGGCCTCTGTAAATAGATTTTATAAGAAAACTTCTGGCTATTTCCTTGATCTGATACATCAGCATAGAGAAAAAAACTTATATGTGCGTTATTTAAATAGTAAAATAAAAAAGTCTGTTGGATAGTTATGTCAAAAACTTCACTACTTAAATGGTGCTTATTATCTGAGAATACAAATTCAACTAAAACACTACAAAGTAGTTCCATATTGTTATATTACAGAGTCCATTGTTAAATGTTTGTTTACGTGTTATTTTGATGTATATTACAAAGTAAACTCTGATTATGAAACGCATGTTTTATTGCTTGCTTCCATATTTTAGATCTTCCGAAAGTGGTTATTTGGATAAAATAAAATTGTCTATAAAAAAACACACTCAGTGGCTATTATATTACATGGCATTCTCTTAACTGTTTGCTTGCATGTTATAGGTCTTACAAAAAAAAGTTACCTATAAAGCAGTATGTATTTATTTTATATTGGTACTTTTAATGTAGGCCAATCTTGATAGAAGTCCTCTTATAATTTGTGTATATATATACATATATTTTAGGTCGCTTAAAAGCAGATATTTTAATGAAACAAAGGAGCCTATTAATGCCTGAAAATTATATCACTCCTTCCATTCCATTTAATTTAAATTGTAAATCAAGTACAGATATTTTTGAATGTAAACAATATATCTCTCAGTTGACTGATTTTATTGAAGATGAGAAATTGCAAAACATCTTGTTGCCAAATATTATTCAAAATTTAAAACATTTAATATCTTGTTGTCATTGCATATCAAAAGTAGTTGATGTACCATCTACTAAATTTGCAATTCCATCTCCAGTTCTTCTTAATGCTAAATTAGAAAAACAGGATATCATTAAGAAAAAGGTAAATATAATAAAGAGAGGTTCTTCGAATAACTTAAAAACTACCATTAAGAAAGCTAAGTATAATTTAGAAGAACTTGATGAATCTAATCATTCAGAAGTTAACTGTATGTCTTTCACTCCAAATCTAAATAACATAAAAAATATAAATCTAACAATCAATAAAATTAACATATTACTTTTAGAATTGAAGTCATTAGACATTTTTATTCATGAAAGAGAAGATAAATACTTAAAAGCAGTTGAGTTCTTTTCTGTGTGGAATGTCCCTCTTTCTCTCTATAATTCAAGTTGATTCCAACTAATGTATGCAATCTTTTATTATATTTAAAATTTGAAAAGTTGTGCTTTCAACTATATACCATTGTTTGATATCTTAACAAGGTATCTTGATTGAAATATTAATTTGAAGCAACTTGTTCTCTTCTGGCTTTTGCCTGGATTATATTTGGAATTGTTCTATAATTTTATATAGTCTGTCTTAAATTTAAAAGTTTAATAAATATTCACATTGCAGTTTGTTTTTCTAGTGATGATTCATATTTGTCCCGGGGAATAGTTTAACAGCATTGTCTATTTAGCTTTTCTGTGAGATATGTTTACCAGGACTTAATATTTCTACAATGGTGTGTGCAGATTCTCATTTACTTTGAAGAATATCTCTGTACAGCAACAAGATAACATTTCGGGCATTGAATTTGCAATTCGTCTTTCAATGAAATTGTTTTTTTTTTTTTTTTTTTTTTTTTTTAATTCATAAAACTAATTGAGCTCTTTATTTTCCGACATGGTTGCCAGATATTATTATTATTGGATTCTGACCCACTGCAAAATTTTAAGGTAACATGATTTTTATTTTTTTATCAAGAAAGATGCTTCTATTTTCTAGCTGACTAAGCAGACAATAGTTATAAAGAAGACTTTAAGCTACTTGTTTTCTCAGGATGTTGCCACTAATAGTAGTCATAGACCTTATATGATTGCACCTGCAGCAACTTCAGAGGGTCAGGCTGGCTACCAATACTGTTTGTCCATTGTATAGGAACGAAAAGAATAGAAATGCTTCAAATTGTCAGATCCAACTTGATATATATATGTATTTTTTATTTTGTACTTTTCACTTACGCTGTACTCTTATGCACCACTAAAAATTAAAAAATAAAGATCAAAAGAAAATGTGTATGATTTATTTATCGTTTCTTGAATATACACAAGTCTGAATATACGTATAAGCTATAGTCTTCTTAGTATTTTTTGGGGTCACTCTGTTTTGAGATTTCCATTGTGTCACATAGTCGTTAAAATGGTCCTCGTTCAATTCGTTTCGTTTGAATCAATTCTAATTCAAAGTTGAAATTAGTAATTATCTAATAACTTATAATATTTGTCCCCTGTTTACATCAATATTTTTTACTTAAATTGGTAACTTTGTCAAGTTTAAAAAATATGTTTTATAAATAATTTAAGAGCTAAAGAACTGGGTCAAACCTTCTCACTAAAGGGTTATTTGACCCTCTTTGTTTTGAAGGGTGAGTATGTAAAGAACCAATACAGCAATAAGTAAGTGTCTAAAAAATACGATAATTCTGTTTAAAGAAACATCAAATCTAATTGTTATTTACTGATGAAAAAGCCAATTTAATTTCAGTTAATCCCCTCAATATTATATTTTTAAACTCCTAAAAAAAGGTATACAAATTAAGTATCGCAAAAGCAAACTAATATTAAGTAAGAACGAAACAGAAATGATATCGAAATATGTTGAATCACTAATGAGACAGGTGGAATGAAAGACATCGAAACCAATTTGATTGAAAAGTAAATCTAGGAGGGGTTTCTAAAATGAGGAAATCTATGAGGCTTTAATTTTTTTTCTGTCACAAAATTTATCAGGGGCAATTTGTTAGATTTCAATATGGGTTATGTTTTTTCATTCATTAAATATTAGACATTAACAGATCTTTATCTTTTAAAACATTTTATTCTATAATAAAAATAATTATTCAATAATTGTCATTATCGAAAACTAATTGATATAAAGTTTTAGTGTGTTCCATTGATATACTGAATGCGCGTTTTAGCTGGATATGCGGTTACATTTATTCTTTCTGATTTAATAGACTCTTTAATAAAGCCTTAAAATTACAAGCCAAAAATGTTCAAAAAATATATGCAATAAAAGAGGTTTTACATTATAGCCTCATCATAATCAATATATTTAACAATCAAGTAATATTATCAAATTTTTTAATAATATAATATTAATACTCATCAATAAAAAATAATCACTATTTACTTTAGATGTATAGAAATAGAATTGAACTTATAAGTGCCCGCCAAGCTTAAATCCGGCCCTGAATATACAAAGGAAGCGACTATTTTAAAGTATATTAATCCTAGTACTTCACTTAACTGTAATCCAACATCTTTTTATATTAAACTAGCAGTACCGCAAGAGTGGGGGGACTCTCTCCCCCCCTCCCTGTATGTATATGTATATATATATATACAGTAAAACCTCAGTTAAGCTGACATTCTTGGGACCGAAAAAATTGTCCGTTTACGGGAAGGGTACCCTAATAACGAAGTTCAACACCTTAAATTATTTTTAGAATATTTTCAAAGATGTAGAAATAATTAAATAATCTACAAGGATATTTATTTAAACTTCACGAAAGATAAAAAAGAATATATAAAGAAGTTTGATATAAATACATAATTCTAGATGTAGTTACAGATAAATGAATATAATTTTCCTATTAGCATAGATACTTAAGTTGGACATATGATACCGAATAGGAGCTCAGTCCTCAGTCGGTTTCAATTATTAAGTTTACAACCCCTTACACCTACTTATCATTTGATAGGGAACACGGTTAATACCTTCTTGAAAGTAAACCTCCCATGATTCACAGAAGGAAAAAAAAGCAATGCATACCTTAAGTCATGAGGACCTATGGAGTTGATTATTCACAATTGATCAGCTATCAAGTGTCTGAATAAATGTTTCGTTTGCATGAACACCACAAAGATTCTTCTGTTCTCTTTTTTTTTATACCAGTTGTGCTAAATACAGTCTTCAAATTGATAAGAAAAAATAAAGAAATTTTCAATGGGGAAGAAGCATTTAAGATGTCATTTCAACTTAAGGGATCTCATAACCTGTGTGGTCCAGATGAAAAGATGCCGATGTCCGAATTATTTCAGGAGAGCAGTATCATTTTCTCTCCTTTCTTTACAAAAATAAGGCGAGGAGAAAGATTGATTCTTCAGTTGTGAAATAGCTTAACAATATTTTTAGTTATGGATAAGGCAAAAAGTTTACATGCTTTAAAAAGTGGTGAAAAGTCGCATTTTTTTAGCTTGCTATTTAAAGCAAAAACAGTTCTTTTTTCAAATTTAGAAAAAGTAGTGTCCGTTTTGAAGAGATAGAAAATTACGTTTCAGGGCCAAAATGACTGTCCGCGCCCGGTTACTGGAGTGTCCGCTTTCCGGAGAATGTGCATAATGGTTTATTCATAGAAGATTCCCGGGGAATTAAAAATATGTCCGTATTCAGAGGCGTCCATTTTGCAGGAGTGTCCATAAAAGGAGGTTTCACTGTATATATATATATGTGTGTGTGCCTGTGTGTGTAGGATTTTGTGGAGCAAAAGAGGAAATAACGACAATAATTTAATAATCAAACTTAACATTTAATAGAAAAAAAGGAAATAAGTTTAACAATGATATGACTGGTGAGAGCTGTCTCCTCTTAAATTTTTCTATGGAAAAGAGAGTTAATTATAAATTCGGGACTTATCCCGCCTGAACTCGCTGGCACCGTTCAATGAGGAAGTAGATGATGAAATTCTCCCAAATACAGTAAAACCTCATTAAGTCGTCACCCGGATAAGTCGTCACTCCGCTTAAGTCGTCGTTTTCCTATGGTCCCGACTAAGCTTCATAGACAATAATGTAAAATAACCCTCTTTTACCCGTCATCGAATTTAATTCTACTCCGGATAACTCGTCACCCCCAAAAATGGCAAACCTATCTTTTTTCGCACTTTTGTATACAATTCTGTTATCTTTTCAGACCGCCCCTTTCACTTAAAGTATCTCGGGGAATTTCTGACCTCCCACGAAGTTCGCTCTACATCGCTGTGAGCATTCCTTTCCTTTTAGGGGATTTGGATTCTGGGAATTTTGCATGCCAATCGTTCAAAGTTCTCCCTTCTTGCTTTGACTCAGTCGAGTGTAGACGTTTTTCTTTATTGTACGTACTTCAGTGGGACTTGATTTCATAGCGAGTAAGCCCCGCTATAAGGGCCATTTTTCTTTCTTACAAAATTGTGATTTAATTACGTTTCAAAATGCCGGGAAAACGAAAACTTACCTCGTTATCTCTTAAAGAAAAAAAGGTTTTAATTGCACTTTTTGAAAAGTCAAATGTTTCGAAAACAGCTTTTGCCAAAGAACACAATATTCCGAGAAATACTTTAAGTGATATTCTATAATCAAAGCAAACCATTGTAGAAGCAGACTGCAAAGACAATAGAAAGAGAATGAGGAAATCAAAGTTTGACGAGATCGAGGAGATTTTAGTTCGATGGTTAAAGCATGCAAGATCGCAAAATGTGCCTATTTCTTCTGTCATTCTTAAAGAAAAAGCGATGGAAATTGCTAAGGAGTTGAACATAGAAGATTTCCATTGCAGCAATGGTTGGCTGGAGCGTTTCAAAGACAGAAATTGTCTTTCCTTTAAAACGATTTGTGGGGAAGCCGCAGCTGTTGATGGTGATGCTATAGAAAATTTGAGGAATAGTGTTCTCAAGGATATTTTATCGAGGTTTGATGCCTCGAATGTTTTTAATCTAGATGAAACGGGCTTATTTTATCGTCTTTTGCCTGATAAAACTCTATCGTTTAAGGGCGAAAAATGCACCACTGGAAAAGCCAGCAAGCAACGTCTAACACTTTTGCTGGGAGCGAATATGAATGGAAATGAAAAGCTTAAACCACTAGTGATAGGCAAGAGTAAAAGGCCACGCTGTTTTAAAAACGTTATATCTCTGCCAGTTGAATATGAAGCAAATTCAAATGCATGGATGACAACAACGATTTGGGAACGACAAATCCGTAAATTGGACTCCCAGTTTTCGCGCCAAAAGAGAAAAGTTGCCCTTATTGTCGATAATTGCACAGCCCATAGTCAGCCCGGATGCTTAAAAGCTATTGAAATCGTTTTCCTTCCTCCAAATGTTACTGCACTTCTTCAGCCATTAGATCAAGGGATAATTCGGGACTTCAAAAGAAAGTACAAAAAAATGCTAGTAAAGGACCTGATAAAAGCATTGGATAAAAATGAAAAGTTTGAAGTTTCCGTTTTAGACGCTATGAATTATGTGCATAGAAGTTGGAGCTCAGTTTCTTCGCAAACTGTTTTTAATTGCTTCAGACACGCAGGATTCGTAGCCGATGCAGAAACCGAAGATATCCTCAGTGAAGAAGTCGACCCCGAGCCCTTAGAAAATTTGCTGCAAGTTGTTAATGGAAAAGGTTGCAGTGTCAATGACGTAAATGCATTTGTCGATATTGACAATGACATCGCTATTTGTTCACAAGCGCCTGTAAAAGATTTAACTTCAGAATTTTTAGATGAAAAACAACCCAGTTCCAGCGAGGATAGTGATGATGAGGATTTGGGTGGAATTCCGCCCAGCAAGACTGAAACATTAGCAGCCTTAGAGAAAGTTAGACAATATTTAACATCAATTGAAGGCACAACAGAGGAAGAATTCAAGGCGCTGATGATATTGGAAAAGAAGATTAATAGCAATCAACAATTCCTGCATCATTCCACTATGTTAAGCTATTTTAATGCTCAGAAATAAAAGAAAAAGTGGTAACTATACAAAAGTTTTTGTATTCCTTTTCTACACATTTATTTGCATGTGTATTACATTCTAAAAATCTAATTTTTCTCAACGAATCCTACTGCAGTCCATTAAAAAAATTCAATGTTTTTTTGAAGAAATTTCTAACTCCGCTTAAGTCGTCACTCCGCTTCCCAGGTAGCAAAAAGATATGATCTAATACTGCCAAGATGCAATATAATACTGCCGTGCTAGAAAACGCAATACTCTTGAATCCTATCTTCTAGTGTTAGAACTAATTTGATATAAGATTGTATAGTATTCGATCTAACATCCGAAATTTCAAAATAATCATCTATTTCATTACTTTTGGTACAGCGCCACATTGTTGCGAAAGGTTATCCCATATTATTAATAAATAAACATTTATTTATGAAAGAAAACAATAAATTAAGTATTACTTAAAATATCATTTTTGGCCACTTCAAACTTATGCCAGAAAACACAATATTAGCAGAAATAAGCTGTTTCCGCCAGTGCAATTGTTGAGTTGTAACTTCCTTTGGAATGGGAATGTTTACATCGCCGCCGCCATTGATCGTGATAATCTGCTAGAATGACATTTTTAACTTCAAAGGTATTTATAATTTAGTAATTTTTAGTAAACTTTATAAGTTTAAATGATAGATACATAAAACTTTAAAGTAGTATTGTAGGTAGTGTTTTTTCTGTAGAAACATTCAGTGTACTTAATAATCTTGACCGCTTCTTCAAAACATTCAAGAATTAATTTAATGATTTAATAAATCTCTTATTAAATATTATGATTGTGCTCATTTTTAATAATGTTTGCTTGTAGTAGTTGACTACTCTGTTAAAACGTATTGTCCGACTATAAATTACAAGTATTGTAGTTAGTTTAGAATAGGCTCGTAAAAACAATGTTTACATGGTAATTCGCATCTGACAGAATTTCACTGCAACAATGATAAAGATAAAAAATAATATTTCGTAAAGAAGTTTGCCATGTTAAAATAATTATTAATTAATCGGCTACTTTTTAGTTAAAACCATTAGGTACATTTTAGAATGTTTGAAATTTTATTCACAAGAAGAACACTATTGTTACATTAATTAAAGATTCCTATTTAATATATTGTAAAATAATGAGTTTTAAACATTTTGATTTTCATTTTTTTTTAGTATAGACAGATTTGCATGTGTTTGATACATGATTAATTATATGAATTTATAAATGATAGCAAATGGTTAAAAAATTAGCAACAATATGGTTTATTCAAAGTTGTGTTTACGTTAAATGAAGAGCAGTGCTGAAAAGGTGTTAAAATTTTTATTTAGGAAGTTCTTAATAAAAGTGTGAATATTTCCTATTGGCTCTATCAGCTTATACAATGTACCAAAACATTTTGATATTTAAGTATCAATGTATATGTCAAAATTTCTATTCGTTGATTTTTATTACTATTATAATTAACGCGACGTTTCTATTCTTTATTACTAAAAACATTCCAAAAAATTCAAATAAAATATAAATATTGAAAAAAAATACATTTAAATTTTACCTTAATCTTAAAATATAGCTTCTTAAGAAAAATTTGAAACTTTAATTCAAGTACTTAAAAATGGCTCAATCTTCATAATGCATTTGTTTTTTACTCGAATTTATCAATTTCATTTTATATTATGTTTTTTTTTTTTACTCTTTCATTCAGGTAATAGCAAAATATGTTACAATATAAAGATTATTTGAGTTAAACCGTATAAAACAGAGTATTTGCTAGTGTGTATTATATTTTTTTATTCTGTTAATAGATAGCTGCACCAGTTATTTAAAATAAATAATAATAGTTTCTTTTTAGTTATTGGAGACGTATATCGTCAAAAGATGGCACTGAGATACATTGGAATTACACGTTTTGTCTAGTCTAGGACTGTCACATCTAGTGAGAGGGGAGGGGATGTTTGACGAATGTTTCCCCCATTTCTTACCCCTTTCTGAAGACTCAGCAAGGATAAGAATGATTTCTCCTACTATTTGTATCTAAATTTTTAGGATGTCTCTTTTCACATGCTCCTGTCCTTAGATTTTTGTTATTATTTTTCATTAATAAAAGCACCTGCATATTATTTTTTGGTTATAAAACTAATAGATAATGTAAAGGATCATTAACTGGAAAATAAACCCTATATTAATATAATTATTCTTCATTTGTTATACTTTTTTAATTAACATGCATCAGAATTAGTCCACCCACAGCAGATGTTTGTTTCACATCAGTATATCCTAAATATTCCTCGTAGAGATAAAATCTTTGGTTTTTTTTTATTTAAGAAAATATTTCACAATTTTGTCCAATTGAAAGCATTTGATATTGCACGTAGTACTTTCATTTATTATTTATTCATTTTTATTATTATTATTACATTCTTTCTTCAACTGAAATTCGATGAGTCACAAAAAAATTTCTTAAAATAGTCTGTAGTGATTTTATTTCTATAATTTTATTTTTGCTTTTTATTATTATAATAATGCAAACTGAAATAAAAAATAAAAAAAATCAGATTCAGGAACTTCATAAATTTTTTGAAACTAGAGTGCTCTTTGTGACTTTGACAGCAAAATGTATTTCAAGCTGTTAAAAATAAAAATATTGATATTACAACGTTTTATTTATTCATTTTTTATTTATTTATTTATTTTTTGATAAAAATCAACTGCACATATAATATTGAAATTTACTTTGATCTTGCTTGAAATATGGATAGTTTAAAGATACTTTCTGTTTCCCTAATCCCCCATCGAGAGAGAATCCTTAACCCTTTGGCGCATATGAAACAGTGATATATGTCAGCCGACGCCACTTTCCGTCATTGTTAACAAATCAATGACGACAGTCGAAGAGCGGCGCTGCCTCACTGATCCAGAGAGTATATGAAGACTTTACTTATAGATGTTTACAGCTAATCATTTGTTACTTAATTCCTAGTCTGTTATCTTGTTATAAATATGTTTTGTTAGTTTATTAAATATACTTTTTAAGTTATCATGATTCTCCATTGGTCGTGAAAGATACACACTGTTTAATAGAAACAGGAACATCCTTACATATATTTTTTTTCTGATAGTCTAATTACTAATAGAAACATAGTTTTGTATTTTTTTAAATATAAGAAACAGTCTAATAGTTACTAAAAAAATCTGTTAGATTATCGGAATTATATTTGT
The DNA here is from genome assembly GCA_949128135.1 of Parasteatoda lunata. Taxonomy (NCBI): domain Eukaryota; kingdom Metazoa; phylum Arthropoda; class Arachnida; order Araneae; family Theridiidae; genus Parasteatoda; species Parasteatoda lunata. Next base: position 102,747,170 of record OX421980.1, read on the forward strand.
ATTAAAATCCAAAAGAAAAGAAGTTAGAATTTTTTTTTCTTTATTTATATTCAAAAATGTATATATAATTAATTTGATCAATTATTAATTTTGGAAATTAAAGAAGTTTCAATGCTAAATTACTTATGTTTCCTTATGTTTAAATAATTATAAATAAGTGCACATTTGAAAAAATATTGTTTGGAAGTGCGCCGTCAGTCTATACTTGGCAAGGAACACTTGTGTCCACATTTATTTTTCCTTATTTCATAACCATAAATTATTATAATTCTAAATAGCATTAAGTTTTTTACTTATTTTAACTTAAATTGTTACAAAGTAATGAAAAATGTCTTGAATGAAAATTCTGCGTCAAAGGGTTCTACGATTCACCTGATTGTTATCTGCCGTGAAATATTATTTCTTTCGTGTTTCTTTTGTTCTCTATTTTGTATTGTTTATAAAATTAAATAATATCTAAAATTTAATGATATCTTTGGAAAGTTCCAAAAAATATTTTTTCAATTTCATTATTATTCGTTAATAACTGGTTTGTTCAATTACTATTATAAATGAAATCTGCAAATTTAAATATAAAACAGCAATGTTTATATAATAGAAAAACGTTTATTGAAACTGTATTTAAAAAGCTATTTATTTAGCCTTTTTAATGTAGGTGAGTAAGCACAATAAGTAAGTGCACTAAGCAAAATATTTATTACATAACAAGATATTGTTTTTCTTCAGTATTGTCAACAGAGGCTCGTGGGAGAGTAATTCCACAGCATTTTCAGTTAAGGGTTATCCAATTTTAAATTTATGCAGCGAGGAAATCATTACTCTCATGATTATTATCTCCAGTATTTTCATTTTTATTTTCTTTATTTCAATCTGGTAAAAAATAATATTGCTCCCTGTTTTTTTTTATTTTTTTTTTATCCACATGATATGTTATATAATGTACTTACTTATGAAATGAATATCGAACTTTTCTTCATGTCAGAAAGCAATAAACTGTGTTATAGTACAATAGGAAAATTTGCATATTTTAGTGAAATATTTCAGGAATATTCTGAAAGTGTTATTGAAGCAGAAATAAGTTTTATAAAAATTATTTTAACTCAATTTTTTTTTTTATTTAGTTTAAAACGTGAAAATATTAGCTGCAAAATCATGAATTTTTACAGCCACGAATTCAAGTTATTGAAGATATGTATTATATCTAACTTTGCTTAAATCAGTCAATTTTCAAATCTATTATTATTATTAAATGGTTTATTTCCTCTTATGGCATTTTTTTGACTCATGAAATAAACTAATCTTGTTAAAACCATAATTTTTGCAATCACAACCTTCTCTTATGTCTAAAGAATAGGAAAATAATGTATTGAATAAGATTAATAATAACTGCGAAAGCAATTAAAAGGGTTTGTCGAGCAATAGCAAGCGCCTTCTATTTTTGAAAAAAACATTTCTGTTTTATATTCAATAAATTAAAATTCATTTTAAAAAAAACTCAGTTCATTAAAATTTTTTCACAAATTGTTGGAAAAAATCTCTAAATTAAATACACTAAAGACTAGAATGCACAATGAGCTCAGTAAAATTGGACTTTTCCTCAAAAATAAATTAATATCCAGGATTACGGATGTAGTGAAAGTGACTTTTAGGGATGAATTGAATTTCTTCTACACAAGCTACGTGTAATTTTTCTCTTTTTTGACTCTGAATTTATTACCATTTCCCTGACGATCTGCCAATCAGTTTAGTTGATAGGGTTTCATGCACGAAAAGAACAATTTTGTATTCATACCTATTTACGCACCTGACATTCCCATTGATATTCTTTATGCTGAATAGAATGAGATAAAACAGGAATCCAATAGAGAAGTTATAAGGGTTTTGTGCACTTATTTTTATTCATGTATCTTACATTGCTTAATCTTAATCGTATTTAATGACAAGTATTTTTCTTTATGTATTTTTATTCGGTTGTTTGAATGAGCTCAAAAAAGAATCAAAGGGGTTAGTATTTTAAAAGTTGCGATGTGTTTTTTTTTTCTTTTTGTATAAAATGTACTATTTTTTAATCGTATTTATAATGAAAAGAAACCTTTAAAACTAAGTATGCCATTGACTCAAAATTCTATATCATTCAATTTTGGATGAGATATTACATAAGAAAATGTATCTTATACTTTCAGATGGGCCCCTACATAGCGCAACAAAAAGGGCATATAAGTACACTTTATAAGTAATACTTTTTATCCGTGAAAATACTTGCAGCTTTTGAACTGTTCTTTCTATTGCCTGAATAGTTTCATTCGATTAAACATAAAAAGATAGATAGGAAACAAAACCTCACTTGTTTAGACAGTTATGCCAACAGCTTAAATCGCTACAAGTACAGAATTGTACTTTTTGTGCATGAAACCCTTTTGAGTTTAAGAGTATTAGTTCTATCATATTGGAGATTGGTCTCATTCAATTCAGCGTGAAAAAATGTATCGGAAGCAAATGCCTTACTAGCCTATCAAGAAGAAATTTTATTCTCCCCTCGAATCATCCGGTTTTCCTCAGAAAAAGAGGGGAAAGCAGAGAGTAGAAAAAGGGATTTTTCAGGCATAATTTGTAATGACAAAACAAAATTGAAATACAAAATTTTAACAATTTATTTTATCATAACAACAACTATTACAAAACCACTCTTTGCTCCTAGGAGTGGACTTTAAACCAGCACAGAAAATGTGATACCATCCTAAACACGAATCACATTGTAGAGAAAACATTGTGAATTAATGTCCTTCTGGCAAAAGTCACAGCTCCACGAACAGGAAAGTGTTTTGGCTTTAACAAGGTTCTCAACAATAAGCCTTCTCAAAATGTTCTTTAACTATGTCCAAATCGACATTTTTGTCTAGTATAGCATTATTTACTCTTTCAGGGAAACATTCCACCTTTTCTTCCGGAATTATGTATTTTTCTGCTGTGGCTTTTTCTGCCACCTCTTTGTCGACCAACCATGATAAAAATATATTTTTTTGTACTGCTTTAGGTTTTTTAAGGAAGGCGATCTTATGTTTTTTCCTGTTTTTACTTAATCCTATAACTGTTTTTGTGAAACCTTTCGGGTTTCCTTTGACCGGGATTTTTTTAGGCAATCTTATCTTAACTTGTTTATCCTTACCAGTAAGAAAACATACAGACTTTAAATAATCAAATAATCTATTTTCAAATGTATGTGTAAGAATTATATCATAGTGGTGGGAAAAAAAACAATAATTCGATTTAATTTATTTGTTTACACTAACAATTATGATTCTCACACAGAAAGAATTGTATTGAAATTGAGAATAGTTTTTGATGGTGTTATCGTTAAATTGCATCGTTTAATACATTATACAGGCTACCCCGTAAATGTTGAGACAAATTTCTAATGGCACTTCATAAATTTTACGAATTGCATAGAAACTCTTGCCCGGAAGTATCAAGGCATGCCGCTAGGGTTGCTTTCCTATTCTGAGCTTATTGTTGGGATTGACTTTGAACGGTACTTTTATTTATCTAAGAAATTTTAATTTCTTTTACGCTCTTTTAATAATTATTGTCAAAAATTTAAATGGACTTAGAAATGGCTGCTTTATCGTAATTAAATAATTTGCTGAGCTTTGGCGCTAAATCATTAAATTACTAAACTATTAAAATAATTTAAGAAAAAAATAAATTTATTAAAAAGCCGGAAAACAAAAAAAAAGGAAAATATCTGATCTCTTAATCAGCTCACACACACGATTATATCCGCAAAAAGAAGTGCTTTCTAATAATATGTCAATATCTAATATTATATCAATGGAAGTGCTTTCTGATATAAATAAATACAATAGTGTGAGCACTAAAAAAATAAAAGCAAAATAGAACACATTAAGAAAAAAATATATCATGTAAGAAACAGAAAATTAAATGTAAGGAAAAAATAGAATAAAACACAAAACCAAATATATAAAGCGATTAACAAATTCAAATGAACTTACAAGTACGAGAAACTTTATTTACAGTTTTTAATTGTGTTAAAATGCTGATATTTTCAGTTTGAAATCGCAGTTTACAATGTAACAAACTATAAGTATAAAATATTAATTACTTGCTATTGGTGGCTTTTGTGAATAACAGTGTTCACTTTCGTTGATGTTTAATATAACGTAGTGTTCTGTAGCATCTGGCCTGCTCAGATTTTCAACTCGTCTGTGGCCTGTAAAAGTATGTAGCTTGAAAACATATCACTAAAAAACTTTGATATTTCATAAATTAGCAACAAAAAATTACCTTCAACTAGTAATTCTGTAGCTTCTTCAGTTTCCATTTCACCCTCGCTTGCAGTATCTGTAACAGAACCTGTTTAAAAATATATCGATTCTGATTAAATGTATCAATATTGACACAACTTATTTTCATAACCCATTAATGCTTAACCACAAAAAGTGATCGATATATATAAAAAAAAAAATAATATATATTAGAAAAGTTGTAGCACATATTTCTTTCCATCAAGTCGATATTTCTCTTTGTTACTCACAACTTTATTTTTAAAAAAGGACTATTGACTTTAAATGCAAATATGAATTTTTCAGTAACTGATATTATATTTAAATAATTAATATTATAGTATACATAACCATCTTTTTTCAGCAATATAAATCCTAATGAACAAATATGAGTGCTGTAAAAATAGTATCCTTAATTAGGCAGGGTTGGAAAGTTTTTGACCATTGACGGTTTTATCTCGTTTTAACCGTCATGTCAAAAATAAAACTTTTTGGCATTGTTTTTGAAAATTGCCAAAAATTATTAAATTTTGAATCGTGTAAAACGAATGGCGCTACGGACTGACAATATGCCGAAATAGATTGGGGTTGAATTAATTGTGAAAACGTTGAGTAGAACAATGTGAACTGTGTCTTTTTGCATAATTCGAAGCGAAAATCAACATATCAAATGAAAAATCTCAGTTTGAAAAAGGGAAGATTAAGCACTTTTTAAAAACACCCGATGAAAAAAGCACCTCTAAGGGCTTTTAAAAATCGAAAATAAACACCTTTAAGCACTTTTTAAAAACGCTACGCACCCTGTAGTATGAAATACTAAATAATACCTCGTATAAATATAATAATAAAAAAAAATCTAAATAATATCAGATAAAAAGTTCATGTATTGAAATTCTAAAAGCTTAGAAAATCATCAATAATTTATAAATCGACTCAAATTTTCTTTCCAAAGGAGATTAAAATAAAAAATATTTTTTCTCTTTGGACAGAATATTGTTAAAAATTTTCTATTGCCTAGAAACTTCGAGATATTTTCTATTAACTATTAATTAAACCTTACCGAGCAATCACAGAACATTATTTCAATCACCATTTACTACACGGGGAGTATTCGGCCGATGGGGATCAAACCCACGTCCTCTTGGATACGGGCCCAGTGTCCTACTAACCAGGCTATACCGGCCCAGGAAATTACATTTAATAAAAACTGTTTTTGTTAGTCTGTAATATAATTTTTAGAGACGCGAACTACGACTTAATTGGAGGCTCTGCCCCTGCTTGCTAACGCTCACCAACCCCAAAGCAGTGCTCACTCTACATCATTCACGACATATTAAATATTACTTTTTTTTTTTTTAAATACGAGACAAAATATAATCTTCCTCTATGTCATTTGAACGCTGTAAGTTTGACATACTAAAAATAAACAATAAAAAAAAAAAATATCAAAAACAATAAAGAAGAATAAATTTAAAAAGAAATTTTCTTTCAATCCTGAGCCATTTCACCAAAATTTTTTTAAAACTATCGGGCGTTTAATAGGCAAATATATAAATAATATTTTTTCGAAATATTATTATTGTGAATTTAATTATAGTCTATTGTGAAATTTAAAAAAATATGACTTATAAGGAACGAAAAAAAGAGAAGTCACATTTATATATAAATATACGTACGTATACATATTACATATACATATATATGCATACATGAGTATACATATACAAATAAGCATACGTATACATTCGTAATAAACTAACAGTTTTCTAAAAACAAAAAGTATGTCCCCTTTATGCTACGCCTATGTGCTAAGCTTGCTTAATCCTAATAGTAATTAATTACAAGTATTGCTCCCAATGCATTTTTTTCTCGCTTATTCGAATGAGCTCAAAAATAGGCTAATATTCAAAATTTAATATGCGTTATTTTTTTTTTTATATATATAAAGTATATTTATTTCGAAGAAATTTCTTACAGCTTTAAAACTAATTATGCCATCCACTCGAATTTTACCTCATGCAATTAAGAATGAAAAACAAAATTGAAAAATGTATCTTATATTTGCAGATAGCCCATATATTGTGAATGAAGCACAAAGTGTGAATAAGTACACATCAATAGTTCTTTTTATGCATGATTAAGAACTTTGAACTATTCGTTCTATTGCTAAAGTAAACTTTAAAGGAAAAATATTTTTAAAAAAATTAAACTGAAACAAATATTAAATTTAGAATAAAGTAAAATATTGATCAATATATTATTACAAAATAGTTTAAAATTATCTTATCATTATATTTATCTTATCATTAAAATTATCTTATCATTATATCTTAAAATTATATTTATCATTTTAGTTATGTTCTAATATAATAAATGACATTAGAAATATTAAATACTGCAATAGCATTATTTAATATTTCTAATGTCATTTAATATATTAGAACATAACTAAAATGATAAATTAAAGTGCACAAACTAAAATAAGTAATTATTATAAATTTTATTGTTAAAATGATTTACGTTGCAAGAAATGTTAAAGAAAATATTTCACAAAAATACATAAAATTACTCTGTAAAATCATTAAAGTTTATAATAATCAGTGAATCTGAGTCATAATTAGAATAACTTATTATATTCTATGAACTATTAGCTAGAAATTTCTATATATTATAGCTAGAGAATTGATTGCAGATTTTTTTTTATCTCCCCCTCCAAAAAAAAATTTTTTTTTCACGAAGAATTCCTATTAAAAATCTCTTGGGATATTTCTCAGATTTTTTTTCTGTATTTGATATCAAAAAGATTTGCTATGATCTAGAATTGAGCGTATTTTAGTTGATTTTAAATATATAAGTTAGGTATCCCAAAGTTATTTCACTCAAGGCACCCAAAGTGCCCACGTGATAAATTTCTGTCACAGAAACTTTTTTTCTACTTAAATTTCTCTTACTTTTTAGAATAAATTTTTAATGTTTACCTTAAAAAAATAGTGCAGATAAACATTGTAAATTATTCCTAACTTTAGATAGCAAAAAATATTTTTTAGAGAACAGTTTCATATTGCAGGTAACGAAAATCAATTATGTATTTATGTGTTTTTTTTTTTTTTTTTCTTTTTTCTTTCCAGTTCACGAATAGCTTAAAAAATAACTTCATAAACGCATCATGGATATTGCTCTAAAAATACATTCAATGTTGTTTAAAAAATTAATAATAATTTAAAATAATTTGAAACATTAGGTAATTAAGTTTTGATGAGATCTATTAATATGAAATATTAAGTTGTCTGAGGGTAAGTTTTTGAGGAAAAGTGAAAATGACTTCTCCCATAAACTAACATGGATGTAGATTATAGCTAACAACGATGCCATCAGTCTTAAATCAACTAATAGAAACCAATAGAATAAAACTCTTTTAATTAGACACGCTTTTCTATAAATAGCCTTTTGGACTAGTAAAATTTATTACCTTCCATTACTTGCCAAAGGACGCCCCTAGGGCTTCATGATGTTTTTGGAAGCGCGAACAATCAAGGAAAAGAGGGGAGAAAATTGAAAAGGAAATGAAAGTTGAGTACCTAAACCAAAGAAAATAGAGGGGAGATATTCTTTGCCTAAACGCCTCATTGAAATGTAGAGAATTTGGTTTCTGGTCAGTTTTTAAGTTTTCCAGAAGTTGAAGCTGTTCTTATTCCAATCAACAATGTTTGCAAGGTAATTAATCACAATTCGAAGAAAGAAAAAAATATAGTATATATATATACTATTTATTCAGTGGAATATATTTATTTTAAAAGATTTACAAGGCAATGTGTTTCCTCTTAAATTTTTTTTTTCTATATAATCATTTTCAAGAGCTACCCCCCCCCCCCCTCCCCCTCCTGAGTGCCTGGGGCCCCAGGCGCGAAAAAAAATTTTAAACAAAAAAGAAGAAATAAAAGTACATAAAATGCTCTTGTATGTTCTAAAACATTCTAAATGGCATTTTCTTTACAGCTGTGAAATCTTCAAAAAATAACCACGATTTTTGTTTTAAGTAAAAACATACTTCAGAAAATAAAATAAAATATAAAATATTCTAAAATACTAATTATTTTACCACGTAAAGTACAACATTGCAAAATATCATGAGATATAAAACAATAAATAAGACATAAAGATATAAATTTACTAGGAATACATATACTATTATACTAGGAATCTGAATGTTAATTTAGTTTTTCGATATCACTACCGTAAATATGCGCTTCATACGAGATTCGACTAAGTTCATCGCTTAGCGGGATCTCCACCGGGGGCAACGGCAACTGGAATCTTGTTGCCAAAGTTGCGCGCCGGCGCACAAACGCCGTTTCTCCATGTTGCCGTGTTGTCGTTGCTTTCAGTTCAAGAGTTGGAAACGTGTCAACTTTTGTTGCCGTTGCCAACCCTAGTAGCCAATCAGATTCGTCGTTAGTTTCCGCTCCCAACCCTCGTGTTTTGATCCGTTTAACAGAACACGTGAATAAAGCGAAGCAGCGATTTGAATTTTATAATTTGTTTTCAATTTTATTATTAAGAAAAATGGAAGAGCAATTGATTGACTTTGCGCGAAACAGCTCGTGGTTATATAATTATAGCTGTGAGAATTTTATCTGGGACATGTAAAAAAAGAGAAAAAAAGATTGATCTTCATATTAAAATACTATTAAATTTAGTAAGAGATGAATTAAAACAAGAATAAAATACTATTTAGAATTGTGTAGTTGATTTTATTAGATTTAGTATTAGTTCGCTATCGACAGGTTTGAGTGTCAATAAGAAAAAAATATATAGAGTTTTGTTTCAAACTTCTTAATCCTTTGAATAACTTGAATGAATAAAATAGCCGTTATCTTTAAATAGGACATATTTTTCACCTACATTTTTTTTTTTTTAAGGATTATGTCAGTATTTTAAAACTTGTGTTCTAAGCAATTGGAATTCTCGTTCTTAGGCTTTCAAAGCATAACCTCATCTATTTTTTTGGTGTAAGCAATTACGATTATTTTGCTGTAGAATGGGTTCTCTAACAATCAAATTATTAATTACTGTAGCAAACAGTGTTTTCCTTTTATTTTTACACAATAAGAAAAAAATCATAAAATTTTTTACCAAATTTTTCTACAGTGTTTTTATTCAAATCCATTTATTAAATTATCAAATATCAGTCTAACAAGACCCAAAGATGGATTTGAGGAGACAGTCCTTTTGAAAGGAGTAAGTTAAAGTTTAAATTAACTTTTTAAGTTAAAATTTAAATTGCAGCTTTGGCACTAAAAAAAAAAGGAAAAAAAAATTAGTGATTCCCCCAGAAAGAAAATTGTGTTTTTTTGTCGTCTGCAAAATATTTGGTTATGTGAAGAGTAAATCGTATTGATTATGCAGGTATTTAGTTATATCATCAATAGTTTGCAGCATATAATCCAAAAAAAAAAAAAAAAGATGGTAGAAAAATGTAATCTGCATATCATTCTATTATGTTAAAAGAAAGAAAACTGATCACTGCAGAGAATGTGGAAAGAACTATCTTGCAGATATTGTTGAACCGAACACTGTACTAACAAAAATTAAACTGTATATGATAAGACATAATTTCATCTGTAAAACTATTGTGAAAGACAATAAGCTAATTTGGAATTTGTAAATAAAAATAAAAGATAAAGTAAATTCTCCATTCAAAATAATAATTATTGCATTTATCTTTATGGAATCATGTTTAGAAAAAGATATTAAATTATGTAATGACTTGTAACCATTATGGAATTATTAAAAAGGTTCATATATTTTACATTCTATTCCTAGCATTTAAAATTTTTACCTAAATGACTTATAAAAACTTCATTATCCTATAAAAAAATCACAATGAAATAGAAAGTTCGTATTAGCGGAAATCTTTAATAATATGATAAAAACAGTCTTTCATTCAAGATTCAAGTGAATGTTGAGTTTAATAAAAAAAAATCTATTCAAAATATGTAATATAATTTACAAAATAAACAAAAAATCAAGATAATATAAAAAAATATATACAATGCATATTAAAAAAGAAACTTTTTTCAAATTTGCTCTTTCCATTTTAATAAATAGAACTTTAGCGCTTTCAAACAAAACAAAAGTGATGAAATGAAACGGGAGATGACGCAACCATATCGCGTGATAAGTCTTCTGAGCATGCGCGAGACAAGAAACAGAGTCGTTGCCAATTACCGGTATGAAAGACTTTGGCAACAGATAGGAAGCAACGCAGCAACAGATTTTGATCTACGTTGCCGTTGCGATCGGTGGAGATTCCCAAAGTGTGGTACGTGTACCCCTAGGGGTACGGGAGCAGTTTAGCAGGAGTACGCATTCTTATGCGAAATATCTTACAACAAACAAAAATGTAATTTTTTTTTTTTTTTTAAGCTAATGTAAGATTACGTATTTTTCTATTGGTTATTTTTTGGCAGAGTTAACAGTTATTAATTAGCGGTGTCAACAGCCAATTGTGATTTTTCACTTTTGCACAATTTTTTATCACAGCAGCTGTTATCATAGCAAAAACAATACCATCCTTCTCACTGATGCAAATAAACTTATTAACAAATCTTTGTACTGAAAAATAAAAATCAACATATTTTTTTTAAAAAAAATACATTCATTTTTTTATTAGTGGTACACAGCGCTACGAAAATTTGGAAAGGATAAGCAAAAGTCATAAGTTTGGGAAATACTGGCTTAGAGCAAAAGGCAAACAGAATGGCGTAAATAACACCTCATCTACCATCGCGCTGCGGGAGGGAGGGGGACATGAGGTTTAAAGGACGCACAATTCCAAAATTAATAAATTTCATGTATATTAGTGAGACTTCTACGGCCTGCTGTAGATCTTAAACATAATAAATATATATATATATATATAATTTTTTTTAGCAAAAAAAAGACAACAAAAGAAAGAAGAAAAAAAGAAAAGATAAAAAAAAAATTTGGGATTTTAAATTGCGCATGAGTCTTTCAACGCACCAAATATAAATCAATATAGTCTTTTAATCGCTCTTTTCGGTGATTTTCAATACGAATTTTCATAGGTTTTGAAATCCCGACAATTTTAACTCCACAGAATTATGATGCGCGAATTTTGAATTTTACGAATACTTTTAAAGCTCTTTATTTGAGCCCATTTCAAAGTTAATCCAAGTTATTTTCGATCGCGTTTTATCGGATCTAAATTTTCAAGAGCTACCCCACCTCCCTGAGTCGGATTTCCAAATGTTTCTTGACCGATCTCTTAAATACAATATTATAACGGCTCGAAACTTTCGAATCGGACAAGTAATAATCTCCTTTGATGATGTACGTTATTTATGCCAGTCTTTTATTGTAGAATCAGGCTCTTTTTCTACTGCTTGTTTTCGGCACTACGCATTTTCTCATGGTTTTGAAAATACCGATATTTTTAATATATACTAATACGACACTAAATCGCGAATATGCACTTTATTTGTGCCAATTTTACCGAAAATCTGAGAGATTTTTTATCGTTCTTTCAACAGTTATTGCTAGGCTTCTCCACGGGTTTTCAAAAATCCTGGTATTTTTATTCCGGCAATTAAACGACTTGCAACTTTCGAATGAGGCATTTTAATCATTAATTTTTACGTGCTTTATTACTGCCAATTTCGTCGTCCATCCATGTTGTTTTACAATCTTTTTTTTTCCCTTTAAAATTGCCATTATTTCTCTTTTTCTTCTTCTTTTATACCTTGATTTTGATTTTTTTTAATATAATATTATTACAAAACGTGAAATTCGACTATAAGGTTTAATCCGTTTTTGATTTTTTTGAGCTTTATTTCTAATTTTTGGTAGTTTTAAAAAATAATAAGAAAAAGCTTTTAAGATTTAACATTCATGAAATCTCTTATAATTCACTAATTAGCAATGTCCTAAGGATAAGAATACATAGGACTTAATCTCAAATAAATATTGAATCTTATTTTGAGTTATAATACGTTTTTTTTTTTTTTTTTTTTTTTTTAAGTCATTTTAGACCCCATACGATTTCTTTAATTAAAATATTTAATTTGCAGTTATGTTCTCAAATAATATTTATCTCTTTATTTTTTTCTTTCATTCAAGACATTACAGTTAATTGATTTTAAATTATACTTTTATGTTACTTGATGTGATTAAAAACTGTCACTTTTTTCCGATCTTTATATTTTTCGATAAATCTATCTATTTATTTATTTATTTCTGATAAAGAAGAATTGTCTTTACTTTGAAAAGTATTATTTTGGCTTACATTAACGTTAATGTTTAAAGAATTTAATTTTATACAAATATATTCCAAACCTAACTGATAAAAAAGAAAGAATTAGTTGAAGGAATTAAGATTACAAAAAAAGAATTATAATTCTTTAAAAGAATTTAATTTAATGGAATTTTATCACTAAGTTGACTGATAAAAAAAGCTATGTGTAAAACACTTATGTTTACATAAAATTACAATAATTACCGTCATAATATCTAAATACTCTAAATATATATATATAATATATTAAATATATATATATTCATTCAGAAATGTAGTGCACTCTACTAGATGAATTCAATACTGTTACTCAGTAACAATGCACTTTTCTAAATTCCGCCTTTTCATCGCGATTATTAATTCTTTGCTAATTCATATTAAAATAATTTATATTAAAATCTATAAATTTATATAAATTAGAATGAAATGAATGATTATAAATTCCCGATTGTCTCTTCACAGTGTTCTTGTCTTATGCAATATTTTTCAAAAAATTTTGTTTAGTCTAAAATAGAGCGCATTTATAATTCTTGTGGGATCACCTGAGTCTATGCGTGCCACTGCAAACGAAAAACATAATCAAATAATATTAATTCTCAGTCTTTGTACCTGGATATAAATATACATGAAAAAAATACCTGTTAGAAAAGTAGATCAATTTTAAATATTTTTACATCAAAACTTCGAAATAATGATAAAGAAATATAACTGAAAACAAGAAAATATGGACAAAAGGGATTTTTTTTATCTTAAAATTAAAACTTAATGGAAATTTTTTTTTTTGATATAAATGTGGCATAAGTACAGGAGGATGTGAAGTTGAAAACAAATTGTAAAATTTGTATTGGAAAAAAAAAAAAAAAAATGTTTTAAAGATTACGCTGCAACTGAATTTTTAACTGAATTAATCAATTTTAATGAATAAAATGTGGAAAAATTTGCAAACAACTATTAAATACAATCTTGTTTAAAGAATAAATGTCGAACAAGATTATTAACACAATAAACTTAATATTGATATTTCAACGGTAACTCTGTACCCATTTTCGAACTTATTAATTATTCTTACTGTTCATGTATTTCATTTCAATTTTCAAACTCAGCTGTTTACTTGAACAATAGCGCAAAAATCTTAAAAACTTTTTATCACAAAGCATATTTATAATGAAACTACATAAATTATTTATGCTATGCCTTGTGATTGCTTTTTTTAGGTGCACCACAATACTTTTCATTTCTAAATGCTTATAAGTTTAATTTTTTTAAAACTCTTTTCTGAAATATTTAAGATCCTCTCAATCATCTTATATAATTTACTGCTACGCGAAAAAGAGCCTAATTGTTAAGTTTTTTGTTCATTCGTATCCTTTCTCCAAAGTTGGGAAAGGAAGCATCAGTTAAAAGAAAAGTTCAGATAGTGGTGGTGCCATCTACAGAGGCGTTATTGAAATATAAGAATTTTTTTAAATGATATGTACTTTCTTTGTGTAAATTTGTAATTAAATGCATTGAGTTAGGGATAAGAATGCAAAAATGATAGGTTTAAATTGATTCGAATTATGTAAATAAATTTAATGCAAAAATTTTCTCATTTTGTCGATGATTTTAATCAAGATCTCTTTCTCATTGAAATTAAAAATATTGGCCTGAAATTTTTTTAAGCTTTTGAATTCATCACTTTGTCATGAACTCATACCTCCCTCAAATATGGCTAAATATTTACCTACACTCAATAAATAAGTACTTTAAATCTAACATTATTGCTTAGACTAATTGGGTAACATGCTTTTTATTAGTCACACCAAATGCATCACATGTATGCTTGGGTCACATTTTATCGTGTATGTGAAATATTTCTTATGTATTTTTTATTAAGTAATCATGTGAAGACTTTATTGAATCAATGAAAAACGACTGAAAAAACTATATTTACAAGATGACAGCGATTTTCTTGTAAATATATTTTATTCAATACATGAAATGCTGCCTTTTCTCAACATTGAATGATCGTTAAATAATGATTGTTTATATATATGCCTTTACCAACTATAAATAATTTATTCTGATTTCTGTTCACAATTGTTCCATCTAAACGTCTTAGTCACCAGTCACAGTATATTTAACATCAAATAAAGATAATAGGAAAGAAACTGAACATTGATTCTCGCAAAGCTTTTTATTTATTCAACGTTCATCAATTAATTAAAAAAGATAATCATTCAACTATTACGAAAATACAAATTTCTAATGAAAAAGCAGAAAATCAATACTTTGAATAAAATATAATTAAATACCCTTTTAATAATCTTTTATTATTTCTTGATAAGTTTTAATTTGTCGCATTCTTGAAATCAGCGCGCTATTTTCTGTTATGTAGTCGTCTGCAAGAAGAGCAAGGAGGAGGCATTACTCATTATGATTAGTAAACTGCGCATGCTTGAAAACATGCCTTGAAGGGTCATCCTGTTTCCTAAGGAAGCACACCCATCCTAATGCTAGACACTACCTAAAAATTATTTTTAAAGCTTTTTTTTTTAAAGTATTGTCACAAAATAGTCAGTTAGGTCCATAATGACATTTTAGCTAACGTCACACTAGCGATATAGGATCAAATTGTATTGTCCATTAAAATTTCATGACAAGGTGGATTTTAGCTGAGCGTACGAGACGTAACCAGTACTGGATTACCGATTAGGGCCTAGGGCCCCCTTAAAATGGATTTATTGAAAATAAATTTAGAAAAATTGAGAAAAACAATGATTTTTGTAAAGTGCTAATAAATTTCAATTTTTTTCAAAATTTTATGATTATTTTTTATTTCTAATTTAACAAAATAAAGTAAAATTTAATTTATTATTATTTATTTTCATTCAGATATGCTTTCTTTAAACGAAAAGATATATAAATACTTTTATATTCGAATAAATAAAAAATATACAAGAAAAAAAAATTTTATCTAAAGGCCCCAAAAATTTGAATGGCCTAGGGCCCGTGAACGCTTAATCCGGCCCTGGACGTAGCAAAAGGAAGTCTTATAATTATCTAGATTTAAGATTATTTTCAGCTTAAGACTAGTTTTAGTCGAGGATTTTTTCACGCTTGAAAACCCTATGACAAACTCGATTTAAGGTTTTTACATAGAAGGTTGTTTTTCAAAGATTTGGATTAGGGTAATGTGCGTAGAATATAGCAGATTGTCACATATCTTGCTTTAAGAATAGAAGGTTTGCACGTAAATCACATAAAAAACCTTTTTAGGTTTATATTAAAAGGTTTTTGCTGAGTGAAAATGAACCATATTTTGCTATCTGGGAGATGGAAATTTGCAAATTTGTGAGTTTTTGAGTGAATTCAAATTTTAAAGGAGATTTGGTGAAGTAATTGACTTTATCTTGACTGATTTTAAGCACCAGAACATTTCAGGCATGGAGACTTTTGAAATCCTACAGAATTTATTTGACGAAATCAATTGTTGCGTACTTGTTGGATGTTTGGCGATATAAAATGCACAAGCAAGCCATCATCAATTCTTTTCATCTGGAGCCAGAAATTTCCTTTATTCATTGGACAATTTTGAGTGGCTTTTCCAATTATTTGCAGCGAATAAGGATATTTTGCAGTTAATAAGGATAAGATGTCACTACATTTTTCATAACAAATGCCTTAAAAAAATGGCAGGTTGAACAAAAAATTAACCCAGTTGCCGCTCGCAACTAATTTAGTAACTGGGTTTTAAGACAATATCTTCCAAAAAAATGGAATTGTCCCATTTTTCGTGTGACAAGTATTTAAGGTTCTCAAGAAAGAAAGAAGGCAGTGAGAATAATCTCTTACTGAACGAGTCCTTATGTAAGCTACAAGTCAATTTTAAGCAGTTAATAAGAGCTGAAAAATGATATCTCATATCATTCCAGATTGTAATGTTTGGTCTATAGTAAATGGTTTTTGAAAATGGGATTATTCAGAATAATTTCCTGTTTTTATTTAAAATTATGCGATCAAAAATTTCGCAGAAGTAGCAAAGTGTGATCATATTAGGTCTCAGGGGTTTGTTCCATGAGGTATTTTATTGTTTTTTATTTTTCTTTAAATAATTTTAGCTTATACAGTTGAAGTAACGTTGTTTTTTTTCTTTCAGAGGTATAGTTCATTTAAACTTTTTATTATACTGTAAGTTTGTTGATAAAACTTTACGTGTTATTAAATATTATTTGAGTACGTTTCTGCTTGCAAATAACTGAGTTTAAAAAACCACGTTCTTAACGTATCCTTAAGTTCATAGAGTCCACTTTCTCACTCATTAAGTTGCACTAAAGCCTCAGTTGTTGTGGAATTTGTAATACACACTCAAGTTTTAGAGAGATATTTTGTTCCAACTCTCAGACTAACGTTTATTATTATTACTATTTAATATATAATATTTATAGTTATCATATTTTAAACTATTAAACATTGGGCGTAAGAGGAATAATCTGATTTTTTAACATCCAAATGTTTATAAATTAGATGTTATCCCAAAAAATATTTTTTGAATTATGACTGAGATGTGGTGAATCCCAGCCATAACAGAATGTTTTTACAAAAAAAATTCAATGTATTTTTGACTGTCACCAAAACTGTTACACATTTTTTCAATGATTATTATTTAGACTTTTATACTCCATATAGTTAATTACTTAAAATGTCAAACCTAGAAATTTTTAGATTATAACTTTTTTTTAAAATTCATATTTGAAAAATGCTAATGGTAACATTTTTTTCATCATGATTATTACATTATCATATTTTTCTTAAAAATTTAGCCAAGCTACAACAAAAAGAATAAGAAAAAGTAAAGAAGGATTTAATTATTATAATTTGAAAAGTATTTATGAAAAATGAGTATATTAACCATAAAAATGAGATACTTGTTAATGGTAATGAAAGATCGATAATGGAATGACAAAAAGTTCAATTTACAATAATTTATTCAGCTAAAAAAGCATTCTGAAATTTAAATCTATAATTTATACTCCATATAGTTAATTACTTAAAATGTCAAACCTAGAAATTTTTAGATTATAACTTTTTTTAAAATTCATATTTGAAAAATGCTAATGGTAACATTTTTTTCATCATGATTGTTACAGAGCTTATTCTAGGCAGAAAAAAGGGCAGGGTGCAAAAGTTTTACAAAAGGGCATTATTATTATAAAAAGGCAATAATTTCTTTCTATGTGATTTACACGTTCTATTAAAAAATATTGTGAATTAGTAAAATAATTTTTTTTTTTTTACTTTACTAAAAGTAGCAAAGCAATCATATTAATTACTAATTTTTATTAATGAATTAATATATATATCAAGTTAATGGGCTAATTAGCTTAGTAATTTAATTAAAATGCATGTATATATATTAATAAAATAATAAATGTATGTTTTTAAGTGTCTGTAGTTATGATTTAATAATTAAAATGATTAATAATTATGATTTAATGATAGTGGAAATAACTGCAAACTTTCAAAGACAAGTGCCATAAAGGAGTGTGATGGCTATTTTTCCTTTCTACAAATCTATGTATCACAGCAATGACAAGCTAAATAAAAAGTGTTGAAAATAACAAAAGTTTAAGAAATCCATAGTAGAGTTTGGGGAACAAAGAAG
The DNA here is from genome assembly GCA_949128135.1 of Parasteatoda lunata. Lineage (NCBI taxonomy): Eukaryota > Metazoa > Arthropoda > Arachnida > Araneae > Theridiidae > Parasteatoda > Parasteatoda lunata. The sequence continues at coordinate 102,765,429 of OX421980.1, forward strand.
GGTTGAGGAAGGATAGGGCAAAAATGGTATGGAGTCGAATATATCAGGGCACTAATTTACTTCAGGGGCAACAGGGTGGATTCTTTTGATTAAAAGGGCAGCAGGGTGCTGCGCCCTGTTTACCCTGCCTAGAATGAGCTCTGATTATTACATTATCGTATTTTTCTTAAAAATTTAGCCAAGCTACAACAATAAGAATAAGTAAAGAAGGATTTAATTATTATAATTTGAAAAGTATTTATGAAAAATGAGTATATTAACCATAAAAATGAAATACTTGTTAATGGTAACGAAAGGTCGATAATAGAATGACAAAAAGTTCAATTTACAATAATTTATTCAGCTAAAAAAGCATTCTGAAATTTAAACCTACAATTTATACTCCATATAGTTAATTACTTAAAATGTCAAACTGTTGGCAACTATACCATTTGTGCCAGGTGCCGAGCAGCTCGGCTGGGGGGGAGGAGGAAGCAAGAGTTCAACACTTAAAACAAAATCAACAACATTTATTTACAAGAACATTCAATCGTTGCACCATTCTGCACAACAGGCTTACTTCGTGTGCACCTACGCTCTCTCTCCTACATTTACAAAAACAGACACAGTAGTGGTGGCGTTGCGCCACCTGATGGACAAGGGGGGGGGGGATGTCAACATTCGGGCATCCTGACAATACAATTGTCCTCAATTGACACCCACTTAACAAAAGATATATACAATTAACATTTTTTTCTTTTTTTTATACTTAATACACATTTATTTATTGAATGAATAAAATTTTTAAAGTTCTATTACAGTTCTCCCTTTTTTTTTTTGTTTAATAGTTCCAAAATGAAAAGTCTTTCAAATGTTGAATACCAAAGTTCTTTTCTTAGAAGTAAATAAAAAAACAAAAGTTCATATTACCTGGTTCCAATTTATAAGTTACCTGAGACCTCCTCATCATCATCATCGTGTACTGGTGGTCGCCATGCCTTTAGTTGACTCACGTGGGATGTTGTTGCGTAGTACCTATTTCCCACTTTTTCTTCCATTTGGGTCACTCTGTACGTATCGTTGGGGAGGACTTCAGTCACAAGTAGAGGACCTCTGTACTTTGGCTGAGTCTTTGTTGGTTCTCCTGTTGCTTTTGCTGGACGTCGGACAACCACTATTTCTCCCGGTTCAAAAGTCATGGTTCGACACTTTTTCTTATCGTAGTATTCCTTCATCTTACGTTGTTTCTTTTCAATCACACTGGTTGCTTGCTCTTGAAGTTCCTTGGGATCAGTCCATTTCTCTGCACTCTCGTCGGCGAGTTTTCGAAGGATACCATCAGTAAATCTTGGAGAATATCCATGCAAGATTTCAAAGGGCGTTTTATCAGTAGTTTTATTGATGGTGTTGTTTAAATTTCTTTCAGTTTCTTTGATTCGTAAATCCCAATCTTTATGACGTGGATCACTCCAATGTTTTGATTTTTCTTTAATGTTATTTCTTTATTTCCGATATTAATGATTGGTACAATCGTCTTACCCTCCCTTACTTCTAGTAAAGAATCAAAATTATTTTCATTTCCTTGAATCAAAATTAACCCATTATTTACTTGTTCAGTTTTTGCCATTACAAAATTCACGCTGTTGTTTATTATTTTCGTAGTTTCTTGCGTTTTCAACTTAACACAGGGCATTTCCTCGAAACAATTTAATGTAATGAATGGGTAATCATTTTCATAACCGATATGCAAGGTATCGCCGACTCTAGCATATGCGATGTATGGTAAATCCAAAAATGTCCCCCCGACAATTAGGTCAACGTTTTGTGCTGCGCCTGGGACGATCAAAACAGAAATATCTTTTCCCAATACATCCTCAATTTTAATATCTAATATCACTGCCCCCATGCTCTGCGAAGCTGGGTTTGTTTTGTCTCCGAAGCCATAAAGATCCTTTTTACACGGCGTCATTCGCTCCCACACCCCCACATGCTTAGCCGCAGATTCTTTCAATAAACAAGAAGAGGCGCCGGTGTCAAGAATACAGCTGACGATGTGTTTATTAATTGAAGCACTTCTCAAATATTTATCGGCGCAGGCGAAATATTCAGGGTCACTCACACTTAAATTAACTTCTTTTTTATTCTTATTAGCGCAGTTCTTTCTACTATGCCCCTTTAATCCACATAAATTACAGGGATACGGACAATCTTTTGAGATATGCCCAAAATTATTGCAAGAAAAACACTTAGGTTCACCTTTTTCATTTCGAATGGAAGAATTAAACGATTTATTGCTATCATATTTAGACGAACTCTCCTTTTCAAAAGATTTATGGCTCATTGCATTTCTGTTTTCAAATTTTTTTTTCGTATCTATTTAAGTTTCGGAAGTTTGATACTCGCGAATAATTTTTGTAATCATCGTATTGACCTTCAGATTTAGTACTTTTTTCACTATTTATTTTTAATCCGGAACGCACACTATCGTATTCGTCTAATTTATTGGCTAACTCATTCGCGTTTACGCAATTAGGCCATGAATCAATAAAATGCTCTCGCATTAAACCTGGGACGCGTTTTTTCAATTGGTCGGTTATTATTAGTTCTTTTAATGAATCTAAATCATTTATTTTTAACCCTGACAACCATTCATTAAAAAAGTTACGTATTTCGAAAACATAATCTGACCATGTACTTTTTGAATCTTTAACGTAACTAACAAACTTTTGACGAAATTTTTCTGGACTTAACTTAAAACGTTTTAGCAATAATTTTTTAACGAATGCGTAATTACTAGCCTCTTCCTCAGATTCTCTCGCAATTAATTGAGTTATTTCGAGGGGTAACAATCCTAATAGGTGAAAAACATAATCACCTTCTTCTAGCCCTACTCGTTTTGCCTGTCTCTCAAATAATATTAAAAATGATGAAATCTCAGATTCCTTTATATCGAATTTTTGCATTAGATTTCGCAAATCAATAGTCTTTTTATTTGATTCTGGCACCGTAGTATTACTTTCGTTTGACGTTTGGCATACAATTTTATTTTCGTTTTGCAATTGCAGTTTTTGCAACTCAAAATTTCTCTGTTTCTCACGGTCTTCGATTTCCTTAAGCTTAAGTCGTTCCTCTATCTCGCGTTGTTTTCCACGTTCTTGTACTTCTAGTTCTCTAACTTTTTCTCGTTCTTGCAATTCTAATTGTTTTAATTTTTCTTTACTTTCATTTTCTTCGCGTTGGATTCTTTCTTCAATTATCCTTTCTAAAATTTGTTTAACGAATGATTCCTCATAATCTTTACTTTTTGTGATAATATTCTTAATTTCTATTACCACTGCATTGGGTGGTACAGTTTCACCCATTTCTCTAGCCAGTTCAGCCAAATCATTTTTTCTGCCTTTCCCCAGAAAAGACATTTTGATAGTTTATGGAAATACGTTAAACTTTCTTAAAATACTTTTTACTTTCTTTAATTCATAATACTTGACTCATGCATAATTTTAAAATCAAGAAAGACATACCTTGAGTTTACGTTAGGTTCTTTGACGCGGTTTTCTATCCCACTTCTGAATTGTTGGCAACTATACCATTTGTGCTAGGTGCCGAGCAGCTCGGCTGGGGGGGAGGAGGAAGCAAGAGTTCAACACTTAAAACAAAATCAACAACATTTATTTACAAGAACATTCAATCGTTGCACCATTCTGCACAACAGGCTTACTTCGTGTGCACCTACGCTCTCTCTCCTACATTTACAAAAACAGACACAGTAGTGGTGGCGTTGCGCCACCTGATGGACAAGGGGGGGGGGTGTCAACAAAACCTAGAAATTTTTAGATTATAACTTTTTTTAAAATTCATATTTGAAAAATGCTAATGGTAAAATTTTTTTCATCATGATTATTACATTATCATATTTTTCTTAAAAATTTAGCCAAGCTACAACAAAAAGAATAAGAATAAGTAAAGAAGAATTTAATTATTATAATTTGAAAAGTATTTATGAAAAATGAGTATATTAACCATAAAAATGAGATACTTGTTAATGGTAATGAAAGGTCGATAATGGAATGACAAAAAGTTCAATTTACAATAATTTATTCAGCTAAAAAAGCATTCTGAAATTTAAACCTACAATTTACAATCTTTTTTTCAGGTACTAAGGCATTATAAAATTTAAAACTGCTGCAAAGTCTTGTAGCACAGCCATATGTAGCAATTTCAGAATTCTGTAATTTGTGTGTAACTTGGTTGAAGTTAATCCAGCATTAATCTTCTTTTTCTGAAAACATAAATATTCTTCCTTCATTATCAGGCTTTCTCAAACAGGATATTTCATATTCATCTTCTATATGAAGTATCCGTTTTTCTATTTTTTGTTTCCTTTCTACTAACAGATATTGCCCAAGTGTTAATACATCCTTTGGGACATTTTCATGGTTTGGTATATATGACTTTTCTATACCTTCACCTTTAGCATTATTTTGAATAATTTGTCTATTCCCTTTAAAGTGAAATTTCTTCTACTCAGAAGAATGCTCATTATATTCAATAACATAATTTCTTTCAAGTTTCAATAAGTGAGTGTTGTTTGTGTCAAGAAAAGAATGGATATATTATTTCATGCAGGGTTTAATAAAAACCAGATTTTTTTTATTTTTAAAAATCCAACCCAGGCGAGTTTTATTGGGCTTGTTTGGGTTTTTTAAGATATTACCTAGTACTTTTTAGATTTAATTTTTAATTCAAAAGAGAACAATTTTAATAAAAAAAAAAAATTTCTTATATGAAAATAATAAAGTTATGAATTAAAATTAAAAAAGTTTTAATTTTAATGTAGTAGGTACCATCTTTTTATGCTATGTATTAATAAAAGACAAGAATTAATTCTTTCCTTGTGTAAATATAATATCATAATATTGGGATCAGAGAATTATGCTGTTTTCTGTTTTATTTATTTATTATTAAACATTCATAAATGGGTCATTCCACAGAATTTCAACAAGCATGAGTTGCCAGACCATTTTTGATTTTTTTCATACTTTGTATGTGGAAACATATGTACTAAAGAAGGTAAAATCTATTTACAGAAAAAATCTATCTTCTTAATTTATTTTATTAGGGGGGCTTGAAAATGGTGACCTTGCTCATTTTTATGAAATTCAGGGGTGTCTTAAATTTTACATTTGCTAAACTAATGGAGATAAACAAAAAATTCAAAAAGATATGAAATCTGTGTAGTTTTTTTAATAAAAATCATCTGAAATTTGTGGTTTTATCTGTACTTTTAAAAAATTGGGAACACAGTAAAAAAAACTGAAATATTACTAAAAATGCCAGTTTTTGAAAATAAATATCTCATGAAGGGGAAGAGATAACAGTTTGGATTTTTTATATGTGTCATTGCTACATATAACATATTCCTGGAAAAAAAATAAGGCTGTTATTTCCTTTCCCTTCTGAATTATAACAATTGCAATTTTCAAAATTTTCAAAAATTTACATTTTTGACACCCTGTAACTCAAAAGGGGGAGGTGGTATTCACATTAAATTTGTCAAGGTAGGACCTCTACATATAACATCTATAATCTGTAAATTTTATTCTGTTATTCCAATCAATCTATGAGATACAGGGTCTTGAAATTGGAGAAATGACAATCAGCTGTGAAGGACTTTGTTAGGCCTAATCTACCCCAAGACAAGTATTAAAAAACAATTACAAAAAACAGCTTTATTTTTATTTTAATGCTTCCTTTTTATTTTTTAATAAAGAAAAAACCCCATCTGCAATTTAAAAAAAAAAGTTATGGCAGCAGAAGTGGGGGAGAATACCCCAGCTTGTATATTCTCCCTTCCCCCAGCCAATCCCTTTTATTTCTTTCAATAAACAATAAATACTGTTTATCAAGTTATTACAACATAGTATTATGTTTTGGTTTTAATTGTGTTACAACCAATCAGGTAGAACTTTGGGTTTTAGTTCTCTCTCTGAACAGCCTATCAGCTTTTGGTTTAAGTTTCATTTTATTAAATAGCCAATAACAGACAAGTTACACTTTCCCTTACTTTAGGTTTGTGTTACAACTTATATAGAGCATAAGCAAGTCAACTGGTTATTTCTACTTTGTGGTATATTGTTGAAATAGTAACTTTTGAAGGGAGTAATTTTATAGCATTTTTTGTTTGTTAGTTTTTATAGAATGAAAACATGAAATGCTCTATGGGTGAAATTACTAAGGAAAGCTGTGAAAACAGTTCTTATAGTTCAATTTCAAAAATCAAAACTATTAATGACTTAAGCCTAACTGATAAGGAAATTCTTAGCTTAAGAATTCCTGGAGAATTCCATACTATTTGCACTTACCATGAAAAAAAGTATTTGCACAAATATCACCATCTTTTTGGCCAAACTTGCTGTGATCCTATGTCAGTACATAAGAAATATATTAAAAAATCTCTTTGTGAAATTACTGTTGAATTATCTAAGAATTTTTTTGGGAAAATTGCCATTAACCACCGGAAAATCTTTATGTTCTGCATGCTATATGAAAATCCAATCATTGAATAATGAGCTCTTTGCATGTGAAAATTTGGATAATGATGAGGATCCAGAATATGAACCTTCATCTTCAGCAATGAGTGACTTAAACAAGGTCTGTGAAGTCATTGGTGTCTCACCTTTGAAAATTCAGAAATTAAAAAAAGAGAAAAGAACAGGTGCTGCAAAGAAAAAATTACTTAAAATTCAGCATAATGTAAAAAGAAAACTTGAAACTAGTTTTGAGATCAATCCCATTAATTCAGATACAGAAAGCAACAATGAAGAAAATTTTCATTTTGATTTAATGGAAAAACTTAAAGAAAAAATTCAAAAGGTAACATGTGTATCTGAAAAGGTAAAGATTTTAAGTCTGGTACCTACAGCATGGTCTGTAGAACGCACCTCAGGTGAATTTGGTGTCAGTCAATATTTAGTTCGCCAAACTCGGAAACTTGTTTCAAATTATGGTATTTTGCCTGATCTCGAAAATAGGAAACCTGGAAGTGGTAAGACATTAAGTGATGCTGATCTTAGAGAAGTTTACCAGTTCTATAATTCTGATGAAGTCACAAGAATGTGTCCAGGCACGAAAGATTATGTAACAATAAGAAATTCAAATGGAGAAAAGAAACATAAAGAGAAAAGACTTATACTCTGTAACCTAAAGGAGCTACATATTAAATTTTGTGAAACTTTCCCAGGTATCAAAATTTCCTTTTCTAAATTTGCTGAATTGCGTCCTAAATGGTGCATATTGGCTGGAGCTCATGGTACACATTCTGTATGTGTATGCATGAAGCATCAAAATGTAAAATTAATGATTAGTGCTGCTAAACTTTCAATAACATATAAGGATTTGCTGACAAAAGTTGCTTGCAATGTTGAAAATGAAACTTGCATGCTCCATGGTTGTCCACAATGTCATGGACTATCACTTGTGCGCCAGTACTTATGCGAAATAATGGAAACTGACAATGAAATTATTCATACTATAAATTATAAACAGTGGACCACTACAGATCGTTGTGAATTGTTATCTTTAACAGAAAGTATTGATGATTTTATTGAAAGGTTAACTGATCAGGTTATAAAACTTAAGTCACATCATTTTATTGCTAAAAGTCAGTCACGGTACTTAAAAATTAGAAAAAGTAATTTGAAACCTAATGAATGTATTATTCAAGGTGACTTCTCAGAGAATTACACATTTCTGATACAAGACGAAATTCAATCTTACCATTGGGAGAATGCACAAGCCACTCTCCATCCTTTCATTTTATATATTCGGAAAGAACATGATGAATTGGCAGAAGTAATGAGCAAGAGTGTCTGCATAATAAGTGATTGTCTAAGTCATTCAGTGGAAGCTGTTTATACTTTCCAAAAGGAAATAATCACGTTTTTGAAAGCCTCCGCTCTATATGTAGAAAAAGTTGTGTATTTTTCTGATGGTGCATCAGGGCATTACAAAAAGCGAAAAAACTTTGTGAATCTCAGTCACCATCAACATGATTTTGGATTGAATGCCGAGTGGCATTTCTTTGCCACTTCACACGCAAAGGGCCTTGTGATGGCATTGGAGGCACCACAAAAAGACTTGTCTCAAAAGCCAGTCTACAAAGAATAACTGAGAATCTAATCATAACTCCAAAAGATATGTTCAAATTTTGTGAAGAAAATATTCCTGGAATTCAGTATATTTTTGTATCACAATTACAGGTTCAACAGGTAGGAGAATTTCTTGCCAACAGGTTTGACTCCTGCATTAGAATATTAAATACACGAGGTTACCACAGTTATATCCCAATAAGTGTTCATACTTTGAGAGTTCGAGAAATCTCATTTTCTGAACACTATACTGACACAAAAATCACAAAAGAAAATACAACAGAAGATATTTGTTTTGAGAGTATCAAGAAAGAAAGCTATATAGCTTGCATTTATGAACAAAAGTGGTGGCTTGGAATAGTAAAAGATGTATCTAATGTTGAAAAAGATTTCAAAATTCATTTTTTTCATCCTTCTGGACCAGGTACTAGCTTTAAGATTTCGAAGAATGATAGTGTATGGGTTGAACAAAAAAATATTCTGATGATTTTATCTCCTTTCGATTTATCAACACTAGTGCACAACATTAAGCCAGAACTGAGCGCTACAATTTCAGAGCTTTTTTTTTTAAAAATTAAAGCATTAAATAAATGAAATGTAAACTTTAAAAAGAAAAAGAAAATGTTTTTTTTTTTTTTGTTTTTCAATGGCAGATTAGGCCTAACAAAAACCTGCACGGCTGACTGTCATTTCTTCAATTTCAAATCTCTGTATCTCACAGACCAATTGGAATAACAGAATAAAATTTACAGATTATAGATGTTATATGTAAAGGTCCTACCTTGTCAAATTTAATGTGAATACCACCTCCCCCTTTTGAGTTACAGGGTGTCAGAAATGTAAATTTTTTAAAATGTTCAAAATTGCAATTGTTATAATTCAGAAGGGAAAGGAAATAACAGCCTGATTTTTTTTCCAGGAATATGTTATATGTAGCAATAACACGTATAAAAAATCCAAACTGTTATCTCTTCCCCTTCATGAGATATTTATTTTCAAAAACTGGCATTTTGAGTAATGTTTCGTTTTTTTTACAGTGCTCAGAATTTTTTTAAAGTACAGATAAAACCACAAATTTTACATGATTTAATTTAAAAAACTACACAGATTTAATATCTTCTTGAATTTTTTGTTTATCTCTGTTAGTTTAGAAAATATGTAAGATTTAAGACACCCCTGAATTTCATAAAAACGAGCAAGGTCGCCATTTTCAAGCCCCCCTAATTAAAAAAATTAAGACGATAGAATTTTTCTGCAAATAGATTTTAACTTCTTTGGTACATATGTTTCCACATACAAAGTATGAAAAAAATCAAAAATGGTGCGGCAACCAAAAAAATAAATATTTGTTGAAATTCTGTGGAATGACCCAAATAGCTTTAGTTTTTAGTTATAAAGTAAGTCTTTTGCAGGCCAGTTAACAACAGGTCTCCTGTTTATTTAACAAATTTCTTAGTAGTTTTAGGAATTATTCTTTAAGCTAAGTATTTATAGCAGGGTTGCAAAAAACCCGGGTTTTTCCAGAAAAACCCAACTGGGCTTTTCTGGGTTTTTCATGTTTTATTGTTTTTTTCTTTCAAAAGAGAGGGCAGGAGGGACCTTATTTTAAAAAAGCTTATATTAATAATCAGTGGCGTGCCAACTTCTTTTTGACTGGGGGGGGCGAGACAATGCTAAGTCAGAAACTTTGTCCGATCTAGTATTTTAAAATAAGTTGTATTATTTTAATATTGTAATTTATCTAATTGTAAATATTTATAATTATTTCCGTTGTTTATGACGACTATTACATTCACACCAACAAATTAGTTAACAAAAAATGATTTATCGATCGGAAATAAATTTTAAAAAAGTGCACTAAAATTTAAAAAATGTAATTAATTAATTTTGTAATTTTACAAGACATTTTATAGATACATATTAACCCTTTAATGGGTCATTTATTTCTAGTAAAGGTAAAGTAAAGTATTTTTGGAATTGAAAGTGATATAAGAATAGTAATTGATATAAGAAAAAATGACCCATTTAGATTATAAAAATTAATCTAAATTTTAATGTTATTATTACTATTTTTGGTGGTATGTATATTTATCACGACCTATTAGAAACTTAATGAGTTTTACTTTTAGTTGTTTATAAAATAAATTTTATAAAAACTACAAACTTCAGAAGGAATTTTGTATTTTATAATTTATATACGTTTTCTTAAACGTATATAAGGGTTAACGTAAGGGTTAATCATAATGACATAAAATGCTTTTTCGCTTCTCAAAAACATATTGAATCTAGAGTAATTGTGATTTACATTTTGATTCTGGCTTAGATTTTAATTTAATCATGAATATAAGTTTTTAGTAAACAAAAAAGGAGAATGAACTTTATCGTATTAATTTAATTTTAATGATAAAGCACAAGGTATAAAAAAATTACAGCAAATGAAGGACGTAAAAGAGATTGATTTCTCAAATTGAATTTTATTTTAAAATTACTTTGAATTTTAACAAATCTTCTGATTTTTCTGGTTTATTCCAAGGTAAAAATTGTAAATATATTAAAAGAAAAAGAAAATATACAATTTAAAACATATAAATATGCAGTAATTCAATGAAGTAGAATAAACTTTATCATATTAATTAAATCTTCATGGTAAAGGAAAAAGGCTGAAAAAATTATAACAAATGAAGAAATTTTCATTAATTAATTATAAAATTGTAACCAAAATTTTATTGCATATTTGAGGTTATATGGCTGTTATTTTTTTTAATCTGAACAATGTAATATTATTTTTCGAATTATAGCTATTCGAAACAAAATTGGATAGCGAAAAAGACTAATTAAAATTTTAAAAATCTTTTGAAAAACCTAATAATATTGGGAAATTATGTTATATATTTTTAAAATATTTAAAAAAAATTCAAGTATAAATTTAATGAAATATATTTAAAGAATTTAAATTATTCTAACAAAATATAGAGAAAACAATTGAAAAAAATATCATTAATATAAACAACGTAAAAGCTAAAATCCGATAAAAATGAAATCTAAAAAAATATTTACAATTAAAAAAAAAAAATCTTTAAAATTTGTTGTACTTTTAAAATTTAGTACATAGTTTTTATGAAGACTTATTATTTCATTAATTAGAACTAAGAGTTACGGGTTATAAAATTAATCACAAAAATGAACAAAAAGTCCCATTTAGCTTAAAAATATTTGAAAAATAACAAGGACTAAGGAATAAAAATTATTATAAGAAAAATTGAAAATCCGAAGAAAAAAATGTTATTAAAAATAACTAACAAAAAATCAAAGTAAGCTACGAAATTTGAAAATTAAAATGTGAGGAAAATGCATTTCAATTATACCTGACTAAATATAAAAAGTAAATAAAGTGAGACAAAAATCGTATTTACTACGACAAGTATACTGACAAAAAATGCATTAAACTATGTCTGACGCACAAAAAAAGGAATGAATTAAAAGATTACTGAGCAACCTTAGAATCGTCAGCCCTGTTAATAACTGAAAATTATAAATCGCAAACATGAAAAGGCTCTGACTAAATTGTTGGGACAATTTTTTTTCCTTCCAGATTGCGGCTCTTGACTCTTAATATTGTCTACTCTTACACTGCTCTAATTATTTCGCATACTGAAAGTTAGGCTCTCGAACCATTCAAGTTGAGTCCTGTGAAAATCCGATTGTTTGATCTAAAAATGTTCGCTTTGTTTATTTATTTGCGCTCAATACATTGTTTGATTTTGTTATAAAATAGAAAGCTTTAACCTCTTGCTCGTTCACGTACATAAATAAGGCGAATCGTGATTATTTGAAGTACCTGCACTGCACAGAATCACAAATTAAAAGTGCGTGTGCGAGCAAGATATTACGCGAAAGAGCTAAACCTCTCTACTAACGTTTATGCTTGAACGAAATAATAATTTGTGTTTGGCACGGTTTAGCCGCTTCTGTACATGTTCCGTAAATTTTCACATTTAACTGACCAATTAGAATGTGAAAATTCTTTTATCTTTGTTTTTATCACTTTTTGTAAAAAAATGTGATGCAGAAGAAAAACTGACTATAAATTACTACTAAATGGATATTCAATTATTTCAATAACATTTTATATAATTGAACAATGTTTTAAACTTTTTTTTAAGAATTGGGTGTCAATATCGGCTATGAATTTTTGTTTGCTTCTTCAAAATGAACTATTGTTACAATTATTAATTTTAGTTAAGATTCCTCAAAATTGTCAGGAAATCGCATGAACAATTGGAACTTAAGGCGAGGATTTTCATTTTGAGCGTTCCAGGAAAGTAATTACTAGAACAGAAATTTATACTAAATGTATTTGTTACAAAATCGAGGATGACTCCTGATTTCTAGTTTGCCTAGGGACTTCTTTTTTCTCTTTCAGTCGAAATCTTAAAGACATTATCAAATTTTTTTCTTTGATGCATATTTCTATCATACTGATGCATGATCTTTGATGCATACTTCTTCATTTTTGTATATTTTAGCTTTTCGAAATTATTTTTTAGAAATAACTTTTTTTTGTACATAAATTTTAAAATTCTAAAAAAACTTACTGAAATTAACTTTTAACTGGACTAAATATTATAGTTTTATTATTTTACGTAAACTAAATGAAAAACAAATAAGTTATAGAACTTATAAAATTGGATATGATGAATTTGAAAACTGGTTATAAACACAACATGAGACGTATATTATTTATTTTAATTGATGATAAAAACAACAAACACATAAACAATAATCTTAACACCAAAAGAGTTCTATTGATATTGTCTATCAAAGAAAAAAAATTTAAAAGAAGCTATTAAGGATATAGTCCATCAAATAAAACAAATATATTTTGATTCAGATAATTATTATTATACGGCATACAGAAAGCCAGATATGAAGGAATTAATAAGTCAGAAACTGAAAATTGTATTTTGAAGGTTTTATAACATATAAAAAAAAAAAAGGATTTTATATAAAACTAACACTTTGATAAAAGTATATCTCGGTCGATATATAATATGGTTACCATATGACGTATGAGATAAAATGATATAGTAAAATTATAAAAGAATAATAACATTTGGAGCTGATTTAATTCATGAAGTCATTACTTAATATTATTTTTTAACTTAATTTTTCAGACAATATTAGTAAGTATCTGTATTGTTATATTGATTTTAAAGTTTTATAACTGGCGCATATATCCCTTGCTATGAAAGCTTCAAACTTAAAATTAAATAAATAATCATAAAGTCTTTAATAAATTATCACTAGTCAATAAGGTAATTATAATGCAAGTCATGAAGTTTCAGTTTTATAACAATTCTTGAATCTGTTTAATATATTGTTATAAAAAATAAAATCACTTTTTGGTTTCAAATCGAAAATTTTCAACACGTGTTATAAAAATTGGATAAAATTTTAGGGTTTTATGTATCACATATGCTCTCCTTTTAAAAAGTAACTATTAAAAAAATATTCCGCAGTTATATCTTGGACATCGAGGTAAAAATAAAGTTGCGTTACTCCAGTGTGTACGGGGTCCTAAAAATATGGCTATATTTTAAAAAAGAATCATTTTAGAATATTTTGCCTATTATATATATATATTATATAATATATTCACGTCGTCATGCAACTATATATGACAAACAATCATGACACAGGACTATTTATTCATTTGAAATTCCAAAGCAAATTAGTATATAAAGAAAAACGTCATACAACTTCTTTCCTAAGTAAAAAAACTAAAAACTTTTTTTAATGACTTATTATTTTGACAATGAATATTATTTGCTTTCGGATTTTTAAAGAGAAGAATAAAATTTTTTAAAAAAATGTGGGAAAATAAAATTTAGGCAGTTTTATGTGTAGGGTTTTTCTCATCTTGTTCCAGTTTCATTTATCTGGATTTAAATCAAAATTGGAAACGGAAAATAAAAATATTCAATTGGTAAAGAGAAATATTCACATAAGAAATTTTAAGTTACAATAGTGTTGATCGGATTAATTTTTTATCCTCTATCAACAGCATTTATTATTTCAACATTAAAATTTTCAAAAATTAATAATCATATATAATGGTTATCATATAAGAAAAAATAAAATGGTAAATTCAAAAATTAGAAAAAGGAAAAAAAACACCCTCCAGAGCTGATATAATGCATTCTCTATCATGTTATTTTCCTGTTTTAGGAATAAACAGTTTTTCGGTCATTTTTATTTATTTATATTAAATATATTAAACTACAATATATATTACTTTTGTGTAATAAAAGCAAAAGATTCGAAATTAATTTCAATAAAATAAGGACAAAGATGATCTTAAAGAACCGATATTAAAATGTATCTCTTAAAAGTCAAAAGAATGATCGAAAATACAAAATCAAATTTTTTATTTCAACGTACTTTATTTATTATTTTTTATTGACTGATTTTTAAAAAAAAAATTAAAGGTTGATTTTTATTTATGAATCAAAATAAACTTGTTTAAAAGCAAAAAGAATTCAAAATATTATTCTACAATTAAAAAATAAATAAATTCATAATATAAATTAATAGCAAAATTCATACACAATAAACAGTAAACGGTATTATCATGACCTAATCCGCTATATAAATGAATTTGTTTTACGATTATAATAAAAACATTAATAATACATTAATAAAGGAAATTGTTGAATATCGAGGGATTCTTTTAAACCAATTTTCATCAGTGGAGGATGCCTTTTATTACTCTTTCCAGGGAAGGGTAAAAGAGATGAAATTATTTTAGTTTTCTAAACATTTCTATATATTTTATATGCAATGCGTTTTTTGAGAAGTATTTTGTTTTTAAAATTGTTTTTATTTCGTTTAATTACGCATATAGAAAGTTATCATTTGTAAAAAAATGTCTTTTGCTTAAGAAGAAAAAAATAACTTTTTTTTTTCTAAAATTACCAATTTTAGAAGAAGAAAAAGACATTATTCACCCTTTAATAAAATTTCAGAGGAAAATAAAATTTTTGATTTCAAAAATTGCTTTAAAGTAGAAATAAATGGTATTTGTTTCTAAAATTACCAATTTAACTTAACTTTATTTTCACGAATGGCTAAATTTCAGAAGGGGCGAAGCACATTATTCGTCCCCTCAATTTAAATTCACTATTAAATAAAGTTTTTTATTTTGAAAATAACTTAAAAGTAGAAAAAATGGTTCTTTTTTTCTAAAGTTATCAATTCAACTTGACATTATTTTCACAAATGGTTAAATTTCAGAAGGAGCGAAGCATATTATTCGACGCCCTTCAATTAAAATTCAGAGAAAAATGAAGTTTTATATTTTGAAAATAACTTCAAAGTAGAAAAAAATAGGACTTTTTAAAAAATTACCAATTTAATTTGGCTTCTTTCTCATGAATGTCTAAATTTCATAAGGGGCTAAGCACACTATTGGCCCCTTCAGTTAAATTTCAGAATAAATAGTGTTTTCTTTTTTCAAAAAAGCGACAATTTTAAAGTTGAAGAATAAAATTACTTTTTAAATTACAATTTTAAAGTTTTATATTTTTTCTAAAATTACCCATTTAACTTAACTTTATTTTCACGAATGGCATATTATTCGCCCCCCAATTAAATTAAATTCATTTCTTCGCCCCTTCAATTTAGATGAAAAAAAAATTTTTTTTCCTTCAAGTTCACTAATTTAATTTGACTTCATTTTTGTGAAAATCTAAATTTAAGAAGGGGCGAAACGCATTATTCGCCCCCTCAATTAAATTAAATTATTAATTCGCCCCCTCAATTTAGTTCGAAAAAAAAGGCTTTTTTTCCCTCTAAGTTTACTAATTTAAATTGACTTCATTTTTGCGAATGTCTAAATTTCAGAAGGGGCGAAACACATTATTCGTCCCCTCAATTAAATTAAATTAATTCATTAATTCGCCCACTCAATTTAGTTCGAAAAAAAAAGGCTTTTTTTCCTCTAAGTTTACTAATTTAAATTGATTCCTTTTTGCGAATGTCTAAATTTCAGAAGGGGCAAAACGCATTTATTCGCCCTTTTATTAAATATTAGAGAAAAATAAAGTTTTCCTTTTGAAAAATAGCTTCAAAGTTGAAAAAAAGAGCCTACCTCTTATTTTAATTTCAGAGGAAAATATCTTCAAAGTTCAATTAAAAATGTTTTTTTTTTCTAAAATTTTACTTTTTTACTATTTATTGATTGGAATTACTTGATTTTATTTTCTCGAATGATTAAATTTCAGGAGGGGCGAAACATATTGTTTGCCCCCTCACTAAAATTTCAGAGGGGGCGACTGCCCCCTCTGCCCCCCTGGCTGGCACGCCACTGTTAATAATTAAGTTTAGTTTAATGAATTGATTTAACATAATAGGCAATTAAAGTGTAATTAATAGAAATAAATTGGTGCAAAAGTCTGAAAAAAGTTCCTTCTGACATCAAGATACAAAATGTTATATTTACTCATTGCTGTTATATTTACTGTTAAATTGCTGTTAAATGTTATATTTACTCATATAGCTGTAATAATATATATGAGTAAATATATAAATATTTCCTCCTAGCATGCTTAACGCTGATGTAATCAAAAAATTCAGAGCATCACAGTGGTGGAAATTGGTTGAAATGCGTACTAATGATAGAGATATGACAGATTTGTGAAACTTTATGGTTGCTCTAAGCAATTGTCCAGCTAGCTCTGCATCATTGGAACGAGTGTTTTCTACTTGTGGACTGGTTTGGTCGAAATTGAGAAATAGACTGGGTGTACAAAAGGCATCAAAATTAGTTAAAATACATAGACATTTAAGATTGAAGAATTCGAACACTGATAACCTGATTGATTTATAATGTATTTCCTCTGTCTGCGTTTATTTTGAATTATAAAACATAATGAAATAATTTTTATTGTAGTATGATTTATACTCAAATTATTCTGTTTTTTATATGAAACCTATACATTTTTCTTCAATAATTTTTGAAATAATTTTTATTCTTCAGATTGTTGTTAGTATTTTCACCATAGATTCAGTTTTTTAGGCTAGACTACATATATATTTCAATAGAATAGCTCTTTAATATAACAGAGGATAAAAAAAAGAAATCAACTTTAGAAAAACCCACTCTAGGGTGGGTTTTTTGCAACCCTGATTTATAGTTAGTTTTGATTTGAGAATTGCAGAATCAATATATTTAAGATAAATATGAAATACTTTCTTTATTTCTTTTTTTATCTTATTCTTTATTAATCTATTTTGATTATGTTTATGAAAAACCCATTTGAGCCCAGGTTTTTTTGCGTGGTTTTGTTTAAGAAAACCCTCATGGATTTGTGGGTGGGTTAAAAACCCTGATTTCATGCTTCTGTAAGATCTTTGAATTTTTTTATCTCTTTTGAAATAAATACCACTTTGATATTTTGGGTATTTTCTACTGCGAATTTTTCAAATTTTTTTGCAGTTGATCCACCTTCCAGCCAAGATGATTTCCCACACTACACATTTTTATAATTCCACTCATGCTATCAACAGCACCTTTCTCATGGCTTGTGGCACGAAAGTTACACAATATTGTTCTAACATGTTTCTTCAAATTAGTAAACAGATATTTTGACTTGCAGCCCTCATCACTAAAAATTGATGTTTTTTAATTGAAAAAATACAATTAACTAATTAGCACGTTAAGGAAGGTGAAATCTTTTACATTTCCATAATCTATTTCATCACTTATAATTGAATATCTCATCCAAAATTCAGATTTTTGAATTTCTGTGACCTAATGCTCATACATTTCAAGCATGCTAAATATTTTTCATGAACATCTAAACATTATGTTTCAAAATGATTTTCACAAACTTTTCAGTTTTTAAACATCCAGTTTTCATTATTCTGATCACATTCCATGGAGGAATTTTTTTTTTTAATATTATTAATATGTGTCTTGAAATTGAATACAAATTTAAAATTAATTTGTTTCACTTTAAAGATTTTAAAAGTTTAGATCTAAATCAGTTTATAGATACATGTCCTTATGTTATCACATTTATTTTTTCTGTTATACTATATTTTTTGTCCTTCTGTTACTATTAACATAAACTGTTAACAGAAATTGTTATTCATAAGAATTATTTAAGATAAATAAAAAACTGACCCTTTGGATAAATAAAACACTGATTTAAAAAAAAAAAAAAAAACTTAAGTTTAAATAGAGTTGAAATTTTAAAATATAATAAATTAAATTTTAATTTATTTTTTAAATTTAAGTTGTAATTTTAAAGCGAAGCATTTCAGTTTTCTTATTGCTATAATTTCAAAGTCTGATAGAAACACTCTTAAAAATTGCCACATCATATTAAAAATAAAAGTTTTTTTATAAAAGCAAAACAGAAACAAAGTTCTTAATTTTTAAAAGAAAAATATAATGCTGAAAATATGAATTTAACTTTTCATGTTTTTAGAAAAAAGGACAATAGATGAATAAAGTTTGTTGAAAACACTTAAAAAGTGTTGTCACTATAAAAACATAAATAAAAAGGGTTAGTTAGCAAAAAAAAAGAAGGAAAAAAAAGAGAGAGAGAGAGAGAAGCAGAAAAAAACCCCCAATTGTTCGTAGTTCTTAAAACAAAACCTAAAGTCAATCAGAAAAGTTCCGTGGAAATACCATGCTACAATGAAAACAACAACAAGAATTTTAATAATGATGAACTTAATTATCAAGATATACTCATTAAAATGACCATGTGACATAATAAAATAAGTTACACAAAACTAAATACATGACAAGTAAATTTAGTGTGTTCACTTAAAGAAAAGGAATGCACTGCTAGAGTCTTATCTTACATTTGTGGTTGACTTGGCTTGAAATCATCAGGAACTGAGAAATCATTCCTAGATATTACGTTATTATTATCTGGATATATATTTCGCTTGCTCAGTCCTGATGCAGCAATAGTTTCAGGCTTGATGTATATTTTCTTCAGAATTTGTATCAAAACATCTTCTTTTCAATAAGATTCATCTAAGCTCTCTCTAGTTCTTAGATTCCTCACCTCTGTCTTGCCCCTCTTCTCAGGTTCCATCTCCTTACCCAAAAACTGGCAGACCAGTACTGCTTATTTTATTCACAGAGAGGCTATCTCAGGCAGTTAGAGCAGAAATAGGCAGGCTGATACCCATAAAAAGGAAAGAGAGTTGTTGTTTCTCTTTTATACTTTTAAGAAATGAAAAGCTTTAAAAGTTTCATTAATAGAATATTTATTAACCATTATCAAATAAGACAGCAACATCCCGTACCAGACCTTAACAGAGCAAGTACTTCACATGAACTACATCAATCACGTGACAGTTGCAATCACAGTTAAAACACATATGTTACACCCCTCCTTGAAGATATTTAAATTAATTATATACATTTTAAAAGATTCACACATAAATTAAACACAAAAATACTAGTTACATATAAAATCATTTAAATAATGAGGTCTAATGACCCTTCCAGATCTTGTTCGATACTGATTGCTTGTGTTATTCTCCTGAGGCTACCAAAGCATTTGTTCCACCAAAACTAGAATCAGAATTATCAAGGAATTCAAAGTCTTGAACTGCTGTAGACTTAAATTCAATAATAGTAGATCTTAAATATATGCGGTTCCTTACCAACGTGTTACCTAAATTGGTTTTAATATTATGAGATCTGGGATTTCTGTGTTTCTCTATAACCCGGGCTGGTTCCCAAACATGTTTATTGATATTATAACCTGTCACTATATCACCGACTTTCAGTGGTTTGAGCTCACGCGCACCCCAGTCATAATAAAGTTTCTGCGATTCTGTTTTCGACTTAGCTATTTCTCAATATTTTTAAAAACTTCAACATTTAACAACGTATTGTAAAATTGGAATTTTAGTTTTTTATCTACGCCCTTATAGTAACTGAGCAGGACACAAATTAAGCCCTGAATAGGAGTGTTCCTATAGGATAATTGCAACTACCCATTCTTTTCGATCTTCAAATGCTTTTTTCAAAATGGCTTTTACAATACCAAAGGCACTCTCAGCCATGCCATTGCTTTTCAGATATCGTGGACTTGTAAAAATATGCTCAAAATCCCATTCTTTTGCGAAACTCTCAAATTCATAACTATTGAAAGGAGTGTTATCAATTACTACAATTGATGGAATTCCATATCGTGAAAAACAAGATTTTAGTGTTTTATTTATATCAGCAATTAGTTTACTACCTTGCCTAATCACCTCAATCCATTTAGTAGTAACATACTGCAACTAAATAACTTACATATTGAAAGTCCAATATATCTCGCTATTTTTTCAAAAGGCTTAGTAAGTAATAAATGAGATATTAAAGGTTCTTTAATGTTAGACTTTTGAAATTTTTGACAAACTTCACATTTTAAAACTAACAACTCTGCCTTTTGACATACCCGGCCAATACATCACTTCCCTAGCTCGGTTTTTGCTTTTTTCAATATCAAAATGTCCCTCGTGTATTAATGATAACATTTTGTTTTTAAGAGAAGATGGAATAACAATTTTTGAGTCTTTAAGCAACAACCCACATTCCAAATACAATTCATTTCTAATTTTGAAGTAATGCTTTACTTCATGAGGAACACTTTGTGCCTCTTTTGGCCAATCCTTTTCACAATAATCATTAACAAATTTTAACACTGGATCAGACTTTATACCATTTATAAATTGTTCAACTCTTCTCTTACTTATTGGGAGCATGTACAACATTAAGCATATCAGGGTCATCATTTACTTTATCTTTTATGTAGGCTCGAGAGAGAAAGAGTGTCAGCTAAAAACATCTCACTCCCTTTTACATACACAATTTCAAATTGATATTTTATCAACTTACGAAGCATTCTTTGTAGTCATGAAGATATAGCATACATTGGCTTTTTAACAATACAGTGTAACGTCCCATATCCGGACGTCCCTTTTCCGCAAGAGTCGATTTCCGGGACACTTTTTAACAATCAAAATAAACAAACCTTCCTTCACCTTCCCCTCTCTTAAAAAAAAAAGAAGAGATCTTTTGACAGGTTTTTTCTTTTCTTAGCTTCTAGTGATTTATGCATTGAACCCATAAATCAACAGAAAGGGGAACAGAGGATCTACCAAGACCATACAATTAATGATGCTCCTCCTTTGGAATGCAGAAAAGGGGGGGGGGTAGATTTGTTTTCAAAGGAGCACAGCTGAGTCCCCCCCACCTCTTCTTTCCTATGCAGCTGGCTAGTAAAAGAGGCATTTCCTGGAACCTTTTTATTAGAGTGTTAGGGGAAGAAGAAATACTGTGAAAAAATGTAGACACAAAGTGGAGGGGAATCCCCTTTAGTCACAAAAGAAAAAATAAAGAGAACCCAATTGGCATGCCACGCCTTTATGCTTGATTGATAGTTGATAGCCACTGATGGGAGAGAAAATAAGAATTTGTCACTGCCCCGCCCTCAACTTGAATGAGAAATAAAGAGGAAATGAATTTTCTTCTCCACCTACCCACCTTAGTGAATGACAGGAATTTCCACTTCTTGCTTGAATCATTCTAGTTCAAAATGGCAAAGAGAGCAATTAATATTTTTAGTTTTCTATATTTATTTTTATAATAGCAATAATTATTTATTTTCTAATATTTTGTTTTTGATTGATTAGATATTATTCTAATACTAAAACATTATTGCCCGAAAAATAATGTTTAATTTTTTGCTTCTTAGATTCAGATCATTTTAAGCTTTGTTTACCTTGGGGGTCTATTATACACAAAAATCCAATATCCGGAATGCACCTTCTTAATTAAATTTAACATCTGACAAGCTTTCAGACCCAAAATAAGTTTTAATGTTACATGGATAACAATAAATTTCAAAAAGACCTCATCTCTACCATGTACACATTCCAAATCAATTTCACCTTTTGCTGTTAACTCAAAATTACCATATGACAAGAATGTTACTTTCGTATCAATCAATTTTTTATCAACAGATAATGACATGCTATTAAATACAGTAAGTGGCAATATATTTGCTTTTGCACCAGAATCAAGTTTAAATTCAATATCATTATCCTCTACTTCAACTTTTGTTAACCAGACATTTTCTAAACCATGTACACTAAAGTTTCTACCATATATAACAAAATCATTGACATGACACTTTCCAAATGTTATGCTTTCTATAAACAGAGAAGCATTATCAGAGGTGTTTTCAATTTGGTTAACACTTTTTTGTGTAGGTTTTGTTGCTTTACATACTGCTGCAAAGTGATTTTTTGTTTACCTTTGCATATGTCCTGCCAAATTCAATTTGGTTAACACTTTTTTGTGTAGGTTTTGTTGCTTTACATACTGCTGCAAAGTGATTTTTTTGTTTACCTTTGCACATGTCCTGCCAAATGCAAGGCAACTCTTTTATGCATGCTGTTTACTGCATCGATAGCACTTAAACGTATCACTTTTATGGCTTTTTTGCACAATTGCTGCTTTAGGGTGATTTCATTTAATTTCATGCACTTGAGATGCTGCAGTAACAGTTTCCAGTTGAACTTTACTTATCTCTGCAGCTCTAAGAAAATCAGCTGCCTTCTGATATGTTAAATCAGTCTCGGAGTAGTCTTTCTAGGAGGGCCTTTCCTTTAATTCCTAGCACCAGTCTGTCACGGATTAAGTTGTTTTCTTGGCTGCCAAAACCAATGTGGAAGCTAGCGTTTTCAGTTCAGTAAGATAGCTGTCCACCTGCTGTCCTTCTTGTTGAATGCAAGAGAAAAATTTGAATCTCTCAAACACAACATTCTTTTTTGGCATGCAGTACTACAAATAACTCAACAACGTCATCAAACTTTTTTACATATTTATCTGGACCAGGTTTGAACGTATTAAATATACTCGCTACTTCATCCCCAAGTACGTTGAGAAGTATGGCTATTTTTATTTGGTCTTTTTGTCTTTTTCTGATGCAATGAGATAGTTACAAAACTTCCGTTTCCATTTCGTCCATATTTCTGAAAGGTTACCTGAAATAAACTTTATTTCGCCTGGAGGCCTAAACGTTTCCATACTTTCGCTATGAACACTAAGTTCTGAACAAAAAACGAACACTAAGTTCCTCTCAAATACATTTAGGCAAGCATACACGCTGACACCATGTTTCTTTTTATACTTTTTAGAAATGGAAAGCTTTAAAAGTTTCATAAAAAGAATATTTATTAACCATTTACTCCTTGTTTGTGTCTACTTAAAGCTGAACATTGTATATGAATTGATATTTCCAATAAAGCCATATGTAACAACACAACAACATTAACCATTATCAAATAAAACAGCAACAACCCTGACCAGAACAGAGCAAGTACTGGACATGAACTACATCAATCCCTTAACAGTTACAATCGCAGTTAAAACACATGTTACTGTTGTAGCAACACTACACAAGAGTAATTTAGAATGATTTATTTTTTATTTTTCCCGATTTAAATTAATTTATTCTTAGTTTGAAATCTAACTGAAAAATTTGTTTTTTTTTCTTTAAAAATTCATGAAGGTTTTGAGCTTGAATAAAAATATCTATAATTTTTTTTCATGGATTTTGTGTGATAGTTATTTAATAATTTTAGTTTAAAATTTAGGTATTTTAGTTATAATATTGGTTTCATATTATTATTTGCCAAAATATTTTCCTTGCGGCAAATTTGATTTATATACTTAAAGTTATTAGTAGCTATAATTCTGCTTAAGTATGACTTAGGATTTGTGTTGATTATTTTATAAAGCTTCCTAACTTATCCTAGTCAGGATGCACATCTTTTTTTTTCATGTTTAGTGCATTTGGTTACAGCCACAAAGTACTTTAGTTTGATCCCAGTCAGTGTCAAAGAATTTCTTACACTCTTCCACACTTGTTATTACGGACAACATACAAACAACTACCTCACTTGATGGGTGGCATCACTAGGTCACTTTGCTTCATTTGAGTGTTTATCTTATTTTGACAAACAAATTACCTGGTCCTTAGATAGGATCAAAGCCCTAGCTATACTGGAATGACAACTTCAATCATGGTCACGCAATCTCTTGTAATCCTCACAAATCCAACTTTCAGAATCACTGGCAACCACAGCTACAATTTAAAGCTTCCTATAACCTATTAACAAACTTTTTCCATAGCTTGTCAGTAAATTTTATAATGAAAATTAAAAAACTGACTAACAACTGGGTTCCTACACAGTCAGGAAAACCTGCAAAAGTCAGGATATTCTAAAATTTAGCTAAAAAGTCAGGATTTTTCTTACATATTCATAAAGTCAGGAAAAAGTTAGGATTTTTCTTACATATTCATAAAGTTAGGAAAAAAAAAAATAAATATAGTTCATTCAAAGACTGACAGGCAAAAATAAAGTTTCAAGGAAAAATTCTGTAATTCAAAATATGTAATTTCCTCATAATAACATTCCTCTTTCCCTGGTAGAACCTGTCCTTTTAGCAATTTTTCTCCTGTTTATGCAATGATAAGGAATTTTTGATAGGGTTGCTAGGTTTATTGCTCTTTTTGTGAATAGCTGGTTTACAAACATCAGTTGAGAAAATTTCCTCTTTCTTGCACACGGATCATTTGTCTTAACCAATATTTACTTTAATATTAGTTAAGACAAGGTTTAATTTAAGTTGAATTTTCTTCTGAAATGAAATGATTCATTAAATTTTTAATCTGCAAAATAAGAATGTGAATTGGAAGTTTTTGACACTTTTAAAATCATGCATTGAATTAAATGAAGGTGCTCCTAAGATGGTGAATATTGGATCATGTGGCCTTCATGTTATCCATGGTGCATTTCAAATGGGGGACAATAAAATAGGATGGAAGGTGACCCAGTTTCTGAGAGGAATATACTATATTTTCAAAGATAGTCCTGCTAGACGAGCAGAGTATACTAACATATCTGGTAGCAACATTTTTCCAAAAAAGTTCTGCCAAATCAGGTGGCTGGAAATTCTTCCTTGTGTGGAGCGGACCATATTAATTTTTGACAACATTAAAAGGTACATAGAAGAGAGAGAAAAAATTCTCAGCCAGCCGGAATCTCAATAAAACATGTCGAAGACTGTGTTAAGCATCTGATAATGCTACCAAAATTAGCATTCTTTAAGCTAATTTCTGAAGAATTTCAACCTTTTCTTCTAATTTTTCAGACCTCCAAACCTCTCAGTCCATACTTTTATTCCAGTATATTGGAACTAACACAAAATCTTTTACGGCGTTGTATAAAAAAGTCGGTTATAGACAATGCTAAAACTGCAAAAAAATAGCAAGTATTGACTTAACAAGCAATGATAATCTATTAAGTGTTAATAATGTGAATATAGGTTTTGCAGCAAGTAAATATCTGAACATGATAAAAATTAGTGAGAAAGAAAAGGGATATTTCAAGTTAGAATGTCGAAAATTCCTTTTGACGACTGTCGAAAAAATACTAAAATAAGTCCATTGTTGTATAATTTGACACGTGGCATTTCAAGTTTAGTTCCAGAATTGATCATTCAACATCCATCCATTGCTCAACAAAGGATGGATACCTGTCTGGAAATTCTCCATGTTAATAACTGGGTAGCTGAAACAACAGCAGAGAAAGCAAAAAAGGCTGTTTTGTGATGCTGCCAAAAAAAAAGAAGAGCAAAGGAGTTTCATAGAGTTTAATCCACAGCAACAGAGATTAGATAATTCTTTTTTGAAATATTTGCACGGAGAATAAAATTTTAAAATTTGTGGGAGGTTATAAAAATTGTTCTTATCCTTTCTCATGGTAATGCAACAGTGGAAGGGGGGTTTTCAATCTATAAAAGCTTATTGGTTGAAAACCTCAATGAAGACTCTATTATTTCACAAAGGCATGTGCATGATTATGTTTCATTTATAAATGGAATAAAAAACATGGACATAAATGAAAAAATGCTAGGTGCTGTAAAAGGATCTAGAACAAGATGGAGACATGCATTAGAAGCCAGAAAAACGAAAAGAATAAAAAAGCTGAAATTTTAAAAAAACAAATAAAAGAAAAGATAGATGATTTGAAATTAAATTGACGAAAACTGCTGCAACAAAACTGGATGTTCTTGATTCAGAAATTGTGAAACAACAAAATATGTTGAGAAATATTATATAACATAGGAGCACCTGAGTTTCTCTGGAAGCTTTCAGTATTACAGAAATAAATTTAAAAATACTGAAAAAAAAGATACCGTATTTTTCGGCGAAAGCGCCGCTTCGTCGCAAGCGCCGCACATCGATGAAAATGAAATTTTTTAAAAAAAAGTTATAGTAAGCGCCGCTCCGGCGCAAGCGCCGCAATGGCACAACACCGCGCATATCAGCATCCTTATGCAAGAGACCTTTAAATTACCATTTAGAATATCTGTATAATAAAAAATAAAATTTTTTTATACATTTCTTAAAGTAAGGTTTTAATTTCTAAATTATAATGAAAAATTTATTTTTCCGCAAAAAAAGAAAGCAACAAAACGATATAAAATAAAATTGTTCTTATCTGTTGGCACCACACCAAAAAATAAACTTAAGTACAAGAAATAATTCTGAAAATAATGTTAAGTGCAACAAAATATTTTTTAATACATCAAATAACGTAATTTCTAAATTATTTGGGGGGTGGGGAGAGAATATCCTAAACTGCGTTAACAAAGAGTTGACGTGAAAAAAGTTTTCTCCTTCAGCAAAAAAAAAATAAAATAAAAAAACGATATAAAATAAAGTTGTTCTTACCAGTTGGCACCGCGCCAAAAAAACATTATAGCAAATAATTAACAGCAAAAAAATATTTCTATGCTCAGCAGCTGAATTAATGCTGGACTTATTACAGAAATCCGTAAAACAATGTAGTAAGAAAAATAAAATGAAAAATTTATTAAAAAAAAGATTTTAAAAAATTTATTACAGTAAACAAACTAAGGAAAAACTAATAATAACAAGAATAAGAAATAACTAAGAGCGCCCCAAAAAAATTCTGATGAAAAATTCCTCTGCTTGTCATTTCTACTGGAGCTGTTTAGGAGGAATCAATCAGTTATTTTTAAAGGGGTTGGGGAAAAGAAAAGGGCATACAGTATTGGACCCCTAATCCGGCACTTAATCTGATCTAAATTTTTTTTTTTTTTTTTTAAGAAATATATATTGATGAGACAAAAAAATCAGCTATATTCTCTTTTTATTTGGAATTTTATTTTGTTGAAGTAAGTAACTTTATTTTATCTTTTAAAAATAAAAAAGCTTGAAAAAAATATATAATAAATCTGTGTCAAAGGAAACATCTGTTTCTAAAGCAGTTTCAAATAAAGTGAAAAGTAAAAACACCTTCATTTCCAATGAACAAAATAAAGAAATGCAAGTTGGAAGAAACTGATCAATCAATCTTGACAGCTGAGCTTGTGCATTACTGGTTTGTCCCCACATTTCCCTCTTCTGTTTGACCATAAATTAGCCACACCCAGTTGACATTGAAACTACCACGTGGAGTACAAAATGAATTCTATCCCTTTTGTGGTTTTTTATTTGATTCATTTATTTTTTATTTTGCGGCTTTTTTTATTAGTTATTAACTGTTAATTTTTTTTTTGTCAGTTAGCTTGTTTTTTTTCTTGTTGTTAGTTGTTTCTTTTATTTATTTTTTTTTTATCGTTATTAGTTTTTAGCTTGTTTTTTTGCTGTTATCGTTAGTTCCTTAGCATAAATTGTTACTTTTTTTTGTAGTTCTTTGTTAGCTTTTTTTTTTCTTGTGAGGTGAGCGTCTTTTGTTAAAACAAAATGTTATCTAAAAGAAAAAAACAAGAACTATGATCTCGCTCTGAAGAAGAAACGATTATTTCTTCTTCATTGGAGGATTCGGATTACTTCTTGAATTATTTCTCCTCCCGATTATTTCTTCTTGATTATATTATATAGATGATTATTTTAATTAATAAAATTTCTTAAGATGGACCAGTTTTAAATTCACCCCATCATAATCTACGATCGAAACTTGAATAATTCTAAAATTGAATTATAGTAATATTTGAGCGCCATATTGGAATTTCCGAAAGAGATCCGAAGTTCGGCATTTCGTCGGTCCCGTGAGTGCCGGATTTGGGGTCCTATTACTTCCTTTTCTGTCCGCTCCAAATACAATTGCCAAGGCGCTAAGTAGATTTCTAGCTTTCGATTTTTCTTTAAGCTGGGGGTGGATACAAGATGCTTACCTTTTAAATTTTCTCCTTACGCGATGTTTTTTTAAAATTATTATTTCGTTTATTTATTTTCTTGCAGGCTGCTGCCGAAAGTTTGCTAAGAATTGGCAATTGTTCTGCAGCAGATTGCGATACGTACAAATATTTCGTCAACTTCGTTAGTAATTTTATTTAATAGTCTTTCTCTCAGAAAATTATTTCATCTTAAATAAATTTACTTGAGAAATATTTTTGCTGCTAAAAATTATTTCCTCGGAAGCGCCGCTGCATCGGAAGCGCCGCATGTAGGAAAAAAACAACTTTTTTTTCGATAGCGCCGCGGCGCTACCGCCGAAAAATACGGTATTTTTTATTTTATTTTTCTCACAGGTTGCATAATTTTTCTCTCTAAAGTTTATTTGTATATAATTAATTTTTCTTGACTTTTTTTCCCTTTATATTTCAATATTATCTTTTAAAAGAAAAGTCAGTTTGAAGTGAATTGGTGATTTTTAAAAATTAATAACTTAATGTAACAAATGTTCTAGTATGTTTTAAGAGTAAATATTATTTGAGGATACTGATACATATCTTGCAGATTTGATTAGCCCTTTATATCCTGACGACACTCATGCATTTGGTTCCACTTAGCATTAAATAAAATAATATTTCCATAATCCAACAGATTTTCTTGATCTTTTTATATAAATAGTTTTCGTATCTAACTACAAAAAAACACTAAAAGTTTAATCTAATCATGATAATTATAAATATGTTTCACAAGTTTTCTGAAAATATAATTTGGGATATAAAGTGCTATTACGCAATTCCACTTTAATATATGTGTTTATCCTATTCAATATATGATACTTATGACTAAGTAGCATATTATTACTAATTGAAACTGCAATGTTAATAGTTTTGTTGGAGTGGGAAACGGAAGGTCAGGAAAAACCTGCAAAAGTCAGGATATTGTTTTCTCAAAATAGTGTAGGAACCCAGAACAACTATTTCATTAGTTATATATTCTAAGTAAACTTATTTTGTTGAGATTGTTGTAGGAAAAATATTTACAATTTTACTTATGCTGACTTTATTATTCTTTGACTTTAAGTGACTTTATATTCAAAGAACAAATTAAAAGTAAATTAGAGAGAAACTATGCAGTAAGAATAATTTATTACCAAGAACAAGTATAGAAATAGTTTGCAATTGAGACTGAAAAGAATTCTTATGAGAAAAAAAATCTAACATTAAAAAAATAAAGGAATAAAACTGAAAAATATTCTTGATTTAAATAGATATAAGCTTTTTAAAATAAATGAATAAAAATAAATCATCTAAAAAATCATTAAACTTTATGTGAACTTAAGTTTAAAACATTCTAAAAATTTTTAAAAATTGAAATACAGAGAAAAGTGGGGAATGGAGGTCTCCTAGATTTAAAATAAAATAAAAATGATCTGCAAAATTGAGCAGATAATAAATTCATTTTTTACTATTCCATTTTCTATTGGTGGACAAAACAAAAAGACACATGACTTTTAAACAGTCTGATCAAATAAATAACTGCATCCAAGAAATGTAATGTTAAATGAGGGTTATGAAATTATTTTTTTTCTATGTTTGGTTTAATTTTGTCGACAAGAAACAAAGCTGTAGTGGTAATTGTTTTTTTAAATAGAAAATAATGCAATGCAGGGATGCATAGTAACTTTTTTGAATTTCTTCCATAGTTTTGGCTTTTTAAATTTCATTTCCTAATGCATTTTCCATTTTAGTTAAATGTCTACTAATTGAAATTCTTATACTTTTCCTTTTCTGTTTAACTTATTCTTAATCCATTTTAAATATCAAAGAATTCAATGAAGTAGAAGAGAGAAAAAAAAAAAAAATGGACCTATCTCAAATACCAGTGTTTCTTTGTGTAATAATATTTTCATTAAAAAATGTTATCCCATGGTATTTAATATTTGTTGACCAATAAATAAATATTCATTGCAGGGTTCCTGTTGGTCAGGGAGAACCTGGAATTGTCAGGGAATGTTATTTTAACTTTGAAAATCAGGGAATAGTCAGGGGAGGTTGCAATTTTTTTTTTTTACAAAAACTTGGAAAATTCCTGCATTATACCTGAAAAATAGCCAGTCTTAAAATTCTGAGTAACAGTTATTAGTTTGAGATTCAATTTAAATAATTCTAACATCTATTGCAATTATTTATTGTTAAAATGTCACATTTAAATCAAACTGAAATTTTTCCATCCTCATTTAATGATACAGTCGAACCCCGCTATAGTGAACCGTCTGCAGACTCAGTAATGTGTCCACTATAACCGATGGTTCACTATATCCAAATTTTTTGAAGAATATTTTTTGCATAAGACAGTTGAATGATTAAAAGTTGGGTTTGCAATTTTACATAAGTCATTTAAAAAATTATTAACTAATTAACAGATAATAAAGCAAAATTTGATGAAAAAAGTACTTACGGTTTTTTAACATTTTTAAAGCACCTTGGTTTTTGAGATTTACCTATGACAGTTTTCGCTTTTCCGAACCATTAATGTTGTAACAAACAAGAACAGTTATTCGCACTTTGGAGAGTTTCCCATTAGTGCATTTTTCTGCTTTAAATTTTAACGTCTTATTGGGAATCAATTTGTAAAATAGTCCAGCTTTGTCAGCATTAAAAATGTCTTTCTTTTCATCATTCTGTATAATACTCGGCCACGCTTCAGTTTTCCACTTTTCCACATCCGTTGCATCAACACTCGCTTCTTCTCCAATAATCTTTCCTGAAGAAATATAATTCTGTTTTTTGAATTTTTCCAGCCATCCATTGGAGCACACAAAATCCCTTTCCTCTAATTTTTCAGCAAACTCATTCGCTTTAATTTGAAGCATAAGTCCGGTCGCAGGAAGATTTCTATCCCGCTGAGTGGTGAACCATTTTAACAAAGCTTCTTCTACGTTTTCTCTTTCAGCTCCACGCAGTTTTTTCGATGAAACCATATTTTTGTTGTATGCTGCAAGAATTGCACTTCGATTTTTCCAAATGTTTGAAACTGTAGATTTTGACAAGGAAAATTCCTTACATAGGGCCGATTGATTGGTTCCATCTTCAATACGCTTTACAATTTTAACTTCGTCCTCTATCGAAAACGCTTTTTTCTTCAGAGAATTTGCCATTTTCACTGCTTTTGAAGTAAAAATCTTGTCTCAAATAGATAATGTAAGAATATGAAGAGAGCAGCTTTAGAATGAGTTAAATTGTTCCCCTTCTTGATTGTCAAGGGGTGATTTGTAAAGAATATGGTTTGAACAGATAAGAAAATTCCAAAAATTCAGCAGGTGGCCAAGTTAACTAGTTGTAGAGCAAGCTTGGTGAAAAGAGGGAGGGGGGAGAATAAGATTCTGTTAGACATTTATTACAGTATAGTTAAAAGTGATAAGCATAAAGGAGTGAAATATGACACATTTTATAGGAATGCATTCATTTTCAGTCCCAACACCTACAAGTTTAAAGATGGAGGACTGAAAAAGATATTTAAAGAAATGAAATTTGAGTCCACTATAACCGAGTTTCCAAGTTCTAAGCTGTTAATTATAAGCGTTAAAAATAACATTATTTAAATAGGAGTACGGACGGGACCGCTAAAAAAGTTCACTACATCCGAGTGTTCACTATATCCCAGGTTCACTATAGCGGGGTTCGATTGTATTTATTTTAAATAGAAAATCCAATACTTAGCATTACAAATAAAATAATAAAAGTTTTCTGATGAAAAATTTTTGTTGTATATATTAAATACGGTATGGAATTTTATTGAAACTTACCTGATATATCTGGAAAAGTCAGTGATTCTTTTTTCCTTCTGAAATTGAGTGGGAACCCTGTCATTGATCAAGTGTGACCAAAAATTGATACAAGTTCCATGTAAAATTCGTAACACATTGGTGGTTACTGGATCACTGAGCGATGAAGTAATTATTCTATATTCAGTATTCAAGAATGAGTGTTTTATTTCCAATTACAGTGATTTTTCTAAAATTTGTCCTTATAGTTTTATTGACAATGCAAAATGAATGTTGAGGGATGGATGGAAAAGCATGACAGAGGAGTTAAATATGTAGAAATATATATATCATTTAAAAGGTAATAAAAAGTTTTTTAATTTTTGTTATATTTTTTTAAATTAATTGCACGTCCCCACTTATTTGCATATCAGATAATCGAAAAACCTGCTTATAATACGAATAAAATTTAACGGAACCAAACATTATTTATGAAACTAATGTTACATTTTCTCGCTTAAATGGATATTTGTTGTTTCTAGTCCCCACTTAATTGCATTAAGAGGAAGTACTCGGAGACTATCCAGAGAGATGTTCTCCGGAAAAAGTCCGGATTTACGGATTTTTTGTTAACTTCTACCCGAAAGTTTCCAGAAATCCAAGGTCCAAAAGTTTCACGAAATCATCGATCATATTTATGTACAAAAATTCTTGTATATTTCTTTAAAAATATTAGAACTAGAATTTATACTTGGCATCTCTTTCATTAGTAATTTTTTGGTAGAATAATAAATATGATTAGAGATAAAAGTAAACTTATACATATTTATTCATTTAAATTATGCTGCATATAATTTATTTAGAATTTTATGTTTTGAAAATATCAATGATTTAAATTTATAAAGACATTAATTTTTCAAATGATTGTACCGAAGAAATTTTCAGGTTTTTTGAGTTATGCGCACAATCACCCCTGGGTACTTAAAAGAAGAAAATTTTTTTTTATTATTTTTAAGAAATGCTTCACTTACTTCACTCACACATTTAAAATGTAAAAAAGGTACAGAGTGATTTTGAGTCCCCTCCTAGTTTTTTTATTATTATTAGTTATTATTCTTTAAACTATTAGTTTATAAGAAAAGGTTTCTAAAACCTTACACACTAGTGCACAGTGTATTTTCAGGGGTCTGTCCAGGCCGAATTTACTACCGTTTAGCGGTACCTTCACAAATTCAACTTTAGGAAAAACGGCAGTTTCACAAATTCAATTTTAGGAAAACGGTAGTTCGACAAAATACTTTTTCTTAAAATTTTATTTTTGTATTATTCTTTAAGAAACGCTAAATCCATATTTTTACCATATTTTTGTGTTGATTTTTAAATGTAATTTTTAATTTTTCACAAATTATGTCTAAATTTTCACAAAATAGGTACCTCTCAGAAAAACCTAGGCCGACCCCTGATCTTTCTGTTAAGTAGAATAATCATAGCTTACTCCAGTGTACTTTAAATGACGTTCTCATTTTATGATAACACAGATAGTTTTAAATACAATTGTTTATTGATCATAAAGTTCAGTTTATTTAATCAAAAAACTACACTATGCATTAAGTACCATTAAAAAGTAAAAAATTCTCAAAAATGTTTAATTTAAGATTGAATATTGCATTCCCTTTTTAATCGCTTAATTGGATAGAGTTGACTAGAACCAATAGTATTCCTTTACGCGGAGTTGACTGTATTATCAAAAGTGTTCCCTGAAGAAAAAGAAAAAAAACCCAGAAAATTTGAATTTAAAATAAAAAAATTTCATAGTTTAGGATATTTTTTGCATAAATACGTATTTGTTTTGAAAAATAAAAATGGTCTTTTCAAAGTTTATGAATAGTTATGTTATATGAAAAATAAAAATGGTCTTTTCTAAGTTTATGAATAGTTAGAATGGAACCGATAATGAAATTTTGAGTGAAATGCCACAAAGATATACTGAGCAGTTTTTCCCCCCCAGAACTAAGTACATTTATAATTTTTTTTTCTTCAAAAAATACTGTTTCCACTTTTTAGTACAACCCTCCATACGATGTTCCTGTCATTATAATGACCAATGCATAAAGTCCTGTTTGCTATTCTATTGGACCTTATGTTATTTTAATATCTATTAAAATGTCCATACTTTTATACTAATATAGCAATCAGAATTCAATTATTTGGCTTTAAAAAAAGATTATTTTAAATGTTATCATTTCTTATGATGTTGCCACAAAATAAATGCAAAAACTTTTATCACCCTTTGAATGAACAAAGAGTGATATGACTTATCCTTGTCCTAGGTGGTCGTAATTTAAGGCCATTCATAATTAGTGTGACTTTCTTTTCAATGAATACAATAAATTTATCAATCAGCCTTTTATTGTTTAAAAATTGTATTCGCTCATGTGTGCAAGATCAGTCCCCTTGTGTGGTTTATTTAAAAGTTAAACAGGTTCTTTGTAGTTTACTTGACGTATGTCATTTATTGAAAAAGGGTGCTCTTGAAACTGCATGTTATTTTTAATGCTTTTTTTTCTATGAATCATTATTATAAAAAGAAGTTTTATTTGTATATTAATATTAAAAAAATATTACCAATTTATCTGTTAGAATTCTCTCATACAAATATTATGTAATCACCTAGCAGGGAAGGTGCTTATAAAATTTTTCTAAATTTTTAAACAAAAAATTTTACGCTGAAAATCTCAATTTAAGCTTTTCACAATGCCATATTTTTAGACAAAAGCTACGGAAAAAAAAACATTAGCAATCATTAGAAATGCTCTTTAAAAAATGCTATGTCAATATAAAAATGAAAAAATAAAAACAATAAAATTTTTACTTTTTAAAATTTCAAACTTTAACATATAAAATCACAGTTTTTTATGTAACCGGTTATCTGTTTTATCGTATAGGAAAAAAGTGACACTATAAAGTAAACAGAAAAACTCCAAAAATTTAAAACAAATAAGTTCTCAATTTTTAAAGCAAAAAGTTTTGAAAAAATGACAAAATTGACTTGCCTGAATATAATTTTTAAAAAAAATGGCAGCATAAAACTTGTGGTTCAGTATAAAGTACTGTAGTTTGAATTTTTTAAATTTCGCTTTCCTAATGGACTTCCAGAATATAAATATGCTAGCTATGTGCAAATTTTAGAACTTAACAAATATGTGTAAAAATTATTTCTAATAATGTATAGTAAAAAGTTCAATTATACAGTGACCTCTCATTTATGCACCACCTCTTTTATGCACCTTTTTCATTTATGCGACAATTTTTATAGATCCCGGTACATTAGGTAGAAAAATAATGTTAAACATCCTTCGTTTATGCGTCGCTCTAAAAATAAAATTTTCAATTATGCATCAAAATTTTAGGCTAGCATTTAAATTTTTTTATCCTTTAAATATTTTTTTTTTTTTTTTTTTTAAAAAAACGTTTTAAATAAAAAATTGAAGCAAATAAGATATCCTTGTTGTAGATAAAATGAAATATGTTGTTAGATCCTATTGAATAGTTCACTTTTCTTCCCCCAGTGGCCTTCTCATTTTTGCTGTTTCTAGAAATATATTCTTTCTACAATTTTGAATAGGGTGTTTTATCTGTTACACCAACAACAATGAAACTTCATTCATCTTTAAGAAAATGACCATTCCTCTTGCCCAGATATTAGTTTTACTTCCATGCTGTTTTCTAGAGAAAAAAAGACACCTGGAATACGAAAGATGAAAGAGACCTCGATCACTTACTTGCAGTGAGATTGTCAACTTGAATAAATATAAGGAGGTGGTCTGAATAGTGATAGTAGTAATCCAACAACTTATTGTGCAGCATATTATGACGTCAAGTGCTTCCTTAGAAATTTATCATGTGATGTTTCACCCCCTCTCAAAAACCTCAAATTTTATGTATATCTAACTTAAACTTATGGACGATTAGAACGTGGTGGATGATACTGACCAGTGTGATAAAATTCCTTCAAATCACACAGCAGTATTAGAAGCTTTAGACACTATTCGCGACTATTTACAATTTAATTCTGTTTCTGAAACTCCCTTATCCCATTTATATGAACTGGAAAAAAACTGTTTCTGAAAAACAAATACAAACATGTATTATTTTGTAAGAAAATAAATTGTCTTTAGGTATATTAAATTTTTTCTTTGTATAATTGTAGTAAATACCAAAACTGTATAAATATTAGCATTTAATCTTTAGAAACATATTTATTCGTATTGTCACTGCAATTTACGTTGCGTTTTAGAATTGTGAAGTTTTTCACTTATGCACTTTTTTCTGTTGGTCCCTTTCAGCGGTGCATAAGTGAGAGTTCACTGTAGATTATTCTACATTAAATCTATTAAAATTCCAAAAAAACGCATTGTTGACAAATTCTATTCTTAAAAATACTTTGTAAATTATTCGGCTGAATATTTGGTCAAATATTCGGTAAAACGAATATTTGCCAAAAAGGTTGAATATCAAATAGTGACTGAATATACATTCCGTCCCATGTAAAGTTACCACGAAACCTTATCAAAAATAAAACCCAATATAAACAATGTGAAATTTAGCATATTTAGATGTCGTTGATATTTACAACATATGAATGGAATTCACTCTGAATAGTTTTTAAGTTCTTTTTTCTATTGATTGCAGATTTACTCGTAGTGGCGCATTTAAATACAGCTACAATGATATGCAATCTTTCTTTTAGCTTCATGATTGGAATACTCATTTTTATTTAAACTTTTTTTCGAAATCTACTCATCACTTATACTCTAAACCAGTGGTTCCTGAACTTTTTGTCTTGTAGACCCCTTGCCATGTTTTCGGTTTTGGGTAGACCCCTTGCTTACCTGATAACTGATCTTTTGAAAATTCCTCAACTTTAAATGTATTTTTGACAGCTGGTATAGTGCTACTCACTGTGAAAGAGTTAAATTTGTAACTGTACTGAAGTGTACTGTGAAAAACTTAAGAAAAAAACACATGTTAATTTTATACATTTATTAATTAAATTCAAACTAATTTAATTAATATGCAAATGGAATAAAATAGTGCACTATAAAACCCGTACACCGTTACTAATATTATATTTGTAGAAATAAGTTTGTATACGAAACCGTTGTAGTGTATTGTTGGTCTGTTTATTACGTTTTCATGTAAAAACTAAGCAACAAATCTACGTGATTTTGTGTGCAGATAAAATTGGAGGTCTAGCTAGCTGAAGAGTTGACAAACTTGCTTGACTACAATATACCACGGAAAAATACTTTTTTGTTACAAAATAAAACCTTACACACAGAGAAATAAAAACTTATGCGAGCAGAACTGCAGGCAACTGCCAGTTTATAATAATTCAGTTTCGTATATCAAAAAATAATCCTAATAACTTAAAATGTAATAAAATTTTTACTTCATAGCTACTTTTATAAATTATGTAGAATGTAGATAGATATATGACTTTATAATAAGGTCATATAATGTAAGTAAATAGGTACTATCAGTGTATGTTGATTATTCCATTCATGAAATGCCAAAATTAAAAGTCACGGCCTGCTTATATGAGATCCACTATTGTTGACCCCCATTTTCATTTCATGGACCCCCAATGTTTTTTGTTTTTTTTCACTTTATCTGGACCCCTTGCAGATTGGCGTTGATCCCTGGGGGTCGATATAGACCACTTTGGGAATCATTGCTCTAAACAATCATAAATCTAGTGGTCATAGAATAAATTTTTAAACTTACATTACTGCAAAAAAAGTATGTATTTTATATTATATATTAAGAATGTTATATTTAATCTAATATGTTGTCCCTGGGGGCAAATATCATGTTTTTCCAAATTAAATTTAAGCTTATTCGAATATTCTTACCAATCTCTTTAAACATTAATTAATTAATTTATTTTTTAAAAAAAGAAGCTAATAATGTTTATATTGACTAAGAAATTTTTTTTATTGAACACAAAAATAACTTTTTCTACTTATTGTATTCATTGGATTATTATTCTAAATCTAAAATGAAAGATTTTATGAATAATTTTTAAGAGTTTTGCTAGAAGGGTTTAGTTATCCAGTCATTTTCTATATGTGAGATATTTAATTTACCAAAGAAAAAGAAATTTAAATTATTGAAAAAAAATTATCATCATAAAAAAAAATTAGAATGTGCAAAAATGTTAAACGTTAGTGTAAATTCTATAATTTGACAGATATTTTAACATAGGGGTGCACAACCTTTTGAAGTGAAGGGCCACATGCCAAAGTATTTAGACAGATATATTGATATTATTGTAGGTAGTAATAGTTATATAAACATCATTGTTCTAGACACTAAATTCTTTTTGTCAGTTAACCTTTAGTTAGTCTTTGTGTAAAATTAAATACTTTTAAATGTTTAAAATAAGAAACTGCTTAAATTACTTAAGAGGAAAAAAAACAGAATCCGAAAATCAGAATAAATTTATTAAAAAAATTTTTTCAATACATTGAAATAATTAAAAACCCTGGGAAAATTCATGTTTTTTTTTCTTCTTCATATTACATAATACAAAAGTCCATTTAAACATAAATTTTAACATTAAAAAATTTCTTCATAGAACTAAATATTAAAAAATAAATAAATATTCTAGTTATTAATATTATTAATATAAATTAAAACAAAGCCCCTTCAGCGGAAAATAAGATTTAGTATGGTTAGTTAGATTAAGTAGTTAGATTAATATACTTAAACTTTTAAACATTTATTTTAAATTAATTATAAGAGGTAGGTGCTGAGAGGGGAAGAAAATGAAAGAAAGAAAACATTAATTTTGAAGGAACTATTTTCCTTAATAATAAAAAACTGTTACCATACTTGCTTGCAACTTTTTATGACGAATATTTTTTTTTTATATGACACTTACTATTTACAATTAATACACATGAATATTAACAATTAATAAAATTTACATTACTTTATGAAACTTATCTTGAATACATTTTTTTTACTGTTAAAATAAAATGATATACAAATCATTTCCCAGCATATAATCACAAATGATATAAAATGGTCCAAGTAGGTAGAAAACGGTTTAAAAAATTTCTTAATGGTTATCCAGTAATTTGCAAAATTTTTAAATATTGTGATAATTTTATCTACTTGATCACGTGATAGTCTTCGAGCCTATAAATGAAAATTTAATAATTTTGTTTAAAGACTGCTCTGTAATTTGAACAGGCCAAATTCATTCTGGAAAACAGTCTTTCAACAGAAGCTGTTGTTGTGGGTAGTATTAAACTTTGGGCAAATAACTTAATCAGTTTTGGAAGTTGTCCTAGATGGTGTTCTTCCTTTCCGGATTTTTAAATTGTGTGAATACAAATAGCGATGCATTTCTTTTTTAATTGCTTGAATACAAATTGCTATGTGTGATTTTTAAATTGCGTAAATAAAAAACGCAATGCATAGTTTTCAAATCGCATGAATATGAATCGAGATGTGTGGTTTTTAAATTGCAAGAAGACTCGCAACGCATGATTTTTAAAATGCATGAATATGAATCGCGATATATGGTTTTTAAATCTCGTGAATACAAATAGCGATGGGTGATTTTAAAATTTCGTTAATGTTAATACGAAATGCGATGCACAAATTTAAGTTCGCATAAATACGAGTTTCAATGTGTGACTTTTAAATCATGTGACAACAAAAGGAATTGATTGGGTGTGTGTTGTTACACTTGCACGTGTTCATGGGAATAAAGAAATATGCACATGTTTTGAATTATTTTTT
This sequence comes from Parasteatoda lunata, assembly GCA_949128135.1. Taxonomy (NCBI): domain Eukaryota; kingdom Metazoa; phylum Arthropoda; class Arachnida; order Araneae; family Theridiidae; genus Parasteatoda; species Parasteatoda lunata. The sequence goes on from OX421980.1 coordinate 102,805,430, forward strand.
TGAAAAAGGCGTTTAATATAAATGTACTCATCTTGTTTTCTTTTCTTTTTTTTTTTAATCCTCTTCTAGAAGGTGTTGATTTTGCTAAGATATGCAATTACTTTTTAAGTTGCAAAAAAGAAAAAAAGATGAATTTCACAAGTTGTAATATTGTGTTAAAATATCAGGATATTCTAAATCACAAGTAAAAATGCAGCAATAACTGGAAAGAAAAAAAACACACTCGAAAAACCTCTTAAATTGTTGTTAAAGTCAGTACAAATAGAGCACAAAAAAGTAATTATTTTAATGTGTGATTCTAATCACGCTTGCTGTCAAATTATAGTATTAAAAATATCAGAATTTTTTTTGAAATAACTGGGAAAAGCGTAGTAATAACTACCAAAATCTCTTTATATTTACGATTAAATTGACATGAATGAAACGCTTCAACATTTTATATATTTAAATGCGGGATTCAAAATTAAAGTGGTGTAATAGCGTATTAAAATATCTGGACTTACAAAACCTTGTAGAAATGTGTAGCAATAATTGCCAAAATATTGATAATTTCTGAGGTGATGAGAATAAATGATGAGAATTTCTTTATAAAATATTGAAATTTTTAAAACCATTTGGAATTGCGTTGCAATAGTTGCCGAAAAGAGGATCAAAAGCCATTTAGATTTTCAATGAAATTTGCGCAAATAAAACGTTTCATAACTTTCAATAATTGTGATTTCAAAAACTACGTAAAAATGGGTAGCAATAACTACCAAAAGTAATTTGATTTACGATGAAATTGGCACACAGAAGAGCGCCAAAAGTGATAACTAAAATTCGTATATCATAATAATAAAGTATTAAATATATTGGGATTTTCAAAACTATATGCTTAAATCTGTCGAGTTAACCATTGAGAAAAAGCTATCAAAAACTACATTGTTTGAGATTGGGTGCGTCAAAAACTTAAATGTGTAAATTTTAAATATCCAATTTTTTTTATTTTTCAAAATTTCTTTTTTTTTTCATTTTGTTTAGATTGCGGCGGGCAGCACTTTGAGGGTTGGCGGGGGCCGCAGGTTGTGCAACCCTATTTTAACAGATTTATTTTGTGTTTTGCCAATTATAATTTTTATGTTTAAACTTTTTTTCAGATGGAAAGGCGGATACGCCTAAAAACTCTTAATCCACACATTACTTGTAAGATATGCAAGGGATACTTGATTGATGCAACAACTGTGATTGAGTGTTTACATACTTGTAAGTATATGAAATATCACAATTTATGTGATAAAATATTTGATTCCTTTCTTTACAGGTATCAAGGCTTTAAATTTTGATGAGTTAATTTAATTAAGTATTCTAATTAATAAATCTTTAAGAGATAAATAATACAAATAATGAAAAGAATTTGCTTTTTTCAAATACAGTACAAGGTCCCATATTTGCGGCTTCTACACTGCACTCCCATGTTCATCTCACTGAATTATGCATGAGACTCCAAATTTTAAGCTTCTCTGAAATTTAATCAAAAATTTCTTGAATTTTTTGTTGATCACAAGGAACTACCAAATAAACATTAACAAATATTTTCCTTAATAGCACAGATAATAGTTCTCTTTTTCTTGATAATTGACTGCTGAAGTGCTATTACTTTTGCCACAGAAAATTCTATTATGTTCATGCAATGATCTACATTTGGATAAGTATCACAAATCTTGAATTTGACTTGTAGATCTGTTCATTAATTAAACATTTTCATGCTGATTCAGAGCAGTCAACTTTCCACAGAAGTTCACAGATAAATTATTGTCTCTCATTCATTCATTTGGTTTAATAGTGAGAAAAATTTAAATGCCATTTTATTAAGAGACTGCTTACTAATTGTAAAAAGTTTTATTTTACTTGATTTGTTATTAAAATTTTCAGTTCTCTTGAATTATATTATGATAGGCACGGCCCTTCTTTTACTTAATATTTAGTAATTGTAAGAAATCGTATAGGGTCAGATGGGGTAAATTGGGTATAATGTTAAAAATCATCTATTTTCTTTTAAATTGAGATAATTTGTTTAATATTTTCAGAGACATTTACTGGAATTATGGCAAGCAGTTTTAGAAAATGATAAGAAATGTATGTTTTCAAAAACTATCTATTTATGATCAACTTATACAGTGTGTTATTTTAACCAGCAGATGAACTTCTCATATGATTAAAAACTGACAAAAACTATTAATTTTAGTACAAATTGGTAGAAGGTCATCTAAAGAACTTGTCTACATCGAAATTTAAAAATAAATTTTTAAATTCTATTTATTATTTTCTAAGGTGGAGTAAAGTGAGTATATGATTAGGCTTAGCAAAGTGTTGTATGATAGAGGTATATTTTTTACTTCTATGCTACTGTTAGCTTTAGTAAATATCTAATGCTCTATATTTTATAATGAAATAGCTACAAAATAATTTACTTTTTTGATTATAGCCCTACATAGTAATTTTAACACTGAAAACAAAATTTCTTCTAAATTTTAATTTTTAAAGAGAAGAATGAAAGAGGGGAAATAGCAAGATAACAATTAAAAAAATAGCATAATAGCGTTACATATGCCTTTTATATGAGCATATTTAAAGATATAGATGAGTTATCATACCAGTTTCTGCCTTTTAGATGGCAGTTTTTTCAAGGAAAACAATTTCCTTAAAATGACTAATTGAATAAAAATACATGCCTGCTTCAAATAGTACAACCACTTTAAATTACCACTATAGATATTAATTTTTACACATTTATATTTCAAATTAAAAAACACATTTATATTTCAAATACCATATTTTTCGGCGAAAGCGCCGCTTCGTCGCAAGCGCCGCACATCGATGAAAATGAAATTTTTAAAAAAAAAGTTATAGTAAGCGCCGCTCCGGCGCAAGCGCCGCAATGGCACTACACCGTGCATATCAGCATCCTTATGCAAGAGATCTTTAAATTACCATTTAGAATATCTGTATAATAAAAAATAAAATTTTTTTATACATTTCATAAAGTAAGGTTTTAATTTCTAAAATATAATGAAAAATTTATTTTTCCGCAAAAAAAAAAAAAAAAAAAAAAAAAGCAACAAAACGATATAAAATAAAATTGTTCTTATCTGTTGGCACCACACCAAAAAATAAACTTAAGTACAACAAATAATTCTGAAAATAATGTTAAGTGCAACAAAATATTTTTTAATACATCAAATAACGTAATTTCTAAATTATTTGGGGGGTGGGGAGAGAATATCCTAAACTGCGTTAACAAAGAGTTGACGTTGACGTGAAAAAAGTTTTCTCCTTCAGCAAAAAAAAAAATAAAATAAAAAAACGATATAAAATAAAGTTGTTCTTACCAGTTGGCACCGCGCCAGAAAAACATTATAGCAAATAATTAATAGCAAAAAAATATTTCTATGCTCAGCAGCTGAATTAATGCTGGACTAATTACAGAAATCCGTAAAACAATGTAATAAGAAAAATAAAAAGAAAAATTTATTAAAAAAAAGATTTTAAAATAAAAAGATTTTAAAAAATTTATTACAGTAAACAAACTAAGGAAAAACTAATGATAACAAGAATAAGAAATAACTAAGAGCGCCCCAAAAAAATTCTGATGAAAAATTCCTCTGCTTGTCATTTCTACTGGAGCTGTTTAGGAGGAATCAATCAGTTATTTTTAAAGGGGTTGGGGAAAAGAAAAGGGCATACAGTATTGGACCCCTAATCCGGCACTTAATCTGATCTAAATTTTTTTTTTTTTTTTTAAGAAATATATATTGATGAGACAAAAAAATCAGCTATATTCTCTTTTTATTTGGAATTTTATTTTGTTGAAGTAAGTAACTTTATTTTATCTTTTAAAAATAAAAAAGCTTGAAAAAAATATATAATAAATCTGTGTCAAAGGAAACATCTGTTTCTAAAGCAGTTTCAAATAAAGTGAAAAGTAAAAACACCTTAATTTCCAATGAACAAAATAAAGAAATGCAAGTTGGAAGAAACTGATCAATCAATCTTGACAGCTGAGCTTGTGCATTACTGGTTTGTCCCCACATTTCCCTCTTCTGTTTGACCATAAATTGGCCACACCCAGTTGACATTGAAACTACCACGTGGAGTACAAAATGAATTCTATCCCTTTTGCGGTTTTTTATTTGATTCATTTATTTTTTATTTTGCGGCTTTTTTTATTAGTTATTAACTGTTAATTTTTTTTTGTTAGTTAGCTTGTTTTTTTTCTTCTTGTTAGTTGTTTCTTTTATTTTTTTTTTTTTTATCGTTATTAGATTTTAGCTTGTTTTTTGCTGTTATCGTTAGTTCCTTAGCATAAATTGTTACTTTTTTTTGTAGTTCTTTGTTAGCTTTTTTTTTCTTGTGAGGTGAGCGTCTTTTGTTAAAACAAAATGTTATCTAAAAGAAAAAAACAAGAACTATGATCTCGTTCCGAAGAAGAAACGATTATTTCTTCTTCATTGGAGGATTCGGATTACTTCTTGAATTATTTCTCCTTCCGATTATTTCTTCTTGATTATATTATATAGATGATTATTTTAATTAATAAAATTTCTTAAGATGGACCAGTTTTAAATTCACCCCATCATAATCTACGATCGAAACTTGACTAATTTTATTGGTTTTTCTAAAATTGAATTATAGTAATATTTGAGCGCCATATTGGAATTTCCGAAAGAGATCCGAAATTCGGAATTTCGTCGGTCCCGTGAGTGCCGGATTTGGGGTCCTATTACTTCCTTTTCTGTCCGCTCCAAATACAATTGCCAAGGCGCTAAGTAGATTTCTAGCTTTCGATTTTTCTTTAAGCTGGGGGTGGATACAAGATGCTTACCTTTTAAATTTTCTCCTTACGCGATGTTTTTTTAAAATTATTATTTCGTTTATTTATTTTCTTGCAGGCTGCTGCCGAAAGTTTGCTAAGAATTGGCAATTGTTCTGCAGCAGATTGCGATACGTACAAATATTTCGTCAACTTCGTTAGTAATTTTATTTAATAGTCTTTCTCTCAGAAAATTATTTCATCTTAAATAAATTTACTTGAGAAATTTTTTTGCTGCTAAAAATTATTTCCTCGGAAGCGCCGCTGCATTGGAAGCGCCGCATGTAGGAAAAAAACAAATTTTTTTTCGATAGCGCCGCGGCGCTACCGCCGAAAAATACGGTAAAACAAAAGCTATTACAGTTTTCTTGTTTTTTAGTAAAATTGTGTAGAGTTCCGTAAAATATAACATTCAAAGTGAAACCTAATTTTTAATAGCCGTTGCACATTAACTCTTTAATTTTATAGTAGAATATTTTTTTAACATTTATGATTGTTTTTAACTATAATTGGGGTACATTTATTTAAGATCCTTTTTATTTCTGAAACGATATTTACATGTGTTTTATAGTGAAATATATACTAATTTTAGAATCATACCATTTTTCCACATTATGGGAGAAAGTGGGTATATCAAAGCATGTTCTTTTGAATGCATAACTGTAAGAAAACAGTCTAACAAAATAGATTCAGATTTAATCTATGTAAATCCAATATATAAAAGTATAAAATCCAGTATATAAAATGCATCAAAATTTTGAGTAAAAAATGTAATAGTTTGGTTTTAGAGCTTTTTCTAAATAAAGCTTAATTTTATACCCATTTTATGCCACCTGACCCTATGGTTCAAAGTTTTCCATTTCAAAAATATTTAATTCATCTTTTTATTTCTTGATTTAAAACCATTTTCTTTTAAATTTTAAAATTATTGAAACTATTTTTTAATCATTAGATTGAAAAAGTATTGCCCAAATAAAGAATTTAATAAAAAATTAATTGGGGACCATTCACTAATTTACATTTGTAGTATTAATTTATTTACGTTTTATTTGCTGGCTTATTTTTTACACATCTCTCAATTTAGTAATAATCTTATTATTACTTTTATTTATTATGCATTTATAAATATATTTTTTTCAAATCTGAAAAATATGCCCAAAGGTAACTAATTGTAATTTTGAATTAAATCTTTTCTTTTTACATAATTGAACGAAGTAATCATTTATTTAACAAATCTGTATTATTTTTGAAGTTTGCTACAACTATAACTACTTTGCTACAAATGTAGTTAACTGCAACTACTACTACTCTTTTTTATGTAGTGACTACAAACTACTTTGAAATTGTAGTTACTACTTCACTAATTTTTAAGGAGACAAACTTTGCTGGAGAACTTAGTTTACACCTATGTTCAAAATGGTTTTGAATAAGAAATTGGTTTACATTAAATATAAGGGAATAATTAAGAAATATTCATTCATGTTTACATGAGCCAGTTTGTTATTCCAAAACTATTTTTTTATTAAATTTGTTAATTTAATCTTCAAAATTTAATGACTTTTTCGACAGCGAATTATTTAATTGAAAAAATGTGAAATTATCAAATACTTGTTTAATGCTCTTTTATTTCCTCTAAGTAATTAAGTACATAGAAAATATATTTCCTTGTAAAAGTGTGACCAAAGTGATTAATTATCAATTTCCCAGAATGTTTGACTAACTTACTTTTCATTTTTTAGTTTGCAAAAGTTGTTTAGTTAAACACCTTGAAGATAACAATACCTGTCCTACTTGTGAAATTGTTATTCATCAAAGTCATCCTTTGCAATATATAAGGTATCTTAATATTGTACTGTTTTTTTTTTTTTCGATCTTGAATTTTTGTATTTTAGTATTGGTTTGATTATTTGATTTCTTGTAAATTAATTTTTTTGAGTAATCAATATTGATGCTTCTTCAAACCATACTTGGCTTACTATATGTTAAAGGGCATGTCAATATTTTGTCTGCTGTGAAAAATTGCAGAATCCAGCTTTATTTTAATATTGTTTAAATAATTTGACTTATGAAGGTATTAACTTTTATATCAGTATTCTCTTTTTACTATTTTACTTCTTGTTAAAATCGAATGCAAAAACTCATGTCTTAATCATAATTCAAACATTTCAATACCAAATCAAACTATCAAACCTGTCTATCAGTTTTGAATTTATAAAGCTTTTTTTTTTTTTAATCTTTATCTACTAATTCTTGAAATATCAAATTTTTTACATTTTAATTTAAAAGAATCACTGACCGGCCAACTCAGACTTCTGTGTTCAACCTCAGGTCGCCAAAATATTTTCTCATGCTTCTTTCTAATAAGTGTGTACAGTTTGTATACAGCCCTCAAAACCTATCAGCAATTTAGTAGTTTAAGTGTATTATCATTTATTAAAAGCTTCATTTTTAATATTTTAAATTGCCTGATAAACCAATTAAAAAAGTATGCTAGCCTATACAGATTTTTCTTTTAGATATACAGATGATTCTGGAAGATAACTCTTTTTATTTTTTCGTATACCAAGCTTTTTAATGATACATGGTGCTTAGCGTTTTTAAAAAGTACTTAAAGGTGTTTATTTTCATTTTTCGTTTATTTTCATTTTTCCTTAAGCCTTTAAAGGTGCATTTTTCATTGGGTGTTTTTAAGAAGTTCATCATTTTTCCTTTTTGAAAATGAGTTTTTTTTTTTCTCGTCTGTTTTTTCTTTTTACAGTGTCGATTTTCGCCACGTATTATGCAAAAGCGTGCTTTTTACATTGTTGTATCTAACAGTTTCACAATTCATTCAACAACAATAAATTTTGGTGTACCATTGATCCATAGCGTATGAAAGCGCCAATAATTTTACAGGTTTGATGAAATACTTGAGAGTCGGCATGTGCGTCTACTTATCTGGGTTCAGTGAGATTATTGCACTCTCGTGTGCAACTGAGCTGCATTTCCCAAGATATTCTCAATTTCAGGCTTCATTGAAATTCATGCTCTGATATCAAACCGAAAATTCTTTTGATCTTTTTATAATGGCTAATATAATCAAGAAAGGATTTCTTTGTCAGAAACTAGTTATTTTATCATGATCATGTAGTCTTTGAAAATTATTTTGCATTTTGTTAATGTATATTGTGCTTAAAAATATTCTTCTAGTACTTTAAAAGTACTGAAAAGGTGCTTATTTTTTGCTGAAACATTTGGCTACGCACCCTGTATTATTTTTTGAAGAAATATTATTTTAAGTTATTAACTCATTCAGGGTGGCCACCCACCTGGAAAACCTGGAATTATCAGGGAATTTTTTTTATACTGGAAAAAACCTGGAAAAGTCGGGGAAATTTGATTTAAAACCTGGAAAAATCAGGGAATTTCTTAGAAAAGCTAGAATTTTTCTCTTATTTTAAATTCTTTTACCATCCGTTATATCCACTTTTATTTAGACGTAAATTTATCGTTAAAAAGTTGAAATATCATCAACTCAGCAATATTTTCATCTCATTAAAATTCTCTTTATTATTACCCTGCTAAACTAGAATGCCATTTCAAACTCTTTTATGTTGGGAAATGAATGGAGAAATCTTTGACCTCTTTGGAGATTATGGGACTATGCAGTTTAAGAAAGGCAAAAATGTGGAAGAAAGGATTAGGATATTTGCTTCTGTTTATAAAAGTAGAGTTTTTTTTTAAGAAAAAATCTAAATTAAAGTAATTTTCAGTCATTATAATGGTTATCATTATCTTAAATTTCTATCCAATTTGAGAAATTTACGTCTGACACTGAAGTAAAAAATTTCAAATTAATTATGTATCATATTTCACCAACAACTGCATAGAATTTTTGATTGAAATGTCAGCTTCAAAATTCAGTCAAGTTTACATTTAAATTACAAACAAATTCACTGAGTTTATACAATTTGTAAATTAGTAATCATTTTTTGATTTCGCGCGATTCACATCCGACAGCAACAATTTAATTAATTTAATTTGAACTTAAAAACAAATTGTTTTTCGATAGGTTATGATATACTAAATATTTAATATAAAAATTTGATGATTATAAACTTTTGTTTTATAAGATAGTTTTTCTAAGACATTAATGTTCATTTTTTTCCGACACCATGGAATTGTCCAGATCTAAAAACAAGACTAATTAACTCATCTAGGAACTATGTTAGACTGGAACTAGGAAACCATGTTAGATTGGAATTCTTAATATATTCTAATTTCCATTAACAAAGAAAAAAAAGAATAGAATTTAAAGAATTTATCTAGTTTTTTCTTCTTCTATAGAATATGCAACAAGAAATTGACAATTTTTCCTTTACAAATACTGAATATGTCTTAAAATAATAGTGCTAATTTGAAACAAACAACATTTTTTGAACATTTGACTTATGATATTGGTTTAAAGAAAAATATTTCAATGAATTTTATAAAGAGCACTGTTTGGATAAAATTCAGTATAAAATGACTCTGTATTGAATTGTAAATAAATATAAAAATTTATTGGTTTCTAATCACCTGGAATTATTTTCTTTTACTTAATAGAAATATATTAAACAGTACTTATCCAGGGCTGTTTTGGGTCATTGCTATTTTGTAAATTTTGTGCAAAAACTATTTAACACTTAATTTTTTTTTTTATTCATTAAAAGCATAACAAATTGTTTCCTCCACATCTATTTAAGATGATATATTAAAAAAATAACATTTTAAATGAAATACTACGCTATTCTATTGACTAATACACTAACATTGACACTTTTCTTGTACTTATACTACACTTTAGCAGAAGAAAAAAAACACGCTGATCTGGAAATTTTAAGATTTTTACTGGAAAACCTGGAAAAATCATCGAAATTTGAAACCTGATTTGAGTGGCCACCCTGTCATTAAAAAATGTTGTTCTGAACATTAATTATAATTTTATCCTCATTTTTTACAGCTATGATCGAACTATGCAGGATATTGTGTTTAAATTAGTCCCCAACCTTCAACAAAGTAAGTTTTTTATTGTTCATATGTATTTATTGAAACTTGATATTTCACCTCCCTAGGAAGGCTTATCTTAGGTATATACAAAATTAATAATTATATAGAGTCTTAGTTATTCCTCTGTTTCATTTTGCATATCCTTTTTTTGCTATGTGCATAATACATTATTTATAACAGTGTTTGATTTTGCTATCTACTATGTTTACTACTTCTGTTTGGTGTAGAACTATTACCACTTCTAAATTTAAATAGTTCTGATGACAGTTTCAGCCATGTTTTTCTAAATTAAATTTACAGTTTGCAAAAAAAAAAAAAAAAAGAAAGTAAAAAGCAGATCATTCTTTTAAACTAATTGTTAGATTTTTATTCTATAAAATGCGGTATGGTAATCTCTCCGCGAACTCTTTTATACTATACATATTCATTTTTGTTTACTTCGACTCATATAAAAGTAATCCATTGATCCAAATATCTTAAAATTCTATTAATTAAATAATATGACATAAATTAAGTCTAACTTCCAGCTTATAGCATTGTTTGATTGAAATCTATGTATATCAGCACTAGAAAATTGTGTCATTTTTAGTTCATTTCTTTGGTAAACCTGATGGTTATGGCCTGATGGCTTCATATAGTTTAAAAAATGTTTTTCACATCAAATTTATATAATAAATAAAATATGGTTGTAAGATTTTCTTTTTTCAGTTAAAACTATGAAAAATGTATTTTCCTAACATTTTCTTTTTCTGGATCTTTCTTTTTACTCGGTTTGCCAGTGTCATTTTTTCTAGCAAAGGTTGTATATTAATATTTTAATAAATAAGAATTAAAAGAATTTTGTCCACCACTACATATAATTAATTAAACAGACATATTAAAGTTCAGATAGAGAAAAGGTCATGCTCTCAAGTTTTGATAAAAATTTTATAGTAAGTTGATTTTTTAAAAATTTTGGTTTTAGTTTGTTACCACAGATAAGTGCTTTTTATACAAAACTCAAATGTTGAAGGGACTGCTAATAGAAACACTTTTAATAAATGTCCTACCCTTCCATATGCATTGATAAGAAAAGGGTTGATAAAATTTAACGTTGAAAAACAGGAAGAAACTAAATAATCCCCTGCATTTAATCCAAATATATGTAATATTCATTATTCATGTTCTTGTTTCATTTTTCTTATAGGATATCAGTTTTTGTATCGTATTGAATTAAATTTAAAGAAAGTGTAAATTGACACAAATCAATTCATCAAAAAACGCAATCTTAATTAATTTTTTTATTATTTTACCTAGTTTTTTCCCATTTTCTCTTCTTTTCTCTTTAAACCATAGTTTCTTTTACGGAATGGCAACAAGAACCTGATAACATCTAAGTGATTAGATTTTGACATTTTGATTGGCTGTTGAAAGTCACTCTTGGTTGCAAAAATTTGAAAAGTTATGATGGTGTCAACTTGGCTTGAAATGGTTGATCGCCAAGAGCTTGACTGGCAGAATTTTTAGAGTGAACGATAATGGTGGAAAATTTGAGCAGGAGTAGTGAAACAACAAGGCAAGAAAATTTGCATTTCCTTGAAAGGAAATTTACTAAATGGAGAGATTTCCATATCGAGATCTGTGGCAGAATAATTGCCAAATCTTGGCAAATTCTGGGCAGTGACCTGCAATAAACTAGAAAGAAAAACATTATAAAAAGGTACCAACTCGAAAGGTATAACTCGTAGGTTCTTTATAGTAATTGGTAACTGGAAACATAAAGCAAATCAAAAAGTGATTACTGAAATTTTAAATTTGCTTATCATAATGCATATAGCAGAATTTTTAGAGTGAACGATAATGGTGGAAAATTTGAGCAGGAGTAGTGAAACAACAAGGCAAGAAAATATGCATTTCCTTGAAAGGAAATTTACTAAATGGAGAGATTTCCATATTGTGATCTGTGGCAGAATAATTGCCAAATCTTGGCAAATTCTGGGCAGTGACCGGCAATAAACTAGAAAAAAAAAAACATTATAAGAAGGTACCAACTCGAAAGGTATAACTCGTAGGTTTTTTATAGTAATTGGTAACTGGAAGCATAAAGCAAATCAAAAAGTGATTACTGAAATTTTAAATTTGCTTATCATAATGTACCAAAAATATAGTTTTTGAAACCATGTGGAATTCTATAGCAATAACCACTGAAAAGCTATGGAGAAACAACATAGATTTACAAGAGAATTGAAGCTAAATCAGTTTGGTAAAAGGAGATAATTCAAATGTGTGATTCAAAATTTTCAACATTTTTTTTTTATTTTTCCAAAATCAATAATCAATTTTTTCCTTTTGTTCAAAAGCTCCGCCAGCCGTACATTAGCAGTCAGCAGCTAGGATACCACTAACCTTGAGGGTATTAATATGATATGTGAATTAATTATGTATGAAATTTAGAAAAAATTATGTAACAAAAACATACTTATTACTGTTTTTGAAAATGCCACTTTTTGGTGAACATTATCGAAATACAGGGAGTTATCAAAATAATGGAAACACCCTAGATTTTGCTGTTTTGCCGTAGTGCTGTTCTGCCATAAATGTTCTCTTTATGAATGTATCTCCTAACTGTAATTGTTGACATTGGAGAATCCAGATGCTGATTGAGCTCTGCGGTCACTTTGGTTGCAGTTGTTTTCTTTTTAGACATTACAATTCGCTTCAATACACGTCGGTCTCTTTAACTCAGCTTCTCCTTCCGTCCACTATTTTGCTTTGCTGAGCTTGTCTTTCCGCTCTGTGTGTATGCTGTCATGACTTTAGACACCATACCTCTAGAAACACCTAAAAGCTGAGATGTTTCGGTCACTGTTGCTCCAACTAGTCGGGCTCCTACAATTTGGCCTCTCTGAAAATCTGTGAGGTCTGACATTTTATGCTTCTGACAAAAAATCAAAACATAGGCAACTCTGCTAAAGCTCTCTCATATCGCCTAATATATGTACTTTTTACATTAAAATAAAACTGGTAGCTAAGATTATATTTTACTGCTTATGAAGCGAATTCTTAAATATCCCTTTTATTCACAAGTGTTTCCATTATTTTGATAATCATCTGTATAATATCCAAGGAAATTAAAGAGATCTACGCTTTATTTTTCTATTTTTTTAATACTTGATGATATTATTAGCATAATTTTTGTGTTCCATAATTGCAGGGTTACCACAGACTACTAAAATGCAACTATTTGCTACTATTTTTGGCGTTAGGCGACTATGGCAACTTTTTTTGCCTGAAAAGGCTAAAAAAATTAGCCTTTTACAGGTAATAGCGTTAGCCTGGCTAGGCTAACGCTGTTACCGAACTGACGAAGACGTTTTTGATTTCGTCTAGCTGCAAAGGTGTTGATTGCGTTTTGCTATAAAGATAATGTTAGGTTTCGTGATGTTGAATGACAAAGAGGGAATTGAGTCAGAACTCCCGGTTTCGTGCGAGAATCAGCGCTGTAATATAGAACTCAAAAGTTTCTTTATGTCCATTTTTTACTTTGGGATTTTGCGTTTTTTGAAGATTATTTTCAATGGGACTTAAGTCATTTTGCGATCGTTGTGCATTTTATTTCGTTGTAAATAATTGTCAGGTTTCTTGTAAATTATTTTCAGTGAGACTATTGCTACTTAGCGATCGTTTCGTTATGCATTATTTCATTCCATTTTTTTTCGGTCTGGGTTTAACGATTCTTGTCAATTATTTTTAGTAGACCTGTTACTTTGCGATTGCTGCACAATCGCTGTCATCTTAAATTTTCTTTCTGAACTCAATAGATCACTGAAAAGAAAATATAAATAAAAAAAGATTCTTCATTGATTTTTTTCAATTATTTTTGTTTTTCATTTTAAGCGATACAATTTAATAGGGATATTTTGTATTTAACTTTGTCATAAAAAGTTAGTTTTTTTTTAAAATTTAGTAAATGTAGGTTAAAGAGTTTAGTAATGTTTTGATGCTTTTTAATAAATTAACATTAGTTTTATTTTTAATTTTTATTAAAATTCTTTAAATACTTGTTTGTTTTATAATTTGTTAGATAGTCAGTATCATTTTTAAACAAATAAATCTTTAGTCGATTTTATTTTCAAAAAAGAAAATAATAAATAAGTAAATATATTTTTACATTTATTAAGTACAGAATTTGACCATTAGTTAATACTACTTTTTATCATTTTAAATAATTAAATAAAAAAAGGGTCTAATGATGTTTCAAAAGCATGGGTTTTTTTTTCAACAAATAATTTAAAAAAATATTTTTTTTTTCTTCTTTTAAAAAAATGAAATAAAGCTTGGACTTGCTTTTACTTTGACTTCTTTATTATTTTTATTGAAAAAATTAAGCAATGATATTGATGTCATAGTAGAATATGTTTAAAATTAATATTTTCTTTTGTAATAGATTTATCCTTTTTATATATTTGATTGATTTAAAGATTTCCCATAGGTAATTTTTGAACATATGATAAATCTCGGTGTCTAAAGGACGATGTATCACGATTTAAAATTTGTGACAACACCTAATCCTAATCATAGTATTTGACAATTAAGCTATAATTTTAGTTATTTGGCTACTATTTTTGATAATTTTTAGTTCCTGTTCAGGCAACTATTTTCATAGTTTTAGGCAACTATTTTTTATGCTTGAGGCTACTTGCATAATTGCATAATTGTTTGTTCCATAATTGCTAAATCAGCTAATTGCAAAAATTTTTTAAAGCATTTGATCTTAATTTTGCTACTGTAATTTACTAATACTTTTCTAAATACAATTGTTCCTTTATGTATAACTACAACAACTTTGAGTTGAAAATAAAAGATTAAGTGTTTTTAACATATCAAAAGATTTCTTGGTCATGGGAAAAAGCAAAATATGAAACATTTCTTTCAAAAGAATAAATTTTAAAGGTATTGATTACCATTTTTTGTTATTTAAAGAAATAATAATAATATATTTATTTTTTGGCCCCCTGGTTTGTATGAACACTGGTTTAAAGAATCAGATATTTATTATCTAATTTCCAAGAAAGGAATCATTTATGTATAATCTTAAAGTTTATTTGTTTAACAGACTCATGATATATCAGAATACTCTCTTATTAGTCATTCGTCAAATTATAGTAAAAGTGAGAGAGAAACTTTGAATTGTAGAAGGTCAAAAGTGTCCAGCAAGGATGTTTAACATCTGTTTTCTAAGAAAACGTCTCAGCATTCAAGTAACAACAATAGGTTCTTTTTCATAGTTTTTTATTATTTTTCACCACTCTTGTAGGGTTATAGGATATTTGTCAGTATATAAAGAGTCGGGTTCAGGTGTTTGAGGGGTATTTACTTTCAACAGAAATAAGAAATGCACAATTTGTTTAGTTACCTGGTAAACAGAAGAGGTTTTCTTTTACTTGTACTAACAATGAAGATAATTGACTTTATTTTTGTTGATCTCTATCCTTATTAACGTTAAATTTAAATAAAATAGTTATTCTAATTAAGATTTTTGATTGGCAATTAAATTTACTTAATATAAATTTTCTTTAATAAATTCTATTACATTTAAGCTGGTTATGCCATGAAAAGCGTTAGTTTCCCAATAGTTTTAGTTTTTTGGTTAGTGGTATCAGCCATTTATGATATTTAAGCCTAGGTACTGACGCGCTGAATATTTTGAAGAGATCATTTCTTTTAACGAAAACTTACTCTGTTATTATGAGCTTTCTTTTATATTTTGCTTTATTTTCAGTTAAAAAAGAAATGAGGTTAGGTAATTCAATTTTTAATTGGTCAACTGGTGGTTGTATAATTTTTTTTAATGAATTCTATTATATATTTAATTTTGGTAATGTCAGGAAAACAATCTCATTTCTTATGGGAAATAGTTATTTTTTTAGTATAAACCACTTATTAGTATTTAAGCCTTTAGGTTCTGATGCGCTAAATATTTTGAAGAGATAATTTCCTTTAACAAAATATTGACCCTTAATATCAGCTTGCAATTATATTTAACTTTGTTTTCATTTAAAAAAATAAATAGAATGATTGAATTTTCAAATGATTGAATTTGCAAAGAATCGAAAAATAATAAAAATGGAATTCAAGCTGCAGTGTTTTTACTCATTTAGCACGAGCCAGGGAGCATATGTTACAGTTAAAAGAGCAAACAAGAAAAAAATCATTGAGAAATTTTATCCATAATCTCCTTGATTAATCCAGAAATAATTCTATAGCTGCTTTTTATCTGATTACTCTGCGTTATTGCTTATATGTTCATTTCTGGTGGGTCTGAATAGCGGATGGCCCCTCTGTCTATCTCTTATAATATATTTTTTTTTACTATTCCTTCATGTTTTTGATCTTTGGTGTTAGGAATATTTTTTGTATCACTTACTGCATTGTAAATATAAAAAGAAATTAGCTAAAAAAAATTTATAACCCTATCCATTTCCAATTACTTATTCTTCAATCATTATTTTCTATGAAGTTTTTAATATTGACACTCTCCCATTCCTTAGATGAAGTAAGACGTGAAAGAGACTTTTATAAACGAAGAGGAATGCCTTATCCTAAAACTATACCTAGTAAGCATTTTTCAATTCATTATAAATTTAAGAACTTTATATATAATTATATATGTTTGTATATGGTGTATAATTATATATATATGGTGTATAATTATATATGTTTGTATTATTTTTTAATACTTATAACCATGCTTCTAATATGTATTCTAATTACATATGAATTTGAATTTAGGTTAAGTTATAATTAAAATATTTGCTGCAATATAGTGATAAGCCACTCATTTATATCTGGTTACATTCTTGCAACAAACTGTTTCTTAGTACCATTTTCAGATAAATACTTCACAAACATCTTGTTGCTTCATGAAAAGTGTGGTGTTTTTCAACTAATATGCTTTTTACTGAGCAAGTTTTGTGCATCTGTCCAAATTGGTGAAAAAAATCTCGTTTCACTACACGATTTCAGTACTACGCCTTTTGTAAATCAATTAAAAACTAAAACTATAAACTTTTGAATCCTTTACATGTAGCAGTGTGGAAAATAACTTTGAATCAAATTTTAGATCAAATTTAGTATTTTTTATTTAGTATTTTTAGTAGTATTTTTAAATCCAATTTAATAATATCAAAAACTAAAATCTCTTAATTAAATTAAAACTAAACTGATATTTTCTCATTCTGAAAAAGAAATTGATAAAAATGTTATTTTTATTTTTAAACATTCTATACATCTGCATGTTCACCTATTGCTTCAGAAAGAATGTTCTTAATATTTTGTTTTGTATATTGTAAGATAAAAAACTGTTTGTGTTTTGCTAATGTTTGTGTAATGCTCAAAAATTCAGAACTCAAAACAAATAATTAGTAAAAGTAATTTAAAATTAATTTAGGCTTCCAGTTGAATGAAGTAGTTTTCAAATCTGGCATGGTTGTCTAAATTCTAAGAATATATTGATCAAAAGAAGTTATAATAAGTTATGTAAGAAAAGTTTTAAGAAGTAATAATATAGAAAAGGATTAATATTTTACGGTAACTATTATATGCTGTTCATGTACATGGGTGAAGTAATGATTATATTTTCAATTATTTAATTTAATTTACATCATAATATTCCCCTTATGAAATTTTGAATTTAAAGACCACTAATTGCTCTGGCATTCAAATTCAAGATAATTTAAAATAGGCGGATTTATCTTTATAATTACTGGCCACATTTTAATGTACTTTGTTATAAATATTGGTAGATATAATGCAAATAAAGGAATATTCATAAGTTATAATACAGTTACTTGCTCCATAAGAATTAAGGCTGCATCATCACAATCCTGAGTGTGTATTAACTCCTGAAAGATTATTTTATTTGTAATATATAACCTTATGCTTATATCACATTTTATTAACGTATGCCCAGTCATTCTAGAGATAATCAAGCAAATCTAAAAAATTTCTTAATTTTGAGCAATAGCATAAATGCAAAAAGTTTCAAACTTTTGCTTTTACCTAAAGTATTTGTTTCAGAATTTTTGAGACTAGTGTGATTGATTTGAAGGAAAAAAAAGCTAGATTAAAAATAATATAATTGCCAAGGTAATGAATGTAGGACTTATTCACTGATTTACTATTTTCAGTAAATTAAATGATAAGTTTTGTTTGGTTAGACTTCACACCTTAGAAATTTTTGATTTATCACTTTCATTTGATTTAAAAATAATATTCTTAACAAATCCTTAAAAATTTGGATTTATTTAACTTTTTATTTAGGAAGTATGGCATAATTAATACTAAAAAAAGTATTCTCTATTTTTGATTTAAAAAAAAAAATGAAATGACCAGATCTAAAGGATAGCTGAGTATGGTTAAATAATATTGAATATGACACGTTATACTTATTTGGCATAAAAACATTTTTGAAAAAAAAAAAATTAAAAACAAATGATAGGTACTTTAATTATGAGAATTAAAACAGGAAATTCTATTATAAGTTTAAAAAATATGACAGTTATAATGTTACTTTATTGTTCAAATGTTCATGTTTTTTCATTATAGGAATTTGATGATCTATTATTATATTACTGTTTTGTGTGTTTTTGTTTGAATCTAAAAATATTAATATTTTTCTTAAACAATAGTAAATGAGAGAAATCCTTATTTAATGCTATTAAAAGCAAAAAGTAAAGACTTTTATTTTGCATTAAAGAGTCTTTATATGTACCCAAAATATAATTCAAATAGCATATTCAAGTATGTTAAATTGAAGTGTCCATAATGTGGGATAATTAATTGTTAATATTATTGAGGTATATCTAATCACATAAATCCAATGCTTTTAATAGCACCATGATCTGCAATTTCTCTTATCATAAACCAGGTCAAACGCAAAAAAGATATGTCCATTTGTAGTACTATTTAGTTATGAAGAATAAATAGCTGATACTCAAAGCTGTTAATATCTTCTGTGTAAGAGGGAACTCTTTTAGTTTATTTTCTAAACGAGGATGCACTTTTAGTTAATTTTCTAAAAGAGGGTGCAATGCTGAATTGGTTAAATATTATTGCAATTCCAAAAAAATAAAAAACTTAATTTTTTTTTGGTTACTTAACTTAAAAACTAATGTTTTTAAATTCCAAATTATTTATTTTTCAGCTAAATTGCTGAAAAATGAATAAAGTTATTTATTGATATATTTTCTGTAAATATTAGATTAAATGCCATTTAAATAACTGAGAGTACATATTATAGTAGAATATTAATTGTAGTGATTATATATTAATTGTAGTGGTATATGCATACTTGCCAAGTCTCCTGTTTTTTAACAAAGACTCCTGTATTGTATATTATCAAAATTCTCTGTATTTGCTGAAGAAATTAAAAAAAAAAAAAAACATTTTGGCAATAAAATATTCGCTGATAGCAAAAATACTTTCCTTATTCCTCAACGTATGGTGCTATTGCTAGTATGTTGAGTGTTAATAGTTTAAGTAATTATAAATAATGCTTTAAAAAATCTTCTTTAGGTTAACATTTATGTACATAATGTTTGCCTTGCTAATTGTAAATGCGTATATTATTTCTCTTTTTGACTTACGAGATTATGCATGATGCATCAAAACTTTGCTCGTAGCTTAAGAAATGTTGCTGTTAAAATCTCAGTTATTTCATTTCTCTAATGTTGGCAGGTATGTATATATTATGGAACCCTGGTTGTATAGTTTGCAGTGTTTTCCTCATAGAAAAAAATGGGTGAGAATTTCTAACCCTTTCTTAAAAACAGGGTGAGATTTCAAAAAGTTAAGTGAGATTTCTTAAAATTAAAAAACACAAATAGAATTGAAAAAAAAAATCATTTCTTTAATTATAATACATTTTTAACATCTTCTATTTTTTAAAGCATTGAATATTTTTTCTGCATCATCATAGAAAATTTTGCCTTTACAAGGTATTTGTCCATCTTACATTAGTGCAAAAAAAAAAAAATTGTCATTGCTGAGAAGTGTGTTATGGAAGGGGTTCCATGGTTCAGAGGGGTAGTGTTCTGTTGTTCGAAAAGGTTCTGAACGATACTGGTAAATAGGGAAACTAGATAATGGGGCAGATATTGAAAATAATGAAAGATCCAGGAAGAAAAGTGAAACAGATTTTATTCTAAATGGTGTAATGCGAAGCTTGTTCCAAAACGTGAGAAATTCGGGAATTTTGAAATTGATTTATGGAATGCGCAAAATTCTCGCACTAATCATTTTTTAATGTGAGAAAAGAATCAAATATGCGAGATTCTCGCGGTCTTTCGCTGTAGTGAAAACACTGAGTTTGTTTAATCATATACTTTAAAAATATCACTTTGTTATATTTTAAGTGTTATTTTAAAAATCATTAGCAATAATTTGTAAACATAGTGTAATGAATTCATCTTTTTTTAGATAATTGCATTGAAAAGGAAGCTGGCTTTCAGTCTTCTTCTTCCAAAGTTGAAGATTCGGACTATCATAGATCTGATGAGCAGATAAATATTCTACTAGAAGCTCAAACATCGGCATTAAAGCAAATGCGTAGAAAGTTTATAAGATGCTCAGCTCAAGTTACTGTGACCCACTTAAAGAAATTTATTGCAAAGAAAGTTTTTAACAACATGGATAAATATCGAGAGGTATCACTATTTTTTTTTTTTTTTTTTTTTTAAATGTTTTATATTTTTTAATTTTTTGGTTGTTTTATTATTTTTTATCATTATTTTCTATTTGTGTCTTTCATTATGTATTTGAATGCAGTTAAACTGTAAATTAAATTTCTAAATAATCTAAACTAATGTTACTTTACTGCAATATGCATTAGAAATAGTTTTTGTCTGATTGTAAGCTTTGCAAATCATTAACAAATGCAAGAGAACAAGAAAATAAAAATATCTTCTTTTTTTTATAATTTTTTGCTCTTGCAATTTTAACACAGAAATTCACTGTTTTGCATATTACTATATGTCCCTAAATAATTCTCAAACACATTTATAAACGCCAATTTAAAAACCAGTTTTTTTCTAAATTTCAGCAATTAGAAAAAAATAGGAAATGAAGAAATAGAAAAAAAAATCACTCTTAATTTTAAAAACAAAACTTCAAAGCTTAAATGTCCATTAAAATATACTGGGCTTTAAAGTTAAGTAAGTTCAAGTAAGTAAAGTTCAGTGTAAAAAAAAAAAAAAAAAAAAAGAAGCAGAAAAAAAGTTCTTGATCTTTTAAAATAATACAAAAACATGGCTTTTGGCAAATCTTATATCCCCATATTTTCAGGAAAAAAAAATTTATAGAAATACCATAAAACTAATGTGCCATTGTAAAAACAAAAGTTTCTATTAGAAGAAAATACAGCAATTGTTCAAAACATTCTTAAAAAAAAAAAAAAAAAAAACACATTTAAATTGCTGATAAAAAATTTTAAGAAATATAAGGTAGTTTTGCTTTAACTATAACAATTAAGGGAAAGACCACTGAAATTCTTTATGAAGAATTATTTAGATATATGCATATTTTTGATGTGAGACCATTTGGAAATTACACTATTTATGGTCGTTAATAAAATAAGAATTCGTAAATAGTATATATATATATAATATATACAGTACAGAACCTCTTATCCGGAAATCGGAAAAACAGGAACGAAATTCGATACATTTTATCGCCATTTAAAAAAAAAAATTTCATCCTAAGATTTTTGGATTTTTCATTCTTTTTTGAAAGATGTTTACTTTACCATTATTTTAGAAATAATCATTAGTTCACTGTCATTTCTGCTATTTCCCCTTTTAACATAGTGACAGCAAGGAAATGAGAATAATGACTCAAGGTCAATCACTGTTAAGAGAAGTAAGAGTCTTATACTAAATATCATCAATTATTCCCTTCCTCACCCCCTACATAGTTGTTTCTTTTCAGTCATAGCTCAGTGAGAAAGAGTGATTCATTGAACACCTGTTTTCTTCTCATCTGGCCCTTAAGCCAAAACAGGGAGAGTCATTACTACCAGCTTCTCACAATAAGAGTCATAATGTCTGTTTATTGCTTAGTCCAGAAGAGTTGAAAACAAATAATTTTATTCCTCTTATTTGATTCTTAGAAATCTCTCAAAGTACTACCTGCAGGGACTGCAGAACTCCTATTTTTCCTATTATCTCTGTATCCCTTCTTTTTCCCCCTTTTATTTTCTACTTATTCTTATTTTTTTAAAAGTTATCTGTCATTTCTGCTATTTCCCCTTTTAACATAGTGACAGCAAGGAAATGAGAATAATGACTCAAGGTCAAGTAACTGCTAATTGCTACTGCTAAGTAATTGCTACTGCACCTGTTTTTAAATTCATTCATTTTGATTGGGGTGTGAGGAGGGGTCGCAACATGGTAGAACATAAATTCTTTTTATTGTCAGCTTCAGTGTGGGCTTGCCAATTTATGTTCAACTGGAGGGGAGGAGAAATAAAAACACTTAATGAGGAATAAGAATTCCTTAATGAGGAATAAGATTGTGATACACGTGTTTTTCCTTCTGATTTCGATTAATGTTTTAGCAAAATGTTAACACCCGAGTTAGACTCTTCTAGATAGAAATCACGTGCCAGAATCACGGCGATATTGTCGCAAAACGTTAGAGAGTTTTTTGCAGAAAGATTTTTTTTTCCATCCAGAATTATATTCAAACGATGTATTTCTAACGCATAGGAGGAGGGAAAAGATATATTTAAGAACAATGAAGTAAAAAAAATTTTTTTTTCTTTCATCCAGAAATTTTGGAAAGATTCCTTTTTTTTCATTCAGAATTATATTCAAACGATGTCTTTCTCACGCGTAGGAGGAGAAAGAAATGCTTGCGATTTTTCTTTTCTGATTTGAGAATAATAAAAAATAATTAAATAAAAAATCGTGTTTTTCCTTTGTCCAGAAATTTTTGAAGGATTCTTTTTTTCATCTGGAATTACCTTCAAATGATGTCTTTCTCACGCATAGGAGGGGAAAGAAACGCTCGCGATTTTTCTCTTCTGATTTGAGAATAATAAAAAATAATGAAGTTAAAAAAATTTCACCTAGAATTGTATTCAAACGTTGTCTTTCCGCATAGGAGGGAAAAGAAATGCTCGTGATTTTCCCATTTTCATTTGTTAATAATTAAGTAAAAAATGGAATGGATGGTTTTGAGTCCTGACGCAGACAATGACGAAGTAGAAGAAAGAGACAATGAAGATGGACCCTATCTCCCCTTTTTTCCATATTACCTTTTTTGTTCATTTCCATATTACCTTTTTTGTTTTACATTAAGCCTGTATATATTTCTATTTCATTCTTTTTTTACCTTTTTTATCTTATTAAACTTATGTATATTACTTAATCGTTTTTTCTTCTTTTTAACATTATTTCTGAAAAAAAATGTTTTGTTTAGTTCGGCTTGACGTTAAAAAAAACGGCTTTTTTTAGTGATTCAGAAAATCAGTTTTCCGGAATAGCGATGGTCCCAATCGTTCCGGATAATCGGTTTCCTACTGTATATATATAACTAAAGTTTAAACAGAGAAATAGAAAATATACTCTTAATTCTTAAACAAAAACTTGATTGCTACAAATAATATTTTCTATAAAAAAGTATCCATAAATGGTTAAAAGAAATATAATCTATCAGAATTACTTTTAAATCTGTTACACTATAGTAAAAACGCCCTTAAAAGCAAAAGATTGTGTACAATAGCAAAAGAGAAAAAATAAAAATCAATCTTTATTCTTGAAAGAAAATTTTAATGCTAAGTATCTCAGTTTTCCAATTGCTGCATTTTTCAAGAAGAGTGAAAAAATGTATATGAAGTTTGATAGAAACCCTATTAATTGCAGTTTCATAATAAAAATGTCAATGAACAGTGATGAATTATTATTATTTTTTTTTTAAATAACGAAAAAGCTAGATAGAAACCTAAACAAAAATCTGTCTTAGTTTCTAAACAAAACATTCAACATAAAATCTCAATGTAACTTTTTCACATTGCCATATCTTTAGAAAAAAGTGAGGATAAAAGATTAACATATACATTAAAAAGGCTCTTCAAGAAACGCTGTATCATGTTAAAAACACTGATAAAAAAATATAAAAAATAATAGTAAAAGCAAAAGAGTATAGAAAAAATTTGTTTTTAGCTCTAAAAATGTAACTTTAATGTTGAAAAATCACACTGTGCTCTATGTTACTGGTAATCTGTCTTATCATATGAGAAGGAAGTGGCAACAAAAGAATAAAGTTTATTTGAAATGCTCTTTTAGTGCAGCACTAATAACAAAAACAGAACAGCAAAAACAAAACAAAAAAACATACTAAATTTTTAAAACAAAAAGTGTTTTAGAAAGAATTGCACTGAATTTTACAAAAACTCATAGTTTTTGTTTTAAGTAATCTAGTTTCAATTCTTCAAATTTTGCTTTTCCTTTTGTCTTCCAGAGCATAAATTTGCAAGTTTTATTACCTAAGAAATAAGATTAAAATCTATAATAATATTGAACCAAAAATTTTAGATTATTCATTATATGTTTTTTTTTAATATGACTATTCAAAAAAAATCTTTGCTGAATATTTGATCAAATATTTGTCCAAACATGCAACCAACCGATATTCGTCAAAAGTACTGCTTACCAAATTGTTGCCGAATGTTCGTTACATCCCTAATTCCCAGTCTGTCATCGCATGTGTTAAATGTAGAAATTACTATCATTTTCACCACTTTCCACTTATGAGTCTAGAAATCCTTTTACTTTCTGAAAGTATATTTCAATTGTATTTTTAAAAACTTGGTCCCAAGATTGTCACAATATCTTGCACTAGTAGTTTATTGTAATTGACATTTATTGAATAAATAATAACAAGGTCTAGAAAATGAAGTACACTTTTGCAATTCGCTAAGGAAAACATAACTTTGATATTTTTCTCTTTTGTACCATTACTCTTAAATATCTCAATCAATGAAAATAAAAGTTAGAAGGTAATTTAATTAATATTGTATGCAAAGAAAGTGTTATTGAATATTTATTGAATGAAATATAATTCCCTAGTGTATTCATAAAGTATTTTCCCTAGCATGACAAAAGAATTCTTGTTAAATTAATGTAATTTTTTATGTACAGTGGAAAGTCGCGTATCTGGAATCTGTGGGACTTCCGGAAGTTCGGATAATGGATTTTTTCGTATAATAGATCCCCAAGGTAAACAAAGCTTAAAACGATCTGAATCTAAGAAGCAAAAAATAAATAAACATTATTTTTCAGGCAAAAATCTTTTAGTATTAGAATGATATCTAATCAATCAAAAACAAAATATTAGAAAAAAGATTATTGCTTAAAATATGGAAAACGAAAAAAAATTGACAGTTATGAAAAATATTAATTGCTCTCTCAGCCATTTTGAACTAGAACGATTCAAGCAAGAAGTGAAAATTTCTGTCATTCATTAAGGTGGGTAGGTGGAGGAGATTGTTCAAGTTGAGGGTGGGGAAGTGGCAAATTCTTATTTCCTCTTTGATCATTGGCTATCAATCAAGCGTAAAGGCGCAGCATACTGATGGGGTTCTCTTTATTTTTTCTTGTGTTTATGTGGTTTGGAATAAAGGGACTCTCGTTAGTCAAATTCATATTTCAGTAGAAGGGAGTCTTGAAATCTTTTTCATGTCAATGCTAAGGAAAGAATGTGTAGGGTAGACATAAGTATGATTTATTTTATTTTACCTTAATTTTAAAGTTTTCAACTCAATGAGTGACAATGCAATAATAGAATTAAGATTATTAAAAATGTTTCTTTTGATTGATAAAAATTGTATTCTATTTATTGATAATAAGCAAGCTGTAAATATAAGTTATTTTCTTAAGTTGTCATTTGCTATCAGAAGAAGTTATCTATATATTACTCTGCATACGCCTTAACATAAGAGCCCGACAATGTTAAAACATGCCGACTAATTACCATAATTGAACTTGGCAATATGAAACCAAGCTGGCTTCTTCAGAAACTAAAATCAATAGCTACGGCGGATATCTCGGAAAATTTAATTAGAACTCTTTGGCTGGAAAAATTGCCCGATTCTATTAGAAACATGTTACTGAAGAAAATATTTCAAAACTCGCCGAAATGGCAGATAAAATAAATGATATGAGCTCAAGGATTAAAATTTTTGGGATAAAGAAAATGGCGAGCGAATCCGTTGTTCCGGTTCAAACGATGAGCTTTTAGAGCAAATCCAGTCATTAGAAATACAAATTTTGAAATTAAGCTGTATTGGTTCATCAAAAGCAACATTTAAAGATGCAAAAAATCCAGGTTTTATACATTCCCGGTCAAGAAGTCAAAATCACAGGAAGAAATTCAATGATAAAGGAAAATATTGCTATTACCATTTTATGTTTGGCGACCGCTGCCATACCGACAAATGCCGCCAACCGTGCACTTGAAATACGGAATATGCCAGACAGCAGTAGAACTAGTGGTAAACTCTGCTGCTGAAAGAAAAATATCTCGCCGCAAATTTCGTTTATTTGTACAAGACAAAAACACAAGAATGTGGTTTTTAGTGGATTCAGGAGCAGACGTGAGCACCATTCCAGTAACTTAGGTAAAGTTATCAGCAGATAATTTCAAGTTATATGCTGCTAATAAAACTGAAATTCTAACATATGGAATTAAAATTTTAACTTTGATATAGGTTGGTATCGAACTTTTCAATTTCCTTTTATTATTGCGGAAGTAGATAAAGCTATTTTAGGAGCAGAATAATTTCAAACTACTGATTGATATACAAAACAAAAAGCTAATTGATACTGTTTCTACACTTTCAATAAAGAGTGAAATAACAATGTCAGCACATGATGGTATTAGTACAATAGACAAAAATATGCCAGATTATTATATATCTAAATATGCTAGATTATCTCAATATCCAAATACCACTCAACGTAATTTGTCTGTTTCTAAAATTAATCATGGTGTTGATCATTATATTACCACTCAAGGACAACCAGTTTATGCCCGTTCTCGAGTTTAAGATTCAGAAAGGTTGCGTATAGCTAAGCAAGAATTTCAATATACGTTAAAAAAACGATATTATCAGACCTTCAAACTCTCAATAGGCTAGTCCAGTTCATATAGTGTCCAAGAAGGATGGTACTTTTTAGCCATATGGTGATTACAGAAAACTGAATGCATAAACAATTCCAGATCATTTTCCAATCCCAAGAATAAAAGATTTTAACCACATTCTTAACCGTACAGTAATAATTTTGAAGATAAATTTATTTAAGGCATATTATCAAATTCCAATCGCAGAAATAGATAAACCTAAAACAGCAATAATTACACCTTTTGGCTTATATGAATGCAATGTAATGAGTTGTAATGCACCTTCTACTTTTCAACAATTTATTGACGAAGTTTTGAGGGGACTCGACTTTGTATTTTTTTTATCTAGATGATATTTTAATAGCTTCCAAGTCTGAAGAAGAACATGGAAAGTACTTAAAAGAAGTTTTCAACAGATTAGAAAGATATGTATTGAGACTTAACATGTCTAAATCAACTTTTGTTGTTCAAGAGTTAACATTTTTAGGTTACTTGATTACCAAAGAAGGAACTAAACCACTTCCTGAAAAAGTCAAAGGTGTTTTAGATTACAAATTGCCTGAAACTATTCATGAATTGCGTACATTTCTTGGTATGGTTAATTTTTGCAGAAGATTGTTAAAAAATGCTTCTAAGACACAAGCCCTTCTACATGAATATCTTAAAGGATCAATAAAGAAAGAAGGAAGGAAAATTAATTAGACTGAAGAAGCTATTCAAAAGTTTGAAAAATGCAAACAAGATCTAGCAAATGTTGCTTTGCTATCTCACCCAAATCCTGAATTACCTCTGTCTTTTACAGGTGCTTCAGTTTTGGCGATAGGTGCAGTACTCCAACAATACGAAAAGGATAGTTGGAAACCAATAGGTTTTTATTCTAGAAAATTAAGTACTACCGAAAGAAATTATAGTACTTACGATCGAGAGTTACCCGGAATTTATTTATCGATTAAATATTTCAAGCATGTGCTAGAAGGAAGGAAGTTTAATATTTTTACTGATCATGAGCCTTTAATATTTGCATTCAAACAAAAAAATTAAAAAGCTTCTCCCAGACAACTTAGACAATTAAAATATGTTTCTCAATTTTCCACATCTATTCTACATGTTAAAGGTGAAAATAATATCGTAGCGGATAGGTTATCTAGACGTGGAGAAATATCTGCAATTAATCATGAAATTATAGCCAAATCTCAAACTGATGATCCAGAGCTGCAAAGTTTGCTTAAGAACCCTTTTTTAAAATTTCAAAAGTACCTCTTAAGTGATGGAAAATTTTTATGGTGTGATACTTCAACCAGTAATATCAGACCATACGTGCCTAAAATTTAGCCTCATGCTGTGTTTGAGCAAATACATGGAATGTCATATCCAGGAGTCAAATCAACTGTAAAAGAAATATCCCAATTTATGTGGACCAATATTAAAAAAGATTTACAGAAATGTACAAAGTGATGCATTAATTGCCAAAAAATCAATATTAACAGACACACTAAATCACAATTTGCTGAATTTCATCTACCAGTTGAGAGATTTGATGTACTTCATATAGATTTAATTGGACCTTTTCCACCTTCCAATGGAAAAACATATTGCCTGACTTGTATTGTATACATCTTGGTTAGAAGCAATTCCAATTGAGGATATTAAAGCAGAAACAGTTGCTAAGACATTCTATGGGCAATGGATAGCAAGATTTGGTGTGCCATATAAGGTAATAACTGATAGAGGAACCCAATTCTCTTCTGAAGTCTTTAAAAACCTTGGAATATTATGTGGCACAAAAATTCAACATACCACTGCCTATCATCCAATCTGCAATGGTAAAGTCGAGAGACATAGAACTCTAAAATGTGCAGTAAAAGCTCATAATTCAATTAAATGGAGTGAAACTCTTCCAACTGTTCTTCTTGGTTTGAGATCTGCTCTAAGAAAGAATTCAAACTGTTCAATATCACAGATGGTATATGGCAAAACAATAAAAGTTCCAGGCGAATTTTTCAAACCCTCCAAATATCCCTTTTCAACAGAATCGTTTGCAAAAGCTCTACAAAATCAGATGAAATCCTTTAATCCAATTAAAGCAAGACAAAATATAAATCAAAATATTTTCATAAACAAGGATCTTCAATCATGTTCACATGCAGTCATCAGACTAGATAGAGTAAAAAAACCTCTTGAACCTGTCTACCAAGGACCATATCCTGTGTTAAGAAGATGTGAAAAATATTTCATAATGAAAATTAAAGGAAAAGATGACAGTGTTTCAATTGATAGACTAAAACCAGCTTATTTGTTAAACGAAGAAAACATCTCTCCAATAGATAAAAACAATGAACAACCTTCTACAGATGATACAAAAGTAAAGCAAAATATTGAGCCTACCAAAAACCAGAAAATATCTCATTTTGGCGACTTA
The DNA here is from genome assembly GCA_949128135.1 of Parasteatoda lunata. Classification (NCBI taxonomy): domain Eukaryota; kingdom Metazoa; phylum Arthropoda; class Arachnida; order Araneae; family Theridiidae; genus Parasteatoda; species Parasteatoda lunata. Next base: position 102,834,886 of record OX421980.1, read on the forward strand.
TAAAATTACCTACCTGGTTTAATTCGGTTGTGAAAGTTAAAAAATTTTCGTAACATTGTTACTTGGTAGGGGAGTAATGTAGGGTAGACATAAGTATGATTTATTTTATTTTTCCTTAATTTTAAAGTTTTCAACTCAATGAGTGGCAATGCAGTAATACAATAATAGAATTAAGATTATTAAAAAGGTTTCTTTTGGTTCATAAAAATTGTATTCCATTTATTGATAATAAGCAAGCTGTAAATATAAGTTATTTTATTAAATTGTCATTTGCTATCAAAAGAAGTTATCTATATATTACTCTGCATAGGCCTTCTCATAAGGGCCTGACAAATGTTACCCCCTTTTATTCCCGGCCTCTTAAATATTATATGGTATGGGGAAGAAGGAATGCTTCTCAAGGACATGTATCCTTTTAGAACTATTCAAGTTTTCCATTTTGACTCCCCCCCTCCACATTGACTCTTTTTCACAGTATTTCTTCTTTCCCTGACACTCTAATAAAAAGGTTCCAGGAAATGCCTCTTTTTTTGAAAACAAGTCTCCCTCTTTTCTTGCATTCCAGAGGAGGAGCGTCACTAATGGTCACCCAACGGTCTTGGTAGATCTTCTCTTCCTCTTTCTGGTGATTTATGGATTCAATGCATAAATCACTAGAAGCTAGAAAAGGAGAGAACGTGTCAAAAGACAATTTATTTTTAAGAGAGGGAAAGATGAAGAGATGTTTATTTTGATTCTTAAAAAGTGTCCGGGAAATCGACCCTTCTTGAAAAGGGACGTTCAGATATGGGACGTTACACTGTATTGATAAAATCTCCTTTGTTAAATGCTTATTTTATCTGATTCCTAGCAGATAATATAACAGATTTTGTGATAGAAGTTTAAATGCTGTTTTACTATTTGTTCTGGCAACAGATCTAAATTAATGTAAAAACAGAGGGGGGGGGGAATTATGTATTTCCTTTGAAAGAACATTGCTAAACTTTTGCTGATTAGAAATATTTTATTTAAAATACTTTACATTTTAAATGTAGGAAAAGAAAGTTAATAAGGGATTTAATTGTGCTTATTTATGTGTTTTTTCCCCCATTTATGATGAGTATTTTAGCCTACAGTTTAGCTTTTTTTTTAAAATTTAATTTTGAAGTTAAAATAGCCTCATTTATTTAATTTCCCTAGAATATCAAATGCATCAAAGTAGATACAATTGGTTGTAACCAGTGGTCAGAAGAAACATGCAACAAGTAACTAAACTGAAATTGTTGCTATTTTTTTATAGTTTGTAGTGTAGTAGGCAACTTTTTTTAAAAAAACAAAAAGGTGTAGTGAATAGTGCGAAACAAAAAAATTAAATAGTTTGTAGCGAGTCCTTGCAAACTGCTTTTAACATCAGTTTATTAAAAAAAAAAAACAAGATTCAAACGTAACTGATTTTCCGAATTTGAGTGGTACACATCTTCGCCTATCCGTCAATGGATGCAATAAGAATGCCCCTATGGCCGAGTGTTAATAAGAATTAGGTATCTCAAATTAAATATTACGTAGATAGTTTATCACTTTGGCCATACCATCAAATGCGAGTGTACAGTCCGCAAAAAAAAATATATCACCCTGCATAACTTGTTCTGATGGTCAGATTTTCACGAACTAAGTGTCAATCTTAATGCTTCCTGGGGGTGACCTCAAATATGCTAATTAATTAGTGCTAATTATTAATTAAATTACGAAATCAGACACAAAAACTTACTTTCTGTGAAGAAACATACATTTTTTCTTACATATTTGGATTCTTAATCTTCAAAATATAGGGGGTAGCCGAAATCTCTGAAATGTGGTCCCCATAGTTTGGTCAGAAGAGCAATTCAAAGTTTGGACCCCTTAATGTTTATCTCAATTTTTGCATTTTTAGTCATATTTTAAAAACTAATTAAGCAATTCAAAAAAAAAAAAAAAACATTGCACTCATAACCCACTCATAAAGCTCATAAACAACCCACTCATAAAGCTCATTTAACCAACGATAATTTCATGCAAAAAAATTTTTAATAATTATTTATTATATTTTAATATTTAATTAAATTGAGGATGAAAAATTTTTTGAGTTATAAGGTATGATTTTTTTTATACCATACTAATCTGCATATTTTACAATTGAAAAATCAACTATTTTTATTTAGTAGAAGCTGACAAAAATTATAATTAATTGTTTTAAAAAAAAACAATTAGCGACAATGAAGAAATATTTAAATGTGATTCACTTACGAGGAACTTGACTTCGCGAGTAGAGTAAAATTTAATTCATATTTTTTTCGCTAATAACCCTTTGCTGATATTTTTTTTTTAAACTATACAATATGATGTTTCTTTTTTAGGCGTCTAAGAATTAATTTGCAATTTAGTAAATTTGAATAACATATTTTATTGAATAAGAAACCTTTTATTCAACGAATGTCGAGTTGTATGAAAGCATGCTTCTAATAGAATATGAATATACCTCAGATTGTGCTTATGTAATGTGTTTATATTTTATTTTTTAGTTTATTTTCTCAATAAATGATACAATTTCAATAATATACATATGTATGCATTGATTTGGAATAATATATTTATCAATTTCTTCATTATATATTTTATAATTATTAATATGAATACGTAGTCTTGAAATTTCTCAACATGTTATATATCGTCTTAATCTTAAAATAACTTTTTTAATCACCTGTCCGAGAGAGTTTTGCAGAACTAATGTACCAACGATTTAATCAGATTTTAAAATTCTTAAAAATTTTATTCTTTACGCTACTACGTATATTAGTTCTTGATTGAATATGCTAAATTTTTAGTATGATAAATTTTTTAGTACTTTAATTTAGGTTTTCTTTAAAGTAAAGTTCCTTTTTAAATTATTGTCAAGTTTTTTTTTTTTTATAGAAAATTTAGAATAATTATCTGCTAGCTCAGAATAAAACCTTCTTAAGAAATTAAAAACATTCCGCTGTTTAATACTGTCTGTGAATCACGTAGTGAACAGCTAAAATATCTGGTACCTCCCTCTTCAAAAAGACGATAAACCCACCAATGCAGGAGCTCCATCAGTGGCAACAGACATAATATTCATAAGAGGAATGTTTTTCTCTTTAAAATAATCTATGACAGTGTTAAAAATAGATTCTCCTTTGGTATCTACAATCAAGCTTCTTGCAAAAAGCATCTCTTGAACAATTTTTCCTTCCTTAACAAACCGGACATACGCCAACAATAAAGCCTCATTACTTGGCAAGGTTGACTCATCAACTTGCAGAGAAAATTCATTTGATATCAAAAGTTCGCATAAGGAATCCTCAACATCTTCGGCCATCTCATCAATTCGTCGCCGCACTGTATCGTTGCTTAATGGGATACTTTTTATTACATTAGATGCGGCTGGATGGTGTAAAACTGTTTCTAAGACTTCCTTAACAGACGGCAGTATCAACTCTTTGCCGATGGTATGAGCTTTCCCAGATTTGGCACTTTTAATATATTATAAGAGGCTATCAAACCATCGTCTCATTTTTGGGACGAGGTTGCTAGTAAGCCTGAGACTGACGGTGACTTCAGAAACTTGTCCTCAATGTTCTTGGAAAATGACAAGTCTTTATTTTGCTTGTCAGGGTGAATTTTTTGCAAATGCTCCTGCAAACGGGAAGGTTTCATGGCCTAATTCGATAAAACTTTGTTACAAAGTAAACACATGGGTAGTTGAGAGTTCGACGGTGATTGAACAAATCTAAACTTCAAGTACGTGGCACTGTATTGACGACACTTCTTTTTGTTAAATGACATTGTTGGTGGCAGCAAAATACAAACGATGAAAGAAAATCAACTATTTCTTAAAATTAATGAATAATATACTATAAAAAACTAATTCGCACACGTACCTGGCCAAAGAAACAATGAAATCGAATCGAAACCTGGGAAAAAACTGAAAGGAAGTGAATGAAAATTATCATAAGAAATACTAGTCAAATCAAACATTCATTCTAAAAGAGCATGCACTTCAATTTTCGCCAAATGGCTTGAATGAGTCAGAGCTATGGGAGACAGTCTTAGAAAATCCGATAATAGTAACGCGGCTGTCTGCCAAAATCTTGATTGTGATTTAATAACCCCCTACTATTTTTGAGGATCCTAATAAAGCAAAAATAGAATACACTCGAATTTTAAAAAAATTATAATAATGATTTTAGTCAAAAAACTAAAAAACATAACACTTTCGATTTAAAATTAATGAGCGAATATGATTATCAAATGGATGCCTAACCGTCCAATAGTTCAGAACACAGTAGTCACCCCACACTAAAATCTAAAAATAGATATAATGAATATGTAACTCTCAAAGGTCTGCGCTGCTCTTCCAGTCAAAATTTGATGAAAATAAAACCGCAAATTTATTGCTCGATTGTCAAAAAAAAAAAAAAAAAAAAAAAAAAACAGCTTTATTCAAAATAAATAAGTCGTTCCCAGAAATAAGAAGTTTATGAATCAAATTTTCGCCAAACGGCTTGAATGAGTTAAAACCATACGCCGAATGGTTTGAAAAAGTCAGAGGCAAAAATAAATGACTCGTGCGCTGTGCAATACTGTTTCGAAACGGAGAATAGGTGCCGTACAAGTTCGTCTTATTGCCGGTGCAAATGAAGTATCAAATATTCTTATTTTTTCTTATTATGATTAGTTTTTGTGGTTGTAATATCAAACGTCGTTTTTCGTATTTATACGTGCTTAAAAAATTAGACATTGTTATTCCTATTCGAAGATTGAAAAATTATGCATTGTGGTTCGTATTTTTGCATTTTCTAAAATTTGATATAGAGTTTCATATTCACTTGATTTAAAAGCCTCATGTCAGGATTCATATTTGTAAATTTTTAAATTAATCATCGGGATTTATAATCACATGGTTTACAAGTTTAAAAATCTCACTTTTTTTTTGCCAAATTTTTGTATTATTTTGTGTGTATATGTATATATATATATATACATATATATATATATATATATATATATATATATATATATATATATAGATAGATAGATAGATAATATATATATATGTATATATATATTAGGTATGCAGGCAGAGATACTTCAAAGTATACTAATACGAAATAACTAATACGTTAAACATAACAAATAAATTTAATAACTTTGAAAAAAAAACATAAACTTATTGTAGATTTAAAATTTGTCACAAAGGCTTTTTCACTTTCGTTCTGACACAATGATTCACAAAGAATGTCTGAGTCTCTCCCTCTACTATAGAGACCGTGCCATCTAGGAGTAGAAGTAGGCTCTCTAACTCCGTTACATTCTCGGGCGTCCGACGGGTTTCGTCCATGAAACTTAAGAGAATGACTAAGAAATCTGGAAAGGAAAAAAAAAAGCAGTATACTAAACATTAATAAATTTTTGAAGGAAAAAACAAAGCTGCATCGTTCCATCAGTAAATATGCACTAATTTGTCCATGGCTTCATATAGTCTACAGCTGTGGTTGTTAAGTTAGGACCTTCATGTTGCCCAACTTTTTCTACTTCATATCGGTCATTGCATTTCACTTTAATAATCTTGTAAGGACCATGAAACTTTGGACGCAACTTTAAACCTGTTCCAAATTGTGTTCTTTGAATCGCCACTTTTCTGTACTTGTGGGGGTTGTTTGCACTTTCTGTTATGGGTTGATTTATTCTGCTCTTGAATTTCCATAATTCGTTGCTGTGCATCACTTCTAAGATCTTCTCGTTGTTTCATAAAGTAGTTTTCATATTCGTCAGTTAAAATTTCTTTAATCCGTAAATCTTCTTTGTTTTTCATGGGCATTCCTATCATTAGTTGAAATGGCGTTTGGTTTGTACTGGTGGAAATTGTACTATTTATAAATTGCTGCACATCGTTTACGTGTTTATACCAGTCCATTGGATTACCAATGGATAACTTTGTGAGAATAGGAATGAGAGTTTCGTGCAATCTCTCGACTTGACCATTTCCACGAGGTATTCCAGCAGTAATAAGAATATGTTCAATATCTTCCTCTTCACAATAGTCCTTAAATTCTTTAGACACATATGCACCACCACGGTCTGATATAATTCTGGAAGAATTACCAAAAGTTGTCTGTTGTAATCGCAATTTCTCTAAAGCACTTACATTTTTAACGTCCATAAATAGCCATAAAAATTTTGAAAAACCATCCATCACAGAAAAAAAATGCTGATATTTCTTTTTTGTTAAAGGCAATGAACTTATAAAGTCAATGTGGTATGTATTTAAAGGTACATCTTCTTTAGGAACCGGGTGTAAGAAACCTTCTTTCTTTCCACACTTTCGGTTGCATAGAATACAGTCAACACAATTCGCTAGGACAGATTGTATTTTCGCTTTTAGATCAGGAATATAATAATTTTGTTTAATAGCTTCTTCAGTTTTAGTGAGTGCGTAATGTCCCTTACTATGAACTTCTTTAATGATATCATTTTGCATCGCTTCTGGTATTACTAAAAGATCCCTACCATTATCGTATCGATAAAGAATGTCATTTTTAATAAAGTGTATATTATCATTTCCATTGGCAATTAATGTTTTAATAGTGTTTATTTGCTCATCCTCTTTTTGGGCAGCTGCTATTTTCAAGGTTACCTCATCCTGCTGAATTATAAGAGCAAAATTTCTGCTTAAGGCATCAACATGTTTCATTTGTGTAGCAGGTCGATGTTTCATATCAAAGTGTAATTCCTCAAGATACAACGCCCACCGCACAATTTTAGGGATTATATCTTTTTTATTCATTAGAGAGAAGCGCAATCAGTTATAATTTTAAACTTTACACCTAACAAATAGTTTCAAAATTTTTTTAGCGCTTCAGCTGTGGCAAGAGTTTCTAATTCATAGCTACTAGTTTTCTCTCGTTGGGACGTTTTTTTACTAAAATTATAGATTGGATAAAATTTACCATTGTCTGCTTTTTGAAGAAGAGCTGCTCCGAAACCAAAACTACTAGCATCTGTATGAAGTTCTAAGTCAGAATTTTGTCTATATAAATGAAGAACTGGGTCATTCGTTAAGGCTATCTTGAGCTTTTGAAAAGCTTCTTTTTGTTCATTATTGAATCTAAAATCATCATTATTTCTAAGCAAATCACTGAGAGGTTTGGCTATTATACTATAATTTGGAATAAATTTACAGAAATATCCTGTTAATCTAAGGAAACTCCTTCATTGTTTATGTGTTTTAGTTTGTGGGAAATTTTTAACTGCTAATGTTTTCGATGGGGAAGGACTAATAATTTCATTTTCAATTATATATCCGAGACATTCTATTGACCGCTTCAAAAACTGACATTTCCTAAAATTTAATTCTAATCCGTACTCAGAAGCCGTTTGTAAAACATGTTGTAACTTGGCAAAACCTTCTATCTCATCTTTAGCAGGAATAAAAATATCATTCTAGGTAAATCACTAAAGTTTTATCTCTTATAATATCTCGAAACACATGCAAAATATATCTTTGAAAAACACTAGGGCTATTTGCTAAACCAAAGGGTACTTTTAAAAATTCGTATTGTCCATTATGTGTAATAAATGAAGTGTATTTGCGACTATTTTCATCAACTTCTCAATGATGAAAAGCTGCTTTCAAATCTAATCTGCTAAATACTGTAGCATCACCTAACTGATCAATTACATCTTCTAAAAGGGGTAGGGGAAAACGATCTCAAACAATTTGTTTGTTCAATTTACAAAAATCTACACAAACCCTAGTAGAATTATCCCTTTTTTTTGCATAAAGATCAGAGACGCTTTCACGTATAACACCGCCTTTTAACCATGGATCAGTTTGTTTTTCTACTATTTCCTTTTCCTGAAAAGAAAATCTACGGGCATGTTGAGCCATCAGAATTTCATCTGTTAATATTATATTCATCTTAATATTAGTTGTTTTAATTTGCAATGGCTTATAATTATTAATCAAAAAAAAAAATCTTGCTTTAATTTCTTATTCAGTATATGCGATAAATCGAATTGATTATGAGCAATGACATTTGAGATCTGAGTTAATAAAGAAAAAGCTTCTAAGTTATTTGAATATTTATTTGACTGAAAAGTATTGGAAGAATAAAAACAATTTGAAAGAGGGGCGGATTGTTGATCATAAATTAAAAAAGAATCGCATCTGGGCAATACAGTAACCTTGAAGGGAAACGCTACGACTGAGTTTTTGGAAGTTTTACTTCCTCTTTCGATGAGTGAATATTTCATCCGAGAAATTATTATATTAACGTTAACTGTTTTTGCGGTAGATGCATTTTTAACAAATAATTTGCGTTTAGCAAAATTCATATCTAAACAATTAAGCACATCCATTCCGATTATAAAATCGAATTGCATTTTATCAATAACATAAATATTAGCATTAATCGTAAAATTATCTATACCTATATTTGTATTAAACCAACCTAATGGGGAACTAGGCTATTTACTTATTCTAGATAAAATAATATTAGACAATTAGAGGGAAATAGGAGGAAATTTTTGATACAGTACATCACTACACATGGTTATCTCACTGCCTATGTTTGCAATTGCATTAATTTTACTGTTAAATATCACAATATTTTTATCAATACGAGTTGTACGTTTCTTTCAGTACATTCATGACTGGAATGACCTGATTTATTACAGTTTCTATGCTTTTTGATTAATTGATCACATTTTACACTTATATGCCCATAATTGTGGCAGTTATAGCATTTTATATGAGCCATATCTTTATTTTGATTCAGATAATTCAAACCAGGAGAAAAGGAAGAGATGGGTGTGTCTCGTTTTTGTTGAGTTGGAAATGTTTTGGTTTTAAAGATTGAATTCTTATTAGAGGTGTCTACTTTTTTTGTTATTATTCGTGCGTTTTCATATGTTTCTTGCTTATCAATTAACTCACTTAATTCAGTTATTTGGTGTAAATCATCCAATAAATGTTTGCGGATATCTGACGTTAATTTTCTTCTTACTTGGTCAACGACCATATATTCTTTTAGCTTGTCAAAGTCTGTTATTTTCAAACCGCTAATCCACTCGTCAAAATAGTGATTTAATTGATATGCAAAATCTCGCCAAGAAACATTTACTTCTTTTCTATGGAAAGAAAATTTCTGACGGAATTGTTCCTAGGAAAGTTTAAATCGTTTTAGAAGCAAAGCTCTAACAAAATTATAGTCTGCAGTTAATTGTTCAGGCTCTTGAGCAATTATTTGAACAATGCTCAGTGGGAGAAGTCCCATTAAATACGTGACGAATTCAGTTTTATTTATATTTTTTCTGTTTGCTTGTCGCTCAAATAACTGTAAATAAGTACTGATATCGGTTTTGTTGGCATCAAAACTTTTAATTAGTTTATACAAGTCACTTGTTTTTAATGTTTCTGTTGCTGGAATCAAAGTTCCGCTTTGCCGATTTAAATTTTCCGCTTTAAGCTTTTCAAGCTGAATTTCTTGTTCTAACTTTTCTTTTTTGGCAGTCGCTTTTTCCAAGCATTCCGAAACAATATTTTCTAACACATTTTTCGTAAATATTTCATCATATTTAGTAGTGGAAGCAATTAGCTGTGTTATATTGATAATTTTAGGATTAGGAGGAAGTGTAATCCCTAATTCTTCTGCTAGTTTTAACAGATCTTCCTTTCTAGATCTGGACAAGAAGCTCATTATTTTATTTTTCTCTATTAATCACATAGAATAATAGGGGGGAAAAAAACATAGTACTCACAGATTCGTAATTTCCCTTTATCCAATTACAACAAACACTTCTGTCACCAAAATATCAGGTATGCAGGCAGAGCTACTTCAAAGTATACTAATACGAAATAACTAATACGTTAAATATGACAAATAAATTTAATAACTTATGAAAAAAACATAAACTTATTGTAGAATTAAAATTTGTCACACAGACATTCTATAAAAAAATGGATAAAGTCTCTTTGTTTGCCGCAAAGGCTTTTTCACTTTCGTTCTGACACAATGATTCACAAAGAATGCCCGAGTCTCTCCCTCTACCATAGAGACAGTACCATCTAGGAGTAGAAGTAGATTCTCTAATTCCTTTACATTTATATATTGTATATTCATTCTTGGATTTCCTCTTTTTTACTTTCTGACTACTCTCATCCCTGTATTTGGGTCTTTATCATTATTTTGATAAGGATTTTACGCTTGTTAAAGTAAACATATGCATTTTAATATTTTAACAAGATTCATGTGAACTTTAAAAAACATAAGAGAACCGTAGCGTCAATATTGTAAAAGTTATATTTAACTTTAAAATTAAAATTTTGAAACCATATATTTTGAGTTAATGAAACTGAATATTTTATCTTTAAAGTTTTTATGCCCCCATTTCACTATCTTAAGGACCTTACGAGCTCTGTTTAAATTGTTGAGTATCGTATCAGATATATGTAAGAAAACAAAAAAAATTATAGTAGCTGTATTTGGTGCTAAATGTAGCTTATCGTATTTGAAGAACATGCTGTGCGACATTTTATGGTAAATTTGAGAATGTATTGAAACATGAGGATGCTATTTGCAAATCATCTTAATCCAAAGAAAACCTAGTAACCTTAAATATCTAGCAGAATGAAGTAATTTTTTTAACAATGAATCATGCAATATGCAACATTATTTCAATATCTTATTCTTAAACATAACATATTTCAATGTTTTTAAAATGCCACTTAATGTTCAGTAATTCCTTGAGTTATAGAAAAAAGAAATATTGTAAGTTAGAGAAAACCTTGTGAATGTGCATTAGAAATAATATGCAATCTACATTTTATTTAAAAGCACTTTTATTTTGTTTCTTCTAACTTTCTTGCCTAGAAGACTCGATTAAAAATGATTATCTCTGAAATTTTATATATAGCTATAACAAGTTATGTAAATTTGATTTTAATATGAAATCCTGGTATAAATATAGTAAAAACAACATAAAAAATCTAAATAATGTCAGATATGAAGTTCATGTGTTTAAATTCTAAAAGCTTAGAAAATCATAAATAATTTATAAATCGATTCAAAGTAGATTAAAAGGGAAAAAAATCTTTTCTTTTTGGACAGAATATTGTTAAAAATTGTCTATTGCCTAGAAACTATTGACTGTCTATTAAAGTTAATAGAATAGAAGTTATTAATTGTCTATTCTATTAAGTATTAATTAAACCTCTCCGAGCAATCACATAGCATTATTTCAATTTTTTTTTCAGTCAAATTAGACAATCCTCTTTTGAATTAGTCTATGGGTTATCTTAAAATATCAATTTGCTTTGGCGACTTTAGTTGGCTGTTTTCTGGACTATCGCCAAATATATAAAACTTTATTGTGACCCAATTTTTTTCAAAATTTTGTCTATTCAAGGGTCAGGATTTCAAATATGTAAAAATAAATATATGTTTATTCAGAGAAAGTACATGAAAGTATGATTTCGTATCTTAACTAATTATTAGCACTAATTAATTAGCATATTTGAGGTCACGCCCAAGAACCATTAAGATTGACGCTTGGTTCGTAAAAATCCGATCATTAGAACAAAAGTTATTCAGGGTGATATCTTTTTTTTTTTTTTTTTTGTGGACTGTACACTCATGAAACATTGATGTTATTTCAATGGAAGGGAAACATTTGTTTTTGTAATTTTTGATGTTCTTTATTTTTTAAAGAAATTTTTTAAAGATCATTTACAAAATTGGCATAGATTTGATAATTTCCTAGTATTTCTTAAGTTAAATATAAGCTGTCGAGAAAGGCATAAAAAGATAAAGATTAAAAAAAAAATATTCATAAAAAAAGTTATTTAAATAATAAACTTGCTCATGTAAACATGAATTAATATCTTCGAATAATTCCTCATGTTGAAATAAGCCAATTTTTTATTCAAAATCATTTTGAACATTGGTGTAAATTAAGTTCTCCAGCATATTTCATCTCTTAAAAGTAAAGTAGTGACTACATTTCGAAAGTAGTTTGTAGTCACTACATTTGAAAAAACAGTAGTTGTAGTTTTTCCGACAACTGGTTGCAACTTTCATTCATAATACTAATTTTTATGTTTATTTCAATTACTGTAATTATAGGTTGACATATTGTGCAATGAAGAACCATTAGGAAAAGACCATACTTTGAAATTTATTTGTGTTACTAGGTGGAGGCTGAAGGTAAAATATTTGTAATTATAATTTGTCTTAGTTTATTATAGTTTTTTTTTATAATTTTAAACATTATTTCTTCTGATATAATTATTGCTATAAAAATGTTAAAGAAGCGTTTGAAGATTTTGTTATGCCGGCGGAGCGGTTAACGTGCGTCACTGCGAAGCCAATGGCTGCGGGTTCAAATCCCGCTCTAGGCATGGATGTTTCTCTCGATGTGTTGTCCTCTGTTATGTGTGAATGTGGCCCACCTTGTGAACGGATATTTGTGTCATGAGTAATGTTGCTCGCCTCCATGACGTAGGTTCACAGGGGCCCACTGGGTAACGTTAAATGAGCAACACTTCCGCCATATTCCGAGGTGAAGAACGAAAGTTCAGTACTGTAATTTGCGGTAAATATTCTGCTCCGCCGTTCTGGCATCATCCGTAAAAAAACATCGCTAAAAATTTCTATTTTCATCCTATAGGCTGCACCGTTGTAAAGGCAGCACTTTCGTTTTTTTCGATCGATCATTGATTTTTATCAAATATCACATGCGTGAAAATACACATAAAAAATAATCTTTAAAACATAAACTCTATACTTAGAAAACAGTTATTGATTAATCTTTTTTTTATGCATACTTATCAGAAAAAGAAATAATTGAGAATGATACTTGTTTACAGAAGAAACATGTATAACCAATTAAAATCATAAGTTGAGGATGTGTATACGATAAAAAATAAACCAATCACAAAATAAATCAGCATTTGTTTATTTATACTTTTCAAATATTTTTGAGCATATATTTATTCAAAACCATCGAAATCTGATTCTTCACTGTCAGAACAAAACAAACGTTGTAATTCATGATCTAGTTCATTTTCGATACCATCTTCTTTATCCGACATTAAGGAATGAACAATTTTTATGCAAAAATCCAGTCCTGCATCCTTAAAACCGGACGTTATAGTGGTTTCCTTAACTCTTTCCCAGGCGTTAGACACCCACCAGGCAACTTCTTCATAAGATGCACGGTGCATTTTTCCACTTTTAGTGTAAGTATGCAATCCATTGCTCATCCATTTTTCCCACTGACTACGCATTTCTACCTTAAATTAATGATTGACCCCTAAATCAAGGGGTTGTAATTTTTTCGTCAAGCCAGCAGGAATTATGGCGAGTTTACCTTTCTACATTTGCTTTTCACAGATTCGAGAAGGTATGAAGTTATTGAATCCATTAGAAGCAAACCTTTGCTTTGAAAAAAAGCCCCAGGTCATCTACTCCACACCAGATCCTGCCAATCTACCATAATTTCTTCACACATCCAACCTTTTTCATTTGCTTTCACAATTATGTTGGGGGGGGGGGGTGAATTGCCTTTTGGTATTGTTTTGCACTTAAAAATAGTCATTGGACTTAGTTTTTTCCTATCTGCTGTACTGGCTAATACGCAAGTAAACGATGTTTTTTCATTCCCAGTAGTAATTATTGAAAAAATTTTTGTTCCAGTTTTATCGACAGTTCTACTGGCAGGGCAATCAAATGTCAAAGGTGTTTAATCCAAGTTGATAATTTGAGAGGGAGAAAATGTTTCCACATCAATTAGGCGTTTCACAAATTTCAAGAAGTCATTTTTTTTCCTCCCAATTTTCTGGAAGTTTTTGTCCAGCAGTTGTCCTTGTTCTTACAGATATCTTTTTTCTCTTCATGAAAGGATAGCACCAGCTTGGGCCACATTTAAAACCCTGAATGTCCAGCTGGTTCGCAATTAATTTTGCTTGCAAACGAATTTTGATTGTAGATCCTTTCTCTCGCTGTTCTTCAATCCATTTCGCTAAATCATTTTCCAATTGAGGAAATTTTATAACTCCAGACCTTCTTTCACGATTTTGCTGGGGTAACTTCGCAATTATATCTTTATTCGCTAGCCATCTGCGAACACATTTTTCATCGACTACAAAATCTCGTGCAGCATCTCTGCTACCTATTTGTTCCGCTCTAGCAGCAGCTTTTAATTTAAAAGCTGAAGTGTAGCTTTTACGATGTTTTGAAGACATTTAGTTCTAAAGTGCTAGACAAGTACTATACTAAAACTATAGTATTAACTTTTGAAAAGAACGAACGATAGCTTACTTCAACAAGAAATGCAAATTCCTAAATTTGAGTTTTACGCACACAATTTTTTCATGTTTTGAAAACAAGGGGAAGTAAAGAAGGCGTAGCTGTAAGATAAAAGAAAGAGAAGGAAATGTATGAATGGAATTCTGTAGAACTAGTAGGGGAGGCGAACTAAAGTTCAAAGAATGTGATGAAAGCAGTGCAATATGTTGAAATACGTGCAGGCCCCCTTCCCACGGACTCCCTTTTCACGCCACTTTATTCCAGGAAGAATAACTATTTCATTCACTAGTTACAATAGTAACAGTCAAATGTAACAATTCATTTGAAATGTAGACCCTTCAGTGACCTTCAACATTCAAAAAAAGAAAATGAATGGTTAAAAAGAAAATGAATTGCTAAAGAGAAAATTAATGATCACGGCAGTCATAGGAGGGGCAGAACTTGCAGAAGTATTCTATGATGTCCAAAATATTTATGACATTGACAGCCCAACATAAATTTCGTGTGCGTAAAAATAAGAATGATTCACTTCCCTCTCCTTAATGGTGAAATGTTTCAAACTCAGAGAGAAGAGATAAAATGTTTCTTTCTTTCTCCCCTCAAACCCCCCCCTGCCTCCTATCGCTTGCACAATGACCTTTGAGAGGAAGGGTTGGGAATGTCAGCAGAGCATACAGAAAATTAAACAAATTGTTTTTGGATTTTTTCTTTCTTTTCCTTTTTGTTTCTAAAATTTGATTTATTACGAAACTGTTCTTCTAGCTGCATAAAAAAGGCAAGATGATGAATTCTGAAAAGAGCACGTTTCCTTATAATTAAAAAAATCATTGTTCTAAAGAAAGATATCCAATTTTAAAAATAAAGTTTCGTATTCTTTATCATTAAAAAATTTAAATCTTTTCTAACCAAAACAGTTAAATATAGAAAAAAAAAATCGTTTTAAAATTATTTCATAAGAGAACGTGTTCAAGAGAGAAAAAAACTACGATTACACATAATTTACAAGGGAAACATATTTGTATTTAGACAAAAATCTTGCGTCTCTAAATCTTAAGCTTCAATTATTTTATTTATCATTGTTTTATTTATCATTATTTTATATATATTTTATAATAAGTTTACAGATAATGAAAAATAACAAAATATTGAAAAAATTTCTTTTTGATTTTTAGACAATGTAGGAAATGCTGAAGAATGATTTTTTTTTTTTTCTAATTGAAATTGATTAAAAGAAAATCCAATGTAAAATATAATAGAAAAAAATACTTACTTTCAAGAAAAAATATAATAAATTATGAACTTTAATGACCATAGAATGAATTTTGCTTCCGGGACAGAAGCAAATGTAAAATATTAATTGTTCGAAGTCTTGTTCCATTTTATATTTGGTATTTCCTATAAACTTAGTAGTGGGATTCGTTGAAGAATATCGTTCTTTTTCTATTTTTAATTTTTTTTTTCTTTCTTTCAAATTTAATCTTTTTTCTGTTGCAATTTGACAGTTTTTTCATCAGTCAAGCAGCTCGGAGTCAATTTAAATACTCTCGTGATTTCTTTTACTTAGGCGCGCTTATTTAATGCAGAAGTATTGTTTGTTTGTTTTTAATTTAACTGAACTAAAAGTATCTGCTGAAATCAGATTGATGCATAGAACAAAAAGAGTTTATATTCTTAAGTAACAATTCGGAATTTGTAACACCATTTGTAGATGACGACCTGCTGTTTTTCGTCAATCGAAAACTTCCTTAACACTAGGTTTACGGGATGTGTCATTTTGACGCATTTCGAATTTTATAAGGAAAATTACATTTTGCATTTTTATTTTATCTCTTGTAATGACTTTTACCTGTTGATCGAGGTAAATATATTTTGAAGACTATTTTCTTCAAAAGCGTTTAATAAATGCATCGTATCCCTAAAAAAAAACCTGGTAGTTATGGATATTTTATTGCATCAAATTGACGCGTGTTTGCAGAGATAGGTATATAAGAAACATCCGTAAACCTAGTGTTAATGAAACTATATTTCCATTTAAAAAAATAAGAAAGAAAAACTTTTTCTGAGTAAACATTACAAATTAGGTTCATTATTTCGGAAAATTTTCGGTAAACACCTGTTTTTGAATAAATCCACCATGATAAAAAAAATTCTCACTTGTGACATGGGATAAATAAATTCCACGAATAGGCCGCACATCGTGACAGCCCAACTTTTAAACATATATAGGCTGCAGCCTATTTACTGGAAATTACTGTACCTGCCATTATTGAAAAAAAAGAGTTTTGTTATTGTATTCATTTGTAAGTTTTGTCACTTTGGGAATTCTAAATATTTCTACCTTTTTGGTTGTAAAAGTAATGTATTTTTTATGGTATTATTAAAAATTCTGTGATGAAAGAGTGGGTGTTTGTATTAAAAATAATTGTTTTTTTTTTAATTGAAACCAAAATTATTTTACAGTCATAAGTTTTAAATTTCTCTTATAACTTTAAAAGCTAAGTTTGTTTCCTTTTATACTCATATACTATTTCAAACATTATTTTTTTGTTAAAATCAATAAATATATGAAGATACAGGATATAACAGTTTTTGTTATACCTTTCATTTCAATTAATGTTATTATAATGCTTTTTTAAATTTATTGATATGTTTCTGTTGAGAAAATAGTAACTTTGGTAAGTCCTGAAAAATTCTTGGAATTATTCATGAAAAGTCATGGATTTCAAAATCTGATATGTAGCAGATACCCTGCCTATATCATAATTAATTGCTTTAGTGTCGTCTCTAGTTAGTTTTTTTTTTTTTCATTTGCTGTTGGACATAATATTTTATCGCTTTTGACATAAATATTTTATGCCATTTGCTTCAACTTTTAAGTTGTCTTAGCTTATGTTCTGTAAAGTTTTTAATGCTTTAATTCACCTTTATTTAAATATTTTTCTTTATAGGATCCACCTCTAAAGTTGTATTATAGGCCAAAGCTGGATATAGCCTGAATTTATAATCACTCCATTTTAATGAACAGTGTGCATGTGAGATACATTTATCAAAATAACTGTATATACATTTGTAACAATAAAAATTTTCTATGACTTCAAATCTTTAGTGATGAACAAGCATGAGGTGTTGAAAAACTATCTGAGCACTGTTTAAATGCTTGAAGAAAAGTAAATCAGCTGCAAAAACTCTGCCATAGTGTGCTCCAAGTTGTCACCTCAACTTTAACTTAAAATTTTCATTGGATAAGTTATGTTTTACATTCAACTGCTCACACATAGTTTTCATCTCTATAATTTATTTAAACATTGTAAAACATCATTGCAACTCATTATCATGTGAATTGTAAATAGTAAAACTGTAAAGTTGTATATCATAACTGAGATATAACTATTTTAAGTGTTTGTCCAAACATTAAAATTGTAATATATGTGTGTGTGTATGTGTGTGTGGCAACACCAGATATCTTCTTTTTTAAGCAAATAGAGATTTTCAATAATTTTATTTTTAAAAAAATTACCAGAAATTTATTAATAAATTCATATTTATCATAAAGATACCTTGTTATGTGGGAAACAAGCATAAACCATAAAATTATAAACATAACTATTTATTTTATACTTGGATTAAAAAGTTTACTGTGAAATGGCAAAAAGTTAGATAGTTATTGTTACCAAAACCTAAGCAATAATAAGTGTGTAGCTGCCACTTTTTACACTTTTCTTTCTAGTGGTAATTGTATAACAGATAATTTTACAATTGTTAACAGGAATTATTTTAAGTATGCAAGCACTTGATATATTTAAAGAATATTGTTAGATTTTTTTTATTTAAATTATTTTCATGTAGTGGTGGTCAAAATTATTATTATTAATTTATTATTAATTATCATATACATTTTGTTACCATTTAAAAAACATAAAGAAATTCTGCGCAAATCAGAAGATTCGACAGCTTTGTGTATAAGTGTGTACAATGCGGCAAAGAAATAACGGATCGCTTTGAATAACATTTGGATCCAATGATCGAATCTTTACGTTTGAGGACTCAATCTTAATAGTTCAAGCAGGGTGAACTCAAATATTGTAATTCAATATGCTATGTGCCCCCAAATATGCCAATTATGACAGACAATATTTTATGTTATGAAATCAGACACAAAAACGTACTTTCTCTAAATAAAAATACCTCTTCTCGACAGATTCAGATTTCTGAAAGATGAAAATATAGTGGGTAGTCACAGTCTAGGAAATATGGTCCCAATAATTTGATCAGGAGAGCAGTTCCAAGCTTGGGCACATTAATTTTACTTTTTGTATATTTTGCTATATCTCAAAAACTTGAGCAGATATATGTAAAAACAAATCCCACAATTATAAGATTTATTTATCCAAAGGTTATTTATCCATCCTAATTTTAAAAAAGAATTTAATTTTTTTTTCAAAGTTTTCTTTTTCTCAGTAACTATTCCACTGGTGCGCTCAAATTTTTCATTCTGTCATGCAAAATTACATTCTTTAAAATGATGTAAAAAATTGCATACTTAACAATTCAAAATTTTTCGACTACTGCTAAAATACTAAAAAATAATAAGTGCTAACTAAAAGTTATTTTTTTCATAGAATTATCTTTTGATAAATGAATTTTATAATTTCATGCAAAAATTTTTCAATTCGTTTAAAAAGTTCTCGAGTTATGGTGAAATACATAGAAAGTGAAATTAACATTAAGGGGTCCAAATATTGGACGACTTTCCTAATGAAGCTATTGGGACCATATTTCCCAGATTGCAGCTATTCCCTATATTTTAAGAGTCAAATCTGATTCTGTCGGGGGGGAAAGGTATATTTATTCAGAGAGAGAGTACCTTTTGGGGTCTGATTTCGGAACTTTAAATATCGCCCGAACATATTAATTAGCATGTTTGATTTCATCCCCTCAAACCATTAGATCAAAAGTTATTCAAGGTGGTGTATTTATTTTTTTGCACACTGTACATATATATATTTGCAATGTGGCATTCACAATTGAAAGAATATTCAACTTTGGTTCATTTTAGAAAAACTTTGGACAGATTTTAATAAAATTTAGTTTGAACATGGGTTGATATAATGCAAAAATCAAAATATGATATAATGATTTGATATAATTTGAAAGTCATAATAGTACTGCATGATCATCCCTAGTACTTATCAGAGTCTAAAGGAATAAAACAGCATTTTTTGAATATAACTACAAAAATATGGACTGTCTCTTTACTTACAGTTTTACAGTCCTTAGTTTTTTTTTTTTTTTTTTCCGAAAATGAGGCAGTTAAGTATCTTCTAGGGCACTTGTTCAGTGATACTGTTTTCAAGACCTTGATGAGTTTCAAAAAGCTATTGCATGTTTCAATTTCTCAGAGTGTTCCAAGCATGCTCTATAAGATTTGACTGGTCAATCCATCTCGTGATAATTTTTTAAGAATAGTAACCAGATCTGTTTGATTTTCCCAATCTCATTCCTATGGAGAATGTCTGATGATCTCTGAGGAAAGCAATTAAAACTTTCCATACCATTTTGACTACTATCTAGAGCTTAAAACAGCTTTCCAGAACAAGTGGGACCATTTGCTACCTGAAATTTTCAATTTTACTTCTATTCCAAAATCACAATGTAAGGCATAAAAGAGAAAGCCTTTAAAAATTTTTTCTTTGATTCTGTAACTACTATTTCAAACCTGCTGTCTGTGATGAGTTTTGTGCACAGTCAAGCTTTCCTATTATAACAGTTTTTCCTATTATAACAGTTTATTCTTTTTATGTGTTATGTCACTCTATGTTGAAACCTAATTTCATCAAGATCTGTGCTGTAGTTCTGAATAAATTTCACAAAATCTGAAGCATTTGAACACTAGTATGTGTGTATATATACATATATCTAACAGTGTTACACCTTTTACTGTAATAATTTGTAAACAGCACTTGATAATCTTAAAAGCTGTGCTTTCTGATATTTTTCTGTTATGAATTTTATTTGAACATATTTTGTATTTATTATTAAAATGACATAAATTTTTAAAGTGTCTTAGATTTTATGTTCATCACCAATTTAAACTTGTTTGAAAAAAAAAGCCTTATTGCTAGCAATCAATTTATTGTTGATTTAGAAAATTTGTGCTCTCAATTTTTTTCTCATTATAGTTAAAAAGGAATTGTATGCAATGATCACTTCATATTGTGCATGTGACCCTAGAACACCATGCTGATCTTTTATATTTTCAGATCTTTTTGATTTTGTTGTCTTAATCCGATTCTTGTGCCATTTAAATCTATTTTCTTGAATTTCTCTTGTTCATGAATCTTTACAGTTAGAAAAAAAAATGGATTGCTTACCTTTTAATTTGAAATCGATCTAAATAAAGAAAATTAATGTTTTTTTCCTCTCGTAATTTTGAAATCATAGTACTGGACCTTAAGTATGGTTACCTTTTAATTTATTTTCTTCTTAAATTTATTTTTCATTGACTTGATTTCAAATTAGACATTAGACGGTTAATATTAATTTTTATTGTTGTGTTATGCTAAAGTCCAAGCAGTGCACCATATAAATTATCAATGAACTATTGGTTGCTAATTTCCATTATAACAATGAAAAAGTGAAATAATTTTTAAAATAATTGTCACTATTTTCTGTGAAAAGTGAATTGATGAATAATCTAAACAAAATTTAGATAATCTTATTGGTTATTATCAAAAAATGAAGTAGTACTTATTTATTTTAGTTTCCCATTAGTAGCTAATTAATAATGAATTCTGAAGTGCAAAATGCTTTTTTCAATTTAAAGTTTGAAACCAAATTCTAAAGATGTGTAAAACATGTTTTATAATCATAGTAAACATGTTTTAAATCATATATTTTATAATCATAGTAGTATGTTTTACTACGTAATAAAAATTCCTTTTTTTAATAAATGTATTATTAAAATTTTAATCTTAAACTTTTTAGAAAAACAAAGTGTTTGTCCCATCCATATTAGATTCAAGTGGGCTCAAAAATTGGTATTTTAGTAAAATGGGAAAGTTATTATTATTTTTTTTATTATTATAATTGCTCAATTCCTCAAACCTTTAGAAACTTTGTTTCTAATTTTTCCATTCTATCAAATAAGGATGTTCCAAATTTCTTTTGTTAAATAAATTAAAAAATTGAATTAAATTATGAAAAGTTGGAATTTGTGAAAATACATGCTTTGAGAAAATTGAGTTTCAACATAACTTATTTTTCCAGAGACAAATATCCACATATTGTAAACATAAATACCTGATTATTTTTCATGTAATACTAAGATTTAAAATTATATTATGAATGCTAGTTAAAAATTACTACTTATAATTCCTCTATCATTTTCCAATTAATCAGATAGAGCTCTAGTTTTCATCACTGTTTAAAATTTTCCTTATCAAATAATTCAATCTGTGCATGTATGCATACACATTTTTATGCTGTTTATGATATATAAACATTAAAATATACCAAAAGTGATATTATTTACCTAAGCAGTAAATTGGCATGCATTTTTATTTTAACATTAGTAGAACATAGATGATTTTGTTAAATGTCATTTTAATTTGTCAGTCCTTGCTTCTGCTAAAAAAAAATTGGTGGTGTAACTGTTTTGAAACTATATTACAATGTGTTTACGTATAATTCATTTTGAAATTTAAGTATGCATTCTGATAAAGAGCTAGTTCTTGATAAAATCCATTTTTAAATAGTTTTGTTGATACTTTGTCATGAAATCTTATTCAAGATTTCTTCCTTTTTCTCTTGTACAGTTATTTAAAACAAAATCATTTCTTTTGTTTTAATTTTTGTTCACTTTTCTTACCATGAAAATGTTTTTCTTTTCTTTATTCAATTCAGTGATTTTTATGAAGAATAATTTGAAAACATTTTGAGAAATAAATTTTGGAATGTAGCTCGATTCTTAGTACATTGTAAAGATTTGTTTTTATATTTTACCTTGTGATATGTTAACTTATTAATGAATAGTTTCCACTTTTCATTCTACTTTTATTAATAAAATATGTGTTTTATGGATTTTAAATCTACATTTTAAAATTTTATTTAGCTTTTAGCACTTTGATATAAAAAATATTTTCAGATCTTCTCTTTTGTAAAGATGATTCAAGTTTTTAATATTTTTATTAAACTATTTTTAAATATTTTTATCTCTGATTTTGCTTTCATGTTAATATAAGAGTTATAGGGTTTTATAAAAAAAAAATCTTTAATCAACAACGAATAAATAGAACTTCAAGGAATATTTCTTTTTAGACAGCTATTATGATCACATTCAAGATATATTTTGGATAGGTATACAGCCATGTTTATCTTTGACCTAAATAGTATTGATACCTTGTCACAAATAATTTGAACTACTCTAAGTCATTTTTTGTTATAGGTTTATTTAAATTGTTCTGATACAAATTTTATTTTAGGTACTTCAAGTTTGATATTTATATTCTTAAATGAGTTCTACTCTACATAAAAGTTATAAAGTTTACAAACTAAGGGAACCTTTTTTAATTTTTATTTAAGAACCAGATACTAATATACTAACATATTTAGAAACTAGCCTTTTAGAATTATTTCTCAATAAAGATAAAAAGCAAACAGCGCTAGTTTCTGTATGTGTAATGTGACGAACAGTAATGGCTATATTCTATGTTACATTTGCTGTACTCTATTACTTTGAGCTAAAAATAGTACTATAAACATGATGAAAATAATAACATATCTATCCCCTCAGACTAGTAATTCCTTATTCTACTTATGAGTGTTGGGCATTTTGTTGTTTATAATTTCAGGCTTCGTAGTTATTCCTGATTATCAGGATGAAAGCTATTTTGTCCTGATATTCTGGATTTTTGTGTGTGTTCAGAACATATAGTTTTTTAATGAATACAAATGTAAATTTTAAAATTATAGACTTGAAGAATCAAAATATTTAGATTTTATGATTCAACACCTTTTTATTTGTTAATTTTTATATGTGGGTATCAGCGAATTCCGGATAAACAAAAATTCCCAACACTTGGGTGCCAGGAATCTTAGTTTGTAAAATTCCCTTATTTTTCTTCATAAAAACACTACCTGATAAAAACAAACTATTTTTGAAAAGAATGCTTATAACAATCAAGAAAGAATAAACTAAAATAGTTGTCCCTAAAAAGTATTGAAAGTAACAAAATTAAAGAAACTGAATGCTAAGTAAGAAAAATACAATAGAGGAAGACATTTTTTTTTAATCAATTATCTATTTTTATTATTTAATGTTGAAACTCTTGGTGTTTCATATTACTGTGTTTTTAGGGGGAAATGCTAGTTCATGATAAAAACGTTAAAGAAAACTATTGCTAAATGAAAAAAATTGCATGAAACAGAAAGAAAACAATAAACTGAAGTATGTCAAAATAGCCAGTTATAGAAAAAATGATAAAGATAGATAAATAAAAGACTTCCTAACAGCTATAAAAAAAAGCAAAAGATAAATTGCAAAAACTAAACTAAACTAGCAATTACTAAAACTGAAAATATTATTTTCCTTCTTATTTTTATGGATGTTATAATATAAAAAATTTATCACAGAACTGCTTTTTAAAAAAAGCAGCACCATTAAAAATGTTGATAAAACGAAAGTTTATGGAAAAAAAATCTATTCTTAAAACAAGACTAGAATGCTAAAAATCTGTTTTACATATTACCTTATTTTAGAGAAAGTTAAGAAAATAAAAAAGTTTTTTATTTTAATTAATTATTTAACTTAAATTGCTATGTGGGAAACAGACAGAAATTTTTTTTATTCAGTCCAAATTTACTTCTGATTTATTATGCTTGTTTTATTTTTTCCATAAGATATAACTGATTGTATGGTTATGAGTTTAATGAAGATAAATGCAAATAGGCTCAAATCAAAACACCATACAACACAGTCTTCATAATTAATTTTTTTTCAATTCGTATTCTTTCCTTTTCTTACTAAGGAGGAGGAGGAAATCGCATATTTCCTTGAAACTGGACCTGGACTCAACTGTGTATTAGTACTCATTTATCAATGATTGGTCGGTATTTTACAGTGGATGTACAAAAGTTCCAATTGTTTCTCTTTTTGCAAAAACAATATTTTAAGATTTTTTTTTTTTTAAATTCTAGTTACTTAAGCTTTCCTATTGGTCAAGTTGGAGATAGCCAGGCTTTCACTGTACTAAGAACAAGTAACTGTGCTTCTTATAGCCTCAATAGTTGTTTGACTGCTATAAACTATTAAATATTTGTATATGAATCGCTCAATTTACTGTCTTTTCATATTAAAATGTGTCCTGCGTGTTGTGACATCCTTCCTCTCAATAATGAATGGAATTTTTTTATAGGGCATAATATCCTTTCTGTATATTATAAGTGCTTCAATATTTTTTGAAAAGTGAATTACTTTTCCTGTGAAATGTACAGATATATATGTCTAAATACTCATTTTATTAACTTTAATTTATTAACCTTTTACTATAAATTTTGGTGGAGTAGTTATTTTTTTAAAAAATTTTTTCCCATTATTGAATAACAGGAAAAGATTTGTTGTGGAAAAAAGCAGTCAGGTCTCATCAACAATTAAATATGTGTTCTTGGAGTCAACATAAAGGATATGTGTTTGATTGTCACAACTTAATCTTTTATGTTTCATGCATATAAAATCATCAGTCAAAGTAATGTTTTTTATCTTGGACATAGTTACATAGTTCAGCTATTCTCATGCCTGATTTGTGTATCTATTCTTAAGCATTATTTTATTAGAAATTTTGTTCTATAACAGTATGTATAACTTCAAGAATATGCTTCTTTTTTTTCTACATTGTGTTAATGCGAATCTTCAAGGGAGACCACCAAATCATCTCACAATGTCTAAGCAGGATATGAAAACTTTTTTATCAAAATAGTGATTGACTTATTGATAATTAATTATGAAAAAAAGTTTGAAAAACAATTACATTTTTACAACATACATTTTGTTTTATTAAAAAAAAGTAGATGAAAACAACAGGAATTAAATCTACCACTGATTTTGAAAGGAGTTTGTTCCTGACCTACATTCACCAGCAATTTTTTCTTATGAATATGTATGTATAAGAAGACAATATCTCAGCAAGCAGAAAACTAAGGCATCATATACAAAACCTAAATAACATAATCTAAAATTTAAATCCTATGTGGAAAATATATGTTTTCATGGTTTTCTAGATTAATGGAAAGAGTAATTAACAACTGATTATTTCAAAAGACCCAAATATTATATTTTGAAATTAATGATTATGATATTAAAGTATTTTGAATGCATTCTTCTTTAAAACCTTTAACTTTAAAAAATCTATTCAATAACTTTTTTCCTCTTCTGTTCAACTGTTTTTTTCTTCTTACATATGCAAAATTTTTATTAAATCTAAAGACTCGAATACTTAAATTTTTACATATAACTATTTATTTTTATTAAGAAAGTAAGCAAAAATTTACACTTGAAAAATAAGTTTAGAATTCACGATTTTATATTTTTAACACAAACTAAAGTGAGAGAAATACCTCAGATACTTGAAATACCATAGATTTAAAAACACTTTGTATGACTAGTATTTAACTAAGTGTAAAGAATAAGGGGTTTTTAACTTGGAAAAAAATATGAAAGAAATTAGTCACTAAATTCACATTTATGTATATAATATACATTAAATTCTTTTTTCAGTTTGAATGCTCCTTAAAATATATCACACTACCCTATATTATGCTTTAATTTCAGATATTGAAATCTGACAACTTAGTTACGAAAATATTTCTAAGTCATTTTTGCAAGATATTAGTAAGTACATATAACATCCATTCTACCTTCTTGCTTTATTTGTTCTTGTATGTTCCTATTTGTGTGTGTGTGGTTTTTTTTTTTTTTTTTTTGTATTTTTCTCTGGAATTTTAGTAATTTTTCCTTGATAGAACTTAATTTTTCAATCAGTTTATTTAGTTTTGGTGCTCATACTATTGTATTGATATGTTTTGCTTTGTCTATATTAATACAAACAACATCCATGTAGGAAACATTATGAGATATTTCATATTTCTGGAGAATACATGTTTACGGAATACATTCGGAATACATGTTTACGCGAATGGACTTAGCTCGAAATGTGTGTTTAAGAAATGAACATAGTATTTTATTCTGTTTTTCAAACTTCTTTGAGTATTGTTTATTTTTAAAAAATAAACTAATCCAAGTTAATTTGTAATGTCTTATCATCCTTTTCCATAACTCACTCATTTTAGTAAATTAGTTTTCTATTCAAATGAAGTTTAAAGTCAACTGATATTTTGGTAAGTATTATAAATATTTTCACTGGTGCAATAAATATATAGCAGTGTTGTTATATGTCTATCCCATGTTTTCTTTATCGCTCATGTGGTGTGAGTGTAACTTTCAGACTATCGTTCTATTCGGTACTCGCTAAGATTTGCTGATTTCCAAATCATTTGTTATTCAGTTTATGTGGTTGTGAAAAGTTATATCTTCTTCTTAGTGAATTAAATTATTTCTTTCTTTCCTTTTATATTTACTTAAACTATCTTCATATCACATTATCACCATTTCTGTATAAAATAAAATTATACATATTGTTTTCTCAATTATGAAATATTTCATTTGTTATATCTATTATATAAATTGCCATATGCTTATCTCTAACATATAAAGCAAAAATTGTTTTATTTTTGGAGGGAGTTTTATTTTTAATTGTTATATTTTTTGTTTTATTTTTATTGTTTTATAATGCATGCTATTTACAATTTTAAGTACCAAGAATTAAGGATTACAAAAACCATTTCAAAAAATTTACCTTTTTGTTATAGGTATACTCAAACTTATGTTATTTAAACTATCATTATTTAATATATAGCTTGCAGGCACTTGTAATTTTTTCTGTTTTAGACTAAGCCCATATTCAGAAACCTTGCTAATTTAGGTAAGAATCAGCACAAACTGAAACTAAACTTAAATCCATGTTCAACCGTGATCATGCTTAAAAAGTGGCAACCTTGAACACTAAAATTTAGCATGGTCAGAGACATGACTAATCTCATTAAGCACAAAATGGATTATTATCAATTTCTAAACATTTTGCGAGTATAAATTAATTTGTTTATATTTCATTCAAAAAATAACTTTCGACTATATATTCAACTGGTTTAGAAGAGATTAATATTTGAAAATAACTTGAAAAATGTTAAGCTGTCTTATATGTTCTGATAAATAGGAGGCTGGAAAACTTTAAATAAATTGATTTACTTAAATATGTGAGGAAAACTGTTAATAAATTTAATTTGCGTTATTTTAACAACTGTAGGAACTAAAATATTTAGGTATTACTATTAAGTATTTTTATGTTTCTACCATTTTGATCATACTAATAAATGCTAAATTTTCCTTAAAATTCTTAATTTTTTTATTTTTTATTCTTATGCATTATATATTAGGTTTTGATAATATTTTCTGGGAATTTGTTATTTCACACTCGTAACTTTTTTTTTTTTTTTACTTCTTGATTAAGGAATAAAATATTATTGAAATATCATTAGAATTTAACAATTAGAAGATGCTGAATTACTAATGAGATAAAATAAATAAAAGTTAACAAGATTGAAATTTTAAAAAAATCATTCATTTTTTTTAATTTATCATTTTCTGCAGATAAATGTAATAAAATACATGGAAAAAACTTATATTATTAGTTACTGTATGTTAAAATTGTTACTTCATATTTTTTAAATCACCAAATCATGATAGTTTATTTTGAACAAAGGTATTTTTAAAGGTGGGATAAACATTTTTTTGTTTAGTATGGGAAAGAAAATTAGTCTGAGTAACACAAATAAATGTAAATTGAAATGCTTTCTTTAGTCAAACATACAGTTTTTTTAAACAAAGGAAACTTTCACTCACAACCTGTTTGCTGCAATCAATATTTTGTATTCTTTGTGGTTCATGAAAAAAGAATACTACTTGAAACTGCTACATTTTAAATGTGTTTCTTTCAAATAATGAAAATATACAAAAGCTTGGATAATCTTAGGTAATTGAAAAAATTTTATTTTACAAAACCTTACATATAAAATCAAGTCAATAAGAGAAAGATTTATTTAATTTTGTAAACTCTATTTATATATATATATATATATTATTTTTAATCAAAAACATAGAGAAAAAACATTTGTTTCGATTTCTAAAAAAAATAAGTCGCTGTATTATTTAATAATGATGTGTATATACTAAAAGCTTGTTTGTATTTGTCAATTTAAATTTTCAACAGTATTCATAACAGCTTTACTTTTTCTGTAAATGTTCTTGTCTAATTATTTTTTATTTTATTTTATCTCAATTTTTCGTTTCTAAAGTGAATCCTCATTAAAAAGTAATTATTATTTATAGTTTTTTGAACAATAATTTTAATAGTACAACTAGATATTGTAAAATCATTTCTTTTAATTTAATCATTATTATATGTTTAAAAAAGAAAATAAATGCAATTCATGTTTAAGGTATGATTATCTCACATTTAACTATTTAGAAAATGTTGAAACATTTTTTTTTTCAAAAACATATCAGCAATTTCAAAATATAATTGCAAAAAAACTTTTCAAAGTTTTGTAAACAAAAAAAAAAGTGTAATAAAAAATTTGCAAAAATTTTTCACAGTCAATTTTTTGAAATAAAAAATAATTGCTCAAAAGGAAGAATTCATTGCAAAAGACAAAAATAAAATCTATTGCTGTGAAAAAAATATATTTTTGCACAGAAATAGGATATTTTAATTTCATTATTTATCATGTGTGTCAAAGTTAATAATCATTTGATATAGTTTTTACAATCGATTGTATTTGATATGTCGAAGCAAACGACATTCATTGATACACTTAGCAAGGTCTCGTATTTACATCTAAATACATAAGGCAACTCTTTAGCTAGCATTTCTGCTAATCTAAGGCTTAAGTGTGTTGTAAACAGATTTTACTGTTTTTTATATTAACTGAACAGTTTTAACTTTTTAGAATCAAAATATTTCAAGCATACTTTTAACTTAAATTGCATGTCTATTTAATCATAAATATAGAGGGCACTTTATGGATGAGTAAAATTTTATTAATCAGTTTCAGAGCAAGTAATTAAAGATTTTTTTTACAAAATTTATTAAGTATCAAGTAGGGAAAAATGATAATCTTACATTTATTAATGAAGAGAAAAAATCCAAAACCATACGAGTCTTTCAAGAATAACAGTTCATGTATAAATACACATATGCAGGAGGTTTCAATTAGGAAAATAATATAACAGTTTTAATCTGAATAGAACTAATGAACATGCTTTCTATCAAATGTGTACTCATTCTGTTTAAAATAATAGTCTAAATAAAGTGAAATCATAGTTGAACTAGCTTTCATTACATTTCAAATTATATCAATTCAGTTATTTTAAATTGTTCTATTTTGACATTTGATAACTTTTTCTTTATTTCATTTTATAAACTCAATAGTATGTTGCTGTTGCTTTATTAAATTGACAAGGAGTGTAGTCGGGTAAAATATGAAATGAGTTTTTTTTTGTTGTTTTTTTTTCAATTAAGGAAGTTAAATTGTTTGTTTTTATTATATAAGTCACTTTTTAAAACTATAATTCTCAAAAAGAAAGTAAATTTAAAACAAGATTATTCTTACTTCAAAAGTATAATATTCAAACAAAAGTTCTACAATTCATGTTTTAGCAAACCTGTTCCTAAATCTATTTATTAAGTTAATTTCTCTTTAGACAAGTTAAAACATGAAAATTGATAAGATTTATTTTATAAGTATGTTTGCAGCAAAACCATTCTGTAATTTTTTTAATTTAAAATTAAAAGTTTCTTTTGACATTCTTCTATCAAATTTGTTTTGAGTTAACAATTTTTAAATGATTTTGTATGTACAAATTTTCGAAACAAAATATTGGTGCAGGACAAACATATAGATGTTTGAAATAGAAAATTTATGAAAAGAGACACACATTGCATTATTTTTATTTCATTTGGTTTTCAAATTTTGTAAATAATTTTAAATGTTTTTAACTTTTCCAAGTCTGATTTTCTTTTGGGTAACATTTGGCAACTCTTTCTTTTTCTTCTTAAATCACACCTACTGAACACAAATTTAGATGTTGACATGCCTGTTTCTTGGTTGGAAGTTAGGAATTTAAGATATAGGTGGTGTTGTTACTAATGCAACAGTTATTAATATAATAATCTAATGCAGGAACCTCAAACTCAGTTTCCTACTTTCGTATAAAACGAATAAAAATCATGTATTGTAGTACATAACCATAAGGCTAAACTAAAGAATAAGATATTTTTAAAAAAAAACACTGAATATTTAGGCAGTTATTTTTTTTAATTTTTCTTTAAACTTATTCAAATATTAATTCTTTTACTCGTGCAGTGTCATGAAATTTTCCCACTACTTTATGTATACAGTTTCTTTATTTATGGTTCGTTATAAAAGATATGAAAATAGAAAAGATATGAAATACTAAGAATATTCTTTAATCCAATGCACTGATAACTAATTTGCTTGAAATTCTTGTAAGTAATTTTTTTTTATATTTGTATTATCATTGTTTTATTTAACTGTCTTGTCTTGTTATTGTTCTTTATTGGAATTTTCTATTTGAAATTTTTTTAGAAAAAATTCATTTTTGAATAGAATGATCTATATTATGTTAATTCATTTCTAGCTGGAATATTGATGTTACTATTGATTTTCTTCTTCTTCTTTTTCATCATATTTAACACCTTGTTTCAAATGCCTAAATTTATTTTATTTTACCCTCATTATCTTACTGTGATTTTAAACATTTTGATAAAAATTTTATTTAATTGCTGTATACTTATTATTAATTTCATTTTCTTTTGTTTTAGCAATTTTGTCTGTTTTTAATTATTTAATGGAAATTCCTGAAGAAAGCTTTACTTACACTTACTGTCAATTGCTCAGTTTTAAAAAGTATTATGGTCACAAAGTAACTGTGAGACATCAAGTATAATTTAAAAATGGAGATGGCTGAGTACAAATGTATTGCTTTAATTTTATTCTCCAATTTCTTTTACGCATGGTTTTTTCTTTGTTTAATAATGTATATTAAGCAAAGTAAAAGATTATTAAGTTTCAATTCAACAATCAGATTTTTCTCAATTCTCAAAGTTTAAAAGGACACCAAAGATGTCATGACAAATCAAATTTTAAAATCGGACATAATAAACTTTTTCTCAGAAGCATGTACATTTTCTTAAGCTTCCAGATTTGTATTTTAATGTTCCAAGTAACTTAGATCAACATGATGCAATCCAAAAATCTCTGTATTCTTTAATATATAAAATGATAATTTTTTATTTAAAATTCTTGCCATTATTTTGTGTGTAAACAAATTTCACAACTGTATTTATTTTTTTCATTTGAACAATTAGTTGCAAAGATATACATAAAATGCAAAAAAGAAAATAGGTATAAGCACAAAATGCTGTGATTAGGCTTTCAATTTCAAACCTTAACCTCCATGACCCTTCTGGCTTAGAAATGGGCTGTTGTACGAGTGCTTTACTTCAATTACTGTTAAAGCCCATCATATTGAAAATATAACAATATTCTATTAAATTCAATAACTGCAGTTCTTGATTCTCATTAAGCTAGAATATGAAAGTGAACAGTAAAGAACTTTCGCACCTTCACGTCGTTAAAACAATGTAGGGCCTTTATTTTTAAGTAGATAGCTTATTCTAATTTCTCATCAAATGTTTGAAAGGTGTCTAACAAAATTACAGTGGTCTCCTTTAAGTGCAAAGAACTAGACAGGGATTCATCTAGATCACTTAAATCGATAGTCACATAGTAATGTCTACAGCCCAAAATTTAGATTAATTTGCTTTAATCTAACTAAATTAACATTATATCCCACACTGATGCATTAGACTATTGAAAGTTTTGTTTGTAAAACTTGACAATAATGAATGCAAATATCCCTCTGGCTGTTATAAAGGGGTATATAAAGTTATTTTATGTTATTTTTTTTTAAGTATGTTTCATTTGTAGAGAAAGCTAATAGTCTAACTGAAGCTAATAGTTGTTGCTAATTTTATCTTTCTCAAGCATTACTAAACTAACTCTGATTCAAACCATCTTTTCATGATCAAATTATGCTTTAACATAATTTTGTAAAATATAATTTTTATAATTGTTTTTCCTCTGATTCATAATTCCTCATAGTTTTATTAGTTATAATAATTTAGAAAAAAAAATTTTCTTCATCAACAATATGAAACATTATGTTTTGTTACATTACTTTCAAATTTTAAATCTAATGTTAGGAGTAAATAATAATTATTTTTTTCCAATTAGCTCTACCCTTTTATCAATTTCTATATAAGCAGTGCTTAAATCCACTCTATTATTATATTAGACACAATGCCATTTATTATAATAGAGTGGATACTGACTACTTTATCCAACTTTATTATTGGTTGATTTTTTTTTTTTTTCATAATATACTCCTTTAAATTTATTAAAGTATATAATTTTGTGTGCCTCGTTATTTGTTTTGCAGAGATCCTGAGCACATAAAATTCTTCTTTTTGCATTCCAGCAAAGAAATCCTACAAAACAGAGTTTGAAATTTTTCATTTACTAAATTACTTTATTGATTTTCATTCCCCCCCCCCCCCCCAATTTTATCACTTGAAATCATTTGTCTTTGTTGTTTAAACATCAGCTCGTGTAGAGGCTATTAAAAATGTAGTAGTGTAGAAAATAATGTGTTTTATATGGAAGAGACAGACATGATTGATATCCATAATTTTGTGTTATCACCAGAAATATAGAAATTGAAAAAGCTAGAATTCTACTAATGGAAGAAAGAAAATTCATTTTTTTGTTGAAAAGATAAAAAAAGAAGAAAAATAGTTTCATTTAAATATTTTTGATGTAATAGTGCATAAATCATTATCTTTTACTTGTTATAATCACATAATATTGCCTCATTGACAGTGCCTTGCAAATCATTTTCAAAGCAAGGTTCTTTTAATATAACATACTCATAAAATCAAGTTTTTGATTTATAGTACTTACACATATCTCTTGAATAAACTTGTGTTAGGTAGATCTACATTGCAAATGTTTTTCATATTTCAAGAGTTCTAAAATCAACAAAAATGTTTATTATCCAGACTTTCTGTATGATTCAATGTTCAAAAGCTAATATTAAGCAATTAGCTTATAAGTGATTTTCCATCTGAAGTCTGAAAATTGCAATTTACTAAATAAAACCATTAAAATAAAAACTTTTGCATTTATTTTTTATTTATTTATTTTTTGTTTTCCTCCTTCTACTGATTACTTATAACAAGACTGTACTTTTCAAAGTTTTGGTTGTATTTGCTGTTAATACAATTTTTAAAATTCTTTACAATATCAATAATTTGATGTCTTTAAAAAAGTTTTTTCATTTGAGAAAACGTTTTGTAGCTTTTATATTTCTTAGGCATATTTAATTAGTAATTCTGTTCTTTACGTATTGTAAATTCTTTATTGAAAGAAGATGTGAACTAGTTGTTTGGAAATTCATTTTTATAATAACTAACTGTGATACTGTTTCATGATATCTTTTTATTCAATAAAGTATGAATTCTCCTGATTTTTGTTTAACTGTGTTTCGATTTTTTGTTTTGAATTTATAACTTTAAATGATATATCCTTATTTTTTATTATGAAAAAATTTTTATAGTTAAAAAATGTATAAGAACACAACTATTGACACATTATGGAGTGTATATATATAAAAGATTTTTAGTCCTGCAGTGGACTGATCGTTTAGACACGGTTCCCAGCAGATTACCAAAGTCAAGCATCACTGGCTGCGGTCAGTGTGCTGGTGGGTGACCTCTTGGATCAGTCTGCGTAGGGACCCCGGGTACGGTAGAACAGTTTAACGTGAACCAATACCGCACGTATTGGTCCTCGTTAAACTGTTCTACCGTAAAGTGCTTCACTCTCGTGCTACATGGGGCTACCAAAGCGGGGTTGCCACCCTCTCTGCAGAGGATCAATATTGTGATGGCATGTCTTCAGATCATCCCCAGGGATCTCCGAAACCGCCGCCAATAGCCCATTGTGCAGCTCTAGTGCGACGTAAATGAACTACAGCATAAAAGATTTTTAACGAATCGAAACATTTGAAGGCTTTTTAATATGCTTAGAACCAATCTCAATGTTCTCAGATAATAACTTTTAGGATTAAATCCAAATAAAAAAATTTTAAGTATGAAAACTTAAGAGCATAAAATTTTGCTTTTAAAAAGTACTAAGTTTTACACTTTTTCTCTTTTTTACCCATTAAAGCAATCAAAAAACGTTTCACAGCCCTTTTTTTCTGCATATTGTAGGAGGAATTGAATTGGCTTTTCTACTTTTGATATGGGATTAACTGAGGTGTTCTGGGAATCTTAATTGGAAAAAGTGTTAGTTTAGTGCTTTATTTTCACATTGATAATGATTTATTCATGGTTTACTCATAGATTTGATTTGAGGCACCATCTAGTGGCAAGTTTATTAATTATATATATTATTTTCTTTTTGTCTTTCAGTAACAAAACAAATTTCGGTTATGAGGCTCTCCTATCACTATCAAGGTGTTAATTTAAATTTTCGCTAGTGTGCGAGTGCTTCTCAATCCTCTGTGACCTTTCTACTCGGAACAAGTTATACCTGTATGGCAGAGCCGTTTTTATGTTTATAGGGGCCAATTTAGAGGGGGGGGGAATTAATTTTATTTTAAGAGTGAAAAACATATAAATTAATTATAAGAGCTTATATACTTTATTTTTATCGAAAATTTAAGGTAACAATACTTTTCGCGCTTTTTGAGAGGCAAATCTTCTATCACATCATCAAAGTCAATTTCCTGTAAGACATACATTTTGCTTTGCAGCGCAAAATCTGTAAGACTTCGAAACATCAAATTATGAAGATGTGTAGAATAAGCAAGGAGTTAGAAAGAATACAAGAAAATACAGTTTGATTATTAGTTTTTTTTTTATATTTTTATAATCGCCGCTGTAAAACTGACTCAATTTTGAGCCAATGTTTAACTACATAGCCTTGAAATTTAAAAACCAATCCAGAAGACAAGGAAACTCCTGGATCAGTATTGAAGGTCCAAGAGGTATTGAATTGTTATGAGAACTTGGAGGAGTTTATGACC
Source organism: Parasteatoda lunata (assembly GCA_949128135.1). Taxonomy (NCBI): domain Eukaryota; kingdom Metazoa; phylum Arthropoda; class Arachnida; order Araneae; family Theridiidae; genus Parasteatoda; species Parasteatoda lunata. The sequence goes on from OX421980.1 coordinate 102,870,574, forward strand.
CGACACATTTAACATGCACCCGTTACCATTTTATACTAAGGTATTATTCAGCCGGCTCAATTCGAACTCCCATTCTCACGAACACGAGTACATAGCCCTACCATCAACCAAGCTATCGTGGCAAATTATTTGTTTATTTTATAACAGTCATTGAGCAGCCCACCCGATTTCGAGTTTAATACTACTAATGTTCAACTCCGTAGCCTTGTAATTTTGAACCCAATCCAGCAAATAAGAGAACGCCAGGATCAAGTATTAGAAGAAATTTTTGCCTTCGTGGAGGACGTTTTGATGGAACTAGCCCTCATTTGAGTTACAAGGAGAGGAAAACCACAAAATCCTCCCACGGTTAGTCTGATAGCAAAGGGACTCTAGCCCATGATCCGCCCACCACTGGGGATATTTCACGTCAGCACTGTGGTCGGTAAAAGCCGGGTGTGGAATTCATATCGATCAGCCATCACTGGGATTCGAACTCGGTGCACCTCATTCGGAGGAGAATACTATATCCTTTGAGTTCATCTTTATTGAGTAATAACTCTGCGACAGGTACCAATTTTATTGATTTGCCTAAATTTAATCATCTTCAAAATGTAAATGGTAATTCAATCGTAATGTTTGTAGAAAAAAAAATGGAAATAAACCATTTTTCCTTTTAACCTGCAATGAATGCAGAAGCGACCACGAGGGTTAGTGAGCAAAATGAACGGATAGCGGAGCCTTCTAGTTTTTTAAATAATTGTTAAATTATTAGTTATTAACATGCATAATTAAAAAAATAAGAAAAACATTTTTCAGTATTGAGAAATAATAATTAAAAACTGTCATGAGCTGGAATAGAAACCACGATCTCACAGTTTTGTGTTAGGTTTCATAATCATCAGCCCCAAATATACACACCTGCCTTGCGGATATTTTTTAATTTTTTTTTTTTTTTAATTTAATAAATTAAGTCATTTGGATACTTGACATTCTTGAAAAATGCTTTCCAAATGACCATTTTTAACGTTTATAACAAGTATCTTGAGTTCATTTAGTAGAAGTAAACCATAGTTCGGCTTATCATATTCATTTTCAGCTCATGTATATGCACCAAAAATAAATTCAAAACCAGACTAGATATAACACAAGGACTGCAAATTTAACTGTCGGATATAAAACCATATTTAAGATTGATAATGATAAAACGATGAAAAACTACATTCCTCTAATTAAATATTTTGAAAATAGTCTGTTTTTATGTTACCATATTAGTAATTGCCTTAATAAACTTTAATCGTAATGTCGGGGTTCCGCCGATAGAAGACATTTAATATATCAGTAGAACACACTAAAGCTTTATATCAATTAACAATTAGTTTTCGAATTACAATTATAGAATAATTGTCATAGGATTATTATAGAATGAAAGGTTTTAAATACAAATATTTGTTAATGTTCAATATTTAATCAAAGAAAAAACATAACCCATATTGAAATCTAACGAATAGCCCTTGATAAATTTTGTAACCAAAAAAAAAAAAACCCGATTGATTTCCGAATTTTAGAAACACCTTCTAGTTTTACTATTCAATCAAAATGGTTTCGATGTCTTTCATCCCACCTGTCTCACTAGTGATTAAGCAAATTCGGATATAATTTTTGTTTCGTTCTTACTTAATATTAATTTGTTTGTGACAATTACTTTTTTACTACATTTCTGCAAGAAGTTTAAAAATATAATATTGAGGGCATTAACTGAATTTATTTATTTTTTATTTATTTATTTTTTGCATGCTTCTTTTACTTATATCACCCACACCCACTAGCAACTGTCTGCTCAAAATACTGCGATAATATAAAATAAGATAGCCAAGCAAAACGTATGGAATTACTTAAATAAATGTTTAAAAGTATTAATTGTTTTTTGAATTGACAATTTCAGTCATCTTTTAGGTATTTAAAACAGCAGCATATCACATGATAGTATTAAATATATCATTTTTACAATAAAGTAAAATAAAAAAGAATTCTGATCCTTAGGAACAGATATTAAATAGTCTCATCATGATCGAATGATGGAGCATAATTACCTTTTAAACAAATCAAATTTTTTTTTTTACCTTTTAAACTAAAAATTTGCTTATTTTTAAATAATTTATTAATACTCAAATTGTTTAAAAGATGATATGACCACGAAGTTTTTTATTTTATTCAGTCATTTATTTATATATTTTTTTATTTATTTTTATTTCATTAAATTAAATGCACACGTTTAAATTAAAAACAAAGCTGTCAAAATTTCATATATAGTATCAATTTACAATTTTTAGAAATTGTTTCGACTTTGATTTGGAAATTTAAAAGCCTTATTAATTAAATAATTGAGAAGCCTTTTTAACTTTAAACACATAATAACAACAAAAATCAAGGAGTTAAAAATAGAAACAAATGTGATCAATAAGCAATAAAATCATAAGCTAACTAAATAAATTAATTTTGTTTACGAAATATAATATTACAAATTAAACATATTTAATATTTAGGGGAAACATGGAAAATTTGGTCACACAGGAGTTCTAAACAATTTTTTTCTCATGTTTAAACATTTTTTTAGTTGATGATCATTTGATTTCAATGGTCTATTAAACAAAATCATATGTTGTTTCTGTCTATTAGCAGTAAGAAAAATTGAAATAAAATTTCATTTTTTATCTTAATTTCATCCAGAACAGACCAAATCAAGGCAGACAGGCCAGTCAAAGAGGAAACCTGAAGCCTATTTCATATTCCCGCCATTTAAATAATAAACAAAAAAAATCACAATGTATATATAAAAAACAAAAAAACAGCGCAAACCTTTCACGTTTTCCCTCAACACAACCAAAATTGATTTAATAAAAACATTTGCTTACCTCCAACGTGAAAGATTTATGTCTTCTTAATATCCTACGAAAATTTTACATAGAAATTCCTAGTTCACGGATTCTCTTACGATTGATTTGAAAAATAACAAAATAAAATCAACTACAATAATTAAATAAATTATACAATTAGGCTAGTTGAAACATTTAGGATGATAAAAGGAAGAAAAACCTTTTATAATAAATCAGAAAAAATACCTAAATTTTGTAAGAGAGGAAAATTCGAATTGAACGAGGCCCAATTTAATGGCACTATGGAAATCTCAAGACAGATTCTAACAAGACCCCCTCCCTATTTACAGCCCTAGAAATTTATGACCGGAAAACAGACAAAAGGGTGTTTCTGTGGATATCTGATATTTCCGAAGTTAAGAAAAAAGAGCCCTAAGGCAATATCAAGAAGCTTAAAAACATTTTCTCACAGTGTAAAGTGAGGAGGCCATTTGACAATTCTGTCTGTAGCTAAGAAAGTGGAGAAAGAGCGTTTTATTGCTCTTTTAGTTAGAAAAGTGAAGAGTGACAATTATTTTATATTTGTAAACACTTCTATTAGATTCTGAAAAGCATCCGACTATGTAAAAAAAAAAAATAATAATCTGAATAAATCTCTGAATAAAATTTAAAAAAAGAAGGAGAAGGTGGGATCTGGGGGCCCTCTTTAGTTATAAATAATAAATGAGTTAGAATTAAAAGAAGAAAAAAACAATTAATGCAATGAGATTTCAGACTTTTCAGGGACCCCATCAGAACTTGGGGCCCTGGGCCAGGGCCCACTGAGCCCATCCTTAAAAAAACGGCTCTGCTGTATGGGTATTCTTCGAAATGAGCTGGCAGACGAAGCAGTTTTGGGAATGTCTCTCGCATCATTCAGGGCATCTATATTCAAGCTCAGTGGCAAAATTGTAATTGCGCAACTTGGATGGTCTGAGTCAAGCTAATGAACTGAATGTCTTAGTGTGTATCAAAAAGAGCTTAAGCTAAACAGGAACAGTTTGAGGAAGATCATCGGCCTTCTCACCTCAAGAGAGACCCTCAGAAGACACCTATACACAGGGCCGGTTTAACCATTAAGCAAACTAAGCACGTGCGTATGACACATAAGGTAAGGGGGGAACAACAAGGTACCAATGATAAGAAAAAAAAATCTAGAAATATCTTTTAACACAATTTAATTCGATAATCATGGTTTAAGAATCTTGAGATGGTTAGAGAATATTGACTTAGAATTTCCTCATTTTAGCGCTATATAATATATAATATATATATATATATATATATATATATATATATATATATATATATAATATATTAATATATTTATACAGTGACCTAAAGAACCACATTGTGGGCCCCCTATTAAGCCTATAATTGTTTCCCCTGGTATGGTACACGGTAATATAATATCTGGTCCAATATAAATATTTTGGGTCAATATTAAGGAGAGATATAGGCTTTTGTTATAAAAAAGAATATTTGCTTCGAATTTCCTCATTTTCATTGCGGCTCCCTATTAATGTTATTATAATGCTTTTTTAAATTTATGGTTGTGTTTTTGTCGGAGAATATAGTAACTTCGGTAAGTCATGACAAATTCTTGGAATTATTCATGGAAAGTCAGAGATTTGAAAATCTAAAATGTAGCAGATACCCTGCACATATCAAAATGAAAAGCAATCCGTAGCTGAATGTGTCCCAACTTTGCAACATATTTTAACTTATGTGATTTTTAGGTCAAATATGACTGTGATAAGTGTTTTGATGGCATAAGTATTTCTCCGCACGCAATTTATACATAGAATTCGTGATAATTAGATTCGTGAAACATATATATTTCAGATATGATATTTTGAAACCATCTGCAAAGGCAAAAGTATCTATACTCTTTTACTTAATTCACGTGGAAGGCTCAGCACCATCTTGGAATTGGCGATGACATATTGTAAATTGGAATGAAAAGGGAAAGAGTGTTTTGAAAGCCCCTCAACGGTTACAAACGCCATCTCGAGTAATTTTATAGACATAGAATTTTAAAATTTGTAATAAAGCTTTACTTTTCATGAGTCATTATCTTGCACTAAAATGGATCAGTTATTCCTTAAATTAATTACTCTGGTCCTCCCTGTTTTATTTTGCTTAGTTTGTATTCTAAACTCCGAATTAGGACACCACTTACTCATAGTTAGCTCAGGTGACTGTGAGAATCACAAGGATGGCGCCAGACTCTGTCCGACAAGGGGTCAAGTCTTCCCCGACAGGGGGGCTCAAACAAATTAATTCAAAATATTTAAATTAAAACGAATTTTATACTTTACATTTTTTTCTCACATTATTTTATTCAGGTGTGTTTCTAAGAATCTAAAATCACTAATATTGATACCATAATGTACAGATTCCTTTTAATGTAAATTTAAATCTAATTTTTTTCTGTTATCTATGTATTTTGTGCTGTATGGTGTAATTTACCATACATTGTAAGCGTAAAAATTACTTCTGTAATAAAGAAAAATAGTTGTAGCAGTAGCCGCTATTTCAAAAAATTTCTACCCTTCTTACTCTCATAGCGCAAAAATTATTCGCTAATAAAAATTAGAAATTTCACGCACATTTAACAAATCATTTAAGGAACATTTTGATATAAAATGTTATTTTTATATGCATCGATTGGCTTTTGAAATATTTAAATGTTTCGCAAATAAAGTACATTTTTTGCATCCACGTATTCTATCTAAAGATACCATGCCCCGTTTTGAACGAACTTCGAAAGGGTTATGCATATAAAATTGTAAAAATTTCGATTTTTTTTTTTCAATTGTTACATAGTATAGTTTTAGGGACAAAACAAAAAGCTATTTTGATCAGGGGACAGATATAACACAAGGAATGCAAATTTAACTGTCAGATATAAAACCTTATTTAAGATTGATAATGATAAAACGATGAAAAATCTACATTGCTCTAATAAAATATTTTAAAAAGAGTCTGTTTTTAGGTTATAATATTCGTAATTACCTTAATAAAATTTAATCGTAATGTCGGGGTTCCGCCGATAGAAGACATTGTTTCATATTGAATGGGACAAAAAGAAAACATGATTGTAAACGTTATAATTAATATATTTAGAAAATTCAAATTTACCTCAAAACTACATTTATTCAAGTTTCTACAGGTGTTCAATGTGTGCCCCTCCGGTGACACGACAAATGTCTACACGGTAATCAAGCGCTTGCCACACTCCTGATAGCATATCCCCAGTGATGAAATTCAACACTGCAGTTATCCGCTGCTTCAATTCCTCTAAGTCCTGAAGAAGTGGAGGCACAAACACCTTGTCTTTAACGAAACCCCAGACAATAAAAAGTCACAGGGCGTTAGATCTGGTGATCTCGGCGGCCAATGGAGATATGTCAAATCCTGTGGCTCAGCACGGCCAATCCAGTGATGTTGGTTTTGGCATATTTGAAAATGCAGTACGCTTTCTCCTGCATGGACGACATTTTGTTTAACAGCGCCTCTAGCAGCGAGTTCGTCATTCGATGATTTTTCCCTGTTGCCAAATAAAACTTGTATAATTGTAGTTGCAGAATAAATTTGTTTCGTCTGAATAAATCCATTACGGCAGTCACACTGCGCTATTCTTTTTGTCCCATTCAATATGAAACACCCTGTATATCAATGGAAACACACTAAAGCTTTAAATCAATTAGTTTTAGAATTACAATTATAGAATAATTATTTTTATTACAGAATGCTGGGTTTCAAAAGACAAATATTTGTTAATGATTAATATTTAATTAAAGAAAAAACATAACCCATATTGAAATCTAACGAATAGCCCCTGATAAATTTTGTGACAAAAAAAAAAAAAAAAAAAAATTAAGCCTGATTGATTTCCGGATTTTAGAAACACCTTCTAGTTTTACTATTCAATCAAATTGGTTTCAATGTCTTTCATCCCACCTGTCTCACTAGTGATTCAGCATATTTTGATATCATTTTTCTTTTGTTCTTACTTAATATAAATTTGTTCGAGAATTATTTTTTTGCTACATTTTCTCGAGAAGTTTAAAAATATAATATTGAGGGCATTAACTGGATTTTTTTTATTTTATTTTATTTTTTTTATTTATTTATTTTTTTTTGCATGCTTCTTTTACTTTTATCATCCACACCCACAAGCAACTGTCTGCTCTAAATACTGCGATAATATAAAATTAAAAGTATTAATTGTCTTTGATTTGACAATTTCAGTCATCTTTTAGGTATTTAAAATTACAGCATATCATATGAAAGTATTAAATATATCATTTTTACAATAAAGTAAAATAAAAAAGAATTCTGATCCTTAGGAACAGATATTAAATAGTCTCATGATCGAGCATAATTACCTTTTAAACAATTTCTTTCTTTATTTTTATTTTATTAAATTAAATGCACACGCTTAAAATAAAAACAAAGCTGTCAAAATTTCGTATATAGTTTCGACTGACAATTTTAAGAAATTGTTTCGACTTTGATTTGGAAATTTAAAAGCCTTATTAACAGAAACAAATATGATCAATAAAATCATAAGCTACCTAAATAAATTAATTTTGTGTACGAAATATAATATATTTCATGTATAGGGGAAACATGGAAAATTTGGTCATACAGGAGTTTTAAACAATTTTTTTTCTCATGTTTAAACATTTGTTTAGCTGATGATCATTTGATTTCAATGCTCTATTAAACAAAATCATATGTCGTTTCTGTCTATTAGCAGTAAGTAAAATTAAAATAAATTTAAATTTGTTATCTCAATTTCATCCTGGAGAGACCGAATCAAAAGTTTTGGCAGACAGGCTAGTCAAATAGGGAATTGAATAGTGGCCAGTCATTTAAATAAATAAACAAAAAAATCGCAATGCATTTATAAAAAACTGCGCAAACCTTCCACGTTTTCCATAACGACAACAAAAATTGATTTAATGAAAACATTTGCTTACCTCCAACGTGAAAGATTTATGTCTTCTTATAATATCCTACGAAAATTTAATATAGAAATTCCTAGTTCACGGTTTCTCTTACGATTAATTTGAAAAATAACAAAATAAAATCAACTACAATAATTAAGTAAATTAAACAATTAGGCTAGTTGAAACATTTAGGATGATTAAAGGGAAAAAAAGCTTTTATAATAAATTAGAAAAAATTTCTAAATTTTGTAAGAAAGAAAATTAAGAATTGAACAAGGCCCAATTTAAAGGCACTATGGAAATCTCAAGACAGAATGAGCCAAAGAAATTTTAGCATGACCCTCCCCCTATTTACAGCCCTAGAAATGTTTTCTTCTTAGAAATTTATGACCAGAAATCAGACAAAAGGGTGTTTCTGTGGATGTCTGATATTTCCGAAGTTAGGAAAAAAGAGCCCCAAGGCAATGTAAGCAATTTTGTGGGTGGTAGTTATGAAAGTGGGGATATTTTCATCAGTGGAAAGAGTGTTTTATTGCTCTTTTGGTTAGAAAAGTGAAGAGTGAAAGTCATTTTATGTTTGTAAACACTTTGATTAGATTTTGAAAAGCATCCGACAATGTAAGGAAGAAAAAATTATATATATATTATGGGCTTCAGAGGGTCCAGCTATGAATTAAACTTTTAAAAAACAAGAAAAAAGTGGGTTCTGGGGACCCTCTTTAGTTATAAATAATTAATGAGTTAGAATTAAAAAAAAAAGAAAAAAACAATTAATGCAATGTGATTTTAGACTTTTCGGGGGCCCCATCAGAACTCGGGGCCTCTTGGGCCAGGGCCCATCCTTAAAAACGGCTCTGATATTGACATACGCCTGCAACGAATAACTTTTCACACAGTTAATTAATTATTGTTTACCACATATCAACGCGAAACATTCTTTCCTCTACGATTTAAATTTGCTTTCATAGTTACGAATTTTAAGTCACAAAAGGTGGACACTAAAAATTAAGAAGTTAGGGGACCAAATTTCGAATAAAAGTTTTTTATTTTATTTCTCAGGATTTATGTGTCTGATTTTGCTTAAATCTTGTATTTTGACATTTAAAATTGCAAATTATGAAAAAATTGCACACCTTACATTTCTTAAGTTTCTCAACTTCCCTTAAATAAAGTAATAATAAATGTTTGCTAAAAGTTTTATTTTGCATGAAATTATCTTTAGAAAAACAAATAGGAATTGATTGATCTGATTGGAATTGAATGCAAAACTTTTTCAATTCGCTTAAAAAAAAAAAAAAAAAAAAAAAATTGGGACATAGTGAAAAACGCAAAAACTAAAGTTAACATTAAAGGGTCCTAACTTTCAAGCGTGTTCCTGAAAAAACTATTTAAACAATATTTCTAAATTGAAACTACTGTATTTTGGGAATCAGAAATCCGAATCCGTCGAAAAAAGGTATGTTTAATCGGATAACGCTTTTATGTCTAATTTCCTAACTTAAAATATCGTTTGGAGTAATTAATTATTATATTTGATGTTACTCTCTCGAACCATTAAGAATGAGTACTAGAACATGAAGATCCGAACTTAAGATTAAAATTTATTCCAGTGCGTCCATTTATTTTTTTGCACACTGTACACTTATATGAAGTATATGTCAATATTGCTGATAATAACAAAATAATTTTTCTTTTTTATGTAGAAAGATAATTTAACTGGTAGTTATCCATATATATATGCTTTGATTTACTTTAGGGATTATGATTGAAAGAGGAAAATAAGGTGAAATGGTGTTCACTTTCAATATTAATATCAGATATAAATAAATAAAAACGTCTTTCATTTTGTCCTCTTTTGTTAATTTTATAGTAATTGCATAGTAATAGCTTCGAAATAATAGCTCAATGATAATGAGGATAATATCTGAATCTCGTCAAGAACATTTTGCGTTTTGATAAACGAAAAATTTTTCGTACAATTGCAAAAATTCATTTTTCCAAAGGTATAAATAGTTATAAAATATTTAATATTTTTTATATTTATATTTATAATATGCGTTGGAAAAGTTCTGAATCCCAATTTTTGAAATCCCCGTGTCGTAAATGGTAACTGATGCACGTTAAATCTGTCGAGTCGCAAAGTCCCCCATGTTCACATAACAAATCAATATCTCTGAGGGTACTATCCAGGAATTTCCTTGTCTTCTGGATTGGTTCAAAATTACAAGGCTCCGGAGTTGAACATTAGTAGTCGTAAACCCGAAAATTGGGTCAGTTGTTCAATGACTGATAAAATAAAATAAAATAAAATAGCAAGATATATAAATTTTTGTATAATTTTATGGAAGGTAATTTTAAATCGTATAATACAAAATATGAATGAAATCGGTTAAATAATTCGAAATAAATGAAATGTTAAGCAAACTGATTTTTTAAAAATTTGACAACTCAGAAACTAATTGATCGATTGCTCTGAAAGTTTGTATTTTGAAATTAAAAGGATGTAAAAATATGTAGAACATACAATTCAATATATTTTACTATTATTTAAAAAAATAATAAAAAATAATTATTTAAAATTATTTTTGCTTCAAAATTTGTGTATAAAATGTTTTTTGTAATTTTATGCAAACATTTTTCAATACACTCAAAAAGTTCTCGAGATAATGGGCTATAATCGAAGAGTGGAGTTAAAATTAAAGGACCCAAACTTTCCAACTCTCTCTTTGCCATAACTTCAGACCATATCTTCCAGATTGTGACTGTTTCCGAATTTTGAAAATTAAAAACTTAAAACTATACATAAACTTGTATGTTTATTCAGAACAGAATGCGCTTTTCTGTTCATTTTCGTAACTTAAAATATGGTATTGACTCTTTGTACGTGAAAATATGATTAAATCAAAAGTTAATCAAAGTCTTCCCTTTTTCTATTTCATACACTGTACATAAAATAAGTCAATGAGAATCTGTTATGTTGAGTAATATATATTTTAAGACATTGAATACGAACAGTTTGTTTTTCTGAATCAATCAACAATCTTTTTACTACTAAGAAAATGATAAAAAAAATATTAATAAATTAAAAATATTTTGTTACTGCTTCTCTTTTTTTTCCGACTGCATATTTACTGTGTTGATTAAAATATAAACCTTGAATCCGAATAAGTAAATGATTTTCCTCATTTAAAAGTATTAATTAAAAAAAAAAGATGAAAAAATTAAAAATATTTTGTTTTATTCTTAAACTTTCATTTTGCTTGAAAATTGGAAAAAGCAATTATGTGATCCCATAAACCATTGATAAACACATTACATAAAAAAGAATTCCTAAAGAAGAGGACCTGTGTCTCTTTCTATCCCTCAGGTTTTTGTCAGGGTGTGATTATCCCCTTCCTAAGAAAGAATAGCTGTTTGAAAGATAAGTTTCCAAGAAAATGAAGATGTGTTTGTGGGAAAGGATTTCTTCGAAAAGTCGTCAATTTCACCCATATCTAATCACATTCCCTCTCTAGTTTAACAATGTATGGGCAAAGTTGTGAGTAGTGTAGTGAAACTACAATTACATAGAATTTACAATATATTTTACTAATTTTGTTACAGATTCTTTAATAAATAAATAAAAACTAAAAAGTCAACTATAAAATTTTTTATTAGGCATTTGTTAATGAATTTTTTACATAATTTAGAAAAAAATGTGACCAGACTATTTTCCCGACGAGACTTTAAAATTTTCCCGATGGGGGGGCTGGCCATGCCCGACAGGGGTGCAATTGCCCCCCCTGACCCCCTACTGGCGCCGCCCTTGGAGAATCAGAACGTATCAGCTGTATCTATAATATTTTATTTTCACTAAACAAGATCTGATTGTGAGTATAAATATACTATACATATGTATTGATTATTGTTGAAATGATCAACTTAAATGGCATAAAATATGATATAGGTTTAAAAGTTAACTATTAAAATTCGTTTACCTTCAGAGAGTAGTAATTTTATAAATTTTTTTCTCTTAAATTTTGTCTACTTTTTAATGTTATTTATTTTTTTAGTTAGGCTTGAAACTATTGGCGATCGAAATGGGCTGCAGGTGGCGTAGAGCAGAACTCTCTACCTATGGCAACACTTCTCATGCTTTCCCCATTAGCGTGTGGAAAGTCATAGAGGAAGGAAGTACGTTAGTTTCTCGCTTGATTTTCATATAGATTAAAATCTTTTAAGTTGGAAAACTATATGGAACTGAAAACTACATTAAATATAGTTCTAAAGAAAAGTATCACGGAAATTTTAAAAAATATTTTCATTAAATAATGCGGAAAAATATTAAGAAAAGGGGAAATTGGCGATCGCAACACTCGAATACGCCATCTGGGGAGAGACCGGTTTCATGCCTTTAGCCCTTCTCCTCCTCTTTTCAGTTGTATAGGAATGTACTACGATATTTTCCCTTTTCTTAACATTTTTCCTTTTTATTTAATAAAAATATTTTTTAAAATTTCCGTGATACTTTTCTTTAGAACTATGTTTAATGTAGTTTTCAGTTCCATATAGTTTTCCAACTTAAAAGATTTTAATCTATATGAAAATCAAGCGAGAAACTAACGTACTTCCTTCCTCTATGACTTTCCACACACTAATGAGGAAAGCATGTGAAGTGTTGCCATAGGTAGAGAGTTCTGCTCTACGCCACCTGCAGCCCATTTCGATCGCCAATATCGTAGTACATTTCTATACAACTGAAAAGAGGAGAAGAGGGAAGGGAGAAGGGCTAAAGGCATGAAACCGGTATCTCCCCAGATGGCGCATTCGAGTGTTGCGATCGCCAATTATGTAAGGCAACAGCTTAAAAGCGTTATCAGTAAAAATTTTAATAATTAAAATAATAGTTTTTATCAATTACGAAATTAATAATCTTTCTGAAAATTGTAAATCACTAAAAATACTTTTACAGCATTGTATGTTTCAAAGTTCAAAAGTTAGCCGCTGGTAATGTTTTTCATGGCGTCTTTTCTCAACTACTAGCTGTGCATTTAGTTCTGAAAATGGCTTAAAGGATTTTTAGCATTCTAATGTGTGCATTATAGAGCATGGAAATATGTTAGTGCACAGATAGGCTGCGATAATTTATTTGTCAAAAGAATGCTGGACTTTTAATATGAGATATAAAGTACACAAAATAATGGCAGAACTAAAGAAAGCAAAATATTTTTCAGTGAGTGTTGGTTTAACACCAAACATTTCCCATACAGATTAACTTATATTCGGTGTCCGTTATATAAACAACGGATTTTCGAAGATCATTTTTTGAATTTTCATCCAATTGAAAGGCCCAAATCTGAATATTTGATACTAGTGTGTCTTTTCTTAATGACAAAGGCATAAATGTAAGTGATTTTCTATTTGATTTTATAACCGTCATTGAACAGCCGACCCAATTTTCTCGGTTTACCACTACTAATGTTCAACTATGAAGCATAGTAATTTTGAAACTATGTGATATTAAATGGCACCATGCAAAATTTGAATGAAATCGGTTGAAGAGTTCTTCAGAAATGAAAATTTAATAATATGGCTTTTTAAAAATTTGTAACTCAAACTGTTTGATCAATAATGTTGAACTTTGGATTTTAAAATTACACAGTTTAAAATGATGTAAAATTTACATATTTTACATACTTTTTCTTTTACAAAATTTACATTTTTATAGAAGGTATACTTTTCTTCTAATTATAAATAACAAACAATAAGAGATAATAATTTCAAATTAATTTTTACATTCAGTTTTCTTTAGATAAACAAATTTTACAACTGTGTGGGATGATGTTTCTGATTAGCATTAAAATTTCTTTAAAAAACGACAAAAAACTAAAAAAAAAAAAAGAAAGAATAATAATTCTAACAAATACTTACATTTAAAATAAAAGAAATAAATAAAAACTTTGTATAAAAATGCAAGCTATTGAATTAGAGAAAATAAGCTATATAAAAACATTTCTAGAAAATATGCTGTAAAAAAACATTTGATTTTAGCAAAGTAACTCGTTAAATTAGTAGATTTAAAACTGCTCTAAAAAATTATAATAATGGATCTAAAATTTTATTTTGTCCATTTTTAGGAAATTAATTGGAAAAAATATTTCTGTTTGAATTATTTAAATAAAACTCTAACTAGTTTCAAAGCTATGTCTAATTTTTTGGAGATTTTGTAGAAATAGAAAACTTGTAAGGCCCCTCGCAACCCCTGGCGACCGTCCTGTATCAATAACATAAATATTGACCCGTAATATTCAAATTGGGCCCCTTATTATATTACCGGGTAATAGTGTACCCCACCAGAGGAAATAATTATAGGCTTATTAGGGGTACACAATGTGATGCTTAATGCTACATTGTAAGTATAAGATAATACTGTGCTGAATAGCGCTAAAATGAGGAAATTAGAAGACAGTATTCTGTTTCAAAATATGGCCCTGTATATACACAGTAACCTATAGGACCATATTGTGGGCCCCTTATCAAGCCTATTATTGTTTCCCCTGGTAGAGTACATTAGTACGCGGTAATATAATACCTGGTCCAATATAAATATTATCGGTCAATATTAAGCGAAGTTGTAGGCTTTTGTTATAGTATAGAATATTGACTTCGAGTTTCCTCAATTTAGCGCTATTTAACACCCTCTTATATACACACACACACGCACACACACATATATATATATATATATAGGACCACATTGTGGGCCTCCTATAAAGCTTATAATTTTCTTTCCCAGTAGGGTACATAAGTACACGGTAATATAATACCAGGTCCAATATAAATATCATGGATCAATATTAAGGGGAGATATAGGCTTTTGTTATAATCAAGAATACTGACTTCGAATTATTCGCGCTATTAAACACACTCTTATTACACAGTAACCTATAGGACCATATTGTGGGCCCCTTATTCAGCCTATAATTGTTTCCCCTGGCAGGGTACATTATTACAGGTAATATAATACCTAATCCAATATAAATATTATGGGTCAATATTAAAAGGAGATATAGGTCATTGGCGTCGTTAGATAAAATTTATTTAAGTTATTTGAAGTAAAAGTTTGTTTTATACTCACATTGATTGATAAAAGTAACTTTTTCTTAATGTATGATAAAAACATGACATTAAACATAAAATAATTACATTTTACAATGAACACAATATTTTTTACTAACATTCAATGAATTATTATGAACAGTGAAACATCTTGATACTATGCAGAGTGCTCATAAATAATTTTAGAATCGTCTTAAAAGAACTAAATTGAAAACAAATTTACAAATTAGGTGCTATTATTATTTAAGTACTATGTGAGCAAACTACTATTTTAGAGCGGGAAAAAACTATACGGAAATCTTAAGAATCACTATTAAGATAAACAGAATTGAAAACTTAAACCAGTTTAATTTCATTTTATTTCATAACCGTCGTTGCACAGTCAACCCAAATTTTGGGTTACCACTAGAAGGCAAGGGAACTCCTGGATCAAGTATTTGGAGAAATTTGCCTTCGTGGACGACTTCTGATGGAACTAACCCCCATTTGCGTTACTTGAAGAGGGAAACCACAATAACTTCCTCGGTTAACCTGATGACAAGGGGACTCTAACCTATAATGCATTCACCACTGAGGATATTTTACGTCAGCACTGTGGTTGGTGCCAGACGGGAGCGGAAATTGATTCGATTGATTCGAACCCGGTTCACCTCATTTGAAGGTAAAAGCTCTATCCCCTGAGCATTCACTGCCCAAACTAGTTTGATTTTATAACCATCATTGAACAGTCGACCCAAATTTCGGTTACGACTACTTATGTTTAATTTCGTAGTCTTGTAATTTTGAACCCAATCCAGAAGACAAGAGAACTCCTGGATCAAGAATTAGGAGAAATTTTTCTTCATGGAGGAGATTCCACTGGAACTAACCTGCATTTGCGTTACATGGTGAGAAAACACACGAAAACCTCCCACGGTTAGCTTGATGGCAAGGGGACTCTAACCTATGATCTGCCTACCACTGAGGTTATTTTACGTCAGTGCTGTGGGCGGTGCAAGCCGGAATTCGTTTTTACCAGCCATCGTTGAGAATCGAACCCGGATCATCTCACTGCAGCTCATCACTTTATTCATTGATTTAAAATGATTTATATCATCGTGACATTTAAATAAGTTGCCAACAAGCAAAATAAAGTTTAAATTAAAATGAAACAAACGTGACAAATTTGAAATCACCCAACAATGGGTAAATTTTTACAAGATAAAATGAGAGAAATAATAATTAATAATCATAATTAAGTAATTTTATAAAATTTTTTTTTGGAAAAAATGGAAACTTTTGTGAAGAAAATGAAAAAATAAGATGCAAAAGGTCGTTTAATGCAAAGTATTTTATAATGAAAGAGTTTATTTCATCAGGTAAACTCAACACAAATGTCATTTAAACACATCTAAATAATCCACGTTTATTCTGTTCATAGTTTTCTAACATTTCTATCAGACTAAATAGTTTAATTGAAATAAAAAACAAAAGTTATTTTTTTCAGATTAAAATTAATGGAGAAATTTGTTTGTGGTAAATTTTGACTATAATGCGTTAGCTTGCTTTATCAATAGCTGCATGCCGAATGCAGCATGCCAGAAGTTATATGTATTGATAAATCTTTATTTTGTTTAATTGAACTTCTTTAAAAAATGTGTTTCGCTTAATCTAATAACGTAAAGTCATGGAAAAGGGCAAAAAATAATAGTAAATAAAAAAAATTGCATTATTTTAACTCTATGAATTGTTTCGGTATATATTTATGTTAATATCTGATCTTATGTTGATATGATGCTGCTGCTTATCATCGATTTATTGATTATTTAGTTTTCTATTTTCTACCCTGTGCGAAGAACTGGTATTCAGCTAGTAGATAAATAAAAATTTTGAAGTGGAGTGTTTTTTCGGTTTAAGCAGATGTAGCTGTGCAATGTTAAGGTGTGATTCAAAATGGGAATCAATAGAAAATAAGCTGAAAATACAATTATTACATTAATATCTATAAAAAAATTGAATTGTGGTAAATCGTAAGTTTGTATACGTCTGTTGAAGACATATATTTATCCCTAAAAAATGCCTTGAGAGCGAGACCTGTTAGTCTAGCATGACAAAATAATTAATTTTAATAAAAACACTTTTTTTTTTTCAATTACAGCAGTATACAAAAAAAAAAGAAAAAAAAAAGAGAGAGAGTTCAATTAGTAAAATTTCTGCTAATATTTAGACAGAAACCGCAGAATAGTTTATGATAACAGCATTTTGACAGAGAAATGTTTTATTCATTTACAAGTTCTGCTTCTTCTTTCTAGCTTTTTTTTCTCACTAAATGATTATTTCTTCTTTTTTCAGTGCATCTTTAATAAAATAGGCTATTTTTTCCTGAATTCTATTTTTTTTTTAAACTTTGAATCTTTCATATTTTTGTATTTTATGTTTGATTACTTATATGTAATATATGAAACAGTGAAAATTTATTCAGGGATTATACAAAATGATATTAATTAATTATCAAATAAACCAACCCCGTAGTTTTAACAGTGGACGAAGAAAATGTCAGGTAAAATACATCTCAAAAGTAACTATATATGAGTTTCACAGCCAATTCAATTGGCACATTAAACCCCAATTTAAGGTAATTAAATATTTATTCGAATGAAATTATAGATATATTTTTGAAAAACATTACTACATAAGGATTAATTTAAACACAACACACACTATTAAACAATAATTAAGACTCTTAACTCTCCACTACGTTTTTTCTTAAAACAGAATAGCACTAAGGATCTATTTTTTTTTTTTTTTTTTTTTTAAATTTATACGCGAGTCATTGATCTTACCTAATTCGGGTAAGGGGATTTTAAATTTGTAAAGCTACAGATTTTTTCGTAAAGCTACAGATTTGTTTTCCTCAAAAATGAATTTTAATTTTTTGTCTGGTTGTACAAGTTTATGATGGACGAATAGAAGTTTGTAGCTTAGCTTTGCAAACATGCAAAATGTGCAGTGAAGGATTAAGTAATTCAAAAATTTTTCTTAATTTTTATAAAACACACACTTATAGTATGTACAAACAATACTTTTCGACTAGTGATTGTTTTAAAATTTATGTCAAATTTGAATACTTCAAATTTTCTTGATATTAATTAAAGATGAAAGATCTAGCCCATGCAATTAGTTGATTGATACATTATTTAAAACAATATTGTATATTACATAGTTGAAAAAATTAAGACTATATAAAAATTAAAGCATATAAAGTATTAAAAGTATACGAAGTATTATGTATCACATTTTCCTTTAATGCATCACATACATATGTCCTCTTTTACAAAAGTCTCAAATAAAAAATAGGAATTATTTCTTTAGATACATCGATGTAAACATGAAGTTTATTAAATCTAATATGTATAGTGTCTTAAAAATATACTTTTATTTTGAAAAAAATTTTTTTTAAATATTTTATCTGCTAAACCTATTTTATCTGTTAGACATTTTTTAAATATTTTATTTGTTAAACCCTTCTAAATAGCAAAAAAAAAAAAAAAAAAAAAAAAAAAAAAAAGGAAGAAAAGAGCCTTAAAATGAAAATTTAAGAATATTAAAGCAGGTTTAAAGTGGTAAATAAAATTATTCAATTGATTGACAGAACTAGTATTCATATTTTGAAGAAATGATAAATTATAGTATTGGTGGTCGGAATAATTTTTAAGCATAATTTATTTAATATACTTACCTTTTTAGTATTTATAAGAAAAGAAACATAGAAGAGAAGATATTTCGGTTTTTTTTTGGATCCTTTGGTCCATTTTTAAAATCACAAAAACTTTACATAAATTAAAAATAAAAAAGTAAACGCATTGAACTATCATTAACTACCTCGTTCAACAGTATTTATAGTTTCAATACTGAATTTTTAAAAATTAATACTTTTAATTAAGAAGCATATTTGTGACAAATACCAAATTCTGAAAATGTTAATTAACACAAAATAATTACTTTAAAAATCCGATATTATTTTGATGAAAACAAAATAAATAAAACTTTATAAAAAGTACACTTAACACTCTCATACCAAAAATTAAGTTTAACAAATTATCGAATTCTTAAAAATATTTTTTAATATTGTTTTTATTATTCAGCAAAATAGAATCATGTGGATTTTATTATGAAATATTTCTTCGTTCTTTTAATCAATTAAAATATAAGTTGATGTTAATTTTTTTGTATTAGGATATGAATTAACAACATTATATAAATTTGTTTATTAAATTATATGTAATATTTTTATAAAATTAAACGTGACATTCAATTTATGAATGAAAACAAGGTTATTAAAAAATCATAAAAATTTTAAGTTTCGATTCATAATTTTAAAAGTTATATTAATTTCATAAATATAAAGTAAGACAACTCCATGCGTTAAAAATAGATTGATGTGCAAACAATAAACGGTAGAATCATGAACTAATGTACAATATAAATAAATTTCATCTATAAACTACAAAATATAAAACAATTCTAACATTATATTAACATACAAATATAAATGTAGTAATTTAATACAAATATTTGCCTACCTCTCAAGAAATGAACTTATTTAATGAGTTCTTGTAATCCAAAGATAAACTTTATTAAGAACAGGAGTTGTAGATGATACAATTTATTTAGAAAATGAAAAAATGTAATATAAACATTGTTTCGAGTAAATTGTCTAACTGATGAAAAAAAAGTTAAAAAAATAAATTTAAAAAAATAAAAGTAAACAGAATATTTATATTTGTCAAAATTTTTAACTGGAAATAGTTAATTTAAATTATGATGGAATAAAACTGTGTGCGCTTTGTAAGAGAAGATTTAGAATGATTATATGCCAGAGAAAGTTTCTTACCAAAATCACCAGAAAAAAAAGAAAATATCAACAAGACTCTCCCCCTATTTAAATCCCTAAAAGCTTATTACATCTGTTTTCCTAGAAATTCTAGATAATTGCCTGTTTGGGACAATATATGAATAGATAGCCAACAAAGAGAAGGTTCTATCGATTATGCACATTTTTAAAACATGGCAAAGGTGTCCGGGACCATAAATAAGATAAAGATAATTTCAAAAGGCAAGGGACATTTTCCCATAGCGTAAATTGAGGCAGATATTTTTGAGGTATCAAATGACTCTTCATTGGTGGCTAACTCCATGGAGAAAAAGAATGGGTGCAAAGAGCGTTTTATTGCTTATTGAAGGAAAGGGTAACAATGACAATTCTTGTAGATTCTCTAAATACTTGTTCTATATTTTTATGTTGTGCAATTTTTGTGTGCTTTATTTTGAATTAATTTTCTTTTAATAATAGAATATAAAAAGTTGCCCTATGGAAAAAAAGAGAGTAAAACACATAAAAACAAAACATAAATATTTTCACAAAATAATGGACCCTGGCCTACCAAACATTGGGGGGGGGGGGGCGTCCGGACCTCTCGGACCCTCTGGTTACGACGCCAGTGGCCTTTGTTATAATAAGGAATATTTAGTTCGAATTTCCACATTTTAGCGCTATTTAACACAATCTTTATATGTATATATACACAGTAACCAATAGGACCACAGTGTGGGCCCCCTATTAAGCCTATGATTGTTGCCCCTGTTAGGGTACATTAGTACACGGTAATATAACACCTAATCAAATATAAATATTATGGGTCAATATTAAAAGGAGATATAGGCCTTTGTTATAATATAGAATGACTTCGAATTTTCTCATTTTAACGTTATTTAACACAGTCTTATGTATATATATACACAGTAACCAATAGGACCTCATTGTGGGTCCCCGATTAAGCCTATAATTGTTTCCCCTGGTATGGTACATTAGTACACGGTATTATAATCACTTGTCCTATATAAATATTATTTGTCAATATTAAAAGGAGATATAGGCCTTTGTTATATAGAATGATTTCGAATTTCCTCATTTTAACGCTATTTAACACAGTCTTAGGTATATATATATACACAGTAACCTACAGAACCACATTACGCCTATAAATGTTTCCCTCCCCTGATAGGGTACATTAGTACACGGTAATATAATACCAGGTTCAATATACAAATTATGGGTCAATATTAAGCGGAGATATAGGCTTTTGCTATAATAAGGAATACTGACTGAATACTGATATATGTGTGTGTGTGTGCGTGCGTGCGTGTGTGTGCGCCTGCGTGTGTGCGCGTGTGTGTGCGTGTGTGTGCGTGTGTGTGTGCGTGTTACAGCCAAAGTCCGAAATTTTCTTGATTTCGGGAATTGGCTGGCCAGATAGCGAAGTGGCCGAGGATGGCTGGCCAAAGTCCAAAATAATTGAAACGATCAGTGAATATTTTACTTTGGCGGCCTTCATAATTTTATAAATAATTCTTATAAATCTTCTAATTCAAAAATATAAAAAATAGAAGTTTTTAAATTGTCTATTAAATAATCATTAATTAAATAATCATTAATTAAATAATCATTAATAAATTGTCTATTTAATTATCTAGTCATACATACACCAAAGGTCTAGTCATACTAGGTCTAGTTAAGTGCAACTGCCCGGTATACATTTGCCCGGAATATCCTACACTGATGTTTTTTTAAGGTTTAGTGCCACTGCCCGGTATACATTTGCCCGGTTAATCCTACACTGATGTTTTTTAAAAGGTTCAGTGCCACTGCCCGGTATACATTTGCCCGGTATATCCTACACTGATGTTTTTTTAAGGTCAAGTGCCCCTGCCCGGCATACATTTGCTCGGTATAATGATTTTTTCTTCCTACTTTGGCTGATCTTCCCATGTCAATTCGCGATTTGGGTGGCCAATTCCAGAAATCAAGAACAATTTTGAACTTTAGCCAGCCATCCTCGGCCAACTCGTGATCTGGCCGTAACATATATATATATATATATATATATAATACATAGTAACCAATAGGACCACACTGTGGGCTTCCTAATAAGCCTATAATTTTCTTCCCCGGTAAGTAGGGTACATAAGTGCACGGTAATATAATACCAGGTCTAATATAAATAGTATGGGTCAATATTTAAGGGAGATATAGGGTTCTGTTATAATATAGAATATTGACTTTGAATTTCCTCATTTTAACGCAATTTAACACAGTCTTAGATATATATATATATATACAGAGTAACCAATAGGACCACATTGTGGGCCCCCTATTAAGGTTATGATTGTTGCCCCTGGTAGGTTACATTAGTACACGGTAATATAATACTAGGTGTAATATACAAATTATGGGTCAATATTAAGCGGAGATATAGGCTTTTGTTATAATAAAGAATACTGACTTTGAATTTCCTCATTTTAGCGCTTTTAAACACACTCTTATATATATTAAACAAGAGCCTATATCTACCCTTAATATTGACCCATATTATTTATATTGGAACTGGTATCAAATTACCGCGTACTAATGTACCCTACCGGGGGAAAAAAATTATAGGCTTAGTAGGAGGCCCACAATGTGGTCCTATTGGTTACTATATATATATATATATAAATATATATATATATATATATATATATATATATATATATATATATATATATATATATATATATATATATATATATATATATATATATATATATATATATATATATATATATATATATATATATATATATATATATATATATATATATATAAAGCTTAAATAAAGCTTCTCGCAACACTTTTTGAGATATACAAAAACAGTAAAATGCGGGGTCCAATTGTGGGACCCCTAAGGGGTCCATAATTATTTCCTTTAGTAGGGTACACTAGTACCCCATAATATAATGCCTGGCCCAATTACAACATTAAAGGTTAATATTAAAGTCTGATATGAAGCCTTTTGTTAACAATGAGAAAAGACTTAAAATTTCTCCGTATTAACGCTTTTCGGAAGGCGATTTTCCTCAAAATAAAGCTTCTCGCAACACTTTTTGAGATATACATACATAGAAAATTTATTTCTCTTCAAAAAAGACTTAGAATTTCTCCGTATAAAAGCTATTCAGAAGGCGAATTTCTTCGAAGTAAGACTTTTCGCATCACTATTTCAGATATACATACATTGCGGGGTCACACTGTGTACCCCCTATGGGGTCTATAATTATTTCTTTTGGTAGGGTACACTATTACAAGGTAATTTAATACCTGGTCCAATTAAAACATTAAAGGTTAATATTAAGATCTGATATAAGGCATTTTCTTAACATTGAAAAATGCACTGTTTTAGATATACAAAAATAGTAAAATGCGGGGTCACATTGTGGGACCCTTATGGGGTCCATAATTATTTCCTTTGGTATTGTACACTAGTACCCGGTAATGTAATACCTGGTCCCATTAAAATATTAAGGGTCAATATTAAGGTCTGATATAAAGCCTTTTGTTAACATTGAGAAAAGATTTAAAATTTCTCCATATTAACACTTTTCAGAAGGCTAATTTCCTGAAAATAAAGCTTCTCGCAACACTTTTTTAGATATACATACATAGAAAATTTATTTCTCTTGAAAAATGATTTTGAATTTGCCTGTTGTAACGCTATTCAGAAGGCGAATTTCTTCGAAATAAGACTTTTCGCTTCACTATTTCAGATATACATACATTGCGGGGTCACACTGTGTATCCCCTATGGAGTCTATAATTATTTCCTTTGGTAGGGTACACTATTACAAGGTAATATAACACCTGGTCCAATTAAAACATTAAAGGTTAATATTAAGGTCTGATATGAGGCATTTTTTATAACATTGAAAAATGCACTGTTTTAGATATACAATAACAGTAAAATGCGGGGTCACATTATGTACCCCCTATGGGGTCTATAATTATTTCCTTTGGTAGGGTACACTTGTACGAGGTAATAAAACACATGGTCCAATTAAAATATTAAGTGTTAATAGTAGTTGTATAAAGGGGCCACGGCGACCGGGTTTTTTGGGTTTTAAGGGGTTTTTCCTAGGTTTCAATGGCGGGAGGTTAAAAAGGGTGTGTCCGGTGGGGTGATCCATCAAATGTGACAGCTACTAGAGTTGAGGGTGTTTATTTATTTATTTTTTTTTTTTTTGTAATTATTTTTTCAATCTTTATTTTTTAGTTAATTTTTCCTTTGTTAATTTTTTTAATTATTGTTTTTAATCTTTATTTTTTAATTCCTGTTTTCTTAGTTAATATTTTAATAATTTTTTTTTTCTAATAGGAGTGATATTTGAAAAATGACATAAAATGAAACCAGATGTCGTACTATCAGGATTGAACATGAATCAGTCTGTAAGATGAAACATGAAAGTAATCTTGCAAGATAAAACTTGAAAGCAATTTTGCTAGATAAGACATGTTTCCGTAGGGTGGAGTGATGTCATTTCTTCGATTCAATCAAAACAGGAATGCGTGACGTCATACAACCAGGATTCAACATGAATATGAAGTACGCGTCTTCAAGATAAGGCATGCATCACTTCTGGATGGTCTAGAAAGATGAAGTATATTGAAAGTTTTTGCTCACTTTTTGTTCGGTCTTGTTTCATTAGATCATTCTCGAATGTTCCATGGGGGTGGAGTCAGAAAATCATGTCGTCATTTTCTGCCAATTAGAATAAATTTTACAGCATTAAAATAATGATATCATTTTTAACCAATCAGAACAAGCATTACATAGCCGTTCGCAATGCATTCTGGGTAGTCGACTACAGTGTAAAATCAGATGCATTTGATCAGAGACCTTATTCTGATTGTAGGATTACCTCTCTCAGGGCGCTTTTCTAAACTTAGTTTGTTCTATCTTTGTTTTTACGTTAGATTTTTTTTTTGTTAATTTTTTATTTGTCATCGTTGTTAAAGTTTTTGTTAGTTGTTAAACGCTTTATTTAAAAGTTTTTGCTAGTTTTTACGGAAAAGTTTTTAGTTGTTTCACTTTTTATTTAAAAGTTTCGTTAGTAGTTTATTTTATTACTACTTGTAAATTTATCAAGTTTTAAGATGAGTCAAGAATTTAGTGTTCCTTTGCTTGTAAACGATGAAGTGCTTGCCATGTGTGATTTTGGAGACCTTACCGGTAAAGACTTGGATAACATGTTGAGACAAGATCAAGCCGATCAAGGAAGGTTTCCATGTCCTGATTGTATGAAGAGCTTTACAACCCGACCTAGTATGCTACGACATCAACGTTCCATGCACGGTGATAAACACCTCCAATGCCCAGACTGCTCAAAAACTTTCTCCAGAGCCGATCACCTGAAAAGCCATATGAATGTCCATAAGCGTCGAACTGCTGCTGCTACTCCACTGCCTACTTCCAAGCAACCTCGGCTTGACATCCTTGCTGCTACATCTACTTCTCGCTTGGATACCGGCCCTATTCAACAGACTGCTGGTCCATCTACCTCTCACGCTGCTGCCACTTCGGTCTCCGATCCTCTCTCAGCTTTCGAAGGGAGAGTGAAAAATATTCACCTTCCCAATGATGACCACATCAAGGACTTGCGGACATTTCTCGAGCTAAAACGAGAAGACTTTGTCCGCATCGTATCCTTCCACCTAGCTGATTACGATCTGAAAGTGAACAGTGCTTCTTATGTCGTTACCGGAAAGTAAGTCCTAACGACATAGTCAGCGAAGTCAAGAACTTTAAGACCAAAAATGTGGTCATCTTGACTGCCACAGATCTAAATGAAGTCTATGGAGCAAAGGTGGACAAAATACTAGCGGAAGCAGATGATTTTGAAGGCAAGGATTCCGGATGGGTCCTCGAGGAAATCATCAACTTGGAGATATGGATAAACAAGTACAGTCCACTGCGAGGCTCATCCTATATCGAGCTACCACCAACCATAAAGGCGAAGCAAGCCATCATCAACGTGGAAAACAAGGACAATCGTTGTTTCATGTGGGCTGTCCTCTCTGCTCTCCATCCCGTACAGGATCCCCAACAACGTGCTTCTCGATGTCATCATTATGAAGCGTACATCCCAACTCTAGACTTTACTGGCATAGAATTTCCCGTTAAACTTCAGGATGTGCCTAAATTCGAGAAGCTGAACGGACTCTTTATCAATGTGTACGGGATAACTGAGGAGAATAAAGTGTATCCTCACGTGCAGAGAAAACTCGCCATGTCGACCTCATCCACCTCACTAATGCTTCATTCTCTCACTATGCCTGGATTAAAGATTTATCTCGGCTACTCTCCAGGCAGTATAGCAAACACAAAACAAGCCATGTTATCTGCCGTCGCTGTCTGCAGTTCTTTCAAACGGAAACTATGCTCCATCGCCATCAACTCAGCTGCAGCCAGCACGAAGCTGTCCGCGTACAGATGCCCGAGGATAAATGGTTATCCTTTAAAAATATTAAACATACGCACCCGGTACCATTTGTCATCTATGCCGACTTCGAGTGTCTCACCAGGCCTTTAGACACGTGCCAACCCGACTCCAAAGGCTCTTACAGTGAGGCATATCAAAAACACGAGCCCATCAGCTTCTGCTACTACATAGCCTTGACGACGGGATCATACAAGGAACCATTTATCTACCGGGGTCCTGATGCTGAGAAGGTTTTTATGGAGAGAATGAAGTTAGAAGCAGAGGATATTCGCCGCATCTACAAGCATCCTCTACCTATGGATCCACTGACCGAGGAAGAGCAGCGAAACTTTAATGCAGCCACCCATTGCTATATGTGTAATGAAAAGTTCTCCACGAACAATTATAAGGTAAGGAACTTTTAAAATTATTTTAAAATATTTATTATTTCTATTTGCATGTTTAAAAAGAATTTGAGTGAAGAGTTAGATTTATTATTATTTTTACAAATAGAAATATCATAAATTTAGAATTATATATATATAATCAGTTGAATATTTTTCATAAATAGTTTTTACAGGTTTTTTTTTTATAAAATTATTTCCGAGTTTTATATTTAAATAATATGATTATTTCTTGCTTTAATCATTTTAATAGTACTCAAGTTGTAAATTAAAATTTTTTTTTTATCAGTGATACTTGTATCTAAAACAATACTAAATTTTTCTGAGTATAATCAGTTGAATAGTTTAACAGTTTTTTATAAAATATTTTGGGAGTTTTATACGTAAATAATATGATTATTTCTTGCTAAAAGCATTTTAATAGTACTCAAATTGTAAGCTGATTTTTATCAATGCAACTTGTATTTTAAAAATAAATTAAAATTCTAAGATTTATGTTTTAAATCTGAGTTGCAATTAAAAATTTATACGCAGCATTTTTATTTTCCGTTACTATAACCACCGTTCATTAACTTTTCTTATTTAACGATATTTTGAGATACATTATCAGATTATACTTTATATTACTATTAGATGTTACGTTACTTTAAAATTTCTATATGATAATACCTATGAAAGTTAGAAAACTGAATTTTCTGTAGACACACTGTTTAACTTAATTTTTTTTTCAGGATTATTTATTAATATGAATGCATTTTCTAAAGTCATATATTCTTTTTCAGGTCAGAGACCACGATCATCAAACCAAGAAACTCCGTGGTATTTCCTGCAACACGTGCAACTTGAAGGCAAGGACACCTAACTTTATCCCGGTAATCTTCCACAACTTGTCCGGGTATGATAGCCATCTTTTCATCAAGGGACTGGGAGGGGATGATGGAGATATTACTGTCATACCAGAGAACACAGAGAAGTACATCTCCTTTTCGAAGCAAGTTGGAAAGAGGCTAAGTCTTCGATTCCTCGACTCCTTTCGATTCATGGCTAGCAGCCTCGACCAACTCGCTAAGAACTTATCAGAAGACCAGTTCAGACTCATCCAGAGATATTTTCAACCGTCCCAAGTGCCTCTACTGCTGCGAAAGGGGGTGTACCCCTATGACTACATCTGCCATCCAGACAAGTTCAACGAGACTTCCTTACCTCCTCAAGATGCCTTCTATAATCGCCTGAATGAGGTCGGCATCACTACGGCTGACTACGAGCATGCTCAAAGAGTGTGGAATGCTTTTGAGCTGAACACTCTCGGAGAGTATGCTGACTTGTACGTTAAGTCGGATGTGTTGCTGCTTGCGGACATCTTTGAAAATTTCAGAGATGTCTGCATGAAGACTTATGGGCTGGATCCCGCTTGGTATTACACGGCACCAGGACTGTCATGGGACGCTATGCTAAAGAAGAGGTGGGATCTCTCAGTGCTCTCACCGACACGCGAGAGCCAACAATCCTTATATGGGGGAGGATTACAATAAAGCCCTACCATCAAATTATCTCCTGTATCTAGACGCCAATAACTTGTATGGTTGGGCCCAATCTCAGTACCTTCCTCTTAAGGATTTTCATTGGATTGATCCTGCTACGGATGTGTTGGAGACACCACTCTACAGCTCAGTTGGATACATCCTGGAAGTTGACTTAGAATATCCAACCTCCATCCACGATGCTCACGCTGATTTTCCACTTGCACCTGAGACAGCCATACCACCTGGCTGTAAAGAAAAGAGGCTCCTGACTACCTTATTCAACAAGGAGAGGTATGTGTTGTATTATAGAAACCTACAGTTCTATTTGCAACACGGCCTCAAACTCACCAGAGTTCACAGGATCCTCCAATTTACTCAGGCTCCATGGTTAAAATCATACATTGATTTAAACACTCAACTCCGAACAGCTGCCAACAATGAGTTTGAGAAGAACTTCTACAAGCTCATGAACAATGCAGTGTTCGGAAAGACCATGGAGAACATCAGGCGTAGGGTGGATGTCAAACTTTGCGGTAATGCTAGAAAAGCAGAGAAATTGATTGCGAGGTCCAACTTCCAGGATAGAACGATCTTTTCAGAAGATCTAGTAGCGTTTCATATGAGACGGACAGTCCTCACCTTCAATAAGCCAATAGCCATAGGGATGGTCATACTTGACGTTTCTAAAACGTTAATGTATGATTTTCACTACTCCAAGATGTTGCCGAGATATGGCGGACTTCTGAAGCTTCTTTACACGGACACTGACAGCTTCATCTACAACATCTCGACTAAAGATGTGTATGCGGACATGATGGAAACCTTGGACCTTTACGATACGTCTGACTGTCCCCTGGATAACATCTTTGGTTTCCCCTTAATCAATAAAAAGGTTCTGGAGAAAATGAAGGGGGAAATCATGACGGAATTCGTGGGTCTAAGGTCCACAATGTACGCGTACAAAGTCGGTGTCCAAGTAACAAAGTTGAAGGGTGTGAAGAAGGCCGCTATTGATCGAAAAATTGATTTCGAGGACTATAGGCAGTGTCTATCTGAACATCGAGAGCTCATGACCTCAATGAACCTAATACGTTCAAAGAGCCATGAAGTTTTCTCGATTACTTCGAATAAAATGGCACTGTCTCCTCACGATCAAAAAAGATACGTCTTGGGGGATAGGGTCAGCACCATACCATTCGGGCATTATTCGTTGCAGTAAACGTAGGAAGAAAAAAATTGAAAAACCAAAATAAGGAGGATCTGAGGATAGAGGAAATATCAAAAACATTTGAATGGATGGATGGAAAAAATCTAAACATTTGGATGGATGGAGGAAAAAAAATCTAACTTTTGAATAGATGGGGGACAGAAGACCAGTCCACAAGTATAAAAGCAAGATTCAAGAACTGAAACACTTCATTCAACATGGATCTCTTGAAATTCAAGCATCCCTTTACAGCCGTCCTGGCAGGTCCAACTGGTAGTGGTAAAAGCTATTTCATCAAGAAAGTGATCGAAAACAAAATGTTACAGCCTTTCCCAAAATCTATAGTGTGGTGTTATGGTGTTTATCAAAAATTGTACGATGAAATGCCTAATGCTGTTTTTTACGAAGGACTTCCATCCGATTTGAATCAATATTCAAATGCATTGATAGTGATTGACGATCTTATGAGTTAATTGGGAAATGATCCTCAATTAACAAAACTATTTACAAAGTTTTCTCATCATAAATCTCTTAGCATCATTTTTGTGGTTCAAAACATTTTTCATAAAGGAAAGGAAATGAGAGAAATCTCTTTAAATGCTCATTATCTTGTATTATTTAAGAATCGAAGAGATCAATCGCAAGTTACACATTTAGGACGTCAATTATATCCAAGTAAATTAAAGTTTTTTCAAGAATACTATGCAGATGCCACTTCAAAACCTTTTGGATATTTACTCATAGACTTGAAATGTGATACAGATAAATCCCTGCGCATGCGCACTGGAATGTTTCCTGGAGATACATATTATGTGTACCAGCCTCGTTAACTTCATTTCGACTGTGAATTCCTAGCCAATAAGATGTCTGCCGTGGTAATTGACTTTGAAGGTTTTCCACTCCCATCAGAAAGCTACATCATCAAAGAACTTGCATTTCAAGCCGTAGAAGGTAGTTCTATCTCGGGACTATGCACCTTCCAACCACCGTACCCTTTCGAAGAACTATCAACCTGTCAGAAAATGCAATACAATTGGATAACAAGAAGTATTCATCGAATCGACTGGAATCAAGGACTGGAGCCTTACACCAAACTTCGTACCGTTCTAACATTTTTGTTTGATACGTTTTCACACATCTATGTGAAAGGACTCCAGAAAAAAAAGTTTTGGGAATTTCTATCTGGAAGAGTTTGCTACGATTTAGATGATCTTGGTTTCCCTAAAATAGATGATTTAATGCCACCCTTTTCTTCCTGCACCGCACATTCACCTGGCTTTAAACATTGTGCCGTCGTCAAAGCAAAAGCATTTGCTCGTTTTCTCAAAGAAGAGTTATAAAAAGCTTCGACATCTGACTACAGAAATCATTTGAAAGCGAGATGTCTGCGTGTGATGTACGAACTTTAGAGCTCATAAAATTGATCTCAAAATCTAAACATTGCAAATCACTTTTAAAAAAGTGTTCGAAGCGTGAGATTAAAACTCTGTGCGAGTGTGTTTTGAATGCTCTTTGTGGTAATATACCACTTACAAAAACTCAAAAAAATCGTTTATCTCCTCACAAAGAAAGTTTAAGAAAACTTGCGAACAAGAAAACACCATTGTACAAGAAAAGAAAAATTCTTATTCAAAAAGGAGAGGGATACCTATCCATTTCACTGCCTGCAGCTATTTCTGTCATCAGTTCTTTAATTCATGGAGTATAGTAAGAAATCTGTGCTAGTTCCAGAAGATAGAATACAAGTAGCAGAACATCTATCCCAACTGGATCAACTGATGAAAAATATTCTTCAGAACAAAAAGTTATCAGATGAAGAAAAAGTGACTTTGTATTTACAAGTGTTTCAAAAATATACACATTTTTCAATTCAGAAGCCTAATATAGAAGAATTTGAGTCACGCCAAACAGAAATTTCAACAACAGAACCAGCGAAAGAAGAATCCATACAAATAAAAAATGAAACAGAAGATTTGGAAGAAAGAATCCTTAGTGTAGTTCCAGCTCGATGGCAGGATAAAGCAACAGAAATGTTAAAGTTTTTGAAAGATCGAGAATCTCTTCTTTGGAATAATAAAGGCGAAATCATTTATAAAGATGTAACTGTTCCTTGAAGTAACATTGTAAATCTCCTCAATGACTTTTTAAGAAATCGGAAATCAGCTCCAGAAGGAAGACATGTAATTTTAAGTGCTTTGAATGATGTTAAATTACCAAAACATTTAGATGTAAATAAAAAATTTTATAAAGAAAATAAAATTGTGAAAAAACCTATACTGTATGCTCGCAGAAATGCATGGTTAAAACTTTGAAATAAATGCTATTTTATGTATTCAAATTTTCGTCTTTATTGATACTTTTTTCTTTCAGGTATAAATATTTTAACTTGCTAAAATTTACAGAAAAAGTTGAAAATAATAAAAGTTTTTTCTAAAGTAATAAATTTTTGGAAAAAATATGTGTTAGAAATTTTTTTTCTCCAATGCATTAAAAAATTTGGAAAAGAAAACTTTTTTTCTTGAGTAGAAAAATTATTTTCCTCCAATAAAAAAAATTATTTAAAAATAAACTTTACAAAATATTTTTATTCTAGACTAGAAAAATTTTAAAAATAAAATTTTCAAAAATAATTTTTCTTAAGTAGAAAAATTTTTAAAAACAAAAAAAAAATTTGGAAGAGAAAAATTTTAAAAATAAAATTTCCAAAAATAATTTTTCTTAAGTAAGAAAAAAAATTTTAGAAAATTAAATTTATGAAAAAAATTTTCTTGTGTAGAAACATTTTAAAAATAAAAAATTTTGTTAGTGAAATTTTTCTCATTTAAATAAAATTCTGAAATATAAAATTTCCTAGAAATTTTGTATAAACTTTCATAATAGAAACAAGAAAGACACAAATTATTTAGTTTAATTTCTTTTTATTTTTTAAAAACAAATCTTACACCATATCGTTTCTTTACAAATTGAAACATTAGAAAATCATTGATATACAATCGATTTAAAATATAATACATAAAATAATCTTGACATCGCATGAATAAAAAGTAAATACAATATTGTCCGCATACATTGGACGTAGGTGATTGAAAAACTTTGGAATTGTACATTTGAATAGGAAGAGGTATTCATATTGTAAAATTCGGGAGGTCTTTCATAGGAGTCATAAAACTCTAATTCCTTTTCATCATTCACGAATAATGCTAACCAGTGAGATCCTGGGTGGGATGAGTAATCTGAATTCATGATAGCACATGTATTTTCTTGTAGATTAGGAATCGTATCTCTTGAATATACTCCTTGAAAGTAAGGTGATGTTATCTTCTCTCGAGATAAAATATGAAATAATTGTAATCCATCCATTCTTTAATTTCCGAAATCATACAAAATATTTCGTGACTTGTTAATTTCTATTAAATTTTCAAATTCGGCAAAAATGATTACACACACAGTCTGCTCTAATGATTTGCTGAATTTTAGTTCTAATCGTAAGTTGCTGTGTTTGATTAGATTTAAATGCTCTCCTGAACATAAATCGGGGGAGAGATCAAATCCAAACAAAGTATTTCCTTTCACGTATTCTTCTCTCGAAATAAATATTCCTTTATCTTGACCCATTCGTTCCGTACCCACAAATAGAGTTTGATAGGCACGGATGTATTGATTTTTTTCAAAATATAGTTCCAATGGATTGTGAGGTACAGGTTGTCCATCTACATACACTCCAATAAAATTTAAATCGAAATGTTTAAAATCATAGGGAGATTTCGAAAATGTTCCATGAAAAGCTTCATTATCTACACAACCAATAATAACTTTTTTCGGCTTAGGACCTGAAAATACGTTATCTTGGATGAAAGACATACTTCCCTTAGGAATCGAATACACTTTGCATTGCACTCGATTGATGGGATATTTCGCACTCGTTTTTTCTAATGCCTTTGCATGACCAAGTAACACTCCTGGATTCACACGAACTTTTCGGATAAACAAAGACACGTGATCTAATACTACTTTAAATCCTTCAGATCCTTGTAAACAAAATTCTGGCTTACTTTGTATCAATTTTATTTTCACATCCACCAAATTGAGTAACAGACGCTCTTGGTGAAATAAATCGGAATGTATACATCCAATCATATCCACTGTAGTACTTTCTTTGATAAAAGCAGTTCTTTTCTTCAAGCCATCGTCAGAATCTTTGTAAAATAATTCGGCTGTTGATTGAGAAGTTTTGCTATCGTATCCATGGCTGAGGAGAGTTTCTATGTAGGCTCGATAAGGATAAGTGTTACTTGAATTGGATACAATACGATCATTCAATGAAATATCAACTTGAGAAAATAATGAATGAAGAAATAAATTCACAGGTCCAATAGTATCATCTTTAGTGATGAGAGTATTATCACTTTTTACAATTTTCGCTTTCACATACAATTGAGTTTGGCTGAGAGCTATGTAATCTTCAGCACTTCCTGAAACGTGAAACTCTACAGGTGTATTGTCAAACACATTAGAAAGAGGATGAAACTGTATCCACTGGCCATCTTGAATAACAGTTTGAGTACTAGGTAAGTTAAACAACTCCAATTCAGATTTCACACATTCGGGAGAATCTTTCAATAGAAATGCCATTATGGATCAAAAATATCACGTCCACTCACTTTGCGAGCTTTTGATGAAATGATTCTTTTCTGCTTCTTACGCTTCCTTTTATACTGTCCTTTTCCCACCATCGATTGTACTTTATCAATAGCTTTTCGCGCTAAATTGTTTCCACTCTCTTTAGCTCTTGTTTTTACAGCTTCTTCCAAATTTTCGCCGGGCAATACATCAGATGCAACACGGGTTCCAGTTTTTAAAACTTCTTTTCCAATAGTTTTTCCTCCTTTTACTAAAAAGGGTAGTGCTGCTCTAAATAATCGACGAAATATACCTCCAAGTCCATACCCCTTTTGGAAATTAATACCTTTATAATAGGGCAAACCCGACCCAATTTTACTCGCATAATGTTCTTCGAACTTTTTAACACTACAAACGTACGGTACACTCATCTTGACGTCTTCACTTCAAATGAATGTTTCAAAAACGCATTGTACTATTTATAGTATTTGTCTCATGCGGAAATGTAAAACTATGATCACTTTACCACTTTCAAAAGGTACGAAATCAACTGAATTCAATCTGAGCTCCGTTTGAATAGTTTCAAAGGAGTGCCTCATTAAAGTTAAGTATTGAGGTCTATCATAATACTGACTGATTGTTTCACCATCATGTCCTTTTATTCGAACGATCCGCAGTAAAGGAGCTTGTGTATCTCCGACAATTTGAGGTGAAATAAGATCTGTGTACACATAGAAAACTGCAAAATTAGACCACGCGTCAGCCACAAATTCGCTTTTCTGGTTACCCGTAATAACTGCATCGCGTCGAAATCCTAACAATTCACCTAACATTTCTAAATAAAGGCTGCAACCTTGAACGGCGTTAATTTTTACTCGTTTCGTAGCTTTATTGTAACTTATTGTAAACCGGCTAGGATTTTTAGGTAAAGCAAGTTGTATAGCTGATACAATATCGAACATTGATTCATAACACCCCACTGTTTGCTTTACAGTCGATACGATATTACCATTACTTATCTTGTATTGAAAATAATTGTTACTTTCATTTACGCTCAGCCAAGAATGCGGATAGATGATTTGAGATAGGCCAACTTCCCATTCACCTTTTAGATTAACTGGTATCGGTAACTGCGTCTTAAAATGAGAGATTTTGTTGTTAGGAAAAAACTGCATGGAGCTATCAGAAGGTAACGTCACGTAGAAAGACATTTTCGAGAATGAGCCTTCAGAGGTTAAGTTTCACTATTTATACTTTTTGAATATCACTCCCCCAGGCATTAAACTTTTCAGGATAGCCTAAAAATTTAACAAAATATTCTGTGCTTCCTCCCTTCTTTCTCTTTTTAATCACTTTTTCTACCGGATAGAAGCCAGATTTTACTACCTTTTGCAATTCTTCTTTATAAAAAGTACCTTTGATCTCTTCACCTTGTAAGTCTTTTAACCTATAAACAACTGGAATTCGAGGAATAATTTCATGAATAAAGAATATTTCCCGACTCCAGTTGTGTTCGTATCCTTTTTTAAAATGACCTTTCAGTCTGCTGATTCGTACTGTATCTCCTACTTTAAAAACATATGGAATGCGTTTTAATGTTTTCAAATCTCCATACAAATTTTCCAAACCCTTACTGGTATTACTTTTATTAACGGAAGCTGGTTCCATTTTAATACTGCTATGTCGAGTATGATTGTAACTCCATATTAATTGATCAATCACATCGATGTAATTCTTAGTATTGAATTCTGTGAAATATTTCCACATTTTTGTTTTTAATGTTCTATTAAATCTTTCCACAATACTTGCCTTCGTAGCATTATTTGTTGTAAAAAATTTAATCTGCATGCTTTTCAAATAATATTGAACTATTTTATTTTTGAACTCTGTTCCATCTTCCGATTGAAGTAATTCAGGCTTTCGTTCCTTAAAAATAGATTCTAAGGCTACTTTTACATTTTTTCCCGTTTTATCTTTAAGCGGTATGGTCCAGGCATACTTTGTGAAAACGTCAATACACTTTAATAAGTATTTATACCCTTTATTGAATTTGGAAAGAGATTGCATGTCGACTATATCGACTTGAAATTGTCTGTTCATATCACTCATTAAAACACGATTCCGTTGAAATTTGCGTCTAAAAGGTTTATGCAGTGTATAAGAATCTTTAAAAGAGAGCCACTTTTTAACAGTATTTGCATTCTCTTTTCCTTTCAGCGCTCGATGTATTGCATCCGCACCCCCAAAACTAGCTGGTTGTTTGGGATCTTTAAAAAAGGATTCCATGTTAACAGTATGAAATGCAAAGTATAAATGATGAATATTATTAGGGTTGGCTCTATTTATAGTTTGTGAAAAATAATGCATGAATCACATACAGATATAAAGGAAAATAATAACATATTTATTTAATCAGAACTAGTACAAAAATCATTTCTACATGATTTTCTGACTCCACCCCCATGGACCATTCGAGAATGATCTAATGAAACAAGACCGAACAAGAAGTGAGCGAAACATTTCAATATACTTCATCTTTCTAGACCACCCAGAAGTGATGCATGCCTTATCTTGAAGACGCGTACTTCATATTCATGTTGAATCCTGGTTGTATGACGTCACGCATTCCTGTTTTGATTGAATCGAAGAAATGACATCACTCCACCCTACGGAAACATGTCTTATCTAGCAAAATTGCTTTCAAGTTTTATCTTGCAAGATTACTTTCATGTTTCATCTTACTGACTGATTCATGTTCAATCCTGATAGTATGACATCTGGTTTCATTTTATGTCATTTTTCAAATATCACTCGTATAAGAAAAAAAAAATTATTAAAATATTAACTAAGAAAACAGGAATTAAAAAATAAAGATTAAAAACAATAATTAAAAAAATTAACAAAGGAAAAATTAACTAAAAAATAAAGATTGAAAAAATAATTACAAAAAAAAAAAAAAAAAAAAAAAAACCACCCTCAACTCCAGTAGCTGTCACATTTGATGGATCACCCCACAGGACACACCCTTTTTAACCTCCCGCCATTGAAACCTAGGAAAAACCCCTTAAAACCCAAAAAACCCGGCCGCCGTTGACCCTTTATAGAACTACTGTTAATATTAAGGTCTGATATGAGGCTTTGTTAATATTGAGAAAAGACTTAGAATTTCTTTGTATAAAAGCTATTCAGAAGGCGAATTTCTGTGAAATAAAGCTTCTCACATCACTATTTTAGATATACAAAAACAGTAAAATGCGGGGTCACACTGTGTACCCCCTATGGGGTCTATAATTATTTCCTTTGGTAGGGTACACTAGTGCCCCGTAATATAATACCTGGCCCAATTACAACATTAAAGGTTAATATTAAGGTCTGATATGAAGCCTTTTGTTAACAATGAGAAATGACTTAAAATTTCTCCATATTAAAGCTTTTTGGAAGGCGAATTTCTTCAAAATAAAGCTTCTCGCAACACTTTTTGAGATATACATACATAGAAAATTTATTTCTCTTGAAAAAAGACTTAGAATTTCTCCGTATAAAAGCTATTCAGAAGGCGAATTTCTTCGAAATAGGACTTTTCGCATCACTATTTCAGATATACATACATTGCGGGGTCACACTGTGTTCCCCCTATGGGGTCTATAATTATTTCCTTTGGTAAGGTACACTATTACAAGGTAATTTAATACATGGTCCAATTAAAACATTAAAGGTTAATATTAAGGTCTGATATGAGGCATTTTTTTTAATATTGAAAAATGCATTGTTTTAGATATACATACATAGTAAAATACAGGGCCACATTATGTACCCCCTATGGGGTCTATAATTATTTCCTTTGGTAGGGTACCAGGTAATATAATACCTGGTCCAATTAAAATATTAAACGTTAATATTAAGGTCTGATATGAGGCTGTGTTAATATTGAGAGAAGACTTAGAATTTCAGCGTATAAAAGCTATAGAGAAGGCGAATTTCTTCGAAATAAAGCTTCTCGCAACATTTTTTGAGATATACAAAATTAGTAAAATGCGGGGTCACACTGTGTACCCCCTATGGGGACTATAATTTTTTCCTTTGGTAGGGTACATTAGTACCCGGTAATATAATACCTGGTCCAATTACAAATAAAGCTTCTCGCAACACGTATCTTTTGAGGAATTACAAATAAAGCTTCTTCCTCAAAATAAAGCTTCTCGCAACACGTTTTTAGATATACATACATAGAAAATTTATTTCTCTTGAAAAATGACTTTGAATTTCCCTGTTTTAACGCTATTCAGAAGGCGAAGTTCTTCGAAATAAGACTTTTCGCTTCAATATTTCAGATATACATACATTGCGGGGTCACACTGTGTACCCCCTATAGGGTCTATAATTATTTCCTTTGGTAGGGTACACTAGTACCCCGTAATATAATACCTGGTCCAATTACAACATTAAAGGTTAATATTAAGGTCTGAAATGAGGCATTTTTCTTAACATTGAAAAATGCACTGTTTTAGATATGGGTCATTCTCACGAAAACTGTCATTTTTCTGATCATTACATCCCAAAAAAGTAAAGTGAATAAAAAGCTCTGAAACTTTTTATATTAATAAAAATATGCAATAGGATCATGAAAAAAAATATACATCCTTTAAATTATACTCAATATTTAAATAAATTAATTAATTTCGCTGTTTCAAAAGTGAGGGAATGACACTAATAGTGAGGGAATGATATTTTTTCTTAATACATGTTTTTCTCTAAGTTACAGCTACCTCAAGTTTGAAAATGATAACATACTAAGTATATCTAATATTTATATTGTATATATAATATTGGACCTTTAATGTTATATTACCTTGTACTAGTGAACCCTACCAAAGGAAATAATTATAGAGCCCATAGGGGGTACACAGCATTTTACTATGTATGTATATCTAAAACAGTACTTTTTTCAATGTTAAGAAAAATACCTCCTATCAGACCTTAATATTAACCTTTAATGTTTTAATTGGACCAGGCATTATACTACCTTGTAATAGTGTACCCCGCAATGTATGTCTATCTGAAATAGTGATGCGATAAGTCTTATTTCGCAGAAATTCGCCTTCTGAATAGCTTTTATACGGAGAAATTCTAAGTCTTTTTTCAAGAGAAATAAATTTTCTATGTATGTATGTATATCTCAAAAAGTGTTGGGAGAAGCTTTATTTTGAGGAAATTCGCCTTCCGAAAAGCGTTAATACGGAGAAATTCTAAGTCTTTTCTCATTGTTAACAAAAGGCTTCATATCAGACCTTAATATTAACCTTTAATGTTGTAATAGGGCCAGGTATTATATTACGGGTTACTAGTGTACCCTACCAAAGGAAATAATTATAGACACCATAGGGGGTACACAGCGTGACCCCAAATTTTACTGTTTTTGTATATATAAAACAATGCATTTTTCAATGTTAAGAAAAATGCCGCCTATCAGACCTTAATATTAACCTTTAATGTTGTAATTGGACCAGGTATTATATTACGGGGTACTAGTGTACCCTACCAAATGACATAATTATAGACCCCATAGGGGGTACACAGCGCGACCCCGAATTTTACTGTTTTTGTATATCTCCAAAAGTGTTGCGAGAAGCTTTATTTCGAAGAAATTCGCCTTCTGAAGAGCTTTTATACGCAGAAATTCTACGCCTTTTCTCAATGTTAACAAACCCTCCTATCAGACCTTAATATTGACCCTTAATATTTTAAGTGGACCAGGTGTAATATTACCTTGTACTAGTGTACCCTACCAAAGGAAATAATTATAGACACCATAGGGGTACACAGCGTGACCCCGCACTTTACTATGTATGTATACCTAAAACAGTGCATTTTTCAATGTTAAGAAAATGCCTCCTATCAGACCTTAATATTGACCTTTAATGTTGTAATTTGACCAGGTGTTATATTACCTTGTACTCGTGTACCCTACCAAAGGAAAAAATTATAGACCGCATAGGGGGAACACAGCGTGACCCCGAACTTTACTGTTTTTGTTGAGATTTATAGCTTAATATTAAAGCGAGTTATGTGGTCTTACCCGTACATGCCTATTTTATGTTATTTTTTATTCCATTACACGTTCTTTAACGAAGAAAGAGGATTGTTTTTATACAGAGAACATATTAGGCAGGCCAAACTATCGAAAATATTGTAAATAATATGAATAAATTAATTTTAATTGATTTTTCCTATTTTTAAGCTCTGTTCTCACTTTCCCGAACTTAAAAAAATTATTTTTCATATATAGTTCCTTCTAAAATATAGAAAAAGACATTAAATGAATAATATAATGTAAAATTAACAATAGAAAAAAAATAAACAAATTTTAAAAATTGTCCACACTGGGATTCGAACCCGCACCGTCTCGCTCAGCTGCTATCACGCTATCCGCTCCACCACGATTACACGGTCAGCGAGTAACTTCATGGCTTCAAAAGCAATCTCGCGGTCAGTTTAACTATGTACTTTGGGGGCCCATTGCGACCCTCCTAATTAAGCTATAAATATTTCCTTAGGCACAGGGGTTGGGGGCATGGTACCCTATTTTGGTACCAAGATTGAGATTTATAGCTTAATATTAAAGCGAGTTACGTGGTCTTGTAAATTTATCCGAACATACCTATTTCATGTTATTTTTTATTCCATTATGCGTTCTTTAACGAAGAAAGAGGATTGTTTTTATACAGAGAACATACTAGGCAGGCCAAACTATCGAAAGTATTGTAAATAATATGAATAAATTAATTTTAATTGATTTTTTCTGTTTTTAAGCTCTGATCTCATTTTCCCGAACTTAAAAAAATTATTTTTCATATATAATTCCTTCTATAATATAGAAAAACACATTAAATAAATAAAATAATGTAAAATTAACAAGAGAAAAAAAAACAAATTTCAAAAAATGGACAGCACTGGGATTCGAACCCTCGCCATCTTGCTCAGCTGCTATCACGCTATCCGCTCCACCACGATTACACGGTCAGCGAGCTACTTGATGGCTTCAAAAGCAATCTCGCGGTCAGTTTAACTATGTATTTTGGGGGCCCATTGCGATCCTCCTAATTAACCTATAAATATTTCCTTTGCCACAGAGGTGGGGGGCATGGTACCCTATTTTGGTACCGAGTTTGAGATTTATAACTTAATATTAAAGCGAGTTACGTGGTCTTAAAAATTGATCCGTACATACCTATTTTATGTTATTTTTTATTCCATTATGCGTTCTTTAAGGAAGAAAGAGTATTGTTTTTATACAGAGAACATACTAGGGAGGCCAAACTATCGAAAGTATTGTAAATAATATGAATAAATTAATTTTAATTGAATTTTCCTGTTTTTAAGCTCTGTTCTCACTTTCCCGAACTTAAAAAAATTATTTTTCCTATATAGTTACTTATATAATATAGAAAAACACATTAAATAAATAATATAATGTAAAATTAACAAAAGAAAAAAAATTTAAAAATGGTCCACACCGGGATTCGAACCCGCGTCGTCCCGCTCAGCTGCTATCACGCTATCCGCTACTCCACGCATACACGGTGATGATGGTATTCCATGCCTTCCAAAGCACTCTCCCGGTCAGTTGATCGATGTATTTTGGGGGCCCATTGCGATCCTCCTAATTAAGCTATAAATATTTCCTTAGGCACAGGGGTTGGGGGCATGGTAACCTATTTTGGTACCGAGTTTGAGATTTATAGCTTAATATTAAAGCGAGTTATGTGGTCTTGAAATCTTACCCGTACATGCCTATTTATGTTATTTTTTATTCCATTACGCGTTCTTTAACGAAGAAAGAGGATTGTTTTTATACAGAGAACATATTAGACAGGCCAAACTATCGAAAGTATTGTAAATAATATGAATAAATTAATTTTAATTGATTTTTCCTGTTTTTAAGCTCTGCTCTCACTTTCCCGAACTTAAAAAAATTATTTTTCATATATAGTTCCTTCTAAAATATAGAAAAAGACATTAAATGAATAATATAATGTAAAATTAACAATAGAAAAAAAAATAAACAAATTTTAAAAATTGTCCACACTGGGATTCGAACCCGCACCGTCTCGCTCAGCTGCTATCACGCTATCCGCTCCACCACGATTACACGGTCAGCGAGCTACTTGATGGCTTCAAAAGCAATCTCGCGGTCAGTTTAACGATGTACTTTGGGGGCCCATTGCGACCCTCCTAAGTAAGCTATAAATATTTCCTTAGGCACAGGGGTTGGGGGCATGGTACCCTATTTTGGTACCGAGTTTGAGATTTATAGCTTAATATTAAAGCGAGTTACGTGGTCTTGAAATTTGATCCATACATGCCTATTTTATGTTATTTTTAATTCCATTACGCGTTCTTTAACGAAGAAAGAGGATTGTTTTTATACAGAGAACATATTAGGCAGGCCAAACTATCGAAAGTATTGTAAATAATATGAATAAATTAATTTTAATTGATTTTTCCTGTTTTTAAGCTCTGCTCTCACTTTCCCGAACTTAAAAAAATTATTTTTCATATATAGTTCCTTCTAAAATATAGAAAAAGACATTAAATGAATAATATAATGTAAAATTAACAATAGAAAAAAAAATAAACAAATTTTAAAAATTTTCTATGTATGTATGTATGTATGTATGTATACCTCAAAAAGTGTTGGGAGAAGCTTTATTTTGAGGAATTTCGCCTTCCGAAAAGCGTTAATACGAAAAAATTCTAAGTCTTTTCTCATTGTTAACAAAAGGCTTCATATTATACTATAATATTAACCTTTAATGTTGTAATTGGACCAGGTACTATATTACCGGGTACTAGTTTACCCTACAAAAGGAAATATTAATGGACCCCGCATTTTACTGTTTTTGTATATCTCAAAAAGTGTTGCGAGAAGCTTTTTTGACCTTTTTTGACTTTAATATTAACCTTTAATGTTGTTATTGGACTAGGTATTATATTACGGGGTACTAGTGTACCCTACCAAAGGAAATAATTATAGACCTCATAGGGGGTACACAGTGTAACCCCTCATTTTACTATGTATGTATGTATGTATATCTAAAACAGGGCATTTTTCAATGTTAAGAAAAATGCCTCCTATCAGACCTTAATATTAACCTTTAATGTTTTAATTGGACGAGGTGTTATATTACCTTGTAATAGTGTACCCTACCAAAGGAATCAATTATAGACCCCATAGGGGGTACACGGTGTGACCCCGCAATGTATGTCTATCTGAAATAGTGATGCGAAAAGTCTTATTTCGCAGAAATTCGCCTTCCGAAAAGCGTTAATACGGAGAAATTCTTTTTTCAAGAGAAATAAATTTTCTATGTATGTATATCTCAAAAAGTGTTGCGAGAAGCTTTATTTGTAAGAAATTCGCCTTCCGAAAAGCGTTAATACGGAAAAATTCTAAGTCTTTTCTCAATAATAACAAAGCCTCCTATGAGACCTTAATATTGACCTTTAAATTTGTAATTGGACCAGGTATTATATTACGGGGTACTAGTGTACCCTACCAAAGGAAAAAATTATAGAGCCCATAGGGGGTACACGATGTAACGCCGCATTTTATTATGTATGTATGTATATCTAAAACAGTGTACACAGCGTACACAGCGTGACCCCGAATTTTACTGTTTTTGTATATCTAAAATAGTGTTGCGAGAAGCTTTATTTCGAAGAAATTCGCCTTTTGAAGAGCTTTTATACGCAGAAATTCTAAGTCTTTTCTCAATGTTAACAAAGCCTCCTATCAGACCTTAATATTGACCCTTAATATTTTAATTGGACCAGGTGTTATATTACCTGGTACTAGTGTACCCTACCAAAGGAAATAATTATAGAGCCCATAGGGGGTACACGGTGTAACGCCGCATTTTACTATGTATGTATATCTAAGACAGTGCATTTTTCAATGTTAAGAAAAATGCCTCCTATCAGACCTTAATATTAACCTTTAATGTTTTAATTGGACCAGGTGTTATATTACCTTGTACTAGTGTACCTTACCAAAGGAAATAATTATAGACCCCATAGGGGGTACGCAGCGTGACCCCGAATTTTACTATGTATGTATGTATATCTCAAAAAGTGTTGCGAGAAGCTTTATTTCGAAGAAATTCGCCTTCCGAAGAGCTTTTATACGCAGAAATGCTAAGTCTTTTTTCAAGAGGAGAAATAAATTTTCTATGTATGTATATCTCAAAAAGTGTTGCGAGAAGCTTTATTTTGAGGAAATTCGCCTTCCGAAAAGCGTTAATAATGAGAAATTTTAAGTCTTTTCTCATTGTTAACAAAAGGCTTCATAGCAGACCTTAATATTAACCTTTAATGTTGTAAATTGACCAGGTGTTATATTACCTTGTAATAGTGTACCCTACCAAAGGAAATAATTATAGACCCCATAGGGGGTACACAGCGTGACCCCGAATTTTACTCTTTCTGTATATCTAAAACAGTTCATTTTTCAATGTTAAGAAAAATTCCTCCTATCAGACCTTAATATTAACCTTTAATGTTGTAATTGGACCAGGTGTTATATTACCTTGTACTAGTGTACCCTACTAAAGGAAATAATTATAGACCCTATAGGGGGTACACAGTGTGACCCCGAATTTTACTGTTTTTGTATATCTAAAATAGTGTTGCGAGAAGCTTTATTTCGCAGAAATACGCCTTCTGAATAGCTTTTATACGGAGAAATTCTAAGTCTTTTTTCAAGAGAAATGAATTTTCTATGTATGTATATCTCAAAAAGTGTTGCGAGAAGCTTTATTTTGAAGAAATTCGCCTTCTGAAAATCTTTTATACGCATAATCTTTC
The DNA here is from genome assembly GCA_949128135.1 of Parasteatoda lunata. Lineage (NCBI taxonomy): Eukaryota > Metazoa > Arthropoda > Arachnida > Araneae > Theridiidae > Parasteatoda > Parasteatoda lunata. Next base: position 102,915,475 of record OX421980.1, read on the forward strand.
AACGGGAAGGCTCCGACGCTGGTCCCCGTACCGGACCGGAGTGTATTGCCGGCAGAGGCGCTCTGGATACCGCAGCAGCCGGGTTGCTTTTACGAGAGAAATAAATTTTCTATGTATGTATGTATACCTCAAAGAGTGTTGGGAGAAGCTTTATTTTGAGGAAATTCGCCTTCCGAAAAGCGTTAATACGAAAAAATTCTAAGTCTTTTCTCATTGTTAACAAAAGGCTTCATATTATACTATAATATTAACCTTTAATGTTGTAATTGGACCAGGTGTTATATTACCTTGTACTAGTGTACCCTACCAAAGGAAATAATTATAGAGCCCATAGGGGGTACACAGCGTGACCCCGAATTTTACTCTTTTTGTATATCTCCAAAAGTGTTTCGAGAAGCTTTATTTCGCAGAAATTCGCCTCCTCAATAGCTCTTATACGCAGAAATTCTAAGTCCATTCTCAATATTAACAAAGCCTCCTATCAGACCTTAATATTAACCTTTAATGTTTTAGTTGGACCAGGTGTTGTATTACCTTGTACTAGTGTACCCTACCAAAGGAAATAATTATAGAGCCCATAGGGGGTACAAAGCGTGACCCCGCACTTTACTATGTATGTATACACTCTAAAAACAGTACCTCTTATATAAAAGGTACAAGCTAAATGTACCCCTTATTTTCTCGCGTAAGAGGCACATAACTAATGTGCCTTTAAAAATGACAGGCACCACAAGAATTTAAAGGCACCAAAGCAAGCGCGAGTGAATACTCGGTACGAAAAGATTTTACCGCTTCCTCGTGCCTCTCAAATGCACTTCCCTTCTTTTTCTTCGGTACGATGTAACGGAGAAGAAGCGCATGCGCACATCAGTTCGTTTCCTGTTCTCTCCCCTCAACGCCACCGATTGAAACAACTTGTAAACAATTCTTGTTTGCCAAGATCTGGCCTAATGTGTGATGTTATATATGCTTGAATTTGGTAAGTTTAAAACTTATACTTCTATATTATTTTTATATTTATTCCTAATTAACGATGGCATCTTTCTTATTAATACATTTCAATTATTACTACTACAAATCTTATAAAAATACTTAAGCGAGGTAGCTAACCCTAATTATGATGTTTACATTTCTGTTGTAGTTGTATCATTTATGTTTTATCATTATAATATTAAGAAGAATGTTTTTAAAATGCCCTATATTTGTTCTGTAGTGTTTGATCATAATTTTGTATGAGGTTTTCAATGTGGCGATTGGTATGAATAAGAAATCATTTTTATTTGAATAAACCAATTTCCTTTTTTGTTTATCTTAGTTTATAATCAAGAGCTATCACAGAAATTCTCTCAGAGAATGATTGAATAATTTAAAAAACAACGAAGAATGTTTATAATTATGAAAAATATGCTCTCAATCATTAGCTATTTAAAAAAACAATTAACATTTGGATATCTAATTATACTTATTTTAAACTGCTACAAAACTTACAGTTGATATAAACCTGAAGAAAAAAACAAGATTATGCTTTATTTATATGTTAAATATGGTGTGAGCATGAAAGAAAAAAAAACAATCTTCTAATGATTTATAGATTTTTAATTTTGAATTAGTTATTATTTATTTTGTAAAAGTAATGTTTAAAAATGTTTTATTCTAATATCACAGCTTTAAGTTTAAAATTTAAAATTTTATTTTTGAATTTATGACTTAAAATAGATAATATGGGATATATAGTTATTTACGACTGAAAAACTTTCCTTTTAAAAATTTTAACATTTTAAATTTAACTTTAATTTATTTGATTTTTAAGAAGGGTTAATAGCTTGTTCCAGAGTGCTCTTGTGGCACAGCTGGTTAAAATATCTTTCACACTACTTATTAGAGAAATAGGGTAATGAGTTTGATCCTGGCAATGTATATAACAATTGACGTGTATACTCAGCAAGGTGCATATGAACTTTGCCACAGCTGAAAGTTCTCTCATTGGTTATCGTGTGAAAGATTGAAAAGAGCTAGCTCAAGCGGAGTCCACTTTATCTGACCAGTATCAAAATTACATGGCCGTTAAAAGTTAAGCCCTAGAAATGGGATTTTTGGTCATGGTTGAGTTATGGCGGTGATGAGTACCTTGCTCTATATTTAAAATAAAATAAAGAAAAGTACTTAACACTTGAACTTTTTAAAAATATTAAAGTATTTTTAACTAGTGCAGTATAATTTACATAATTTTGTTATCAATAACCATAAATAAAAAATTAAAAAAAATTATTTACATAACATTCATTGGATCACAAATGGATTAGATATGCAGAAGCGCTGTTGTGCCACTGGCATTTTTCAAGATAATTTCTTAATGCTTTATCGATATATACTTTATACCAAAAAATATTTGGTACTTCATATTCAATGCTCAACACTTTATATTCCATGTTTTCCTGCCACGAAAAGCTACCTAGTAAAACTTTATAATTCAACATCAGTGATAATAATTTTTGAGAAACCTTTATTTATTTTATAGTTATTGCTACCTTACCTGTGTTACTTAGAATAACATTATCATACAACTTTTATTTATCTATAACTAATGCTATTCCTGAACTGTAATAAAGAAATACAAAGCGAAGCAATTTTGATAACAATATTAAGAAAGAAAATATATTTATTGTAAGGTAGTGTATATTTATTGTATATGTGTATAAACTTGATACAGTGAAATTTTTTTTTTTTTTTTTTTGCTCTCTGAAAGGCAATTTAATGTTTCTGTAATCTAAATTTATATTATTAGTATAACTAAATGATTAATAGTTTTTTTTGTTTTTTTGTTGTTGTTACTTTCTGTCTTGACTGTGTTCCAGTAAATGCAAAAAAATGTTTTCAATTATTAAATAATTTTATAACTAATAATTATTTTTATAAGTAGTTACATTTTATAAATAATTACTTTTCAATTTACATTTGAATTTTCTTTGTTTACTCCAATTTTGTTATGTGTTAAAAACAATCCTTACACTTTCTTATGTATTTAAGCTTAGCTAGTTTACACTTTTTTTTTTGTTTCTTTAGCACATTGAATGCCACGCTAATTTTACATGGCTTGCCCGCCTGGCCAAAATGATTTTTTCAGTATATATTGCATTAACTTCTTCAAACCGTTTTAGTAATAATAATAATATAAAAAAAATGTAGAGCATTGAAAATTTATTCGAATTATGTGTTTCGATAATCTAGGCTTAGCCGTTCATCAGTGACCCCTGTGGCGCTACAAACAAACTCAGCACCAGTCACCGGTGACCCCTATGGCATTTAATGTGTTAAATTAGTTCAATAATATTAAATTTAAAAATTACTTTGGCTAAACCTATTCTTAATGTAATAAAATCTTCATGAATGTATTTATGTACATTGTGATGAAAACTTTTAACAACTTATTCAAATAAAATACTTTTACATTGATAAGTTCTGTTTTAAATTTTCTAGCCCAGCTGAATGCATGACAACACTCGCATTTGGATTACATGGAGATGAAAACCACGCAAACCTGCCACGGTTAGTCTTGCGTCGAAGGGAATCAAACCCACGATCCTTCTACCACTAAGGGAATTTTACGTCAGCACTGTGGTCGGTGCGAATGAAATGGAAAATACATATTGACCAGCCATCTTAGGATTTTAACCCGATTCATCTCATTGAAAGGCAAACCCTCTGCTATTGTGACACCCCTGGAAACAAAGCCGATCACTACAATAAATCCTGCTGTTAAATTCCTCAACTCGCTTTTACTCTCTCCTATAGAGAAATCTTGTGATTGTGACACCATTGTGAGACTAAAATATAAACAATGTTCAAGATGTGGATGCTGCGAGTGATAGCTAGTGAAAACTATTTAAGAAATTGTCATTTGTTTTTTTTTTCGAAATTAGGAAAAATGTTTCAATAAAAGTTCTCTGTGAGACATGTGGACTTTTTTTATAAGTGCCTGCATTAAACGAATCTTACCATTTCTTCCAATAAAATCGAATTAAAGTCGTTTCAATCTGTATAGCAAATTTACCTGTATGTTATCACCTTTTACTATGATGTTTTATTTTCTCATTATAGTGCTAATTTTATTTAATTTTGTTTTATTTGAAACGATTACCATTATAATTTTGCTTCCAGTGTTGTGTTTTTTTTTTTGTTTACCTGCACTTTTTCTTTACTGCACTTTTTATATTACTATTTATATATACATAGCCAATACTAAGGATTTCAAATAATTTTCCAGATTTTAAAATTCTTAGCCAAAGGAAAATTTTAGAAATTTTTTATAATTGATTTTTTTGTAGGAAACTTTTAATAGACATAGGTTGAAGTTTATTTTTGGCAACGTATTAGATTAGTGCAGTAATATAAAGATAAACCTGAATCGACACTATGTTCTGTGTTATTAAGTTAGTGCATATATTATTGTCATGAAAAAATATATTTTCTGCTAAAATAATCTGCATCTTGCTTTTCGTTTGAAAACAGCTTTCGCCAACACTTTCCCCAAAATGGGCCTGACCTTGTTCCCAAAATGAGAACAAGGTTTTTTTTCTTAAATTGTTAACTAGTTATTGTACATTTTCACTAGGGATTGGTTTTATTTTAGACATTAGATTGTTGTAATCAAGTTTAAGTTAAAATAATTTTCATTTTAATAATATTTATGAAACAAATGCATGTTTAATGATTGGGGACAAAAATGTAGAATTTCACGATTTTTAAAATACAATGAAAATTCTGAAACAAGCTTTCCAAAAAAATTGCAGAATGCTTTTCATATATCCAGAGCTCAAATAAAATCAACAATTAAATAATATTAAGTACAGTTAGTTCTAAAAATATTGAAAGCTAATGCTCCAAAAATGAGAATGTTGGCGCCTAATGGGTTAATATGCTTCGCCAAAATCGGACTTTAAAAAAAAAACATTTCAATAGAAAATAATATTTGATTTTATATTGGTTAAGTCATTTGATTAAGCATAGTTCATGTTATAAAATATACAAATTGTTTAAAATCTACATCTATCATTTTAAAATATTGTGAAAGTTCTATGTTGTTCTATATTTGTGCAACTGCTACTATATTATTTAAAATTGTTCTTTATGCGTGAAAATAAAAGATATTAGATTTCATTTAGTGTTTAATTTTGATCCTTATAAAACTATTTTATTAAATCTCTAAATATTTAAAAAATATCTAAATTTATAATAAATTTCCATTTTGAGGATGCTTTTTAGAAAAAAAATCCATGAATTATATTGACTTGGCTTACAGAAATAACTATTTTTTTTTGTACCTATATCCGATTAGAAAAGCATCATTGTAGTTGTTGAAGTATCATTAAACGATACATAATTAAAGAACAAAGTATAAATTTACATATTTTATAACTGCCTTAGATGGAATTCCTTGAAATGATCACTTTCAAGTGGCCAATAATCAAAGAATTGAGAAATATTTTTCATTAAGAATTTTTATAATTAATATCTTGGTGGTAATAGTGTAAACCAAATAGAAAGTCCCTTTTTATATGAAGTGCTAGCAAAATGCAAATAGGTAAAAAAATTGTGTTCAAACCTGGTAAATAACAGGTCTTGGTACCACTAAATGCTTGTTTCAGTGAGCGGTACATAAAAGCAAAATCTAAGGCACAATGTACCTTTCAAGTTAAGAGGTAAATCTGATTTTGCCTCTGAAATCAGAGGTACATTGTGCCTTTCATTTTTAAAGGTACGTTGTGCCTTTTAAATTCAGAGGTACATTGTGCCTTTCATTTTTAAAGGTACGTTGTGCCCTTTAAATTCAGAGGCACAAACGATCCAAATTTGCCTCTGAAATCAGAGGTACAGTTTTTAGAGTGTATCTAAAACAGTGTATTTTTCAATGTTAAGAAAAGTGCCTCCTATCAGACCTTAATATTAACCTTTAATGTTGTTATTGGACAAGGTATTATAGTACGGGGTACTAGTGTACCCTACCAAAGGAAATAATTATAGACCCCATAGGGGGTACACAGCGCGACCCCGAATTTTACTGTTTTTGTATATCGCCAAAAGTATTGCGAGAAGCTTTATTTCGAAGAAATTCGCCTTCCGAAGAGCTTTTATACGCAGAAATTCAAAGTCTTTTCTTAATGTTAACAAAGCCTCCTATCAGACCTTAATATTGACCCTTAATATTTTAAGTGGACCAGGTGTTTTATTACCTGGTACTAGTGTACCCTACCAAAGGAAATAATTATAGAGCCCATAGGGGGTACACAGCGTGACCCCGAATTTTACTCTTTTTGTATAGCTAAAATAGTGTTGCGAGAAGCTCTATTTCCAAGAAATTCGCCTTCTGAAGAGCTTTTATAGGCAGAAATTCTAAGTCTGTTTTCAAGAGGAGAAATAAATTTTTTATGTATGTATATCTCCAAAAGTGTTGCGAGAAGCTTTATTTTGAGGAAATTCGCCTTCCGAAAAGCGTTAATACGGATCAATATAAAGTCTTTTCTCATTGTTAACAAATGGCTTCATATCAGACCTTAATATTAACCTTTAATGTTGTAATTGGACCAAGTATTATATTACGGAGTACTAGTGTACCCTACCAAAGGAAATAATTTTAGAGCCCATAGGGGGTACACAGTGTGACCCCGCATTTTACTATGTATGTATATTTAAAACAATGCATTTTTCAATGTTAAGAAAAATGCCTCCTATCAGACCTTAATATTAACCTTTAATGTTGTAAATGGACCAGGTATTATATTATGGGGTACTAGTGTACCCTACCAAAGGATATAATTATAGACCCCATAGCGGGTACACAGCGTGACCCCGAATTTTACTGTTTTTGTATATATAAAACAATGCATTTTTCAATGTTAAGAAAAATGCCGCCTATCAGACCTTAATATTAACCTTTAATGTTGTAATTGGACCAGGTATTATATTACGGGGTACTAGTGTACCCTACCAAAGGAAATAATTATAGACCCCATAAGGGGTACACAGCGCGACCCCGAATTTTACTGTTTTTGTATATCTCCAAAAGTGTTGCGAGAAGCTTTATTTCGAAGAAATTCGCCTTCTGAAGAGCTTTTATACGCAGAAATTCTACGTCTTTTCTCAATGTTAACAAATCCTCCTATCAGACCTTAATATTGACCCTTAATATTTTAAGTGGACCAGGTGTTATATTACCTTGTACTAGTGTACCCTACCAAAGGAAATAATTATAGACACCATAGGGGGTACACAGCGTGACCCCGCACTTTACTATGTATGTATACCTAAAACAGTGCATTTTTCAATGTTAAGAAAAATGCCTCCTATCAGACCTTAATATTGACCTTTAATGTTGTAATTGGACCAGGTGTTATATTACCTTGTACTCGTGTACCCTTCCAAAGGAAAAAATTATAGACCGCATAGGGGGTACACAGCGTGACCCCGAACTTTACTGTTTTTGTTGAGATTTATAGCTTAATATTAAAGCGAGTTATGTGGTCTTGAAAACTTACCCGTACATGCCTATTTTATGTTATTTTTTATTCCATTACACGTTCTTTAACGAAGAAAGAGGATTGTTTTTATACAGAGAACATATTAGGCAGGCCAAACTATCGAAAATATTGTAAATAATATGAATAAATTAATTTTAATTGATTTTTCCTATTTTTAAGCTCTGTTCTCACTTTCCCGAACTTAAAAAAATTATTTTTCATATATAGTTCCTTCTAAAATATAGAAAAGGACATTATATGAATAATATAATGTAAAATTAACAATAGAAAAAAAAATAAACAAATTTTAAAAATTGTTCACACTGGGATTCGAACCCGCACCGTCTCGCTCAGCTGCTATCACGCTATCCGCTCCACCAAGATTACACGGTCAGCGAGTAACTTCATGGCTTCAAAAGCAATCTCGCGGTCAGTTTAACGATGTACTTTGGGGGCCCATTGCGACCCTCCTAATTAAGCTATAAATATTTCCTTAGGCACAGGGGTTGGGGGCATGGTACCCTATTTTGGTACCAAGTTTGAGATTTATAGCTTAATATTAAAGCGAGTTATGTGGTCTTGAAAACTTATCCGTACATACCTATTTTATGTTATTTTTTATTCCATTATACGTTCTTTAACGAAGAAAGAGGAATGTTTTTATACAGAGAACATACAAGGCAGGCCAAACTATCGAAAGTATTGTAAATAATATGAATAAATTAATTTTAATTGATTTTTTCTGTTTTTAAGGTCTGATCTCATTTTCCCGAACTTAAAAAAATTATTTTTCATATATAATTCCTTCTATAATATAGAAAAACACATTAAATAAATAAAATAATGTAAAATTAACAAGAGAAAAAAAAAAACAAATTTCAAAAAATGGACAGCACTGGGATTCGAACCCTCGCCATCTCGCTCAGCTGCTATCACGCTATCCGCTACTCCACGCATACACGGTGATGGTGGTATTCCATGCCTTCCAAAGCACTCTCCCGGTCAGTTGATCGATGTATTTTGGGGGCCCATTGCGATCCTCCTAATTAACCTATAAATATTTCCTTTGCCCCAGAGGTGGGGGGCATGGTACCCTATTTTGGTACCGAGTTTGAGATTTATAACTTAATATTAAAGCGAGTTACGTGGTCTTGAAAATTGATCCGTACATACCTATTTTATGTTATTTTTTATTCCATTATGCGTTCTTTAAGGAAGAAAGAGTATTGTTTTTATACAGAGAACATACTAGGGAGGCCAAACTATCGAAAGTATTGTAAATAATATGAATAAATTAATTTTAATTGATTTTTCCTGTTTTTAAGCTCTGCTCTCACTTTCCCGAACTTAAAAAAATTATTTTTCATATATAGTTCCTTCTAAAATATAGAAAAAGACATTAAATGAATAATATAATGTAAAATTAACAATAGAAAAAAAAAAACAAATTTTAAAAATTTTCTATGTATGTATGTATGTATGTATGTATGTATACCTCAAAAAGTGTTGGGAGAAGCTTTATTTTGAGGTATTTCGCCTTCCGAAAAGCGTTAATACGAAAAAATTCTAAGTCTTTTCTCATTGTTAACAAAAGGCTTCATATTATACTATAATATTAACCTTTAATGTTGTAATTGGACCAGGTACTATATTACCGGGTACTAGTTTACCCTACAAAAGGAAATATTAATGGACCCCGCATTTTACTGTTTTTGTATATCTCAAAAAGTGTTGCGAGAAGCTTTTTTGACCTTTTTTGACCTTAATATTAACCTTTAATGTTGTTATTGGACTAGGTATTATATTACGGGGTACTAGTGTACCCTACCAAAGGAAATAATTATAGACCTCATAGGGGGTACACAGTGTAACCCCTCATTTTACTATGTATGTATGTATGTATGTATATCTAAAACAGGGCATTTTTCAATGTTAAGAAAAATGCCTCCTATCAGACCTTAATATTAACCTTTAATGTTTTAATTGGACGAGGTGTTATATTACCTTGTAATAGTGTACCCTACCAAAGGAATCAATTATAGACCCCATAGGGGGTACACGGTGTGACCCCGCAATGTATGTCTATCTGAAATAGTGATGCGAAAAGTCTTATTTCGCAGAAATTCGCCTTCCGAAAAGCGTTAATACGGAGAAATTCTTTTTTCAAGAGAAATAAATTTTCTATGTATGTATATCTCAAAAAGTGTTGCGAGAAGCTTTATTTGTAAGAAATTCGCCTTCCGAAAAGCGTCAATACGGAAAAATTCTAAGTCTTTTCTCAATAATAACAAAGCCTCCTATCAGACCTTAATATTAACCTTTAAATTTGTAATTGGACCAGGTATTATATTACGGGGTACTAGTGTACCCTACCAAAGGAAAAAATTATAGAGCCCATAGGGGGTACACGGTGTAACGCCGCATTTTACTATGTATGTATGTATATCTAAAACAGTGTACACAGCGTACACAGCGTGACCCCGAATTTTACTGTTTTTGTATATCTAAAATAGTGTTGCGAGAAGCTTTATTTCGAAGAAATTCGCCTTTTGAAGAGCTTTTATACGCAGAAATTCTAAGTCTTTTCTCAATGTTAACAAAGCCTCCTATCAGACCTTAATATTCACCCTTAATATTTTAATTGGACCAGGTGTTATATTACCTGGTACTAGTGTACCCTACCAAAGGAAATAATTATAGAGCCCATAGGGGGTACACGGTGTAACGCCGCATTTTACTATGTATGTATATCTAAAACAGTGCATTTTTCAATGTTAAGAAAAATGCCTCCTATCAGACCTTAATATTAACCTTTAATGTTTTAATTGGACCAGGTGTTATATTACCTTGTACTAGTGTACCTTACCAAAGAAAATAATTATAGACCCCATAGGGGGTACACAGCGTGACCCCGAATTTTACTATGTATGTATGTATATCTCAAAAAGTGTTGCGAGAAGCTTTATTACGAAGAAATTCGCCTTCCGAAGAGCTTTTATACGCAGAAATGCTATGTCTTTTTTCAAGAGGAGAAATAAATTTTCTATGTATGTATATCTCAAAAAGTGTTGCGAGAAGCTTTATTTTGAGGAAATTCGCCTTCCGAAAAGCGTTAATAATGAGAAATTTTAAGTCTTTTCTCATTGTTAACAAAAGGCTTCATAGCAGACCTTAATATTAACCTTTAATGTTGTAAATTGACCAGGTGTTATATTACCTTGTAATAGTGTACCCTACTAAAGGAAATAATTATAGACCCCATAGGGGGTACACAGCGTGACCCCGAATTTTACTGTTTTTGTATATCTAAAATAGTGCTGCGAGAAGCTTTATTTCGCAGAAATACGCCTTCTGAATAGCTTTTATACGGAGAAATTCTAAGTCTTTTTTCAAGAGAAATGAATTTTCTATGTATGTATATCTCAAAAAGTGTTGCGAGAAGCTTTATTTTGAAGAAATTCGCCTTCTGAAAATCTTTTATACGCATAATCTTTCAACGGGAAGGCTCCGACGCTGGTCTCCGTACCGGACCGGAGTGTATTGCCCGCAGAGGCGCTCTGGATACCGCAGCAGCCGGGTTGCTTTTACGAGAGAAATAAATTTTCTATGTATGTATGTATATCTCCAAAAGTGTTTCGAGAAGCTTTATTTCGCAGAAATTCGCCTCCTCAATAGCTCTTATACGCAGAAATTCTAAGTCCATTCTCAATATTAACAAAGCCTCCTATCAGACCTTATTATTAACCTTTAATGTTTTAGTTGGACCAGGTGTTGTATTACCTTGTACTAGTGTACCCTACCAAAGGAAATAATTATAGAGCCCATAGGGGGTACAAAGCGTGACCCCGCACTTTACTATGTATGTATATCTAAAACAGTGTATTTTACAATGTTAAGAAAAGTGCCTCCTATCAGACCTTAATATTAACCTTTAATGTTGTTATTGGACAAGGTATTATAGTACGGGGTACTAGTGTACCCTACCAAAGGAAATAATTATAGACCCCATAGGGGGTACACAGCGCGACCCCGAATTTTACTGTTTTTGTATATCGCCAAAAGTATTGCGTGAAGCTTTATTTCGAAGAAATTCGCCTTCCGAAGATAATAGAAAAAAAAATAAACAAATTTTAAGAATTGTCCACACTGGGATTCGAACCCGCACCGTCTCGCTCAGCTGCTATCACGCTATCCGCTCCACCACGATTACACGGTCAGCGAGTAACTTCATGGCTTCAAAAGCAATCTCGCGGTCAGTTTAACGATGTACTTTGGGGGCCCATTGCGACCCTCCTAATTAAGCTATAAATATTTCCTTAGGCACAGGGGTTGGGGCATGGTACCCTATTTTGGTACCAAGTTTGAGATTTATAGCTTAATATTAAAGCGAGTTACGTGGTCTTGAAAATTTATCCGAACATACCTATTTCGTGTTATTTTTTATTCCATTATGCGTTCTTTAACGAAGAAAGAGGATTGTTTTTATACAGAGAACATACTAGGCAGGCCAAACTATCGAAAGTATTGTAAATAATATGAATAAATTAATTTTAATTGATTTTTTCTGTTTTTAAGCTCTGATCTCATTTTCCCGAACTTAAAAAAATTATTTTTCATATATAATTCCTTCTATAATATAGAAAAACACATTAAATAAATAAAATAATGTAAAATTAACAAGAGAAAAAAAAACAAATTTCAAAAAATGGACAGCACTGGGATTCGATCCCTCGCCATCTCGCTCAGCTGCTATCACGCTATCCGCTACTCCACGCATACACGGTGATGGTGGTATTCCATGCCTTCCAAAGCGCTCTCCCGGTCAGTTGATCGATGTATTTTGGGGGCACATTGCGATCCTCCTAATTAACCTATAAATATTTCCTTTGCCACAGAGGTGGGGGGCATGGTACCCTATTTTGGTACCGAGTTTGAGATTTATAACTTGATATTAAAGCGAGTTACGTGGTCTTGAAAATTGATCCGTACATACCTATTTTATGTTATTTTTTATTCCATTATGCGTTCTTTAAGGAAGAAAGAGTATTGTTTTTATACAGAGAACAAACTAGGGAGGCCAAACTATCGAAAGTATTGTAAATAATATGAATAAATTAATTTTAATTGAATTTTCCTGTTTTTAAGCTCTGTTCTCACTTTCCCGAACTTAAAAAAATTATTTTTCCTATATAGTTACTTATATAATATAGAAAAACACATTAAATAAATAATATAATGTAAAATTAACAAAAGAAAAAAAAATTAAAAATGGTCCACACCGGGATTCGAACCCGCGTCGTCCCGCTCACCTGCTATCACGCTATCCGCTCCACCACGTATACATGGTAAGCGTCGTATTCCATGCCTTCAAAAGCACTGTCCCGGTTAGTTTAACGATGTACTTTGGGGGCCCATTGCGACCTCCTAATTAAGCTATAAATATTTCCTTAGGCACAGGGGTTGGGGGCATGGTACCCTATTTTGGTACCAAGTTTGAGATTTATAGCTTAATATTAAAGCGAGTTATGTGGTCTTGAAAACTTATCCGTACATACCTATTTTATGTTATTTTTTATTCCATTATACGTTCTTTAACGAAGAAAGAGGAATGTTTTTATACAGAGAACATACTAGGCAGGTCAAACTATCGAAAGTATTGTAAATAATATGAATAAATTAATTTTAATTGATTTTTTCTGTTTTTAAGGTCTGATCTCATTTTCCCGAACTTAAAAAAATTATTTTTCATATATAATTCCTTCTATAATATAGAAAAACACATTAAATAAATAAAATAATGTAAAATTAACAAGAGAAAAAAAAACAAATTTCAAAAAATGGACAGCACTGGGATTCGAACCCTCGCCATCTCGCTCAGCTGCTATCACGCTATCCGCTACTCCACGCATACACGGTGATGGTGGTATTCCATGCCTTCCAAAGCACTCTCCCGGTCAGTTGATCGATGTATTTTGGGGGCCCATTGCGATCCTCCTAATTAAGCTATAAATATTTCCTTAGGCACAGGGGTTGGGGGCATGGTACCCTATTTTGGTACCGAGTTTGAGATTTATAGCTTAATATTAAAGCGAGTTATGTGGTCTTGAAAACTTACCCGTACATGCCTATTTTATGTTATTTTTTATTCCATTATGCGTTCTTTAACGAAGAAAGAGGATTGTTTTAATACAGAGAACATATTAGGCAGGCCAAACTATCGAAAATATTGTAAATAATATGAATAAATTAATTTTAATTGATTTTTCCTATTTTTAAGCTCTGTTCTCACTTTCCCGAACTTAAAAAAATTATTTTTCATATATAGTTCCTTCTAAAATATAGAAAAAGACATTAAATGAATAATATAATGTAAAATTAACAATAGAAAAAAAAATAAACAAATTTTAAAAATTGTCCACACTGGGATTCGAACCCGCACCGTCTCGCTCAGCTGCTATCACGCTATCCGCTCCACCACGATTACACGGTCAGCGAGTAACTTCATGGCTTCAAAAGCAATCTCGCGGTCAGTTTAACGATGTACTTTGGGGGCCCATTGCGACCCTCCTAAATAAGCTATAAATATTTCCTTAGGCACAGGGGTTGGGGGCATGGCACCCTATTTTGGTACCAAGTTTGAGATTTATAGCTTAATATTAAAGCGAGTTACGTGGTCTTGAAAATTTATCCGAACATACCTATTTCATGTTATTTTTTATTCCATTATGCGTTCTTTAACGAAGAAAGAGGATTGTTTTTATACAGAGAACATACTAGGCAGGCCAAACTATCGAAAGTATTGTAAATAATATGAATAAATTAATTTTAATTGATTTTTTTCTGTTTTTAAGCTCTGATCTCATTTTCCCGAACTTAAAAAAATTATTTTTCATATATAATTCCTTCTATAATATAGAAAAACACATTAAATAAATAAAATAATGTAAAATTTACAAGAGAAAAAAAACAAATTTCAAAAAATGGACAGCACTGGGATTCGAACCCTCGCAATCTCGCTCAGCTGCTATCACGCTATCCGCTACTCCACGCATACACGGTGATGGTGGTATTCCATGCCTTCCAAAGCACTCTCCCCGTCAGTTGATCGATGTATTTTGGGGGCCCATTGCGATCCTCCTAATTAACCTATAAATATTTCCTTTGCCCCAGAGGTGGGGGGCATGGTACCCTATTTTGGTACCGAGTTTGAGATTTATAACTTAATATTAAAGCGAGTTACGTGGTCTTGAAAATTGATCCGTACATACCTATTTTATGTTATTTTTTATTCCATTATGCGTTCTTTAAGGAAGAAAGAGTATTGTTTTTATACAGAGAACATACTAGGGAGGCCAAACTATCGAAAGTATTGTAAATAATATGAATAAATTAATTTTAATTGAATTTTCCTGTTTTTAAGCTCTGTTCTCACTTTCCCGAACTTAAAAAAATTATTTTTCCTATATAGTTACTTATATAATATAGAAAAACACATTAAATAAATAATATAATGTAAAAATTACAAAAGAAAAAAAATTTAAAAATGGTCCACACCGGGATTCGAACCCGCGTCGTCCCGCTCAGCTGCTATCACGCTATCCGCTCCACCACGTATACATGGTAAGCGTCGTATTCCATGCCTTCAAAAGCACTGTCCCGGTTAGTTTAACGATGTATTTTGGGGGCCCATTGCGACCCTCCTAATTAAGCTATAAATATTTCCTTAGGCACAGGGGTTGGGGGCATGGTAATCTATTTTGGTACCAAGTTTGAGATTTATAGCTTAATATTAAAGCGAGTTACGTGGTCTTGAAAATTTATCCGAACATACCTATTTCAGGTTATTTTTTATTCCATTATGCGTTCTTTAACGAAGAAAATGGATTGTTTTTATACAGAGAACATACTAGGCAGGCCAAACTATCGAAAGTATTGTGAATAATATGAATAAATTAATTTTAATTGATTTTTTCTGTTTTTAAGCTCTGATCTCATTTTCCCGAACTTAAAAAAATTATTTTTCATATATAATTCCTTCTATAATATAGAAAAACACATTAAATAAATAAAATAATGTAAAATTAACAAGAGAAAAAAAAACAAATTTCAAAAAATGGACAGCACTGGGATTCGAACCCTCGCCATCTCGCTCAGCTGCTATCACGCTATACGCTACTCCACGCATACACGGTGATGGTGGTATTCCATGCCTTCCAAAGCACTCTCCCGGTCAGTTGATCGATGTATTTTGGGGGCCCATTGCGATCCTCCTAATTAACCTATAAATATTTCCTTTGCCACAGAGGTGGGGGGCATGGTACCGAGTTTGAGATTTATAACTTAATATTAAAGCGAGTTACGTGGTCTTGAAAATTGATCCGAACATACCTATTTTATGTTATTTTTTATTCCATTATGCGTTCTTTAAGGAAGAAAGAGTATTGTTTTTATACAGAGAACATACTAGGGAGGCCAAACTATCGAAAGTATTGTAAATAATATGAATAAATTAATTTTAATTGAATTTTCCTGTTTTTAAGCTCTGTTCTCACTTTCCCGAACTTAAAAAAATTATTTTTCCTATATAGTTACTTATATAATATAGAAAAACACATTAAATAAATAATATAATGTAAAATTAACAAAAGAAAAAAAATTTAAAAATGGTCCACATCGGGATTCGAACCCGCGTCGTCCCGCTCAGCTGCTATCACGCTATCCGCTCCACCACGTATACCTGGTAAGCGTCGTATTCCATGCCTTCAAAAGCACTGTCCCGGTTAGTTTAACGATGTACTTTGGGGGCCCATTGCGACCCTCCTAATTAAGCTATAAATATTTCCATAGGAACAGGGGTTGGGGGCATGGTACCCTATTTTGGTACCAAGTTTGAGATTTATAGCTTAATATTAAAGCGAGTTATGTGGTCTTGAAAACTTATCCGTACATACCTATTTTATGTTATTTTTTATTCCATTATACGTTCTTTAACGAAGAAAGAGGATTGTTTTTATACAGAGAACATATTAGACAGACCAAACTATCGAAAGTATTGTAAATAATATGAATAAATTAATTTTAATTGATTTTTCCTGTTTTTAAGCTCTGCTCTCACTTTCCCGAACTTAAAAAAATTATTTTTCATATATAGTTCCTTCTAAAATATAGAAAAAGACATTAAATGAATAATATAATGTAAAATTAACAATAGAAAAAAAAATAAACAAATTTTAAAAATTGTCCACACTGGGATTCGAACCCGCACCGTCTCGCTCAGCTGTTATCACGCTATCCGCTCCACCACGATTACACGGTCAGCGAGCTACTTGATGGCTTCAAAAGCAATCTCGCGGTCAGTTTAACGATGTACTTTGGGGGCCCATTGCGACCCTCCTAATTAAGCTATAAATATTTCCTTAGGCACAGGGGTTGGGGGCATGGTACCCTATTTTGGTACCGAGTTTGAGATTTATAGCTTAATATTAAAGCGAGTTACGTGGTCTTGAAATTTGATCCGTACATGCCTATTTTATGTTATTTTTAATTCCATTACGCGTTCTTTAACGAAGAAAGAGGATTGTTTTTATACAGAGAACATATTAGGCAGGCCAAACTATCGAAAGTATTGTAAATAATATGAATAAATTAATTTTAATTGATTTTTCCTGTTTTTAAGCTCTGCTCTCACTTTCCCGAACTTCCCGCACTTTACTATGTATGTATACCTAAAACAGTGCATTTTTCAATGTTAAGAAAAATGCCTCCTATCAGACCTCAATATTGACCTTTAATTTTGTAATTGTACCAAGTGTTATATTACCTTGTACTCGTGTACCCTACCAAAGGAAAAAATTATAGACCGCATAGGGGGTACACAGCGTGACCCCGAATTTTACTGTTTTTGTATATTTCCAAAAGTGTTGCGAGAAGCTCTATTTCCAAGAAACTCGCTTTCCGAAGAGCTTTTATACGCAGAAATTCAAAGTCTTTTTTCAAGAGGAGAAATAGATTTTCTATGTATGTATATCTCAAAAAGTGTTGGGAGAAGCTTTATTTTGAGGAAATTCGCCATCCGAAAAGCGTTCATACGGAGCAATTTTAAGTCTTTTCTCATTGTTAACAAATGGCTTCATATCAGACCTTAATATTAACCTTTAATGTTGTAATTGGACCAGGTATTATATTACGGAGTACTAGTGTACCCTACCAAAGGAAATAATTTTAGAGCCCATAGGGGGTACACAGTGTGACACCGCATTTTACTATGTATGTATATTTAAAACAATGCATTTTTCAATGTTAAGAAAAATGCCGCCTGTCAGACCTTAATATTAACCTTTAATGTTGTAATTGGACCAGGTATTATATTACGGGGTACTAGTGTACCCTACCAAAGGATATAATTATAGACCCCATAGGGGGTACACAGCGCGACCCCGAATTTTACTGTTTTTGTATATCTCCAAAAAGGTTGCGAGAAGCTTTATTTCGCAGAAATTCGCCTTCTGAAGAGCTTTTATACGCAGAAATTCAAAGTCTTTTCTCAATGTTAACAAAGCCTCCTATCAGACCTTAATATTGACCCTTAATATTTTAAGTGGACCAGGTGTTATATTACCTTGTAATAATGTACCCTACCAAAGGAATCAATTATAGACCCCATAGGGGGTACACACCGTGACCCCGAACTTTACTATGTATGTATATGTAAAACAGTGCATTTTTTCAATGTTAAGAGAAATGCCTCCTATCAGACCTCAATATTAATCTTTAATGTTGTAATTGGACCAGGTGTTATATTACCATGTACTAGTGTACCCTACCAAAGGAAAAAATTATAAACCCCATAGGGGGTACACAGCGTGACCCCGAACTTTACTGTTTTTGTTGAGATTTATAGCTTAATATTAAAGCGAGTTATGTGGTCTTGAAAACTTACCCGTACATGCCTATTTTATGTTATTTTTTATTCCATTACACGTTCTTTAACGAAGAAAGAGGATTGTTTTTATACAGAGAACATACTAGGCAGGCCAAACTATCGAAAGTATTGTAAATAATATGAATAAATTAATTTTAATTGATTTTTTCTGTTTTTAAGCTCTGATCTCATTTTCCCGAACTTAAAAAAATTATTTTTCATATATAATTCCTTCTATAATATAGAAAAACACATTAAATAAATAAAATAATGTAAAATTAACAAAAGAAAAAAAAAACAAATTTCAAAATATGGACAACACCGGGATTCGAACCCTCGCCATCTCGCTCAGCTGCTATCACGCTATCCGCTCCACCACGTATACATGGTAAGCGTCGTATTCCATGCCTTCTAAAGCACTTTCCCGGTTAGTTGATCGATGTACTTTGGGGGCCCCTTGCGATCCTCCTAATTAACCTATAAATATTTCCTTCGGCACTGAGGTGGGGGGCATGGTATCCTATTTTGGTACCGAGTTTGAGATTTATAACTTAATATTAAAGCGAGTTACGTGGTCTTGAAATTTGATCCGTACATACCTATTTTATGTTATTTTTTGTTCCATTATACGTTCTTTAACAAAGAAAGAGGATTGTTTTTATACAGAGAACATACTAGGCAGGCCAAACTATCGAAAGTATTGTAAATAATATGAATAAATTAATTTTAATTGATTTTTTCTGTTTTTAAGCTCTGATCTCACTTTCCCGAACTTAAAAAAATTATTTTTCATATATAGTTCCTTCTAAAATATAGAAAAAGACATTAAATGAATAATATGATGTAAAATTAACAATAGAAAAAAAAAAATAAACAAATTTTAAAAATTGTCCACACTGGGATTCGAACCCGCACCGTCTCGCTCAGCTGCTATCACGCTATCCGTTCCACCACGATTACACGGTCAGCGAGCTACTTGATGGCTTCAAAAGCAATCTCGCGGTCAGTTTAACGATGTACTTTGGGGGCCCATTGCGACCCTCCTAATTAAGCTATAAATATTTCCTTAGGCACAGGGGTTGGGGGCATGGTACCCTATTTTGGTACCGAGTTTGAGATTTATAGCTTAATATTAAAGCGAGTTATGTGGTCTTGAAAACTTACCCGTACATGCCTATTTTATGTTATTTTTTATTCCATTACGCGTTCTTTAACGAAGAAAGAGGATTGTTTTTATACAGAGAACATACTAGGCAGGCCAAACTATCGAAAGTATTGTAAATAATATGAATAAATTAATTTTAATTGATTTTTTCTGTTTTTAAGCTCTGATCTCATTTTCCCGAACTTAAAAAAATTATTTTTCATATATAATTCCTTCTATAATATAGAAAAACACATTAAATAAATAAAATAATGTAAAATTAACAAAAGAAAAAAAAACAAATTTCAAAAAATGGACAACACCGGGATTCGAACCCTCGCCATCTCGCTCAGCTGCTATCACGCTATCCGCTCCACCACGTATACATGGTAAGCGTCGTATTCCATGCCTTCTAAAGCACTTTCCCGGTTAGTTGATCGATGTACTTTGGGGGCCCCTTGCGATCCTCCTAATTAACCTATAAATATTTCCTTCGGCACTGAGGTGGGGGGCATGGTATCCTATTTTGGTACCGAGTTTGAGATTTATAACTTAATATTAAAGCGAGTTACGTGGTCTTGAAATTTGATCCGTACATACCTATTTTATGTTATTTTTTGTTCCATTATACGTTCTTTAACAAAGAAAGAGGATTGTTTTTATACAGAGAACATACTAGGCAGGCCAAACTATCGAAAGTATTGTAAATAATATGAATAAATTAATTTTAATTGATTTTTTCTGTTTTTAAGCTCTGATCTCACTTTCCCGAACTTAAAAAAATTATTTTTCATATATAGTTCCTTCTAAAATATAGAAAAAGACATTAAATGAATAATATAATGTAAAATTAACAATAGAAAAAAAAATAAACAAATTTTAAAAATTTTCTATGTATGTATGTATGTATGTGTGTATGTATGTATGTATACCTTAAAAAAGTGTTGGGAGAAGCTTTATTTTGAGGAATTTCGCCTTCCGAAAAGCGTTAATACGAAAAAATTCTAAGTCTTTTCTCATTGTTAACAAAAGGCTTCATATTATACTATAATATTAACCTTTAATGTTGTAATTGGACCAGGTACTATATTACCGTGTACTAGTTTACCCTACCAAAGGAAATATTAATGGACCCCGCATTTTACTGTTTTTGTATATCTCAAAAAGTGTTGCGAGAAGCTTTTTTGACCTTTTTTGACCTTTTTTGACCTTAATATTAACCTTTACTGTTGTTATTGGACTAGGTATTATATTACGGGGTACTAGTGTACCCTACCAAAGGAAATAATTATAGACCTCATAGGGGGTACACAGTGTAACCCCTCATTTTACTATGTATGTATGTATGTATATCTAAAACAGGGCATTTTTCAATGTTAAGAAAAATGCCTCCTATCAGACCTTAATATTAACCTTTAATGTTTTAATTGGACGAGGTGTTATATTACCTTGTAATAGTGTACCCTACCAAAGGAATCAATTATAGACCCCATAGGGGGTACACGGTGTGACCCCGCAATGTATGTCTATCTGAAATAGTGATGCGAAAAGTCTTATTTCGCAGAAATTCGCCTTCCGAAAAGCGTTAATACAGAGAAATTCTTTTTTCAAGAGAAATAAATTTTCTATGTATGTATATCTCAAAAAGTGTTGCGAGAAGCTTTATTTGTAAGAAATTCGCCTTCCGAAAAGCGTTAATACGGAAAAATTCTAAGTCTTTTCTCAATAATAACAAAGCCTCCTATCAGACCTTAATATTGACCTTTAAATTTGTAATTGGACCAGGTATTATATTACGGGGTACTAGTGTACCCTACCAAAGGAAATAATTATAGAGCCCATAGGGGGTACACAGTGTGACCCCGCATTTTACTATGTATGTATATTTAAAACAATGCATTTTTCAATGTTAAGAAAAATGCCTCCTATCAGACCTTAATATTAACCTTTAATGTTGTAATTGGACCAGGTGTTATATTACCTTGTAATAATGTACCCTACCAAAGGAATCAATTATAGACCCCATAGGGGGTACACACCGTGACCCCGAACTTTACTATGTATGTATATGTAAAACAGTGCATTTTTTCAATGTTAAGAGAAATGCCTCCTATCAGACCTCAATATTAATCTTTAATGTTGTAATTGGACCAGGTGTTATATTACCTTGTACTTGTGTACCCTACCAAAGGAAAAAATTATAAACCCCATAGGGGGTACACAGCGTGACCCCGAACTTTACTGTTTTTGTTGAGATTTATAGCTTAATATTAAAGCGAGTTATGTGGTCTTGAAAACTTACCCGTACATGCCTATTTTATGTTATTTTTTATTCCATTACACGTTCTTTAACGAAGAAAGAGGATTGTTTTTATACAGAGAACATACTAGGCAGGCCAAACTATCGAAAGTATTGTAAATAATATGAATAAATTAATTTTAATTGATTTTTTCTGTTTTTAAGCTCTGATCTCATTTTCCCGAACTTAAAAAAATTATTTTTCATATATAATTCCTTCTATAATATAGAAAAACACATTAAATAAATAAAATAATGTAAAATTAACAAAAGAAAAAAAAACAAATTTCAAAAAATGGACAACACCGGGATTCGAACCCTCGCCATCTCGCTCAGCTGCTATCACGCTATCCGCTCCACCACGTATACATGGTAAGCGTCGTATTCCATGCCTTCTAAAGCACTTTCCCGGTTAGTTGATCGATGTACTTTGGGGGCCCCCTGCGATCCTCCTAATTAACCTATAAATATTTCCTTCGGCACTGAGGTGGGGGGCATGGTATCCTATTTTGGTACCGAGTTTGAGATTTATTACTTAATATTAAAGCGAGTTACGTGGTCTTGAAATTTGATCCGTACATACCTATTTTATGTTATTTTTTGTTCCATTATACGTTCTTTAACAAAGAAAGAGGATTGTTTTTATACAGAGAACATACTAGGCAGGCCAAACTATCGAAAGTATTGTAAATAATATGAATAAATTAATTTTAATTGATTTTTTCTGTTTTTAAGCTCTGATCTCACTTTCCCGAACTTAAAAAAATTATTTTTCATATATAGTTCCTTCTAAAATATAGAAAAAGACATTAAATGAATAATATGATGTAAAATTAACAATAGAAAAAAAAATAAACAAATTTTGAAAATTGTCCACACTGGGATTCGAACCCGCACCGTCTCGCTCAGCTGCTATCACGCTATCCGTTCCACCACGATTACACGGTCAGCGAGCTACTTGATGGCTTCAAAAGCAATCTCGCGGTCAGTTTAACGATGTACTTTGGGGGCCCATTGCGACCCTCCTAATTAAGCTATAAATATTTCCTTAGGCACAGGGGTTGGGGGCATGTTACCCTATTTTGGTACCGAGTTTGAGATTTATAGCTTAATATTAAAGCGAGTTATGTGGTCTTGAAAACTTACCCGTACATGCCTATTTTATGTTATTTTTTATTCCATTACGCGTTCTTTAACGAAGAAAGAGGATTGTTTTTATACAGAGAACATATTAGGCAGGCCAAACTATCGAAAGTATTGTAAATAATATGAATAAATTAATTTTAATTGATTTTTCCTGTTTTTAAGCTCTGATCTCACTTTACCGAACTTAAAAAAATTATTTTTCATATATAGTTCCTTCTAAAATATAGAAAAAGACATTAAATGAATAATATAATGTAAAATTAACAATAGAAAAAAAAATAAACAAATTTTAAAAATTGTCCACACTGGGATTCGAACCCGCACCGTCTCGCTCAGCTGCTATCACGCTATCCGCTCCACCACGATTACACGGTCAGCGAGCTACTTGATGGCTTCAAAAGCAATCTCGCGGTCAGTTTAACGATGTACTTTGGGGGCCCATTGCGACCCTCCTAATTAAGCTATAAATATTTCCTTAGGCACAGGGTTGGGGGCATGGTACCCTAATTTGGTACCGAGTTTGAGATTTATAGCTTAATATTAAAGCGAGTTATGTGGTCTTGAAAACTTACCCGTACATGCCTATTTTATGTTATTTTTTATTCCATTACGCGTTCTTTAACGAAGAAAGAGGATTGTTTTTATACAGAGAACATATTAGGCAGGCCAAACTATCGAAAGTATTGTAAATAATATGAATAAATTAATTTTAATTGATTTTTCCTGTTTTTAAGCTCTGATCTCACTTTCCCGAACTTAAAAAAATTATTTTTCATATATAGTTCCTTCTAAAATATAGAAAAAGACATTAAATGAATAATATAATGTAAAATTAACAATAGAAAAAAAAATAAACAAATTTTAAAAATTGTCCACACTGGGATTCGAACCCGCACCGTCTCGCTCAGCTGCTATCAAGCTATCCGTTCCACCACGATTACACGGTCAGCGAGCTACTTGATGGCTTCAAAAGCAATCTCGCGGTCAGTTTAACGATGTACTTTGGGGGCCCATTGCGACCCTCCTAATTAAGCTATAAGTATTTCCTTAGGCACAGGGGTTGGGGGCATGGTACCCTATTTTAGTACCGAGTTTGAGATTTATAGCTTAATATTAAAGCGAGTTATGTGGTCTTGAAAACTTACCCGTACATGCCTATTTTATGTTATTTTTTATTCCATTACGCGTTCTTTATCGAAGAAAGAGGATTGTTTTTATACAGAGAACATATTAGGCAGGCCAAACTATCGAAAGTATTGTAAATAATATGAATAAATTAATTTTAATTGATTTTTCCTGTTTTTAAGCTCTGATCTCACTTTCCCGAACTTAAAAAAATTTTTTTTCATATATAGTTCCTTCTAAAATATAGAAAAAGACATTAAATGAATAATATAATGTAAAATTAACAATAGAAAAAAAAATAAACAAATTTTAAAAATTTTCTATGTATGTATGTATGTATGTGTGTATGTATGTATGTATACCTCAAAAAGTGTTGGGAGAAGCTTTATTTCGAGGAATTTCGCCTTCCGAAAAGCGTTAATACGAAAAAATTCTAAGTCTTTTCTCATTGTTAACAAAAGGCTTCATATTATACTATAATATTAACCTTTAATGTTGTAATTGGACCAGGTACTATATTACCGGGTACTAGTTTACCCTACCAAAGGAAATATTAATGGACCCCGCATTTTACTGTTTTTGTATATCTCAAAAAGTGTTGCGAGAAGCTTTTTTGACCTTTTTTGACCTTTTTTGACCTTAATATTAACCTTTACTGTTGTTATTGGACTAGGTATTATATTACGGGGTACTAGTGTACCCTACCAAAGGAAATAATTATAGACCTCATAGGGGGTACACAGTGTAACCCCTCATTTTACTATGTATGTATGTATGTATGTATATCTAAAACAGGGCATTTTTCAATGTTAAGAAAAATGCCTCCTATCAGACCTTAATATTAACCTTTAATGTTTTAATTGGACGAGGTGTTATATTACCTTGTAATAGTGTACCCTACCAAAGGAATAAATTATAGACCTCATAGGGGGTACACGGTGTGACCCCGCAATGTATGTCTATCTGAAATAGTGATGCGAAAAGTCTTATTTCGCAGAAATTCGCCTTCCGAAAAGCGTTAATACGGAGAAATTCTTTTTTCAAGAGAAATAAATTTTCTATGTATGTATATCTCAAAAAGTGTTGCGAGAAGCTTTATTTGTAAGAAATTCGCCTTCCGAAAAGCGTTAATACGGAAAAATTCTAAGTCTTTTCTCAATAATAACAAAGCCTCCTATCAGACCTTAATATTGACATTTAAATTTGTAATTGGACCAGGTATTATATTACGGGGTACTAGTGTACCCTACCAAAGGAAAAAATTATAGACCCTATAGGGGGTACACAGTGTGACCCCGAATTTTGCTGTTTTTGTATATCTAAAATAGTGTTGCGAGAAGCTTTATTTCGCAGAAATTCGCCTTCTGAATAGCTTTTATACGGAGAAATTCTAAGTCTTTTTTTAAGAGAAATGAATTTTCTATGTATGTATATCTCAAAAAGTGTTGCGAGAAGCTTTATTTCGCAGAAATTCGCCTCCTCAATAGCTCTTATACGCAAAAATTTTAAGTCCATTCTCAATATTAACAAAGCCTCCTATCAGACCTTAATATTAACCTTTAATGTTTTAGTTGGACCAGGTGTTGTATTACCTTGTACTAGTGTACCCTACCAAAGGAAATAATTATAGAGCCCATAGGGGGTACACAGCGTGACCCCGCACTTTACTATGTATGTATATCTAAAACAGTGCATTTTTCATTGTTAACAAAAGGCTTCATATTATACTATAATATTAACCTTTAATGTTGTAATTGGACCAGGTGTTATATTACCTTGTACTAGTGTACCCTACCAAAGGAAATAATTATAGAGCCCATAGGGAGTACACAGCGTGACCCCGAATTTTACTGTTTTTGTATATCTCCAAAAGTGTTGCGAGAAGCTTTATTTCGAAGAAATTCGCCTTCCGAAGAGCTTTTATGCGCAGAAATTCAAAGTCTTTTCTTAATGTTAACAAAGCCTCCTATCAGACCTTAATATTGACCCTTAATATTTTAAGTGGACCAGGTGTTATATTACCTGGTACTAGTGTACCCTACCAAAGGAAATAATTATAGAGCCCATAGGGGGTACACAGCGTGACCCCGAATTTTACTCTTTTTGTTTAGCTAAAATAGTGTTGCGAGAAGCTCTATTTCCAAGAAATTCGCCTTCTGAAGAGCTTTTATAGGCAGAAATTCTAAGTCTGTTTTCAAGAGGAGAAATAAATTTTTTATGTATGTATATCTCCAAAAGTGTTGCGAGAAGCTTTATTTTGAGGAAATTCGCCTTCCGAAAAGCGTTAATACGGATCAATATAAAGTCTTTTCTCATTGTTAACAAATGGCTTCATATCAGACCTTAATATTAACCTTTAATGTTGTAATTGGACCAGGTATTATATTACGGAGTACTAGTGTACCCTACCAAAGGAAATAATTTTAGAGCCCATAGGGGGTACACAGTGTGACCCCGCATTTTACTATGTATGTATATTTAAAACAATGCATTTTTCAATGTTAAGAAAAATGCCGCCTGTCAGACCTTAATATTAACCTTTAATGTTGTAATTGGACCAGGTATTATATTACGGGGTACTAGTGTACCCTACCAAAGGAAATAATTATAGACCCCATAGGGGGTACACACCGTGACCCCGAATTTTACTGTTTTTGTATATCTAAAACAATGTATTTTTCAATGTTAAGAAAAATGCCTCCTATCAGACCTTTATATTAACCTTTAATGTTGTAAATGGACCAGGTGTTATATTAACTTGTACTCGTGTACCCTACCAAAGGATATAATTATAGACCCCATAGGGGGTACACAGCGTGACCCCGAATTTTACTGTTTTTGTATATCTCCAAAAGTGTTGCGAAAAGTCTTATTTCGCAGAAATTCGCCTTCTGAGTAGCTTTATACGGAGAAACTCGAAGTCTTTTTTCAAGAGAAATAAATTTTCTATGTATGTATGTATATCTCAAAAAGTGTTGGGAGAAGCTTTATTTTGAGGAAATTCGCCTTCCGAAAAGCGTTAATACGGAGAAATTCTAAGTCTTTTCTCATTGTTAACAAAAGGCTTCATATCAGACCTTAATATTAACCTTTAATGTTGTAATTGGGCCAGGTATTATATTACGGGTTACTAGTGTACCCTACCAAAGGAAATAATTATAGACACCATAGGGGGTACACAGCGTGACCCCGAATTTTACTGTTTTTGTATATATAAAACAATGCATTTTTTAATGTTAAGAAAAATGCCGCCTATCAGACCTTAATATTAACCTTTAGTGTTGTAATTGGACCAGGAATTATATTACGGGGTACTAGTGTGCCCTACCAAAGGACATAATTATAGACCCCATAGGGGGTACACAGCGCGACCCCGAATTTTACTGTTTTTGTATATCTCCAAAAGTGTTGCGAGAAGCTTTATTTCGAAGAAATTCGCCTTCTGAAGAGCTTTTATACGCAGAAATTTTACGTCTTTTCTCAATGTTAACAAACCCTCCTATCAGACCTTAATATTGACCCTAAATATTTTAAGTGGACCAGGTGTTATATTACCTTGTACTAGTGTACCCTACCAAAGGAAATAATTATAGACACCATAGGGGGTACACAGCGTGACCCCGCACTTTACTATGTATGTATACCTAAAACAGTGCATTTTTCAATGTTAAGAAAAATGCCTCCTATCTGACCTCAATATTGACCTTTAATGTTGTAATTGGACCAGGTGTTATATTACCTTGTACTCGTGTACCCTACCAAAGGAAAAAATTATAGACCGCATAGGGGGTACACAGCGTGACCCCGAATTTTACTGTTTTTGTATATTTCCAAAAGTGTTGCGAGAAGCTCTATTTCCAAGAAACTCGCCTTCCGAAGAGCTTTCATACGCAGAAATTCAAAGTCTTTTTTCAAGAGGAGAAATAGATTTTCTATGTATGTATATCTAAAAAAGTGTTGGGAGAAGCTTTATTTTGAGGAAATTCGCCTTCCGAAAAGCGTTCATACGGAGCAATTTTAAGTCTTTTCTCATTGTTAACAAATGGCTTCATATCAGACCTTAATATTAACCTTTAATGTTGTAATTGGACCAGGTATTATATTACGGAGTACTAGTGTACCCTACCAAAGGAAATAATTTTAGAGCCCATAGGGGGTACACAGTGTGACACCGCATTTTACTATGTATGTATATTTAAAACAATGCATTTTTCAATGTTAAGAAAAATGCCGCTTGTCAGACCTTAATATTAACCTTTAATGTTGTAATTGGACCAGGTATTATATTACGGGGTACTAGTGTACCCTACCAAAGGATATAATTATAGACCCCATAGGGGGTACACAGCGCGACCCCGAATTTTACTGTTTTTGTATATCTCCAAAAGTGTTGCGAGAAGCTTTATTTCGCAGAAATTCGCCTTCTGAAGAGCTTTTATACGCAGAAATTCAAAGTCTTTTCTCAATGTTAACAAAGCCTCCTATCAGACCTTAATATTGACCCTTAGAATTTTAAGTGGACCAGGTGTTATATTACTGTCACAGTGTTGGGTGACAATTTATTTTTTAATTTTCAATTATTTTAATTTAGTCTTTCTTTCATTTCTGATTTTTTTTCCTTTTCCGAATTTTTTTCCTCAAAGGAATTGCTTTTTTTTCTTTCGCATTAAGAACATTCATTTTTGTGTCATCTTTATTCCACCTTTTTGTGATTCAAGGTCGTTTGACCGCTTCGTCCTTCTCAAGGACGACATTCTTGTCCCTCATTCTAATTTACGTCACCACTTCCCCTTTTTTTCCCATCACTTTCACGTAACCTTCATTTTTGCACGTGGTGTTTCCGGTTCTAGCCGGAATTTTCAATTTTCCCAGAAATCGGTGTGGTCACACCTTCTTTGAGACATCTTCCCTTTGGTACCATATTTGGTATGTTGTGGGAGTACTCATTTTACACTGATTGGTGTTGGTGTAATAATGCGATGTTCCCCCCATCCAATGACAGTCGTCCTCTCTTTTGTACCACTCAGTCTTTTCCCGCGCCGAGGGACGCTTTGCTACCTTTTTTTTTTTCTCTTGGATCCTCACTCGAGAACTGTGAAGCATGATATAATTGTGCTTGATTTTTTTTCCCCTTTTTTTTGGCGTCATCGTTGGAGCCATCATGAATGGATGGTTCCTTTTTTTTAACTTTTGATTTTTTTTGTAAAGTCGCAGTGGGGTTAAACCTTTAAATTGTGGATCATCCATGAGAGAGTCTAGCCACGTCCTGACGCCGTAAGTAGAAGTGCTATTTCCCCCCCTTTCTCCCGATGGTTTTTTTCGTAAGATGTATGTGACATGAAGAAAATAAACTAAAATGTTCAAGATCATACAGAACTTTTTTTATTGCTTCTGGATTCATTTGTATATGTCTTTCCGAGGGTCTGGTTGGCAGAAGTAGTCCAAGGAAAATACTCGCATGGGTGAGTAACTCTTTCTTTTATTTTGTCTGCCTGGGTCATGTCATGCTATAATAATATATATGTATATGATATTTTTTTTTAACGTTGCTTTAATTATCTGGATATAGCATGTCGTTATTTTAATTATCTTCTAATTTTGATTAATTCTTAGTTTTCACCCTTATTCTAAATTTGATGATACCAATTTATCCAATTTGTTCAAACCTCACACTTTGTGACCCTTTGGACCTATTGGGTTATTGTTATACCACATTAGCATTGTTCTTACCACTTTCCTTAACGATTACATTCCCGTTAATGTAATACCCTTTTGTAATTTTCGGCCTTAAGTTGTTTTTTTAATTACATTTCATTCGTTTAACTATCTTTTTCATGACTATATCCAAATACAATCCCAAATACAAGTACTACATACAAATGATTTCAATGTCGCAATATTAATACATTAAATTACCTCACTTTATTCGCACCAAACATAATATCATATAATATATAAATAATAAAAATGGTACAAATGGTGCCGCTCTTCAAGTACCTCTTCATTTAATATAATTTTGAATACATGTGTAAACAATCCTTTTCTTTTGTAAACATTTCATGTTTACCAGTGGGACATATTTACATGTTACTTATTAATTCCGTTCGTGTACATTATGATCATTACTACTGTACCTGTGTCCATATGTGATGGTTATTCTTTTATTACACTAACATTAGCATTAGAGAGATACACAAAATAATCAATTTGACAGCAAAAAGTCTCGATTATTTTCTTCTTTGTTATGAATACAATGTTTATTCAGATTGTGAGTGAGAATATTTTGATTCAGTATGCACTGGTTACAATTAATATAGGTACTGAGTTAATATCAAAATAGGAATATTCCTAATATTTTGTAAACATTCTTCTCCCTCAGTATTATGGTTTGATATGTCACTCTTCTTAGCATAAATACTAAATGTCTCTTAGTATGTTGTCCAATATTATGCACAATTTATAATGTTAAAAAAAAAATATAATACCTTTTAATTTAAATTTAAGGGTGTATTTTGTGTGTATGTAAACAATTTTTTTTCTCTCAATTTGAGTGTCACAAGGTATGCCTATTTCATTGTTTATACATCAATTTTGTATTGTTTACATCTAGTGTTATATATTTAGTGCTTTACCTCTAGTGTGTACATCTAGTGCTTGTGAGTCTTTCACCATTCATTATCCCTGTCTTATCATTATTATATTGACACACCCTATATTAGGTTAGATTATTCCCCGTTATTATATATGTGGTGTAAACATATTTGTGTCTTTATGATTAGAAGTTTATTCTTGCTGTTGATCAATCCTCTTTTTTTTTAAAATTTAATATATGATCCTTAGAAACAATAAGCGTACAAAAATGAACAAAGAAAACCCCAGTAATATTACTCAGATTAATCATACTCCCAACGAGGAGGAATCCCTTCCTAAACAAAACAGGACACCCATTAATTTTACGATAAATAACTTTAGTGGAGACAGTCCCGTCACTTGGTTCCTCGCACAAGTCAAAGACTTAAAGACCATCAACAACTGGTCAGATCAGATCGCACTTACCTTCCTCAAATCAAAGCTTGAAGGCTCAGCCCTGCACTATTTTTCCCAGTCTCCAGACTGCTTGACAAAAAGTTTTGAGCAAGCGTGCAAATCCCTTCATGATTTTTTTAATGTTGAACCCTCCCCTACTACTGCATTAGTAGCTTTTGAGAACATCACGCTCCTAGAAGGCGAGAGTATACGATCCTTAGCTCATCGACTTAAAGTTGCTGCAGGCAAGGCATTTAAAGACACCCCGCCTAACGCTATCGATTCACTGTTATCCCTCCAGTTTATAAGAATCTTACCTTATCATCTTAAACAAAAACTCCTGATGGAAGACGATCAATCTTTTGACCATTTAACCCAAAAGGCAGCGAGGTTTATTGCTGCAGAACAAGCTATCCAGGCTACCTCAGCCAATTCACACATAGATCCCACAGCCAATACTCTTCTGACTCTTCAAGAGTCAATCAATTCCCTCAAATTAGAACTTAAATCTCTTTCCGTCAAACAGCCTCAGACTGTTAATAGTATTCAGGCGGAAGAAAATGAGGAAGTCTCACGATTACGTGAAACAATTGAGAAGTTAAAAAGCCAAATTCAGCAACAAGAATCCAGGGCCCAATCCAATAATGCTAGTGGAATTAAACACTCCCCCCATATAAGGTCTTTCAATCCATCTAATAATCCTTTTAGGTTTAATCGACCTTCCCATCCTAACGTCCCCCAAAATATTTTCTGCCTTTATTGTGGCAAACGCAATCATGTTATGGCTAACTGCTACGCATTTCAACAAATCTCCAACCCAGTTAGACAATCGCATAGCCCACAATTGAACCCTAATGCTCCTTCTTTCAATCAAAGATATCCCAGGCCAAACAGGCCTATTGGTAATCTCCGTCAGTATCCTCGTTCTTTTCAAAATTCCAATCGTAATTTAAACGAGTAATTGGGATTAATCAGGGTGCACTAATCCCAAGGGAACAACTCCAGCCGCCCAAGCATATTCCATACAAACCAAACATTCACGATTTCTTACAATTACCTATGTCACCCAACGATTTCTCAATTCAGGCCTTCTTTAATGAATATTTCCTTGGTGTCGCACAAAATAATATTTGTCAAGAAAATTGTGTCATGAGTGTCTTTACAAGTAATCAGCTACCCATCATTGAAGTCAAACTTAATCGAACAGTGGTAAAGTTTCTCTTAGATACCGGTTCATCGGTATCCCTCTTAGGCAAGCATATCTTCACTTCTTTGCAACAAAAACAAAAAATAAAAAGGCTATCCCGACAAGTGTCAATCACAACTATCAATTCTAGTCTCGATTTTGAAGCATGTATTGAAGCTTCATTCAAAATCAAACAGAAATTCTTCAAGCATCCCCTTTACATCATCCCTCTACTCAACCAGTCTTTCCATGGCATCCTTGGCTACGACTTCATTGTAGCTCACAACATCTTGATCCACCCACAAAAAAACTTAATCACAATCCAAGACGAGAAAATCCAATTCTGTCACTCCAATATTGACAATTCCAAGTTGGATGATGATACCCAGATTACAGATGACTCAGACATCCCAATCCTTCATCTTTCTCAAACAACACAAGAAATCACTCCAACTGATAAAACTGACATTCAACAACCACAAGAACGCAAAGAACAACCAATTCATCATCCTGATAATCATCAAAACACTCTGTCTAAACAGTATAAAGTAGTCACAAATCAAAAAGTGGTTATCCATCCCAAAGAAGCCATATTCATACATCTTAGAGTCCTGGACTTTGTTCAAGATACACTTCCACAAGTCCTCTTCATCCCTCGTATCAAAAACAAGAACATAAAAATCCATGAAGCTCTTCATAGTATCAAGAACAGAAAACTCACAACAGTGATTGAAAACGCTTCAGACTCATCTATCCATATCAACAAAGATTGTGTTATGGGTGAAGCCTTTCCTAACTTTGACATTGATCCTAACTTCAATTTACCATCCATTGAAGAAGCTGTCCATCAAAATTCAACTATTTCTAATCCTGAGGAACATATCCCACTTCATGCTGATCACTGTAACCTCATTCAAGCATCTGAAGATGTTCTCAAACTAAGGAAAGCTGAACTCACCGAACATGATTTTGAAATCAATCATCTTTCAGAAGAACAACAATCCAAACTCAAGACCATATTAATGTCAAAATTCTCTGCATTTTCTAAAAGCCTCAAAACTCTTGGTCATACGGACAAAATATCTCCTGATCTAAAGTTCAAATCGTTCACTCCTATCAAAACTCAACCTTTTCCTATTCCTGAGGCTCTACAGGATATAGCGACTACACACCTTAAAGAAATGTTGGACGCTAACATCATTGAACGCACTGTCAGCCCATGGGCTTGTCCACTCCTGATGGTTAAGAAGAAACAAGAAAATCCAAATACAAAACCAAAATTTAGACTAGCACTTGATCTCAGATTATTAAACACCATCATTGAGCATGCCACTTACCCGCTGCCCAACATCCAACACTTAATATCTAAACTGGCCAAGTACTCTACATACACTCTCATGGACCTGTCTTCCGCTTATACACAAATTTCACTCCCGGAAAACCTCCAGGATGTCCTAACGTTTGTCACGCCATTTGGTGCATTCAAAAATAAACGACTTGTATTTGGACTCAAAACTGCCGCTTCAACATTTCAAGCACTGATGGATTCTATAGTAGATGAACTTCGTCTCTCTGGAATTGAAGATGTTTTCCCATATCAAGATGATGTACTCATTGGTTCCTATAGTTTTGATGATTTTTCCAGAAAATTAAATGCAGTCCTAGACATCTTTGTAAAATATAACCTTACCTTCTCTCCATCTAAATGCATGTTTTTTAAAACTTCTATCGACTACTTGGGATTCCATATTTCTGAGAAGAAAGTGATGCCTGTAAAATCTAACATCATCAAAATTACAAAATTCCCACCACCTCTAACTGCAAGACAGACTAAGAAATTTCTTGGTGTGTGTTCTTTCTATCGTCATCTCATACCAAATTATTCGGAACTCATCTTCCCTCTAACTCAAGCGACACTCAAGTATTCCAAATTTAAATGGACAGCAGAATGTAATGAGGCCTTCCAAAAGTTACAACAAATTTTTTTTACCACTCCTTTCGTCATTCTTCCAGACTGGAACAAGTCCTTCATCCTCAACACGGATGCATCCAAAGTTGCCATTGCTGGTGTCTTACTACAAGAAAAAGAAGGTAACCTCCATCCTGTTAGCTTCTTCAGCAAAATGCTTTCCCCTTCAGAAAGGTCGTATCCTGCAATTAAACTGGAGCTCTTTGCAATCTTTAAATCTATCATTGCATTCAAGCAATATCTTTACAACCGTAAATTTGTCCTGCAAACTGATGCAAAATCCTTAATCCATTACAGAAAAGTGCAATCACCTGCTGACTTAATCACAAGATGGCTCTTGCAAATCAGTGAATATGACTTTACTATCGAACACATTTCTGGCGCAAAGAACGTGCTCCCAGACTATCTGTCCCGCATCCCTAATGGACAAGAAATGAAAACACCTATCTCTTTCTCTGAAACAAAAGATGATCTTATCCTTCCTTATCTTGACACTGTCAACGTCTTGGAGTCGAACAATCCAATAAATGAAATCTCTATCTCGAGTATCCGTCAAGAACAATTGAATGATCCATCCACACTTGAAGTCATCAACTATTTAAAATCCAATTCTCTTAGAAACTCTCAACATTTCAAAAAAATTTTTCTACATCCTGAAGACAACGTTCTTATGTTTCTTTCCCATAAAGATGATCCAAAAATTGTCCTTCCAGAATCTTTAAAAACTAAAGCTCTCCAGATTGCCCACTTCAATCACTTTGGTTTTGAAAAAACATACCAGTTCCTTACACAAAAATATTTTTGGAAAAATATGTACACTGACTGTAGATTCTTTGTCCTTTCCTGCGATAAATGTATTAGATTGAAAAGAATCAAACCAAAGCAAGCTCCTTTCCTGAACCACTGGATTCCCGATTACCCAGGTCAATTCATATCACTGGACATCCTCGGTCCAATTGATGGCCATCATGTGTTAACTGTGCTTGATCACTTCTCCAAATTCCTAGTGTTATATCCTCTTCTCAACATCACCTCAAATCAAATAATCAAGCACATCCTCAATTACATCTCCTTACATGGACGACCTGCCTACATCTTAACCGACCGTGGTAAGCAATTCATCGCAGAAGCCTTTCACTGTCTAAATAATGCTCTCGGCATAAGGTTATCTCATACTACTCCTTACCATGCCCAATCTAATGGACAATCTGAAAGAATCAACTTGTCTATCAAATCTACAATCAAAATCCTTAAGGAAAACAATATATCTTTTGAAATTGCCCTACAAATTCACCAACAGATGTACAATGCAGCGACTCATACTACGACTGGACTCAGTCCCAACCTACTTCATCTCGGGAGACAAGTTTCCCTCTTTTTCGACACTTTTAACAAAGAAATTTCACCGAGCCAACTTGATTCTTCTTCCTACATTCAACAAGTCCTTTCACAACTCCAGTCTGCTTACAAACTTACATATGAAAATCTTGTAGCAGCCCAAGATATCCAAAACAAACGACACTCAATTAAGTCAAAGCTGCGACAAATCAATGTCGGTGACACTGTCTATCTCAAAGATGACACCTCCTTTAAAACAAAATTTCAAGGACCGTTTTCTGTGATCAAAAAGATCAACACCCACATCTTCGAGATCCAATGGCTGGATAATAAGTTTTCCCCATCCAGAACTGTCCATATCGACCGTCTACATTGTGCTCCTCCAAGACAACATCATCTTCTGGACTGTATCTCTCCACCGATAAGCACTTCTCCGAAAAATGTATGTCAATACAACTTACGCTGTAGAAAATAGTGCCTGCTCTACACTCAATACATCTCATTGGCTTCCAGTACAGCCGTTCTTTAACTACCCTTATCAATTATCAGATGCATCAACCTCATCTAATATAAATTCTGGTGTATCCTGTCAATGCTCCCATCCTGAATTTCAAGTGTCACTAACTCTTGACCAACAGTAAAGTTTGTTGTTCATCCTATTGTTCTGATCTAAAAATCAGTGGAATATCACCAAAGATATTAGTGACTCATCTTGTAACACGTAGCACTCCTCCAGTGTGTCAACTATGCTAAATCGCCCTTTTCCGTAACAAGGATTTCAATTAATTTTCGCAAGCTGCCATTTCCCAATTCATTAATTTATCCTTCTGATACCCACTCTTCCTCTGGACTTGTCACTTCGGAAAGAACTCGTACTGTTGACTAGTTGATGTTATCATGCTGGTCGTGATAGCAATTATAATTCCTGGCCAGGTTTTCAACACTGTCTTAAGTCTGATTCTATCCTGTTGCTGTCATCTCCGAGTGTTAATCCTCTGTCCTTGTTACTTGGGGTTCGTGCATTCCTGCCCACTACTCATAATCTAATTTTTTTTCCCTAGTCTTAGTCTGATACATTATCCACTTAAAAGTTCTTTACGTCCCGTACAAGATATAATTCTTGCTTAATCATTACTCCAGATGTCCCTGGTTTATAATCTTAATAATGTTGATGAGACGACAGTATACATATAGAATATCTGTTCAGATCCTTCTACAAGGATGAATTTTAATATCTAATTTCTTTTTGTGTCTAAGGAGTTGTGAGCCACTTGGCTTAAACACACATGTGGTGTTAAATAATGTGGTGTATATATTCTTAAACTTTTTTGCATATATCCTTTCATCCCAATGATGATACATTTAGTGCAATCTGCACAATCAAGCTTGTGTAATAATAATGATACCACTGTTTGCTCATGTGTCTTATTAATTGGTAATTCAACTTCAATTACCACTCAGTCATTAAATGGGTATTTTTATCAAATGTATCCCTCTAGGTATCCAAATGACATATACCTTTGTACGCTGCTTGTCACTAATTTCATATTAAGACATCAGACAATCAGCTTCTCAATGTTTATATTAGTCAAGTTCTTTACATATTCCTAATATGTGGCGCACTGTGCTACCTATTGTTATTGTGTTTGTTTTATTTCCGTTATTATATTTGTGTGTAATGGATTTTCTCTTTTTCACATTTCCTTTTTACATCTGGTGTTTCTGTGTGCTTGACCAAACCCGGGCAAAAAAAAATTTTTTTTTGAGTTACTCACCCAGAATCACCGATGTTGTACTTCCGTGTGTTGTCGAGCATAATTCTGTCCAGCGTTTGCTCTTTCAGATGCCATGAGATGTGAAACCATGCCTGAAATCAGCCTGCAGTTTGGCTGCCTAATCTTCCGAACAATGGTTCAAAATCTTGTGTATCATACCTTACCTGCCATAAACAAAACCGCATGAAGAGTGACCTGACGTCCACTGGTGCATCGTTATATACATTATCAGGGAAACTCTCCTGCTCCTAATCTGGAAAACAAATTGGACTCGAACAAAAAACAGGACATTCACGGTACATGTGTTCTTTTATTGTAAATTCCATGTTGCAACATTCTTTTTCTGTCATATACTTATTCCATTTGTGTGCTTGTAGCAAACAAATGTTTTGCCTACTTATTGTATAAAGTTGTATCATGTATTCTAATCTTTATGTATCACCTGAATGGAGATGGGTGGGCGCCTTCTGCCTTGTCCCCTTAACATGTCGGGCTAGACTTACGAGTGAAATTTTTTTCACTTCTTCAGTTTTCTGCTGAGTTTGTTCAAAAAAAAAAAAAATTTGCAACAAGTTGCAAATTTTTTCGGGTCTCCCTGGGTGATGTCACAGTGTTGGGTGACAATTTATTTTTTAATTTTCAATTATTTTAATTTAGTCTTTCTTTCATTTCTGATTTTTTTTCCTTTTCCGAATTTTTTTCCTCAAAGGAATTGCTTTTTTTTCTTTCGCATTAAGAACATTCCTTTTTGTGTCATCTTTATTCCACCTTTTTGTGATTCAAGGTCGTTTGACCGCTTCGTCCTTCTCAAGGACGACATTCTTGTCCCTCATTCTAATTTACGTCACCACTTCCCCTTTTTTTCCCATCACTTTCACGTAACCTTCATTTTTGCACGTGGTGTTTCCGGTTCTAGCCGGAATTTTCAATTTTCCCAGAAATCGGTGTGGTCACACCTTCTTTGAGACATCTTCCCTTTGGTACCATATTTGGTATGTTGTGGGAGTACTCATTTTACACTGATTGGTGTTGGTGTAATAATGCGATGTTCCCCCCATCCAATGACAGTCGTCCTCTCTTTTGTACCACTCAGTCTTTTCCCGCGCCGAGGGACGCTTTGCTACCTTTTTTTTTTTTCTCTTGGATCCTCACTCGAGAACTGTGAAGCATGATATAATTGTGCTTGATTTTTTTTCCCCTTTTTTTTGGCGTCATCGTTGGAGCCATCATGAATGGATGGTTCCTTTTTTTTAACTTTTGATTTTTTTTGTAAAGTCGCAGTGGGGTTAAACCTTTAAATTGTGGATCATCCATGAGAGAGTCTAGCCACGTCCTGACGCCGTAAGTAGAAGTGCTATTTCCCCCCCTTTCTCCCGATGGTTTTTTTCGTAAGATGTATGTGACATGAAGAAAATAAACTAAAATGTTCAAGATCATACAGAACTTTTTTTATTGCTTCTGGATTCATTTGTATATGTCTTTCCGAGGGTCTGGTTGGCAGAAGTAGTCCAAGGAAAATACTCGCATGGGTGAGTAACTCTTTCTTTTATTTTGTCTGCCTGGGTCATGTCATGCTATAATAATATATATGTATATGATATTTTTTTTTAACGTTGCTTTAATTATCTGGATATAGCATGTCGTTATTTTAATTAACTTCTAATTTTGATTAATTCTTAGTTTTCACCCTTATTCTAAATTTGGTGATACCAATTTATCCAATTTGTTCAAACCTCACACTTTGTGACCTTTTGGACCTATTGGGTTATTGTTATACCACATTAGCATTGTTCTTACCACTTTCCTTAACGATTACATTCCCGTTAATGTAATACCCTTTTGTAATTTTCGGCCTTAAGTTGTTTTTTTAATTACATTTCATTCGTTTAACTATCTTTTTCATGACTATATCCAAATACAATCCCAAATACAAGTACTACATACAAATGATTTCAATGTCGCAATATTAATACATTAAATTACCTCACTTTATTCGCACCAAACATAATATCATATAATATTAATAAAATGGTACAATTACCTTGTAATAATGTACCCTACCAAAGGAATCAATTATAGACCCCATAGGGGGTACACACCGTGACCCCGAACTTTACTATGTATGTATATGTAAAACAGTGCATTTTTTCAATGTTAAGAGAAATGCCTCCTATCAGACCTCAATATTAATCTTTAATGTTGTAATTGGACCAGGTGTTATATTACCTTGTACTAGTGTACCCTACCAAAGGAAAAAATTATAAACCCCATAGGGGGTACACAGCGTGACCCCGAACTTTACTGTTTTTGTTGAGATTTATAGCTTAATATTAAAGCGAGTTATGTGGTCTTGAAAACTTACCCGTACATGCCTATTTTATGTTATTTTTTATTCCATTACACGTTCTTTAACGAAGAAAGAGGATTGTTTTTATACAGAGAACATACTAGGCAGGCCAAACTATCGAAAGTATTGTAAATAATATGAATAAATTAATTTTAATTGATTTTTTCTGTTTTTAAGCTCTGATCTCATTTTCCAGAACTTAAAAAAATTATTTTTCATATATAATTCCTTCTATAATATAGAAAAACACATTAAATAAATAAAATAATGTAAAATTAACAAAAGAAAAAAAAAACAAATTTCAAAAAATGGACAACACCGGGATTCGAACCCTCGCCATCTCGCTCAGCTGCTATCACGCTATCCGCTCCACCACGTATACATGGTAAGCGTCGTATTCCATGCCTTCTAAAGCACTTTCCCGGTTAGTTGATCGATGTACTTTGGGGGCCCCTTGCGATCCTCCTAATTAACCTATAAATATTTCCTTCGGCACTGAGGTGGGGGGCATGGTATCCTATTTTGGTACCGAGTTTGAGATTTATAACTTAATATTAAAGCGAGTTACGTGGTCTTGAAATTTGATCCGTACATACCTATTTTATGTTATTTTTTGTTCCATTATACGCTCTTTAACAAAGAAAGAGGATTGTTTTTATACAGAGAACATACTAGGCAGGCCAAACTATCGAAAGTATTGTAAATAATATGAATAAATTAATTTTAATTGATTTTTTCTGTTTTTAAGCTCTGATCTCACTTTCCCGAACTTAAAAAAGTTATTTTTCATATATATAGTTCCTTCTAAAATATAGAAAAAGACATTAAATGAATAATATGATGTAAAATTAACAATAGAAAAAAAATAAACAACGTTTAAAAATTGTCCACACTGGGATTCGAACCCGCACCGTCTCGCTCAGCTGCTATCACGCTATCCGTTCCACCACGATTACACGGTCAGCGAGCTACTTGATGGCTTCAAAAGCAATCTCGCGGTCAGTTTAACGATGTACTTTGGGGGCCCATTGCGACCCTCCTAATTAAGCTATAAATATTTCCTTAGGCACAGGGGTTGGGGACATGGTACCCTATTTTGGTACCGAGTTTGAGATTTATAGCTTAATATTAAAGCGAGTTATGTGGTCTTGAAAACTTACCCGTACATGCCTATTTTATGTTATTTTTTATTCCATTACGCGTTCTTTAACGAAGAAAGAGGATTGTTTTTATACAGAGAACATATTAGGCAGGCCAAACTATCGAAAGTATTGTAAATAATATGAATAAATTAATTTCAATTGATTTTTCCTGTTTTTAAGCTCTGATCTCACTTTCCCGAACTTAAAAAAATTATTTTTCATATATAGTTCCTTCTAAAATATAGAAAAAGACATTAAATGAATAATATAATGTAAAATTAACAATAGAAAAAAAAATAAACAAATTTTAAAAATTTTCTATGTATGTATGTATGTATGTGTGTATGTATGTATGTATACCTCAAAAAGTGTTGGGAGAAGCTTTATTTCGAGGAATTTCGCCTTCCGAAAAGCGTTAATACGAAAAAATTCTAAGTCTTTTCTCATTGTTAACAAAAGGCTTCATATTATACTATAATATTAACCTTTAATGTTGTAATTGGACCAGGTACTATATTACCGGGTACTAGTTTACCCTACCAAAGGAAATATTAATGGACCCCGCATTTTACTGTTTTTGTATATCTCAAAAAGTGTTGCGAGAAGCTTTTTTGACCTTTTTTGACCTTTTTTGACCTTAATATTAACCTTTACTGTTGTTATTGGACTAGGTATTATATTACGGGGTACTGGTGTACCCTACCAAAGGAAATAATTATAGACCTCATAGGGGGTACACAGTGTAAACCCTCATTTTACTATGTATGTATGTATGTATGTATATCTAAAACAGGGCATTTTTCAATGTTAAGAAAAATGCCTCCTATCAGACCTTAATATTAACCTTTAATGTTTTAATTGGACGAGGTGTTATATTACCTTGTAATAGTGTACCCTACCAAAGGAATAAATTATAGACCCCATAGGGGGTACACGGTGTGACCCCGCAATGTATGTCTATCTGAAATAGTGATGCGAAAAGTCTTATTTCGCAGAAATTCGCCTTCCGAAAAGCGTTAATACGGAGAAATTCTTTTTTCAAGAGAAATAAATTTTCTATGTATGTATATCTCAAAAAGTGTTGCGAAAAGCTTTATTTGTAAGAAATTCGCCTTCCGAAAAGCCTTAATACGGAAAAATTCTAAGTCTTTTCTCAATAATAACAAAGCCTCCTATCAGACCTTAATATTGACCTTTAAATTTGTAATTGGACCAGGTATTATATTACGGGGTACTAGTGTACCCTACCAAAGGAAATAATTATAGAGCCCATAGGGGGTACACAGTGTGACCCCGCATTTTACTATGTATGTATATTTAAAACAATGCATTTTTCAATGTTAAGAAAAATGCCTCCTATCAGACCTTAATATTAACCTTTATTGTTGTAATTGGACCAGGTGTTATATTACCTTGTACTAGTGTACCCTACTAAAGGAAATAATTATAGACCCTATAGGGGGTACACAGTGTGACCCCGATTTTTACTGTTTTTGTATATCTCCAAAAGTGTTTCGAGAAGCTTTATTTCGCAGAAATTCGCCTCCTCAATAGCTCTTATACGCAAAAATTTTAAGTCCATTCTCAATATTAACAAAGCCTCCTATCAGACCTTAATATTAACCTTTAATGTTTTAGTTGGACCAGGTGTTGTATTACCTTGTACTAGTGTACCCTACCAAAGGAAATAATTATAGAGCCCATAGGGGGTACACAGCGTGACCCCGCACTTTACTATGTATGTATATCTAAAACAGTGCATTTTTCATTATTAACAAAAGGCTTCATATTATACTATAATATTAACCTTTAATTTTGTAATTGGACCAGGTGTTATATTACCTAGTACTAGTGTACCCTACCAAAGGAAATAATTATAGAGCCCATAGGGAGTACACAGCGTGACCCCGAATTTTACTGTTTTTGTATATCTCCAAAAGTGTTGCGAGAAGCTTTATTTCGAAGAAATTCGCCTTCCGAAGAGCTTTTATGCGCAGAAATTCAAAGTCTTTTCTTAATGTTAACAAAGCCTCCTATCAGACCTTAATATTGACCCTTAATATTTTAAGTGGACCAGGTGTTATATTACCTGGTACTAGTGTACCCTACCAAAGGAAATAATTATAGAGCCCATAGGGGGTACACAGCGTGACCCCGAATTTTACTCTTTTTGTATAGCTAAAATAGTGTTGCGAGAAGCTCTATTTCCAAGAAATTCGCCTTCTGAAGAGCTTTTATAGGCAGAAATTCTAAGTCTGTTTTCAAGAGGAGAAATAAATTTTTTATGTATGTATATCTCCAAAAGTGTTGCGAGAAGCTTTATTTTGAGGAAATTCGCCTTCCGAAAAGCGTTAATACGGATCAATATAAAGTCTTTTCTCATTGTTAACAAATGGCTTCATATCAGACCTTAATATTAACCTTTAATGTTGTAATTGGACCAGGTATTATATTACGGAGTACTAGTGTACCCTACCAAAGGAAATAATTTGAGAGCCCATAGGGGGTACACAGTGTGACCCCGCATTTTACTATGTATGTATATTTAAAACAATGCATTTTTCAATGTTAAGAAAAATGCCTCCTATCAGACCTTAATATTAACCTTTAATGTTGTAAATGGACCAGGTATTATATTATGGGGTACTAGTGTACCCTACCAAAGGAAATAATTATAGACCCCATAGGGGGTACACACCGTGACCCCGAATTTTAC
This sequence comes from Parasteatoda lunata, assembly GCA_949128135.1. Lineage (NCBI taxonomy): Eukaryota > Metazoa > Arthropoda > Arachnida > Araneae > Theridiidae > Parasteatoda > Parasteatoda lunata. The sequence continues at coordinate 102,959,123 of OX421980.1, forward strand.
TGTTTTTGTATATCTAAAACAATGTATTTTTCAATGTTACGAAAAATGCCTCCTATCAGACCTTTATATTAACCTTTAATGTTGTAAATGGACCAGGTGTTATATTACCTTGTACTCGTGTACCCTACCAAAGGATATAATTATAGACCCCATAGGGGGTACACAGCGTGACCCCGAATTTTACTGTTTTTGTATATCTCCAAAAGTGTTGCGAAAAGTCTTATTTCGCAGAAATTCGCCTTCTGAGTAGCTTTATACGGAGAAACTCGAAGTCTTTTTTCAAGAGAAATAAATTTTCTATGTATGTATATCTCAAAAAGTGTTGGGAGAAGCTTTATTTTGAGGAAATTCGCCTTCCGAAAAGCGTTAATACGGAGAAATTCAAAGTCTTTTCTCATTGTTAACAAAAGGCTTCATATCAGACCTTAATATTAACCTTTAATGTTGTAATTGGGCCAGGTATTATATTACGGGTTACTAGTGTACCCTACCAAAGGAAATAATTATAGACACCATAGGGGGTACACAGCGTGACCCCGAATTTTACTGTTTTTGTATATATAAAACAATGCATTTTTCAATGTTAAGAAAAATGCCGCCTATCAGACCTTAATATTAACCTTTAATGTTGTAATTGGACCAGGTATTATATTACGGGGTACTAGTGTACCCTACCAAAGGATATAATTATAGACCCCATAGGGGGTACACAGCGCGACCCCGAATTTTACTGTTTTTGTATATCTCCAAAAGTGTTGCGAGAAGCTTTATTTCGCAGAAATTCGCCTTCTGAAGAGCTTTTATACGCAGAAATTCAAAGTCTTTTCTCAATGTTAACAAAGCCTCCTATCAGACCTTAATATTGACCCTTAATATTTTAAGTGGACCAGGTGTTATATTACCTTGTAGTAATGTACCCTACCAAAGGAATCAATTATAGACCCCATAGGGGGTACACACCGTGACCCCGAACTTTACTATGTATGTATATGTAAAACAGTGCATTTTTTCAATGTTAAGAGAAATGCCTCCTATCAGACCTCAATATTAATCTTTAATGTTGTAATTGGACCAGGTGTTATATTACCTTGTACTAGTGTACCCTACCAAAGGAAAAAATTATAAACCCCATAGGGGGTACACAGCGTGACCCCGAACTTTACTGTTTTTGTTGAGATTTATAGCTTAATATTAAAGCGAGTTATGTGGTCTTGAAAACTTACCCGTACATGCCTATTTTATGTTATTTTTTATTCCATTACACGTTCTTTAACGAAGAAAGAGGATTGTTTTTATACAGAGAACATACTAGGCAGGCCAAACTATCGAAAGTATTGTAAATAATATGAATAAATTAATTTTAATTGATTTTTTCTGTTTTTAAGCTCTGATCTCATTTTCCCGAACTTAAAAAAATTATTTTTCATATATAATTCCTTCTATAATATAGAAAAACACATTAAATAAATAAAATAATGTAAAATTAACAAAAGAAAAAAAAACAAATTTCAAAAAATGGACAACACCGGGATTCGAACCCTCGCCATCTCGCTCAGCTGCTATCACGCTATCCGCTCCACCACGTATACATGGTAAGCGTCGTATTCCATGCCTTCTAAAGCACTTTCCCGGTTAGTTGATCGATGTACTTTGGGGGCCCCTTGCGATCCTTCTAATTAACCTATAAATATTTCCTTCGGCACTGAGGTGGGGGGCATGGTATCCTATTTTGGTACCGAGTTTGAGATTTATAACTTAATATTAAAGCGAGTTACGTGGTCTTGAAATTTGATCCGTACATACCTATTTTATGTTATTTTTTGTTCCATTATACGTTCTTTAACAAAGAAAGAGGATTGTTTTTATACAGAGAACATACTAGGCAGGCCAAACTATCGAAAGTATTGTAAATAATATGAATAAATTAATTTTAATTGATTTTTTCTGTTTTTAAGCTCTGATCTCACTTTCCCGAACTTAAAAAAATTATTTTTCATATATAGTTCCTTCTAAAATATAGAAAAAGACATTAAATGAATAATATGATGTAAAATTAACAATAGAAAAAAAAATAAACAAATTTTAAAAATTTTCTATGTATGTATGTATGTATGTGTGTATGTATGTATGTATACCTCAAAAAGTGTTGGGAGAAGCTTTATTTCGAGGAATTTCGCCTTCCGAAAAGCGTTAATACGAAAAAATTCTAAGTCTTTTCTCATTGTTAACAAAAGGCTTCATATTATACTATAATATTAACCTTTAATGTTGTAATTGGACCAGGTACTATATTACCGGGTACTAGTTTACCCTACCAAAGGAAATATTAATGGACCCCGCATTTTACTGTTTTTGTATATCTCAAAAAGTGTTGCGAGAAGCTTTTTTGACCTTTTTTGACCTTTTTTGACCTTAATATTAACCTTTACTGTTGTTATTGGACTAGGTATTATATTACGGGGTACTAGTGTACCCTACCGAAGGAAATAATTATAGACCTCATAGGGGGTACACAGTGTAACCCCTCATTTTACTATGTATGTATGTATGTATATCTAAAACAGGGCATTTTTCAATGTTAAGAAAAATGCCTCCTATCAGACCTTAATATTAACCTTTAATGTTTTAATTGGACGAGGTGTTATATTACCTTGTAATAGTGTACCCTACCAAAGGAATAAATTATAGACCCATAGGGGGTACACGGTGTGACCCCGCAATGTATGTCTATCTGAAATAGTGATGCGAAAAGTCTTATTTCGCAGAAATTCGCCTTCCGAAAAGCGTTAATACGGAGAAATTCTTTTTTCAAGAGAAATAAATTTTCTATGTATGTATATCTCAAAAAGTGTTGCGAGAAGCTTTATTTGTAAGAAATTCACCTTCTGAAAATCTTTTATACGCATAATCTTTCAACGGGAAGGCTCCGACGCTGGTCCCCGTACCGGAGGAGCGGAGTGTATTGCCGGCAGAGGCGCTCCGGATACCGCAGCAGCCGGGTTGCTTTTACGAGAGAAATAAATTTTCTATGTATGTATGTATACCTCAAAAAGTGTTGGGAGAAGCTTTATTTTGAGGAAATTCGCCTTCCGAAAAGCGTTAATACGGATCAATATAAAGTCTTTTCTCATTGTTAACAAATGGCTTCATATCAGACCTTAATATTAACCTTTAATGTTGTAATTGGACCAGGTATTATATTACGGAGTACTAGTGTACCCTACCAAAGGAAATAATTTGAGAGCCCATAGGGGGTACACAGTGTGACCCCGCATTTTACTATGTATGTATATTTAAAACAATGCATTTTTCAATGTTAAGAAAAATGCCTCCTATCAGACCTTAATATTAACCTTTAATGTTGTAAATGGACCAGGTATTATATTATGGGGTACTAGTGTACCCTACCAAAGGAAATAATTATAGACCCCATAGGGGGTACACACCGTGACCCCGAATTTTACTGTTTTTGTATATCTAAAACAATGTATTTTTCAATGTTACGAAAAATGCCTCCTATCAGACCTTTATATTAACCTTTAATGTTGTAAATGGACCAGGTGTTATATTACCTTGTACTCGTGTACCCTACCAAAGGATATAATTATAGACCCCATAGGGGGTACACAGCGTGACCCCGAATTTTACTGTTTTTGTATATCTCCAAAAGTGTTGCGAAAAGTCTTATTTCGCAGAAATTCGCCTTCTGAGTAGCTTTATACGGAGAAACTCGAAGTCTTTTTTCAAGAGAAATAAATTTTCTATGTATGTATATCTCAAAAAGTGTTGGGAGAAGCTTTATTTTGAGGAAATTCGCCTTCCGAAAAGCGTTAATACGGAGAAATTCAAAGTCTTTTCTCATTGTTAACAAAAGGCTTCATATCAGACCTTAATATTAACCTTTAATGTTGTAATTGGGCCAGGTATTATATTACGGGTTACTAGTGTACCCTACCAAAGGAAATAATTATAGACACCATAGGGGGTACACAGCGTGACCCCGAATTTTACTGTTTTTGTATATATAAAACAATGCATTTTTCAATGTTAAGAAAAATGCCGCCTATCAGACCTTAATATTAACCTTTAATGTTGTAATTGGACCAGGTATTATATTACGGGGTACTAGTGTACCCTACCAAAGGATATAATTATAGACCCCATAGGGGGTACACAGCGCGACCCCGAATTTTACTGTTTTTGTATATCTCCAAAAGTGTTGCGAGAAGCTTTATTTCGCAGAAATTCGCCTTCTGAAGAGCTTTTATACGCAGAAATTCAAAGTCTTTTCTCAATGTTAACAAAGCCTCCTATCAGACCTTAATATTGACCCTTAATATTTTAAGTGGACCAGGTGTTATATTACCTTGTAGTAATGTACCCTACCAAAGGAATCAATTATAGACCCCATAGGGGGTACACACCGTGACCCCGAACTTTACTATGTATGTATATGTAAAACAGTGCATTTTTTCAATGTTAAGAGAAATGCCTCCTATCAGACCTCAATATTAATCTTTAATGTTGTAATTGGACCAGGTGTTATATTACCTTGTACTAGTGTACCCTACCAAAGGAAAAAATTATAAACCCCATAGGGGGTACACAGCGTGACCCCGAACTTTACTGTTTTTGTTGAGATTTATAGCTTAATATTAAAGCGAGTTATGTGGTCTTGAAAACTTACCCGTACATGCCTATTTTATGTTATTTTTTATTCCATTACACGTTCTTTAACGAAGAAAGAGGATTGTTTTTATACAGAGAACATACTAGGCAGGCCAAACTATCGAAAGTATTGTAAATAATATGAATAAATTAATTTTAATTGATTTTTTCTGTTTTTAAGCTCTGATCTCATTTTCCCGAACTTAAAAAAATTATTTTTCATATATAATTCCTTCTATAATATAGAAAAACACATTAAATAAATAAAATAATGTAAAATTAACAAAAGAAAAAAAAACAAATTTCAAAAAATGGACAACACCGGGATTCGAACCCTCGCCATCTCGCTCAGCTGCTATCACGCTATCCGCTCCACCACGTATACATGGTAAGCGTCGTATTCCATGCCTTCTAAAGCACTTTCCCGGTTAGTTGATCGATGTACTTTGGGGGCCCCTTGCGATCCTTCTAATTAACCTATAAATATTTCCTTCGGCACTGAGGTGGGGGGCATGGTATCCTATTTTGGTACCGAGTTTGAGATTTATAACTTAATATTAAAGCGAGTTACGTGGTCTTGAAATTTGATCCGTACATACCTATTTTATGTTATTTTTTGTTCCATTATACGTTCTTTAACAAAGAAAGAGGATTGTTTTTATACAGAGAACATACTAGGCAGGCCAAACTATCGAAAGTATTGTAAATAATATGAATAAATTAATTTTAATTGATTTTTTCTGTTTTTAAGCTCTGATCTCACTTTCCCGAACTTAAAAAAATTATTTTTCATATATAGTTCCTTCTAAAATATAGAAAAAGACATTAAATGAATAATATGATGTAAAATTAACAATAGAAAAAAAAATAAACAAATTTTAAAAATTTTCTATGTATGTATGTATGTATGTGTGTATGTATGTATGTATACCTCAAAAAGTGTTGGGAGAAGCTTTATTTCGAGGAATTTCGCCTTCCGAAAAGCGTTAATACGAAAAAATTCTAAGTCTTTTCTCATTGTTAACAAAAGGCTTCATATTATACTATAATATTAACCTTTAATGTTGTAATTGGACCAGGTACTATATTACCGGGTACTAGTTTACCCTACCAAAGGAAATATTAATGGACCCCGCATTTTACTGTTTTTGTATATCTCAAAAAGTGTTGCGAGAAGCTTTTTTGACCTTTTTTGACCTTTTTTGACCTTAATATTAACCTTTACTGTTGTTATTGGACTAGGTATTATATTACGGGGTACTAGTGTACCCTACCGAAGGAAATAATTATAGACCTCATAGGGGGTACACAGTGTAACCCCTCATTTTACTATGTATGTATGTATGTATATCTAAAACAGGGCATTTTTCAATGTTAAGAAAAATGCCTCCTATCAGACCTTAATATTAACCTTTAATGTTTTAATTGGACGAGGTGTTATATTACCTTGTAATAGTGTACCCTACCAAAGGAATAAATTATAGACCCATAGGGGGTACACGGTGTGACCCCGCAATGTATGTCTATCTGAAATAGTGATGCGAAAAGTCTTATTTCGCAGAAATTCGCCTTCCGAAAAGCGTTAATACGGAGAAATTCTTTTTTCAAGAGAAATAAATTTTCTATGTATGTATATCTCAAAAAGTGTTGCGAGAAGCTTTATTTGTAAGAAATTCACCTTCTGAAAATCTTTTATACGCATAATCTTTCAACGGGAAGGCTCCGACGCTGGTCCCCGTACCGGAGGAGCGGAGTGTATTGCCGGCAGAGGCGCTCCGGATACCGCAGCAGCCGGGTTGCTTTTACGAGAGAAATAAATTTTCTATGTATGTATGTATACCTCAAAAAGTGTTGGGAGAAGGTTTATTTTGAGGAAATTCGCCTTCCGAAAAGCGTTAATACGAAAAAATTCTAAGTCTTTTCTCATTGTTAACAAAAGGCTTCATATTATACTATAATATTAACCTTTAATGTTGTAATTGGACCAGGTGTTATATTACGGGGTACTAGTGTACCCTACCAAAGGAAATAATTATAGAGCCCATAGGGGGTACACAGCGTGACCCCGAATTTTACTCTTTTTGTATATCTCCAAAAGTGTTGCGAGAAGCTTTATTTCGAAGAAATTCGCCTTCCGAAGAGCTTTTATGCGCAGAAATTCAAAGTCTTTTCTTAATGTTAACAAAGCCTCCTATCAGACCTTAATATTGACCCTTAATATTTTAAGTGGACCAGGTGTTATATTACCTGGTACTAGTGTACCCTACCAAAGGAAATAATTATAGAGCCCATAGGGGGTACACAGCGTGACCCCGAATTTTACTCTTTTTGTATAGCTAAAATAGTGTTGCGAGAAGCTCTATTTCCAAGAAATTCGCCTTCTGAAGAGCTTTTATAGGCAGAAATTCTAAGTCTGTTTTCAAGAGGAGAAATAAATTTTTTATGTATGTATATCTCCAAAAGTGTTGCGAGAAGCTTTATTTTGAGGAAATTCGCCTTCCGAAAAGCGTTAATACGGATCAATATAAAGTCTTTTCTCATTGTTAACAAATGGCTTCATATCAGACCTTAATATTAACCTTTAATGTTGTAATTGGACCAGGTATTATATTACGGAGTACTAGTGTACCCTACCAAAGGAAATAATTTGAGAGCCCATAGGGGGTACACAGTGTGACCCCGCATTTTACTATGTATGTATATTTAAAACAATGCATTTTTCAATGTTAAGAAAAATGCCTCCTATCAGACCTTAATATTAACCTTTAATGTTGTAAATGGACCAGGTATTATATTATGGGGTACTAGTGTACCCTACCAAAGGAAATAATTATAGACCCCATAGGGGGTACACACCGTGACCCCGAATTTTACTGTTTTTGTATATCTAAAACAATGTATTTTTCAATGTTACGAAAAATGCCTCCTATCAGACCTTTATATTAACCTTTAATGTTGTAAATGGACCAGGTGTTATATTACCTTGTACTCGTGTACCCTACCAAAGGATATAATTATAGACCCCATAGGGGGTACACAGCGTGACCCCGAATTTTACTGTTTTTGTATATCTCCAAAAGTGTTGCGAAAAGTCTTATTTCGCAGAAATTCGCCTTCTGAGTAGCTTTATACGGAGAAACTCGAAGTCTTTTTTCAAGAGAAATAAATTTTCTATGTATGTATATCTCAAAAAGTGTTGGGAGAAGCTTTATTTTGAGGAAATTCGCCTTCCGAAAAGCGTTAATACGGAGAAATTCAAAGTCTTTTCTCATTGTTAACAAAAGGCTTCATATCAGACCTTAATATTAACCTTTAATGTTGTAATTGGGCCAGGTATTATATTACGGGTTACTAGTGTACCCTACCAAAGGAAATAATTATAGACACCATAGGGGGTACACAGCGTGACCCCGAATTTTACTGTTTTTGTATATATAAAACAATGCATTTTTCAATGTTAAGAAAAATGCCGCCTATCAGACCTTAATATTAACCTTTAATGTTGTAATTGGACCAGGTATTATATTACGGGGTACTAGTGTACCCTACCAAAGGATATAATTATAGACCCCATAGGGGGTACACAGCGCGACCCCGAATTTTACTGTTTTTGTATATCTCCAAAAGTGTTGCGAGAAGCTTTATTTCGCAGAAATTCGCCTTCTGAAGAGCTTTTATACGCAGAAATTCAAAGTCTTTTCTCAATGTTAACAAAGCCTCCTATCAGACCTTAATATTGACCCTTAATATTTTAAGTGGACCAGGTGTTATATTACCTTGTAATAATGTACCCTACCAAAGGAATCAATTATAGACCCCATAGGGGGTACACACCGTGACCCCGAACTTTACTATGTATGTATATGTAAAACAGTGCATTTTTTCAATGTTAAGAGAAATGCCTCCTATCAGACCTCAATATTAATCTTTAATGTTGTAATTGGACCAGGTGTTATATTACCTTGTACTAGTGTACCCTACCAAAGGAAAAAATTATAAACCCCATAGGGGGTACACAGCGTGACCCCGAACTTTACTGTTTTTGTTGAGATTTATAGCTTAATATTAAAGCGAGTTATGTGGTCTTGAAAACTTACCCGTACATGCCTATTTTATGTTATTTTTTATTCCATTACACGTTCTTTAACGAAGAAAGAGGATTGTTTTTATACAGAGAACATACTAGGCAGGCCAAACTATCGAAAGTATTGTAAATAATATGAATAAATTAATTTTAATTGATTTTTTCTGTTTTTAAGCTCTGATCTCATTTTCCCGAACTTAAAAAAATTATTTTTCATATATAATTCCTTCTATAATATAGAAAAACACATTAAATAAATAAAATAATGTAAAATTAACAAAAGAAAAAAAAACAAATTTCAAAAAATGGACAACACCGGGATTCGAACCCTCGCCATCTCGCTCAGCTGCTATCACGCTATCCGCTCCACCACGTATACATGGTAAGCGTCGTATTCCATGCCTTCTAAAGCACTTTCCCGGTTAGTTGATCGATGTACTTTGGGGGCCCCTTGCGATCCTTCTAATTAACCTATAAATATTTCCTTCGGCACTGAGGTGGGGGGCATGGTATCCTATTTTGGTACCGAGTTTGAGATTTATAACTTAATATTAAAGCGAGTTACGTGGTCTTGAAATTTGATCCGTACATACCTATTTTATGTTATTTTTTGTTCCATTATACGTTCTTTAACAAAGAAAGAGGATTGTTTTTATACAGAGAACATACTAGGCAGGCCAAACTATCGAAAGTATTGTAAATAATATGAATAAATTAATTTTAATTGATTTTTTCTGTTTTTAAGCTCTGATCTCACTTTCCCGAACTTAAAAAAATTATTTTTCATATATAGTTCCTTCTAAAATATAGAAAAAGACATTAAATGAATAATATGATGTAAAATTAACAATAGAAAAAAAAATAAACAAATTTTAAAAATTTTCTATGTATGTATGTATGTATGTGTGTATGTATGTATGTATACCTCAAAAAGTGTTGGGAGAAGCTTTATTTCGAGGAATTTCGCCTTCCGAAAAGCGTTAATACGAAAAAATTCTAAGTCTTTTCTCATTGTTAACAAAAGGCTTCATATTATACTATAATATTAACCTTTAATGTTGTAATTGGACCAGGTACTATATTACCGGGTACTAGTTTACCCTACCAAAGGAAATATTAATGGACCCCGCATTTTACTGTTTTTGTATATCTCAAAAAGTGTTGCGAGAAGCTTTTTTGACCTTTTTTGACCTTTTTTGACCTTAATATTAACCTTTACTGTTGTTATTGGACTAGGTATTATATTACGGGGTACTAGTGTACCCTACCGAAGGAAATAATTATAGACCTCATAGGGGGTACACAGTGTAACCCCTCATTTTACTATGTATGTATGTATGTATGTATATCTAAAACAGGGCATTTTTCAATGTTAAGAAAAATGCCTCCTATCAGACCTTAATATTAACCTTTAATGTTTTAATTGGACGAGGTGTTATATTACCTTGTAATAGTGTACCCTACCAAAGGAATAAATTATAGACCCCATAGGGGGTACACGGTGTGACCCCGCAATGTATGTCTATCTGAAATAGTGATGCGAAAAGTCTTATTTCGCAGAAATTCGCCTTCCGAAAAGCGTTAATACGGAGAAATTCTTTTTTCAAGAGAAATAAATTTTCTATGTATGTATATCTCAAAAAGTGTTGCGAGAAGCTTTATTTGTAAGAAATTCACCTTCTGAAAATCTTTTATACGCATAATCTTTCAACGGGAAGGCTCCGACGCTGGTCCCCGTACCGGAGGAGCGGAGTGTATTGCCGGCAGAGGCGCTCCGGATACCGCAGCAGCCGGGTTGCTTTTACGAGAGAAATAAATTTTCTATGTATGTATGTATACCTCAAAAAGTGTTGGGAGAAGGTTTATTTTGAGGAAATTCGCCTTCCGAAAAGCGTTAATACGAAAAAATTCTAAGTCTTTTCTCATTGTTAACAAAAGGCTTCATATTATACTATAATATTAACCTTTAATGTTGTAATTGGACCAGGTGTTATATTACGGGGTACTAGTGTACCCTACCAAAGGAAATAATTATAGAGCCCATAGGGGGTACACAGCGTGACCCCGAATTTTACTCTTTTTGTATATCTCCAAAAGTGTTGCGAGAAGCTTTATTTCGAAGAAATTCGCCTTCCGAAGAGCTTTTATGCGCAGAAATTCAAAGTCTTTTCTTAATGTTAACAAAGCCTCCTATCAGACCTTAATATTGACCCTTAATATTTTAAGTGGACCAGGTGTTATATTACCTGGTACTAGTGTACCCTACCAAAGGAAATAATTATAGAGCCCATAGGGGGTACACAGCGTGACCCCGAATTTTACTCTTTTTGTATAGCTAAAATAGTGTTGCGAGAAGCTCTATTTCCAAGAAATTCGCCTTCTGAAGAGCTTTTATAGGCAGAAATTCTAAGTCTGTTTTCAAGAGGAGAAATAAATTTTTTATGTATGTATATCTCCAAAAGTGTTGCGAGAAGCTTTATTTTGAGGAAATTCGCCTTCCGAAAAGCGTTAATACGGATCAATATAAAGTCTTTTCTCATTGTTAACAAATGGCTTCATATCAGACCTTAATATTAACCTTTAATGTTGTAATTGGACCAGGTATTATATTACGGAGTACTAGTGTACCCTACCAAAGGAAATAATTTGAGAGCCCATAGGGGGTACACAGTGTGACCCCGCATTTTACTATGTATGTATATTTAAAACAATGCATTTTTCAATGTTAAGAAAAATGCCTCCTATCAGACCTTAATATTAACCTTTAATGTTGTAAATGGACCAGGTATTATATTATGGGGTACTAGTGTACCCTACCAAAGGAAATAATTATAGACCCCATAGGGGGTACACACCGTGACCCCGAATTTTACTGTTTTTGTATATCTAAAACAATGTATTTTTCAATGTTACGAAAAATGCCTCCTATCAGACCTTTATATTAACCTTTAATGTTGTAAATGGACCAGGTGTTATATTACCTTGTACTCGTGTACCCTACCAAAGGATATAATTATAGACCCCATAGGGGGTACACAGCGTGACCCCGAATTTTACTGTTTTTGTATATCTCCAAAAGTGTTGCGAAAAGTCTTATTTCGCAGAAATTCGCCTTCTGAGTAGCTTTATACGGAGAAACTCGAAGTCTTTTTTCAAGAGAAATAAATTTTCTATGTATGTATATCTCAAAAAGTGTTGGGAGAAGCTTTATTTTGAGGAAATTCGCCTTCCGAAAAGCGTTAATACGGAGAAATTCAAAGTCTTTTCTCATTGTTAACAAAAGGCTTCATATCAGACCTTAATATTAACCTTTAATGTTGTAATTGGGCCAGGTATTATATTACGGGTTACTAGTGTACCCTACCAAAGGAAATAATTATAGACACCATAGGGGGTACACAGCGTGACCCCGAATTTTACTGTTTTTGTATATATAAAACAATGCATTTTTCAATGTTAAGAAAAATGCCGCCTATCAGACCTTAATATTAACCTTTAATGTTGTAATTGGACCAGGTATTATATTACGGGGTACTAGTGTACCCTACCAAAGGATATAATTATAGACCCCATAGGGGGTACACAGCGCGACCCCGAATTTTACTGTTTTTGTATATCTCCAAAAGTGTTGCGAGAAGCTTTATTTCGCAGAAATTCGCCTTCTGAAGAGCTTTTATACGCAGAAATTCAAAGTCTTTTCTCAATGTTAACAAAGCCTCCTATCAGACCTTAATATTGACCCTTAATATTTTAAGTGGACCAGGTGTTATATTACCTTGTAATAATGTACCCTACCAAAGGAATCAATTATAGACCCCATAGGGGGTACACACCGTGACCCCGAACTTTACTATGTATGTATATGTAAAACAGTGCATTTTTTCAATGTTAAGAGAAATGCCTCCTATCAGACCTCAATATTAATCTTTAATGTTGTAATTGGACCAGGTGTTATATTACCTTGTACTAGTGTACCCTACCAAAGGAAAAAATTATAAACCCCATAGGGGGTACACAGCGTGACCCCGAACTTTACTGTTTTTGTTGAGATTTATAGCTTAATATTAAAGCGAGTTATGTGGTCTTGAAAACTTACCCGTACATGCCTATTTTATGTTATTTTTTATTCCATTACACGTTCTTTAACGAAGAAAGAGGATTGTTTTTATACAGAGAACATACTAGGCAGGCCAAACTATCGAAAGTATTGTAAATAATATGAATAAATTAATTTTAATTGATTTTTTCTGTTTTTAAGCTCTGATCTCATTTTCCCGAACTTAAAAAAATTATTTTTCATATATAATTCCTTCTATAATATAGAAAAACACATTAAATAAATAAAATAATGTAAAATTAACAAAAGAAAAAAAAACAAATTTCAAAAAATGGACAACACCGGGATTCGAACCCTCGCCATCTCGCTCAGCTGCTATCACGCTATCCGCTCCACCACGTATACATGGTAAGCGTCGTATTCCATGCCTTCTAAAGCACTTTCCCGGTTAGTTGATCGATGTACTTTGGGGGCCCCTTGCGATCCTTCTAATTAACCTATAAATATTTCCTTCGGCACTGAGGTGGGGGGCATGGTATCCTATTTTGGTACCGAGTTTGAGATTTATAACTTAATATTAAAGCGAGTTACGTGGTCTTGAAATTTGATCCGTACATACCTATTTTATGTTATTTTTTGTTCCATTATACGTTCTTTAACAAAGAAAGAGGATTGTTTTTATACAGAGAACATACTAGGCAGGCCAAACTATCGAAAGTATTGTAAATAATATGAATAAATTAATTTTAATTGATTTTTTCTGTTTTTAAGCTCTGATCTCACTTTCCCGAACTTAAAAAAATTATTTTTCATATATAGTTCCTTCTAAAATATAGAAAAAGACATTAAATGAATAATATGATGTAAAATTAACAATAGAAAAAAAAATAAACAAATTTTAAAAATTTTCTATGTATGTATGTATGTATGTGTGTATGTATGTATGTATACCTCAAAAAGTGTTGGGAGAAGCTTTATTTCGAGGAATTTCGCCTTCCGAAAAGCGTTAATACGAAAAAATTCTAAGTCTTTTCTCATTGTTAACAAAAGGCTTCATATTATACTATAATATTAACCTTTAATGTTGTAATTGGACCAGGTACTATATTACCGGGTACTAGTTTACCCTACCAAAGGAAATATTAATGGACCCCGCATTTTACTGTTTTTGTATATCTCAAAAAGTGTTGCGAGAAGCTTTTTTGACCTTTTTTGACCTTTTTTGACCTTAATATTAACCTTTACTGTTGTTATTGGACTATGTATTATATTACGGGGTACTAGTGTACCCTACCGAAGGAAATAATTATAGACCTCATAGGGGGTACACAGTGTAACCCCTCATTTTACTATGTATGTATGTATGTATGTATATCTAAAACAGGGCAATTTTCAATGTTAAGAAAAATGCCTCCTATCAGACCTTAATATTAACCTTTAATGTTTTAATTGGACGAGGTGTTATATTACCTTGTAATAGTGTACCCTACCAAAGGAATAAATTATAGACCCCATAGGGGGTACACGGTGTGACCCCGCAATGTATGTCTATCTGAAATAGTGATGCGAAAAGTCTTATTTCGCAGAAATTCGCCTTCCGAAAAGCGTTAATACGGAGAAATTCTTTTTTCAAGAGAAATAAATTTTCTATGTATGTATATCTTAAAAAGTGTTGCGAGAAGCTTTATTTGTAAGAAATTCACCTTCTGAAAATCTTTTATACGCATAATCTTTCAACGGGAAGGCTCCGACGCTGGTCCCCGTACCGGAGGAGCGGAGTGTATTGCCGGCAGAGGCGCTCCGGATACCGCAGCAGCCGGGTTGCTTTTACGAGAGAAATAAATTTTCTATGTATGTATGTATACCTCAAAAAGTGTTGGGAGAAGGTTTATTTTGAGGAAATTCGCCTTCCGAAAAGCGTTAATACGAAAAAATTCTAAGTCTTTTCTCATTGTTAACAAAAGGCTTCATATTATACTATAATATTAACCTTTAATGTTGTAATTGGACCAGGTGTTATATTACGGGGTACTAGTGTACCCTACCAAAGGAAATAATTATAGAGCCCATAGGGGGTACACAGCGTGACCCCGAATTTTACTCTTTTTGTATATCTCCAAAAGTGTTGCGAGAAGCTTTATTTCGAAGAAATTCGCCTTCCGAAGAGCTTTTATGCGCAGAAATTCAAAGTCTTTTCTTAATGTTAACAAAGCCTCCTATCAGACCTTAATATTGACCCTTAATATTTTAAGTGGACCAGGTGTTATATTACCTGGTACTAGTGTACCCTACCAAAGGAAATAATTATAGAGCCCATAGGGGGTACACAGCGTGACCCCGAATTTTACTCTTTTTGTATAGCTAAAATAGTGTTGCGAGAAGCTCTATTTCCAAGAAATTCGCCTTCTGAAGAGCTTTTATAGGCAGAAATTCTAAGTCTGTTTTTAAGAGGAGAAATAAATTTTTTATGTATGTATATCTCCAAAAGTGTTGCGAGAAGCTTTATTTTGAGGAAATTCGCCTTCCGAAAAGCGTTAATACGGATCAATATAAAGTCTTTTCTCATTGTTAACAAATGGCTTCATATCAGACCTTAATATTAACCTTTAATGTTGTAATTGGACCAGGTATTATATTACGGAGTACTAGTGTACCCTACCAAAGGAAATAATTTTAGAGCCCATAGGGGGTACACAGTGTGACCCCGCATTTTACTATGTATGTATATTTAAAACAATGCATTTTTCAATGTTAAGAAAAATGCCTCCTATCAGACCTTAATATTAACCTTTAATGTTGTAAATGGACCAGGTATTATATTATGGGGTACTAGTGTACCCTACCAAAGGAAATAATTATAGACCCCATAGGGGGTACACACCGTGACCCCGAATTTTACTGTTTTTGTATATCTAAAACAATGTATTTTTCAATGTTAAGAAAAATGCCTCCTATCAGACCTTTATATTAACCTTTAATGTTGTAAATGGACCAGGTATTATATTAAGGAGTACTAGTGTACCCTACCAAAGGAAATAATTATAGACCCCATAGGGGGTACACACCGTGACCCCGAATTTTACTGTTTTTGTATATCTAAAACAATGTATTTTTCAATGTTAAGAAAAATGCCTCCTATCAGACCTTTATATTAACCTTTAATGTTGTAAATGGACCAGGTGTTATATTACCTTGTACTCGTGTACCCTACCAAAGGATATAATTATAGACCCCATAGGGGGTACACAGCGTGACCCCGAATTTTACTGTTTTTGTATATCTCCAAAAGTGTTGCGAAAAGTCTTATTTCGCAGAAATTCGCCTTCTGAGTAGCTTTATACGGAGAAACTCGAAGTCTTTTTTCAAGAGAAATAAATTTTCTATGTATGTATGTATATCTCAAAAAGTGTTGGGAGAAGCTTTATTTTGAGGAAATTCGCCTTCCGAAAAGCGTTAATACGGAGAAATTCTAAGTCTTTTCTCATTGTTAACAAAAGGCTTCATATCAGACCTTAATATTAACCTTTAATGTTGTAATTGGGCCAGGTATTATATTACGGGTTACTAGTGTACCCTACCAAAGGAAATAATTATAGACACCATAGGGGGTACACAGCGTGACCCCGAATTTTACTGTTTTTGTATATATAAAACAATGCATTTTTCAATGTTAAGAAAAATGCCGCCTATCAGACCTTAATATTAACCTTTAGTGTTGTAATTGGACCAGGTATTATATTACGGGGTACTAGTGTGCCCTATCAAAGGACATAATTA
This sequence comes from Parasteatoda lunata, assembly GCA_949128135.1. NCBI lineage: Eukaryota > Metazoa > Arthropoda > Arachnida > Araneae > Theridiidae > Parasteatoda > Parasteatoda lunata. Next base: position 102,975,709 of record OX421980.1, read on the forward strand.
TAGACCCCATAGGGGGTACACAGCGCGACCCCGAATTTTACTGTTTTTGTATATCTCCAAAAGTGTTGCGAGAAGCTTTATTTCGAAGAAATTCGCCTTCTGAAGAGCTTTTATACGCAGAAATTCTACGTCTTTTCTCAATGTTAACAAACCCTCCTATCAGACCTTAATATTGACCCTAAATATTTTAAGTGGACCAGGTGTTATATTACCTTGTACTAGTGTGCCCTACCAAAGGAAATAATTATAGACACCATAGGGGGTACACAGCGTGACCCCGCACTTTACTATGTATGTATACCTAAAACAGTGCATTTTTCAATGTTAAGAAAAATGCCTCCTATCAGACCTCAATATTGACCTTTAATGTTGTAATTGGACCAGGTGTTATATTACCTTGTACTCGTGTACCCTACCAAAGGAAAAAATTATAGACCTTATAGGGGGTACACAGCGTGACCCCGAATTTTACTGTTTTTGTATATTTCCAAAAGTGTTGCGAGAAGCTCTATTTCCAAGAAACTCGCCTTCCGAAGAGCTTTTATACGCAGAAATTCAAAGTCTTTTTTCAAGAGGAGAAATAGATTTTCTATGTGTGTATATCTCAAAAAGTGTTGGGAGAAGCTTTATTTTGAGGAAATTCGCCTTCCGAAAAGCGTTCATACGGAGCAATTTTAAGTCTTTTCTCATTGTTAACAAATGGCTTCATATCAGACCTTAATATTAACCTTTAATGTTGTAATTGGACCAGGTATTATATTACGGAGTACTAGTGTACCCTACCAAAGGAAATAATTTTAGAGCCCATAGGGGGTACACAGTGTGACACCGCATTTTACTATGTATGTATATTTAAAACAATGCATTTTTCAATGTTAAGAAAAATGCCGCCTGTCAGACCTTAATATTAACCTTTAATGTTGTAATTGGACCAGGTATTATATTACGGGGTACTAGTGTACCCTACCAAAGGATATAATTATAGACCCCATAGGGGGTACACAGCGCGACCCCGAATTTTACTGTTTTTGTATATCTCCAAAAGTGTTGCGAGAAGCTTTATTTCGCAGAAATTCGCCTTCTGAAGAGCTTTTATACGCAGAAATTCAAAGTCTTTTCTCAATGTTAACAAAGCCTCCTATCAGACCTTAATATTGACCCTTAATATTTTAAGTGGACCAGGTGTTATATTACCTTGTAATAATGTACCCTACCAAAGGAATCAATTATAGACCCCATAGGGGGTACACACCGTGACCCCGAACTTTACTATGTATGTATATGTAAAACAGTGCATTTTTTCAATGTTAAGAGAAATGCCTCCTATCAGACCTCAATATTAATCTTTAATGTTGTAATTGGACCAGGTGTTATATTACCTAGTACTAGTGTACCCTACCAAAGGAAAAAATTATAAACCCCATAGGGGGTACACAGCGTGACCCCGAACTTTACTGTTTTTGTTGAGATTTATAGCTTAATATTAAAGCGAGTTATGTGGTCTTGAAAACTTACCCGTACATGCCAATTTTATGTTATTTTTTATTCCATTACACGTTCTTTAACGAAGAAAGAGGATTGTTTTTATACAGAGAACATACTAGGCAGGCCAAACTATCGAAAGTATTGTAAATAATATGAATAAATTAATTTTAATTGATTTTTTCTGTTTTTAAGCTCTGATCTCATTTTCCCGAACTTAAAAAAATTATTTTTCATATATAATTCCTTCTATAATATAGAAAAACACATTAAATAAATAAAATAATGTAAAATTAACAAAAGAAAAAAAAACAAATTTCAAAAAATGGACAACACCGGGATTCGAACCCTCGCCATCTCGCTCAGCTGCTATCACGCTATCCGCTCCACCACGTATACATGGTAAGCGTCGTATTCCATGCCTTCTAAAGCACTTTCCCGGTTAGTTGATCGATGTACTTTGGGGGCCCCTTGCGATCCTCCTAATTAACCTATAAATATTTCCTTCGGCACTGAGGTGGGGGGCATGGTATCCTATTTTGGTACCGAGTTTGAGATTTATAACTTAATATTAAAGCGAGTTACGTGGTCTTGAAATTTGATCCGTACATACCTATTTTATGTTATTTTTTGTTCCATTATACGTTCTTTAACAAAGAAAGAGGATTGTTTTTATACAGAGAACATACTAGGCAGGCCAAACTATCGAAAGTATTGTAAATAATATGAATAAATTAATTTTAATTGATTTTTTCTGTTTTTAAGCTCTGATCTCACTTTCCCGAACTTAAAAAAATTATTTTTCATATATAGTTCCTTCTAAAATATAGAAAAAGACATTAAATGAATAATATGATGTAAAATTAACAATAGAAAAAAAAATAAACAAATTTTAAAAATTGACCACACTGGGATTCGAACCCGCACCGTCTCGCTCAGCTGCTATCACGCTATCCGTTCCACCACGATTACACGGTCAGCGAGCTACTTGATGGCTTCAAAAGCAATCTCGCGGTCAGTTTAACGATGTACTTTGGGGGCCCATTGCGACCCTCCTAATTAAGCTACAAATATTTCCTTAGGCACAGGGGTTGGGGGCGTGGTACCCTATTTTGGTACCGAGTTTGAGATTTATAGCTTAATATTAAAGCGAGTTATGTGGTCTTGAAAACTTACCCGTACATGCCTATTTTATGTTATTTTTTATTCCATTACGCGTTCTTTAACGAAGAAAGAGGATTGTTTTTATACAGAGAACATATTAGGCAGGCCAAACTATCGAAAGTATTGTAAATAATATGAATAAATTAATTTTAATTGATTTTTCCTGTTTTTAAGCTCTGATCTCACTTTCCCGAACTTAAAAAAATTATTTTTCATATATAGTTCCTTCTAAAATATAGAAAAAGACATTAAATGAATAATATAATGTAAAAGTAACAATAGAAAAAAAAATAAACAAATTTTAAAAATTGTCCACACTGGGATTCGAACCCGCACCGTCTCGCTCAGCTGCTATCACGCTATCCGTTCCACCACGATTACACGGTCAGCGAGCTACTTGATGGCTTCAAAAGCAATCTCGCGGTCAGTTTAACGATGTACTTTGGGGGCCCATTGCGACCCTCCTAATTAAGCTATAAATATTTCCTTAGGCACAGGGGTTGGGGGCGTGGTACCCTATTTTGGTACCGAGTTTGAGATTTATAGCTTAATATTAAAGCGAGTTATGAGGTCTTGAAAACTTACCCGTACATGCCTATTTTATGTTATTTTTTATTCCATTACGCGTTCTTTAACGAAGAAAGAGGATTGTTTTTATACAGAGAACATATTAGGCAGGCCAAACTATCGAAAGTATTGTAAATAATATGAATAAATTAATTTTAATTGATTTTTCCTGTTTTTAAGCTCTGATCTCACTTTCCCGAACTTAAAAAAATTATTTTTCATATATAGTTCCTTCTAAAATATAGAAAAAGACATTAAATGAATAATATAATGTAAAATTAACAATAGAAAAAAAAATAAACAAATTTTAAAAATTTTCTATGTATGTATGTGTGTATGTATGTATGTATACCTCAAAAAGTGTTGGGAGAAGCTTTATTTCGAGGAATTTCGCCTTCCGAAAAGCATTAATACGAAAAAATTCTAAGTCTTTTCTCATTGTTAACAAAAGGCTTCATATTATACTATAATATTAACCTTTAATGTTGTAATTGGACCAGGTACTATATTACCGGGTACTAGTTTACCCTATCAAAGGAAATATTAATGGACCCCGCATTTTACTGTTTTTGTATATCTCAAAAAGTGTTGCGAGAAGCTTTTTTGACCTTTTTTGACCTTTTTTGACCTTAATATTAACCTTTACTGTTGTTATTGGACTAGGTATTATATTACGGGGTACTAGTGTACCCTACCAAAGGAAATAATTATAGACCTCATAGGGGGTACACAGTGTAACCCCTCATTTTACTATGTATGTATGTATGTATGTATATCTAAAACAGGGCATTTTTCAATGTTAAGAAAAATGCCTCCTATCAGACCTTAATATTAACCTTTAATGTTTTAAATGGACGAGGTGTTATATTACCTTGTAATAGTGTACCCTACCAAAGGAATAAATTATAGACCCCATAGGGGGTACACGGTGTGACCCCGCAATGTATGTCTATCTGAAATAGTGATGCGAAAAGTCTTATTTCGCAGAAATTCGCCTTCCGAAAAGCGTTAATAAGGAGAAATTCTTTTTTCAAGAGAAATAAATTTTCTATGTATGTATATCTCAAAAAGTGTTGCGAGAAGCTTTATTTGTAAGAAATTCGCCTTCCGAAAAGCGTTAATACGGAAAAATTCTAAGTCTTTTCTCAATAATAACAAAGCCTCCTATCAGACCTTAATATTGACCTTTAAATTTGTAATTGGACCAGGTATTATATTACGGGGTACTAGTGTACCCTACCAAAGGAAATAATTATAGAGCCCATAGGGGGTACACAGTGTGACCCCGCATTTTACTATGTATGTATATTTAAAACAATGCATTTTTCAATGTTAAGAAAAATGCCTCCTATCAGACCTTAATATTAACCTTTAATGTTGTAATTGGACCAGGTGTTATATTACCTTGTACTAGTGTACCCTACTAAAGGAAATAATTATAGACCCTATAGGGGGTACACAGTGTGACCCCGAATTTTACTGTTTTTGTATATCTAAAATAGTGTTGCGAGAAGCTTTATTTCGCAGAAATTCGCCTTCTGAATAGCTTTTATACGGAGAAATTCTAAGTCTTTTTTCAAGAGAAATGAATTTTCTATGTATGTATATCTCAAAAAGTGTTGCGAGAAGCTTTATTTTGAAGAAATTCGCCTTCTGAAAATCTTTTATACGCATAATCTTTCAACGGGAAGGCTCCGACGCTGGTCCCCGTACCGGAGGAGCGGAGTGTATTGCTGGCAGAGGCGCTCCGGATACCGCAGCAGCCGGGTTGCTTTTACGAGAGAAATAAATTTTCTATGTATGTATGTATACCTCAAAAAGTGTTGGGAGAAGGTTTATTTTGAGGAAATTCGCCTTCCGAAAAGCGTTAATACGAAAAAATTCTAAGTCTTTTCTCATTGTTAACAAAAGGCTTCATATTATACTATAATATTAACCTTTAATGTTGTAATTGGACCAGGTGTTATATTACGGGGTACTAGTGTACCCTACCAAAGGAAATAATTATAGAGCCCATAGGGGGTACACAGCGTGACCCCGAATTTTACTCTTTTTGTATATCTCCAAAAGTGTTTCGAGAAGCTTTATTTCGCAGAAATTCGCCTCCTCAATAGCTCTTATACGCAAAAATTTTAAGTCCATTCTCAATATTAACAAAGCCTCCTATCAGACCTTAATATTAACCTTTAATGTTTTAGTTGGACCAGGTGTTGTATTACCTTGTACTAGTGTACCCTACCAAAGGAAATAATTATAGAGCCCATAGGGGGTACACAGCGTGACCCCGCACTTTACTATGTATGTATATCTAAAACAGTGCATTTTTCATTGTTAACAAAAGGCTTCATATTATACTATAATATTAACCTTTAATGTTGTAATTGGACCAGGTATTATATTACGGAGTACTAGTGTACCCTACCAAAGGAAATAATTTTAGAGCCCATAGGGGGTACACAGTGTGACCCCGCATTTTACTATGTATGTATATTTAAAACAATGCATTTTTCAATGTTAAGAAAAATGCCTCCTATCAGACCTTAATATTAACCTTTAATGTTGTAAATGGACCAGGTATTATATTATGGGGTACTAGTGTACCCTACCAAAGGAAATAATTATAGACCCCATAGGGGGTACACACCGTGACCCCGAATTTTACTGTTTTTGTATATCTAAAACAATGTATTTTTCAATGTTAAGAAAAATGCCTCCTATCAGACCTTTATATTAACCTTTAATGTTGTAAATGGACCAGGTGTTATATTACCTTGTACTCGTGTACCCTACCAAAGGATATAATTATAGACCCCATAGGGGGTACACACCGTGACCCCGAATTTTACTGTTTTTGTATATCTAAAACAATGTATTTCTCAATGTTAACAAACCCTCCTATCAGACCTTAATATTGACCCTAAATATTTTAAGTGGACCAGGTGTTATATTACCTTGTACTCGTGTACCCTACCAAAGGAAAAAATTATAGACCGCATAGGGGGTACACAGCGTGACCCCGAATTTTACTGTTTTTGTATATTTCCAAAAGTGTTGCGAGAAGCTCTATTTCCAAGAAACTCGCCTTCCGAAGAGCTTTTATACGCAGAAATTCAAAGTCAAAAGAGGAGAAATAGATTTTCTATGTATGTATATCTCAAAAAGTGTTGGGAGAAGCTTTATTTTGAGGAATTTCGCCTTCCAAAAAGCGTTCATACGGAGCAATTTTAAGTCTTTTCTCATTGTTAACAAATGGCTTCATATCAGACCTTAATATTAACCTTTAATGTTGTAATTGGACCAGGTATTATATTACGGAATACTAGTGTACCCTACCAAAGGAAATAATTTTAGAGCCCATAGGGGGTACACAGTGTGACACCGCATTTTACTATGTATGTATATTTAAAACAATGCATTTTTCAATGTTAAGAAAAATGCCGCCTGTCAGACCTTAATATTAACCTTTAATGTTGTAATTGGACAAGGTATTATATTACGGGGTACTAGTGTACCCTACTAAAGGATATAATTATAGACCCCATAGGGGGTACACAGCGCGACCCCGAATTTTACTGTTTTTGTATATCTCCAAAAGTGTTGCGAGAAGCTTTATTTCGCAGAAATTCGCCTTCTGAAGAGCTTTTATACGCAGAAATTCAAAGTCTTTTCTCAATGTTAACAAAGCCTCCTATCAGACCTTAATATTGACCCTTAATATTTTAAGTGGACCAGGTGTTATATTACCTTGTAATAATGTACCCTACCAAAGGAATCAATTATAGACCCCATAGGGGGTACACACCGTGACCCCGAACTTTACTATGTATGTATATGTAAAACAGTCCATTTTTTCAATGTTAAGAGAAATGCCTCCTATCAGACCTCAATATTAATCTTTAATGTTGTAATTGGACCAGGTGTTATATTACCTTGTACTAGTGTACCCTACCAAAGGAAAAAATTATAAACCCCATAGGGGGTACACAGCGTGACCCCGAACTTTACTGTTTTTGTTGAGATTTATAGCTTAATATTAAAGCGAGTTATGTGGTCTTGAAAACTTACCCGTACATGCCTATTTCATGTTATTTTTTATTCCATTACACGTTCTTTAACGAAGAAAGAGGATTGTTTTTATACAGAGAACATACTAGGCAGGCCAAACTATCGAAAGTATTGTAAATAATATGAATAAATTAATTTTAATTGATTTTTTCTGTTTTTAAGCTCTGATCTCATTTTCCCGAACTTACTAAAATAATTTTTCATATATAATTCCTTCTATAATATAGAAAAACACATTAAATAAATAAAATAATGTAAAATTAACAAAAGAAAAAAAAACAAATTTCAAAAAATGGACAACACCGGGATTCGAACCCTCGCCATCTCGCTCAGCTGCTATCACGCTATCCGCTCCACCACGTATACATGGTAAGCGTCGTATTCCATGCCTTCTAAAGCACTTTCCCGGTTAGTTGATCGATGTACTTTGGGGGCCCCTTGCGATCCTCCTAATTAACCTATAAATATTTCCTTCGGCACTGAGGTGGGGGGCATGGTATCCTATTTTGGTACCGAGTTTGAGATTTATAACTTAATATTAAAGCGAGTTACGTGGTCTTGAAATTTGATCCGTACATACCTATTTTATGTTATTTTTTGTTCCATTATACGTTCTTTAACAAAGAAAGAGGATTGTTTTTATACAGAGAACATACTAGGCAGGCCAAACTATCGAAAGTATTGTAAATAATATGAATAAATTAATTTTAATTGATTTTTTCTGTTTTTAAGCTCTGATCTCACTTTCCCGAACTTAAAAAAATTATTTTTCATATATAGTTCCTTCTAAAATATAGAAAAAGACATTAAATGAATAATATGATGTAAAATTAACAATAGAAAAAAAAATAAACAAATTTTAAAAATTGTCCACACTGGGATTCGAACCCGCACCGTCTCGCTCAGCTGCTATCACGCTATCCGTTCCACCACGATTACACGGTCAGCGAGCTACTTGATGGCTTCAAAAGCAATCTCGCGGTCAGTTTAACGATGTACTTTGGGGGCCCATTGCGACCCTCCTAATTAAGCTATAAATATTTCCTTAGGCACAGGGGTTGGGGGCATGGTACCCTATTTTGGTACCGAGTTTGAGATTTATAGCTTAATATTAAAGCGAGTTATGTGGTCTTGAAAACTTACCCGTACATGCCTATTTTATGTTATTTTTTATTCCATTACGCGTTCTTTAACGAAGAAAGAGGATTGTTTTTATACAGAGAACATATTAGGCAGGCCAAACTATCGAAAGTATTGTAAATAATATGAATAAATTAATTTTAATTGATTTTTCCTGTTTTTAAGCTCTGATCTCACTTTCCCGAACTTAAAAAAATTATTTTTCATATATAGTTCCTTCTAAAATATAGAAAAAGACATTAAATGAATAATATAATGTAAAATTAACAATAGAAAAAAAAATAAACAAATTTTAAAAATTTTCTATGTATGTATGTATGTATGTGTGTATGTATGGATGTATACCTCAAAAAGTGTTGGGAGAAGCTTTATTTCGAGGAATTTCGCCTTCCGAAAAGCGTTAATACGAAAAAATTCTAAGTCTTTTCTCATTGTTAACAAAAGGCTTCATATTATACTATAATATTAACCTTTAATGTTGTAATTGGACCAGGTACTATATTACCGGGTACTAGTTTACCCTACCAAAGGAAATATTAATGGACCCCGCATTTTACTGTTTTTGTATATCTCAAAAAGTGTTGCGAGAAGCTTTTTTGACCTTTTTTGACCTTTTTTGACCTTAATATTAACCTTTACTGTTGTTATTGGACTAGGTATTATATTACGGGGTACTAGTGTACCCTACCAAAGGAAATAATTATAGACCTCATAGGGGGTACACAGTGTAACCCCTCATTTTACTATGTATGTATGTATGTATGTATATCTAAAACAGGGCATTTTTCAATGTTAAGAAAAATGCCTCCTATCAGACCTTAATATTAACCTATAATGTTTTAATTGGACGAGGTGTTATATTACCTTGTAATAGTGTACCCTACCAAAGGAATAAATTATAGACCCCATAGGGGGTACACGGTGTGACCCCGCAATGTATGTCTATCTGAAATAGTGATGCGAAAAGTCTTATTTCGCAGAAATTCGCCTTCCGAAAAGCGTTAATACGGAGAAAATCTTTTTTCAAGAGAAATAAATTTTCTATGTATGTATATCTCAAAAAGTGTTGCGAGAAGCTTTATTTGTAAGAAATTCGCCTTCCGAAAAGCGTTAATACGGAAAAATTCTAAGTCTTTTCTCAATAATAACAAAGCCTCCTATCAGACCTTAATATTGACCTTTAAATTTGTAATTGGACCAGGTATTATATTACGGGGTACTAGTGTACCCTACCAAAGGAAATAATTATAGAGCCCATAGGGGGTACACAGTGTGACCCCGCATTTTACTATGTATGTATATTTAAAACAATGCATTTTTCAATGTTAAGAAAAATGCCTCCTATCAGACCTTAATATTAACCTTTAATGTTGTAATTGGACCAGGTGTTATATTACCTTGTACTAGTGTACCCTACTAAAGGAAATAATTATAGACCCTATAGGGGGTACACAGTGTGACCCCGAATTTTACTGTTTTTGTATATCTAAAATAGTGTTGCGAGAAGCTTTATTTCGCAGAAATTCGCCTTCTGAATAGCTTTAATACGGAGAAATTCTAAGTCTTTTTTCAAGAGAAATGAATTTTCTATGTATGTATATCTTAAAAAGTGTTGCGAGAAGCTTTATTTTGAAGAAATTCGCCTTCTGAAAATCTTTTATACGCATAATCTTTCAACGGGAAGGCTCCGACGCTGGTCCCCGTACCGGAGGAGCGGAGTGTATTGCCGGCAGAGGCGCTCCGGATACCGCAGCAGCCGGGTTGCTTTTACGAGAGAAATAAATTTTCTATGTATGTATGTATATCTCAAAAAGTGTTGGGAGAAGGTTTATTTTGAGGAAATTCGCCTTCCGAAAAGCGTTAATACGAAAAAATTCTAAGTCTTTTCTCATTGTTAACAAAAGGCTTCATATTATACTATAATATTAACCTTTAATGTTGTAATTGGACCAGGTGTTATATTACGGGGTACTAGTGTACCCTACCAAAGGAAATAATTATAGAGCCCATAGGGGGTACACAGCGTGACCCCGAATTTTACTCTTTTTGTATATCTCCAAAAGTGTTTCGAGAAGCTTTATTTCGCAGAAATTCGCCTCCTCAATAGCTCTTATACGCAAAAATTTTAAGTCCATTCTCAATATTAACAAAGCCTCCTATCAGACCTTAATATTAACCTTTAATGTTTTAGTTGGACCAGGTGTTGTATTACCTTGTACTAGTGTACCCTACCAAAGGAAATAATTATAGAGCCCATAGGGGGTACACAGCGTGACCCCGCACTTTACTATGTATGTATATCTAAAACAGTGCATTTTTCATTGTTAACAAAAGGCTTCATATTATACTATAATATTAACCTTCAATGTTGTAATTGGACCAGGTGTTATATTACCTTGTACTAGTGTACCCTACCAAAGGAAATAATTATAGAGCCCATAGGGAGTACACAGCGTGACCCCGAATTTTACTGTTTTTGTATATCTCCAAAAGTGTTGCGAGAAGCTTTATTTCGAAGAAATTCGCCTTCCGAAGAGCTTTTATGCGCAGAAATTCAAAGTCTTTTCTTAATGTTAACAAAGCCTCCTATCAGACCTTAATATTGACCCTTAATATTTTAAGTGGACCAGGTGTTATATTACCTGGTACTAGTGTACCCTACCAAAGGAAATAATTATAGAGCCTATAGGGGGTACACAGCGTGACCCCGAATTTTACTCTTTTTGTATAGCTAAAATAGTGTTGCGAGAAGCTCTATTTCCAAGAAATTCGCCTTCTGAAGAGCTTTTATAGGCAGAAATTCTAAGTCTGTTTTCAAGAGGAGAAATAAATTTTTTATGTATGTATATCTCCAAAAGTGTTGCGAGAAGCTTTATTTTGAGGAAATTCGCCTTCCGAAAAGCGTTAATACGGATCAATATAAAGTCTTTTCTCATTGTTAACAAATGGCTTCATATCAGACCTTAATATTAATCTTTAATGTTGTAATTGGACCAGGTATTATATTACGGAGTACTAGTGTACCCTACCAAAGGAAATAATTTTAGAGCCCATAGGGGGTACACAGTGTGACCCCGCATTTTACTATATATGTATATTTAAAACAATGCATTTTTCAATGTTAAGAAAAATGCCTCCTATCAGACCTTAATATTAACCTTTAATGTTGTAAATGGACCAGGTATTATATTATGGGGTACTAGTGTACCCTACCAAAGGAAATAATTATAGACCCCATAGGGGGTACACACCGTGACCCCGAATTTTACTGTTTTTGTATATCTAAAACAATGTATTTTTCAATGTTAAGAAAAATGCCTCCTATCAGACCTTTATATTAACCTTTAATGTTGTAAATGGACCAGGTGTTATATTACCTTGTACTCGTGTACCCTACCAAAGGATATAATTATAGACCCCATAGGGGGTACACAGCGTGACCCCGAATTTTACTGTTTTTGTATATCTCCAAAAGTGTTGCGAAAAGTCTTATTTCGCAAAAATTCGCCTTCTGAGTAGCTTTATACGGAGAAACTCGAAGTCTTTTTTCAAGAGAAATAAATTTTCTATGTATGTATATATTTCTCAAAAAGTGTTGGGAGAAGCTTTATTTTGAGGAAATTCGCCTTCCGAAAAGCGTTAATATGGAGAAATTCTAAGTCTTTTCTCATTGTTAACAAAAGGCTTCATATCAGACCTTAATATTAACCTTTAATGTAGTAATTGGGCCAGGTATTATATTACGGGTTACTAGTGTACCCTACCAAAGGAAATAATTATAGACACCATAGGGGGTACACAGCGTGACCCCGAATTTTACTGTTTTTGTATATATAAAACAATGCATTTTTCAATGTTAAGAAAAATTCCGCCTATCAGACCTTAATATTAACCTTTAGTGTTGTAATTGGACCAGGTATTATATTACGGGGTACTAGTGTGCCCTACCAAAGGACATAATTATAGACCCCATAGGGGGTACACAGCGCGACCCCGAATTTTACTGTTTTTGTTTATCTCCAAAAGTGTTGCGAGAAGCTTTATTTCGAAGAAATTCGCCTTCTGAAGAGCTTTTATACGCAGAAATTCTACGTCTTTTCTCAATGTTAACAAACCCTCCTATCAGACCTTAATATTGACCCTAAATATTTTAAGTGGACCAGGTGTTATATTACCTTGTACTAGTGTACCCTACCATAGGAAATAATTATAGACACCATAGGGGGTACACAGCGTGACCCCGCACTTTACTATGTATGTATACCTAAAACAGTGCATTTTTCAATGTTAAGAAAAATGCCTCCTATCAGACCTCAATATTGACCTTTAATGTTGTAATTGGACCAGGTGTTATATTACCTTGTACTCGTGTACCCTACCAAAGGAAAAATTTATAGACCGCATAGGGGGTACACAGCGTGACCCCGAATTTTACTGTTTTTGTATATTTCCAAAAGTGTTGCGAGAAGCTCTATTTCCAAGAAACTCGCCTTCCGAAGAGCTTTTATACGCAGAAATTCAAAGTCTTTTTTCAAGAGGAGAAATAGATTTTCTATGTATGTATATCTCAAAAAGTGTTGGGAGAAGCTTTATTTTGAGGAAATTCGCCTTCCGAAAAGCGTTCATACGGAGCAATTTTAAGTCTTTTCTCATTGTTAACAAATGGCTTCATATCAGATCTTAATATTAACCTTTAATGTTGTAATTGAACCAGGTATTATATTACGGAGTACTAGTGTACCCTACCAAAGGAAATAATTTTAGAGCCCATAGGGGGTACACAGTGTGACACCGCATTTTACTGTGTATGTATATTTAAAACAATGCATTTTTCAATGTTAAGAAAAATGCCGCCTGTCAGACCTTAATATTAACCTTTAATGTTGTAATTGGACCAGGTATTATATTACGGGGTACTAATGTACCCTACCAAAGGATATAATTATAGACCCCATAGGGGGTACACAGCGCGACCCCGAATTTTACTGTTTTTGTATATCTCCAAAAGTGTTGCGAGAAGCTTTATTTCGCAGAAATTCGCCTTCTGAAGAGCTTTTATACGCAGAAATTCAAAGTCTTTTCTCAATGTTAACAAAGCCTCCTATCAGACCTTAATATTGACCCTTAATATTTTAAGTGGACCAGGTGTTATATTACCTTGTAATAATGTACCCTACCAAAGGAATCAATTATAGACCCCATAGGGGGTACACACCGTGACCCCGAACTTTACTATGTATGTATATGTAAAACAGTGCATTTTTTCAATGTTAAGAGAAATGCCTCCTATCAGACCTCAATATTAATCTTTAATGTTGTAATTGGACCAGGTGTTATATTTCCTTGTACTAGTGTACCCTACCAAAGGAAAAAATTATAAACCCCATGGGGGTTACACAGCGTGACCCCGAACTTTACTGTTTTTGTTGAGATTTATAGCTTAATATTAAAGCGAGTTATGTGGTCTTGAAAACTTACCCGTACATGCCTATTTTATGTTATTTTTTATTCCATTACACGTTCTTTAACGAAGAAAGAGGATTGTTTTTATACAGAGAACATACTAGGCAGGCCAAACTATCGAAAGTATTGTAAATAATATGAATAAATTAATTTTAATTGATTTTTTTTGTTTTTAAGCTCTGATCTCATTTTCCCGAACTTAAAAAAATTATTTTTCATATATAATTCCTTCTATAATATAGAAAAACACATTAAATAAATAAAATAATGTAAAATTAACAAAAGAAAAAAAAACAAATTTCAAAAAATGGACAACACCGGGATTCGAACCCTCGCCATCTCGCTCAGCTGCTATCACGCTATCCGCTCCACCACGTATACATGGTAAGCGTCGTATTCCATGCCTTCTAAAGCACTTTCCCGGTTAGTTGATCGATGTACTTTGGGGGCCCCTTGCGATCCTCCTAATTAACCTATAAATATTTCCTTCGGCACTGAGGTGGGGGGCATGGTATCCTATTTTGGTACCGAGTTTGAGATTTATAACTTAATATTAAAGCGAGTTACGTGGTCTTGAAATTTGATCCGTACATACCTATTTTATGTTATTTTTTGTTCCATTATACGTTCTTTAACAAAGAAAGAGGATTGTTTTTATACAGAGAACATACTAGGCAGGCCAAACTATCGAAAGTATTGTAAATAATATGAATAAATTAATTTTAATTGATTTTTTCTGTTTTTAAGCTCTGATCTCACTTTCCCGAACTTAAAAAAATTATTTTTCATATATAGTTCCTTCTAAAATATAGAAAAAGACATTAAATGAATAATATGATGTAAAATTAACAATAGAAAAAAAAATAAACAAATTTTAAAAATTGACCACACTGGGATTCGAACCCGCACCGTCTCGCTCAGCTGCTATCACGCTATCCGTTCCACCACGATTACACGGTCAGCGAGCTACTTGATGGCTTCAAAAGCAATCTCGCGGTCAGTTTAACGATGTACTTTGGGGGCCCATTGCGACCCTCCTAATTAAGCTACAAATATTTCCTTAGGCACAGGGGTTGGGGGCGTGGTACCCTATTTTGGTACCGAGTTTGAGATTTATAGCTTAATATTAAAGCGAGTTATGTGGTCTTGAAAACTTACCCGTACATGCCTATTTTATGTTATTTTTTATTCCATTACGCGTTCTTTAACGAAGAAAGAGGATTGTTTTTATACAGAGAACATATTAGGCAGGCCAAACTATCGAAAGTATTGTAAATAATATGAATAAATTAATTTTAATTGATTTTTCCTGTTTTTAAGCTCTGATCTCACTTTCCCGAACTTAAAAAAATTATTTTTCATATATAGTTCCTTCTAAAATATAGAAAAAGACATTAAATGAATAATATAATGTAAAAGTAACAATAGAAAAAAAAATAAACAAATTTTAAAAATTGTCCACACTGGGATTCGAACCCGCACCGTCTCGCTCAGCTGCTATCACGCTATCCGTTCCACCACGATTACACGGTCAGCGAGCTACTTGATGGCTTCAAAAGCAATCTCGCGGTCAGTTTAACGATGTACTTTGGGGGCCCATTGCGACCCTCCTAATTAAGCTATAAATATTTCCTTAGGCACAGGGGTTGGGGGCGTGGTACCCTATTTTGGTACCGAGTTTGAGATTTATAGCTTAATATTAAAGCGAGTTATGTGGTCTTGAAAACTTACCCGTACATGCCTATTTTATGTTATTTTTTATTCCATTACGCGTTCTTTAACGAAGAAAGAGGATTGTTTTTATACAGAGAACATATTAGGCAGGCCAAACTATCGAAAGTAATGTAAATAATATGAATAAATTAATTTTAATTGATTTTTCCTGTTTTTAAGCTCTGATCTCACTTTCCCGAACTTAAAAAAATTATTTTTCATATATAGTTCCTTCTAAAATATAGAAAAAGACATTAAATGAATAATATAATGTAAAATTAACAATAGAAAAAAAAATAAACAAATTTTAAAAATTTTCTATGTATGTATGTGTGTATGTATGTATGTATACCTCAAAAAGTGTTGGGAGAAGCTTTATTTCGAGGAATTTCGCCTTCCGAAAAGCATTAATACGAAAAAATTCTAAGTCTTTTCTCATTGTTAACAAAAGGCTTCATATTATACTATAATATTAACCTTTAATGTTGTAATTGGACCAGGTACTATATTACCGGGTACTAGTTTACCCTATCAAAGGAAATATTAATGGACCCCGCATTTTACTGTTTTTGTATATCTCAAAAAGTGTTGCGAGAAGCTTTTTTGACCTTTTTTGACCTTTTTTGACCTTAATATTAACCTTTACTGTTGTTATTGGACTAGGTATTATATTACGGGGTACTAGTGTACCCTACCAAAGGAAATAATTATAGACCTCATAGGGGGTACACAGTGTAACCCCTCATTTTACTATGTATGTATGTATGTATGTATATCTAAAACAGGGCATTTTTCAATGTTAAGAAAAATGCCTCCTATCAGACCTTAATATTAACCTTTAATGTTTTAAATGGACGAGGTGTTATATTACCTTGTAATAGTGTACCCTACCAAAGGAATAAATTATAGACCCCATAGGGGGTACACGGTGTGACCCCGTAATGTATGTCTATCTGAAATAGTGATGCGAAAAGTCTTATTTCGCAGAAATTCGCCTTCCGAAAAGCGTTAATAAGGAGAAATTCTTTTTTCAAGAGAAATAAATTTTCTATGTATGTATATCTCAAAAAGTGTTGCGAGAAGCTTTATTTGTAAGAAATTCGCCTTCCGAAAAGCGTTAATACGGAAAAATTCTAAGTCTTTTCTCAATAATAACAAAGCCTCCTATCAGACCTTAATATTGACCTTTAAATTTGTAATTGGACCAGGTATTATATTACGGGGTACTAGTGTACCCTACCAAAGGAAATAATTATAGAGCCCATAGGGGGTACACAGTGTGACCCCGCATTTTACTATGTATGTATATTTAAAACAATGCATTTTTCAATGTTAAGAAAAATGCCTCCTATCAGACCTTAATATTAACCTTTAATGTTGTAATTGGACCAGGTGTTATATTACCTTGTACTAGTGTACCCTACTAAAGGAAATAATTATAGACCCTATAGGGGGTACACAGTGTGACCCCGAATTTTACTGTTTTTGTATATCTAAAATAGTGTTGCGAGAAGCTTTATTTCGCAGAAATTCGCCTTCTGAATAGCTTTTATACGGAGAAATTCTAAGTCTTTTTTCAAGAGAAATGAATTTTCTATGTATGTATATCTCAAAAAGTGTTGCGAGAAGCTTTATTTTGAAGAAATTCGCCTTCTGAAAATCTTTTATACGCATAATCTTTCAACGGGAAGGCTCCGACGCTGGTCCCCGTACCGGAGGAGCGGAGTGTATTGCTGGCAGAGGCGCTCCGGATACCGCAGCAGCCGGGTTGCTTTTACGAGAGAAATAAATTTTCTATGTATGTATGTATACCTCAAAAAGTGTTGGGAGAAGGTTTATTTTGAGGAAATTCGCCTTCCGAAAAGCGTTAATACGAAAAAATTCTAAGTCTTTTCTCATTGTTAACAAAAGGCTTCATATTATACTATAATATTAACCTTTAATGTTGTAATTGGACCAGGTGTTATATTACGGGGTACTAGTGTACCCTACCAAAGGAAATAATTATAGAGCCCATAGGGGGTACACAGCGTGACCCCGAATTTTACTCTTTTTGTATATCTCCAAAAGTGTTTCGAGAAGCTTTATTTCGCAGAAATTCGCCTCCTCAATAGCTCTTATACGCAAAAATTTTAAGTCCATTCTCAATATTAACAAAGCCTCCTATCAGACCTTAATATTAACCTTTAATGTTTTAGTTGGACCAGGTGTTGTATTACCTTGTACTAGTGTACCCTACCAAAGGAAATAATTATAGAGCCCATAGGGGGTACACAGCGTGACCCCGCACTTTACTATGTATGTATATCTAAAACAGTGCATTTTTCATTGTTAACAAAAGGCTTCATATTATACTATAATATTAACCTTTAATGTTGTAATTGGACCAGGTGTTATATTACCTTGTACTAGTGTACCCTACCAAAGGAAATAATTATGGAGCCCATAGGGAGTACACAGCGTGACCCCGAATTTTACTGTTTTTGTATATCTCCAAAAGTGATGCGAGAAGCTTTATTTCGAAGAAATTCGCCTTCCGAAGAGCTTTTATGCGCAGAAATTCAAAGTCTTTTCTTAATGTTAACAAAGCCTCCTATCAGACCTTAATATTGACCCTTAATATTTTAAGTGGACCAGGTGTTATATTACCTGGTACTAGTGTACCCTACCAAAGGAAATAATTATAGAGCCCATAGGGGGTACACAGCGTGACCCCGAATTTTACTCTTTTTGTATAGCTAAAATAGTGTTGCGAGAAGCTCTATTTCCAAGAAATTCGCCTTCTGAAGAGCTTTTATAGGCAGAAATTCTAAGTCTGTTTTCAAGAGGAGAAATAAATTTTTTATGTATGTATATCTCCAAAAGTGTTGCGAGAAGCTTTATTTTGAGGAAATTCGCCTTCCGAAAAGCGTTAATACGGATCAATATAAAGTCTTTTCTCATTGTTAACAAATGGCTTCATATCAGACCTTAATATTAACCTTTAATGTTGTAATTGGACCAGGTATTATATTACGGAGTACTAGTGTACCCTACCAAAGGAAATAATTTTAGAGCCCATAGGGGGTACACAGTGTGACCCCGCATTTTACTATGTATGTATATTTAAAACAATGCATTTTTCAATGTTAAGAAAAATGCCTCCTATCAGACCTTAATATTAACCTTTAATGTTGTAAATGGACCAGGTATTATATTATGGGGTACTAGTGTACCCTACCAAAGGAAATAATTATAGACCCCATAGGGGGTACACACCGTGACCCCGAATTTTACTGTTTTTGTATATCTAAAACAATGTATTTTTCAATGTTAAGAAAAATGCCTCCTATCAGACCTTTATATTAACCTTTAATGTTGTAAATGGACCAGGTGTTATATTACCTTGTACTCGTGTACCCTACCAAAGGATATAATTATAGACCCCATAGGGGGTACACACCGTGACCCCGAATTTTACTGTTTTTGTATATCTAAAACAATGTATTTCTCAATGTTAACAAACCCTCCTATCAGACCTTAATATTGACCCTAAATATTTTAAGTGGACCAGGTGTTATATTACCTTGTACTCGTGTACCCTACCAAAGGAAAAAATTATAGACCGCATAGGGGGTACACAGCGTGACCCCGAATTTTACTGTTTTTGTATATTTCCAAAAGTGTTGCGAGAAGCTCTATTTCCAAGAAACTCGCCTTCCGAAGAGCTTTTATACGCAGAAATTCAAAGTCTTTTTTCAAGAGGAGAAATAGATTTTCTATGTATGTATATCTCAAAAAGTGTTGGGAGAAGCTTTATTTTGAGGAATTTCGCCTTCCAAAAAGCGTTCATACGGAGCAATTTTAAGTCTTTTCTCATTGTTAACAAATGGCTTCATATCAGACCTTAATATTAACCTTTAATGTTGTAATTGGACCAGGTATTATATTACGGAATACTAGTGTACCCTACCAAAGGAAATAATTTTAGAGCCCATAGGGGGTACACAGTGTGACACCGCATTTTACTATGTATGTATATTTAAAACAATGCATTTTTCAATGTTAAGAAAAATGCCGCCTGTCAGACCTTAATATTAACCTTTAATGTTGTAATTGGACAAGGTATTATATTACGGGGTACTAGTGTACCCTACTAAAGGATATAATTATAGACCCCATAGGGGGTACACAGCGCGACCCCGAATTTTACTGTTTTTGTATATCTCCAAAAGTGTTGCGAGAAGCTTTATTTCGCAGAAATTCGCCTTCTGAAGAGCTTTTATACGCAGAAATTCAAAGTCTTTTCTCAATGTTAACAAAGCCTCCTATCAGACCTTAATATTGACCCTTAATATTTTAAGTGGACCAGGTGTTATATTACCTTGTAATAATGTACCCTACCAAAGGAATCAATTATAGACCCCATAGGGGGTACACACCGTGACCCCGAACTTTACTATGTATGTATATGTAAAACAGTCCATTTTTTCAATGTTAAGAGAAATGCCTCCTATCAGACCTCAATATTAATCTTTAATGTTGTAATTGGACCAGGTGTTATATTACCTTGTACTAGTGTACCCTACCAAAGGAAAAAATTATAAACCCCATAGGGGGTACACAGCGTGACCCCGAACTTTACTGTTTTTGTTGAGATTTATAGCTTAATATTAAAGCGAGTTATGTGGTCTTGAAAACTTACCCGTACATGCCTATTTCATGTTATTTTTTATTCCATTACACGTTCTTTAACGAAGAAAGAGGATTGTTTTTATACAGAGAACATACTAGGCAGGCCAAACTATCGAAAGTATTGTAAATAATATGAATAAATTAATTTTAATTGATTTTTTCTGTTTTTAAGCTCTGATCTCATTTTCCCGAACTTAAAAAAATTATTTTTCATATATAATTCCTTCTATAATATAGAAAAACACATTAAATAAATAAAATAATGTAAAATTAACAAAAGAAAAAAAAACAAATTTCAAAAAATGGACAACACCGGGATTCGAACCCTCGCCATCTCGCTCAGCTGCTATCACGCTATCCGCTCCACCACGTATACATGGTAAGCGTCGTATTCCATGCCTTCTAAAGCACTTTCCCGGTTAGTTGATCGATGTACTTTGGGGGCCCCTTGCGATCCTCCTAATTAACCTATAAATATTTCCTTCGGCACTGAGGTGGGGGGCATGGTATCCTATTTTGGTACCGAGTTTGAGATTTATAACTTAATATTAAAGCGAGTTACGTGGTCTTGAAATTTGATCCGTACATACCTATTTTATGTTATTTTTTGTTCCATTATACGTTCTTTAACAAAGAAAGAGGATTGTTTTTATACAGAGAACATACTAGGCAGGCCAAACTATCGAAAGTATTGTAAATAATATGAATAAATTAATTTTAATTGATTTTTTCTGTTTTTAAGCTCTGATCTCACTTTCCCGAACTTAAAAAAATTATTTTTCATATATAGTTCCTTCTAAAATATAGAAAAAGACATTAAATGAATAATATGATGTAAAATTAACAATAGAAAAAAAAATAAACAAATTTTAAAAATTGTCCACACTGGGATTCGAACCCGCACCGTCTCGCTCAGCTGCTATCACGCTATCCGTTCCACCACGATTACACGGTCAGCGAGCTACTTGATGGCTTCAAAAGCAATCTCGCGGTCAGTTTAACGATGTACTTTGGGGGCCCATTGCGACCCTCCTAATTAAGCTATAAATATTTCCTTAGGCACAGGGGTTGGGGGCATGGTACCCTATTTTGGTACCGAGTTTGAGATTTATAGCTTAATATTAAAGCGAGTTATGTGGTCTTGAAAACTTACCCGTACATGCCTATTTTATGTTATTTTTTATTCCATTACGCGTTCTTTAACGAAGAAAGAGGATTGTTTTTATACAGAGAACATATTAGGCAGGCCAAACTATCGAAAGTATTGTAAATAATATGAATAAATTAATTTTAATTGATTTTTCCTGTTTTTAAGCTCTGATCTCACTTTCCCGAACTTAAAAAAATTATTTTTCATATATAGTTCCTTCTAAAATATAGAAAAAGACATTAAATGAATAATATAATGTAAAATTAACAATAGAAAAAAAAATAAACAAATTTTAAAAATTTTCTATGTATGTATGTATGTATGTGTGTATGTATGGATGTATACCTCAAAAAGTGTTGGGAGAAGCTTTATTTCGAGGAATTTCGCCTTCCGAAAAGCGTTAATACGAAAAAATTCTAAGTCTTTTCTCATTGTTAACAAAAGGCTTCATATTATACTATAATATTAACCTTTAATGTTGTAATTGGACCAGGTACTATATTACCGGGTACTAGTTTACCCTACCAAAGGAAATATTAATGGACCCCGCATTTTACTGTTTTTGTATATCTCAAAAAGTGTTGCGAGAAGCTTTTTTGACCTTTTTTGACCTTTTTTGACCTTAATATTAACCTTTACTGTTGTTATTGGACTAGGTATTATATTACGGGGTACTAGTGTACCCTACCAAAGGAAATAATTATAGACCTCATAGGGGGTACACAGTGTAACCCCTCATTTTACTATGTATGTATGTATGTATGTATATCTAAAACAGGGCATTTTTCAATGTTAAGAAAAATGCCTCCTATCAGACCTTAATATTAACCTATAATGTTTTAATTGGACGAGGTGTTATATTACCTTGTAATAGTGTACCCTACCAAAGGAATAAATTATAGACCCCATAGGGGGTACACGGTGTGACCCCGCAATGTATGTCTATCTGAAATAGTGATGCGAAAAGTCTTATTTCGCAGAAATTCGCCTTCCGAAAAGCGTTAATACGGAGAAAATCTTTTTTCAAGAGAAATAAATTTTCTATGTATGTATATCTCAAAAAGTGTTGCGAGAAGCTTTATTTGTAAGAAATTCGCCTTCCGAAAAGCGTTAATACGGAAAAATTCTAAGTCTTTTCTCAATAATAACAAAGCCTCCTATCAGACCTTAATATTGACCTTTAAATTTGTAATTGGACCAGGTATTATATTACGGGGTACTAGTGTACCCTACCAAAGGAAATAATTATAGAGCCCATAGGGGGTACACAGTGTGACCCCGCATTTTACTATGTATGTATATTTAAAACAATGCATTTTTCAATGTTAAGAAAAATGCCTCCTATCAGACCTTAATATTAACCTTTAATGTTGTAATTGGACCAGGTGTTATATTACCTTGTACTAGTGTACCCTACTAAAGGAAATAATTATAGACCCTATAGGGGGTACACAGTGTGACCCCGAATTTTACTGTTTTTGTATATCTAAAATAGTGTTGCGAGAAGCTTTATTTCGCAGAAATTCGCCTTCTGAATAGCTTTAATACGGAGAAATTCTAAGTCTTTTTTCAAGAGAAATGAATTTTCTATGTATGTATATCTTAAAAAGTGTTGCAAGAAGCTTTATTTTGAAGAAATTCGCCTTCTGAAAATCTTTTATACGCATAATCTTTCAACGGGAAGGCTCCGACGCTGGTCCCCGTACCGGAGGAGCGGAGTGTATTGCCGGCAGAGGCGCTCCGGATACCGCAGCAGCCGGGTTGCTTTTACGAGAGAAATAAATTTTCTATGTATGTATGTATATCTCAAAAAGTGTTGGGAGAAGGTTTATTTTGAGGAAATTCGCCTTCCGAAAAGCGTTAATACGAAAAAATTCTAAGTCTTTTCTCATTGTTAACAAAAGGCTTCATATTATACTATAATATTAACCTTTAATGTTGTAATTGGACCAGGTGTTATATTACGGGGTACTAGTGTACCCTACCAAAGGAAATAATTATAGAGCCCATAGGGGGTACACAGCGTGACCCCGAATTTTACTCTTTTTGTATATCTCCAAAAGTGTTTCGAGAAGCTTTATTTCGCAGAAATTCGCCTCCTCAATAGCTCTTATACGCAAAAATTTTAAGTCCATTCTCAATATTAACAAAGCCTCCTATCAGACCTTAATATTAACCTTTAATGTTTTAGTTGGACCAGGTGTTGTATTACCTTGTACTAGTGTACCCTACCAAAGGAAATAATTATAGAGCCCATAGGGGGTACACAGCGTGACCCCGCACTTTACTATGTATGTATATCTAAAACAGTGCATTTTTCATTGTTAACAAAAGGCTTCATATTATACTATAATATTAACCTTCAATGTTGTAATTGGACCAGGTGTTATATTACCTTGTACTAGTGTACCCTACCAAAGGAAATAATTATAGAGCCCATAGGGAGTACACAGCGTGACCCCGAATTTTACTGTTTTTGTATATCTCCAAAAGTGTTGCGAGAAGCTTTATTTCGAAGAAATTCGCCTTCCGAAGAGCTTTTATGCGCAGAAATTCAAAGTCTTTTCTTAATGTTAACAAAGCCTCCTATCAGACCTTAATATTGACCCTTAATATTTTAAGTGGACCAGGTGTTATATTACCTGGTACTAGTGTACCCTACCAAAGGAAATAATTATAGAGCCTATAGGGGGTACACAGCGTGACCCCGAATTTTACTCTTTTTGTATAGCTAAAATAGTGTTGCGAGAAGCTCTATTTCCAAGAAATTCGCCTTCTGAAGAGCTTTTATAGGCAGAAATTCTAAGTCTGTTTTCAAGAGGAGAAATAAATTTTTTATGTATGTATATCTCCAAAAGTGTTGCGAGAAGCTTTATTTTGAGGAAATTCGCCTTCCGAAAAGCGTTAATACGGATCAATATAAAGTCTTTTCTCATTGTTAACAAATGGCTTCATATCAGACCTTAATATTAATCTTTAATGTTGTAATTGGACCAGGTATTATATTACGGAGTACTAGTGTACCCTACCAAAGGAAATAATTTTAGAGCCCATAGGGGGTACACAGTGTGACCCCGCATTTTACTATATATGTATATTTAAAACAATGCATTTTTCAATGTTAAGAAAAATGCCTCCTATCAGACCTTAATATTAACCTTTAATGTTGTAAATGGACCAGGTATTATATTATGGGGTACTAGTGTACCCTACCAAAGGAAATAATTATAGACCCCATAGGGGGTACACACCGTGACCCCGAATTTTACTGTTTTTGTATATCTAAAACAATGTATTTTTCAATGTTAAGAAAAATGCCTCCTATCAGACCTTTATATTAACCTTTAATGTTGTAAATGGACCAGGTGTTATATTACCTTGTACTCGTGTACCCTACCAAAGGATATAATTATAGACCCCATAGGGGGTACACAGCGTGACCCCGAATTTTACTGTTTTTGTATATCTCCAAAAGTGTTGCGAAAAGTCTTATTTCGCAAAAATTCGCCTTCTGAGTAGCTTTATACGGAGAAACTCGAAGTCTTTTTTCAAGATAAATAAATTTTCTATGTATGTATATATTTCTCAAAAAGTGTTGGGAGAAGCTTTATTTTGAGGAAATTCGCCTTCCGAAAAGCGTTAATATGGAGAAATTCTAAGTCTTTTCTCATTGTTAACAAAAGGCTTCATATCAGACCTTAATATTAACCTTTAATGTAGTAATTGGGCCAGGTATTATATTACGGGTTACTAGTGTACCCTACCAAAGGAAATAATTATAGACACCATAGGGGGTACACAGCGTGACCCCGAATTTTACTGTTTTTGTATATATAAAACAATGCATTTTTCAATGTTAAGAAAAATTCCGCCTATCAGACCTTAATATTAACCTTTAGTGTTGTAATTGGACCAGGTATTATATTACGGGGTACTAGTGTGCCCTACCAAAGGACATAATTATAGACCCCATAGGGGGTACACAGCGCGACCCCGAATTTTACTGTTTTTGTTTATCTCCAAAAGTGTTGCGAGAAGCTTTATTTCGAAGAAATTCGCCTTCTGAAGAGCTTTTATACGCAGAAATTCTACGTCTTTTCTCAATGTTAACAAACCCTCCTATCAGACCTTAATATTGACCCTAAATATTTTAAGTGGACCAGGTGTTATATTACCTTGTACTAGTGTACCCTACCATAGGAAATAATTATAGACACCATAGGGGGTACACAGCGTGACCCCGCACTTTACTATGTATGTATACCTAAAATAGTGCATTTTTCAATGTTAAGAAAAATGCCTCCTATCAGACCTCAATATTGACCTTTAATGTTGTAATTGGACCAGGTGTTATATTACCTTGTACTCGTGTACCCTACCAAAGGAAAAATTTATAGACCGCATAGGGGGTACACAGCGTGACCCCGAATTTTACTGTTTTTGTATATTTCCAAAAGTGTTGCGAGAAGCTCTATTTCCAAGAAACTCGCCTTCCGAAGAGCTTTTATACGCAGAAATTCAAAGTCTTTTTTCAAGAGGAGAAATAGATTTTCTATGTATGTATATCTCAAAAAGTGTTGGGAGAAGCTTTATTTTGAGGAAATTCGCCTTCCGAAAAGCGTTCATACGGAGCAATTTTAAGTCTTTTCTCATTGTTAACAAATGGCTTCATATCAGATCTTAATATTAACCTTTAATGTTGTAATTGAACCAGGTATTATATTACGGAGTACTAGTGTACCCTACCAAAGGAAATAATTTTAGAGCCCATAGGGGGTACACAGTGTGACACCGCATTTTACTGTGTATGTATATTTAAAACAATGCATTTTTCAATGTTAAGAAAAATGCCGCCTGTCAGACCTTAATATTAACCTTTAATGTTGTAATTGGACCAGGTATTATATTACGGGGTACTAATGTACCCTACCAAAGGATATAATTATAGACCCCATAGGGGGTACACAGCGCGACCCCGAATTTTACTGTTTTTGTATATCTCCAAAAGTGTTGCGAGAAGCTTTATTTCGCAGAAATTCGCCTTCTGAAGAGCTTTTATACGCAGAAATTCAAAGTCTTTTCTCAATGTTAACAAAGCCTCCTATCAGACCTTAATATTGACCCTTAATATTTTAAGTGGACCAGGTGTTATATTACCTTGTAATAATGTACCCTACCAAAGGAATCAATTATAGACCCCATAGGGGGTACACACCGTGACCCCGAACTTTACTATGTATGTATATGTAAAACAGTGCATTTTTTCAATGTTAAGAGAAATGCCTCCTATCAGACCTCAATATTAATCTTTAATGTTGTAATTGGACCAGGTGTTATATTTCCTTGTACTAGTGTACCCTACCAAAGGAAAAAATTATAAACCCCATGGGGGTTACACAGCGTGACCCCGAACTTTACTGTTTTTGTTGAGATTTATAGCTTAATATTAAAGCGAGTTATGTGGTCTTGAAAACTTACCCGTACATGCCTATTTTATGTTATTTTTTATTCCATTACACGTTCTTTAACGAAGAAAGAGGATTGTTTTTATACAGAGAACATACTAGGCAGGCCAAACTATCGAAAGTATTGTAAATAATATGAATAAATTAATTTTAATTGATTTTTTTTGTTTTTAAGCTCTGATCTCATTTTCCCGAACTTAAAAAAATTATTTTTCATATATAATTCCTTCTATAATATAGAAAAACACATTAAATAAATAAAATAATGTAAAATTAACAAAAGAAAAAAAAACAAATTTCAAAAAATGGACAACACCGGGATTCGAACCCTCGCCATCTCGCTCAGCTGCTATCACGCTATCCGCTCCACCACGTATACATGGTAAGCGTCGTATTCCATGCCTTCTAAAGCACTTTCCCGGTTAGTTGATCGATGTACTTTGGGGGCCCCTTGCGATCCTCCTAATTAACCTATAAATATTTCCTTCGGCACTGAGGTGGGGGGCATGGTATCCTATTTTGGTACCGAGTTTGAGATTTATAACTTAATATTAAAGCGAGTTACGTGGTCTTGAAATTTGATCCGTACATACCTATTTTATGTTATTTTTTGTTCCATTATACGTTCTTTAACAAAGAAAGAGGATTGTTTTTATACAGAGAACATACTAGGCAGGCCAAACTATCGAAAGTATTGTAAATAATATGAATAAATTAATTTTAATTGATTTTTTCTGTTTTTAAGCTCTGATCTCACTTTCCCGAACTTAAAAAAATTATTTTTCATATATAGTTCCTTCTAAAATATAGAAAAAGACATTAAATGAATAATATGATGTAAAATTAACAATAGAAAAAAAAATAAACAAATTTTAAAAATTGACCACACTGGGATTCGAACCCGCACCGTCTCGCTCAGCTGCTATCACGCTATCCGTTCCACCACGATTACACGGTCAGCGAGCTACTTGATGGCTTCAAAAGCAATCTCGCGGTCAGTTTAACGATGTACTTTGGGGGCCCATTGCGACCCTCCTAATTAAGCTACAAATATTTCCTTAGGCACAGGGGTTGGGGGCGTGGTACCCTATTTTGGTACCGAGTTTGAGATTTATAGCTTAATATTAAAGCGAGTTATGTGGTCTTGAAAACTTACCCGTACATGCCTATTTTATGTTATTTTTTATTCCATTACGCGTTCTTTAACGAAGAAAGAGGATTGTTTTTATACAGAGAACATATTAGGCAGGCCAAACTATCGAAAGTATTGTAAATAATATGAATAAATTAATTTTAATTGATTTTTCCTGTTTTTAAGCTCTGATCTCACTTTCCCGAACTTAAAAAAATTATTTTTCATATATAGTTCCTTCTAAAATATAGAAAAAGACATTAAATGAATAATATAATGTAAAAGTAACAATAGAAAAAAAAATAAACAAATTTTAAAAATTGTCCACACTGGGATTCGAACCCGCACCGTCTCGCTCAGCTGCTATCACGCTATCCGTTCCACCACGATTACACGGTCAGCGAGCTACTTGATGGCTTCAAAAGCAATCTCGCGGTCAGTTTAACGATGTACTTTGGGGGCCCATTGCGACCCTCCTAATTAAGCTATAAATATTTCCTTAGGCACAGGGGTTGGGGGCGTGGTACCCTATTTTGGTACCGAGTTTGAGATTTATAGCTTAATATTAAAGCGAGTTATGAGGTCTTGAAAACTTACCCGTACATGCCTATTTTATGTTATTTTTTATTCCATTACGCGTTCTTTAACGAAGAAAGAGGATTGTTTTTATACAGAGAACATATTAGGCAGGCCAAACTATCGAAAGTATTGTAAATAATATGAATAAATTAATTTTAATTGATTTTTCCTGTTTTTAAGCTCTGATCTCACTTTCCCGAACTTAAAAAAATTATTTTTCATATATAGTTCCTTCTAAAATATAGAAAAAGACATTAAATGAATAATATAATGTAAAATTAACAATAGAAAAAAAAATAAACAAATTTTAAAAATTTTCTATGTATGTATGTGTGTATGTATGTATGTATACCTCAAAAAGTGTTGGGAGAAGCTTTATTTCGAGGAATTTCGCCTTCCGAAAAGCATTAATACGAAAAAATTCTAAGTCTTTTCTCATTGTTAACAAAAGGCTTCATATTATACTATAATATTAACCTTTAATGTTGTAATTGGACCAGGTACTATATTACCGGGTACTAGTTTACCCTATCAAAGGAAATATTAATGGACCCCGCATTTTACTGTTTTTGTATATCTCAAAAAGTGTTGCGAGAAGCTTTTTTGACCTTTTTTGACCTTTTTTGACCTTAATATTAACCTTTACTGTTCTTATTGGACTAGGTATTATATTACGGGGTACTAGTGTACCCTACCAAAGGAAATAATTATAGACCTCATAGGGGGTACACAGTGTAACCCCTCATTTTACTATGTATGTATGTATGTATGTATATCTAAAACAGGGCATTTTTCAATGTTAAGAAAAATGCCTCCTATCAGACCTTAATATTAACCTTTAATGTTTTAAATGGACGAGGTGTTATATTACCTTGTAATAGTGTACCCTACCAAAGGAATAAATTATAGACCCCATAGGGGGTACACGGTGTGACCCCGCAATGTATGTCTATCTGAAATAGTGATGCGAAAAGTCTTATTTCGCAGAAATTCGCCTTCCGAAAAGCGTTAATAAGGAGAAATTCTTTTTTCAAGAGAAATAAATTTTCTATGTATGTATATCTCAAAAAGTGTTGCGAGAAGCTTTATTTGTAAGAAATTCGCCTTCCGAAAAGCGTTAATACGGAAAAATTCTAAGTCTTTTCTCAATAATAACAAAGCCTCCTATCAGACCTTAATATTGACCTTTAAATTTGTAATTGGACCAGGTATTATATTACGGGGTACTAGTGTACCCTACCAAAGGAAATAATTATAGAGCCCATAGGGGGTACACAGTGTGACCCCGCATTTTACTATGTATGTATATTTAAAACAATGCATTTTTCAATGTTAAGAAAAATGCCTCCTATCAGACCTTAATATTAACCTTTAATGTTGTAATTGGACCAGGTGTTATATTACCTTGTACTAGTGTACCCTACTAAAGGAAATAATTATAGACCCTATAGGGGGTACACAGTGTGACCCCGAATTTTACTGTTTTTGTATATCTAAAATAGTGTTGCGAGAAGCTTTATTTCGCAGAAATTCGCCTTCTGAATAGCTTTTATACGGAGAAATTCTAAGTCTTTTTTCAAGAGAAATGAATTTTCTATGTATGTATATCTCAAAAAGTGTTGCGAGAAGCTTTATTTTGAAGAAATTCGCCTTCTGAAAATCTTTTATACGCATAATCTTTCAACGGGAAGGCTCCGACGCTGGTCCCCGTACCGGAGGAGCGGAGTGTATTGCTGGCAGAGGCGCTCCGGATACCGCAGCAGCCGGGTTGCTTTTACGAGAGAAATAAATTTTCTATGTATGTATGTATACCTCAAAAAGTGTTGGGAGAAGGTTTATTTTGAGGAAATTCGCCTTCCGAAAAGCGTTAATACGAAAAAATTCTAAGTCTTTTCTCATTGTTAACAAAAGGCTTCATATTATACTATAATATTAACCTTTAATGTTGTAATTGGACCAGGTGTTATATTACGGGGTACTAGTGTACCCTACCAAAGGAAATAATTATAGAGCCCATAGGGGGTACACAGCGTGACCCCGAATTTTACTCTTTTTGTATATCTCCAAAAGTGTTTCGAGAAGCT
This sequence comes from Parasteatoda lunata, assembly GCA_949128135.1. NCBI lineage: Eukaryota > Metazoa > Arthropoda > Arachnida > Araneae > Theridiidae > Parasteatoda > Parasteatoda lunata. The sequence goes on from OX421980.1 coordinate 103,006,387, forward strand.
TTATTTCGCAGAAATTCGCCTCCTCAATAGCTCTTATACGCAAAAATTTTAAGTCCATTCTCAATATTAACAAAGCCTCCTATCAGACCTTAATATTAACCTTTAATGTTTTAGTTGGACCAGGTGTTGTATTACCTTGTACTAGTGTACCCTACCAAAGGAAATAATTATAGAGCCCATAGGGGGTACACAGCGTGACCCCGCACTTTACTATGTATGTATATCTAAAACAGTGCATTTTTCATTGTTAACAAAAGGCTTCATATTATACTATAATATTAACCTTTAATGTTGTAATTGGACCAGGTGTTATATTACCTTGTACTAGTGTACCCTACCAAAGGAAATAATTATGGAGCCCATAGGGAGTACACAGCGTGACCCCGAATTTTACTGTTTTTGTATATCTCCAAAAGTGATGCGAGAAGCTTTATTTCGAAGAAATTCGCCTTCCGAAGAGCTTTTATGCGCAGAAATTCAAAGTCTTTTCTTAATGTTAACAAAGCCTCCTATCAGACCTTAATATTGACCCTTAATATTTTAAGTGGACCAGGTGTTATATTACCTGGTACTAGTGTACCCTACCAAAGGAAATAATTATAGAGCCCATAGGGGGTACACAGCGTGACCCCGAATTTTACTCTTTTTGTATAGCTAAAATAGTGTTGCGAGAAGCTCTATTTCCAAGAAATTCGCCTTCTGAAGAGCTTTTATAGGCAGAAATTCTAAGTCTGTTTTCAAGAGGAGAAATAAATTTTTTATGTATGTATATCTCCAAAAGTGTTGCGAGAAGCTTTATTTTGAGGAAATTCGCCTTCCGAAAAGCGTTAATACGGATCAATATAAAGTCTTTTCTCATTGTTAACAAATGGCTTCATATCAGACCTTAATATTAACCTTTAATGTTGTAATTGGACCAGGTATTATATTACGGAGTACTAGTGTACCCTACCAAAGGAAATAATTTTAGAGCCCATAGGGGGTACACAGTGTGACCCCGCATTTTACTATGTATGTATATTTAAAACAATGCATTTTTCAATGTTAAGAAAAATGCCTCCTATCAGACCTTAATATTAACCTTTAATGTTGTAAATGGACCAGGTATTATATTATGGGGTACTAGTGTACCCTACCAAAGGAAATAATTATAGACCCCATAGGGGGTACACACCGTGACCCCGAATTTTACTGTTTTTGTATATCTAAAACAATGTATTTTTCAATGTTAAGAAAAATGCCTCCTATCAGACCTTTATATTAACCTTTAATGTTGTAAATGGACCAGGTGTTATATTACCTTGTACTCGTGTACCCTACCAAAGGATATAATTATAGACCCCATAGGGGGTACACACCGTGACCCCGAATTTTACTGTTTTTGTATATCTAAAACAATGTATTTCTCAATGTTAACAAACCCTCCTATCAGACCTTAATATTGACCCTAAATATTTTAAGTGGACCAGGTGTTATATTACCTTGTACTCGTGTACCCTACCAAAGGAAAAAATTATAGACCGCATAGGGGGTACACAGCGTGACCCCGAATTTTACTGTTTTTGTATATTTCCAAAAGTGTTGCGAGAAGCTCTATTTCCAAGAAACTCGCCTTCCGAAGAGCTTTTATACGCAGAAATTCAAAGTCTTTTTTCAAGAGGAGAAATAGATTTTCTATGTATGTATATCTCAAAAAGTGTTGGGAGAAGCTTTATTTTGAGGAATTTCGCCTTCCAAAAAGCGTTCATACGGAGCAATTTTAAGTCTTTTCTCATTGTTAACAAATGGCTTCATATCAGACCTTAATATTAACCTTTAATGTTGTAATTGGACCAGGTATTATATTACGGAATACTAGTGTACCCTACCAAAGGAAATAATTTTAGAGCCCATAGGGGGTACACAGTGTGACACCGCATTTTACTATGTATGTATATTTAAAACAATGCATTTTTCAATGTTAAGAAAAATGCCGCCTGTCAGACCTTAATATTAACCTTTAATGTTGTAATTGGACAAGGTATTATATTACGGGGTACTAGTGTACCCTACTAAAGGATATAATTATAGACCCCATAGGGGGTACACAGCGCGACCCCGAATTTTACTGTTTTTGTATATCTCCAAAAGTGTTGCGAGAAGCTTTATTTCGCAGAAATTCGCCTTCTGAAGAGCTTTTATACGCAGAAATTCAAAGTCTTTTCTCAATGTTAACAAAGCCTCCTATCAGACCTTAATATTGACCCTTAATATTTTAAGTGGACCAGGTGTTATATTACCTTGTAATAATGTACCCTACCAAAGGAATCAATTATAGACCCCATAGGGGGTACACACCGTGACCCCGAACTTTACTATGTATGTATATGTAAAACAGTCCATTTTTTCAATGTTAAGAAAAATGCCTCCTATCAGACCTCAATATTAATCTTTAATGTTGTAATTGGACCAGGTGTTATATTTCCTTGTACTAGTGTACCCTACCAAAGGAAAAAATTATAAACCCCATGGGGGTTACACAGCGTGACCCCGAACTTTACTGTTTTTGTTGAGATTTATAGCTTAATATTAAAGCGAGTTATGTGGTCTTGAAAACTTACCCGTACATGCCTATTTTATGTTATTTTTTATTCCATTACACGTTCTTTAACGAAGAAAGAGGATTGTTTTTATACAGAGAACATACTAGGCAGGCCAAACTATCGAAAGTATTGTAAATAATATGAATAAATTAATTTTAATTGATTTTTTTTGTTTTTAAGCTCTGATCTCATTTTCCCGAACTTAAAAAAATTATTTTTCATATATAATTCCTTCTATAATATAGAAAAACACATTAAATAAATAAAATAATGTAAAATTAACAAAAGAAAAAAAAACAAATTTCAAAAAATGGACAACACCGGGATTCGAACCCTCGCCATCTCGCTCAGCTGCTATCACGCTATCCGCTCCACCACGTATACATGGTAAGCGTCGTATTCCATGCCTTCTAAAGCACTTTCCCGGTTAGTTGATCGATGTACTTTGGGGGCCCCTTGCGATCCTCCTAATTAACCTATAAATATTTCCTTCGGCACTGAGGTGGTATCCTATTTTGGTACCGAGTTTGAGATTTATAACTTAATATTAAAGCGAGTTACGTGGTCTTGAAATTTGATCCGTACATACCTATTTTATGTTATTTTTTGTTCCATTATACGTTCTTTAACAAAGAAAGAGGATTGTTTTTATACAGAGAACATACTAGGCAGGCCAAACTATCGAAAGTATTGTAAATAATATGAATAAATTAATTTTAATTGATTTTTTCTGTTTTTAAGCTCTGATCTCACTTTCCCGAACTTAAAAAAATTATTTTTCATATATAGTTCCTTCTAAAATATAGAAAAAGACATTAAATGAATAATATAATGTAAAATTAACAATAGAAAAAAAAATAAACAAATTTTAAAAATTGTCCACACTGGGATTCGAACCCGCACCGTCTCGCTCAGCTGCTATCACGCTATCCGTTCCACCACGATTACACGGTCAGCGAGCTACTTGATGGCTTCAAAAGCAATCTCGCGGTCAGTTTAACGATGTACTTTGGGGGCCCATTGCGACCGTCCTAATTAAGCTATAAATATTTCCTTAGGCACAGGGGTTGGGGGCATGGTACCCTATTTTGGTACCGAGTTTGAGATTTATAGCTTAATATTAAAGCGAGTTATGTGGTCTTGAAAACTTACCCGTACATGCCTATTTTATGTTATTTTTTATTCCATTACGCGTTCTTTAACGAAGAAAGAGAATTGTTTTTATACAGAGAACATATTAGGCAGGCCAAACTATCGAAAGTATTGTAAATAATATGAAGAAATTAATTTTAATTGATTTTTCCTGTTTTTAAGCTCTGATCTCACTTTCCCGAACTTAAAAAAATTATTTTTCATATATAGTTCCTTCTAAAATATAGAAAAAGACATTAAATGAATAATATAATGTAAAATTAACAATAGAAAAAAAAATAAACAAATTTTAAAAATTTTCTATGTATGTATGTATGTATGTATGTATGTATGTATGTGTGTATGTATGTATGTATACCTCAAAAAGTGTTGGGAGAAGCTTTATTTCGAGGAATTTCGCCTTCCGAAAAGCGTTAATACGAAAAAATTCTAAGTCTTTTCTCATTGTTAACAAAAGGCTTCATATTATACTATAATATTAACCTTTAATGTTGTAATTGGACCAGGTACTATATTACCGGGTACTAGTTTACCCTACCAAAGGAAATATTAATGGACCCCGCATTTTACTGTTTTTGTATATCTCAAAAAGTGTTGCGAGAAGCTTTTTTGACCTATTTTGACCTTTTTTGACCTTAATATTAACCTTTACTGTTGTTATTGGACTAGGTATTATATTACGGGGTACTAGTGTACCCTACCAAAGGAAATAATTATAGACCTCATAGGGGGTACACAGTTTAACCCCTCATTTTACTATGTATGTATGTATGTATGTATATCTAAAACAGGGCATTTTTCAATGTTAAGAAAAATGCCTCCTATCAGACCTTAATATTAACCTTTAATGTTTTAATTGGACGAGGTGTTATATTACTTTGTAATAGTGTACCCTACAAAAGGAATAAATTATAGACCCCATAGGGGGTACACGGTGTGACCCCGCAATGTATGTCTATCTGAAATAGTGATGCGAAAAGTCTTATTTCGCAGAAATTCGCCTTCCGAAAAGCGTTAATACGGAGAAATTCTTTTTTCAAGAGAAATAAATTTTCTATGTATGTATATCTCAAAAAGTGTTGCGAGAAGCTTTATTTGTAAGAAATTCGCCTTCCGAAAAACGTTAATACGGAAAAATTCTAAGTCTTTTCTCAATAATAACAAAGCCTCCTATCAGACCTTAATATTGACCTTTAAATTTGTAATTGGACCAGGTATTATATTACGGGGTACTAGTGTACCCTACCAAAGGAAATAATTATAGAGCCCATAGGGGGTACACAGTGTGACCCCGCATTTTACTATGTATGTATATTTAAAACAATGCATTTTTCAATGTTAAGAAAAATGCCTCCTATCAGACCTTAATATTAACCTTTAATGTTGTAATTGGACCAGGTGTTATATTACCTTGTACTAGTGTACCCTACTAAAGGAAATAATTATAGACCCTATAGGGGGTACACAGTGTGACCCCGAATTTTACTGTTTTTGTATATCTAAAATAGTGTTGCGAGAAGCTTTATTTCGCAGAAATTCGCCTTCTGAATAGCTTTTATACGGAGAAATTCTAAGTCTTTTTTCAAGAGAAATGAATTTTCTATGTATGTATATCTCAAAAAGTGTTGCGAGAAGCTTTATTTTGAAGAAATTCGCCTTCTGAAAATCTTTTATACGCATAATCTTTCAACGGGAAGGCTCCGACGCTGGTCCCCGTACCGGAGGAGCGGAGTGTATTGCCGGCAGAGGCGCTCCGGATACCGCAGCAGCCGGGTTGCTTTTACGAGAGAAATAAATTTTCTATGTATGTATGTATACCTCAAAAAGTGTTGGGAGAAGGTTTATTTTGAGGAAATTCGCCTTCCGAAAAGCGTTAATACGAAAAAATTCTAAGTCTTTTCTCATTGTTAACAAAAGGCTTCATATTATACTATAATATTAACCTTTAATGTTGTAATTGGACCAGGTGTTATATTACGGGGTACTAGTGTACCCTACCAAAGGAAATAATTATAGAGCCCATAGGGGGTTCACAGCGTGACCCCGAATTTTACTCTTTTTGTATATCTCCAAAAGTGTTTCGAGAAGCTTTATTTCGCAGAAATTCGCCTCCTCAATAGCTCTTATACGCAAAAATTCAAAGTCTTTTCTCAATGTTAACAAAGCCTCCTATCAGACCTTAATATTGACCCTTAATATTTTAAGTGGACCAGGTGTTATATTACCTTGTAATAATGTACCCTACCAAAGGAATCAATTATAGACCCCATAGGGGGTACACACCGTGACCCCGAACTTTACTATGTATGTATATGTAAAACAGTGCATTTTTTCAATGTTAAGAGAAATGCCTCCTATCAGACATCAATATTAATCTTTATAGTTGTAATTGGACCAGGTGTTATATTACCTTGTACTAGTGTACCCTACCAAAGAAAAAAATTATAAACCCTATAGGGGTTTATAATTTTAACAGCGTGACCCCGAACTTTACTGTTTTTGTTGAGATTTATAGCTTAATATTAAAGCGAGTTATGTGGTCTTGAAAACTTACCCGTACATGCCTATTTTATGTTATTTTTTATTCCATTACACGTTCTTTAACGAAGAAAGAGGATTGTTTTTATACAGAGAACATACTAGGCAGGCCAAACTATCGAAAGTATTGTAAATAATATGAATAAATTAATTTTAATTGATTTTTTCTGTTTTTAAGCTCTGATCTCATTTTCCCGAACTTAAAAAAATTATTTTTCATATATAATTCCTTCTATAATATAGAAAAACACATTAAATAAATAAAATAATGTAAAATTAACAAAAGAAAAAAAAACAAATTTCAAAAAATGGACAACACCGGGATTCGAACCCTCGCCATCTCGCTCAGCTGCTATCACGCTATCCGCTCCACCACGTATACATGGTAAGCGTCGTATTCCATGCCTTCTAAAGCACTTTCCCGGTTAGTTGATCGATGTACTTTGGGGGCCCCTTGCGATCCTCCTAATTAACCTATAAATATTTCCTTCGGCACTGAGGTGGGGGGCATGGTATCCTATTTTGGTACCGAGTTTGAGATTTATAACTTAATATTAAAGCGAGTTACGTGGTCTTGAAATTTGATCCGTACATACCTATTTTATGTTATTTTTTGTTCCATTATACGTTCTTTAACAAAGAAAGAGGATTGTTTTTATACAGAGAACATACTAGGCAGGCCAAACTATCGAAAGTATTGTAAATAATATGAATAAATTAATTTTAATTGATTTTTTCTGTTTTTAAGCTCTGATCTCACTTTCCCGAACTTAAAAAAATTATTTTTCATATATAGTTCCTTCTAAAATATAGAAAAAGACATTAAATGAATAATATGATGTAAAATTAACAATAGAAAAAAAAATAAACAAATTTTAAAAATTGTCCACACTGGGATTCGAACCCGCACCGTCTCGCTCAGCTGCTATCACGCTATCCGTTCCACCACGATTACACGGTCAGCGAGCTACTTGATGGCTTCAAAAGCAATCTCGCGGTCAGTTTAACGATGTACTTTGGGGGCCCATTGCGACCCTCCTAATTAAGCTATAAATATTTCCTTAGGCACAGGGGTTGGGGGCATGGTACCCTATTTTGGTACCGAGTTTGAGATTTATAGCTTAATATTAAAGCGAGTTATGTGGTCTTGAAAACTTACCCGTACATGCCTATTTTATGTTATTTTTTATTCCATTACGCGTTCTTTAACGAAGAAAGAGGATTGTTTTTATACAGAGAACATATTAGGCAGGCCAAACTATCGAAAGTATTGTAAATAATATGAATAAATTAATTTTAATTGATTTTTCCTGTTTTTAAGCTCTGATCTCACTTTCCCGAACTTAAAAAAATTATTTTTCATATATAGTTCCTTCTAAAATATAGAAAAAGACATTAAATGAATAATATAATGTAAAATTAACAATAGAAAAAAAAATAAACAAATTTTAAAAATTTTCTATGTATGTATGTATGTATGTGTGTATGTATGGATGTATACCTCAAAAAGTGTTGGGAGAAGCTTTATTTCGAGGAATTTCGCCTTCCGAAAAGCGTTAATACGAAAAAATTCTAAGTCTTTTCTCATTGTTAACAAAAGGCTTCATATTATACTATAATATTAACCTTTAATGTTGTAATTGGACCAGGTACTATATTACCGGGTACTAGTTTACCCTACCAAAGGAAATATTAATGGACCCCGCATTTTACTGTTTTTGTATATCTCAAAAAGTGTTGCGAGAAGCTTTTTTGACCTTTTTTGACCTTTTTTGACCTTAATATTAACCTTTACTGTTGTTATTGGACTAGGTATTATATTACGGGGTACTAGTGTACCCTACCAAAGGAAATAATTATAGACCTCATAGGGGGTACACAGTGTAACCCCTCATTTTACTATGTATGTATGTATGTATGTATATCTAAAACAGGGCATTTTTCAATGTTAAGAAAAATGCCTCCTATCAGACCTTAATATTAACCTATAATGTTTTAATTGGACGAGGTGTTATATTACCTTGTAATAGTGTACCCTACCAAAGGAATAAATTATAGACCCCATAGGGGGTACACGGTGTGACCCCGCAATGTATGTCTATCTGAAATAGTGATGCGAAAAGTCTTATTTCGCAGAAATTCGCCTTCCGAAAAGCGTTAATAAGGAGAAATTCTTTTTTCAAGAGAAATAAATTTTCTATGTATGTATATCTCAAAAAGTGTTGCGAGAAGCTTTATTTGTAAGAAATTCGCCTTCCGAAAAGCGTTAATACGGAAAAATTATAAGTCTTTTCTCAATAATAACAAAGCCTCCTATCAGACCTTAATATTGACCTTTAAATTTGTAATTGGACCAGGTATTATATTACGGGGTACTAGTGTACCCTACCAAAGGAAATAATTATAGAGCCCATAGGGGGTACACAGTGTGACCCCGCATTTTACTATGTATGTATATTTAAAACAATGCATTTTTCAATGTTAAGAAAAATGCCTCCTATCAGACCTTAATATTAACCTTTAATGTTGTAATTGGACCAGGTGTTATATTACCTTGTACTAGTGAGCGGAGTGTATTGCCGGCAGAGGCGCTCCGGATACCGCAGCAGCCGGGTTGCTTTTACGAGAGAAATAAATTTTCTATGTATGTATGTATACCTCAAAAAGTGTTGGGAGAAGGTTTATTTTGAGGAAATTCGCCTTCCGTAAAGCGTTAATACGAAAAAATTCTAAGTCTTTTCTCATTGTTAACAAAAGGCTTCATATTATACTATAATATTAACCTTTAATGTTGTAATTGGACCAGGTGTTATATTACGGGGTACTAGTGTACCCTACCAAAGGAAATAATTATAGAGCCCATAGGGGGTACACAGCATGACCCCGAATTTTACTCTTTTTGTATATCTCCAAAAGTGTTTCGAGAAGCTTTATTTCGCAGAAATTCGCCTCCTCAATAGCTCTTATACGCAAAAATTTTAAGTCCATTCTCAATATTAACAAAGCCTCCTATCAGACCTTAATATTAACCTTTAATGTTTTAGTTGGACCAGGTGTTGTATTACCTTGTACTAGTGTACCCTACCAAAGGAAATAATTATAGAGCCCATAGGGGGTACACAGCGTGACCCCGCACTTTACTATGTATGTATATCTAAAACAGTGCATTTTTCATTGTTAACAAAAGGCTTCATATTATACTATAATATTAACCTTTAATTTTGTAATTGGACCAGGTGTTGTATTACCTTGTACTAGTGTACCCTACCAAAGGAAATAATTATAGAGCCCATAGGGAGTACACAGCGTGACCCCGAATTTTACTGTTTTTGTATATCTCCAAAAGTGTTGCGAGAAGCTTGATTTCGAAGAAATTCGCCTTCCGAAGAGCTTTTATGCGCAGAAATTCAAAGTCTTTTCTTAATGTTAACAAAGCCTCCTATCAGACCTTAATATTAACCTTTAATGTTGTAAATGGACCAGGTGTTATATTACCTTGTACTCGTGTACCCTACCAAAGGATATAATTATAGACCCCATAGGGGGTACACAGCGTGACCCCGAATATTACTGTTTTTGTATATCTCCAAAAGTGTTGCGAAAAGTCTTATTTCGCAGAAATTCGCCTTCTGAGTAGCTTTATACGGAGAAACTCGAAGTCTTTTTTCAAGAGAAATAAATTTTCTATGTATGTATGTACATCTCAAAAAGTGTTGGGAGAAGCTTTATTTTGAGGAAATTCGCCTTCCGAAAAGCGTTAATACGGAGAAATTCTAAGTCTTTTCTCATTGTTAACAAAAGGCTTCATATCAGACCTTAATATTAACCTTTAATGTTGTAATTGGGCCAGGTATTATATTACGGGTTACTAGTGTACCCTACCAAAGGAAATAATTATAGACACCATAGGGGGTACACAGCGTGACCCCGAATTTTACTGTTTTTGTATATATAAAACAATGCATTTTTCAATGTTAAGAAAAATGCCGCCTATCAGACCTTAATATTAACCTTTAGTGTTGTAATTGGACCAGGTATTATATTACGGGGTACTAGTGTGCCCTACCAAAGGACATAATTATAGACCCCATAGGGGGTACACAGCGCGACCCCGAATTTTACTGTTTTTGTATATCTCCAAAAGTGTTGCGAGAAGCTTTATTTCGAAGAAATTCGCCTTCTGAAGAGCTTTTATACGCAGAAATTCTACGTCTTTTCTCAATGTTAACAAACCCTCCTATCAGACCTTAATATTGACCCTAAATATTTTAAGTGGACCAGGTGTTATATTACCTTGTACTAGTGTACCCTACCAAAGGAAATAATTATAGAGCCCATAGGGGGTACACAGCGTGACCCCGCACTTTACTATGTATGTATATCTAAAACAGTGCATTTTTCATTGTTAACAAAAGGCTTCATATTATACTATAATATTAACCTTTAATGTTGTAATTGGACCAGGTGTTGTATTACCTTGTACTAGTGTACCCTACCAAAGGAAATAATTATAGAGCCCATAGGGAGTACACAGCGTGACCCCGAATTTTACTGTTTTTGTATATCTCCAAAAGTGTTGCGAGAAGCTTGATTTCGAAGAAATTCGCCTTCCGAAGAGCTTTTATGCGCAGAAATTCAAAGTCTTTTCTTAATGTTAACAAAGCCTCCTATCAGACCTTAATATTGACCCTTAATATTTTAAGTGGACCAGGTGTTATATTACCTGGTACTAGTGTACCCTACCAAAGGAAATAATTATAGAGCCCATAGGGGGTACACAGCGTGACCCCGAATTTTACTCTTTTTGTATAGCTAAAATAGTGTTGCGAGAAGCTCTATTTCCAAGAAATTCGCCTTCTGAAGAGCTTTTATAGGCAGAAATTCTAAGTCTGTTTTCAAGAGGAGAAATAAATTTTTTATGTATGTATATCTCCAAAAGTGTTGCGAGAAGCTTTATTTTGAGGAAATTCGCCTTCCGAAAAGCGTTAATACGGATCAATATAAAGTCTTTTCTCATTGTTAACAAATGGCTTCATATCAGACCTTAATATTAACCTTTAATGTTGTAATTGGACCAGGTATTATATTACGGAGTACTAGTGTACCCTACCAAAGGAAATAATTTTAGAGCCCATAGGGGGTACACAGTGTGACCCCGCATTTTACTATGTATGTATATTTAAAACAATGCATTTTTCAATGTTAAGAAAAATGCCTCCTATCAGACCTTAATATTAACCTTTAATGTTGTAAATGGACCAGGTATTATATTATGGGGTACGAGTGTACCCTACCAAAGGAAATAATTATAGACCCCATAGGGGTTACACACCGTGACCCCGAATTTTACTGTTTTTGTATATCTAAAACAATGTATTTTTCAATGTTAAGAAAAATGCCTCCTATCAGACCTTTATATTAACCTTTAATGTTGTAAATGGACCAGGTGTTATATTACCTTGTACTCGTGTACCCTACCAAAGGATATAATTATAGACCCCATAGGGGGTACACAGCGTGACCCCGAATATTACTGTTTTTGTATATCTCCAAAAGTGTTGCGAAAAGTCTTATTTCGCAGAAATTCGCCTTCTGAGTAGCTTTATACGGAGAAACTCGAAGTCTTTTTTCAAGAGAAATAAATTTTCTATGTATGTATGTATATCTCAAAAAGTGTTGGGAGAAGCTTTATTTTGAGGAAATTCGCCTTCCGAAAAGCGTTAATACGGAGAAATTCTAAGTCTTTTCTCATTGTTAACAAAAGGCTTCATATCAGACCTTAATATTAACCTTTAATGTTGTAATTGGGCCAGGTATTATATTACGGGTTACTAGTGTACCCTACCAAAGGAAATAATTATAGACACCATAGGGGGTACACAGCGTGACCCCGAATTTTACTGTTTTTGTATATATAAAACAATGCATTTTTCAATGTTAAGAAAAATGCCGCCTATCAGACCTTAATATTAACCTTTAGTGTTGTAATTGGACCAGGTATTATATTACGGGGTACTAGTGTGCCCTACCAAAGGACATAATTATAGACCCCATAGGGGGTACACAGCGCGACCCCGAATTTTACTGTTTTTGTATATCTCCAAAAGTGTTTCGAGAAGCTTTATTTCGAAGAAATTCGCCTTCTGAAGAGCTTTTATACGCAGAAATTCTACGTCTTTTCTCAATGTTAACAAACCCTCCTATCAGACCTTAATATTGACCCTAAATATTTTAAGTGGACCAGGTGTTATATTACCTTGTACTAGTGTACCCTACCAAAGGAAATAATTATAGACACCATAGGGTGTACACAGCGTGACCCCGCACTTTACTATGTATGTATACCTAAAACAGTGCATTTTTCAATGTTAAGAAAAATGCCTCCTATCAGACCTCAATATTGACCTTTAATGTTGTAATTGGAGCAGGTGTTATATTACCTTGTACTCGTGTACCCTACCAAAGGAAATAATTTTAGAGCCCATAGGGGGTACACAGTGTGACACCGCATTTTACTATGTATGTATATTTAAAACAATGCATTTTTCAATGTTAAGAAAAATGCCGCCTATCAGACCTTAATATTAACCTTTAATGTTGTAATTGGACCAGGTATTATATTACGGGGTACTAGTGTACCCTACCAAAGGATATAATTATAGACCCCATAGGGGGTACACAGCGCGACCCCGAATTTTACTGTTTTTGTATATCTCCAAAAGTGTTGCGAGAAGCTTTATTTCGCAGAAATTCGCCTTCTGAAGAGCTTTTATACGCAGAAATTCAAAGTCTTTTCTCAATGTTAACAAAGCCTCCTATCAGACCTTAATATTGATCCTTAATATTTTAAGTGGACCAGGTGTTACATTACCTTGTAATAATGTACCCTACCAAAGGAATCAATTATAGACCCCATAGGGGGTACACACCGTGACCCCGAACTTTACTATGTATGTATATGTAAAACAGTGCATTTTTTCAATGTTAAGAGAAATGCCTCCTATCAGACCTCAATATTAATCTTTAATGTTGTAATTGGACCAGGTGTTATATTACCTTGTACTAGTGTACCCTACCAAAGGAAAAAATTATAAACCCCATAGGGGGTACACAGCGTGACCCCGAACTTTACTGTTTTTGTTGAGATTTATAGCTTAATATTAAAGCGAGTCATGTGGTCTTGAAAACTTACCCGTACATGCCTATTTTATGTTATTTTTTATTCCATTACACGTTCTTTAACGAAGAAAGAGGATTGTTTTTATACAGAGAACATACTAGGCAGGCCAAACTATCGAAAGTATTGTAAATAATATGAATAAATTAATTTTAATTGATTTTTTCTGTTTTTAAGCTCTGATCTCATTTTCCCGAACTTAAAAAAATTATTTTTCATATATAATTCCTTCTATAATATAGAAAAACACATTAAATAAATAAAATAATGTAAAATTAACAAAAGAAAAAAAAACAAATTTCAAAAAATGGACAACACCGGGATTCGAACCCTCGCCATCTCGCTCAGCTGCTATTACGCTATCCGCTCCACCACGTATACATGGTAAGCGTCGTATTCCATGCCTTCTAAAGCACTTTCCCGGTTAGTTGATCGATGTACTTTGGGGGCCCCTTGCGATCCTCCTAATTAACCTATAAATATTTCCTTCGGCACTGAGGTGGGGGGCATGGTATCCTATTTTGGTACCGAGTTTGAGATTTATAACTTAATATTAAAGCGAGTTACGTGGTCTTGAAATTTGATCCGTACATACCTATTTTATGTTATTTTTTGTTCCATTATACGTTCTTTAACAAAGAAAGAGGATTGTTTTTATACAGAGAACATACTAGGCAGGCCAAACTATCGAAAGTATTGTAAATAATATGAATAAATTAATTTTAATTGATTTTTTCTGTTTTTAAGCTCTGATCTCACTTTCCCGAACTTAAAAAAATTATTTTTCATATATAGTTCCTTCTAAAATATAGAAAAAGACATTAAATGAATAATATGATGTAAAATTAACAATAGAAAAAAAAATAAACAAATTTTAAAAATTGTCCACACTGGGATTCGAACCCGCACCGTCTCGCTCAGCTGCTATCACGCTATCCGTTCCACCACGATTACACGGTCAGCGAGCTACTTGATGGCTTCAAAAGCAATCTCGCGGTCAGTTTAACGATGTACTTTGGGGGCCCATTGCGACCCTCCTAATTAAGCTATAAATATTTCCTTAGGCGCAGGAGTTGGGGGCATGGTACCCTATTTTGGTACCGAGTTTGAGATTTATAGCTTAATATTAAAGCGAGTTATGTGGTCTTGAAAACTTACCTTAATTTTCTATTACCTTATTTCTAATTACTTAGCTTAATTTTCTATGTATGTATGTATGTATGTGTGTATGTATGTATGTATACCTCAAAAAGTGTTGGGAGAAGCTTTATTTCGAGGAAATTCGCCTTCCGAAAAGCGTTAATACGAAAAAATTCTAAGTCTTTTCTCATTGTTAACAAAAGGCTTCATATTATACTATAATATTAACCTTTAATGTTGTAATTGGACCAGGTACTATATTACCGGGTACTAGTTTACCCTACCAAAGGAAATATTAATGGACCCCGCATTTTACTGTTTTTGTATATCTCAAAAAGTGTTGCGAGAAGCTTTTTTGACCTTTTTTGACCTTTTTTGACCTTAATATTAACCTTTACTGTTGTTATTGGACTAGGTATTATATTACGGGGTACTAGTGTACCCTACCAAAGGAAATAATTATAGACCTCATAGGGGGTACACAGTGTAACCCCTCATTTTACTATGTATGTATGTATGTATGTATATCTAAAACAGGGCATTTTTCAATGTTAAGAAAAATGCCTCCTATCAGACCTTAATATTAACCTTTAATGTTTTAATTGGACGAGGTGTTATATTACCTTGTAATAGTGTACCCTACCAAAGGAATAAATTATAGACCCCATAGGGGGTACACGGTGTGACCCCGCAATGTATGTCTATCTGAAATAGTGATGCGAAAAGTCTTATTTCGCAGAAATTCGCCTTCCGAAAAGCGTTAATAAGGAGAAATTCTTTTTTCTAGAGAAATAAATTTTCTATGTATGTATATCTCAAAAAGTGTTGCGAGAAGCTTTATTTGTAAGAAATTCGCCTTCCGAAAAGCGTTAATACGGAAAAATTCTAAGTCTTTTCTCAATAATAACAAAGCCTCCTATCAGACCTTAATAATGACCTTTAAATTTGTAATTGGACCAGGTATTATATTACGGGGTACTAGTGTACCCTACCAAAGGAAATAATTATAGAGCCCATAGGGGGTACACAGTGTGACCCCGCATTTTACTATGTATGTATATTTAAAACAATGCATTTTTCAATGTTAAGAAAAATGCCTCCTATCAGACCTTAATATTAACCTTTAATGTTGTAATTGGACCAGGTGTTATATTACCTTGTACTAGTGTACCCTACTAAAGGAAATAATTATAGACCCTATAGGGGGTACACAGTGTGACCCCGAATTTTACTGTTTTTGTATATCTAAAATAGTGTTGCGAGAAGCTTTATTTCGCAGAAATTCGCCTTCTGAATAGCTTTTATACGGAGAAATTCTAAGCCTTTTTTCAAGAGAAATGAATTTTCTATGTATGTATATCTCAAAAAGTGTTGCGAGAAGCTTTATTTTGAAGAAATTCGCCTTCTGAAAATCTTTTATACGCATAATCTTTCAACGGGAAGGCTCCGACGCTGGTCCCCGTACCGGAGGAGCGGAGTGTATTGCCGGCAGAGGCGCTCCGGATACCGCAGCAGCCGGGTTGCTTTTACGAGAGAAATAAATTTTCTATGTATGTATGTATACCTCAAAAAGTGTTGGGAGAAGGTTTATTTTGAGGAAATTCGCCTTCCGTAAAGCGTTAATACGAAAAAATTCTAAGTCTTTTCTCATTGTTAACAAAAGGCTTCATATTATACTATAATATTAACCTTTAATGTTGTAATTGGACCAGGTGTTATATTACGGGGTACTAGTGTACCCTACCAAAGGAAATAATTATAGAGCCCATAGGGGGTACACAGCGTGACACCGAATTTTACTCTTTTTGTATATCTCCAAAAGTGTTTCGAGAAGCTTTATTTCGCAGAAATTCGCCTCCTCAATAGCTCTTATACGCAAAAATTTTAAGTCCATTCTCAATATTAACAAAGCCTCCTATCAGACCTTAATATTAACCTTTAATGTTTTAGTTGGACCAGGTGTTGTATTACCTTGTACTAGTGTACCCTACCAAAGGAAATAATTATAGAGCCCATAGGGGGTACACAGCGTGACCCCGCACTTTACTATGTATGTATATCTAAAACAGTGCATTTTTCATTGTTAACAAAAGGCTTCATATTATACTATAATATTAACCTTTAATGTTGTAATTGGACCAGGTGTTGTATTACCTTGTACTAGTGTACCCTACCAAAGGAAATAATTATAGAGCCCATAGGGAGTACACAGCGTGACCCCGAATTTTACTGTTTTTGTATATCTCCAAAAGTGTTGCGAGAAGCTTGATTTCGAAGAAATTCGCCTTCCGAAGAGCTTTTATGCGCAGAAATTCAAAGTCTTTTCTTAATGTTAACAAAGCCTCCTATCAGACCTTAATATTGACCCTTAATATTTTAAGTGGACCAGGTGTTATATTACCTGGTACTAGTGTACCCTACCAAAGGAAATAATTATAGAGCCCATAGGGGGTACACAGCGTGACCCCGAATTTTACTCTTTTTGTATAGCTAAAATAGTGTTGCGAGAAGCTCTATTTCCAAGAAATTCGCCTTCTGAAGAGCTTTTATAGGCAGAAATTCTAAGTCTGTTTTCAAGAGGAGAAATAAATTTTTTATGTATGTATATCTCCAAAAGTGTTGCGAGAAGCTTTATTTTGAGGAAATTCGCCTTCCGAAAAGCGTTAATACGGATCAATATAAAGTCTTTTCTCATTGTTAACAAATGGCTTCATATCAGACCTTAATATTAACCTTTAATGTTGTAATTGGACCAGGTATTATATTACGGAGTACTAGTGTACCCTACCAAAGGAAATAATTTTAGAGCCCATAGGGGGTACACAGTGTGACCCCGCATTTTACTATGTATGTATATTTAAAACAATGCATTTTTCAATGTTAAGAAAAATGCCTCCTATCAGACCTTAATATTAACCTTTAATGTTGTAAATGGACCAGGTATTATATTATGGGGTACGAGTGTACCCTACCAAAGGAAATAATTATAGACCCCATAGGGGTTACACACCGTGACCCCGAATTTTACTGTTTTTGTATATCTAAAACAATGTATTTTTCAATGTTAAGAAAAATGCCTCCTATCAGACCTTTATATTAACCTTTAATGTTGTAAATGGACCAGGTGTTATATTACCTTGTACTCGTGTACCCTACCAAAGGATATAATTATAGACCCCATAGGGGGTACACAGCGTGACCCCGAATATTACTGTTTTTGTATATCTCCAAAAGTGTTGCGAAAAGTCTTATTTCGCAGAAATTCGCCTTCTGAGTAGCTTTATACGGAGAAACTCGAAGTCTTTTTTCAAGAGAAATAAATTTTCTATGTATGTATGTATATCTCAAAAAGTGTTGGGAGAAGCTTTATTTTGAGGAAATTCGCCTTCCGAAAAGCGTTAATACGGAGAAATTCTAAGTCTTTTCTCATTGTTAACAAAAGGCTTCATATCAGACCTTAATATTAACCTTTAATGTTGTAATTGGGCCAGGTATTATATTACGGGTTACTAGTGTACCCTACCAAAGGAAATAATTATAGACACCATAGGGGGTACACAGCGTGACCCCGAATTTTACTGTTTTTGTATATATAAAACAATGCATTTTTCAATGTTAAGAAAAATGCCGCCTATCAGACCTTAATATTAACCTTTAGTGTTGTAATTGGACCAGGTATTATATTACGGGGTACTAGTGTGCCCTACCAAAGGACATAATTATAGACCCCATAGGGGGTACACAGCGCGACCCCGAATTTTACTGTTTTTGTGTATCTCCAAAAGTGTTGCGAGAAGCTTTATTTCGAAGAAATTCGCCTTCTGAAGAGCTTTTATACGCAGAAATTCTACGTCTTTTCTCAATGTTAACAAACCCTCCTATCAGACCTTAATATTGACCCTAAATATTTTAAGTGGACCAGGTGTTATATTACCTTGTACTAGTGTACCCTACCAAAGGAAATAATTATAGACACCATAGGGGGTACACAGCGTGACCCCGAACTTTACTGTTTTTGTTGAGATTTATAGCTTAATATTAAAGCGAGTTATGTGGTCTTGAAAACTTACCCGTACATGCCTATTTTATGTTATTTTTTATTCCATTACACGTTCTTTAACGAAGAAAGAGGATTGTTTTTATACAGAGAACATACTAGGCAGGCCAAACTATCGAAAGTATTGTAAATAATATGAATAAATTAATTTTAATTGATTTTTTCTGTTTTTAAGCTCTGATCTCATTTTCCCGAACTTAAAAAAATTATTTTTCATATATAATTCCTTCTATAATATAGAAAAACACATTAAATAAATAAAATAATGTAAAATTAACAAAAGAAAAAAAAACAAATTTCAAAAAATGGACAACACCGGGATTCGAACCCTCGCCATCTCGCTCAGCTGCTATCACGCTATCCGCTCCACCACGTATACATGGTAAGCGTCGTATTCCATGCCTTCTAAAGCACTTTCCCGGTTAGTTGATCGATGTACTTTGGGGGCCCCTTGCGATCCTCCTAATTAACCTATAAATATTTCCTTCGGCACTGAGGTGGGGGGCATGATATCCTATTTTGGTACCGAGTTTGAGATTTATAACTTAATATTAAAGCGAGTTACGTGGTCTTGAAATTTGATCCGTACATACCTATTTTATGTTATTTTTTGTTCCATTATACGTTCTTTAACAAAGAAAGAGGATTGTTTTTATACAGAGAACATACTAGGCAGGCCAAACTATCGAAAGTATTGTAAATAATATGAATAAATTAATTTTAATTGATTTTTTCTGTTTTTAAGCTCTGATCTCACTTTCCCGAACTTAAAAAAATTATTTTTCATATATAGTTCCTTCTAAAATATAGAAAAAGACATTAAATGAATAATATGATGTAAAATTAACAATAGAAAAAAAAATAAACAAATTTTAAAAATTGTCCACACTGGGATTCGAACCCGCACCGTCTCGCTCAGCTGCTATCACGCTATCCGTTCCACCACGATTACACGGTCAGCGAGCTACTTGATGGCTTCAAAAGCAATCTCGCGGTCAGTTTAACGATGTACTTTGGGGGCCCATTGCGACCCTCCTAATTAAGCTATAAATATTTCCTTAGGCGCAGGAGTTGGGGGCATGGTACCCTATTTTGGTACCGAGTTTGAGATTTATAGCTTAATATTAAAGCGAGTTATGTGGTCTTGAAAACTTACCCGTACATGCCTATTTTATGTTATTTTTTATTCCATTACGCGTTCTTTAACGAAGAAAGAGGATTGTTTTTATACAGAGAACATATTAGGCAGGCCAAACTATCGAAAGTATTGTAAATAATATGAATAAATTAATTTTAATTGATTTTTCCTGTTTTTAAGCTCTGATCTCACTTTCCCGAACTTAAAAAAATTATTTTTCATATATAGTTCCTTCTAAAATATAGAAAAAGACATTAAATGAATAATATAATGTAAAATTAACAATAGAAAAAAAAATAAACAAATTTTAAAAATTTTCTATGTATGTATGTATGTATGTGTGTATGTATGTATGTATACCTCAAAAAGTGTTGGGAGAAGCTTTATTTCGAGGAAATTCGCCTTCCGAAAAGCGTTAATACGAAAAAATTCTAAGTCTTTTCTCATTGTTAACAAAAGGCTTCATATTATACTATAATATTAACCTTTAATGTTGTAATTGGACCAGGTACTATATTACCGGGTACTAGTTTACCCTACCAAAGGAAATATTAATGGACCCCGCATTTTACTGTTTTTGTATATCTCAAAAAGTGTTGCGAGAAGCTTTTTTGACCTTTTTTGACCTTAATATTAACCTTTACTGTTGTTATTGGACTAGGTATTATATAACGGGGTACTAGTGTACCCTACCAAAGGAAATAATTATAGACCTCATAGGGGGTACACAGTGTAACCCCTCATTTTACTATGTATGTATGTATGTATGTATATCTAAAACAGGGCATTTTTCAATGTTAAGAAAAATGCCTCCTATCAGACCTTAATATTAACCTTTAATGTTTTAATTGGACGAGGTGTTATATTACCTTGTAATAGTGTACCCTACCAAAGGAATAAATTATAGACCCCATAGGGGGTACACGGTGTGACCCCGCAATGTATGTCTATCTGAAATAGTGATGCGAAAAGTCTTATTTCGCAGAAATTCGCCTTCCGAAAAGCGTTAATAAGGAGAAATTCTTTTTTCAAGAGAAATAAATTTTCTATGTATGTATATCTCAAAAAGTGTTGCGAGAAGCTTTATTTGTAAGAAATTCGCCTTCCGAAAAGCGTTAATACGGAAAAATTCTAAGTCTTTTCTCAATAATAACAAAGCCTCCTATCAGACCTTAATAATGACCTTTAAATTTGTAATTGGACCAGGTATTATATTACGGGGTACTAGTGTACCCTACCAAAGGAAATAATTATAGAGCCCATAGGGGGTACACAGTGTGACCCCGCATTTTACTATGTATGTATATTTAAAACAATGCATTTTTCAATGTTAAGAAAAATGCCTCCTATCAGACCTTAATATTAACCTTTAATGTTGTAATTGGACCAGGTGTTATATTACCTTGTACTAGTGTACCCTACTAAAGGAAATAATTATAGACCCTATAGGGGGTACACAGTGTGACCCCGAATTTTACTGTTTTTGTATATCTAAAATAGTGTTGCGAGAAGCTTTATTTCGCAGAAATTCGCCTTCTGAATAGCTTTTATACGGAGAAATTCTAAGTCTTTTTTCAAGAGAAATGAATTTTCTATGTATGTATATCTCAAAAAGTGTTGCGAGAAGCTTTATTTTGAAGAAATTCGCCTTCTGAAAATCTTTTATACGCATAATCTTTCAACGGGAAGGCTCCGACGCTGGTCCCCGTACCGGAGGAGCGGAGTGTATTGCCGGCAGAGGCGCTCCGGATACCGCAGCAGCCGGGTTGCTTTTACGAGAGAAATAAATTTTCTATGTATGTATGTATACCTCAAAAAGTGTTGGGAGAAGGTTTATTTTGAGGAAATTCGCCTTCCGTAAAGCGTTAATACGAAAAAATTCTAAGTCTTTTCTCATTGTTAACAAAAGGCTTCATATTATACTATAATATTAACCTTTAATGTTGTAATTGGACCAGGTGTTATATTACGGGGTACTAGTGTACCCTACCAAAGGAAATAATTATAGAGCCCATAGGGGGTACACAGCGTGACCCCGAATTTTACTCTTTTTGTATATCTCCAAAAGTGTTTCGAGAAGCTTTATTTCGCAGAAATTCGCCTCCTCAATAGCTCTTATACGCAAAAATTTTAAGTCCATTCTCAATATTAACAAAGCCTCCTATCAGACCTTAATATTAACCTTTAATGTTTTAGTTGGACCAGGTGTTGTATTACCTTGTACTAGTGTACCCTACCAAAGGAAATAATTATAGAGCCCATAGGGGGTACACAGCGTGACCCCGCACTTTACTATGTATGTATATCTAAAACAGTGCATTTTTCATTGTTAACAAAAGGCTTCATATTATACTATAATATTAACCTTTAATGTTGTAATTGGACCAGGTGTTGTATTACCTTGTACTAGTGTACCCTACCAAAGGAAATAATTATAGAGCCCATAGGGAGTACACAGCGTGACCCCGAATTTTACTGTTTTTGTATATCTCCAAAAGTGTTGCGAGAAGCTTGATTTCGAAGAAATTCGCCTTCCGAAGAGCTTTTATGCGCAGAAATTCAAAGTCTTTTCTTAATGTTAACAAAGCCTCCTATCAGACCTTAATATTGACCCTTAATATTTTAAGTGGACCAGGTGTTATATTACCTGGTACTAGTGTACCCTACCAAAGGAAATAATTATAGAGCCCATAGGGGGTACACAGCGTGACCCCGAATTTTACTCTTTTTGTATAGCTAAAATAGTGTTGCGAGAAGCTCTATTTCCAAGAAATTCGCCTTCTGAAGAGCTTTTATAGGCAGAAATTCTAAGTCTGTTTTCAAGAGGAGAAATAAATTTTTTATGTATGTATATCTCCAAAAGTGTTGCGAGAAGCTTTATTTTGAAGAAATTCGCCTTCCGAAAAGCGTTAATACGGATCAATATAAAGTCTTTTCTCATTGTTAACAAATGGCTTCATATCAGACCTTAATATTAACCTTTAATGTTGTAATTGGACCAGGTATTATATTACGGAGTACTAGTGTACCCTACCAAAGGAAATAATTTTAGAGCCCATAGGGGGTACACAGTGTGACCCCGCATTTTACTATGTATGTATATTTAAAACAATGCATTTTTCAATGTTAAGAAAAATGCCTCCTATCAGACCTTAATATTAACCTTTAATGTTGTAAATGGACCAGGTATTATATTATGGGGTACGAGTGTACCCTACCAAAGGAAATAATTATAGACCCCATAGGGGTTACACACCGTGACCCCGAATTTTACTGTTTTTGTATATCTAAAACAATGTATTTTTCAATGTTAAGAAAAATGCCTCCTATCAGACCTTTATATTAACCTTTAATGTTGTAAATGGACCAGGTGTTATATTACCTTGTACTCGTGTACCCTACCAAAGGATATAATTATAGACCCCATAGGGGGTACACAGCGTGACCCCGAATATTACTGTTTTTGTATATCTCCAAAAGTGTTGCGAAAAGTCTTATTTCGCAGAAATTCGCCTTCTGAGTAGCTTTATACGGAGAAACTCGAAGTCTTTTTTCAAGAGAAATAAATTTTCTATGTATGTATGTATATCTCAAAAAGTGTTGGGAGAAGCTTTATTTTGAGGAAATTCGCCTTCCGAAAAGCGTTAATACGGAGAAATTCAAAGTCTTTTCTCATTGTTAACAAAAGGCTTCATATCAGACCTTAATATTAACCTTTAATGTTGTAATTGGGCCAGGTATTATATTACGGGTTACTAGTGTACCCTACCAAAGGAAATAATTATAGACACCATAGGGGGTACACAGCGTGACCCCGAATTTTACTGTTTTTGTATATATAAAACAATGCATTTTTCAATGTTAAGAAAAATGCCGCCTATCAGACCTTAATATTAACCTTTAGTGTTGTAATTGGACCAGGTATTATATTACGGGGTACTAGTGTGCCCTACCAAAGGACATAATTATAGACCCCGTAGGGGGTACACAGCGCGACCCCGAATTTTACTGTTTTTGTGTATCTCCAAAAGTGTTGCGAGAAGCTTTATTTCGAAGAAATTCGCCTTCTGAAGAGCTTTTATACGCAGAAATTCTACGTCTTTTCTCAATGTTAACAAACCCTCCTATCAGACCTTAATATTGACCCTAAATATTTTAAGTGGACCAGGTGTTATATTACCTTGTACTAGTGTACCCTACCAAAGGAAATAATTATAGACACCATAGGGGGTACACAGCGTGACCCCGCACTTTACTATGTATGTATACCTAAAACAGTGCATTTTTCAATGTTAAGAAAAATGCCTCCTATCAGACCTCAATATTGATCTTTAATGTTGTAATTGGACCAGGTGTTATATTACCTTGTACTCGTGTACCCTACCAAAGGAAAAAATTATAGACCGCATAGGGGGTACACAGCGTGACCCCGAATTTTACTGTTTTTGTATATTTCCAAAAGTGTTGCGAGAAGCTCTATTTCCAAGAAACTCGCCTTCCGAAGAGCTTTTATACGCAGAAATTCAAAGTCTTTTTTCAAGAGGAGAAATAGATTTTCTATGTATGTATATCTCAAAAAGTGTTGGGAGAAGCTTTATTTTGAGGAAATTCGCCTTCCGAAAAGCGTTCATACGGAGCAATTTTAAGTCTTTTCTCATTGTTAACAAATAGCTTCATATCAGACCTTAATATTAACCTTTAATGTTGTAATTGGACCAGGTATTATATTACGGGGTACTAGTGTACCCTACCGAAGGATATAATTATAGACCCCATAGGGGGTACACAGCGCGACCCCGAATTTTACTGTTTTTGTATATCTCCAAAAGTGTTGCGAGAAGCTTTATTTCGCAGAAATTCGCCTTCTGAAGAGCGAATCAGAATGACCGTAAATGACTGGCCTCCTAATTGAGTACGCAGAAATTCAAAGTCTTTTCTCAATGTTAACAAAGCCTCCTATCAGACCTTAATATTGATCCTTAATATTTTAAGTGGACCAGGTGTTACATTACCTTGTAATAATGTACCCTACCAAAGGAATCAATTATAGACCCCATAGGGGGTACACACCGTGACCCCGAACTTTACTATGTATGTTTATGTAAAACAGTGCATTTTTTCAATGTTAAGAGAAATGCCTCCTATCAGACCTCAATATTAATCTTTAATGTTGTAATTGGACCAGGTGTTATATTACCTTGTACTAGTGTACCCTACCAAAGGAAAAAATTATAAACCCCATAGGGGGTACACAGCGTGACCCCGAACTTTACTGTTTTTGTTGAGATTTATAGCTTAATATTAAAGCGAGTTATGTGGTCTTGAAAACTTACCCGTACATGCCTATTTTATGTTATTTTTTATTCCATTACACGTTCTTTAACGAAGAAAGAGGATTGTTTTTATACAGAGAACATACTAGGCAGGCCAAACTATCGAAAGTATTGTAAATAATATGAATAAATTAATTTTAATTGATTTTTTCTGTTTTTAAGCTCTGATCTCATTTTCCCGAACTTAAAAAAATTATTTTTCATATATAATTCCTTCTATAATATAGAAAAACACATTAAATAAATAAAATAATGTAAAATTAACAAAAGAAAAAAAAACAAATTTCAAAAAATGGACAACACCGGGATTCGAACCCTCGCCATCTCGCTCAGCTGCTATCACGCTATCCGCTCCACCACGTATACATGGTAAGCGTCGTATTCCATGCCTTCTAAAGCACTTTCCCGGTTAGTTGATCGATGTACTTTGGGGGCCCCTTGCGATCCTCCTAATTAACCTATAAATATTTCCTTCGGCACTGAGGTGGGGGGCATGGTATCCTATTTTGGTACCGAGTTTGAGATTTATAACTTAATATTAAAGCGAGTTACGTGGTCTTGAAATTTGATCCGTACATACCTATTTTATGTTATTTTTTGTTCCATTATACGTTCTTTAACAAAGAAAGAGGATTGTTTTTATACAGAGAACATACTAGGCAGGCCAAACTATCGAAAGTATTGTAAATAATATGAATAAATTAATTTTAATTGATTTTTTCTGTTTTTAAGCTCTGATCTCACTTTCCCGAACTTAAAAAAATTATTTTTCATATATAGTTCCTTCTAAAATATAGAAAAAGACATTAAATGAATAATATGATGTAAAATTAACAATAGAAAAAAAAATAAACAAATTTTAAAAATTGTCCACACTGGGATTCGAACCCGCACCGTCTCGCTCAGCTGCTATCACGCTATCCGTTCCACCACGATTACACGGTCAGCGAGCTACTAGATGGCTTCAAAAGCAATCTCGCGGTCAGTTTAACGATGTACTTTGGGGGCCCATTGCGACCCTCCTAATTAAGCTATAAATATTTCCTTAGGCACAGGGGTTGGGGGCATGGTACCCTATTTTGGTACCGAGTTTGAGATTTATAGCTTAATATTAAAGCGAGTTATGTGGTCTTGAAAACTTACCCGTACATGCCTATTTTATGTTATTTTTTATTCCATTACGCGTTCTTTAACGAAGAAAGAGGATTGTTTTTATACAGAGAACATATTAGGCAGGCCAAACTATCGAAAGTATTGTAAATAATATGAATAAATTAATTTTAATTGATTTTTCCTGTTTTTAAGCTCTGATCTCACTTTACCGAACTTAAAAAAATTATTTTTCATATATAGTTCCTTCTAAAATATAGAAAAAGACATTAAATGAATAATATAATGTAAAATTAACAATAGAAAAAAAAATAAACAAATTTTAAAATTTGTCCACACTGGGATTCGAACCCGCACCGTCTCGCTCAGCTGCTATCACGCTATCCGTTCCACCACGATTACACGGTCAGCGAGCTACTTGATGGCTTCAAAAGCAATCTCGCGGTCAGTTTAACGATGTACTTTGGGGGCCCATTGCGACCCTCCTAATTAAGCTATAAATATTTCCTTAGGCGCAGGGGTTGGGGGCATGGTACCCTATTTTGGTACCGAGTTTGAGATTTATAGCTTAATATTAAAGCGAGTTATGTGGTCTTGAAAACTTACCCGTACATGCCTATTTTATGTTATTTTTTATTCCATTACGCGTTCTTTAACGAAGAAAGAGGATTGTTTTTATACAGAGAACATATTAGGCAGGCCAAACTATCGAAAGTATTGTAAATAATATGAATAAATTAATTTTAATTGATTTTTCCTGTTTTTAAGCTCTGATCTCACTTTCCCGAACTTAAAAAAATTATTTTTCATATATAGTTCCTTCTAAAATATAGAAAAAGACATTAAATGAATAATATAATGTAAAATTAACAATAGAAAAAAAAAATAAACAAATTTTAAAAATTTTCTATGTATGTATGTATGTATGTGTGTATGTATGTATACCTCAAAAAGTATTGGGAGAAGCTTTATTTCGAGGAATTTCGCCTTCCGAAAAGCGTTAATACGAAAAAATTCTAAGTCTTTTCTCATTGTTAACAAAAGGCTTCATATTATACTATAATATTAACCTTTAATGTTGTAATTGGACCAGGTACTATATTACCGGGTACTAGTTTACCCTACCAAAGGAAATATTAATGGACCCCGCATTTTACTGTTTTTGTATATCTCAAAAAGTGTTGCGAGAAGCTTTTTTGACCTTTTTTGACCTTTTTTGACCTTAATATTAACCTTTACTGTTGTTATTGGACTAGGTATTATATTACGGGGTACTAGTGTACCCTACCAAAGGAAATAATTATAGACCTCATAGGGGGTACACAGTGTAACCCCTCATTTTACTATGTATGTATGTATGTATGTATATCTAAAACAGGGCATTTTTCAATGTTAAGAAAAATGCCTCCTATCAGACCTTAATATTAACCTTTAATGTTTTAATTGGACGAGGTGTTATATTACCTTGTAATAGTGTACCCTACCAAAGGAATAAATTATAGACCCCATAGGGGGTACACGGTGTGACCCCGCAATGTATGTCTATCTGAAATAGTGATGCGAAAAGTCTTATTTCGCAGAAATTCGCCTTCCGAAAAGCGTTAATACGGAGAAATTCTTTTTTCAAGAGAAATAAATTTTCTATGTATGTATATCTCAAAAAGTGTTGCGAGAAGCTTTATTTGTAAGAAATTCGCCTTCCGAAAAGCGTTAATACGGAAAAATTCTCAGTCTTTTCTCAATAATAACAAAGCCTCCTATCAGACCTTAATATTGACCTTTAAATTTGTAATTGGACCAGGTATTATATTACGGGGTACTAGTGTACCCTACCAAAGGAAATAATTATAGAGTCCATAGGGGGTACACAGTGTGACCCCGCATTTTACTATGTATGTATATTTAAAACAATGCATTTTTCAATGTTAAGAAAAATGCCTCCTATCAGACCTTAATATTAACCTTTAATGTTGTAATTGGACCAGGTGTTATATTACCTTGTACTAGTGTACCCTACTAAAGGAAATAATTATAGACCCTATAGGGGGTACACAGTGTGACCCCGAATTTTACTGTTTTTGTATATCTAAAATAGTGTTGCGAGAAGCTTTATTTCGCAGAAATTCGCCTTCTGAATAGCTTTTATACGGAGAAATTCTAAGTCTTTTTTCAAGAGAAATGAATTTTCTATGTATGTATATCTCAAAAAGTGTTGCGAGAAGCTTTATTTTGAAGAAATTCGCCTTCTGAAAATCTTTTATACGCATAATCTTTCAACGGGAAGGCTCCGACGCTGGTCCCCGTACCGGAGGAGCGGAGTGTATTGCCGGCAGAGGCGCTCCGGATACCGCAGCAGCCGGGTTGCTTTTACGAGAGAAATAAATTTTCTATGTATGTATGTATACCTCAAAAAGTGTTGGGAGAAGGTTTATTTTGAGGAAATTCGCCTTCCGAAAAGCGTTAATACGAAAAAATTCTAAGTCTTTTCTCATTGTTAACAAAAGGCTTCATATTATACTATAATATTAACCTTTAATGTTGTAATTGGATCAGGTGTTATATTACGGGGTACTAGTGTACCCTACCAAAGGAAATAATTATAGAGCCCATAGGGGGTACACAGCGTGACCCCGAATTTTACTCTTTTTGTATATCTCCAAAAGTGTTTCGAGAAGCTTTATTTCGCAGAAATTCGCCTCCTCAATAGCTCTTATACGCAAAAATTTTAAGTCCATTCTCAATATTAACAAAGCCTCCTATCAGACCTTAATATTACCCTTTAATGTTTTAGTTGGACCAGGTGTTGTATTACCTTGTACTAGTGTACCCTACCAAAGGAAATAATTATAGAGCCCATAGGGGGTACACAGCGTGACCTCGCACTTTACTATGTATGTATATCTAAAACAGTGCATTTTTCATTGTTAACAAAAGGCTTCATATTATACTATAATATTAACCTTTAATGTTGTAATTGGACCAGGTGTTATATTACCTTGTACTAGTGTACCCTACCAAAGGAAAAAATTATAGACCGCATAGGGGGTACACAGCGTGACCCCGAATTTTACTGTTTTTGTATATTTCCAAAAGTGTTGCGAGAAGCTCTATTTCCAAGAAACTCGCCTTCCGAAGAGCTTTTATACGCAGAAATTCAAAGTCTTTTTTCAAGAGGAGAAATAGATTTTCTATGTATGTATATCTCAAAAAGTGTTGGGAGAAGCTTTATTTTGAGGAAATTCGCCTTCCGAAAAGCGTTCATACGGAGCAATTTTAAGTCTTTTCTCATTGTTAACAAATAGCTTCATATCAGACCTTAATATTAACCTTTAATGTTGTAATTGGACCAGGTATTATATTACGGAGTACTAGTGTACCCTACCAAAGGAAATAATTTTAGAGCCCATAGGGGGTACACAGTGTGACACCGCATTTTACTATGTATGTATATTTAAAACAATGCATTTTTCAATGTTAAGAAAAATGCCGCCTGTCAGACCTTAATATTAACCTTTAATGTTGTAATTGGACCAGGTATTATATTACGGGGTACTAGTGTACCCTACCGAAGGATATAATTATAGACCCCATAGGGGGTACACAGCGCGACCCCGAATTTTACTGTTTTTGTATATCTCCAAAAGTGTTGCGAGAAGCTTTATTTCGCAGAAATTCGCCTTCTGAAGAGCGAATCAGAATGACCGTAAATGACTGGCCTCCTAATTGAGTACGCAGAAATTCAAAGTCTTTTCTCAATGTTAACAAAGCCTCCTATCAGACCTTAATATTGATCCTTAATATTTTAAGTGGACCAGGTGTTACATTACCTTGTAATAATGTACCCTACCAAAGGAATCAATTATAGACCCCATAGGGGGTACACACCGTGACCCCGAACTTTACTATGTATGTTTATGTAAAACAGTGCATTTTTTCAATGTTAAGAGAAATGCCTCCTATCAGACCTCAATATTAATCTTTAATGTTGTAATTGGACCAGGTGTTATATTACCTTGTACTAGTGTACCCTACCAAAGGAAAAAATTATAAACCCCATAGGGGGTACACAGCGTGACCCCGAACTTTACTGTTTTTGTTGAGATTTATAGCTTAATATTAAAGCGAGTTATGTGGTCTTGAAAACTTACCCGTACATGCCTATTTTATGTTATTTTTTATTCCATTACACGTTCTTTAACGAAGAAAGAGGATTGTTTTTATACAGAGAACATACTAGGCAGGCCAAACTATCGAAAGTATTGTAAATAATATGAATAAATTAATTTTAATTGATTTTTTCTGTTTTTAAGCTCTGATCTCATTTTCCCGAACTTAAAAAAATTATTTTTCATATATAATTCCTTCTATAATATAGAAAAACACATTAAATAAATAAAATAATGTAAAATTAACAAAAGAAAAAAAAACAAATTTCAAAAAATGGACAACACCGGGATTCGAACCCTCGCCATCTCGCTCAGCTGCTATCACGCTATCCGCTCCACCACGTATACATGGTAAGCGTCGTATTCCATGCCTTCTAAAGCACTTTCCCGGTTAGTTGATCGATGTACTTTGGGGGCCCCTTGCAATCTTCCTAATTAACCTATAAATATTTCCTTCGGCACTGAGGTGGGGGGCATGGTATCCTATTTTGGTACCGAGTTTGAGATTTATAACTTAATATTAAAGCGAGTTACGTGGTCTTGAAATTTGATCCGTACATACCTATTTTATGTTATTTTTTGTTCCATTATACGTTCTTTAACAAAGAAAGAGGATTGTTTTTATACAGAGAACATACTAGGCAGGCCAAACTATCGAAAGTATTGTAAATAATATGAATAAATTAATTTTAATTGATTTTTTCTGTTTTTAAGCTCTGATCTCACTTTCCCGAACTTAAAAAAATTATTTTTCATATATAGTTCCTTCTAAAATATAGAAAAAGACATTAAATGAATAATATGATGTAAAATTAACAATAGAAAAAAAAATAAACAAATTTTAAAAATTGTCCACACTGGGATTCGAACCCGCACCGTCTCGCTCAGCTGCTATCACGCTATCCGTTCCACCACGATTACACGGTCAGCGAGCTACTTGATGGCTTCAAAAGCAATCTCGCGGTCAGTTTAACGATGTACTTTGGGGGCCCATTGCGACCCTCCTAATTAAGCTATAAATATTTCCTTAGGCACAGGGGTTGGGGGCATGGTACCCTATTTTGGTACCGAGTTTGAGATTTATAGCTTAATATTAAAGCGAGTTATGTGGTCTTGAAAACTTACCCGTACATGCCTATTTTATGTTATTTTTTATTCCATTACGCGTTCTTTAACGAAGAAAGAGGATTGTTTTTATACAGAGAACATATTAGGCAGGCCAAACTATCGAAAGTATTGTAAATAATATGAATAAATTAATTTTAATTGATTTTTCCTGTTTTTAAGCTCTGATCTCACTTTACCGAACTTAAAAAAATTATTTTTCATATATAGTTCCTTCTAAAATATAGAAAAAGACATTAAATGAATAATATAATGTAAAATTAACAATAGAAAAAAAAATAAACAAATTTTAAAATTTGTCCACACTGGGATTCGAACCCGCACCGTCTCGCTCAGCTGCTATCACGCTATCCGTTCCACCACGATTACACGGTCAGCGAGCTACTTGATGGCTTCAAAAGCAATCTCGCGGTCAGTTTAACGATGTACTTTGGGGGCCCATTGCGACCCTCCTAATTAAGCTATAAATATTTCCTTAGGCGCAGGGGTTGGGGGCATGGTACCCTATTTTGGTACCGAGTTTGAGATTTATAGCTTAATATTAAAGCGAGTTATGTGGTCTTGAAAACTTACCCGTACATGCCTATTTTATGTTATTTTTTATTCCATTACGCGTTCTTTAACGAAGAAAGAGGATTGTTTTTATACAGAGAACATATTAGGCAGGCCAAACTATCGAAAGTATTGTAAATAATATGAATAAATTAATTTTAATTGATTTTTCCTGTTTTTAAGCTCTGATCTCACTTTCCCGAACTTAAAAAAATTATTTTTCATATATAGTTCCTTCTAAAATATAGAAAAAGACATTAAATGAATAATATAATGTAAAATTAACAATAGAAAAAAAATAAACAAATTTTAAAAATTTTCTATGTATGTATGTATGTATGTGTGTATGTATGTATACCTCAAAAAGTATTGGGAGAAGCTTTATTTCGAGGAATTTCGCCTTCCGAAAAGCGTTAATACGAAAAAATTCTAAGTCTTTTCTCATTGTTAACAAAAGGCTTCATATTATACTATAATATTAACCTTTAATGTTGTAATTGGACCAGGTACTATATTACCGGGTACTAGTTTACCCTACCAAAGGAAATATTAATGGACCCCGCATTTTACTGTTTTTGTATATCTCAAAAAGTGTTGCGAGAAGCTTTTTTGACCTTTTTTGACCTTTTTTGACCTTAATATTAACCTTTACTGTTGTTATTGGACTAGGTATTATATTACGGGGTACTAGTGTACCCTACCAAAGGAAATAATTATAGACCTCATAGGGGGTACACAGTGTAACCCCTCATTTTACTATGTATGTATGTATGTATGTATATCTAAAACAGGGCATTTTTCAATGTTAAGAAAAATGCCTCCTATCAGACCTTAATATTAACCTTTAATGTTTTAATTGGACGAGGTGTTATATTACCTTGTAATAGTGTACCCTACCAAAGGAATAAATTATAGACCCCATAGGGGGTACACGGTGTGACCCCGCAATGTATGTCTATCTGAAATAGTGATGGGAAAAGTCTTATTTCGCAGAAATTCGCCTTCCGAAAAGCGTTAATACGGAGAAATTCTTTTTTCAAGAGAAATAAATTTTCTATGTATGTATATCTCAAAAAGTGTTGCGAGAAGCTTTATTTGTAAGAAATTCGCCTTCCGAAAAGCGTTAATACGGAAAAATTCTAAGTCTTTTCTCAATAATAACAAAGCCTCCTATCAGACCTTAATATTGACCTTTAAATTTGTAATTGGACCAGGTATTATATTACGGGGTACTAGTGTACCCTACCAAAGGAAATAATTATAGAGTCCATAGGGGGTACACAGTGTGACCCCGCATTTTACTATGTATGTATATTTAAAACAATGCATTTTTCAATGTTAAGAAAAATGCCTCCTATCAGACCTTAATATTAACCTTTAATGTTGTAATTGGACCAGGTGTTATATTACCTTGTACTAGTGTACCCTACTAAAGGAAATAATTATAGACCCTATAGGGGGTACACAGTGTGACCCCGAATTTTACTGTTTTTTGTATATCTAAAATAGTGTTGCGAGAAGCTTTATTTCGCAGAAATTCGCCTTTTGAATAGCTTTTATACGGAGAAATTCTAAGTCTTTTTTCAAGAGAAATGAATTTTCTATGTATGTATATCTCAAAAAGTGTTGCGAGAAGCTTTATTTTGAAGAAATTCGCCTTCTGAAAATCTTTTATACGCATAATCTTTCAACGGGAAGGCTCCGACGCTGGTCCCCGTACCGGAGGAGCGGAGTGTATTGCCGGCAGAGGCGCTCCGGATACCGCAGCAGCCGGGTTGCTTTTACGAGAGAAATAAATTTTCTATGTATGTATGTATACCTCAAAAAGTGTTGGGAGAAGGTTTATTTTGAGGAAATTCGACTTCCGAAAAGCGTTAATACGAAAAAATTCTAAGTCTTTTCTCATTGTTAACAAAAGGCTTCATATTATACTATAATATTAACCTTTAATGTTGTAATTGGATCAGGTGTTATATTACGGGGTACTAGTGTACCCTACCAAAGGAAATAATTATAGAGCCCATAGGGGGTACACAGCGTGACCCCGAATTTTACTCTTTTCGTATATCTCCAAAAGTGTTTCGAGAAGCTTTATTTCGCAGAAATTCGCCTCCTCAATAGCTCTTATACGCCAAAATTTGAAGTCCATTCTCAATATTAACAAAGCCTCCTATCAGACCTTAATATTTCCCTTTAATGTTTTAGTTGGACCAGGTGTTGTATTACCTTGTACTAGTGTACCCTACCAAAGGAAATAATTATAGAGCCCATAGGGGGTACACAGCGTGACCCCGCACTTTACTATGTATGTATATCTAAAACAGTGCATTTTTCATTGTTAACAAAAGGCTTCATATTATACTATAATATTAACCTTTAATGTTGTAATTGGACCAGGTGTTATATTACCTTGTACTAGTGTACCCTACCAAAGGAAATAATTATAGAGCCCATAGGGAGTACACAGCGTGACCCCGAATTTTACTGTTTTTGTATATCTCCAAAAGTGTTGCGAGAAGCTTTATTTCGAAGAAATTCGCCTTCCGAAGAGCTTTTATGCGCAGAAATTCAAAGTCTTTTCTTAATGTTAACAAAGCCTCCTATCAGACCTTAATATTGACCCTTAATATTTTAAGTGGACCAGGTGTTATATTACTTGGTACTAGTGTACCCTACCAAAGGAAATAATTATAGAGCCCATAGGGGGTACACAGCGTGACCCCGAATTTTACTCTTTTTGTATAGCTAAAATAGTGTTGCGAGAAGCTCTATTTCCAAGAAATTCGCCTTCTGAAGAGCTTTTATAGGCAGAAATTCTAAGTCTGTTTTCAAGAGGAGAAATAAATTTTTTATGTATGTATATCTCCAAAAGTGTTGCGAGAAGCTTTATTTTGAGGAAATTCGCCTTCCGAAAAGCGTTAATACGGATCAATATAAAGTCTTTTCTCAATAATAACAAAGCCTCCTATCAGACCTTAATATTGACCTTTAAATTTGTAATTGGACCAGGTATTATATTACGGGGTACTAGTGTACCCTACCAAAGGAAATAATTATAGAGCCCATAGGGGGTACACAGTGTAACCCCTCATTTTACTATGTATGTATGTATGTATGTATATCTAAAACAGGGCATTTTTCAATGTTAAGAAAAATGCCTCCTATCAGACCTTAATATTAACCTTTAATGTTGTAATTGGACCAGGTATTATATTACGGGGTACTAGTGTACCCTACCAAAGGATATAATTATAGACCCCATAGGGGGTACACAGCGCGACCCCGAATTTTACTGTTTTTGTATATCTCCAAAAGTGTTGCGAGAAGCTTTATTTAGCAGAAATTCGCCTTCTGAAGAGCTTTTATACGCAGAAATTCAAAGTCTTTTCTCAATGTTAACAAAGCCTCCTATCAGACCTTAATATTGACCCTTAATATTTTAAGTGGACCAGGTGTTATATTACCTTGTAATAATGTACCCTACCAAAGGAATCAATTATAGACCCCATAGGGGGTACACACCGTGACCCCGAACTTTACTATGTATGTATATTTAAAACAGTGCATTTTTTCAATGTTAAGAGAAATGCCTCCTATCAGACCTCAATATTAATCTTTAATGTTGTAATTGGACCAGGTGTTATATTACCTTGTACTAGTGTACCCTACCAAAGGAAAAAATTATAAACCCCATAGGGGGTACACAGCGTGACCCCGAACTTTACTGTTTTTGTTGAGATTTATAGCTTAATATTAAAGCGAGTTATGTGGTCTTGAAAACTTACCCGTACATGCCTATTTTATGTTATTTTTTATTCCATTACACGTTCTTTAACGAAGAAAGAGGATTGTTTTTATACAGAGAACATACTAGGCAGGCCAAACTATCGAAAGTATTGTAAATAATATGAATAAATTAATTTTAATTGATTTTTTCTGTTTTTAAGCTCTGATCTCATTTTCCCGAACTTAAAAAAATTATTTTTCATATATAATTCCTTCTATAATATAGAAAAACACATTAAATAAATAAAATAATGTAAAATTAACAAAAGAAAAAAAAACAAATTTCAAAAAATGGACAACACCGGGATTCGAACCCTCGCCATCTCGCTCAGCTGCTATCACGCTATCCGCTCCACTACGTATACATGGTAAGCGTCGTATTCCATGCCTTCTAAAGCACTTTCCCGGTTAGTTGATCGATGTACTTTGGGGGCCCCTTGCGATCCTCCTAATTAACCTATTAATATTTCCCTCGGCACTGAGGTGGGGGGCATGGTATCCTATTTTGGTACCGAGTTTGAGATTTATAACTTAATATTAAAGCGAGTTACGTGGTTTTGAAATTTGATCCGTACATACCTATTTTATGTTATTTTTTGTTCCATTATACGTTCTTTAACAAAGAAAGAGGATTGTTTTTATACAGAGAACATACTAGGCAGGCCAAACTATCGAAAGTATTGTAAATAATATGAATAAATTAATTTTAATTGATTTTTTCTGTTTTTAAGCTCTGATCTCACTTTCCCGAACTTAAAAAAAATATTTTTCATATATAGTTCCTTCTAAAATATAGAAAAAGACATTAAATGAATAATATGATGTAAAATTAACAATAGAAAAAAAAATAAACAAATTTTAAAAATTGTCCACACTGGGATTCGAACCCGCACCGTCTCGCTCAGCTGCTATCACGCTATCCGTTCCACCACGATTACACGGTCAGCGAGCTACTTGATGGCTTCAAAAGCAATCTCGCGGTCAGTTTAACGATGTACTTTGGGGGCCCATTGCGACCCTCCTAATTAAGCTATAAATATTTCCTTAGGCACAGGGGTTGGGGGCATGGTACCCTATTTTGGTACCGAGTTTGAGATTTATAGCTTAATATTAAAGCGAGTTATGTGGTCTTGAAAACTTACCCGTACATGCCTATTTTATGTTATTTTTTATTCCATTACGCGTTCTTTAACGAAGAAAGAGGATTGTTTTTATACAGAGAACATATTAGGCAGGCCAAACTATCGAAAGTATTGTAAATAATATGAATAAATTAATTTTAATTGATTTTTCCTGTTTTTAAGCTCTGATCTCACTTTCCCGAACTTAAAAAAATTATTTTTCATATATAGTTCCTTCTAAAATATAGAAAAAGACATTAAATGAATAATATAATGTAAAATTAACAATAGAAAAAAAAATAAACAAATTTTAAAAATTGTCCACACTGGGATTCGAACCCGCACCGTCTCGCTCAGCTGCTATCACGCTATCCGTTCCACCACGATTACACGGTCAGCGAGCTACTTGATGGCTTCAAAAGCAATCTCGCGGTCAGTTTAACGATGTACTTTGGGGGCCCATTGCGACCCTCCTAATTAAGCTATAAATATTTCCTTAGGCACAGGGGTTGGGGGCATGGTACCCTATTTTGGTACCGAGTTGGAGATTTATAGCTTAATATTAAAGCGAGTTATGTGGTCTTGAAAACTTACCCGTACATGCCTATTTTATGTTATTTTTTATTCCATTACGCGTTCTTTAACGAAGAAAGAGGATTGTTTTTATACAGAGAACATATTAGGCAGGCCAAACTATCGAAAGTATTGTAAATAATATGAATAAATTAATTTTAATTGATTTTTCCTGTTTTTTAAGCTCTGATCTCACTTTCCCGAACTTAAAAAAATTATTTTTCATATATAGTTCCTTCTAAAATATAGAAAAAGACATTAAATGAATAATATAATGTAAAATTAACAATAGAAAAAAAAATAAACAAATTTTAAAAATTTTCTATATATGTATGTATGTATGTGTGTATGTATGTATGTATACCTCAAAAAGTGTTGGGAGAAGCTTTATTTCGAGGAATTTCGCCTTCCGAAAAGCGTTAATACGAAAAAATTCTAAGTCTTTTCTCATTGTTAACAAAATGCTTCATATTATACTATAATATTAACCTTTAATGTTGTAATTGGACCAGGTACTATATTACCGGGTACTAGTTTACCCTACCAAAGGAAATATTAATGGACCCCGCATTTTACTGTTTTTGTCTATCTCAAAAAGTGTTGCGAGAAGCTTTTTTGACCTTTTTTGACCTTTTTTGACCTTAATATTAACCTTTACTGTTGTTATTGGACTAGGTATTATATTACGGGGTACTAGTGTACCCTACCAAAGGAAATAATTATAGACCTCATAGGGGGTACACAGTGTAACCCCTCATTTTACTATGTATGTATGTATGTATGTATATCTAAAACAGGGCATTTTTCAATGTTAAGAAAAATGCCTCCTATCAGACCTTAATATTAACCTTTAATGTTTTAATTGGACGAGGTGTTATATTACCTTGTAATAGTGTACCCTACCAAAGGAATAAATTATAGACCCCATAGGGGGTACACGGTGTGACCCCGCAATGTATGTCTATCTGAAATAGTGATGCGAAAAGTCTTATTTGCAGAAATTCGCCTTCCGAAAAGCGTTAATACGGAGAAATTCTTTTTTCAAGAGAAATAAATTTTCTATGTATGTATATCTCAAAAAGTGTTGCGAGAAGCTTTATTTGTAAGAAATTCGCCTTCCGAAAAGCGTTAATACGGAAAAATTCTAAGTCTTTTCTCAATAATAACAAAGCCTCCTATCAGACCTTAATATTGACCTTTAAATTTGTAATTGGACCAGGTATTATATTACGGGGTACTAGTGTACCCTACCAAAGGAAATAATTATAGAGCCCATAGGGGGTACACAGTGTGACCCCGCATTTTACTATGTATGTATATTTAAAACAATGCATTTTTCAATGTTAAGAAAAATGCCTCCTATCAGACCTTAATATTAACCTTTAATGTTGTAATTGGACCAGGTGTTATATTACCTTGTACTAGTGTACCCTACTAAAGGAAATAATTATAGACCCTATAGGGGGTACACAGTGTGACCCCGAATTTTACTGTTTTTGTATATCTAAAATAGTGTGGCGAGAAGCTTTATTTCGCAGAAATTCGCCTTCTGAATAGCTTTTATACGGAGAAATTCTAAGTCTTTTTTCAAGAGAAATGAATTTTCTATGTATGTATATCTCAAAAAGTGTTGCGAGAAGCTTTATTTTGAAGAAATTCGCCTTCTGAAAATCTTTTATACGCATAATCTTTCAACGGGAAGGCTCCGACGCTGGTCCCCGTACCGGAGGAGCGGAGTGTATTGCCGGCAGAGGCGCTCCGGATACCGCAGCAGCCGGGTTGCTTTTACGAGAGAAATAAATTTTCTATGTATGTATGTATACCTCAAAAAGTGTTGGGAGAAGGTTTATTTTGAGGAAATTCGCCTTCCGAAAAGCGTTAATACGAAAAAATTCTAAGTCTTTTCTCATTGTTAACAAAAGGCTTCATATTATACTATAATATTAACCTTTAATGTTGTAATTGGACCAGGTGTTATATTACGGGGTACTAGTGTACCCTACCAAAGGAAATAATTATAGAGCCCATAGGGGGTACACAGCGTGACCCCGAATTTTACTCTTTTTGTATATCTCCAAAAGTGTTTCGAGAAGCTTTATTTCGCAGAAATTCGCCTCCTCAATAGCTCTTATACGCAAAAATTTTAAGTCCATTCTCAATATTAACAAAGCCTCCTATCAGACCTTAATATTAACCTTTAATGTTTTAGTTGGGCCAGATGTTGTATTACCTGGTACTAGTGTACCCTACCAAAGGAAATAATTATAGAGCCCATAGGGGGTACACAGCGTGACCCCGCACTTTACTATGTATGTATATCTAAAACAGTGCATTTTTCATTGTTAACAAAAGGCTTCATATTATACTATAATATTAACCTTTAATGTTGTAATTGGACCAGGTGTTATATTACCTTGTACTAGTGTACCCTACCAAAGGAAATAATTATAGAGCCCATAGGGAGTACACAGCGTGACCCCGAATTTTACTGTTTTTGTATATCTCCAAAAGTGTTGCGAGAAGCTTTATTTCGAAGAAATTCGCCTTCCGAAGAGCTTTTATGCGCAGAAATTCAAAGTCTTTTCTTAATGTTAACAAAGCCTCCTATCAGACCTTAATATTGACCCTTAATATTTTAAGTGGACCAGGTGTTATATTACCTGGTACTAGTGTACCCTACCAAAGGAAATAATTATAGAGCCCATAGGGGGTACACAGCGTGACCCCGAATTTTACTCTTTTTGTATAGCTAAAATAGTGTTGCGAGAAGCTCTATTTCCAAGAAATTCGCCTTCTGAAGAGCTTTTATAGGCAGAAATTCTAAGTCTGTTTTCAAGAGGAGAAATAAATTTTTTATGTATGTATATCTCCAAAAGTGTTGCGAGAAGCTTTATTTTGAGGAAATTCGCCTTCCGAAAAGCGTTAATACGGATCAATATAAAGTCTTTTCTCATTGTTAACAAATGGCTTCATATCAGATCTTAATATTAACCTTTAATGTTGTAATTGGACCAGGTATTATATTACGGAGTACTAGTGTACCCTACCAAAGGAAATAATTTTAGAGCCCATAGGGGGTACACAGTGTGACACCGCATTTTACTATGTATGTATATTTAAAACAATGCATTTTTCAATGTTAAGAAAAATGCCGCCTGTCAGACCTTAATATTAACCTTTAATGTTGTAATTGGACCAGGTATTATATTATGGGGTACTAGTGTACCCTACCAAAGGAAATAATTATAGACCCCATAGGGGGTACACAGCGTGACCCCGAATTTTACTGTTTTTGTATATCTCCAAGAGTGTTGCGAAAAGTCTTATTTCGCAGAAATTCGCCTTCTGAGTAGCTTTATACGGAGAAACTCGAAGTCTTTTTTCAAGAGAAATAAATTTTCTATGTATGTATGTATATCTCAAAAAGTGTTGGGAGAAGCTTTATTTTGAGGAAATTCGCCTTCCGAAAAGCTTTAATATGGAGAAATTCTAAGTCTTTTCTCATTGTTAACAAAAGGCTTCATATCAGACCTTAATATTAACCTTTAATGTTGTAATTGGGCCAGGTATTATATTACGGGTTACTAGTGTACCCTACCAAAGGAAATAATTATAGACACCATAGGGGGTACACAGCGTGACCCCGAATTTTACTGTTTTTGTATATATAAAACAATGCATTTTTCAATGTTAAGAAAAATGCCGCCTATCAGACCTTAATATTAACCTTTAGTGTCGTAATTGGACCAGGTATTATATTACGGGGTACTAGTGTGCCCTACCAAAGGACATAATTATAGACCCCATAGGGGGTACACAGCGCGACCCCGAATTTTACTGTTTTTGTATATCTCCAAAAGTGTTGCGAGAAGCTTTATTTCGAAGAAATTCGCCTTCTGAAGAGCTTTTATACGCAGAAATTCTACGTCTTTTCTCAATGTTAACAAACCTTAATGTTATCAGACCTTAATATTGACCCTAAATATTTTAAGTGGACCAGGTGTTATATTACCTTGTACTAGTGTACCCTACCAAAGGAAATAATTATAGACACCATAGGGGGTACACAGCGTGACCCCGCACTTTACTATGTATGTATACCTAAAACAGTGCATTTTTCAATGTTAAGAAAAATGCCTCCTATCAGACCTCAATATTGACCTTTAATGTTGTAATGGGACCAGGTGTTATATTACCTTGTACTCGTGTACCCTACCAAAGGAAAAAATTATAGACCGCATAGGGGGTACACAGCGTGACCCCGAATTTTACTGTTTTTGTATATTTCCAAAAGTGTTGCGAGAAGCTCTATTTCCAAGAAACTCGCCTTCCGAAGAGCTTTTATACGCAGAAATTCAAAGTCTTTTTTCAAGAGGAGAAATAGATTTTCTATGTATGTATATCTCAAAAAGTGTTGGGAGAAGCTTTATTTTGAGGAAATTCGCCTTCCGAAAAGCGTTCATACGGAGCAATTTTAAGTCTTTTCTCATTGTTAACAAATGGCTTCATATCAGACCTTAATATTAACCTTTAATGTTGTAATTGGACCAGGTATTATATTACGGAGTACTAGTGTACCCTACCAAAGGAAATAATTTTAGAGCCCATAGGGGGTACACAGTGTGACACCGCATTTTACAATGTATGTATATTTAAAACAATGCATTTTTCAATGTTAAGAGAAATGCCGCCTGTCAGACCTTAATATTAACCTTTAATGTTGTAATTGGACCAGGTATTATATTACGGGGTACTAGTGTACCCTACCAAAGGATATAATTATAGACCCCATAGGGGGTACACAGCGCGACCCCGAATTTTACTGTTTTTGTATATCTCCAAAAGTGTTGCGAGAAGCTTTATTTCGCAGAAATTCGAAGTATTGTAAATAATATGTATAAATTAATTTTAATTGATTTTTCCTGTTTTTAAGCTCTGATCTCACTTTCCCGAACTTAAAAAAATTATTTTTCATATATAGTTCCTTCTAAAATATAGAAAAAGACATTAAATGAATAATATAATGTAAAATTAACAATAGAAAAAAAAATAAACAAATTTTAAAAATTTTCTATGTATGTATGTATGTATGTGTGTATGTATGTATGTATACCTCAAAAAGTGTTGGGAGAAGCTTTATTTCGAGGAATTTCGCCTTCCGAAAAGCGTTAATACGAAAAAATTCTAAGTCT
The DNA here is from genome assembly GCA_949128135.1 of Parasteatoda lunata. NCBI lineage: Eukaryota > Metazoa > Arthropoda > Arachnida > Araneae > Theridiidae > Parasteatoda > Parasteatoda lunata. Next base: position 103,049,129 of record OX421980.1, read on the forward strand.
TTTCTCATTGTTAACAAAAGGCTTCATATTATACTATAATATTAACCTTTAATGTTGTAATTGGACCAGGTACTATATTACCGGGTACTAGTTTACCCTACCAAAGGAAATATTAATGGACCCCGCATTTTACTGTTTTTGTATATCTCAAAAAGTGTTGCGAGAAGCTTTTTTGACCTTTTTTGACCTTTTTTGACCTTAATATTAACCTTTACTGTTGTTATTGGACTAGGTATTATATTACGGGGTACTAGTGTACCCTACCAAAGGAAATAATTATAGACCTCATAGGGGGTACACAGTGTAACCCCTCATTTTACTATGTATGTATGTATGTATATCTAAAACAGGGCATTTTTCAATGTTAAGAAAAATGCCTCCTATCAGACCTTAATATTAACCTTTAATGTTTTAATTGGACGAGGTGTTATATTACCTTGTAATAGTGTAATCTACCAAAGGAATAAATTATAGACCCCATAGGGGGTACACGGTGTGACCCCGCAATGTATGTCTATCTGAAATAGTGATGCGAAAAGTCTTATTTCGCAGAAATTCGCCTTCCGAAAAGCGTTAATACGGAGAAATTCTTTTTTCAAGAGAAATAAATTTTCTATGTATGTATATCTCAAAAAGTGTTGCTAGAAGCTTTATTTGTAAGAAATCCGCCTTCCGAAAAGCGTTAATACGGAAAAATTATAAGTCTTTTCTCAATAATAACAAAGCCTCCTATCAGACCTTAATATTGACCTTTAAATTTGTAATTGGACCAGGTATTATATTACGGGGTACTAGTGTACCCTACCAAAGGAAATAATTATTTCTTGAAAATGCATAATTTTGAAATTCGGTATTAAAAATAATTTTGGAAAATAAAATTACAAGCTGATTGACAAATTTCAATTTGTTTTTGTGAATTTTAATATCTAAATTTATTTTTTCGTTTAAAGTTCTTACAAAATAGTGCCAAAATACAAATTTGAGCTTTGCACAATATATCGAAAATTGGAAATGTGAGCTTGTGACAAATTACACACGCCACGAATTGCATTTCCAAAATTTTGAACGATATGCAGAATTGACTTGGAATCTCATATATAGGCTTGTATAGATTTTAATGTATTGTCTTTATATCCTTGTAATTTTGAACAGAACTCAGAAGGCAAAGAAACTTTATATCAAAAGAGGAATATAAAGAGACAATAGAAAATTTTCCGATTTGTAAAATCCCGATTAAATTGTAATTCATGATATGTGTTTTTTATTATTATAAACGATATGTTTTTAAATTATACAGCGGACAACTAAACATAATGCTAACGTTGCTCTCAAAGCTGGAATGCAAACCTCAAAACAAGAGTTCAATATTCAAATTTAGATTTTTTTTACTAAAAGTTGTGGTTGATTTGGTTAACTGATTTTTTTCTCCTTAACTGAATTAAAGTTTTTCCCCAGGGGGTTTGCTTAATCCTACAATACGGATTTACTTTATTCTTCCTTACTATTTTCAAATTCCTACTTTGAATAGCTTTTATTTATGTGTATTTCCCTTGAAGAAAAAGAATCGCATTTACAAGTAACTATTTTTTTTAAATTTGAAAATAAACATATTTTTTTTAATTTAATTTTTAAATATGTATTAATTTTAAGACTTTTAAATTTTAAAAAAAATTTCAAAAATTTTTCAATTTTAAAATTAAATTTTTTTTACGATTAAAAAAAATTTTTTTTTGAAAAAGAAAATTGAAAATCAATAGAGAAGAACGGCTTATATCCATTTTTTTTAAACAAAAATAACGATTGGTTCGTGAATTTTGAGGGTTGCTAAGTTTTGACAAATCATTACTGTAAAAAATTTTCACGAGAGTTATTACACAGTGAAGATAAGCCGTGCTTGAATAAAATGGTCTCTGTCCAAGCATAGATAAAAAGAACTAAGACAAGTATAGTGAGTAAGAAAAGAAATGTAAGGGAATATTTATGGGAAAGAAGTTTTGAGGGAAAAACTAATGTTTTTCCAATTAGATTTTAAAATTGAACAATTCAAGAACAACCAGAAATTCAAATACAATTCCCAACACCAAGAATTGTAAATCTCGTTTTGAAATTTCCAAGGAACGCAGATCAATGCTTCTGATATTCGTATACATTTTTACCTTTACTATTACAATAATCCTGAAAACTTCCAAGACGAGAAATAGCTTTCACAGATATAAATCTCCCCCCTTGATTTTCAGTCGTTATTTCATCAGCTTAAATTGTAGGGTTTAGCAAATACGGGCTTCACGTACCCGGGGCCCCAGTGACGTCCATCTTCATTTATATCCGTAAATTTTGGCGTAAATCATGCTTGATGCATTTTTAATATTAAATTCTAATGACTGGAATCTTATTTTCTAAAAGATATGGTTTTTAAATAAGTAACCACAAAACAAAATTTTAGGACTCACTTGCTAAAATTATGCATTTTAAGTAGTTAAAAAATTTTTTGGAGTAAATTAGATCATGTCTGATATTTGGGAAAAATGAAGATGGATTTATTTAGATATTAGTAAAGATTTAATTAAATTACAAAATATGGCCTCTCCAAAAAATTTAAAGTATCACTTTGACTGATTTCTTATCTGAAGTTTTTTTAATATTTTGGACAGCTGGAAAGTAATAGGAATAAAGAGAACTGTTTTATTATCCAGTTTTACTTACAAAGAAAAGCATATTTAATTAGCATTGATTAAAATATTTTTTTGAGAAAAGAAAGTTAAAATGTGATTTAAAAGAGAAGAATTCGTAAGACTTTTATGGGTTTGGAATTCTAGAGCTTTCTATTTACTTTTATTAAACTTTTAGATTTACGATATTTTTAATGCATGGAAAAACAAAAGCCCCAGAAGAAAATATTTTAAAAAAGGTTTCAATATTTACAATTTGAGTGCTTGTTTTTAATGGATTTTTATGGTAATTGTTTTTTAAACCAAACAACCACACTTGCAATCAATTCATCTAAAAAGATTAACCACTATTAATTCCTTTCTACGATTGTTGCCTTTTGATTAAAAAATGAAAATGGAATTATTATTATTTTATTATGGATGGAATTATTAGTCTATGAAAGAACTCTTATGTATGTGTAGCTAACTTGATTTATTCTGTTTTGTGCCATACATAAAACAGACGGAAAAATTTTAAGTGAATATGGATAATGAAAAGTTTTTAATGTCTTCTGAGTTCAGGGTTCAAACACAGAGAGAGAGAGAAATAATAGAGAGCGCAGTAGAAAAGCTGATTATCAAAGGTAACACCTTAAAGATTAAAATTTATCAATCAAATTTACGACGTCGGTAGTCATGCGTCTACTTTTTACTCTTTAAAAAATGTTGTTTTTAAAGATTTAATTTTTGATTATCATAAAAAGATTTTTTTTTCAGGGAAACTAATGAATATTTTAGAATTTTTTTTAGTTCATAGAAGTCGTTGTTCTCTTGTGTTCTCTGATTTTATTCGTATAGATGACTGCTTATTTTGCATGTATACATACAGATGAAGAGAGCAAGAAATATTTAGAAAATTCTGCAAGCTTTTCTTTGCGTATATCAGGTAATCTTAAAAATGAAATTAAATATTAAAAATTCGATGATAATTAATTGATAATGTTATGAAACCTATTTCCGTAAATGTTGTTAATAACTAAAGTGATTTTTTTTTTCTGGTAAATAAAATCCCCGAATTGAGTACTCTCGAGATGAACGGAAGTCATATACAGTGCACAAAAAAGAAAAGAAATACAGATCTCTATGAACAACTTTCGATCTAATTATCGGATTGTTACGTACTATGACTAAATCTTAACGGTTCAAGATCCAAAATTTTACATATGCTTATTAGTGAGTGCGGACGATAGTTTTAGTTACGAACGTGCTTTTAGTTTAATTTAGAACCTACTTTTAGTTACAAATGTATGAAAAAAGTACTTTTTCTGAATAGACACTCCTTTTTCCCGGATTTGGATTCATGACCCTTAAAATTCGGGGTTGGAATCGGGGAAATCGAACCATAGCTTTAGTCATACGTCAGGAGAGCGGTTTGAATCATATCGGATCAGAAGAGCGAAACCGAATCTGGGTTTCTTTAACTTCAAATTTACTTTTTGTGAATTAAACTAGTTCTCAAACTTTTTAAACGAACTGAAAAAAATTTCCTCTGAATTATATAATTCGTTATTCGAAAGATAATTCCACGGAAAAAAGATTTTTTAATAATTATTTATTATTGATTTGTTTTATAATGATCGAAAATTTTCGAACAGTAAGGTACACAATTTTTTGTCCCATTTTTAAAAAAGTAATTTTAAGGGACGAAATACAACATTTGAACGAAATTGATCGAGTAGTTCTTGAAAAATTAAATTTTTAATATACGACTTTTTATACGCACTGCACGTACATATTCGTGTTTTGTAAACGCATCACAATTTTTAGGATTCTCTATCTTCAAATGAAACAAAAGAATTAACATCGTTATTTCAACTGAAACAAAATTGCTGATGATGATGATTACATAGCTGACTGCTTGTTACGGTCATCGGGAAAGATTTTAAACAGTGGTATTATAATAAAACTAAAATTTCACTACTTCGCCAGCACTTTGTATCACTGAGGGTTTCCCAATTGTTTTTACCTAAATTGTCGACTTTTCTTGAGCGGTGATTTTTTAAATAAATTTCATTTTAACTGTGAGCATATTAACAAAAAAAGACAAACTGTTAATCCGTTATCTTTAATTAATTTATTAATTTTGGTTTTATAATTAACTGAAAATAATGAAAGTTAAGAATAAACTTTATAAACCTTAACTGTTTGAGTCCCGTATTTAAAAAACACTGTCGAAGAATCCTAAACAGCGGTATGACTATCCCTATATGAGTACGAAAAGGTTTTATTTTACGTCGAAATATTCCGAGCAGCGTGATTTGTTTATTTTACATCGGTGAATCCCAATTGGATCAATAGCGCTTCTTGTATTTGTTAGGTAACTCGGCTTTTTGTCATCATTCCGTCACATTTATTGCAGTTTGCAAAGCGATCAGACGTATTCTAGCGTAAGTGTTTGCTAATAATTGACTGTTTCAAAATTATTAGACAATGCAACGCAAAAGTAAGTAAAAAATTAATCTACATTTACTGTTGGTGTATCCCCAAAAAGGTAGAATGAATCGAAAATCTATGAGCATAATTAGTAATCCATGTGATCATATTATTGACGACTACAAAGACTACATTGTTCCTGCAAAAGACAACGCATTTTCAGTACTTCAAAGGATAGTGATAACAATGAAATTAAAAAAATTATTTTGTAACGCATTGTGAGTAGAAGTGGGTCAATAAAATGAGTACCAATCATGTTTAGGAACAAAACACTGGGGGTTTCGCGTGCGGCTGACCACCAAACCGGAACATCTGCATCCCATAGCACAAAGTCAGGAAAACTGAGATGGGAACAGTAGGCCATGGTCCACTATGGGAGTTAAGCATTAAAAGGACTTGCTACCTTAAGTCTGAGACTTCAACAATTTGTTGTAACAATGTTCGAAATGGGTTCTTGTATGTAGGTTTCGGTGATGGGAGTGTAAGACGTCAAATAAAACTATATGCAATGAAACATCCTCTTTAATAGTCAAAGATAACAAAACCATCCAGAAACTAACAAACTCCAATTAACTGATTATTAGTTAAAAAACATTTAAAAACTTGTTATAAAAAATCAATTAAAACTTTAACTTTCGATTGTAACATCTCAAACTACAGGTGGGCGTCACCGGGTAGAAAACGAAATATCGTGGCGAAGTCTCGGACGCTGAACAATAACTCTTTCGAAGGCAACTGTCATCCTCTTAAGTACTCGACATCAGCCTCTTCACTCTCAGTCGTGGCCGCCGGTTGTGCTCCTCCGCCGGTGTTCATCCGCGTAGGAACTATTCCGGTTCATCCTCGTACCTTCGGTCTTCGATCCAATCCTCGATCCTTCTACCTCGGATTTAATGCTATATCAGCTGTCGAAACCAACAGCCTCTACAGTAGCCCCCTACCAGCGGTAGCGAGACTTTTCCAGCTCATTGCCTATACTTTCCCTGAAACTTAACTCGACGGCCTGGTCGTTTCTTAACCTCTTTTGGCATGTCACCAGGCTCTGGGATAGTAGATTCCTCTGTAGATTCGCTCCTAGCTGTTGATTCGCTTTTAGGAAATATGTCTTGTTCATCTCGGGATACATAAGCAGGTTTTAGACGATCCACGTTTACCGTACTCTCTCGGCCATGAATAAGAATCCTAAAAACCTTCTCTCCTCGACTCAGTACTTGAAATGGACCCTCGTATGGTGGCTGCAGGCCTTTTTTCAGGACATCGGTCCTCAGGAAAACATGACTGCACGACGAAAGGTCTTTACTCACAAAAACTGCTTTATGACCCTGATGTCTGGACTTTACTGGCAGCAACTCCTGCATGGTCTCTTTTAGCTTTCCAACAAAGTTTGCGGGATCCGCTGTACCTGTAGACGGACATAAAAATTCTCCAGGCAGTCGTATCGGAGTTCCATAAACCATTTCCGCTGTCGTTGCTTGCAAGTCCTCCTTCCATGCAGCTCTAAAACCTAAAAGTATGGTAGTTAAAACTCTGGTCCACTGACTTGTACTGTAGGCTCTAATCGCTCCCTTCATCTGTCTGTGAAATCTTTCCACTTGGCCATTTCCTGCGGGATGGTAAGGACTTGTTCGATGACGGGCCGAACCCAGGAACTTAGTCAGGGCATCAAACAGTGAGGCTTCGAACTGTGTCCCCTGGTCTGTTGTGATTCGTAGAGGTATTCCAAACCTAGCAATCCATCCAGCATAGAAAACCTCGGCAACAGATTTGGCTGTTATATCTACGAGCGGGTAAGCTTCTGGCCACTTGGAAAAACGGTCGATACAAGTAAGACAGTAGCGAAAACCTTCTGATGGCGGCAAAGGATCTACGATGTCGATGTGCACGTGCTCGAACCTGGCATTTGGTGGAACAAATGTACCAAGCTTGCTCTGAGTGTGACGTGTCACCTTAGAACGTTGGCAAGCCAAGCATTGCTGAGCCCATGTCCTAACATCTTTCTTTATACCAGGCCAAACATATCGCTCTTCCACCAACCTTATAGTAGCTTTAATACCTGGATGTGAAATAGAATGCAGTTTGGAAAAAACGTTTTTTCTGTCCACTTCGGGTACGAATGGTCGAATACGTTTGGTTGATACATCACAAAGCAGCTCCACACCAGGATCACCAATTACGAATGGTTGAAGTACCAAAGATGAGTTACCGGTTTGAGCTAAAATTTCGGCTAGTTCCTGGTCACCTTTTTGGTTGTTAGCCATTTCTTGAAAATTTATGTGGGAAGGTGTTTCTATGGTAGCAATGCTTACTCTGGACAGCGCATCTGCAACCACGTTATCTATTCCCTTCACGTGCTGAATATCCGTAGTGAATTGGCCAATAAAATCCAAATGACGTAATTGTCTTGGCGAACACTTATCTTCTTTTTGTTTAAAGGCATATATCAGCGGCTTGTGGTCAGTGTAGATAGTAAACGGTCGACCCTCTACCATATGCCGAAAGTATTTGACTGCCATGTATGCAGCCAAGAGCTCTCTGTCGTAAGCACTGTACTTTCTTTGAGATGGTGCGAGCTTCTTTGAATAAAACCCAAGCGGTTGCCACTCTTTCTCGATCCGCTGATGCAAAGCAGCACCCATCGCAGTATCTGAAGCGTCTACCACCATCGCCAACTGTGCATTCATGACAGGATGGTACAGCTTTGTTGAATTCGCCAATTCCTTCTTGCTCTTCTCAAACGCAGCAACTGCTTCCTCCGACCACTTGATCACGCTTTTATCATTTTTCTTAGCACCTTTTAAATATTCGTTCAAAATTGCTTGAGTGTGGGCAGCTCTCGGTATGAATCTTCTGTAAAAATTCAAGACCGCAAGAAATCGACGCAGCTCTCTAATTGTAACTGGCTGAGGAAAATTAGCAATTGCAGAAACTTTATCAGGAAGCGGAGTAATACCCTTTTCCGTAACACAATGCCCTAGGAATTCTACTGTAGACTGTCCCAAGACACATTTGCTTACGTTGAGTGTTACACCATATTGAGCAAAACGTTGAAAAACTCTTTTTAAATGAATTAAATGTTCTTCTTCGTTCTTCGAAGCTACTAATACGTCATCAAAATAAGGTACACAAAATTCGAACTCACCCAAGACTTGATGAATGAAGCGTTGGAAAGTTTCGGCAGCATTTGATAATCCAAACGGCATATACAAAAACTCGAACAATCCAAACGGCGTTGTTACTGCAGTCTTTGGCACGTCTTCTTTGCGCACTGGAATCTGATAATACGCTTTTTCTAGGTCCAAGGTAGAAAATATCATTTTACCTTCCAAAACCTGAAAACAGTCTTGCATGTGGGGAACAGGGTACCTATCTGGCACGGTCACACCATTAAGACGACGAAAATCACCACACGGTCGCCAGTCGCCATTCTTTTTTAGAACCATGTGTAACGGACTTGCCCAACAGCTTTTGGAAGGCTGACAAACCCCTGATGCTACCAGAAACTCGAACTCTTGCTTTGCAGCCTTCAACTTTTCTGGCGATAAACGTCGAGGTTTAGAAAAAATAGGCGGTCCTTTTGTCTGTATCCAATGTTCTACTTCATGCTTAACCTTTCTTGGTGTGACACCTGACCTAATCAGAGAAGGAAACTCTGACAACAACTGGTGGAACCTAGAATTCTCTAAAATTACCTTTACCGTTGAAGTAATCCCAGCATACCGGGTACCTCTTGTTTGCAACTTGGTCAAAGGATCAATTACTGCAGCATTTTTGACGTCGACTAATAAACCAAAATTGCGTAAGAAGTCAGCTCCGATAATTGGTTGAGGCACGGCAGCGATGATAAAAGGCCAGCTGAACTCTCTTCTGAGTCCGAGGTCTAATTTCAACAGGCGTTGGCCAAACGTTGGAATGGTCGTACCGTTTGCGGCGAACAATTTCATCTGTGAAGAATGGTCACTGGATGCATAGGCAGCACGAGGTATCACAGAGACGTCAGCTCCCGTATCGATGAGATAACGTGAGGATGTAGACTTGTCCGTCAGATAAATCCGCTGAATCATCGCCTCGCCGTCACCCTTTTGACGGGATGACGGCCTCAGCAGTTTTCCGGCTGGAACGAACATGGAGGTCGGCATTTTGTCGCTCGTTGCTTGAATACTCTATGATACCAGCAATACTGTGAATTTGCAGACTGTCGGCTTCGGCTAGTGGAGCGTTTCTGACTAGTACTTCTTGACCGGTCACTTGTACGGGCTTCCAACCGTGAGAGACGAGCTGTGATCTCTGTCAATAAAGACCGTAAATCCGTCTGATCCGTCGAACCAGCAACTACGCTGACTGACTGTGCGTTAGTTGTTGTAGCCATAATACCATCCGCCATCTCCGCCAGCTTGTCCAGATTGTCGTTGGAAATTGCCAAAATCTGTTGAACATTAGTAGGCAACCTCTGCAAAAATAAAGACTTAAGAAGCTTGTCGTTAATTGTTGTACCGGCTTTATTTCGCATTTCCAGAAGCAGCCTTGAAGGACGGCGGTCACCAAGTTGCATTCCCGAAATCACATCCCTTAAGCGTTGAGCTTCAGATTCAGCATATTGAGTGCACAATCTTTTTTTAAGTGCAGTGAACGGCTCATCCACAGGTGGACTGATAACAATGTCGCTGATAATCGCCAGTTCCTCCGGTTGTAGAGCAGAAACTACGTGGTGAAACTTCGTAGACTCTGTAGTTACTCCGGCAAGAGTGAACTGACTTTCAATTTGTCTGAACCACAATTCGGGATTGGCTCTCCAAAAAGGTGGCGGCTTCACAGTGACACGAGCAACTTGTTGATCAGCAGTTTCCGTAGATTCGGGCATTTTTTATTAATGTATCAGTCCAACAATAGAAGCAATTCGTACTCACGGCTTTCCAAGAATTTTAAAACCTGCAACGTACCAGCATCTCTTCGTAATTCATGGGCTAGTAGAATTTCCCAAATGCAGTTTGCAGAAACAGAAATATACGTGTTCGTTCACGGGTCACCAATTGTATGTAGGTTTCGGTGATGGGAGTGTAAGACGTCAAATAAAACTATATGCAATGAAACATCCTCTTTAATAGTCAAAGATAACAAAACCATCCAGAAACTAACAAACTCCAATTAACTGATTATTAGTTAAAAAACATTTAAAAACTTGTTATAAAAAATCAATTAAAACTTTAACTTTCGATTGTAACATCTCAAACTACAGGTGGGCGTCACCGGGTAGAAAACGAAATATCGTGGCGAAGTCTCGGACGCTGAACAATAACTCTTTCGAAGGCAACTGTCATCCTCTTAAGTACTCGACATCAGCCTCTTCACTCTCAGTCGTGGCCGCCGGTTGTGCTCCTCCGCCGGTGTTCATCCGCGTAGGAACTATTCCGGTTCATCCTCGTACCTTCGGTCTTCGATCCAATCCTCGATCCTTCTACCTCGGATTTAATGCTATATCAGCTGTCGAAACCAACAGCCTCTATCACGTCCGGGTCACCAATTGTATGTAGTTTTATTTGACGTCTTACACTCCCATCACCGAAACCTACATACAATTGGTGACCCGTGAACGAACACGTATATTTCTGTTTCTGCAAACTGCATTTGGGAAATTCTACTAGCCCATGAATTACGAAGAGATGCTGGTACGTTGCAGGTTTTAAAATTCTTGGAAAGCCGTGAGTACGAATTGCTTCTATTGCTGGACTTATACATTTATACAAATAATGCCTGGATCTACGGAAACCGCTGATCAACAAGTTGCTCGTGTCACTGTGAAGCCGCCACCTTTTTGGAGAGCCAATCCCGAATTGCGGTTCAGACAAATTGAAAGTCAGTTCACTCTTGCCGGAGTAACTACAGAGTCTACGAAGTTTCACCACGTAGTTTCTGCTCTACAACCGGAGGAACTGGCGATTATCAGCGACATTGTTATCAGTCCACCTGCGGATAAGCCGTTCACTGCACTTAAAAAAAGATTGTGCACTCAATATGCTGAATCTGAAGCTCAACGCTTAAGGGATGTGATTTCGGGAATGCAACTTGGTGACCGCCGTCCTTCAAGACTGCTTCTGGAAATGCGAAACAAAGCCGGTACGACAATTAACGATGAACTTCTTAGGTCTTTATTTTTGCAGAGGTTGCCTACTAATGTTCAACAGATTTTGGCAATTTCCATCGACAATCTGGACAAGCTGGCAGAGATGGCGGATGGTATTATGGCTACAACAACTAACGCACAGTCAGTCAGCGTAGTTGCTGGTTCGACGGATCAGACGGATTTACGGTCTTTATTGACAGAGATCACAGCTCGTCTCTCACGGTTGGAAGCCCGTACAAGTGACCGGTCAAGAAGTACTAGTCAGAAACGCTCCTAATGCCGTCTCTAGACATGAAATCTCAGTAGCGCTTGGCAAAACGCGCTGACTGTAAAATAAGGTTGAATTTTGTTTTAGTTTCTATATTTATTTTTTTATACGAAGCTCAATAATGGTTTTCATTGAAATAAAAACAAATTCTATAACATGATGACAATATTATTCGACATTGCTTCAATCACCAAAATATACCATAATTAAAAAATTTTTCCCCCTCATTTATCATTTTCGAAGGGCCGTAAAAATGTATTACCCCAGTACCTATATTAGGTTACTTTGGTAACTATATTAAACACCTTTGTGAGTATATTTGGTTAGTATTAAAGTAGAACCTATAACCATAATACCTGTAGTAACTAATACCGAAATTGCAAAACATTGACGTCAATAATATGCAGGGTATGTAGTACTCCTGATATTTCTAGTAAATTTTTTAACCTTGTTTGCTCTGATATTATAATTTTGTCCTGTTATTCCTGATTTTTGTATGTTCAGAAAAATCCTTTATTTCCACAAATACAAATTATTAATATTTTAATATATTAATATTTATTACAAAATATTTTAATTTTAATTAACGAAGCTAGTAAAAATAGCTAGGCAGATAATTTAAACTTAGGGAGTGTTTATTAATTTTATATACAGTATACTTGCGATCTCTCGCAAACCTTGTTATGTCAAAAAAATATTTTTCCCCTTGGCATTACATATCCATCTAATGTTAGTTTGAATTCCTATGTCGAAGAGTTTCTTCTCAAAACCTTGCTATGTCGAATTTTTTTTAGAAATAGAATATGAATTTTTTTACAAAAATTGCAATGTAAGTTCGTTGTAGATCGATTCTTTTCTATTTAATGCATAAATTGTTCTTGTTTTACTTTTAAAAATAAAATTATTGTTATATTTAGACTTATAGTAAACTATCATTAGATACCTATTTATACTTGCCAACTCTTCCAGTTTTCCCGGTTTTATTTTTATATTTAATTTGGTGGCAAAATTTATAGAGTCACATTTTATTCTTCATTAAATAAATACGATTTTAAATAATATGACTATAATACATTTGTTTAATTTAAACATATACGTTTGAAAGTTTAGGTTAAGATAGATTTTTAAATTGTTACGAAACACCAAAATACAATTTCAGTACCACTAGGAAAACACCTTTCCAAAAAGCGTTTCAAGTATGCATTTTCTTATGTTTCTACTTTTTTTTTCTTTTTCATCTTAGATTTGAACTTCTTATCTCCAAAATTCGCGCTATCGAATATTTTTTTTTATTAACTTTAAGACTTCGAGATATAGAGCTCGGCCACTGAATGTTGATAACACTGAATGTTGATTCAATGTCCGGTTATGTCCAAAATATTTGTTATATTCGACTTGATATTGATTTATTCGTTGATATTACTATATTTATTCGATATTTTAAAATATTCTGAGAATCGATTAGGAAAACCATCAATTTTCGATGTACCGAAGTACCACATAAATGCATAGTGAGCAGCGACGCTTGACCTTAAAAAACATTGATATAGGGTATACCGGGCAAATGTATACCTGGCAGTGGCACTGAATCTTAAAAGAACAGTGTATGGTACTTAACTAGTATATATTTCAGACAATTACCAAAGCGACTTTGTGATTGTCAACATTCACTGGTGGAAGTCAACAAACAACCAATTTCGGTCATTTCACAGTAACACAAGAAACAAACTATTTATAAAAATACTATATTAACACATAGAGCGCAATCATTCGATCGCTCATTATGAATCCAGTTTAATTTTCTTCATTTTTCCTTCCTAGAATCAGAAAAAAAAACTTATAAGAAAACTAAGGACTCCAGTAAGTGCCTGCTTGACGTTCATGAGTGTAATCAGATTCAAGTAACTGAATAGTTAGAGGTAAGTTTTGAATATTTTTTAGAAAAAAAAAAATTAAGTGACGATCACAAAATGGTTGTGCATTTCTCTATGTTAAAAGGTAAGTTCGTACTGGTAATGTATTTACTTATCTTAAGTTTTGTATAGTTAAATGGCCATTTATTACTGGTATAAATTTAGTTCGGGTTTTATTTTATTGCCGATCGCGACGGGACCGTCGCGTAGGTTGTGGCATTTTCATTCAGGTGCACCGCATTCAGAACATGCGCTCAAGTGTCGCCCGCTCTTTTAAATTACGTGCGAAGAATTTCGTGTCTTTCGTTTTTCATATTGTATCTACGTATTCTGTATTATGCTAACTTTTTCAACCTGTTTTCTCTTACTTCATTTTCCTATTTTATTCTTTTTTTTATTTCTCCGAATGACTAGCAACGAATTTCATTGGCACCATATCATTGTATTTGCGTTTTCCAATTTTATGTTGTTTTGTTTCAAATGTTAATACAAATCGGTGTGTTTTCTTTCCCTTTTTTTCCTATCTTTTTTACATTGCTTTCCATACCGCAACTATTCATGTGTTCACTCATTTGTTTTCCAATTTTTTTTAATATTTTTTTTTTCAATTTTGTTTTCTAGTATTTCATTCTAGTATTATTACAGTTCATCCAGTGTGTGCTCCAATTTTTTTTTTTTTCATCCAGTGTGCTTTACAATTTTTTTTCCTTTCAATCTATGTAATCCTATTAGTTTCTTCCAATGCGTGTGTCCTATTTTTTAATCTATGCATTTTAGTGTGTTATGCATTTTCTAGGTTTTTCTGTAGCTTTTTCATGGTGTTTTTTTTCTGTTTTTATTTCCAATGCGTTTTCTAATATCTGTTCAAATTTTGATTTTCCGATATGAGTTTTGTTTTAATTTATAATAGATGTTCCAAATTTCCTTTTAGAATATGTGCTCTAATTTTTATTAGTCCAATATGTATTCCTATCTTTATTTTCCAATTTATGTTCAAATCTATATTTTCCATTGTATATTCCAATTATTTTTTGCATTCAGTGTTTGTTCCAGTTTTTTTCTTCCAGTGAGTGTTCCGATTTTTTTTCTTTGCAGATCGTTTTCTAATTTTCTTCCTCCAATGTGTGTTCCATTTCTTTAATACTGATTTTTTAATATTTTTTTTCAATATTTTTCTTTAGCTTTCACATGGTGTGCATTTTTAAGTCGGTTTATAATTTTTTCCATGTTTTTCCTTTGCTTGTTTTAAGGTGATTTTCGATTGGCAATATATTTGTTTATGTAAAAATGAACAAATCCACTTTTTTTTTGCCCTATATTGTTTTTATAACTTTGTGCTTTGTTTTAAGTGCTTTGTTTTTTCAAGTGGTACTATTTCTGTAATTTTTACATATGTTTTTCGATTGTTAATATTTTCGTTAAATTAAAGTTCATCAAGTCAGCTCATGTTTTATTTTCCCTATTTCCTTTTTCGTAACTTTTCTTTTAGTTTATATGTGAATCGGTTTTTCCCCGTATTCTGTATTTTTCACTTTTCAGTTTTTTTGTATTCTGTTTATTTTTTTTTTATTTTTCCCGTTGCTTGTTTATTTATTTCTACAGTTTTTTTTTTCACATTGTTTCTTAATGTGCTTACCAGTTTTATTCATTATTGTTCAGCTTTCCACTTTTTTTCTTCTAATGTTTTGTTCTATTCTCCTGTGTATGGGCTATTTTTTTTAAATTTGCTCTGCTTTGCGTTCTTTTTTTATTTTAATTGTTCGACATAAAATTTTTATTCTAATGTTTCGTGCTTTTACTTCAAGTGAGTTTTTCTTATAATTAGTTTTTGTTTCCAGAGAATATTTTGTACTTGCAATTGTTGTGTTAATTTAATTTTTTTTTCCAGTGAGTGTTTGTCGATAGATTTGCCTTCAATTGACGTTAATCTAATCCACTAATGTTTATTTTTCCTATTCCGTTTCTTGTGATTTTCCTCTTTGTTTATTTGTGAAAGGTTTTTTCCCCCAGAATTCCGCATTTTTCGCTTTTTAGTTTTTGATTTAGATTTCTTCAGTTTTTAATTATTCTTAATATGATTTCCAGTTTTATTTATTGTGTTTCAGCTTTCCACTTTTCTTTTAATGTCTTGTTTTATTCGTATGTATGTGCTGTTTTTTCTTTCTTTCTTTTTTTTTTTTTTTTAATGTTCGTTTTGTTTTAATTTTCTATGTGTGGTCTGTTTTTACGTCAATTGTGCTTTCTTTTTTGTTTTCATTGTACGTTTTGTTTTTATCTTAAATGTGCATGTGTTTTTTTAATTTCAAATGCGTGTATGTGTTTTTTTTCCCAGTGAGTACTTTGTTTTTCCAACTGCTTTTATTTTTTCCAGTAGTTTTGTTTTTTTAAGTAGTCAACTATTTCGAAAATTTTTTCAACGTTTTACTGTAGTTTTTCAGTATGTTTTTCATTCAATTTACGTTGATCAATTCCACTCATGTCTTATTTTCCCGATTTCGTTTTCCTAACTTCCTTCTTAGTTTACATATGAATAATTTTTTCCAGAATTACGTTTTTTTGGTTTTTTTTTCTCTTAAAATCTTGGAGTATGGTTCAAATTTTTGTATTCAGCATTTTTTCATTTTGGTTTTTGATCTCACATTTTTTTTCAATGTTTTTTAATGTTTTCCAGTTTTATTCATTGTTTTCTAGTTTCCAATGCGTGTTTGTTCCATTTTACTAATGTGCGTTGCTTCATTATTTATAATTATTATTATTTTTGTTGCATTTTTTCCTTGTTTTCTCTAGTTTTTTCAGGATGTTTTTCGATTGGTGACACTTTGGTATAAATGAAGTTGAGGAAATCCTCTTCGTCTTATTGCCTTACTTCATTTTTCGTAACTTCCTTCTTTATTTATATGTGAATCTTTGTTTCCCATTTGCAGTTTTTATTAGTCATTTCAAGTTTTTGTATTAATTTCCTCTTATTTCATTTCTTATGTTTATTTTTAATTTCTCTAGTTTGTTTCGCTATGTTTTGTAAACATTTTCCAATTTTATTTATCCTGTTCCAGCCATTAACTTTTTATTGAATGTTTTTTTTTATTGGTATTTATGTGCTGTTTATTTTTTAATGTGAAATTGTTTTAATTTGCTTTTTTCCATCAATGTGTATTCTGTATCTTCACTTTTTCAATCAACTTTTTTTGAATCATTGTTTTCTTTTTTTAATGTTTATTTTTTCCTAGTTTGTGTTTTTTTTTTTTCCCTTTGCTTTTTTTATTTTTTTTATTTGTTGTTTTTTTTTCCCAATAGGTCTTTTGTTTCCTCAAGTGTTATACTATTTCTTTTTTACGTTTTCAATGTTTTTATTTGTAGTTTTTTTGGGTTATTTTTCGATTGGTAATACTTTTTTGTTCTGAAGTTGATCAGACTCATGTTTTATTTTCCCTATTTCGTTTTTCTTAACTTCTTTCATGGCGAAAAATATTTTCCCTGCATTCCGCATTTTTTGCTTTTCAGTTTAAGTGATTTTCAAATTTTTTTAATTTAATTTTTTTTCCTTCTAAATTTCGTTTTTGATTTCTCCAATTTTTTCACTATGTTTTCCTGCTTTATTCATTGTCTACCAGCTTTCAATAATTGTTTTTTATTAATATGAATATTCTGCTTATTTTTAATGCTTGTGCTGTTTTTTATGTATAATGTTTTTAATGTTTTGTTTTATTTTCAATATTTGCTGTTCTTATATCCAATTGTTGTGCTGCTTTCATTTCCAATGGTTTTTATTTATTTATTTATTTATTTATTTATTTTTTTATTTCTGAAACATTCTGTATTTACTTCTAATTTGTTTTAGTTTTGTATTGTTAATTGAGAAAGTATAATTTTTTTTTTTCCGATGAGTGTTTTTTTTTTTTTTTTTCAGTTGATGTACCGTTTTTCCTGTTTTTTTCATTCCTTTCTTTTGGGATGTGTGCTCTAGTTTTTCTGATTGGTAACATTTCCGTTCAGGTGTACCTAATCATATCCATTCGTGTCCATCACCCTACTTCGTTTTCAGTATCTTCCTGCTTTGTTTAAAGTTAAATTTTATCTTCCGCATTCGTTTTTTCGGTTGTTTTTAATATTTAGTCAAAGTATTTTAGTTTTAATCATTCTGTCATGCCTTCTAATGTTTTGCAAATTTTTATTTTCTTGGTATTAATTTTATATTATTAATTTAAATAATTATATTTGATGTCATAATTTAGTTCATGTATTCCAATATGGATAATTTAATTTATATAATTATATTTTGTGTTATTAATTTGATTTCTTATAATTTTTTTCCTCATTTCTTTTTTAGTGTGTTTGTTAGAATTTTTGAAAAAAATTTTTTTTTTCCCTTAAGTTAATTTTTTTCTGATTTTCATCTGATTTGTTTTATTGTTTTTTAACCTTTTTTTTAGCTCTTTTCACCAAAGGTTTGGGTAAGTTCAGTGATCTTTTTAGTAGTTTTTAGTTTCAGTTGTTTCCGTTATCTTTAACTATTTTCAATTTTAATTTTTTTTCTTTGACCTGTACAATTTTTGATACTAACTATGTCTCCAATTTATCATAAACCAGAGTAATTTAATTTTATAGGATATAATTCTGCTCAATACTCAGACAGACAAGGAAGAACCTGACAAATTAGGATCTGTTTTATTTGCTTGGAATTAGCCTAACTGCCTTTCAGAATGATTATCTTTGGACTGCCTAATGGTGACCTAACAACGCAAGAAAAAGAGCTTTCATTATTCCAATTTTATTTGTAGGTAAAATTTAATTTAATTTTTTTAATCTATTTCATCGACTATTTAAAATCTTGCTTTTAACTTTAAACCTAAATAGTCATTGAACAGGGCAGTGTTTTTTTTACGTTAGTATGCACACCCAAGTAGCACAATTCACAAAAACTATATCGTAAAAACTTAGCTTCGAACATTGTACAATATCGTAGCCAAACATTGTACGATATAAAAATGGACCCCTTTATAACGTATATTCAATATCGCGAAACAATATTGTTCGATACTGTAAAAACGTTGGGGAACGTCGATCGATATCTCTCAGCATTTACAAGCACTATACAATGTCGACCGACATAGTCAACACGATATTCAAAAAACGAATGCTGTGGAATGCCGCCAATCGCCAAAATTGCGTTATTTGAGAAAATGAAAATTAGGTTTTGAAAATATTCATGCCTGTTTGTAACCTGGAAAAAGCTGATAATATGACCGTTCTAGCTTGTTTAAAATTAAATTATTTGTTATTACCAAAACTTATAGAATTTTAAGTCTGTAGCTTAATTATTAATATTTAATAAGTATGGGTAGGCAGGTATATTTTACTATTATTCTAGAAAATAAACTAGAAAGTAAATAGTTTTGTTAAGATATTTCTTCTCTTTTTCAGGGTACAAGCAGCCATTTATACTGTGAAATAATTTTAATATTTTAAGTGAATTGTGCAATAATTTTTACAGCATCTATGTTTTACTATGTAGATTAAAATTACAATATGTTTAATTTAAAACGATAAACATTTTTGCTTTGAATTTTAGTATTATATAATCTGTATTTTACTAAAATAACAAAATTCCTTATCTTTACAACATCAGCTTCGATTTTAAGAAAACTGATTTAAATAAAGCAATATTTACACTGATATTATCATAATAAAATAACCGGAGTCACTTTTTCTGATTTAAAAAAGGGTAAACATGGTAGAATAAGCTGTGATTTATTTTACTTAAGGCCTTTGTTCATTAAAGTGTTGCCAAAATATCTATTTGGGCTTGAACGGTTGATAAATGTGTAAATGTAACATAATTTTTATTAAACAGTAAAGAATAATATACTAATTTCTATAATTTATTGTATTTTTTAATACAATCAATTGTTTCGAAAACAAAACTGTGACAGTTGAGGCAAACTTAGTCTTCCTGCCTTCCCAGTCGTTGGCGGTGGCAAGAACTTCACCAAATTTTTCAGCTTTTTCTAGTCGACTAGCTACTTTGAACAGTCTGAAGGTAGCAGCTGAAAACAAAAATAAGACACGAACTGTGGTTAATTTGAATATTTTTAAATTAAAAGACAAATAGTTATATTGAAAATATTACGTGAACTAAACTAGACAAAAGCATAACGCAAGTACTACTAACAGCATTTATGCTCATCCCTGGGTTGACAATTCTGTTGTATAGAATCAGAACTGTTTATATACTTTCAGGAGCACTGGATCTATTTTTATATGGGGTCCTTTACGAGTAAGTTTATAACAAATGGAAAATATTATATTTTGTAATATAAAAGATGGAAAAAAGTTTTTCTTTGAATAATTTTTAAAAATTATTTGATTACCTTTCGATGAGGTGATCCGGGTACCAATCCCAGTGTCGGTTGGGATTGGAACCCGGCTGGTCAATACAAATTTCACATCTAACCTGCGCTTACCACAGTGCTGATGAAAATTATTCTCAGTGGTAGATGGATAATGGGTTTGAGTCCTCTTGCTGTCAGGCTTATAGTGGGAAGTTTTCATGGTTTTCCTCTCCATGTAATACAAATGCAGGTTAGTTCCATCAAAAAGACCTTCATAGCGGTAAAGTTTTTCTAATACTTGATCTAGGAGTTCCCTTGTCTTCTGGATTGGGTTCAAAATTATTACGCTTCATAGTTGAACATTAGTGGTAAACCCAGAAAATTGAGTTGGCTGTTCAATGACGTTTATAAAATCAAATCAAATACAAAATAACTTACAGTTATGCCTTTGTCACTAAGAAAAGACACACTAGTATCAAACAAATATTCAGATATGGGCCTTTCAATTGGAATAAAATTCAAAAAATGATCCCCGAAAATCTGTTTATATATCGGACACCAAATATAAGTTAATCTATATGGGAAATGTTTGGTGTTAAACCAACACTCACTGAAAAATATTTTGCTTTCTTTAGTTCTGCCATTATTTTGTTTACTTAATATCCCATATTAAAAGTCCAGCATTCTTTTCTTTTGACAAGTAAATTAGTGTAGCCTATCTATGCCCTAACGTATTTCTATACGTTAGGGCATTAGAATGCTAAAGATTCACACATTAGAATGCTAAAAACTCTTTAAGCCATTTTCAGAACTAAATGCATAGCTACACCAGGGTTCGTGATTTTTTTTTTTAAAAAAAAATCACTTTTTTATTTTTTTTATTCAAATACATCGTAAGAACTTTAATTTATTATTAATAAAACTTTATAAATGTTTAATCAAAATTAAATTAATATTAAAACTATATAACAATATTTTAGAAGCTCTAACTTACTAAAATAATTTTTCATTACAATACATAGCTTTTAATGCATAGCAACCATTTTGAAACAAATGCATGATTGAAATTTAAAGATTTGATGAAATAGAGAATTTAAAGAATAGTTCAGGGGTCTGCCTAGGTCTTTCTGAGAGGTACTTATTTTGTGAAAATTTAGACATAATTAGAGAAAATTAAAAATTATATTAAAGAATATGGATTTATCGTTTCTTACGAGACACAAAAATAAAATTTTAAGAAGTATTTTGTGAAGGCACCGCTAAGTGGTAATAAATTTGGCTTGGACACAGACCCCTGTTCTTTAACTATTAAAAGAAAGTTTCAATTAGCAAACCATAATTTTAATTTAAAATTGAGATTTTTTCTCTTTATTTTTAATATGACAAAAGAAATGCAACAGATTGTGTTTAAATGTAGTCATTCATCAATAAATAAATAAATATTTAATCTACATATTTTTATATTAAAATATTAATTTTTAATCTTATATTAAAATAGATAAGTTAAGCTAAAAAAAATTTTTTTTAAATCTATGTAGTCATTGGAATTTTTTTTCACAAAATTTCTTTATAGAAAATCTGATAATGTCAAAGATACTTTAAAAATATTTTGAGAAAAAAATATTAGTTACCAGTCAATAACTCTACTGTTTCAAATGGACTTTGAAAGAGTTTGAAGTGGAAGAATGACACTATATCAGGAAAAAAACATCTGAATTCATTAGCCCCCCCCCTTATTTTTAACATATTAGAGTAATTTCTTTTTAATATAACTTCAAGCTTTAGAAATATGCATTTTCCACCAATAAAATATATAGTAGATTTTAATTCCATGCTTTTTCAATCAAAAGGTATAATTTTAATTAACATTATTTGCATTATTTATTTTATTTTTTTTTAAAATTCATGTTTATTAATTACTTTCTACAGCTATGCAAGTCTATATTTGGACAGCATTAAATGTGTACTTTAATCTGTACACATTTAATGCTATCAATCAATCTCAAGAATCAAAAGATTTTTAAAAATGTAATTTCAATAAAGTGTTGGAATTTAACAAACACCAAGAAAGAATGCAATTTTGCTAACTTAAATTTATTAATGCAGCAATTTATTTAAAATAAATTTTATAACTAAGAAAAGAAAATAATGAAAGTATCAATAATTTAAAACACTGTTTTTTACCTTTCAAAATCAATGATTTAAAAAAAAATCATTTGATTTAAATCAACAAACCCTGATAGTTAGTAGTTGAAAAAAGATGCCATGAAAAACATTATAAAACTTTAAAAGTGGCTAACTTTTGAACTTTGAAACATACAATGCTGTAAAAATATTAGAGTTTAGAATACAAACTAAGCAAAATAAAACAGCATGGGCCAGGGTAACTAATTTAAGGAATAACTGATCCATTTTAGTGCAAGATAATGACTCATGAAAAAGTAAAGTCTTATTACAAATTTTAAAATAAAATTACCCAAGTAACCCGGCATCTGTAACCGTTGAAAGGATTTCAAAACACTTTTTCATTCTAATTTACAATATGCCATCGCCAATTCCAAGATGGTGCTGAAGTAAAAGAGCATAATTGAAAAATATGCAACTATGATCTATTTGTTAGCTCACTTAGGTCTTAAATTTTTAATTAGTTTAATTATTAAAAAATATTTTTCATCGAATGTACAAGTTGGCCGGTGTGAAAAAATATAAACAAAAGCATGTCAGAAGGCTTAACACCTCCAAACATACTATAAAATTACGCCACTGTTCGTGAATGTGAGAATTAAATAATGTGATATAATTAAATAGTTAAGCAGCCTGGACATGAAAAAAGAGGAAATCGATGTAATTCTTGCAATATATAATTATATATATTAAAAACAGCACATACCTGCCAAGATCAGAGAATTCGCTCACTTCAACAAGGTGCATTAATTCATCTTCAGCTCGGTTAAGTTTTCTGGCTCGCTTAATAAATATAACTTTCCACTTACATTATGTGCTAAGATATAAATCTTATGAGATGAAATTAGATTTAAATATAAGAAGACAAAAGATAAATAGACCGCACACGTAGCGGACAATGATAAACAGCATCTTAACGGGTTGCGGTTCCGAGTGGTATATCGTAGATTTCAGTATTTAGAGAAAACGATTGATGTCGTGACAAAAACACGATTACAATATTGATATCAAATATTGTCCGGTTGTTGTTCGAATATCTCTAAATTTATATTTTAAATTTATTTTTTGGAATTATAACAATTTGACGTCATTTTTTGTCCCTTAAATGATTATGATTTAAGAACACAATAAAGTTTAAAATGAAAAGTTTTATAAACAGACTTTTAATGTGAAATCGACGGGAATCGTACAATATCGTACACACATTGTCGATTTTCGCCAATATTGACAATGTTGGTCGATGTAGACTAAAGCTGTTACAATATCCCTGTGCTACTTGGGCAATGCACAAAATTGAAAATATAATTCTAAACAACTTTTGTTCTAATAATCAGATTTTCATTATGGATCATATGATTGGATCATAATGGTACAAAAAAAGTAACCTCAAATGTGCTAATTAATTAACTATTAATTAAGTTACGGAAACAAACCAAATTCCTTTGAATAAACGTTCTTTTTTTTACTCTCAAATTATGGAGTAGCCGTGATTGAGAAATTAGTTCAGTCAGAAGAGCAGCCGAAATATCTCGCTCCTGTCAAAATGACAAACTTTTGCTTTTTATTTCCTCGTTGTATATCCAGGCTACTAGTGTTAAAAAGTAATACACAAAAAAAGGTTTAGACAATCTATTTCTTATGCTCCGAATCATATATATATATATATATATATATATATATATATATATATATATATATATATATATATATATATATATATATATATATATATATATATACTATATATATATATATATACTATATATATATATATACTATATATATCTCAATCTCTACAACAGATGGCAGTATCAAACTATTAGAGCTTGGAGCTAGCTTATTTTAAACTAGATGTCAACGCTCATCATTATTTTATGCTAAAAATGATAAATAGTTTATTACAAACTAGATATCAACGCTCATCATTTTTGTAAGCTAAAATTTTGTTCAAAAATTAAAAAGTATATTGCTCACACTGACTTTTATACTCTCTCTGTCCCACGTTTGACACATGACGTTTGACTTACCTTGGGAGGTTTAAGTGATTTTTCTCTCTATGTAACGCAAATGTGGGTTACTTCCCTAAAAACACGAAGGCTGATTTCTCCCAATACTTGATCCAGGAGTTCCCTTGTTTTCAGGAGTGGGTAAAAAATTACAAGAATATGGAGTTGAACATTAGCAGTCGTAAACCTCCCAAAAAAATGGGTCGGTGTTCAACGATGGCTATAAAATATATATATATATATAAGAACTACATCACCTAGATATCGGCTACCCTCCCCCTCAGATTTCAAGAGTCAAAAAACCAAATATGTAAAAATATATGTTAATTCAGAAAAAGTGCTTTTTTGTGTTTGATTCCTTAATTTAGCTAATAGTTAACACTAATTAATTAGTATATTTGGTGCTACCCATTAAGATTGGAACTCATAATGGGTAATTTCATCTGATGGTACCATTAAGACACTTTGTGAAAATCAAATCATCGAAATGAAAGTTATTACGGATGATATCTTTTCGCATTGTACTGTTTAAATTGTTCATATGTATTGGTTTACAAAATTCTATTCAATGTAATGTATTAATGCATGATTTTTGTTACTACTAAGAAAGAAAATTTTTTTTTATAATGAACAAATATGTTTATAATGAACAAAAAAAATGTGATGACTCTCCTGTATCAATGCTTAGTACCCGTTCAGTTGTAAAAAATAATTATATATTTTGATCAGTGGTCGGATGCAGCGAGCTACAAGTAGCGAAACTACATCATACTACTGTAGTTTGCAGTGATTCCTGGCAACTATTTTTAACATTGGTTGAATAAAGAAATAAAGTTCAAATGCAAAATGTTTTTCGAATTTGATTGGCGCAAATCCTTCGTGGATCCGTCAACGTACGCAATGAGAATGCCTCTGTGGTCGAGAGTTAATAAGATCAACGTCTGATGTTGGGAAAAATCTGTGCAAAATCAGTCGAATTGAACCTGAGAAATCGAATTTAAAATTCGGCGTCACCGGTACTATAAAGTACATTTTTGTGTCTGATTTCTTTATATAAAATATCCTCTGCATTAATTAATTAGCATATTTGCGGTCATCCCCAACCATTAAGATTCAGTCCTTGAACGTGAAGATCCGATCATTAGATTAAAAAATATTCAGGATGGTTCATTTTTTTTTCGCACTCTGCTTTATTTGTTGGGGGATATAAAAATCATTGATCACGAAATTTACAAATATTTGATAATTTCTAAGAATTTCTTAAATCACTGTCAAAAAAAGCATAGAGTTTGAAAGAACAAATTCGTGCTTTCGAATAAAGAACTCTTAAACATGAACTTCTCATATTTAATAAAGCTAATATTTTATTCAAATCCATTTTGAATACTGGTGAAAATTAAGTTCTCCGGTCAAACTTGTAGTCACTAAATTGCCACTTTTAGAAGACATTTCGTAAGTAGTTTGTAGTCGTTACATTTAAAAAAATAAAAAGCAGTTGTAGTTATTTACAAAAAGAACGTTGTTTTTCCAACCACTGCTTTTGATAAATCGTAATTTAATGAATTTTTTGAATCAATATAATTTTTTTTTTTTGCAAATTTACACACAATTCCTATTTGAAAGGCAAAACCATGATAGTTCTCTATTTGTTTTTGTTTAAAAATATTTTGATATGAAAAATAATAAAGGGAATAAAATGAATGTATTTTAAAGTAATATGTTTGATATTGTAACAAAAAGTTTGCACATTTCTAGGTTTTAGGAAAAGTCCGACGAGTCCTTATTATTCGGATGATTGTGTATCAACAGTCCCGGCAGTGGTCCTGCTTTGTGCCCAAAACTTCCAAACTGCAGGCATCTGTGACCTCGGAGAGCTTTCGGTAAGTCTTACTATCTCTAAACACATGCAAATAGCCTGGTGTATAGATTGGGTAATTTGGGGAAATAAGATTGCTTTTAAAAACATCAGCGCGGAAATATCACGAGAAATAGTGGGTCGTACATCACATAATTTGACGGTTAAGATAATTCTTTTATCTCAAACATAATAATATTCGCTGGATAAAAATATTTTTTACTTGTTTTATTATTATTTGTATTCTTACATTTCTAAATAGCACGTCAAAATTTTTTTAATAACTAATTAATGTAAATATTTGTATATCATAGCTGCAAAACAATTAACTGAATTTTGCCATCAATTCTCCTGGTTTTGTTTGCTATTCTTGTTGCTGGAAGAAATTTCTCTTAAATGTTTGTATGTTATATATTATACTTTTCACAAACATTGATTTATTTTTATGTTACATTAAATTTACATTACATTGCAAACATTAACTTTAAATGGCATTTTCTGATACTTACACGGACAGTTTTAATTATAACTTTTTATTAATCATAAAACTGAGTGGATTTAAACAAAACGCTAAACTATGCATTAAATACCATTAAAAAATAAAATTTCGCAAAAGTTTAAAATTTATGATTGAATATTGCCCTTTTAATTGAATAACCCGCTTAATTGCATAGATTTGGTTGGAATCGATGGTTAAGCGAGGTTGACTGTATATTAGTCATTCTGGGCGTATTTACTCAGTCCATTATTTTTTCTGGATTTTAACTATGTAATAAATAATGAAATAAATATAATTTAAATCAATGAGTTTTACACTTATGAACGAAGAACAAATTTGACTTATTCTATAAATGTCATACTTTTAATTTTTATTTTTTAAAAAAAAAAATATTTTCGATTGAATTTAGTTTCACAATTTTGTTATTTGAAAGTTTTTAACCACTGTACGTTATTCAAGAATAAGTAATACGGTAAAAAAATGTGTTTATGTCATTCATAATGTTTTTTAGACATTTATAAATGACGTCTATTAACTACCAGAATTCACTGTCGAAAAATGTTTGCGAAGTTTAATCCTTTTAAAAAAAGTTTTTTTTTTAAATATTGACACTTTAATAACAATTAAAAATGTGTACTGTCAGTCATAAATAATTGAAGTATACCATTATAGTTACAAAATTCAAAGGAAAGCCAAGGATTTTTTTTTTTTTTTTTTGAATGTTAGTGACCATCCTGCTGATGGACAAAAGTGATTTTGAGCACTTTCAATTTATGCAATCTTTAAAGAAATGCTATTGCATTTTTATGTAAGTTTATCAATAAAATTGTGTTAAAAAAAGTATTTAGTTTTTAAGTGCTTAAGCAATCAGGGAAAAATTAAAAATAAAAATATATATTCCCCACTATCAAACGACATAAAAGTCCAGTCTTTTACAGTGCATACAGACATATAGTGTACATGCAGACCAGTTTTTTTACATATGTGTTTCAAAATGTTCTAAACTATTCATTCTGCAGAAAAATTTCATTGCTTTTGTAGGAAATTTTATAAGCCATATTTTATTGTTTCAACTTTTTCACTGTTGATTTTGTCTAATTTTTTAGAACATTTAAGCAGAACTTCTTTAAGACCCTATCTCTTTATTGTTGAAAAATATTAATTCAGGAAACTGTTCTTACAATTCTGCGAACTTAAAAAGAAAAAAAATATTTCTGATTTTTTTTAATTTCTGCAGCAAATATTTGTGTTATTGATGGGAAGATATCTAATATCATTTGCGATTTTAATTATCATCATTAGTGATCAAAATTTGATATTTAGTTATGAACTTATTATCTTATTTTTAATTCTTTGTTGTACCAACTGTTTTAAAAATTCTGCAATTTCATAAACAAACACCAGCTTGAAAAGAATGAATACTTTATTTCAAGCTTATAATTGCGAATTCATACACACTTAAAGTGAAATCTAAACAGCAGTAATTGAAGAAGCTTAGATGTATTTATTCCATTTATTAATTATTTTTGCCAATTTTGGCGTACTATTTAAAACCATCAGAGGGCAATGGTAGATTGTTTATAATAGATCACGAGAAGATAAACATTTATCTCACATGCTACTGAACATTCCACAGAAACAGAAATTTACTGTTATTAAAGGCATGTCTTGTGTAATTAAAATAACTGTTTATATTACAAGATTTATATAAAACTTCCAATTCCATTAAATAATTTTATAATATTTATAAAATTAATATGCGATAAGTGCTTGTTTTTGATAAAGTTTGATTTGCAAACAAACTTTATTTTAAGAATATATATATATATGAAACCTTTTATATATACTACCTAAATCAATGATTCTTACTTTATATTGCATCGAAATATATAACTTTACTAAAATGTGTATTCTGCCAACATGGATAGGAAAAAATCCAGTAGATTTTACGAAATAATAAAAGTTTTATGACAACAGTTCCATAATATTTTAAATAATTTTCACATAGGAAAGTTCGGGGATTTTTACTGTCGTCAAAATATAAAAACTTTTAATACACTAATAACTATAAATTGTGTGCAATATTTTCCATTTATGATTGGAATTAAATAAATTTTAAATATTTGTTTACTATTATGTTAACTTTTAATTTTAGATAGTATAAGACAAGTAAATCATTATTGATAAATAAAGGATTTTATAATTTAAAAAGAGAGTACAGTAAATAAACTGAAATTTCTAGAACAAAGAAAAAGAAAAGCTTTAAACTGATTACTATATGTGAAGATCGTACCTTTATGCACTGGTAATACTTATTTAAATATTCAAGAAAGTGATAAATTGTGTAAAAATTCTGTTCCCATAAGAATTTTTTTCAAAAACTTACTCAATTATAGGGAATTTTCTAAAATGTACAAAAACTAGGAGAACTTTTATTATACCAGGAGAAAATGGCAAAATCCAGTAGTGTCTACTGGTAAATCCAGGAGAATTGGCGGCTATGTGTATCATATCTTACTGAAATTTAAAATTTTAGTGCTGTTGAATACCAAAATGGTGGCAGCTACTTCAACAAATCAGTACTTTAAAAAGACATTTTCGGTGTTTCACTATTTCAGGAAATTTTTTAGGTTCTTTGGTTAGCAAAATGCTTAAGTAGAATATTGTAGTACTTTATTATACAACGGAGACGAGGAGAGGGGAAGGGAGGAGGGTCTATATATAAAACAGGTCTTCTCCCCAGATGGCGTACTCGAGCGTTGCGATCGCGAATCAGCACGTACTGTGTAGTAGTCATAGGTATGCACTCATCCCACAAAATGAACATTTTGTTTTAAAAATATTTTTCATTTTAAGCTTTTTGATTGAAACGTATAGGATCTTAAAATATTGTAATTTGGAGTATTCATGGGTCTCACTCCTCAATATTCAGGACTGAAATCAGTTTTGGGAAAATAATCAGTGATCAAAATTCTGTCCTCCAATTGAAATCTATATTTAAATTAATTATCCAAAAACTTTACTTTTCCTTATTTTTCTTTAAAAAATGCAACTTATATTTTCTGTTAGAAATAAATGAAATTACTCTTTTTCATAATTATTGCTGTATTCTCCTTGTTTGAAATGCTAGGAAATTTTTTTTTAATGACATTTATTCAGTTTAAGATAAGATATTAATTAATAAGAAATTAGTTAATTAAGAAATTAATGAGAAAAAGAAATATAAGTAGAGATATGAATGGCTCGAAGGTGATTATTGTTAAAAGATATAGTAAGCTAACTGTTAGATTTGTTTTGTTTGCTGTAAAAATAGACTAATATAATGAAGAAAAATAAATATTTTCTTGTAAGAAAAAATAAACAAGCCATTGATATAATGTAAAGGTCATTTTTCCGAAAAGGAACATTTTGCTGTTAGTGAGCTATTGTTTTATTCTGAAAATTCTGCTAAACAAAGCTAGACCGTAAGAATTAGTCAAAAAAGTTCAGTGTTAAAAATTTTTTTGGAGTTGGAACCCTTTGAGTATAATTTTTAAAAAAGCCATATAAGAGCTTTTTTATAAGAACCCAAAAGTACTATTACAATATAATTTGCCAATATTTTAAAGATTATCCATGTGCAGGTTACTACAGGCATTTATTGTAAGTGTTTAATTAATATTTAAGAAATATATTAAAGTTTATATTGGAAAAGTTTATTTAATATTAAAGTTTGCGTTTAAGAAATAAATTCATACTTTTTTTGTGATTTAAGTAAACTTTGTGATGACAATATAAAGTAAATGTAAGTAAAATTCAATATGTAACAAAAAATTATCATTTTTTTATCTATGTTTTGCAACGTTTATATTCTTTGCTAATTTAAGCATAATTTAAATATAGCTTTTAATCTGTTTATTTGCAAAATTAGTAAGGAAAGTTAGTGTAGACATTGGGCTAGATTAGACATCTTGAATAATTTTTTTATTATTTATAGGTCAGATTTTTTCTGTGAGGTATCATAAGTTGGTAACATAACTGTACACTGCATAAAAAAAGCAAAAAAAAAAAAAAAAAGCACCCTGAATAATTTTTGATCTGATGATCGGATCTTCACATTCTAAAACCCAGTCTTAATGGTTAGAGAGGGTGACCTTAAATATGCTAATTAATTAGTGAAGACGATATTTTAAGTTATAAAATGCATTTATCCAAAAATAATTCAATTCAGAGAATGACTTTTTATAAGTATTTATAATTTTTTATTTTTTTATGATTGTGAATTTTAAACTATGCAATTTTTACATTACTTTAAAGGATGTAATTTTACATGGCAAATTACAAAATTTGAGCAAAATTGGTCGAATAGTTCGTGAAAATTGAATGTTAAAAATATGACTTTTGTAAAAGTAATTTTCTCAGAAACTATAAGATGATTTTTAGCATACCCGTTAAAAATAGTTATGATCAAATTGAGTTTTAACTAACTTATCTTAAAATCTAAAACACTATTAGCTATTCAACAAACAACATTGTCTGCCGTCAAAATAGTAGTAAGTCCGTTGTAGGAACTCGTTAATCGTATAAAGTAATGTGTGTTCGACCCCTGTTTAAGTTAATACTCTGCCTAACTAAAACATTGTACCGTTATTTTTAAAATTCCTGCTTGTACTTCAAAAGAATGTACATTATTTGGATCAATATCATGCACCCTTAAGGGATCTCGAGGATTTTTCCTAACAAAATTTTCGACTTTTATAAGAAAAAAAAAAAAATGCGTACAATAACTTGTTTTATGCTGAGCATTTAAATACCAAATATAAGATAATATTTATTCTAAACTTCTAAAAAGCAAAACAGCAGCAAACTTTACAGCAAAAATATTGCAAACCTTTTAC
The DNA here is from genome assembly GCA_949128135.1 of Parasteatoda lunata. Lineage (NCBI taxonomy): Eukaryota > Metazoa > Arthropoda > Arachnida > Araneae > Theridiidae > Parasteatoda > Parasteatoda lunata. The sequence continues at coordinate 103,080,319 of OX421980.1, forward strand.
TGAAAATAAAAGGTATCTCATTAATTTTCTTAATTGAAATCGTCTGCAAACTCTTATACGAGGGTTGCTATTTATATTTCTGGCCTAATAATGAAAAAACAAATATGTAGGATCGAAATTGGTTTTATTGTTTTTCAAAATATTCTCCATGATGATCAATACACTTTTGCATGCGTTTGAACCAATTTTCAAAGCACTTTTTCCAGTCCGATTGAGGTAACTCCAAAACATGCGTTTTGAATGCATCAACCGCTTCTTCGGGGGTCGAAAATCGTTGTCCACGTAATTTATTTTTGATGTGTGGGAATAAGAAGAAGTCATTGGGTGCCAAATCAGGGCTGTACGGCGGATGACCCATCAGTTCGATCTTTCACTCCGTCAGAAATGCCTTTGTTTGAGTCGATGTGTGAGAGCTCGCATTGTCATGATGAAGAATGATTCGCCTGTTCTTCTGCTTTTTTCGAATTTCTCCGATAACTTCTGGCAAACAAATGGTCGTGTACCATTCAGAATTGACCGTCCTGCGTTGCTCTAACGCCACTGTTGCCACATGACCGTTAATGCCGAAGAAACAGGCAATCATTTGTTTCGATGTGCTTCTTCCTCGAACAACTTTTGATGGTTTTGCCTCGTCTTGGAAGACCCATACAGTTGATTGCTGTTTTGTTTCTGGCTCATATGCATAGATCCATGATTCGTCACCTGTGTAGATGTTATACACAGCCTTTGATGTACCTTGAACGTATTTTTCCAACATTCCCTTGCACCAATCGACACGAGCCTTTTTTTGAGCGTTTGTCAGATTATGCGGGATCCAACGCGAACAAATATTTTTTACGCTCAAATGTTCATGCAATATTTTAATGATGCTAGTCATACTAATGTCCAAAGACGCCTCTATCTCACGGTATGTCACATGACGATCTTGCTTTATCAGTTCACGCACAGCATCGATCTTTTCTGGCACAACAACGGATTTTGGACGACCTGCACGGGATTCGTCCTGGATCGAACATCGACCACGATTAAATTCGTTCTACCAATTTTTTACGGTGCTGTAGGATGGCGCTTTATCGCTGAATAAAGAATTAAGTTCATCGAAGCACTCTTGTCTTGACAATCCACGTCGAAAGTTATGAAAAATAATGGCACGAAAATGTTCACGATTCAATTCCATTTTTTGAAAGAGAAGAACTTTTCAATTTACTGCCAACAACACAAATGAAGCTATAATGGTAAATCGTCTGCTGAATTTATGTTTAAAAATATCAAATTTTCGATTAAAATCATCTGCGGTCACATAGCAACACTTACTGTTGCCAAGGCCAGAAATATAAATAGCAACCCTCGTATTTTGTTTTATTCGAAGTTATGCCTTTTTATCTGTTTTTTCTCAATTCAAATATTTCGATTTTAAATAAACCCATTAAGTTAGAACTTTATAATTAGTTTAAGTATAGCATGTTGTTTAAATTTATTCTAGCACTTGAATTTTGGTAAATACTTTATTTTATTTATTTAAATTTTTTGGAATAAAATATTTTTTTTCCAACCAAATCCTAAAACTTTGTTTTATTTTAAAAAATACTATTTATTTCTTCAATTTCTATGCGTTTGTAAGAAAACCACTTTTGATTGACTATTTCATATAATTTTCATATTTTGGTTTTCAATATGCAAAAGTATTGTTTTTTTTATATATATACAAGTTTATATATATATATATTTGTATATATATTTTTATATATATACATTTTATATATTATATATATACAAGTTTTAATTTAAGCAGTTGCCGGTAGAGATGGCAGTAACATGTACCACTGAAGCCAGTTGTAGGAAATATAAGGTTGTAGTAAACAGACGATATTATGAATGACCCTGTATAAAAAATTCTCTAAAAAGTTCTCTTTGCATTACAAAAATATTTGCATTCAAATAATGTCTTTGCTTTTGTTAAACTATTATGGAAAATTAAGAATCTTAAGTTAAATTTTAAATAAGTTATAGAACTTTTTTTAAAAGAAGGTGTTTATTAATGCTTTTCGATGATATCAAAACCCTTACAGCTTAATATTAAAATTATCATTTACTGTTACCTATGACGTTTAAAATTATAGCACATTATTTATTTTCGTCTTGCAAAATTTTGTTACGGCTTGCAAACTTGTTGGTCAAACATTTCGGTAAATCAAATTTCTTTCTTATGCTAAGTACAGAGCTTCAGTCTACAATCTATAGATATATTTTACATATGTATTTTAAATCGAAATATAATAGCAGAAAATTTGTTCCAAATAGTTTATATGGGAAAACTTTCGAGCCTTTTACGGTTAATTTTACTTTTTTGCATCCAAATCTCCAGAATTATTTAGACAAATCCGAAAAGAAATTTATAGAATTAAAAAATAGCATTTGTTTGAAAGTAATTTATAATAATAACTGGGACGTTTTGAACAGGAATTCTTGCATTGAAATTAGTACAAGATGATTTATTCCTTATTCAAATCCTTTTTTAAAAATTCCAAACAAATATTATAAAACGAATTAATAACGTTTGAAATTTTAACCACATTCAAATTCGACATCCACATTAACTTGTGGGAAAAACTTTCTTTCCGCACCTGCGCTATTCAAATCTACTATTTCAAATAGAAATAGCTTTCTAAGTTTTTAAATTTTTTGACATTTATTTTCAAAATTTCACACTTTATTATCATTTATAAACTTAGTTTTTTTTAACTATCTAAATACAGAGGCCTCAGAGAGGCCTAAAAAAATAGTGTTAGAAGAATTATGAAAGTTTTCGCAAATGTTTATTTGACATGATGAATTTTAGCTATCATGTTAAGAGTTTTATTTTTAAATTTAAGAGAAATTTAAAAGAGGGCCATTCATATATTACGTAAGCAGGTTTCCCGCTGTTTTGATATACCCTCTCAGCAATGAAAGATAATTACAAACAGTTTTTCGTGCTTACATAAGAAATCTCATCATTTTTCTTTCAGCTTTTACTTTGACTGTAATAGTGTAATTTTAGATTTAAATGAATCATAAAATAACTTTTTTAAATTTAAATAAATCATAAAATAACTTTTTTAAATTTAAATAAATCATAAAATAACTTTATATAAAACTAAATATACATTTTAGTTTATTTTCTAAAATTTCTTTAACAGTTTTTGGTGATTTTTTTTTCTCCATTGTCAAATGTCTCTAAAATTTGTTAAAGATTATTTTTTCTACTTCTTTCCCCAAACTTAACTTTATAATTGCATTGCAAATATGAAGTTTTCTAATTTTTTCCGCATTATTTGTTATATTTTTTGCGAAAAAAAAAAAAAAGAAATTTGAGAATAGGAATTTATGCTGTCTTAAACAAGTATCTCTTTCCTCTTGTAAGTGACAATAAGCAAATCGCAAACCTTAGATGCTTTCGTAATATTTTAGCGGTTACAAATCAAATATTTAGTTGCTTTTGTAGACAATGCAAGCGTTTTGTCTTCTTAAATAGATTGTGTATCATCGAATCCGCAAGAAATTGTCCTCGCGACAAATTTTAAAAAATACAAATTGTAGCCGAGAAGAATTGTGCTTGCGACGAGTGGTCCCCACGAGGAATTGTCGCGGCGACGACCCGCTCCCCCGCTGAATTGTACCACGAAGTCTGTAATCTTGTATCCGCAAAAAATAAATTATAACGTAAGCATGTTTAACAAATTTCTAATTAAAAAAACATAAGTTTAAATTTTGCATATAAATTAAACTTATATTATAGAAATCATAATCTCTTAAAAGCTAGTTGGAAAAAAAAAATAAATAAAAAATGAATTACAGCTAAATTAAGGTGGCAACCAAGAAAGTTAATTTTGTTAATAAACCAATAGTAGAAAATAATGATCCAATCCTCAAAAATCGGTTTTTGCTTTAAACTTGCTTCACCTAAGTTTCGATTAAAAATAAAAAAAGTTTACATTTTGCAAGTTAATAATGGCGTAGAAGAGCAAATTGTTATCTCACATTTGGGTGCTAAAGTATGATTTTGCTAGAACTTTAAAAATATATTATCTTAGGAATTTTGTCTCAAATTTTAAGCCAAGCGAAGGAAATCGTTAGCCCACCAAAAAGTTTTAAGTAACACATCAATGAAGAAATAAGGCAAAAATTAGCTTTACCTTTTAAAACAGATGGGATATCAGTGTCCCTTTTAATGTTTTTTTTTTATTTTTTAAAATTTTTTTTTAAGATTTTCTAATTCCAAGCAAAATCATATTCTGGTATTTTTTAACTATAAAAACAGTTTAATAGTTTCTAAAAAAGTCGAATTATCGAACAGTTTTTATATATTTGTACTAAAATCTAAAATAAAAAAAAAGTAGTATACCTTTTTTTCCACTAATATTAAAACACTCATCCAATGATTTCGTAAATTATCGATATATCAATCCCGAATTACTGTTTCTCTATATAACTGCAAATAAGTGCGAGTTAAAAACATAATTATATTGAAAGTGAGTCCATATTTGTCAAGGGACATACCCGTCTGTGCCTATCTATCCATATTTCATAACCATAAATTATTAAAGTTCTGAATATAATATTTTTTTTACTTATTTTGACCTAAATTAAGACAAAATAATGAAAAAAAATTTGAAAAATATGTTTAGTAAAAACCTTGCATCCAAAATTTAAGCTAATTTTTATGTTTGAAACTACAAAGTTTGAATTTTGAACTCAAACCATAACCATTAGAAGTTAAACTATAATTATTCCAAAAATTTTGGTAAGCAAACGATAAGATCCCTCTGAGTAACTTAAAAACAATAATTGATTGACGAAAGCTAGAACAAATCGGGAAAAATGTAGGAGGAAAACTAATTTATATTTTTTTTAAATGAAATTCGAAAGAATAGCGTTAAAAATAAATAATTTGCAATAGAAAGAACTATCACAGCGCACTCTACGCAACTAAAAATAGTTACTATCAAAAGCATTTCATTCTATTTTGACCAAACAACTCGACATTAAATTTTTTTCCAAATATCAATCCAAAGCAGGTCATAAGTAGTCTCCAAATATTAACTCAAATTTTAATAGCAAAACTGAAAGAAGAAAAAAAAAAGGTTTTAGATTAAACACCACCAATTTTTTTTTCTATTTAATCGACTTTCACTTTTTGATACACATATACATTCAATCCCATTTAGTAAAATTTTTCAAAGTAAATAGTATCGTATGCCTCAATTTCAGTAAAAAGTTGTTTTCACGCATTTGTATGACTTATAAGTCCTTAAAAAGTCATAATATAATCATAATAACAAGTGTTCAAACATTTTAAAATTTCCTGTTTATTCACTGGTAGGACCTGTTCATTCACTTAGTTATCTTACTACTTATTATTTGAACCCCCAAGTGAAATAATAATTTATAAATTTCATCCCATTTTTTACATTTTACAACAAATATGTTGACACTTTCATTTACCAAAAATTGCAGAATTGAAAAATAGTATGAAATTTTAAATATAGGCTCTGCTTAATCCATTTAACGGTTGGTTTAACCTACCACAAGTTTGAATTTTGTCTCCTCACGTTAACCCATGGAAAAAATTGTTAGCCTAGCAAATATTTTTAGGGAATCTATCAAAACTTTAAGAAATTAGATTCGTTGACCCTATAGTTGGAAATCAATTTTCCAGCTATAAGTTTTGTTAACCTAACCTCCGAAAAAAAGTTATAGCAATCAAAATTTGTAACTAAATTGCGAAATTGACAAATAAAAGATTCAATTTTAACTTTAAACAAACCAATGATAATTATTAAGCTTAAAAAATTAAATATGGACAATCTGAAATATTTTCAAACAGATGGGATATCAGCAAGCCCCTCAAAAAATTGTGCTACAGGGGTTTACTTATTGATGAAGACGTTTTTTTATTTATATGGGGTGGGCTTATTTTTTATTTTTAAAAACTTGATTATAAATTTATAAGGGAATTTTACTATCTGAGGCAATTTTAGTATTTAAAGTAAACAATATTTGTTTATTGGTGCTTTTACACACTTCATCCCCTCCCATTTTTATTCAGCAAATAATTTCAGGAGGAATCTATTAAGGCATAAAATGTATTGCAGTGGTCGGAATCAACGAACTATACGTATGCACTGCTCACTGAAATATCATTAAAAAAATTAAAGAATTGAGGTACAAACGCGCTTGTCTAGTCGAAGTTCTCCAATTTCAAATCGATTCTTGCCTACTTGCCTGGGAAGTGAATGCGGCCGGTGCGCGAATTTCCACTTTGTCGACTCCCGAGCACATCTTTTTTATTATTTTTTATTATTAAACGACTTAAAACTCCTCATGCACCACAAAGTATAACATGAGGCTTACAGTTGTAAGTAGAAAACAAAAGAAGAAAAAATTTACAAATTTAAATTAAAAACAAAATTCCGCAAGGCAGCAAGACTTTCAATACTTTTGACCAGTTCTGATAAGACAGGAGGCCAACAAATAGAAAGACGCCTCAAATCAGCCTTTAATTTCATTCGGGCACTCGCATACAAATCGCAATGAAGAAGAATATGTTCAGCATCTTCATCAGCATCGCCACAAGCACAAATTCCACTGGTCTTCAGATGGAAACGAAATAAATATCTCTTAAAATTTCCATGGTTTGTTAAAATTTGGGTTAATTTAAAATCAGTTGCAAAGAATTTACATTGCAAACGGTGAAAAATGGATGGAAAGAACCTTTTCGTCCAAAGCGCCCGAGGCGAAGAAAGAAATTCAGCATTCTAGTCCGCAATGATTTTATCTCTAGCGATGCGCTTCCAGTGAGAAGCTGGAACAGACACCCTTAAGTCTATTTCACCACACGTAGCTTCCTTAGCCAATTGGTCTGCTCTTTCATTGCCCAAAATACCGCTATGGCCACGAACATAAGAAAAATGAATAGTTACGTTTTCAAGAGCGTTCGAAATCGAGTGAATTTCCACCACAAGCTTCTCAGTAGAAGTCGTGTCACGCAAAAGAAAAAGTGAAGAAAGAGAATCTGTACAAATGAGGTATTTAAAAATTTTGTTTTCACTAAAAGAATTTTGTATCCACTTAACAACCAGGTTTATACACAAAAGTTCAGCCTGTTCACCGTATTTTGAAATTCGCCAAGTCGGGTCTCACATATTCTTGCAAAAATCTTCGAACACTATTTTGCGCATGTTTTACTTGGAACATACGATTTAAAAAAACGAACGAGTGAGCATGAAGTGTGAATAAATTTAGCTGCTTCATAAGTTTTTGTGTATTATCTGTCTCTTTATAATCAGACTTTCTGAAACATCTTTTTATTTCCTTTTTAGTTTTATAATTCTTATCTCGTTTCCGAAAAGATAAAGTTTGTTTTCCCCTCTTCTGTAAGTAGGATATAGCTTTTTAATTATTTTTATAAATTTATTTCAAATAATTTATGATGTCTTTACCAAGCATGTGGCTGTAATATTTAATAATGCAGCACACTTTTGTACCTTATTGTTTAGTTTTTAAATCCTTTAAGTAACTGAACAATTTATGAGTTTCAAGCAGTATGTGTGTAATGATGATTGTTCATAACTACATAACAATTTAAAGACCATCTGTTTATTTATGCCTGATTCAGGAAAGATTTCATGTATGACAAGACATTGAGTCAAATAAGAGAATCTTAACAATTTTTGTATTTAAAATTTTACTTTAAATAAAGAAAGTAGTTTTAAAGCAATTGGGTTGAAAGGTTGAGAATTTACACTTGTCTCTAAAACAATTAATAGATGTTATGATAATAAAGCAAAACTCTTATAATCAGTTATAACAGCAAAAGTAAGATTTTACTACCTAATAAGAAACAATTATTACCATTCTGGAGGGACAGAAAAAAATAGGTCATACAGTTTTCAGACACACAGAATGCATGACGGGGGTTGGCGCGCGCCAGCGAGCAGGGAGCGAAGCCTCCTAGTAGATGAATAATTTCAAATGTGCAGTGATCGAAACAAGAGTATAGGAAAATATCGAAATTTTCCCTGACAAATTTAAGATACATTAAAAAAAAATTCAGCCTCTAAAATTTTACGTTTTAATAAATATGATTTGATGTTATAAAAGATAAATTAACTATATGAAAATTGTAGTGAATATGTGATAAATTTGTTTCTTTATGTCACGGCTTTATTTAAAAATATTTTCTCCCCTTATTTTCATAATAGTACGCATTTTCTGGAAAAATTTTGAACAGATTAAATGATAATTTTTCTCATTTTTTTAAAGACTCTCTTATGAAGAAAATATTTCAAATCAAAAGTTGTTCAGTATAAAATATATGTAATGTTTTTTTAAAGATATTGTAAGCATTTTGAAGGAAGATACTTATTTTTTCTAAAATGGAACTAATTGAAAAAACCTGATAAAAATGAAGGAAATGAAAAGAATTATTTTTCATACTGCGTAAAAAAGAATTCTTGATTTTTTTTTTTTTTTTTAAATAAAAGCTGAAAATATGAACACTTAATAATGTGATGATTTATGTAGGAGATAATTGTTTTAAAACTTAATTAAGGTATTCAAAAGAAATTGATTATTCTGAAGAGATAAGCAAGTTATTACTCCAAATTTTTATTTAATTTACAGGAAAAGTTTCGATTTGAAATTTTTTTTTAATTGAAATATTCGTGTAATTAACTGAAATAATTGTGTGTGTATGGTCTTTAAACGATATTTCGGCAGATTTCTCTACTTCTTTCTTTATTGAAGGACGAATTATTTTTTCCCGATATTTGAATTTTTCTAGTCTTAAACGAGGATAAAATTTTCACTTAATTCAACAAGCAACTTTTAAAAATATCCATGAGTGGGAAGATTCGTTTAAAATTTTTGCAAACGCTGTATTGAGGCGAGCATAGGGTTGCCTCTCAGTGAGAGTTACTGGATAAGGCGATGAAACAGTTGCTTAATAAAACCGCGGCGAGTGGAGGTGCCCGGGAGTCGACATTAGGGAAAATCGCAGCCGGCGCATCATGCCGTTGGTTTCAAAATTGCGGATCCTTAATATCCGGGATCCCTCTGGGTAACATAAGCTATTGCGGAAATACTTTTTATACCTGCTTAGAATTGTTTTTTAGCCAAAACAGTTTTTAATTGACTAAATTTATTTTTGGACCGAAATTACGAGTTTCGTTACGCCCTGTTTGCTCATTGAGGAGAATTAATCTCTCATGTCAACCCGGCAAAAAATTTCGTTAACCCACCCATAAAAAGGAATAAAAAGTCGCAACAAAAACAGGTTCAACTGATTTTTGTCATTTCATTCAAATTTGTTTCAAATTTTTTTGCTGATTCGGAAGATCATTGGTTTTACTGAGCTATAAATTTTTAAAAAAAATATTTTTTCACGTTATCAGTCTTTAAAAGTTGAAATGCATCACTCAGTAGAAAATTTATGACATACACTTTTGTTTCATTTGTTGCCTAACTATGCAGGCAAACATTTTGTTTACCTGTATAGTTAGGCATACTGATTGAGTTAAAAAGTGTTAAGAAGTTCTTAGGATTAAGTTTAAGTGACATTTAAAATTGTTTCAACGGTCGAAGGTTGCGAAAAAATAAAATAAATTTTTGGAAACAGAATAAACTAGTTGGTACTAATTATATTGGTACTCATTAAATTAAGGAATAACAATTTTGATTTTTCAATTTTTTTTACAATAAATTCTAAAATAAACTAAGTTGACAAAAAAGTAAGTGCTTTAAATTTAAATATAAAACATTTAGTTCATTAAAGAATGCTTAATATTTCTTATAAAATTTGAAATAGTTACAAAGCGGAAGTAATAAGGCAGTATTAACATTCCCATTCTTTCAGAGGGCCCCTAATTCATGTATCCTTCTGGATCTCAGTCCGACTCTGGGATCATGAACAGGGCTGCGTGCTGGTTTATAATTTTACATCCTTATGTTAGAGTAACAAAAATTTTTATCACATTTTTTCAAAAATAAGTTTCGACTCATTTTTGATCAGACATCCATGATCTTAATAACAAATTTTAGATTTAAAAACAAGAGATCATAATAGACATGTCGACAAATGTTAAAATTTACTTAAAAAGAAAAACTACACAAATCTTTATGTCAGCTTGTCTTTACATGCCTACCTTTAATAACAAATAGAATTCATGGATTGGGAGAGAAAGAAAAACTAATAATAATGTTTAATGATTTTTAACTTATACTTAACGTCAGTGTATATCTTAAATAAATGATCAAGCAAGTCTTATAAAAAATGAAAAACTTATGTCCTCAATGTTTCTTACCTGTGGACCATCAGGGATTTTGTCTTGGGCAGATGAGTTTCAAAAAATTAAAAAAGCAATTTAAAAAAGCCGGGGTTCGCACGCTCTAAATCCTCATCCCATATTGAAAGGATTCATACACCAGTAATATAAAATCATTTTTTTTAACAAATAAATCATAAATTCAATAGTTGTATAATTTAACTGGTGTCGAGCTACTTAACTGTATTTATAACTACCCCCTACTTGAAATCTAGCGACTCATTCGGATAAGATTTTTGACCTTAATGTAGCTACTAATTCAAAAGGAGGGAGTATAATTCTCTTGAATAATAAAAAAAGCGCTTTTATAATCGTTTTCTTCAAAATTTTACGATCATGATTATTGTTAATGATTATTGTTAATTTCTCTTTGTGCGAATTTCGTCATATCTCAGAATTGTCTCAAGTTTCACGAACCATTTTTGTTTCACATAAAAAAATAAAAAATAAAAATTAAAAAAATTTTTTAAAAAAACTGCAGTCAAAAAAAGTTTTAGCCAAATTCTAAATTAGGAAAGAAAATATTGAATTCAAATTGTTAAGCTTCAAAAGTTTTGTCTAAAAAAGTTTTAGCCGATATATGATGTAAAAAGAAAGAAGTGTGAATGTTGGAACAATAGGCCAACAAATATTTTCGTTAAATATGATAAAAAAAGATTTAAGTAATTTTCGACCAAATAATTAAGTGTTTACATTTTTCTCCCAACATTAACTTTTAGTAGGGAATCATCAAAAAATTTTCTTTTTCCAACTGCTAAAAAAGTTACAGCCAAAACAGATTGAACGTAATTTCTGATAAGTTGATTATTTTTTATATAACTAAGAATTTTGATTTGAAGCAACAGTTGAAATTATTCCACGATACGTTAACCCATCGAAAAAAATCGTTATTCCACTAAAATGTTTCGTCAGTCCACCGAATTATTCAGCAAAAAGAACATATTACACTAATCGATATTTTGTAATCTAACTTAACAACGAAAGAAAATCCACATAAACCTGTATGTAAGCTTCTCTATACATGCTTGCATGCTGTATGATAAATCGCATGAATCGTATTTTAAGACACTGAAATACTTTTAATTGCTTACTTATTTCTAATTATTTTTAATTTAGCTTTAATGTTCAGTGTATTCAGTACTAAAAATTATATCTTTCTGAATAACTTTCGGTCTAATAATCGGATTTTCAACAACCAATTAACAATTCTAATGGTTCCAGAAGAGATTGCCGAAATACTATTTAATTATAATCCTAACAATTTATTAAATTATGAAATCAGACACAAAAAAGATTATTTATACAAATAAACAGACATCTTCTTACATATTTGAATTCCGGACCATCAAAATATAGGTAGACAAAATTTTGAAAAAAATTGGTTTATAAATTGGGGGTTTTAGGAAACTATATACATATTTGGCGACAGTCCCCAAAAAATGCCCAATAATAACTCTTCAGTAGGACGAGTAATTTGAGATAACTATAAACTGATTGTAAAGAGAGCAATACGTAGTGTTTCTCTGTCGCTAAGTAACCAAGTTGAGATCAGAAAAAAGAATAAAATAAAAACTGAAATTATTTCATTCAATGTTTTATTATGGTTATTATTATTACTTAATAAATATCAATCACGACGTTTCAAGGCAGTTGGGTTGATTTCTAACCAAAAAGCGAATATGGTTCTCTTTTTCATGTCCTTTGAAAATAAAAATTTCAGTTGAATCTATTAATAGATTATTTATGATTTTCCAAGTTTTAAGAATTTGAACACATTTTCTTATGACATTATTTGTATTGTTTAAACTTGTTTGATAAGAAGAATTTATACTAAAACTAAAGTTACATAAATTATTATAGTTATACACATAATTGTAGGGCTAATCATTCTTATACTATTGTAATTGTAATTGTAGGGCTAATCATTCATTTTGATCGAGTCTTGATAGGATTCGACTTTTGATAGACTTAGAGTTTAAGAAGTTAAAGAAGAGAGGGAAAAGATGACTCATGTAGAGGGATTTGAAAGATATTATAATTTTAATCCTCGTTCACAGGATCTTTATCTATTTTACAAAATTTTCTTTAGCTGAAGTGATTAGTGAATGGAAAATGTAATTTTAAAGAATATAAATATGCATGTTTAAGAATATTGTATAATTCTTTATTCGGCTTCGTTCTAAAAGATATTAAAACTAGATATTTTTCCTTTAATAAAGATGATTTCCAATTAGCATCCTGATGTTGATTCTGAAATGGATTTTCGCAAAGTTGTAATAAAATGACGCTTAACGTGTTCCTTAATTACGTTCAGCTATATTTATCACCCAAATATTGTTACTATAAATTCTTTTGTTTATTTCCATTATTAATATTATATATAGAAATAAAAAAACTTAACTCGATATTAAAATAAGGATACATCAGTGGTAGATGGATTATGTGTTGGAGTCCCCTTGCCGTTAGGCTAACCGTAGGTGGGTTTTCTTTCTATGCAACGCAAATGCGGGTTACTTGCATCAAAAAGCGCTCCACGGAGGCAAATTTCTCCCAATACTTGATCCAGGAGCTCTCTTGCCTTGTAGATTGGGTTCAAAATTACGGAGTTGAACATTAGCTGTAGTAAACCATCCAAAAAAAATTCTGCGCTCAACGATGGTTATAAAAAAACATAAAATATAAGAACTACAATAATTAGATTGCGGCCCCTCCCAGACTTCCAGAGTCAAAAATCCAAATATGTAAAAAAGAAATGCATGCTTCTTCCGAAAAAGTTCGTTTTTGTGTTTGATTTCGTAACCTAATTAATAGTTAATACTAATTAATTAGCATACTTGAAGTTACTCATTAAGATTGGAACTCATAACGGGTGACTTCATCTGATGGAACCATTAAGACTGGCCCTTGTGAAAATCAAATCATTAAAGCAAAAGTTATTAAGGGGGATATTTTTTACCATTGTAATGGTGGACAAAATTCTATTTAATGTAATGTATTAATACATGATGTTTGCTTCTACTTTGAAAGAAAAATATTTCCTGAAAATACAGAAATTCTCTAGTAACAGGAGGATATGTTTCTAATGTACAAAACAAAATGTGGTGGCCCTCTTGTTTCAATGCTTAGTACCCGTTCAGATGTAAAGAAATAATAATATTTTTTGATTAGTGGTCGGAAGCAGCGAGCTACAAGTAGCGAAACTACTGATACTACTCTAGTTTGCAGCGATTCCTGTCAGCTATTTTTAACGGTAGTTAAATAAATTTCAAACGCAAAAAAAAAAATAATTCGAATTTGATTGCTTCAAATAGCAACGAGAATGCCTTTGTGGTTTACAGTTAATAAGATCTACGTCTGATTTCGTCTAAAGCTCGGAAAAATCGGTGCGAATTGGTCCCGAGAAATCGAATTCAAAATATCTCACTTTTTTAAAATGCGATTTCAGAAGAACTATAAAATATGTTTTTGTGTCTGATTTAGTTACTTAAAATATCATCTGTTGTTGTTGTTGTCGTGTCTATGCATACAGTGCTAGTGCAAAGATTAGAGTCCCCCAAAAGTCTTGATAACAAGATTTGCAAGTTCTGATGGCCATGGAGAATTTCGATGGGGGGTGCGTTAAGTTGAAAGAAGAAGCCGATAATGGCCTGGCAGTCAAAAACATGGTCTGGAGTTAGTTGCAAATGAGGACAGTACTTGCAGATGGGATAGGATTTTTTATTGGTGCGTGAGATCTTCATGCCTTTGAAATGTCTAGTACGTAGCTAGCTATTGTAGAGGAGTGATTTCTTGGGCAGTTTAGATCGGGGATTGTTGCCTTGCTAAAAAGCTGGTTTAAATATCTTAAATCAGAGGATATTAAAATATCCTCTGCATAATTGGCATATTTGCGGTCACCCCTTTAATCCATTATGATTGAGTCCTAGAACGTGAAGATCCGATCATCAGTTTAAAAGTTTTTCATGATGGTTCGTTTTTTTTTTCGCACTGTGCTTTATTTCTTAGAGAATATAAAAAAGCATTGACCGCGTATATCAAATATTTGGAAGTTTCCAAGCATTTCTTAAATCACTGTCGAGAAAAGCATAGAGTTTGAAAGTTGAAAGAACAAATTCGTAAAAAGTGCTTTAGAATAAAAAAAACTTTTTCATTTAAGACTAGATTGCCCAAGGAAGTCATTTTGACTGCTTTTAAATTTCAATTAAGAGAACAATGATGTATATAATGACACAATTTCTTAGAATTTTGTGACTTTTATAATTATTTTTATTGTTGATATTTACTAATAACTTGTCATATAACTGAAAATAATATCAAAAATATTAAAAATTAATTTAAGCAAATTTCATTATACATTAGTCATTCTTTCACTATGCAGTTATTTTGACTGCTTTTGAGCAATATAAGTATTTTAGTCTTTCTAGTGTTAAACATGAATTAAAACTTCTTAATATCTAATCATATTTAATCAAGCTAATCTTTTATTCAAAATCATTTTGAATATTGGTGAAAACTAAGTTCTCCAGTTACACTTGTAGTCACTACTTACTACTTCGCTATTTTTAGAAGACATTTTGAAAGTAGTTTGTAGTCGTTACATTTTTAAAAGAAAGTAGTTGTAGTTAACTACAGTAGTTTTTCCGACCACTGTTTTTTAAAAAATCGTAAATTAATGAAATATTTTAATCAATATAATTAAAAAATAATAATTTTTTTACACACAATCCCTATTTGAATGGCAAAACCCTGTTACCCAGTTTGTTTTTAATGTTTAAATAAATTTAAAACTTAATTATTAAAATATTTTGATATGAAAAATAATAAAGGGAATAAAATGAATGTATTTGAAAGTGATAAATTTGATATGCAACAAAGTTTTTGCACATTTCTAGGTTTTAGAAGAGTTCTTATTATTTGTATGATTGTATGGCAACAGTCTCTGTAGATGTGCCAAAAACTCCTGTCTTCCAGACCGGATCAGTCATCTGTGACCTCTGAGAGCTTTCGGTACGTCTTCTGCAATCTCAGATATTTTAATAACAGCATATTACAATATATAGTATTTTCAAAACTCAATCCATACCATAATTATTAGTGTAAAAAATCATACAGAATTAAAAAAAGTGATATTTTTTGATGAAAGTATTCGGTATCAAAATCAATTAAGTAAAAGATTGTATTTTATCCCATAATAGTTGCATAATTTTTAAGAAAACAGTCATAAAAGTGCCTATTTTTTATTGAAGAAAATTATACAAAGCTAAGTGTTTATACAATATATGTATTCATTTTTAATTTTTGGGCTAATTTTTAGGTTACATGTTTGATGAGTGCTAACATCTAGTTTAAAATAAACTATCTGTATACACATGGTAAATAGTCTGGCACTGTCATTTGGTGTATAAATTGAGAAATATACATAATTCGGGATATAAGAACAAACCAGCCCGGAAATATCACGGGCACGAGAAATAGAGATTCGAACATCACCCTGTCATTTTGACGGGAATGAGAAAGAACGCATTAATTCCTTAATCTGAAAGATAATATTCTCTTGATAAAATGTTTTTTACTAGTGTGAATGGTTTATTATTAGTAGTAACCATTCACACTTGTAACACACTTGAATTTAGTTTCAATATTTTGTTATTTGAAAGCTTCTAACCTCTGCACGTTGTTCAAGAATAAATAATACAGTAAAAAAATGCGTGTATGTCATTTATAATGTCTTTTAGACATTTATGAATGTTGCCTATTGTCTACCAGAATTCACTCGCTCAAAATATTTGTCATGTTTTATCCTGTTTTAAAAAAAAGTTTGCTTTAAAAAAAATATATTTTAATACTTCAATAACAATTAAAAGTGCTTAAAAATGTGTACTATCAATTACAAATAATGAAATTATACCATTAGTTGCAAAACTCAGAGGAAAGCCAAGGAATTTTTTTCTGAATGTTAGTGGCCAGCCTGATACACTATCTGGACTACAGAGATTTTGAGCACTTTCAATTTATGCTATCTTTACTGTAAGTTTATGTATAATGTGTGCTATGCCTGTATTAAAAAAAGTATTTAGGTATTAAGGGCTTAAGTAATCAATGTAAAATTGAAAAGGTATATTCCCCAATACTATACGACATAAAAATACAGGCCAGTCTTACACCTATGTACTTCAAAATGTTCTAATCTCTTCATCCTGCAGAAAAATGTTATTGCTTTTGTGGAAAATTTGTTAGGCCATACTTTATTGGTTAAACTTTTTCACTGTTGCATTTGTGGTATAAATATGTAATGTAATTAGTTACGTTATTATTTGATATTTAATTATTTGTTTTGCCAACTATTTTAAAAATTCTGTTACGCAATTTTTTGAACAAATACCGACTTGAAAAGTGTGAATACTTTATTTCAAGCTTATATTGAATTGGGTGTTCATGCACACTTATAGTGAAATCTAAACGCTAATAATTAAGGATGTATTTATTTTATTTATTAATTATTTTTGCACATTTTGGCGTACTCTTGAAAACCGTCAGATGACAACGGTAAATTGTTTATCACACGAAGGTGAATATTTTTTTCACAAGCTACTGAAACATTCCACAGAAACAGATGTTAACTATTATTAAAGGCATGTTAGTAACAAGTAACAAAAGTTAACTGTTGTTAATGGCATGAGTTGTGTAATAAAAATAATTATGTTTTCATAAGAAGATTTATATAAAACTATCAATTCCATTAAATAAACTTATAAAATTTATTTTGATTCTCTTCTATTTTGAATTAATCTTAATGTCCTCTCTGTGATGTATGTAAGTTTAAATTGGAAACAAACTTTATTTTAAGAATTAATGTGTTTATGCAACCTAAATTAATGATTCATACTTTATATTGTATCAAAATAAATGACTTCTCTGACTCTTATGTGTATCAATAGCTGCCAACATGGATTAGATAAAATCCAGTAGATTTTACGAAATAATAAAAATTTTATAATAACTGTTTAATAATACTTTAAATATTTTTCATATAGGAAAATTTGGGAATTTTTATTGTCATCAAAATACAAAAACTTACACTAATAACTATAAATTGTCTACAATATTTTCCATTTATGATTGATATTAAATGAATATGAAATGTTTTTTTTATTATGTTAGCTTTTAATTTTAAATAGTATAAGACAAGTTAATCATTATTAATAATTAAAAGATTTTATTATTTAAAAAGAGAGTACAGAATAAGAATAAACTGACATTTTTAGAGCAACGAAAGAGAAAAGCTTTAAACAGATTACTATAATTGAGGCTCGTTCCATTATGTACTAGTATTTAAATATTCAACCAAACGATAAATAGTGTAAAACATTCTATTCCTATAAGGATTTTTTTCAAAAACTTACTCAATTATAGGAAATTTTCTAAAATGTAAAAAAATTAAGAGATTTTTTTTTTTTTTCAATTTTTATGCGCTTGTAAGATTGTTAAAAAACCTTTTTTGATAGCCTATAAAAAGTTTTTTTATATCATTTTCATGATTTTGTCTTCAATATGCGATAGTATTGTTTTTCTTAATATAAATTTTAACTCTGAAGGAAATTAAATTATAAAAGTTCTTTGCCATTTATCACAGAAATATTTGCATCTAAAAAATATCTTTGCTTTTGTTAAACTATCGTGGAAAATTAAGAATCTTATGCTAAACTTCAGATAAGTTATAGAAATTTCTTTTTTTTAAAAAGTTATACATTCATGCTTTTTCGATGAAAACAAAACCCTTTAATTCCTAAATTGCAACTTATTATTAAAATTAGCATTTACTGTTATCGATGATGTCAAATGTTATTGCAAGTTATTTATTTTCTTCTTTCAAAAATTTGTTACGACTTGCAAACTTGCTGGTCAAACATTTCGGTAAATCAAATTTCATTCTTTTGCTAAGTACAGAGCTCTTTAATTCGGTCTACAATCTATAGATAAATGCTAGATATGTATTATAACACGAACTATAATAAAAGATAATTTGTCCAAATATTTTAATTAAGAAAACATTCGAACCTTTTATAGTTCATTTCACTTTTCTTGCTTCCGATTCTCCAGAACTATTTAAACAATTCCGAAAGCAAATTTAAAAATTATCATTTGTTTGAAAGTAATTTATGATAATAACTGGAACATATTAAGCTTATAAGAAAAGCAAATTCTTGCATTTGCAACTTATACAAGATGATTCCTTCCTTATTCAAATCCTTTTTTAAAGATTCCAAACAAATATTTTAAAAATTATTAAATATATTTGAAATTTAAATCACATTCAAATTCGACATCCACATTAACTTGTGGGAAAAAATTTCTTTCCCTACATGCGCTATTTAAATCTACTATTTCAAATAGAAATAGATTCCTAAGTTTTTAACATTTTTTTGTTATTTATTTTCAAAATTTCACAATTTATTATCATTTAGAAACTTAGTTTTTTAAGTATCTAAACCCAAAGGTTCCAGAGTTGTATAAAGAATCAAAATTAGTGATAGAAGATATATGAAACTTTTCGCAAATTTTTATATGAAGTGAGAAATTTTTAACTATCACGGATTGTTAACAATTTAAGTAAAAATATCTGGTTCTAAAATTGGAAACAGTTTTATTTTTAAATTTAAGAGAAATTTAAAAGAGAGCTGTTTATATGTTACGTAAACATGTTTCCCGCAATTTTGATATACCCTCTCAGCAAATAAAGATAATTACAATTTTCCGTGCATACATAAGATATTCTCAACACATTTTTTGCTTGTAATTTGACTTTTCTGTAATAATGTAATTTTAAAAATAAATTTTAATAAAAAATTAAAATGACTTTGCATAAAACTAAATATAAATGTTAGTTTATTTTTAAAATTTTATGTAAAATATTCCTTTAGAATTTTTTTGTATTTTTTTCCTTGGTCAAATCTCTTAATCACTAAAATTTATTAAATATATTTTTTTAATCTTCTTTCCCCAAATTTAACTTAAATTACAAATGTGAAATTTTCTAATTTTTTCCTCATTATTTGTCATATTTTTTGCAAAAAAGAAAAAAAAAAAAAAAAAAAAATTGAAGAACAGGGAATTATGGCGTCTTATGCATATATCTCTGCACCCTTGTAAGTGACAATAAGCAAATCACAAACCTCAGATGCTTTCGTAATATTTTAACGGCTACAAATTAAATATTTAGTTAGCTTTTAGTAAACAATGCAAGAGTTTTGTTTTCGTAAATAGATCGTGTATCATCGAATCCACTAGATATTGTGCTCGCTACAAATTTTGAAAAATACAAATCTTAGCCGAAATGAATTGTGCTTGCGTCGCTTGGTCCCCACGATGAATTGCGCTTATGCCGAGTGGTCCTCGCGCTGAATTGTGCAGTGAAAAATTGGGCATGACAATTTAACTTAGAACTAGAAAGAAAAAAAAAGTAAGGAGCTAAAATAAGTTATAATTATTGACTAAAATAGTAAAAATTTAATTTAACCTTCAAATTTTCCTTTGAATTTAACTTCCTAATTTGGAATTTTTCTTTATTCCTAATTTGGAATTTTCCTTTAGTTCATCCGGTAAAATAATTTCAAATTTTTCTTTGAATTTAACTTCCTAATTTAGAATTTTTCTTTGGTTCATCCGGTAAAATAAATTTATGGTCTAAACTACCTTTGGCTAATTTTTAGCCTATAAATCACAAATTCAACTTTGCATGTAAACGTTAGACCATTGAAAGAAATTATTAGACCACTCTAGCTCAGCAATCATTTTTGTACTCTGTTTATCCACCAAAAATAAGTTATGGCATAAGCATACTTAACAAATTTCAAACAAAAAAACTTTCAATTTAAATTTCGCAAATTAAAGCTTATTATAGAAATCATTATCCCCTTAAATGCATGTTCTCAAAAAATTAAAATGAACCATGGTTAAATTATTAAGGTGGAAACCAGAAAAGTTAATTTTCGTAACAAACCAATAGTAGAAATGGTTATCCAACCCTCAAAAGTCTGTTTTCGCTACAATCTTGCTTTACCAAAGTTTCGATTTATAAAAAAAGTTAGCATTTTTCTAGCTAGTAAAAGCGGGGCTGAACAAATTGTTAGCTCACATATGAGTGCCAAGCGCTTTTATTAATCCATTCTTAAAAGATAGTTCAAGCTAAAATATGATTTTGCTAGATCTTAGGAATTTGGTCTCAAATTTTAAGTCAATCGAAGGTTTGCTAGCTCACCAAAAAGTTTCAAGAAATAAAGCAAGAATTAGCTTTACCCTTTAACACAGATAGGACATCGGTGTCCCTTTTAAATATTCTAATTACAAGAATAAGCATATTCTGTTTTTTTTTAATTACAAAATTAGTTTAATAGTTCTCTAAAAAAACTCAAATTATCAGACAGTTTTTATACATTTGTACTAAAATATAAACTTATAAAATAAGCTTTTTTCCTCTCATATTCAAAAAATCATCCGCTGATTTTGTAAATTTTCGAAATGTGAATGATTCATTACTGTTTCTCTAAATAACTGCAAATAAGTGACAATTTAAGAAATTATTATATGAAAGTAAGTTTATATTTCTCAAGGGACATGCCCGTCTGCCCCTATCTATCTCTATTTCATAACCAAAAATTATTAAAGTTCTGAATATAATATTTTTTACTGATTTTAACCTAAATTAATACAGAATAATGAAAAAAAGTATGAAAAAGATGTTTAACCCTTTCGATGGTCGCGCTAAGTATACTTACCACCAATTTTTGAAGCCCATGGTGAACTTTTTTACCACTTTTAATTTAGGTTTCCATTTGTTAATAACTCAAGCTTTCTTGAATAGCGTTTGAATAAAATTGGTAGTTTAAGAAAACGTTTAAAAGGATAAGTTTGTAACATTTAAAAAATTTATTTTATAAAAAACGAAAAATGAAAGTCAATATCCTAATAGGCCGCTGTAAATATACTTACCACCAAAAAAATGGCTTTAAATGTAATTTTTTTTTATAAACTGAGCTTTTTTTTCTTATATCAATTACTATTCTTATATCAATTTTAATTTTAAAAATGCTTTAATTTACCTATAATAGAAATAAATGACCCAATAAAGAGTTAATAAAAATTCTGAGTCAAAAATTTTGGCTAATTTTTGTTTTTTAAACCTCAAAATTTGAATTTTAAATCTAAACCTTAGCCATTAGCAGTTAAACTATAATCCCTCCAAAAACTGTGATTGTACGCAAACATCATGGTTAAAATCCCTTTTTGATTGACGAAAGCTTGAAGAAACCAGAAGGAGTGTAAAAGGAAAACTAATTAAAAAAATTTCAATGAAATTGTAAAGAAATTAACATTAAAAATAAATAATTTGCGGTAAGTCCAAGCGTTTAAAAAAAGTTACGAACAAAAACGTTTCATTCTATTTTTGACCAAACTCAACGGCATTGAAATTTTCTCTAAATATTAACTCATAGTAGGTCATAGGAAGTCTCCAAATATTAACTCAAGATTTGTTAGCCCAACTGAAAGAAGAAAAGAAAAAGGTTTAGATGAAACACCACAATTTTTTTTCTATTTAATAGACTTTTACTTTTCGATACACATATACATTCAATCATATTAAAAAAAAGTTTCAAAATAATTAGTATCGTATGCCTCAATTTCAGTAGAAAGGTTGTTTTCACGCATTTGTATGACTTATAAGTCCTTAAAAAGTCATAATATAATCATAATAACAAGTGTTCAATCACTTTAAAATTTTGTGTTCATTCACTTGTAGGACATGTTCAGTCACTTTAGTTATCTTACTACTTATTATTTAAACCCCCAAGACCTTGAAATAATAATTTATAAATTTCATTAAATTTTTTATTGAAAAAATTGACCCTGTCATTTATCAAAAATTACTGATTTGAAAGATATTATGAGTTTTTTAAATATAAGCTGTGCTTAATTGTCTATTCAAAGGTTTGCTTGCTTAATTGCCCATTCAATACCACAAGTTTGAATTTTGCCACTACACGATAACCCATGAAAATAAATTATTGACATTTTAATATTAATATGTATTCGCTAGCCACTTTACTATTTTCGCGTGTCATTTGTTGGCCTGAATTGATCACCTCTACGTTAAACCATCTAAAAAATAGTTTCCTAACCACGAATTTTTAATTTTTGACAATAAAAAACTTATCAATATTGCCACAATATCAATATTGCGGCATATTTAAAAGGTTAAGAATTGAAATAGGCAAAAAAAAAAAAAAAAATTTATGTGTATTTAGAGAAAGCCCGTTTTTGTGTCCGATTTCGGGAAATTCCGATGATTTAGAAAAAAATTTATTCAGGGTGATTTTTTATTGCGCAATATTCACATTTATATTTTAAAAAAAGAAAGTTATAAATTTATTAATTTTATTTTATTTTGTGATTTGATTGCTATTTCTGATTTTTTCCCCTGTTTTTAATTTCAGGTGGTCGCATTTAATTTTCTGGTAAGGAAGAGTTACAGGTCCTCCTTTGGCAAGAGAAATGCGACTATTTGCTACTAAGATCGAGGTGAAACAACTAAGGCTACTATTTTTTAGGGATAAAGAGAGAATAAAAGGGCTGGGTCACTCCTTTCAAGAGACACGTGCCGCTCCGAGCTTCTGATTACAGTCAGTAGTAACGTCACGGCTGCGAAAGCATCAACTTCTGGCATTTTAAAATTAATTATTTCACTTGTAACTAGCATCATTTTTGAAACTTACTTCCATGCAATCATTGTTCTCAATATTTCTTTATTTATTTTGAGGTGATTTTCTTCTCATCTGATTGCAAAAGTTTAACAGTGATAGTCAAATATACGCGACAGGCAAGAATAAACAAAAACAAAAAATGAGAAAACGCAATTTTCCATGTTTTATTTCAGAAAATATAAAAGTGACATCAAATGAAGTATAAAATATACTGAAGGAATTTATCCTTCTGTGAATAAAAGTTTTTTATATTTCATGTTTTTTGTTTAGACGTTTAGGGATAACTTTACACAGAAAAGAAAAAAAAATCCTGGACAAAGAAAAAAAAATTACTAATGCTTATAATTTTTTCTAATTTAATAAGATATTTTTTATGACATTATTCAAATTAATTATGCTTTTTAATTATAACGCCACATTTTAAATATTTATGAGCAAGTATATTATCTCCATTATTATATGCTCAAAGATTATTTTTTTAGTAATTAGCATATAAGATTTTTGTTTCCTAGTGAAAATATATACAAATAAATTGATATTACAATTATAAATTAGAAAATATATTAAAATTAGGCGTAACAACTAATAAAATGTAATGACACTTTTATAGTTGCATATTACCATCGAACAATATGTTACTATAAAAGTGTTCTTATATGCTTTTATTTATTTAAGAGTAAGAGTTAAAAACTGAAATTAGAAAAGAAAACGATGACATGCATTGAGATATTTTTCTACCTTTAATTTATTTTAAATATACTATAAGAAATACCAAGAAAATGTATGAATACTATATTTTTAAACAAAAATAATTTTTAGCAGTATTAAGTTTGACAGCTATTATCAGAAAAGTGTCAAACATTGAACTGATTTCTTAGCTGAAAGCAGCAAATTTTTCATATCTTCCAGTTCTGATTTTTGAGAATTGTGTGCGGCGTGACGTCATGAGGTGGGGAATCGTAGCTTCAGCTTTGAGTATGGAATAAACCAGCCCTTCTATATCTTCTCTTTAGCCCTGACTATTTTTTACAAAAAATTGCTAAAAAATGGCATTTTCAGAAAAGATCACTCATTTTACAAATATGTGACTATTTAAAATAATATAGTGTTAAAAAATTATCGAGTAGCGTCAAATTTAATTATCAAATGCGAATAAAAATATCAGAATCCAAAAACTCATGTGAAAATGGCCGAAAAACAATAAATAAAAGTTCAAGAAACCTATATGAATTTGTAATGCAGCCGTCAAGACCAGCATCAAAAAGTAAAAATTAATTTTCCTAATCGCGTGTCGTCATTCGCGAATGTAACGACCTTTAGAGGTTGTTATTTGAGATAAATGGCTGCCAGGCGAATAACAGTTGCTCTGGATATTTCTTATGTGTAACATGGTTACGTCCAATTTTATAGTTATTTACTAAATTTGAAAAATATATATTCTTAATTATGCAAGTGACAATATAGATGGCACAATAGAATCTATTGTTTTTTTAAAGGGGGAATAAATTTATTTGTCATTATATATATATATATATATATGACAAAAAATTTATTCCTCCTTTGTGTGTGAGTGTGAGAGAGAGATTTTCTCAATCGAATTACTTCAAACATTAAAGTAAAGTATACAGAAACATATAATCTTAAGTCATTTAATCTTAAAAAAGAAGTTTTTTGACAATTTTTATAGAGAAATTTAAATTTTCAAAAAAGCAAACATTACTTATAAACTAAAAAACATTTAATAAAGAATAAAGAAGTAAAAAAATTGAAATGAAAGATTTGCACATTGAGTTGAATTTTTTCTTTTAATCTTGAAGTTCTTAATCAGACGTAGAAAATGATTATCAGTCACTATCATTCTGCATAGAACTATCATCAAGTTAAAATAAAAAATCTATTTAATTTTTTTTCCTAAGCAAATCATAACACTTAGCTGCTTTATAAGTACGGGGAAACCCAAAATAAAATATTCTTTGATTTCAAGCTTTAATTCTCAATATATACGTAAATTATCACTTCATAATTTTAAGATGACTCTAAAATTTTACAATAGTAAGGTCTTAATGTGAAATTCAATTAATAACTTCAAAACAGATTATCTGAATTCTAGTTGAAAGTGATCATTATAGAAGTCAAAAAATACTTACTAAGAAAACATTAACAAATTATTAATAATCCGCACAAAATGTACTATTTCAAGTAAATCTGATATTCTTTTACTGTCGTTTTCCGAATTATATTTAGAAATATATTCTATAAAGAAGAATGACACGCTCAAGTCAAAATTCGTGATGGTTAGTTTCAATGCAACTCTTGATGGCCCAACATCATTCCATGGTCACTATCATCCAAACTTTTTCATTATGTTGGTTTTTGATATGCCAACAAACTTCAATCATTCCATGATGGAAAATGCTACTTTAATACTATGATGGTAAAGAATCAAGAGAAGTTTAACTCTCATGGACCAACAATGCGGGACGGTCCATGATGGTCCCAACTTTACAACCATCAATGGAAAAACCATCAAAAATTTTGACTTGAGCGTTCTGAAATCACATTTATTCATTGAGTTAAAGTAGGCAAAGGACTTCTATATCTACATTTTTATTAACATTTATAACTAATTTACAAGAATCTTTTTGCAGTTGAAAAGTAAATGAGAAATGAATGGGGGTGAGAGGATAATAAAACGTAGTTGATAAAGAGGATAACATTAAAATATCAAAAATTAATGCAGTGAATATAAATAGAAATTTGACGCATCCCGGTTTCTTTCAGTAACTAATTCTCCTTAGTAGATTGAGACTAATTCTAGATTCAACCTAGAGCGAAACTTTCTTTTCGTTTTTCATAAAATAGAAGTTTCATTAGTTAAATGCCCAGAACTGTTATTTTGCATCCCTTCACTATCCCTGTATACTGCAGAAACAAGAAAGCAGAACGAGACGAGTGAAGATGGACAGCTTCTAAAGCTTTACTTAGTTCTGCAGAGAGGGATTACTAAATTTGAGGTAGTTTACATTTTTGCTGTTACATGTACACGTTTTTTAGAAAATCTTAAAATTGATACAACCGAACCCTCGCGCGCGTTTAGGGGAATCGGGGACACTCTAGCTTTGCGAACTGAGTTAAATACATCCTTTGCACCATCAGTAAATCTTTTGTTTGGAAGTTCATCAGGGGTGTAATGAAACTTTTCTCATTTTGTTCTAGGCAACCCCACTCTGACGATGGATCTTTTTTTTCTCTCCAACGATACAGAATAACAGGGAATCAGTGGAAAATAAATTAGTTTGAAAAAGACTTTTAAAAGTGAGAAGAAATTAAACAGAAATGGAGAAGAAAAGTTGTTTTCGAGTCCCATTGAGGAAAACCTGAAGAGAGAGTTTTCTTTTGTATTTTGTGTTAGGACACAAAAGTGTACACTGGAACTGTGTTTAACCATTCATCTCATATGTTTGACACGATGGAGCCGGATATGCTCCACCATATCTAGGTTAAAATAACTAAAAAAAATAGAGACAAATTAGATATTATAATGTGTGGTATATTGTATATTATACGATGATATATGATGATGTGATGTATGATGATATATTGTGTATGCTAAACCAGTTGATGTAAGTAAAATTTATTATGTGTGGGTGTCATCTTTCAAAACGAAAACAGGAATAGCTAGGTAGGAAAATAATTGGCTGAGTAAGTAATTCTCTTCAGTGACACATTCTAAATTCTTTCACCAAGATGCTTTCTCAAAGAAACAGAACAAAGTAAATCATGATTACAATAAATGCACAAGTAAATAAAAAAATGGAAGATAAATAAAATAAGTAGATGAGGAAGAAATATAATTCAACTACTAATTCGATGTGCGTATCGCATCGTTAGCTTATGTAGAGAAACTTAGCACAACGTTTTATGCAGTTTGACTCATAATGATTACTTGGCATGCATGAGTAGTGAGAAACGGTTAAGGGGTCGAGATTAACATTAGAAAGTAGCCTAACAGAGTTTAAAAGTAAACAGTCGCAGGTTAAAAAAATGGTCAAATGACACTGACGTCGAAGACCGTTCAAATATTAGCAGGCTCGATTGATGTTTAAATAATATTAGTCTGTAATATAGCACAGTCCAAACAATTTCTTTACTGCTTTCTTTACTAAATTAATCCCAGACTGCTACAAAATAACGTCTTTAATTCACAGCCATTTCGTGCTAACTTTTACATATTTTTTTTCATTTCATCTACACTTGATCTTAACTCCATCACAACATGGAGGCATAAAAGGGTCAGATTACTAACTAAATGATAGTAGTTTTGGCACCCGCTAAAGAGTTAATTGGTTAAGTAGTAAACAAAAAAGTGGTTCAAAATTTGTTCAAATAATAGTGTGATCGAGTTTGCTTCTGTATTAGACATGAATTGAAACATTCAAATTATCAAAAGAACATGTGTAGAAAGATGTTCAAATGTTGGTAAGAACGAATAATGATTGATCATATGCGAACGAGATAAAATCCAGATATAACAAATGAGATTAGTTAAAAAATTAGTATTTGAAGCGGCTTCACAAATTAATAATATATGATAATACCAATAATACCTGCCAAATAACGATAGCCTGCCCAAATAAAATTACAGTCTATTACTAATCAATTAATAGTAGGTTCGAGGGCAGATCAAATAACAGATTCAAGAACTGTTTAATAATTAGGATGTAATATTATTGATTACAGGGAACGACTGATGCTTAAAAGTAAGTTAAACACGTGCAATTTGATAGTATTAACTAGTAATGTTCATATAATAACATCGTAGGCTGATCTTTTGATAAATGTCTCGATTTTCATCATAGGAAAGCGGGTGCGAGTAACGATAAATAATTAGTGGCTCGAATAATGATGAAATGATCGGTAGTCATCTAATACAAATAATAACGGCTCGCATTTTTGGTAAAATGACAGTGGGTTCGAGCAAAATTTTTTTTATATAAACAATATTGAGGCGGTTCAAAAATTGATAAGTCGTTCGAAATTCGATTAAAAGATCGTATGTTCGAGTACTAATGGGAATATGATAAAGTTGACTAGTGATTAAGAAGTAGAGCGTTTGAGAACTGTTGAAAAAACAAAGAAAAAATTAGTCTTTGAAAACCGACCAAAAGGTAAAGAACTGGTTAAATGACCCACCATATTTTAATCGGAATCTCAAAGTCAATACTAAAAACCAACTTTTCTTTTATAGGATTTTTTTAGTCGGCTTTCATTTCTTTTTTACTCAAGCCTACGAATATTTAATCAAGATTGGTACTAACTGTATTTTTTAGTATTGCAGGCCACCATCTAACCAGTACTTATACCAACTATCATTTAATCTATTTCAGAACAGACTCAATTTTTCTAAAAATTTATCGAACCCCCTACATTTCGATGAGTTCTAACTCATTAACACTCTCTTTTGATCACTAACCTATTATCATTGGATAAATAATCGACCCACTATTCATTTTCGTTACTAGACTGCACTATAATTTAATCAAAACTCTACAATCATTTGATTACTGTTCGAAATACCTTTAATTTAATAGGTACCCAAACCCGCTATAATTTGTTCACTATTTTCATTGTCCCGCAGTGGACTGATCGTTAAGACACGGTTCCCGAAGTCAAGCATCACTGGCTGCGGTCAGTGTGCGGGTGGGTGACCACTTGGATCAGTCTGCGTAGGGACTGAAGGTGTTCGGTATTGGTCCTCGTTAAACCGTTCTACCGTAAAGTGCTCGACTTCGCGTGCAGGTCGTCGGGCTACCGAAGCGGGGGTGCCATCCTCTCTGCAGAGGATCAAAATTGTGATGGCATGTCTTCGGATCATTCTCAGGGATGCCTCCCAGACCGTCGCCAATAGCCCATTGTGCAGCTCTAGTGCGACGTAAAGGAACTGCAACAACAACACTATTTTTATTTGCCGGCTTTTGATTAACATACGAGACTACTATCATTTGAACACTTTTTTGAACCCTCTTATATTAAATACTCGAACAGACAAACCGTTTATCAGTACCTGAATCGCATATCAATTAATGAATTTTCATTTCATGACTATTTTCTATTAATAATTATAGTATATAGGTACTCGTACTCACTATAATTCGATCTGCATTATACGAATATGTATTTTTACTGGTACTTGAACCCTTATCATTTTATCAGTACTCGAACCCCTATCATTTTGTTAATCCTCGAACCTACGATCATTACATATCAATAATAGAATCATTATAGATCATTAAATCAATAATAGAATCTCTCCTTTTGCTACTATGAATACTGCTGATTTTCAAACTTTCTCATCATTGATCAATTTTCAAATTGACTCTCTTGGGATCGATTCACAGTTTCTTAAATTCCCTAACATTAAATCAAGAATTGAACCCACTATTTTAATCAATGCATGAATAGACTACGGTTTGTACTTACTTCATTTACTTGTAAACTAATCAGGGCTAGAAATTTCTACCATTTGGTCACTTTACGAACAGATTATTGTTTATTTTCAAACTTTAAGCCCACAATTTTATCGATACCCACTCTATTATTATCAGTTCTCAAACCCAATACTTTTGATCAAGAAATAGCGCGTTCGAGAACCTATTAAAAGAAAATGGGTCAGAGTACTGATCTAATCATTGTGCATTCAATTAATAGAAGGTTTTATGATCGATCAGAAAATTGTGGGTTCAATAATTTTTATCAATGCTGGAACCCACTATCATTTGATCAAAGTCGCTTCGAATGAGTAAAATGTGGTGCGTTCGAAAACCGATTGAATGGTAGTGGATTTGAGTAACGACCAAATATTAGCCAATTCGAAAACCAATGAAAAATAGTGGTTAGGAGTATCGATAAAATGATAGACTTTGAGAGCGGATGAAAAGTTTGTTTTTTATGCTAATAAAAAGATAGCGGGTTCAAATTATGTTTAAGCAGTAAGTAAAATACTGATCAAATGATAGTGGGTGCGAGTATCGATGAAAAATTGGGGGTTTGATTATTGACCAAATGATAATGGATCAGAGAATCAATGTAAGGTAAGTCTGTTCGAGAACTGATCAAAACAGAATGAGTTAGTGAACCATTTGAAAATTAATGGATTGAGTACCGGTCCAATAATAGCGAGTTCTATAATCGATTAAAAGTTATTAGACCGATTATCTATTAAATGATAATGCGTTAGAGTAACAATAAAAAATGAGTGGAACTTAGAACTGCGTGTTCTAGTATCCGAACTAACAATCTCTTTCTCGAACGAATTATTTATTCATCAGCAATCGAACCCACTATCTTTTAATCAGTTCTAGAACCTTCTATCATTTGACCATCTTACATATTAAACTAACAAAAGAGATTTTTAGAGAAGTGTTCAAATGATTAACTCGAGCCTTCGAATTATAATGAGTAACTCATCTTGCTATCATATGAATATTATTCGATTCCTACCTTAGAGTTTTGATTAATTGATAGCGGATTCGTGGACTAATGAACAACAGCGGCTCGATATTTGATCGAGAAATGGTATGTACTAGAACCGATTCAAAGAACATGGTTTAGAGTAATGATCAAATCTTCGTGAAATCAACTGCTGATGAAGTAATGGGAGGTTCCAGAATCGAAAAGAAAAATGTGGGTTCAATAATTGATCAAATGATTGTGGGTTCAAGCACTGACAAAAGCAGAGTCGGTTGGATTAGTGGTGCACTTTAGTAATAATTAAAAGAGAGTGGGTTAGAGAAAAGATTGAAAGGTAATCGATTTGAGTACCGATCAAATGATAGCGAGTCGAAAACCAACGAAAACTAGTGGTTACAAGTATTGATAAAATTATATAGGTTTTGAGAGCTAATAAAAATACAGCGGGTTCAAATAATGATTGAGCGTAGATGAAAATACTAATCAAATTAGAGTGGGTTCCAGCATTAAAAAAATAATGTTCGAAATGAGTTCAAATAAGATTAGCAAAAATGAAAATGAGACTATTTTATGATCAAATGATTGATTGTTCAAGTAATGACGAAATAATAACGGCTTTATGTTCGATCATTAAAATGATAATTGTTCAAAAGACAGTAGGTTCAAAGACTAACCACATGTTAGCGACGGATAAAAAGGAAGTGGGTTCGAGTATTGATCGCATGTTAGTAAGTTCAAGTACTGATTAAAGTATAGTTCGTTTGATTCATAATCAAATAATGGTAGTCTCTGGTTAATAATACAAGTCCACAGCCATTAGATAAATAATTGTACCACCTCTTTTTTTTAATCTGTAATCGTACCCACTACCAATCGTACTTTTTCGAATCTCATTTAATATTCAAACCCAGAACATGCTAGAATCAGTTCTTAGACCCACTTAATTTTAATTGGTTGTTGTTGTATTTCATTTACGTCACACTAGAGCTCCACAATGGGCTATTGGCGACGGTCTGGGAAACATCCCTGAGGATGATCCGAAGGCATGCCATCACAATTTTGATCCTCTGCAGAGGGGATGGCACCCCTGCTTCGGTAGCCCAACGACCTGCACGCGAAGTCGAGCACTTTACGGTAGAACAGTTTAGCGAGGACCAATACCGCACACCCTCGGTCCCTACGCAGACTGATCCAAGTGGTCACCCACCCGCACACTGACCACAGTCAGTGATGCTTGACTTCGGTGAAATTTTAATTGGTACTCGAACGCATTTTCATAATATCAATAATCGAACCAGTAACTATCAATCGGTTACTAAACTCACTATTATTTAACCGGTACTCAATCTATAACTTTCTATCTGTCCGAGAACTCACTTTCTTTTGATCAGTTCTCGAATCCATCATTATTTCATCAATAATTGAGCGCACAGTCTTGTTATTTGTACTTTAATGCAGTCTATCTTCAGCGATGTACACGATCTTCTAATAGGTTCTGGAACCTAATAGAATCGAACTAACTATGATATAATCATCACTTGAACTTACTATTCTGCAATCATTACTCGATATCATAATATTTCATTCAATACTCGAACCCACTTCCTTTTCATCGGTCTCTAATATTTGATCTGCCTTTGAATCTACTATTATTTCAATGATCGACAACAAAGCCATGTCATTTGCCCATAAATTAATTCCATTCTCTCTTTGGTTAATGATGCGAATCGTTCTGATATGAACATATTCGGAACATTATGTTTGTTAATGTCCACTATCATTTGATTAACAAAATCACTATTTTTTATCGGTCAGCGAACCCACTATCATTTGATCAGTATTTGAATCTGCTATTTTTAAGACGTTCACGCCGGCGTGACCCACCGGTGGCCCAGGCTAGATTGTCTCATCGGGCGGTGCACCAGAGTAAAAACTGGTAACAAATAAATTTCATTTTTTAGTTATTTACGGGAATAACTAATTGTTTTTAATGGATGAAATTTTTATATTGAATTGCTTCTTCGCCGTGATAAATTTCCTTACAGTGAAATTATATTGTTGAGAATAGATTGACTCCTCCCGAATATTATCTGATATTGAAATAGTTCTTCTACCAGTATTTTCTCTTTTCAGGCCTGAACGTGTTAAGCTCTCGAACCAACACACTTTTTTTT
Organism: Parasteatoda lunata; assembly: GCA_949128135.1. Lineage (NCBI taxonomy): Eukaryota > Metazoa > Arthropoda > Arachnida > Araneae > Theridiidae > Parasteatoda > Parasteatoda lunata. Next base: position 103,113,085 of record OX421980.1, read on the forward strand.
ATCCCTCTCAAATCCCTTAACTTTCAATTTTTAAAAGCAGTTCTCAGACCCACTTAATTTTTTATTGGTACTCGAACGCATTATTTTATCAATAATCGAACCTTTAACTATCAATCAGTTACCGAACTCGCTATTATTTGACCGGTACTCAATCTGTTAACTTTCTTACGCTTCGCGAACTCATTCTCTTTCGATCAGTTCTCAAATCCTTTATCATTTCATCAATAATCGAGCACACATTCTTGTTATTCGTACTCTAATGCAATCTGTCTTGATTGACGCATACGATCTTCTTATAGGTTCTGGAACCTACTACCATTTCATTATGAATCGAACGAACTATAATTTAATCAACAGTTGAACTTTCTAATCCGCAATCATTACTCGATATCATTTTATTTCACTCAATACTCGAACCCACTTCCTTCTTATCGGTCGCTAACATTTGAAAAGTCTTTGAACCTACTATCATTTCAATGATCGAAAACAAAGCCATATAATTTGATCATAATTTTTTTCCTTTTGGCTAATATAACGAACCTTTCTTATTTGAACATATTTCAAACATTATTTTCTTAATGCTGCAAACCACTCTCATGCGGTCTTCGAAACCACTATCATTCACTTACGGACATTAATTAACCCCAGTATCTTTTTATTAGCTTTCGAGCCAACACACTTTTTTTTATCTCCTCTCAAACCCTATATAATTTTATCAATACATGTAACCACTATTTTTCGTTTGTTTTCGACCTGAGTATCATTCGATTAGTACTCAAATTCTTTATATTTCAATCTGTTCTCTAACACTCTCTCTTTTAATTAATACTAAAATGTACCACTGATCCAACCGACTCTGCTCTTTGTCAATGCTGAAACTGTCATTTGATCAATTATTGAAACCACATTTTTTCTTTCGATTCTGGAACCTCCTATTACTCTATCAGCAAATGATCTCTCGGCGATATGAGCATTACTATAAACCAATTTCTTTTAATCGGTTCTAGAACGTACTATATTTTGATCAAATATCGAACCGCTGTTGTTCATTAGTTCACAAAATCGCTATCAATCAATACACGAAATAAGATTGAGTAATATTCATACGATAGCAAGTTGGTACACTCATAATAATTCGTTTGAGTGAGTTGAACACTTCTCTAACTAAACTCTTTTGTTAGTGAGATCGAGCGTCATTCGTAAGATGGCAAGCTCAATTGCGCATCAAATGATCGAGTACTAATTAAATGATAGTGGGTTCAATTACTGTTGAATTGTTGACAGCGGGTTCAAACAGCTATATAATGTAGGGGTTAGCAAAATCGATACATTAAGAGTCGATTCAATGACAGATATAGAGTAGGTTGTTTGAACAATGGTAAGGCAGTTCAAACATTGATAAGATGCTAGTGGGCTCGAGTATTAATCATGTGATTTAAGGTTCGAAAGCTGATCACTTGTAAACTGGCTCGAGTACAGAAAAATATTTATTGATAATTCGTTCGAGATTTTATAAAGAGATTGTTGGTTCGGATACTAGAACACGTCGCCGTTTAATCAATTCTTAGATCCACTAAGACTCGAGTGCGGTATTATTAGATAGATAATCGGTCTAATAACTTTTAATCGGTTATAAGACTTGTTCTTATTGGACCGGTACTCAACCCACTACCTTTCAAATGGTCCCCTAACTCATTCTCTTTTGATCAGTTCTTGAACCGACTTTCTTAAATTGATCCTCTTAGCCATTATCATATGGTGAATAATCGAACCCGCTATCTTTGATCAACAGTTGAATACACAATTTTTTTTATTGGAACTTGCTTCTGTTATCATTTTAACAGCCTTTGAACCGCTGTCTTTTGTACAATACTCAAACATACTGTCTTTCGAACAGTTCTCGAACCCACCTTCATTTTAACGCATTTCGAACCTTATCTTTTTATGGCTGGAGCCAGCTATTTTTTGATTAACTCGATAATCGGTCTAATAATTAAGTCGCAATTTTATATGGCGCCAAATACCCACCTTCATTTGATAAGTATTTTCATCTACTGTTTTATAATTATATAAACCCGCTATCTATTTACTAGCACTCGAACCAACACACTTTTCATCCGCTCTCAACACCCGCGTTTTTCAAACTCGCTATTAATTGATCAGTACTGTAGTCCTTTACCTCTCTTTTAATCAAAACTCGAACGCGCCATTTCTTTTTTTTCTATTATTGATATAATGATCATGGGTTCGAGTACTGCTTAAATGATAGGGGCACAAGTACAGATAAATTCTTGTAATCCGGATCAAATTTTAGCGGATTCGAGCATACTCTATAATGATTAACGGAAAATAGAGGGTTCGATTATTCATCAAACGATTAGCGGTTCGGGTACCGAAAAACGCGGTTTGTCAGTTCGGGTATTTAACTGAAGGGAGTTGAGAAAGTGTAAAATTGATTGTGAGATCCAGGTGTATTTAAATGATAGTAAGCTCTAATGCTAATCTAATGGTAGTGGGTTTGGGTAACGACTAAAATAAAGGCATTTCGAGCAATGATCAAATGATTGTAGATATGTGATAAAATTATTGTAGTTACCAGTAACGAATATACATAGTAGGTCCTATTATTGATCTAATGATAGTAATCAAAAGAGAATGAGTACGAGAACTTATTGAAATGTAGCGGGTTCGATTAAATGTTAGAAAAATTGAGTCGGTTCTGAAATCGATTAAATGATAGTTGATACAAGTAGTGATTAATATCCTCTTTTTATATTAGCATTCGAACTGACACTGTATGTATCGGTTCTCTAACCCCTACATTTTATCAGTGTTTAATTTCGCTTTCATTTAAACAGTACGCGAATTTATTTTTATTTGATCCGTAGTCGAACTTACCATCTTTGGTATATTACACGATCTTTCTGTTATTACATTTATCTACATAACTGTGTTGTTAAACTGGGGCTTACTATTTAATAAGAGTATTCTAACTTACTATCATGTGATCAATAATCGTACTTACGCTCATTTGAATATTTCTCGAATATTTGACCAAATTTTTGTTTTCTTTTTTTAATACTATACTCGAACGCACAACTCATTTAAAGGTATTTGAACCTATTATAATTAAATTTGTACATGAACCCTCTGTCATTTAATCAATAATGCGACCGGCTATTATATGTATGATACTATATGATTATTTTTTAAAATCTGGAGCACAAAAATTCATTATCAGCAATTGAACGCTCTGATTTGGTCATTATTTGAGCCGATATTTTCAACACTTTTCTAACCTGCTAAACCATTTAATTGTTAACCTTGAATTACTTATCGTTACTCGCATCCGCTTTCTTATGATCAATAATCGAACCCTCTACCACATGATCAGTATTCGATCATACTATTTGAACATTACCTGATAATACTAACAATTGGCTCGTTTTTAACTTACCTTTGCACATCACTCGTTCCCTATAATAAATGACACATCCCATTATTCAACAGTATTTGAATCTGCTATCATTTGATCAGTACTCATCTATTATCATCGTGCATCATCTATTATTTGATTGTTAACCAAACACACTGTATTTTCATAATTTTTTGTGCCGATTACTATTTTAACGATTTTCTAAACCTCTCCAAATACTAACTTTTTAACCATTCTCATTTGCTAAACTCTAGCCAATAAACTATTTATCAGTTTTCTATCCCGCTCACATGTGATCAATCGAACATTATCATATGATCACTTTTTAAAACGTTTTCTTTTGATGAACTGGAAGCTTTTATTCATGCCTAATATCTATGCAATGCTCGTTCGCACTATTATTTGAACCACTTATTTTGCTAAATATATTAAATCGTTTACTTATTTAACGGTTGCCGAAGCTACTATCATTTCGTTAGTAATTAATCTAACCCATTATTTGATCATTACTCGAGCCTACTAACATTTGAACAGTATTCGACGTCAGTGTCCTTTTGAACACTTTTTTAAACTGCTCGTTTTGTTAACTTTTTAAAATCTGTTAAACCATTTTCTAATGTTAACCACGAACCAATTAACCGTTTATCACTAGTCAAACCTGCTATCATATGTTCATTGACGAGCCTACTATTGAGTACTTGCACTACAAGAACTAATTTACCCATATGTTGAAAAAGTTTCTCTACATAAGTAAGAATGTTAATTAACGTTAATTACCTACCGAGCCGCATCGTATTAACGAAAATATATTTCTTCCTCGTCTGCTTTTGTTATTCAACTTATATTTATTATTTGTTTATGTATTTTATTGTAACCGTGATCTATTTTTGTTTTGTGTACCTAGTAACTCTGATGTATAGTAAGTCTATATATGTTCTACTTGGTTTCGTACCTGTCCTTGTGTTAAGTCTCTGTGTAAATATATAGTGAAAGAATTTAGAATGTGTCACTGAAGAGAATTAATTACTTAGCTTATTATTTCCCTACCTAGCTAAGAATTCTTGTTACGTTGTGAAAAATGACACCCACACAAAATATATTTTACTTACATCAACTGGTTCAGCATATACAATATTAATTATAGTATAATATCATACAATGTTACTCATTTATTAGTTATTAGTTAATTTAACCTAAGTATGGCGGAACATATCTAGATCCATCTTGTTAAACATAAGAGAGGAATGTTGACCACTCAATTTAACTTTTCCACTCAATCCATGTTTATTTTGTATCCTTGGAGAGAAAAAACTGAAGAACCATCGTCAGAGTGGGATTACCTAGAACAACACGAGAAAAGTTTCATTACACCTCTGAAGAACTTCCAAACAAAAGGATGTATTGTGCAAAGAATGCATTTAATTGCGTTTGTAGACCTCGAGTGCCCCTGATCTCTTTAAACGTTTGGTTGAGGCAAATTTTTAATTTCTTTTTTTTTTAAGAAACGTGTCTATGTAACAACAAATTTGAACTACCTGAAGTTCAGTAATCCTTCCCTGCAGAACGATGTCAAGTTTTATATTCTGTCTATCTTCACTCGTTCTGCTTTCTTGTTTCTGCAGAGAATATGGATAGTGGGGGGGGGGGGGAGCAAAATAAATGCTGGCGTCATAACATCAGATCTGGGAGTTTAACTGATAAAACTTTTATTTTATGAAAAATAAAAAGAAAGTTTTATATTCGCTCTAGGTTGAATATCGATTTACTTACATTTTATTATCATTGCTCATTTTCTTCTCAACTGCAAAATGACTCTTCATATGAATTTGCATTTTATTAAGTATTTCGCTTTATAGTAATGCCTTTGACTGAGAATTTTGAAATGTGGCTAATATTTTTTATATTCAGCTAATTTCCTGGCTAATAATTAAAAATCCTTAGCGTTGATCCTGTATCTATGTCCCTCTCTCTCTCTCTCTCTCTCTCTCCCTCTCTCTGTGTGTGTGTATGTAATTGTGTGTGTAAGTATGTATGCATGTATGTGTGTGTGTGTGTGTGGGTGGGTGTGAAACATAAAAAGCTTCAATTAATCATTTTATGTTATTTATGTATCTAAACTTTTTTCGTTAATTATTATTCTAGACAAAACTCTCGTTCTCACACTTTAATACTCACATCCTGCCTTTTAATCTACAATTTTGGGCTTCAAGTTCTGTATCGAGTGTTTAACATTTTAATGTTTTTCCTTTTGCTAACTCGTGAGTAGGACTTTTTCCCTTAACCTATTTAATAGACCAATTATAATTTTTAAGATTTCCCTTATCCTCTGAAACGAAACTTTTTAAGGATTTATTTTAAAAGATCTTCCCTGACTTCTAAATAGAGAAGCACTTTGATTTTGTGTCACTTTGATGATTGTTCTCTTCCAACTAATTATAAAGTAAATATTGTGCCCTCTTCCATTGCTCCCGCAGTTCCCTATATTGTTCATCAAGGTTTAGGGTTGCGTTTGTGAATTCGTTCACCACGATGCGGTCATTTAATGAGTTCACATGAGTTTTTGGATTCTGATATTTTTATTCGCATTTGATAATTAAATTTGACGCTACTCGATAATTTTTTAACACTATATTATTTTAAATAGTCAGATATTTGTAAAATGAGTGATCTTTTCTGAAAATGCCATTTTTTAGCAATTTTTCGTAAAAAATAGTCAGGGCTAAAGAGAAGATATAGAAGGGCTGGTTTATTCCATACTCAAAGCTGAAGCTACGATTACCCACCTCATGACGTCACGCCGCACACAATTCTCAAAAATCAGAACTGGAAGATTCGTTCACCACGTATCTGAACCCAATGTATCAGCGAATGAAAAGTTCTACCATTAGTTATAAATGGTTTTGAGCTTTCACTGGAAAGCTTTGGTAAATGTAAGGTTTTATCAGAATGCTTGGTAAAAGTTCGAATCATATATTAAAGCAAACTTTTGTCTTTTAGTAAGCTACTTTGGTAAATACTAGGTTCTACCGATAAATCCTAAGATTTACTAGACTTCGGCCTTTTACAGTAACATAATTATTCTTAGACACGCTTAATTAGCAATTGTACAATCCTTTCCTGATCATTTCCTTACAGGGTTTCAAATTCTAATATTTTTATATGACATAACGACACAACAATTTAAAATTATAGAGTAATCATTTTCTGACAAACTTAATATGCGAACATTTTTCCATTAATGCTTTTCTGATCAACGAACATCATTTCAGTGAAATGAGAACTTTCGAATTCGTGATGACATACTATTACGGAAATATATTACGGTTAAATAAGTTTTTTATTTTTCAATTCAATGTAAATTAAAATGAAGATATTAAAGTCCTTTGCCAATTTCAACTCAATGAATAAATTTGATTTAATGAAGCCCAAGTCAAAATTTTTGATGATTATCAATTGATGGACCAACATAATCTTGATGGTAACCAACCAAAGTAAACATCACTTCAACGTAGGAATTTGGACTTATTTATGAAGATCGAACATAGGAATAAGCAACTTATTCTCATGATATATTCCTAAGGATCAACAAGAATCCCCATTAAACTATCATGAAAATGTATAGTTAGAACTATCACGGGTTGTTGGTCCATGAGAGTTAAACTTCTTTTAATTATTAACCATATTAGTATTAAAGTAGCATTTTCCATCATGGAATGATAGAAATTTGTTGGCATTGCAAAAACTATGAGCACATAATGGATGATGGTGACCATCAAATGATGTTGGACCATCATAAGTCGCACTAAAACCAACATACACCTTCACAATTTTTTCATTTTATTTTGGGTTTCTCCGGACTTATAAAGCAGGTAAGTGTTATATTTTTATAATAAAAAATTTACAAATAAAATTTTTTTTCTTTTAATTTGAAAACAGTTGTATAGAATAGGGTATAGAATATATATGGAATTTGAAAAGAATAGGGTATGCAGAATGGTTTTCTAGTTCTGATTAAGACTGTAAGATTAAAAGAAAAAAAATTAAATTAAATGTGCAAATCTTTCATTTCAAAATATTTCAATTTCTTTACTCATGAGCATTCTTTATTAAACATTTTTTAGTTTAAAAGTAATGTTTTCTTTATTAAAAATTTAAATTCTTCTATAAAAATTGTAAAAAGAACTTTTTTTTTAAAATTAAACGACAAAAGATTATATGTTTCTGCATGCTTTACATACTCGTTGCGTTCGCGAATAACGACACGCGATTACGAAACTTACTTTTTACTTTTTGATGCAGCTCCAGACGGCTGCATTACAAAATAATCTTCCAATCTTGAATCTTTGATTTCAAATTTATATTTTCTGAAATAAGACATGGAAAAGTGTGTTTTCTCATTTTGTGCCTTATAGTAAGTCTTACAGGTCGCTATCGCGTAAGCTGATATTTGAATACTGCTGTTAAATTTTTGCAAACAGATGTGAAGAAACACACCTCGAAATAAAAATAAAAAAATATATAAAAAACAATGAATGCATTGAAATAAGTTTAAAAAAGACGTTAATTACATGCGAATTAATTTATTTTTAAAGTAAAAAGTTGATGCTTTCGCCGCCGACTGAATCAATCACCTCAATCTTAGTAGCAAATAGTAGTCAATCTTAGTAGTCTTCACCTCAATCTTAGTAGCAAATAGTCGCATTTCTTTTGCCAAAGGAGGACCTTTAACTCTTCTTTACCAGGAAATTACAGCGACCACCTGAAATTAAAAATGGAGAAAAAATAAGAAATAGCAATCAAATCACAAAATAAAATTATTAAATTCATGATTTTTGTTTGTTTTACAATATAAATGTGTACAGTGCGAAAAAAAAAAAAATCACCCTGTATAAATTTTGTGTAAATGATGTGGATTTTCTCGAAATCGGATGCAAAAACGTACTTTCCCTGAAAACACAATTTATTTATTTATTTATTTATTTTTTTGCATATTTGAATTCTTAACCTTCTAAATACGCTTCATTATTGATATAATGACTCAAATAGTTTAGTTAGGAGAGCAGATGAAAGTCCTAAAAATTCGTCCCTTAAAAATTCTTTTCACTTTTAGCGTTTTTAGTCATGCTTTAAAGACTAATTTAACAACATCTAATTAGGTTGCAGTCACTTATTAAACTCATTTACCCAAAGATCATTTCATGCAAAAACAATAATTTTTAATAATTATTTATTAATTTTTATAATTTAATTGTGGATGGAAAAAAATTGGATTAAGGTATAAATTTTTATACTATATAAATCTACGTATATTTCTATTATAAAATCTAAAATTTTAACCGTTTTTATTTAGTAAAAGCGGGAAAAAATTTTAGTAAATTATTTTTAAAAAAATAATTTGGTGACAAGAAGAAATATTTAGACGGAGAGATTAATATTTAAATGTGGTTATTTCATGAGAAGAACTTGACTTGCGCACCCGTAGAGTAAAATTACATTAATATTTTTGCAGATGGATGATGGGTTAGAGTTCCCTTGCTGTTAGGCTAACCGTGGCAGGTTTTCAAGGTCTTCCTCTACCTTTCATGTAACGCAAATACTCGTTAGTCCCATCAAAAAGCACTCCACAAAGGCAAATTTTTCCCAATCCAGGAGTTCCCTTGTCTTTTGAATTGGGTTCAAAATTATACGGCTACGAAGTTGAACATAAGTAGTCGTAAACCCATAAAATTGGGTCGGCTGTTCAACGACAGTTATAAAATTATGAAACTACAGTATTATACAGTACTTTCGCTACTTGTAGCTCGCTGATTCAGACCACTGTTCGAAAAATACTATTATTATTTTTTTTTACATCTGAGCGGGTACTAAGCATTGAAACAGGAGAGCCCTCACATTTTTTTTTTTTTTTTTTTTTTTTTTTTTTTGTTCATCATAAACATATCCTCCTGTTACTAGAGAATTTCCGCATTTTCAGAAAATATTTTTCTTTCCTAGTAGTAACAGAAATCATGCATTAATACATTACATTGAATAAAATTTTGTCCACCATTACATATGAACAATTTAGACAGTTAAATGCGAAAAGATATCATTAATAACTTTAGTTTCAATGATTAGATTTTCACAGACAAAGTATCAATCTTAATGGTTCCATCAGAGGAAATCACCCATTATGAGTTCCAATCTTAATGGGTGGAACCAAATATACTAATTAATTAGTGTTAACTATTAATTAAATTGCAGAATCAAACACAAAAAAGTACTTTTTCTGAATAAACATATATTTGTACATATTTGGATTTTTGACGGTTGAAATCTTAGGAGGGGGTAGCCGCAATCTAGGAAATATAGTTCTTATGATTATTTTTTTTATAGCCATCGTTGAACACCGACTAGGACTGGGCGATATTAGAAATTATATATCGTGATGCATCGTCAGTTTTGCATCGCGATATAGTATTTTTGAATTTCATTTACTTGCAAGGCACAGTAAATCAGATTTCTATCAAAACTCCATACTCAAATTGATTTAAATCAATTTATAAATTTGAAGATATATATGTTTTGCTCAAGAAAGATATTAAATAAACTGACTACAATGTACAAATCTTACTTAAAATATTTATTGAAAAAATGTGTATAGATACAATATTTGCACCTCTTTATCGTTTATAAGGTATAAGCAGCCTTAATTTAAGCTAGATACTTTACTAAGCTTTTAACTAGAAATCAAAGAAAGTTTAAAACGATAGATTTATGAATTTATTCGGAAATCAATTAGTTTAAGTGAATTAAATTTTGAAAAAAAAAAGTTTAAAGCTATAAAAAATAATTTTACTAAATGAGCCTACATACTCAATTGAGCGAAATTGAAACTTCATATGAAATTTATATTTTGAAATAAAAATATATCAGCATTTCCGAATGTTTAAATGATAAAAGATGCTCTGTTTTTTCGAACGACATTACTCCCAGTACTAAACACCCTCTCTGACGCTTTTGAAACATCACTAAATTTTATTTACTATTATTATTTCACATAAATAATATAGTTCGTTTGACTAGTGCAAGGTTCGAATTTTAAACTAAAAAGTAAACATAAGTTTTGTTATAATTTCTTAAAACTTTCGCTCCTTGAAAGATTTATCAGTTTAAAAATAAAAAGGGAATTTTATAAATATATCTAGTTAAAATTATTGAAAGAAAATTTAGAAAATTTAAAAAAAAAGTTTGTTAAGAAATTCATTATACGCTTAAAACAAAGTATAAAAACTTTGTTTATTTTTAAAAAAAGCGTTTTTTACAAATCAATATATCCTTGTACTAATTTGCATAAATAATTACATAATTATTAAGTTCGATCGTAATCTTCAAATTCTAAATGAAAAAGTAAACGCAAGTTTTGTTACATTTTCTAAAAATGATCACGAAAATTACGAAAGATCTCTTAATTTAAAAATAAATAAAATTGAAATTTATCAATATATTTACCCAACAGTATAGAAAGAAAATTTAAAAAAATAAGTTCGTTAAAAAATATTTATATGTTTAAAACAAAGTGCTAAATAAATTAAAAAAAAAAAAAAAAAAAAAAAAAAAAAAAAAAAAAAACGCTTTTAAAACACTATTTTTTATTATTATTATTTCACATAAATAATTAATTTAAACTGAATAATGACCGAATTATGAACGAAAAACAAAGTAACGTTTAATTTCTTAAAAATAAAAGCAAAAGAATAGTGATATTCGATAATATATTTTAATTAACTAATAATATTAAAGGAAAATTTTAATTAAAATTATCATACTCTCTAATAAAGCGATAAATGATTAAAAAAAATGAATAAAATTTGCAAACCTTTCAAATTTTTTTGAACAAAGAAAGTTGATTGACTTATGTCCCCATCCAAATGACAAAAAAAAAGTTTTGTTTTAACTTTATTTCTAAACGTAAAAACAACTCAAGATTTATAAATTTAAAATAATAAAAACCCATTAAATTATTAGAAGTTTATCCAAAAAGTTTTTAATAAATTAAAAGAAAGTAAAAAAAAATTACCGAACAAATTTAATTACTTTGTAATTTAATTCTTTATGGGAGCCTTAAATTAGATTTGAGATAATTTTCACATTTAAAAATAAAAAAAAGTTTTAAAAAGTTTAGTAAAAAAAAATACTTAATTAATGAAGAAACTTTCTATATATTCTTTTCAATAACAATTGCGTTCGGAACAAGGTAACGGCAGCGATCACGAAATTAGTCCCACTGAAAATATTCTACCGGAAACGATATCAAGTCGCGACAAGAAACAAACAAAACTAAGAGGTGCGAAAACGATATACGATATATGTTCTCAAAACTGATTCTGATTCTACCGCTCATCAATCAAGGCCATCTCAACAGAACGAAACGAACATCGTCTTCCACAGCGCGAGTTGGCATCGGAACGTAAGAGAAGATCATTGCGTGTCTTGTATCGCTATATCGTTTTGCGTTCGTCTTCTTTACTCGACGGCTTAAATCAGATTTCTGATGCATCGCCTGGAACGGAAGTCGCTGTATCGGCCTGCCGATATAGGCGTTAAATCGATATGTCGCGATACATCGATTTATAGCCCAGTCCTAACACCGACCCAAGTTTTTTGAGGGTTTACGACTGCTAATGTTCAACTCCGTATTCTTGTAATTTTGAACCCAATCCTGAAAACAAGGGAAATCCTGGATTAAGTATAGGGAGAAATTAACCTTCGTGGAGCATTTTTTCCCTTCTTTTTTTGATGGAAGAACCCGCATTTGCGTTACATAGAGAGAAAAACCACTAAAACTTCCCACGGTAAGTCTGACGGCATCATAAATCAGTTCGAATTCCTATATTGGGGTGATGGTTACTTATGTTGTTTACCATCAAAAAATATAATGGATATTGTTAGAATTATTGATGGTTACCATAAATATTTTGTTGGAAAACCATAAAAAAACTTTGACTTGGGTCATTTAAGGAGAGAATGTTTGGTAAGAAATTTTTTTTGATTGATAGCGTAACATTCTGAAATCTCAGAAAAATGTTCAAATATCAGCATATAAGTATTCAAATGTAGCAAGTATTTTGGGACAGAGGGAGTATAAAGGTGTGTGTGAGCAATATCTTTTTTAATTTTTGAACAAAATTTTAGCTTACAAAAATGATGAGCGTTGATATCTAGTTTAAAATAAACTATTTATCATTTTTAACATAAAATAATGATGAGCGTTGACATCTAGTTTAAAATAAGCTATCTCCAAGCTCTAATAGTTTGATACTGCCATCTGTTGTATAGATTGAGATATATATATGATTCGGAGCATAAGAAATAGATTGTCTAAACCTTTTTTTTTTGTGTATTACTTTTTAACACTACTAGCCTGGATATACAACGAGGAAATAAAAAGCAAAACTTTGTCATTTTGACAGGAGCGAGATATTTCGGCGGCTCTTCTGACTGAACTAATTTCTCAATCACGGCTACTCCATAATTTGAGAGTAAAAAGAAAGAACGTTCATTCAAAGGAATTAGGTTTGTTTCCCTAACTTTTTTTTTCCCCGACCGTTATAAAATAACCAATTGATAATATATTAAAAAAAGAAAAAAAATCGCGATCTCAACGCGAGAATACACCCTCTTATCGGGGCAAAAATTTTCAGGTTTCTATTTATCAAGTTTTCATTGAGTTCCATCATCAGTAGGCTTTTTTCCACCAGCAAATGGGAAGCAAAATTTCTCTAAGAAAATACTTGAAAAAGCAATCTAGAACTTCCGTAAATCTTTTTTTAACAGAACGTAAATAAGTCATTTACTTTCATTAATGCTTTCCTTATCAATGAACTTCCAATATCATTTCGGTGGACTGAGAACTTTCGATTTCGTGATCGCATACTATTACGGATACTTATTACGGTAAAATAAGTTTTTTAAAGTTCAATTCAGTGTAAATTTAAATGAAGATATTTAAGTCAATTGCCGAATTAATATCAATGAATAAATGTGATTTAAGAACGTGTAGAACAGTTTTTTGATTATTCTTATTCTTTATAGAATAGTATATATTTCTGAATATATATAAATCGGAAAACAACAGTAAAGGTTCATTACTTGAAATAGTACTTTTGTGTTGATTATTAATAAATCTTTAGTGTTTTCTTGGTAAGTATTTTTTAGTTTTGAATGATCAATTTCCACTAGAATTCAGCTATTCTGTTTTTAAGTTACGATTTGAAATTCTTATCGAGACTTTACAATTATAAAATTTTATAATCATTTTAAAGTTATGAAGTGATTATCTATGTATATATTTGAAAATAAAATTTTCAAACCAACGTACATTTTATTTAGGATATCTCCGGACTTATAAAGCAGGTAAATGTTACGATCTATTAATAAAAAGTATGCTTGCAAATAATTTTTTCTTTTAAATTGATGATAGTTCTATGAAAAATGTTTTTCCAGGTCTGATTAAGAACTTTAAGGTTTAAGAGAAAAAAAAATCAACTCACTATTAAAATCTTTCATTTCTATATGAGAAATGTTTCGGGAAAATTTTATAAATATAAGTATTCTTTATTTTAAGTTTTATTTTTAATATTTATTTATTTTTATTGAAAACTTTCTATAAAAACTGAAAAAAAACTTGTTTTTTTTTTAAAAAAAATTAAATGACATAAGATTATATGTTTCGATATTTTATACATACTTTAATGTTTGAAGTAATTTGATTCAGAAATTTATAGGATTTAAAGTTTAAATAGACTTAATATTAAATCCATAAATTTAGTCGAAGAATTTCTCGAGAATTAGGACTTCTCTCGTACAAGAATATTGATACATATTTTTTTATTTAATTCATTTACAAATATTTTTCCATTGTGCTTTATGTATTTCTTCTTTGAAAAAGCACGAGATTCTATTTCGAGATCTATATTTTATTTTCTCTCCTGCGTAAGAAGGAATATCAACATTTTCTTTTTTCAAATTTAATAAGCCATAATAAAAAAGGGACGTAACCAGTCGTCGGCGGTAGCGCGCTACAAGTGACGATTTAATTTTCGAAAAAAACAACTAGTTTTTTTTTTTTTTGTATTGCACTGCAATATAGTAGTAGATACAGAATAATATTAAAAAGAATTAAAAGATCATAAAATCAATTTACGACCTGCATAGTTGTATTAAGAAAAATATTAAACATCAGTGACTAGACCGTTCTTACATTCATCAAATTAACTCTTAAAATAAATTTAAAAAAAAAATTACATGCATTGTAAATTAAGCTACAAATGGCATATTTGCTAAGCTCTAAAATAGGCTAAAGTTTCTAAACTTAACTTGCAAGTTAATAAGAAATGAATAGTTAATACAAGTTAATAAAAATGTTAACTTTCAGAAACAAAAATAGTTATAAAATGCATGTTCTTTTTTTGGAATTAAAAATGAATAATCAATTCAGATTATAATTATTAGAAAAAAATACAATGTTAATACAAACGAATTTTAAATTATAATTATTATAAAAACTGATATTTTAAAAAACTCCTTTAAATATCGAATTTAATACTCAGCAGTTAAGAAAAAAGAAATTCACCTGTTTTTATCCACATCTTCAATAATCGAAAGAAGTCTTAATAGCACAAAAGATGCACTAGTCGTTGAATAATAAGTCATCGTTTTGACCTAGAAAAAAAAAATAATCATTAACATTTTCAAGCAATTATATATCATAACATATTATCATCACATAAAAGATAGGATAGCTAAAAAAACACAATATAACTAGAAAATATTGCAATTTTTAGGATTTTGATTTAAGTCGATTAAAAAAGCTTCAAAGAAGTAAAATATAAAAAGTAAAATCACAATTAAGTATATGTTTATAACATAAAATGTAGAACGAATAATCTTTAAAGGAAAGATAGATCTTTTTCACAAAACTAAATTGACATAATTATGTTAAGATCAAAAGGGAATAACAAACAAATAATTATTTTCGTTATACAGACGACTAAAATATTTCATGTTAACAAAATTCACTTATTTTTCTTTGAATATCCATCCATTGACTCTAAAAAAAAATCACGAAGAAATTTCCTTGTTTTTTTGTGAAATTTTAAAACTTTTTATACACAACCTTATTGTTTATACAAAGCCTTAAAAAAGGCTTAAAAAATATTACATAGTGCAAAAAAAGCAGTAAGTTGAGTTTCTATCGCATTAACATAAAAAATCTAATGTAGTACAGGTTTTTAATCAAATCCTTTGAAAAACTTACAAGGACACTCCTGGATCAAGTATTGGAAGAAATTTGCCTTTGTGGAGGACTTTTTGATGGAACTAACCTGCATTTGCGTTACATAGAGAAAAATACTACGAGAACCATCCACGGTTAACTTGATGGCAAAAGGACTTTAACACATGCTCTGTCTACCACTAAGGATATTTCACGTCAGCACTGTGGTCGGTGCAAGGAGATGCGGATTCGTATTGACCAGCCATCGCTGAGATCACCTGGTTCACCTCATTGGAAGACGAACACTCTTTCCCCTGAGCCATCGCGACTCAGTGTAAATACACAGTAACATTCACGTTAAATATTTTGTGGCTCAGTGCCGTGTTGATTGTTATGTGAAAGTTTAGTGAGAAGGATACCAGCTCAGCCATTGTCCACGTTATGTAATCACGGCCATAATTACGTATCATTCCTACCATACTCAATAAACCTGAATGAAGACCTGAAAAACGGGATTAGGTGCTTAGCCATGGAGGTTTGATGTGAATTTTATATGATATTGCTCCAACATATAAGCTTAGATCAAAAAAGGAGATAAACGGGTTTGAAATTCATAACCTAATTAAGAAGACAAAAATAAATGATTTAAAAGCAATTTATGTTATGAAGTTGACAAAAAAAAAGTTACAATAAATTAAAATTTACAATTATTTTAGTAAAAAGTAAACATTTAATTTTAGATATTTTTGTACCTTAAATCTGAACTGAATGTAATAGATGAATTTTTAAATTTAATGCAGTTTAAATTCGGTTAAATAAAAGATTTCATTAATTTTAGGTTAAATCTCATTAAATCAAGACTCGTTTTATTTTTTAAGTTGTTTGTAAAGTGTCTTTATCATAAAACTAACATTATATTTAAGTTTGAATTAAATAGATATTAAAAAAAATTTTCTTTGATTTTTATCTTTAATTCTTATTTTTAATTAATAATTATTTATTCATTGTTGTAGAAAAATCTATTTATCACTCCCAAGATCTTCCATTTATAGCTCGCACTATGTTGCATCTTCCTTCCATTAAATGAATAATTTTACCTTACGATAGATGGCCCAGTGTGCGCATCTGTAAGGGTAGCAAAAAGATATGATCTAATACTAGCAAGATGCAATATAATACTGCCGTGCTAGAAAACACAATATTCCTGAATCTTATCTTCTAATGTTAGAACTAATTTGATATAAGATTATACAGTATTCTATCTAACATCCGAACTTTCAAAATAATCATCTATTTCATTACTTTTGGTACAGCGCCACATTTTTGCTAAAGGTTATCCCATTTTATTAATAAATAAATATTTATTTATGAAAGAAAACCATAAATTAAATATTACTTAAAATATCATTTTTAGCCAATTCAAACTTATGCCAGAAAACATTAAGATAATATTAGCAGAAATAAGCTGTTTCCGCCAGTGCAATTGTTGAGTTGTAACTTCCTTTTAGGAATGGGAATGTTTACATCGCCGCCATTGATCGTGGTAATCAGCTAGAATGACATTTTTAACTTCAAAGGTATTTATAATTTAGTAATTATTTAGTAAAATTTATAAATTTCAATGATAGATACATAAAACTTTAAAGTAGTATCGTAGGTACCTACGTTTTCCTGTATCTAGTGTTTTTCCTGTAGAAACATTCAGTGTACTTAATAATCTGACCGCTTCTTCTAAACATTTAAGAATTAATTTAATGAATCTCTCAATAAATATTATGATTGTGCTCATTTTTAATAATGTTTGCTTGTAGTAGTTGACTACTCTGTTAAAACGTATTGTCCGACTATAAATTACAAGTATTGTAGTTAGTTTAGAATAGGCTCGTAAAAACAATGTTTACATGGTAACAGAATGACAGAATTTCACTGCAACAATGATAAAGATAAAAAATAATTTTTAGTAAAGAAGTTTGCCATGTTAAAATAATTATAATTAATCGGCTACTTTTTAGTTAAAACTATTACATTTTAGAATGTTTGAAATTTTATTCACAAGAAGAACAAACACTATTGTTACATTATTTAAATTTCGTGTTTAATATATTGTAAAATAATGAGTTAAACATTTTGATTTTCATTTCTTGAGTATAGACAGATTTGCATGTTTTTGATACATGATTATTTATATTAATTTATAAATGATAGCAAATGGTTAAAAAATTAGCAACAATATGGTTTATTCAAAGTTGTGTTTACGTTAAATGAAGAGCAGTGCTGAAATGGTGTTAAAAATTTTATTTAGGAAGTTCTTAATAAAAGTGTGAATATTTCCTATTGGCTCTATGAGCTTATACAATGTACAAAAATATTTTGATAGTTAAGTATCATTGTACTTTATCTTTAAAAACAAAATTAAAAAGCATTGAATTTGATATATTTTTGTATTTGTATATATACTTGAATATTCACTTCAATTAAAAAGGGCTTAAGGTTTTGAACTATAATTTCTTCTTTTTTTAAAATAAAAAATAATTAAGAATGAATAAAATTATTACATTATAAATGAAATGTTTTTCGATTCTTGCACAGTGATACTAAGATTTTTTGGTGCAGGTATTGTTATTGAAATCTACCTATTAAATTTTAGACCTATTAAAATTTATTTTAAATGATTTAAGTTTTAAAGAAATATTCAATGCTTAATAGTTTTAAATTTACTAATTTAATGTTTTCAATGTAAAGTAATGTAGAGTTTTAAATTTAGTGTTTTCAATGTAAAGTTTAACTCTTCTTCTCTTATAATTTTAGCTTCGTCTGAGGCTGCTGGATAATGCAAATGGAGAATGACATACTGGTAGAAGACGAGGGCTCGTAAGTTCGATCCTGACAGAAAACAAAACAACTGCTGTGTATATGCTGTTCGATTCTCTTTAAATCTGCCGGAGCTGAAATTCCTCTTGTTGTTGTGTAGAAGTTTGAAGAAAGGTGTATCTCTGTGTGATTCATCCCTGCTGTGTGTTTTACACGTTTTTTACTGTTGCTGACAATTTTATAAAATCTTTCAATAAAGCAATGATTCATCAGTTTATTGCTCTGAAATATAGTTGCAGCTGCAAAAAATTGCAAGTAAAGGGAAAAGAACTTTGAACTGCATGAAATAAATGACTGTAAAGTTTTGGAATTCTTTCTATTTAAAAATAATAATTAAAATGATAACACATGGTCGTACTGTTGCTTTTTGCATTAAAAATAAAAATTATTTTATTTAATGACACATATGTGTTCTTAAGGATTATGTTCATATTAAACAATGACGGTAAGAATATATTGCTTTTATAGTTGAGTGATGTTTATATTGTGTTTCGGATTAAAATAATATAATTAAATTGTGAAATAATGTTTGTCATGATTTGGTTTGATTAATTTTTTTATTCTTAACTACTGCATTGTGTAATTTATATTGCATCTTTGTAATAAATCTTCGAAATTTTAGAAAATTGCAGCAGATATGTGTTCATTAATAAAACTTAATAAGATATAATGTTGGAAATTTTTTTATAGTCATAATAGTAATGTTTAAGCATTTTGAAATTAGTTGTTGATAAAATTCGGTTTCTTTTAAATTTTAAAAAATCGGAAACAATTTTATTTTAACATCATTGTCTAACAATAACTCTAGCTTATGGGCATTTATACAACTAGCATTGCATTTTTACTTTAATTTAGTTCAAATTTGAGATAAGAAGTGCATATATATATTTTTATGATGTTTAAAATAATGATAATAGTAAAAATTTCTTTGGCTTAATATTAAAAATTTAGCTGAACATTTATTTACATTAACGTTAAAGCCAAAAATTTAAACCAACGTAGAGTAGAATCTTGTTTAATTTTTCATCAGTAAAGTTCTTTGCTGGTTTTTAAATACATAATTTTTTTTATGACTAATTGATCAATACCAGAAAATTGACTCTGCTTAATTTTTTAAAATTTATTTTCTGAAAAGCTCTGTTTAAAATGTTTACATATTACACCCGCTTTTTTCTAAACCTATTTATGTCATAACACATAATCTATAATCAGCAAAATGAAAGCAATGGAATTGTTTTAAACAAAAATCATTCTTTTTATAGCAACGTTCTCAAAAGAGTAATAGATTGTAGTCAAATTTTGATCATTCATACCAAAGGCAACTTTTAAAAGATACTGTTAAAAATGTTATTATTTTTTCGTCTCGTTCTTGATTGCTATTATATGTTTGTGCAAATTTAATTTAGATTAAACATAATATTTACTGACAGTTTTGAAATTAAAATATTATGTAAATTGTTTGCAAAGATTGTTGGTTTAGTACATAACACCTTTAAATAATTATCGAATTGATGATAATTTCTGATGTGCCCCTAACAGTAGTTTTTACATTACAAAAAATAATAGCAATTTTCATAATATTAGTTGCTTTCCTGGTTTCACTCCCTGGAAAAATTTCAACATTGTGTTTGGGTTTTGTTTTAGGTGTTTTGTTCAATAAAATTTCAGATACTTAAAGAATAAAGCTACGTAAGTATTTCTCCATTTAATTTCTGTGATGATATCGGAAGCAATTTTTTTAATGCTGATTTTAAAGTATAACTCACACTCTTGAGGATTTTCATTATCAACATTGTGTTTATTATTTTAATTTTGGAAATTTTCACATAATTATTCATTTAAAATTTGAGACAAAAATTTCTGCTTTTTTATTTTTATCATGTTTAAAATAATATAATTGTAAAATAATTATAATCGTAAAAAGTTCTTTTGACTGAATAACATTTATATTATGATAAAAATTCCTAATCAATTTAGAAAAGAATATTGCTTAAACTTTCATCTTAAAGGTCTTGTATATTCTTTGTGAAAACATGTACAATTGAATGTTTTTTATTTTTTTATTTTTAAAGTCCCATTCAAGACGTTTGCCTATAATGTTATGTTTGTTTTTACCATATTCATAATGCATAAACTCTTATCGGTGAAATACAAACAATAAATTGATTGATTTTAAAGAAAAATTTTGTGATAGCAAGGTTTTTCACAATTAACTGATAGTAGTCAAATTCGGATCAATATAAAAGCAACTTATAGTAAAAAAGTAGTATGTTTTTTCATCTCATTCTTGTATGCAATTAAATGTTTGTGCAAATTTAATTCTGATAAAATACAATATTTACAATTTTTTTTTGGTTTTGACATTTAAATGTTATCTAAACTTTAAGTAAATAAAAGTACATAGTACTTTAACTAATTATTGAATCGTTAAAAATTTCTGATGTCCCAATGTAAAATTATTTTTACATTACAAAAAAAAATTGCAAATTTTTTTAATAGAAATCCTTTTTTTGTTTCCACTCCCTGAAAATATTTCTACAGGTGCCTTTAGGTTTTGTTTCAAGTGTTTTGTAAGTAAAATTTCAGATTCTAAAGGGATAAAGTTACGTAAGTAGTTCTCTCTTTAATTTCAGTGATAGAAGTGAAATAATTTATGCAAGTAAGTAATTTGAATATTTTTTCATTTTCTTTATTGTTTCAGTTATTACAAAAAATAACAGTTTAAAAATTCGAGATATAATTTTATTGTAATATTTTTGGAAATGAATGACTTAGTTATATAGTAGGGAAAAAAAGTTAAGCTAAATTTTCGACTCAATTCAAATGTAAATTTAACTTAGCAATTATGTGGTGTTGTTTTCTTAATTTACAATTTCAGAATATAAATAATTAATGATAATTGTGAAATTGCAATCGGCTTAAGGTACACATTTAAAAATATATATATATATTACAAATTAACAAATTCAATTGAGATTTTGATAAAATGAGCTCTTTTTTTAAAAAAAAAAATTAAGAGTGCATTTTAAAAATAAAAAACTTGAAAATTATTAATGATATAAAATTTGTCAGAAAACCCATTGCATGAAGAAGGGAAAAAATATCAATAAAAGTTGTGATATAGTATTATTTCTTAAATAAATTTGAAATATTCCAAAAAATCAGCAGAACATAAGATATACTTTGGAGTAAGAGGGAGGAAAATGGATGGTAGCAGAGTTCACTAAAATAATTTTATTTAGTATTTCTGCATTGCTATGTAAATAATGCATGGAATGACATTATAAAACTATTGTTTTATGTTTCACTGCTTCACAGCAATACAGAAAATTAAGTAAAATTATATCGCCGAATTATTCTACTACCATCCAAATCCTCCTCTTGCTTACTCCAAAAATAAAGACCAAAGCAAGATAATATCAGAAAATACAAAATCTAATATTATAAAGCATTAAAACTAATGCAAAATAATATTATGGCGAACGCTAGATAATCTTAGTTTGCATAGAATCTAATATTATACGATGCTGGGCAAACAGCGACCTCTTGTATCTTTCTAATAATAGAAGTTGTGCAAGATAACGTCAGATTTTACCGATTTTCTGATAATATCTAATATCAGGTGCTACTTGGGAATGCATAGTTTTTCTCATCAGTCTTTTGTTGGATGTCGTTATGTTAAGGTTAAAAAGAAAAAAAAAAACTGTCTGAAGAATTTTGGCTCGCACTGAATCAATTCAAACTAATAGCTTAAAAGATCTCGTGACGTAACATACTATGATCGATATCATGAACAAAAAAAAATTAATAAATAAATAAAAAAAGAAATAAGGAAGGTTAGATCTTGCCAGAAATAAATCTTCACATTTATATGGAAATTTTCAAAAATATTAGATTCAAGAGACATACAAATCTTTTCCAATTCGAACTGAATTTGAACTTAAGGTTATAACTGAAGGTTATCATTACATATTGTTAGTAAGTAAAATTACTTTAATTTTACTCTCTTTGATTGTTTTGCACATTCAGCATTATTAAGATGAAATATTTTTTCTCTAGTGCAGCTGAAATTTTCAAATCCAGCTTATTGTTATGATTAACATATCAACAAAATGTACTTACATTTAATTATAATAATTATATATTTTATAAACAAATATGATCTCTTTTCTTTAATAATGAAAAGTCATAATATATACCGACTTTAGGCAAAAAAAAAAAAAGAATTATGACTGCGAATCAAACTCGGGGGTTTATGATTATAATAAGCAAGAGGTGAAGTCTTAAAGTCTAGTAAAAAATAGTTAGAAGAAATATATTATAAATTACAGAAATGTTTCGAAAAAAAATATATAAAACAAAATTTAAAAAAATATTCCATATGTTAAATTGATTTATAACACACTGATGTAGAAACCATCTATTGTATAATCAAAGGAACTAAAAATAAGTTGAAACTATAAATGATATTCTCAAAACTATTTAATAGTTTATGTAACTGTAAGCTAAGTTTTGAATTTCATGAAAGCTTCAGCATTTTAGTACATTTCAATATTATTCATTGACTGTAGAAATATTAATAGTTATTAATTTCCATACTTTATTTTTTAACATTTAATTTAATAGATGTGGAAATAAAATTAAATCTGTCTTATTATCCATAATGTTACATTCCTATTATAAAAACAGCTGAATTCAAAGGAATGTAAAAAAATTTTCGAATTAAATATTACTTGAATTTCTAACAAAGAATATTAAAATGATATCAAAATTTTAATATTTTAATTTGAAGTTCGAATATTTTTAGTTTTGTGCATATAATGTAATAAAAATAAAACCAAAAAAAATTCAAACTGATTTTCAATAACTGAAGAAAAAAATGTAGCAATTTGAACCAAAGCTTTTTTTAATACACTTGTTTGCAACATTGTCTTCTTGATTAATCATATTTTATGGATGATTTATAACACAAAACAAAGAGTAAACATAAAATTTTGGAAGTCACAAATTTTAAATTAGAATGAATCATACCATCATTTAAAAATACACAGTTTGCTTTAGCGGTCTTTAATATTCTATTTTTTTACACAAAAAACACAAAAGTTTTCATATTTAAATTCGGTAATTATAGTAGAATTAATCTATATATTATATTAATATTATATTTTATACATTAAAAATAATTATATTTCTGAAACAAATATTACTTTCAAAATGAATTTCTTCTTTGCGCTTTCAAATTTCTCTTAAAAAAAATCTGGAAAATATCAGAATTGATCAATATTTACACTCTGCATTTTGTATTCGAATCCATTTCACCTGTCCACGCACTGGTACAATAAAACCTGCTGATGATTGGTTATATCTGAAACTCCACCCAATTTTAAATCTTTTGTTTAGTGGTAATGCCATGTTTCTTCGGAATCTGTATTCCTAAAGTACAATCAGGAGTATATTGTGTATTAATATTATTGATTCAACCATCACCTCACCCGAACTGTCAAAATGGGGAAAAAAAGGTGGTATTGAGCAGGTGTGGTATTCAAAAGCTTAGAAAAGTATCTTGTCCTTTTGAAAAAGTGGTAACACATGAAGGGAAAGAATGTGTTAAGAATAAAATTGGGGATTTTTATCTGCTTTGAAACACTAAAAATGTTATGTAAAACAGCATCAATTGGGGAACCGCTTATTTATTTATTTTATTTTCCTTTTTATGTGTTTGATAATATGTTCAAAGTAAAAAAAGTTTAAGTGTGTTTGCGAAAATTGTGAAACGTGAACACTAAAAAGTTGCAAGTGTTGGGTTAAAAATCGCTTTGATGAAAAGTGGGAGATTTGTATATTAAAAAAAAAGAGTAAATAAACTAACTCTTTTAAATAAAAACAAAACAAAAATGTTTTATCAAAAGAAATAATGAAGTAAACAGATTAAATAGTTTTCATTATTTAGAAAAATATTAGTTAAAACAAAGAATATAATAATAGTTCGACCGTAGTAACAAAAATAATTAAAAACAATATAGAAAATAAAACTTACTAACCTCACCTTGGGACGGTGTTACAACAAAAGATCTGTGTTTCTCAAAGTTTTTGTCATCGACGCAATTGCTGAAATGATGTTGATCACAAATCAGTGCTAGAACAAAAGTTATAAAAAGAATATAATGAAATATAGAATAATGAAAAAAGAAAAGATAAAATAATTTTAAAAAAATAAAAAAATCCGTAAGGAAGGGAAAAAATCCGAAAAATTAAAGATAATCTTTTCATCAGCTCACATGATTATATCCGCAAAAAGGAGAGCTTTCTAATATTGTATTAATATAGCGAAAGCAAAATATATCAAAACAATAGTGTGAGGATATAATCTTGTGAGCTAATGAAAAGATTTAATTTTTTCTTTTCGGGTTTTCATTAATTTTTAATTATTTTTTTCTTTTTTCATTATTTTGTAATTTTTCACATGTTTTCTCTACAATTTAAACTTATTTTATAAGTTATTTTATACTTTCAGCTTGTGCGCAGTAAATAAACCTTTTTTTTTTCTTAATTTTCATCGTTTTTCTCTTTATCCTTTTCGTATTTATTTGTTGTGCAATGTATATACATATATGTATGAAATTAAAATCATATTGAATAAAAGAAAAACTTTTTCTTTGCTTTTTACTAATTTGCTAATACTATTTAACTATAAGAATAAATACATGCAGTATTATTGTTTATTCTTCGTTAAAATTTAGTTTTAATGTTTTCTCTTACTTTAATTCATAATTTGAGTATCTTAAAAATACAATTAGTACTTTTTTAATTAGATATTGAGCTAGTTGAATTCAATAAACTGTTTTAATATTAGAACCAAGTAAAACTTTCAAATACATTTTGATCTAATTCTGATCTGTACAGTGGGCTTAGCATCAAGAAGGAAACTAAATAGAAACAAAGAATAAATAGGAAAAAAAAAATAAATATAGAAATACTAATAATAGAAAAATTTTGAATACAAAAATACTTTTTCTTGACATTTAACTATACGATTTAAATACATGTAGTATTAATATTCACTCATCATTAAAATATTGTTTTATTGTTTACTCTCATTTTAATTCATAATTTAGGTATCTTAAAAACAAAATTAGTGCTGCTTTTAATTAAATATTGAGGTAGTTGAATTAATGTCAATAAACTGATTTAGCTTTTTAATATTGCATCCAAGTAAAACTTTCAAATGAATATCAATTTGATCTAAGTTTGGTCAGCGGCCTTAGAATCAAGAAGAAAACAACAGAAACTAAGAATAGAAAATAAGAATAAATAGGAGGAAAAGTTAATAAAAAAATAAGAGAATTGTGAATCTATATTTAATCCATAGTTTCGTGGATATGAATAAAACCATGTCTTAATGAAAAGATGAGCCCATGAAGATAAAAAAATAATAGTTTAATAATAAGCAATCCCAAATAAAATCAAACTTAATTTATCATATATTTCCATTAAAATTTCCAAGAGAGAAAATTAACTGTAAAAATGTTATTTGAATATAAAAATTAAAATAAAATTGAAATATTTAATTAAATAGTAGAACAGATAATTTTTTATTTAATAATTTTAGCATAGATCTATGGAGAGCAATGAACATTTGCTTGCTTTACCTATAGGTCTAATGAGCAGGGTCTATCTTTATGAAGAAGTTAAAAGTAATTAACCATGTAAAAACATAACAATACCGAGGCTAACCCCTATATAAATGCTTCTATTAAAAAAGACAAAAATTAATAGGAGAACGAATTTTAAAAAGATAAAAGACACTATAAATAAAGGACCTGGTTATTAGATAGAGATTCAAAGTCATGAAGCGAAGCTTGATAAAATCCGTAGGATCTAAGAATAAAATTAGAAAGAAGTAAAGAAAGAAAAACAAAGGTGACCTATTTTTCATATTCTATCAAATACCTCAACCATAACTAACTAAACATCAGAAACACTAGAAGGATTAAAGTGATGAGGAAACAGGGTGTGTAGCCAAATTTCTCAACAAAAAATAAGCACTTTTTAAATACTTTTTTATCCACTCAAAAAATATTTTGAATAACATTCGAAAAATAATCCTAATTAGGATCTATGCAGTAAAAAAATTTTTTTTTCTATCACTTAAACTTCTTAATTTATTAACAGAAAATCAACGCTTATAAATTCAAAATAATATTCAAAAACGCTTTCAAAAACTTTACGAACTCATGATGGAATAACTAGTTTCTGATAAATATTGCAGAGAAAACTGCAAAAATCATGCCTTTTTTTGCAATTTAAAATGATAATCGACACGGCAAAGAAAAATTAAGCTCTTTTTACATATCCCAAATAAAAAATGCACCTTTAAGGTCCTTTAAAAAACGTAAATCCAAAATAAGCACTTGTTAGAAACTCTACGCACCCTGTGCATAACCTTCAAGAATTAACAATGCATGAAAAACAAAAATTATTACAAATGTTTACTTCAAAAGAAAACATGAATTCAAAATAATTAACAATGCAAAGAGTTATTCATTGAAAAAAAAAATTTTTAATTAATCTAAAACAAATGTTAAACAGTTAAGGAATTAATTATTGTTATTTATAACTTGATACAGATATAAACTATGAAAATAAGATATTGCACATTTCTTTTTAAAAAAGTTAGTTACTTTTAAATAATAAAACAGAAAATAAATAATAATATCAGTCAATAAAAATAATCAATCTTCCGTAATTTTTGACATATATAAAAACAACTACTTAAAATATTGTACTAAAATTAAAATTACCTTTCATTACGTCACCTTGTTTCAAATTATCTTCTAAATTCACAATTATTTTATGACTCAGTGGTAAGAAGCTTTTCATGAGTATCATTCCATGCAATTTGTACTTTTGAATTATTCCCTGAAAATAAATAAGTTTTAAAATGATAAAAAAAATTCATAATGCAATGCTTAAAAAAAAAAAAAAAACGAATGATACATTTAACAATAAGTAAAATAAAGCAAAACTACTTTTTTTTAATTAAAAACTACTACAAACATTATTTGCAAAAAAAATGAAAAAAGTTCCAAATCAATTCAATCTAAATTACATTGATAAAGTTAAGAGATTATATCTTACTTAAAACAGTTGATCCAAGGTTAGAAAAAAAAATTCTACAAACCAGAACACAATTTTTTTTTTAAAAAAGGAAGAAAATTTTAATATTACATTAACTAACTTTTGAACTGTACAAAGACAATTTTATAGAACTCAAATGATATGGCGCAGCTACAGAAGAAACTACTTAAAAATTATCCTTTTCAGTTTTATAAAATGTCATGCAATATTTTTTTAGACTTTATCTGTGTACTATTTTTCTAAAATAAATAATTCTTAAGCAAAAAATACAAAATATAAACCAATTTTAAAAAATAGCTGTTTAATATTATATATATAAATATACAGTCGAACTTCTATTTAACGAACTTCCATTTTGAAAATTTCTTTGTAAAAAAACTTCCAAATAGCGAAATGAATTTTCGAATTAATGGATTTTTCTTTGAGAACCACCTTTCCCTATTTTCCAAAATATTTAAACTTGTGGATGTATTTTATGGGGTAAATGCCCTTATATTGATTTTTGAAGCCACCTAACTTTTAGTGAAAGCAATAAAATCCATTTCCTTTTTTTTTTGTTTTTCATTAGAAACGAAAAACTCAGAAAAAATTAACGGATTTTATCAGTAGCAATTAAACTTAAGAACGCATGTGGTAGCATGTTTAAAATTACGTTTATAACAAATACAGCTATAGTTTTATACATAAATTTAGCTTTTTTTAGTTGAAAATGTATGTAACATGTACTAGATACGTTTTGCTTTATTATTGCTTATGAGTTATAAAATAAATAGCAGATACAAGTTTACAAGATAAAGGTGTATCAATTGCTATTTTAATTATGTCTAGTGTTTATGAATTTAAAACCTGTTTTGTGTTGTTTAAGTATTTAAAAAAGTGCTTTCTTTTTAACGAATTTTCCATAGAACGAACTTAATATCGGGAAATAGTGTCATTCTTAAATAGAAGTCTGACAGCATAGATCTAACTTTACAATATATCAAAACTTTATTAATTAGAGCACCCAAAGAATTGACAAAGAGCTGTAGTCACTTAGATTGATAATTCTTAATTACTTCGGTCTTAAGCAATAATCTTAACATTTTTCTTTATTCTTGAAAGTTTTCTGTTTAGAGAGAAATAAATTTAAAGAAACACTGATCTTACAGAGCACATCCTGAAACATTTTTTAAAGGAAAAAAGTTACCTACAAAGAAAATTTACTGGTCTGTTCAAAATGTTATTTCAGATGGTTTTTACAGGACTGGATGGTATAAACAAGTAGTAGCAAAATGTGAGGATTCTCTTATGAAAATCAGTAGAGTATGATATAGTGATGGAGAAGAAAAAGAGAGATAAGAGCTTTTTGTATATTTCTCCCACATGGAATGTTCTATTGTGGCTCTCGATAAATGAATCCGAGTTCCCTTTTCATTTTTGTGCTATTATATTAAAAAAATATTATTATAATTCTGTATGTGTTTCAAAATGTATTTTAAATTACTGACAACAAATATGAAAGACTAAGTGCAACGTTGTAATTAATCTCCGTCCAAGTTAAGAATGATATGACTCATCGAAAACTGCTCGAACGAACATAAACAGTAGCGTAATCGTCCGTAATCGACCGACTCCAGACAGATTTTGAATTTGTAAACTTTCATTGCAATGGACAGTTCGCACTGTGCTCTATAGAAAACAATTTGTATCACTCTTGCTACGGATGTAATTTGAAATCTGGAGTTTTTGGTAATTTAACTAAATTTGTTTCATAGTATGTAACATGTGTTATTGTTTTAATAACACAAAACTAGTATCGTTTAAATTTCTTTATTTATTTCCAGTTTTTTTAAAAAAATATCACGACAGAGAACGAAAATAAAAAAAGAAAATACGAGCAAGAAAATAGAAGTTTTAATAATGAGTGGGAGGAGATTTTCTTTTTTATTGACAATAATGGAAAATCATTATGTGTTATTTGCATTTCTACGGTCAAAAATTATAAAGCTAGCAATTTACGTCGACGATATGAAACCAATCATCCTCAGTTTCCTACTCAGCATCCACCAAATTCCAAATTAAGATCAGATAAACTTGCTTCTTTAAAATTTTAATAAGCAACAGTCAATTTTGATGACCTTTAGCAATCAAGCTAATAATGTGGCTGGAGCCAGTTTTGTTATTGCCTAAACGCCCGTATGGAGAGGGAGAGTTTATTAAAAAAACTTGGAAGATGTACTTAAAGTTTTAGATCTACAATAAATAATGCAGCATTACACCTAGTTGTTTCTCAAAGTTCCATCTCGAGACACACAATCGAACGACGCATAACTGCAATTAATACATCTCTTGCATATAATTTAAAATAGGATTTGAAGAACTATATTGTATTCAGCTTAGCCCTTGACGAATCGACAGATATCACAGATCTTCCCGCAGTTTTGTTTCACCTGATTTCGTTATTAACGAATAATTATTAGATTTATTAGCACTTCAACCCGCTTGAGTCAATCCGCGGTGTCGATATTAAAAATGCAATAAATTACAAAATGAAAACTTTTGATGAGCCTCTTAATAAACTTGTAAATATTGCAAGTGGCAATGCTGGGTAAAAAAATCGGTCTTATTGGGTTCTTAAGAGAGGATTCTCAAATTCCTAAATTCATACCGATAAAAAAGGCTGCTTGTCGAGTTATTTCAATATCCGGAACAACGTACTTATGTGAATCTTATTATTCCACTTTAAAATTCGTGAAATCCAAACACCAACTAACCAGCATCTCAAAGAATTACTGAGAAGTGCTGTCACCAATTATTCAATTCTTAAGAGAAGTAAAATAAATGTGTTTAATTTTTAATGATTCAATACACATGTTTTGTACACATATTTATATGTTTTCAATAAATATAATTTGTGTAAAAAAATTATTTTAATACCTTTTAAATACGTGTTTAATGGCGAAAAATTTCAAATTTTGTAAATATGTCTCGACTATGAAGGAGCACTCCTGCTAAGGGTTGCCTCTATGGAAGTAGAATAATACATTTTTTTTGTTACATACATTCTTCTCATATAACTAAATTTTTGAATTTCAAATTTCTTCAATTTATTTAGATAAATAATATTTATTCTTGCTTTTAACTTCAACAAAAATTTGGAAAATACAAAAATTTCGGGACATTCATGTTTTATTTTATCCGTCATTGAGCAGCCGACCAAATTTTTAGTTTACGATTACTAATGTTCAGTCTCCGAGGCCTTGTAATTTTAAACCCGAACCAGAAGACAAGGAACTCCTGGATCAGTCTCCCCAGAGGTATTGATTTGTTATGGAAACATGGAGACAGATTAACGTGCATCAGTCGCTATTTACTACACAGTCTTCGGTCAACGGAGATTGAACCCACGAACTCTTGGACATGGGCACAGTGCCCTCCCTACCAGGCTATCCGGGCCTTCAGGACATTAATAGAAATGTTTAATAATTAAGGACATTTATGGACACTTTCTTTTGTTAAGGAAATTAAGAAATTGAAAGGAATTGAGCGCTTAATAAAACTTATTCAATTTTTAGAATATTTGTTCCCAATTTATAGAAATTACATTATAAAATTGGAATCATCGACAAAAATTCAGAAATGAATACTTAAACCTTTTTAATAGAAATAGACATGAAATCAATACCAAAAAATACAGGGTGTTTATAAAATCCCGGACCCATTTTGATGTTTAATAACTCCTAAAATAATAAAGATAGATTAAAATTAATAACATAAATGGTTAGATAGACTCAAAAAGTTTCATGACCTTTGTCAATGAACTTCCTAGGAGGATGGCGTTTGCAACAGATATGGTAGGAAGGATAGAAGATGCTGCTGATTTTCTGAAGTGCATAATGTTCTCCGACGAAGCATCCTTTCATCGCCATAATGTGCGCATATGGGGATCTGAAAATTCACATGAATGCCGTGAGGCACAAAGGGATTCCCGAAAGCTTAATGTGTGGTGTGGACTAATGCACATTGGGCCTTTCATTTTTACAGAAAAGATGGTCTCATCAGTCAGACATGTTGGAAAACTTCGTATTTCCACAACTAGAAGAGCTTCAGCCACGTCCTTTTGCAACAAGATGGTGCACCACCTCATTGGGGTATCAGCGTTCGTAGTTCTTTGAATGACCATCTTCCAGGAAGATGGATTGAGCGAGGAGGTCCAATTCCTTGGCCACCCAGATCACCTGATATAACGCCGCTAGATTTTTTTCGTTGGTGATTTATAAAGGACAATTTTTACAGGAGGATCGTGTCGAGCATTGATGACCTAAAAGCCAGAATTACAACCGCAATAGTCTCTGTGGATGCCGACATGCTTGCCGCTACCTGGCGTGAAATGACTATCGACTTGATATTCTACGTGCGACGAAGGAGGCACACGTGGAAGTTCATTGACAAGGATCATGAAACTTTTTGAGTCTATCTAACCATTTATGTTATTAATTTTAATCCATCTTTATTATTTTATGAGTTATTAAACATCAAAATGGGTCCGGGACTTTATAAACACCCTGTATATGCCTCAATACTAAAAGGTGAAAAAATAAGTGACATAAAAAATAATAAGGTGAATTCCTACTTAAAAGAAAATTTTTATTTTAGTTACTTTTTAATAAAAAATTAAAATTTTTTCTACCATATAAAACTTTAATTAGTTAAATTTAATGAATGAATTAATATTTGAAAAACAATTATATTAATATCAGTTGTCATCCACTACAAATATTTGAACTTGAATGGGTGAATAAAAAGTATTTTATTCGCGATTGAAAATTTGAACAAGATAGAGGGAGAATGTGAACTAATAGTAGGAATTAATTGAAAGAAAGAACTTACTTGCCCTTGTTTTTTCACTTCAGACTTAAAGCTTGTCTTTGTAAAAACTGGATCTCTATAAACTGAATGGTGGACTTGCTCGATTGAAGTTGCTTTGATGACACCATTATCCTATCAAGAAATAGCAGCAAAGTGAAAACATAGACAGCCACAATTATTAACATCAATTAAATATATTTTTATCGTAAATTAATAAAATGTTAATAAAGTAGGAAATCTTTTTGAAATTTGATTTGGTATTTTGTGTGGCTATTATAAATCCCAAGGGGACAATAAATCGAAGTTATAAGAACAAAAATAAAGTTAATGGAATAAGTTGAACAGGATGATAATGTAATTAATACTTGCAATATCATTTAGGAAAAATTATCAACCTTACTAAATTAGTATCTAAAAGGTAACAACAAAAATGCAACACATTATTTCTTGCCCCCCCCACCCCCCCACCCCCCACAAAAAAAATCATTTCACCAAATCCAAATCAAAAATAAGCAAAATTAAATGTTTTGAAAAAATAATAATAAGCACAACTGGATAGTAGTAATCTCATTAACAAATAACTAAAATCAGGTTTTTCATTTTCAAAACCTGTGCTTTCTATAAACAGTGCTTTCTTGTTTTTTTTTAAATATTTCTTTTATATTTCAGTTTATGTAAAACAAAGAGTAAAATGACACCTTAAGTCCCAAATTAAAAGTTACGAAACCTTTCAAGAAAATTTATAATAACTTCTTAGCTATTAAATGATATTTTTGATTAACAATTCAAAACTATGCATTGTTGTTGAGTTATTGCGATTTAAAGAAATAGTAACTTAAGATTTAAAATATGCTAATATATTACTTTACAACACCACTTGAGCAACAAATGAAAATTCAAGATTTAAATGTTACGTCAGAATTACGCCTGTAAAATGTAATAATCTTAGCTTAATATAAACATTTTTGTTTCGTTTTCATCTATTGAATCAATATAAATTTAATGCAAAATATTTAAGCAATTTGTTTAAAAGTATAAAATTATAAATGAGATGCATTAATACATGTATATAAAATAGCAACACATGCATATAAATTATTTAATAATAAATAATGAATAAAATGCTTTATTTATTTTATTATTACATAGAGTTTTAAGTAAAACAATATGCTTTATAATACATTATTAAATAAAATAATATTAAATGAAAATATCTTCAATGAGTTATCAATATTTTTGTTAAAATGTCTTTGTTAATATAAAAAATATGATTGAAAGTAACACAATAATGAATACAGAATTTTTTTTTTTTTTTTTTTAAATGAAAAATGAAGTGTAAATTTCAAAACATTGCCTCATTCCTAGTAGTTCTTTTAATTACAGCAATATTTAATTTATTATTTAAAAAAAAAATGGAGGAAAAATTTTCCAAGGTTTTATCTCAAATTATCCAATAAATTACTTTATTCAGCTAATTATAAAAATTATCAAATCACGGAATTGGAGATGATTTGTATTATTTTAAGCATTAAGAATTATCATTACTTAACCTTAACTTGTTCACATTAATACTTCATGTAGATATCTTTGCTTTTGCATTGATATGTAAATAATACAATGAAATAATGCAATGATATGTAAATATTTATTCATCGTCATTTAAATTAATAGTGATTCACAGAATCAATTAAACTTGAAATAAAATAAAAAGTTACGGGAAATTTTCATATTTTTTCATTTAGTTCCCTCCAGAGTAAAAATACATAAGTAATAAAAAGGAAAAATATTTTTTTTAGAAAAAAGCCAGGCTACATCTTTTTAATCCAGTTGGTTTGTATTATGCTTTCAATTATGATTATGAAATACCAACATAAATTTTACACTTATTAATCGTTATACTTATCTGGATGCAAAATTTACGTTGTTATTCTATTGAACTTCAACAACAATTTTATAATGACAAAATATGTATTTAAAATTATTACCATATCTACCAACATTGGGGAAAAACAAAATAACGGATATTTTACTAGTAACATTTTTTAGGTTACGAGTAATATTAGTTACATTATGCATAATCATGTAAACCGAAACGAGGAATTCAAAATTGGAAATAATATACGCACATAAATTTAGAAAAATAAAAAATATGTATATGCTACGGCGAATGACCGAAATCGGTAGTTGTTGACTTTCACCGGTGAATGTCGACAAACACCAAATACGTCGGTGAACGATCGAATATTTCATTACATTCTTGTACTTTCGGACCCTCACGGGTGTATGTTGACAATCACATAGTCACAAAAACATCAGTGTAGGGTATACCGGGCAAATGCATACCGGTCAGTGGCACTAAACCTTAAAAAAACATCAGTGTAGGGTATACCGAGCAAATGTATACCGGGCAAATGTAAATGTATGGCCCGATACTCCAAACACTGATGTTTCTTCTGATCTATCGTCAGTAAGTATTAAAATATCGAATAAATGTAATTATACCCACGAATAAATTCATATCAAATCGAATGTAATAAATATTTCGGACATTTACCAAAGCGACTATGTGATTGTCAACATTCACCGGTGAAAGTCAGAAATAAGGGTATTTAGCAAATATTTCGGACATACACCAAGCGACTACGTGAATGTTGACATTCACCGGTGGATGTCGACATTCTCCAGATTTCCGTGTTTTACCGTGACATATATAAATCTTAATATATAGAAGATTTTATGAACCATTATTTATAATTACTTAAACTATTTCATTTTATAACTGTCGTTGAACAGCCAACCTAATTTTGGTTTTATGACTACTAATGTATGCCTTGTAATTTTAGACCCAATCCAGAAGACAAGGGAGAAATTTGTCTTTGTGGAGGACTTTTTGATGGAACTATCCTGCATTTGAGTTTCACAAAGAGGAAAACCTCCCAAGGTGAGCCAGACTGCAAGAGATTGTCCGTCTACAACTCAGGATATTTTATGTCAGCACTGTGGTCGGTGCAAGCTGGTGGCGGAATTTGTATCAACCAGATATCGCTGGGATTCGAACCTGATTCACCTCATTGACAGGCGAGCGCTCTATCTTCTGAGCCACCACAACTAACGTGGTTGTTGTAACAAAAATAAGTTAAAACTTATTTTTGACCAAATCTATGAACATTTTTGTTACTCTAACATAAGGATGTTAAAATATAAACCAGTATACGCAGCCATATTCATGATCCCAGGGACGGACCGAGAGTTTGGGGCCAAAATACCAAATATTTTTATTACCAAATAAAATAACAAATATTCTACATACCAAATATTTTTACGTAGCATCTCTAATTTAGTAGCAGCAATTGCTGTTTATTTTTGAATATGTAATTTTTTTAAATTATAATTTTACAGTGTTGAACATAATCTTTTATCTATTTACAATTTAAAAACTCCTTGAAAAAGTTTTTTGCAATAACAGGACCCTATTTGCAAAAATTCACAAAAGCAAGACTCTGGTTGAAAGAATGTTACTTAACGCTTATTTTATATTCACAAATTACGAATAATTTTTTCACAATTTCACAAAAACAGGACCTTTCACAAAATGTCTAGACATACCCCTGATTACAAGTTCGACCTAAACAGTTTTTGAATTTGATCTGATTAGTTTAGCAATCAATCTAGGGTTACCAGAATTGCAAGAAACGCAGTTACAACCCCCAGTTTCATTATCTTTTTCCCCATCTTCTTGAAAAGGTGTTAATATCCTTAGCATTCACCAAAAAGGAGCAAGTGAGGAAAGTTCTGAATCGTAAGAAAATGAGGAAGAACTGCAAAATAATTTATTGCTCAGATTTCTTCCGATATTTGGTAAATTTTATTTCAAACTTTTATACGTGAGGTCCCGGTTTGTACACTCAAAAGTTTGTTAACTCAGAATTTCATGCACGTGCATTAGGCTGAAGATGAAATTCCCTATATTTATTCAAATAGTGACGCACTAACGTAGCTTCCAACTTAGTTATTAAGTAAAATCCTAAATAAATATTTTATTTTTTAAATAATAATATTTTAAATATTATATTCAAAAATAAAATAAATTACAACAAATTACGTTTTAAAACTATATTGAGTATTTAAAATGCTTCATTTTTTGTTCGTTCTAAAGAGCAGGGGGTCAAAGGACCCCACTCTTAAGGAAAACTTTGACTGGGGCCCATTGTGCTTTTTTAGGTCTATGGCCAGTCCGAATGATTTTATAACCGTCTTTAAGCAACCAACCCAATTAAGGGTTTACGGCTACTAATCTTCCAATTCGTAGCCTTGTAGTTTTGAACCCAACCCAGAAGACAAGGGAACTCCTGGATCGAGTATTGGGACAAATTTGCCTTCCTGGAGAACTTTTTGATGGAACTAACCCGCATTTGCATTAGATGGAGAGAAAGACCACGAGAACCTCCAACGGTTAGCCTGAAGCAAGGGGACTCAAACCCATGATCCGTCTACCATTGAGGATATTTCCTGTCAGGGATGTGGTCGGTGCGAGCCGAATGCAGAATTCGTATCGACTGGGATTCGAACCCGGGTTACCACACTGAAAAATGAACGCTCTATCCCAGTCCGGATGATTCAACCAGTTACAGGGAAAATGAGGTTGAATTCCAGATCATAAATGGGGCTTAGCTTGTTCGAACTTTTTGTCTTATTAGAATTCGCCTACTTTTGTGAGAAAAGGTTAGAATTCAACGCGTCCTGAATTTTGTGTGTGAAATTTTTAGTTGTCTTTTTCTCGAAATACACAAAGAGTAAAATTATCCTTTTGAAACAAACTGTCAAAAAGTACTTTTTTATAATTCAAGAGAATTGTAAAAAATAAAGCGCAGGTACAGTGACTAAAGAAAAAGAGAGTCACTCTTAATAACTTTTGATCTAATCATCAGATTTTTGTGTACTCAATTTTAATGGTTTGTGGGGGAACTAATTAATGCAGTCGATATTTCAAATTAGGAAATCAGACAAGAGACAAAAAAGTAATTTTTCTGAATAAGCAACGGAATCGGATATCTAACTCCCAAAATATAGGGATATTAGCCGCAATCTGGAAAAATATTGTCCTGATAGTTTGGCCAAGAGAACGGTCCACAGTTTGAAGCCCTTATTAATTTACTTTATGCATATTTCTCAGTGTCTAGAGAAATTTTTAAGTAAATTGAAAAAATAAATTCACACGATAATAAAATTCTTTTGTGCAAAGATACAAAAAAAAAAAAAAGTAATAATAATAAAAAATATTTATTATTTTTCATTTTGGTTATTAATAGTTAAAATCTTTTAAACTGTAAGGTTTTACATCATTATAAAGAATGCAATTTCACGTATCAAAATTCAAAAGTTGAGCAAAGTTGGTAGAACAGTTCCTGAGAAAGTGAGTTTTAAAAATACTACCATTTTAAAATTCAATGTCTCAAGAACTAGTTGACCGATTTCACTTAAATGTTATATTTTATGTTGTAAAATTACATTCTTTAAAATGATGTAAAAAATTTTAAAGATTATAAATCGAAATTATTTCGACTATTATTAAATGAAATAAAAAAAATTCATTATTGACCATTTTTATCCTAGAATTATCTTCAAATAATATAAATTTATAATTGTGCGCAAAAAGTTTCCAATTTGCTCATAAAGTTCTCGATATATGACAAACAATGCATACATGTGAAATACGTGAAAAGTAAAATTAACATTAATGAATCTAAACTTAATACCGCTACCCTGATCAAACTATTGGGACCATATTTAACGCCTTCCAATGAGTTGAATGTAGTTCGAATCCTAGCGATGGCTGGTAGATACGAATTCAGCGTCCGGCTTGCACTGACCACAGTGCTGACGTAAAATATCCTCAGTGGTGGACGGATCACGGGTGCCCTTGCCGTCAGGCTAACCGTGGGAGATCTTCGTGGTTTTCCTCTCCATCTCATGCAAATGCGGGGTAGTTCCATCAAAAAGTCCTCCACGAGGGCAAATTTCTACCTATACTTAATCCAGAAGCTCTCTTAAAATATCGTCTGCACTAAATTATTAACATATTTTGGGTCACCCCCTTTAACTACTAAGATTTTAGTACTAAAACTTGATCATCAGATCATGGATGATCCGATCATCCAAGCAAAAGTAATTCAGGGCGATCCGTTTCGACATATATACCCTACATATGTACCTTAATATATCGGGTTGAGTAAAAAGTTTTCCGCCAAAATAAAACAATCCTGTAAAATGATAAATACGTAGAAAATCAGCAAAGCTAATGAGGATAGTAATCTCCATTCAAACAGACAATAGTCTGCAAACGTTTTGGCAACTTTTCAATCCCTTCTGCGAAGAACTGGGGGACGCGAGAGTCCAGAAAGCGATCGACCTCATTTATGACCTCGTCATTTGAACGGAAGATTGTGCCATCAAGATGCAGCTGCAGATGTGAAAACAGATAGTAATCCGAAGGCGCCATGTCTGGACTGTATGGTGGATGTTGCATCAAATCCCACTTCAGCGTGTAGAGGGTCCAGTCGGTCATTGCACTGACATGTGGCCGGGCATTATCTTGATGAAAGAGAACCACCTTCCTTCTGAACTCGTTTTTTCGTTTTTCGCGAATGGCATCGCCAACTTTGATTAGCATATTGCTGTATATTGTACTGTTGATAGCCTACCCGCTTTTTAGATATTTCTTGTAGATAATTCCACGACAATCCCACCAGATACAGAGAAGAACCTTCTTGTTAGTAAGCGTTCGTCTTGCAACCGAACCTGCTGATTCCCCGGGTGCTGACCACCCTCCTTTATGGCTAGTATTGTTGTAGTATACCCATTTTTCATCACAGGTCACAATTCTGTCCAGAATGTTCTCTTTTCTTTGATCTCTGAGCAGAGCCAAACAGGTTGTTTTTCTTTTGCTCTTGTCTTCAGCAGTCAATTCGCGAGGCACCCAGCGGTTAAACTTAAATGTTAGATTTATGCGTTTGAGGGCATTTACTATAGTTTTTTGGCAAACGTCAAGCTCTAACGCAATGGTTCGTGTTGAAACATTTCTGTCCTGATCAATAATTTGCTTTAATTGGTCACAATCAACCTCAATAGGGCGGCCAGAACGTGGTTCATCTTCAATGTTGAAATTCCCACTGTTAAACTTTCGAAAACAAACTTTTACTGTATCATAAGAAACAGTATTGAAACCTAAACTTTCACACATTTTCTTGTGGCATTCAGTTGCACTGAGTTTATTTCGGAACTCATAGTACATAATCGTTCTGATCTGTTTACGTGATAGCTCCATTTTAAAAAAAAATTTGGTGCACAAGATGATAAAATTTTGACAAATAAATTACACAGTTGTGTAGTTCCAACTTTCAGCTTTAAAATGCAAAAACCTGTTTCAAAAAAGGTTAACTACCACGGGAATGGCTGCTGCTGGCACGAAGGTATCTCTCCTTGGCGGAAAACTTTTTACTCAACCCGATATTATAGAATCTATCGTACTAGAATTTTTACTGTAATCGCATACTAGATATTTTATAACTCTTTGTAAACCCTGCCTGAAATTGCCTGTTAACGTAGCAAAAAAACTGTAGCGTGAAATTACAAGATATGAAATAGTACTAAGTAGATTAAATTTACTACTAAGACTACTACGTAGATAATAAGACTTACAAGTAGATTAAATTT
This sequence comes from Parasteatoda lunata, assembly GCA_949128135.1. NCBI lineage: Eukaryota > Metazoa > Arthropoda > Arachnida > Araneae > Theridiidae > Parasteatoda > Parasteatoda lunata. Next base: position 103,153,347 of record OX421980.1, read on the forward strand.
TACTTACAACTGAAGTTGCAATCAACAAAACAGATCCCACTTTGTCGGGTTGTTCTCTATTTGTCGCCCTAATAAGCAGAAACATTTTTCCTAGAAACATTTTTGAATTTAATGAAAACAAATACAATTACAATTTGAAATTAATTAAGATTTGAAATAGTTCATAAGTAGATAGAACTTTACTTACAGCTCAAATTGCAATCTTCGAAAATCGTCATTTTCTTGTTTCTGGATTCATATCATCATCGGGATTCATTTTTTAAAAGAAATCACAATATTCTTGAATTAATTTCAGTCAAGCAGATTCCAAGCAAAAAGGATCCCGCTTTGACAGGTTGTTCCCTATTTGTCACACTACTGAGCAGAAAGCTAAATTACATTGGATTATAGACACTGGATAACAAATTAAAGGTCTCAAGAAAACATTAAAAAAAATTTAATTTGGAGAAAGTTAACGATATTAAAAGCAACGGAAGGGAAAAGAACCGGAAACTATCAATATACTTACAAACGCAGAGATGAAAAAAATATCTAAAAAATGCATAGAATGAAGCACTAATTTACATCTGTTAAAGAAAAAAATGAAAAACAGTAAAAAATATTTATATCAGACACACTAGAAAAGAAAGGAGGAAAGAAATTGTTAAAAAGAAACAAAAACAATACTTATTAAAATCAGGAAACTTACAAAAAAATAAATGTTTAAAATTATTTTTAAAAAAATTGGTCCAAACAGAAAATGAGAAAAACATAAATATAAAATAATTTAAAAAAATAATAAATTGTCTGAAAAAAGGATAAAAATAGATTACCATGATTAAATAATGAAAAATAATAATAAAAAAAAGTTGTAAAACCGGTGAAAGATTATTATCAAAAGTAAACAAAGCAAAGTAAGACGAAGAACACTAATGGATATGATCAGATGCACAAACTTTTATAAAAGCAAAAAAATTTAGAGCACGCATTAGAAAAAAATCGAAGAGACATGGAGCAAAAGTGGTGCACAATATGAAAAACGAACATTCGAAATTATGAAAAAAAGCACTGAAAAAAAAAAAAAACCATTGGAAGATAATGAATGAAGAAAAAAACATCGAGAAAAAAAAACTCTGATAGATGATATATACACACATACCTTGGAAATGAAAACAAAACACACATATGAAATAAAAACGCACATTTAAAACATATATTTACATATATATATCTTACACATTGAAAAGAAGCAGAGAATACATTAAAAAAAAAGAAGATGAAAAGCTGGAACACTATGAATAAAAGTGAACGATTATTTGAAAACGGTGGAAAAATATGCAGAAATCAAAATTGGAAATGAAAAAAAAAAAAAAAAAAAAAAAAAAAAAACTAATAAGCGAAGAATACAAAACTCTAAAAACAAAACGATTTATATATAAATACAATGGATGGTAAGAAAAACGAAATACGTGTATAAAAACAAGGATGGATTTGATCAACTTCACTTGAACAAAAATATTACCCATTTAAAAACACCCTAAAAAAAGACACAGGAAAGATTTGAAAGATACAAAATACAATTAAAAAACACGCACATTGAAAGAAATGAATTGGAACAGTAACTCTGAAAAAAAAAAAAAAAATTGCACTCAAACACTGGGCGAAAAATATTTGGAACGCATACCCAAAACACACACGAGCACTAGACAAAAAAATATAGAATACAAATACAGGGCGATACAATTTGGAATACCAACATGGATCGCGAAACATAGGTACAAAAACACTGGGTAAAAATACGGTTTGGTATAAAACTGAACACGTAAAGAAATAGATTTAGAGGGAGCAGTTCAAAAAAATAAATCAAGATGATAAAAGAAGGGGAGAATTTGATCGAATGTACTTGAACCAAAATGTTACCTATCAAAAAACACCCTCAAAAAGCTATCGAAATACATTGAAAGAATATAAAACACACTTCAAGCACAAATTGTACACGCGCATTGGGAGAAACTAATTGGAACACATACATTGAATGAAAAAATTTGGAACACTGTACAGGATGAAAAAACATGGAACGCAAACACTAGATGAAACAATTTGAAATACTAATACAGGTGAAAAAAATTTGGAACACAACACTGGATGAAAAGATTGTGAACAAACACAAGATGAGAAAATTTAAGAAACGAACACAGATCGAAAAAATTAGAAACATGAACTCAGGACAAACAAATTGGAATACAAACACAGAACGATAAAAATTGAAGCACAAACAAAGCACGAAAATTTTTCAAACATAAAAATAGACCGAAAAAGTTTGAAACATAAAGATAGGATGAAAAAATTTGGAACAAACACACATTGAAAAAGTTTGAAAAATAAACATGGAAAGAAAAAAATTTAAACGCATACTGAAAAATGAAAATTTAAACGCATACTGAAAAATGAAAAGTGGAACACATATAGTAAAAGAAAGTTTGTAACATACAATGTAAATAAAAACAACACAAACTGAGAATAAAGAAAAGCACACACAGAAACTGGAAATGAAAAAGAACACACACTGGAAATGAAAATAGAACACATATTAGATATAAAAACAAATCATATATTTAAAAAAATGGTATCTACATAAAAAAAAAACTATGAAAAGCCGGAGCACAATGAATAAAACAGAAAGTTAATTAAAGAACAGGAAATAGTAGAAAACATTAAAAAAGAATGCAAAACTGGAAAAATCAAAAACAAAAATTGGAAAAATAAAAAATTAAATGAAAACTAAAATAAAAATATGGAATAAAATTGAACACGTAAAAAATACATGAAGATGGAGCCGTTCAAAAAACAAGGCGAGAGAAGTAAGAACGAATTTGATCGATTGTACTTGAACGAAAATGATACCAATTGAAAAACACCCTGAAAACGCTGCAGAAAAACATTGAAAAATGTAAGACCCACTCAAGGCATTCAGAGAAAAAAAATTTAACTAAGGCACGAAACTAAAAGGAACACAAACACAGAACGAAAAAACTTGGTACAAAGATACTGGATGAAAAAATTTGAATTACAAATATTGGAAGAAAGAATTTGGATCACAAACACTGGATGAAAAAATTAAAATAATGTCATTGAATGTAAAAATTTAGAACATAAACAGGGGCAAAAAAAAAAACAAAAAAAAAAAAAAACAAATAGGAAGACGAACACAGTACCAAAAAAATTTGGAACACGAACACAAGACGAAAAAAATTTTAAATACAAACACCGGACGAAAAAAAAACAGTAACACAAATACGGAAAGAAAAAATTTTGAACACAAACACAGAATGATAAAATTTGAAACACAATTAAAGGACAAAAAATTTAAAACACAGGCATAAAAAATTTGAAAACAGAGCACTGGATGAAAAAATTCAGAATGCAAACACTGAAACAAAAAAAAAAATTGGCATACATATTGGAAAATAAAAATAGGACTGAGCATTAAAAACAGAGAAATTGAAACATACTTTGAGACAAAAAATTGAAACAGATATTGAAAGTAAAAAAAAAAATGAAACATACATTGAAAGGAAAAAATTTCACTGCATATTGAAAAATAAAATTTGAAACATTCATTAGGAATAAAAAAAATAGCATGAACTGAACACACACTGGAAACAAAAAAAGGATACTTACTGGAAATGAAGAATAGAATACATATTGGGAATAAAAACAGATCATATCGAAATAAAGAATCTATATAAGAAAAAAGAATCCGTATAAGCATAAAGAATCTATATAAGAAAAAAGAATCCGTTTAAGAAAAAAGGAAATATATAAGAAAAAAGAATCTATATAAGAAAAAAGAATCTATATAAGAAAAAAAAATCTATGTACGAAAAAAAAGATGAAAATCTGGAACATAATGAATAAAATAGAAAGCCCACTAAAAAATAGGAAATGAAATTAAACATTAAAAAAAATTGAAAAATAGAAATATCAAAAAGAAAAAAAATGGAAAAACGAAAAAATTCAATGCAAACAAAATTGAAAATAAAGAATAAAATTGAACACGTAAAAATACATAAAGAGAAAGCAGTTCAAAAACCAAAACAAGGCGATAACAGAAAAGGTGAATTTGATCGAATTTGACGTACTTGAACGAAAATGTTACCAATGGGAAAACACTCTGAAAGCGCTACTGAAAAATATTGAAAAAAATGGAAAACACACATAAAGCACACAGTGTGAAGTACTTTGTACAACTAAATAAGATTCTTTTCACAACACTTAAATATTTACTTTATTTTCTTCATATATAGAGAGAACAGTCGGTAAAGAATTCTGTTAGGTTAAAAACATTTCGCTAAAAAAAAAAAAGAACGAATTCTAAAAGAAATAAAAATAAACAGTTTAAAAAATAAAATGCTGTTACCAGCCATAGAATTTTTTGAAAATTAACTTAGTTAATAAATCAAAATGACATACAAGTGCAGCTAGAACAAAATTATGATACCTGAGCGCTTGACGTAACACTCCCACCTTTTGGTTAACTATAATATCAAAATATTAATCAAAACAATCAGTCAAGCTTACTATATGCACTACTAACAAATTAGAGTTATGACAATTAGAGTTATAGGAGTTCCGAAGGAGACTATTCAGTCAAAAAATCTGGTCGGAATCTTCACAGTTCTGCCACTCCTTGTTATGACTCTTCGAGTCGAGGAATCAATAACTAAAACGTTTCTTTCAGGAGATTCCGCTATATCATTTGTTATAGCAGCCTCCACCGGACAAGACATCTCAACAGGAAAAAATCTTTGAACGGTACGAACCATCTCTCCGGTAGTCGTTTTAAGACGAGCTACTCTGATGTTCCCATCTTTTCCTGCGTAGGTTTCCGTCACTCTTCCCATTGGCCAGATTGTTCATTTACAGATGTTTCCGTCTGCGCCTTTTCTCCCTCTTTCGAAGCTGATTTTCTCATTTGTTCTAGGTTTTCACACAGGAGTGTCACATGTTTTCGACCACAAATCAGGCATTTTACGAAATTCCTGCAGTACTTAGCTACGTGAATGGGAGCCAAACACGCAAAATACCCTTTTTTACTTCTTACAATTTCCTGCCTCTCAACTAAAGGCTTTTTCTAGGCGGAAAAACATTCGAAACTATTATGTTTGCCTTCACAAAATAGGCAACCTCTTCTTTGTTCTTTTACGTAAAAAGCTGCGTGTAAAACAGCGACTGTTGATGGTGCTCTATATTTATTCTTTTCATATTCAACTTTTTTCTTCTTAGCTACCTTGATATCTTCAACTTTGACCAGGCCAAAAGCATCCATAGATAAATTAATTCGGGCTTCCCCCTCCACTTCTGCCTTTAAAAACACCATCAGTTTGTTTAGCCTTTCTTTGGCTTCTAATTTTGGAGTTAAAGAATTACTCCGATGGTAGGCCTTTAAAAAATTTTCCGGAAAACAGGATTCTACCATCGGGTAGAGAATAGCTGCACACTTGTCTGTAGCAACCCCAAGAGTGTCTAATGCTCTTAAATATGTTTCCAACTTATCATATAAAGAGGTAAGCGGAAAAGATCTATTTACCTGAACATTAATAATTAATTTGAGAAGTTCCCTTACGTATATCTCCACTAAAAGATCCTCGTTTCCAAATCTCGATTTCAGACTATCGATGGCTTTAGTTTAATTTTCCCCAGCTGGCGGGAAACTTTCTACAATATCTCTCGCTCTGGAACCCATCACAGTAGCTTGTATCAGATATTTTATTTTATTTTATAACCGTCGTTGAACAGCCGACCCAATTCCATGGGTTTACGACTACTAATGTTCAACTCCGTAGCCTTGTAATTTTGAACCAATCCAGAAGACAAGGAAACTCCTGGATCAGTACCCCCAGAGGTATTGATTTGTTATGGGAACATGGAGGACTTTGAGACTCGACAGATTTAACGTGCATCAGTCACCATTTACTACACGGGTGTATCAGATATTGGAATTTGTCTTCAAGGGCAATATCCACATCCTTATCTATGTGCTGAAATTGGCTCCAAAACGGAAGCCATTCCTTGACATCGTCGCAAAACTGCCTGAACTCCAGCTTTGGTAACGTAAACTTTCTCCTAGCATTAACAGCCTCCGCATTAATTGTACTTGAATTGGCGACATTTTGAACTGTTGATTCTCGATTTTGCGCCTGTAATCTGGCCATTTCCAATTCATTAGCCATTCTGGCCTTTTCCAATTCTATGGCTTCTTTTTCTTGAAGTATAACCATTCGGACCTTTTCCAAGTCTATGGCTTCTTTCTCCTGTTCTTCTTGTTTCTTTCTCTCTTTAACAGTATCTTCAAATACCTGTTTTACGAATTCTGGATCCTTTTTATTTTCATTGCTAGCCAAAATCAAGTCTTTTAATTTTGCTAAAGTTGATCCAACCGGCACTGTCTCTCCAATTTCTTCTAGAACCACAAACAAATCTGCTTTTTTAATTTCGCTTTTGAAGAAGCTTGAAATTTTTTATCTGCTGTGGTCCCTGTTTGGGCGCCAAATGAAGTACTTTGTTGAACTAAATAAGATTCTTTTCACAACACTTAAATATTTACTTTATTTTCTTCATATATAGAAATATTGCTAAAAAAAAGAACGAATTCTAAAAGAAATAAAAATAAACAACTTAAAAAATAAAATGCTGTTGCCAGCCATGGAATTTTTTGGAAGTCTCTCCAACTTAGCAACATAAATCAAAATAACATTCAAGTGCAGCTAGATCAAAGTTATGATACATGAGCGCTTGACGTAACACAGTGAAAAGAATTAAACACACGCAAAAAACTAATTGGAACACAAACAATGAACGAAAAATTTAGAACACAAACAAATGACGCTAAAATGTGAAACACAAACAAAGAAGAGAAAAAAATTGAAACAGACATTGTAAATTCAAAATATAACCGAGCATTGAAAATAGAAAATTTGAAGCACACACTGAAAGAAAAAAAAGAAAAAACACATTGAAAAAAAATTTAAGCGCATATTAAAAAATGAAAAGTTGAACACATTTTGGAAAAGAAAATTTGAAACACACAATGTAAAAAATAGAACACAAACTGGAAATAAAAAAAAAGAACACACACTGAGAATTAAATAAGAACACATGCTGGAAATAAAAATGAAATACATATTATATATAAAAACAGATCAGATTGAAAAAAAATGGAATCTACATAAAAAAGAATAACGATGAAAAGCCGGATCACATTGAATAAAACAAAGTCAATTAAACAATAGGAAATGGTTGAGAACATAAAAAAACCTTGAAAAATGAAAAATAAAAATTGGAAATATGAAAAATTAAATGGAAAAAAATTGAAAATGCGTAATTAAATTTAAAACGCAAGAAATATATAAAGATGGAGCAGTTTAAAAAAAAAAAAAATATATAAAGGCGAGAAAAGTCAGGACGAATTTGATCGAATGTACTTGAACAAAAATGATACTAACGATACACCCTGAATGATAAAATAATACACCCTGAAAACGCTACAGAAAAACATTGAAAAAATGAAAAATACATATAGAGCACTCGAGGAAAAAATCAAACACCCGCAAGAAACTAATAGAAAACTGATAGAAGAATTTAGAAAAATCACAAAACCAAAAAATTTGAAACATAAAGAACTAAAAAAATTGAAACACAAATAAAAACTAAACCAAAAATCTCGAAACTTTAACACTGGATGAAAAAAAAAATTTGGCACACACATTAAAAAATAAAAATCGGACCTAGATCATTGAAAACAAGAAAAATTGAAATACTTATGGAAAGAAAAAAAATTTTAACTGCACAATAAAAATGAAAGTTGGAACACATCTATGGAAAATAAAATTTGAAAAATCCATTGTAAATAAAAACATGACATGAACTGGAAATTTAAAAAAGAACACGTACTGGAAATAAAAATATTACACATATTGGAAATAAAAACAGATCATATATTGAAAAAAAATTGAATAGACATTTAAAAAAAAAGAATGGATAGCAATGAATAAAATAAAAAGCCAATTAAAAAATGGTAGAAAGCATTAAAACGGAATTAAAAACTGGAAAAATAAAAAAACAAAAATTGGAAAAATAAAACATTAAATGCAAACAAAATTGAAAATATGGAATAGAATTGAATACGTAAAAAATACATAAAGATGGTGCGACAAAAAAAAAGGTGTAAAAAACAAAGATCCAGCTTGAATGCATGTGAACAAAAAATTTTACCAATCGAATAACACCTTGAAAAAGCTACAGAAAAACATTAAAAACATTTAAATATCACATGAAGCCCACAGGCAAAAAAAATAAAAAACACAAATTGGAAGAAACTAAATGGAACACAAACAGTAGACGAAAAAACATAGAATACAAAAGCAGGATGAATAAATTTGGAACACTAACACAGGATGTAAAAATTAGGATCACAAACAATGGTTGAAAAATATGTGGAACACCAATACAGAATGAAAAAATTTGGAAAACAAATACAGAACGAAACATTTCGGATCACAAACATAGAACGAAAAAAGTAGAAACAAAAACACTGAATAAAAAAAAATTGGAACACAGCTGAATAATAAAAAATTGGAACATAAACGTTGGAAGAAAAAGTTTGGAACACACATATGAAAGAATGGAAAAAGGAAAAAGTTTAAACTCAAAGCTCCGATGAAAAAAAATTAGAGCTATATATATAAAAAAAAAAAAGACGTGGTGACCGCTTAATGATGAAAAAATGATTAAACAGAACGATCGAAAATCATCGCATGCGATTTAAAAGCGAGAAAATCTCGAGCGCATATTGCGGGCCGACGGCAAACCGACGAGACAAAAACCGAATTAAATTTATTCTGTTTTCTATTCAAAAGAAAAAACGCATTACCTCTTTTCAGTAATAAATGAGAGTTTACTTCTAGTATCTTACCATCCAGAATAAATATTGCTTACCTTACAAGTGTGAGCTTACCTATTGAAGTAGAAAAGTAAGCAACCATTTTGTGGTCGTCACGTAAAAAATCTTTTGAATTTAATTAAAACTTACCTACAATACTCACTAACTCTACACTGATTTCATTCATGAATGTCAGATGAGTACTTACTGGTAATCTTAAAAGATTATCTTCAGATTCTAGAAAGAAAAAAAAATGAGAAAAATTAAACTCAATTCGTAATGGGCAATCGAATGATTGCACTGCTCTCATACATTAATAATATTCATGAATTCTTATATCTATAATAAAAAGTGTTTGTTCCTGATGCAGAACATTCTTTATTTAAAAAATATATTTAAAAATTGAAGAGAAAAACCCTCGTTGCAGTAAGGATTGTTTCGAAAGATACGTTGAAATGTGTAGTCCATTGCGTTGAATCTTTTCAGTACTTTAGTGTTTTCAATTGGAACCTTAATACTCAAGTGCAAAATAAAACCTGTAAATAAGCTTCCATTGTCTTAAATTTTAATTGTTAAATATATCCTAATAAATCAAAGGAATTATTTATCTTTAACTAAACCAACATAGTTTAACCAAAGAAAAGAGGACCATCTTGTAGTTAAAATATAGAACTGAAGAAAAACATTTATATTTAAAAACCACTTGTATTCAGGCACCACAACAAATTTAGTAAAGTAGTTCTGTTCCATTTTGCGCCACCGAATCACAGAAGCAAGAGGGATAGCAGGCCTGACAATTGATGTGTACAGTGCGCCATCCTGAATAACTCTTGATCTAATGATCGGATTTTCACGTTCTAGGACTCAATTTTAATGGTTCGAGGGAGTTATTTCAAACAAGCTAATTAATAAGCGCAGATAATATTTTAAAATACGAAATTAGACACAAAAACGTACTTGCGCTGAATAAACATATTTTTTTTCTGACGATTCGGATTTCTGACCTCCAAACTATAGGGGATAATTTTATTTTATATTATTTTATAATCGTCGTTGAACAGCCGGCCCAACTTTTATGGGTTTAAGACTACTAATGCTCAACTCCATAGCCTTTTACTTTTGAACCCAATCTAGAAGACAAGGGTACTCCTGGATTAAATATTGCGAGAAGATTGGCTTCGTGGAGGACTTTTTGATGGAAAACACCCGCATTTGCTTTACATGGCCGAGGAAGACCACGAGAACCTCCCACTGTTAGCCTGACGGCAAAGGGACTAACCCTTGATCCGTTTACCACTGGGGATATTTCAAGTCAGCACTGTGGTCGGTGCATGCCGGATGTGGATTCGTATCTACCAGCCACCGTTGGTATTAGAACCTGGTTCACCTCATTGGAAGGCGAACGCTCTATCCCCTGATCCAATGCAGCTCAACTAACGGGGATAGTCGCAATCTAAGAATCGGGTACAAATAGTTCGATCAGGAGAGTGTTCCAAAATTTAGACTGTCCCTAATGTTTACTTTTTGCGTGTTTATCCATATCTCGAGAAATTCAAAAGACAATTGAAAACCTTTATCAAACAATTATAAAATTCATTTATACAAAGATAATTCTATATAAAATATACCTTTGAATAAATATTTATTATTTTTTATAATTTATTTAATATTAGTCAAAAAAGTTTTATATTGCAAAGTATAAAATTTTTTACATCACTCTAAAGAAAATATAATTTTACATGGCAAAATACAAAATTTGAATGAAATAGGTCAATTAGTTCCTGAGAAATCAAATTTTAAACTCTTTTTTTAAAATTCGATTTCTTAAAAACTAATCGGGGTGGTTCACTTATTTTTTTGCTTCATAATTTTCAGTTATTAAACTCCTGTTGTTTTAGTTATAAGCACGCTCCTGACAAATCATGATACATTCTTTGGTTTGATTAATTTTGTAACCAACATGTTTGTTCCAGGTTAAATTTTGGTCAAGGATTAGGCAAAAAAAATTTCCCTTTACATGCAATGTTGATTTGGACTTTTAACAGTTTCTTAGGTGAAAAAGCAATCCCTTTTTATTTTGTGAGTGCATGGTACGAGAGTGGGCAACTGTGGATTTATAATCAAATTCCTTTCAATGCGCCATTTGCTTGCATAGCATTCATGAGCTGGCAAGTTATGTGAAAATCTTTACCTTACATGAAAAATATTTATTGATGATAATTTTGAAACGTTTTGATGGCTTATGTTGGTTTCAGAGCGATTCATGATTGTCCAAAATCATTTGATGGTCACCATCATCCAAGATTTTCCATTCTGTGTTCATAGTGATTGACATGCCAACAAACTTCCATCATTTCATGATGGAAAATATTACTTTAATGCTATGGTGGTTAATCATGAGGAGAAGTTTAATTCTCATGAATCAACAATCCATGATCAACCGTAATGGTCCACAATGGTTCCAACAATACATTTCCATGATCGTTATATGGAAATTCTTGTTACGTCATAGGAATATAACATCAAAACCATTTTTTTCCTCCGTGTTGGCCGATCATAAGTCAGTTCAAATTCCTACATTGAGGTGATTATGCTTCGTGATCGTTCCAATATTTGATTTCTAAGAAACTATGATCGAAATTTTTGATGGTTCAACATAAACAAACCATCAAAACAAGTTGCTATTCTTATGTTCGATAATTGTAAATCAGTCCGAATTCTTGGGTGGTTACATAGGGATGATGGTTACTTATGTTGATTACCATCAAAAATATGATGGTTCATGATGGAATTATTCATGGTTTCCATCAAGATTATGTTGATTCTTCAATAGGAGACCATCAAAAATTTTAACTTGGGAAGGATAAGTTGGACAATGTCATCCGTATGTCCCTGAGTAGAGTAGCCTAAATCGTTTAGCTGTGTTATTAGACTGTTTACTACCAAATTCCAAAGTAATGGTGATAAAACACCTCCTTCTGATCAGCCGTTAGTACTCTCTTTTTCATATGTCCTATCGAAGATATTCATTTGAATAACTTTATTAGGGTTTTAGACCATGAACACAAGGTATGGTTAGTTCCTGTGTCTCTTAAGGATGGTTTCTCTCACACACACCCCCCCCCCCTATATTTTGAGTGTCAGAAACCCAAATCCGCAGTGAATAAAATGCATTTTTATTCAAAGAAAATACGTTTTCGTATTTGATTTCGGAACTAATATACCACTTGCATTAATTAATAAATATATATATAGTTTGATTCTCAAACCTTTACAGGGAGCGTAGCGATATTTCTCAACAAAAAATAAGCTCCTCTTAAGTACTTTTTAAGCAGTCAAAAAATAATTTTAATCACTACATTAGCGAAATGCAAAATAATTTTCAAAGATTTTACATGATCATGATAAAATAACTAGTTTCTAACAAATAACTATTTTCTTGATTATATTAACCATTATAGAATGACCTTGAGATCAGAGCTTGGAAAATTAAGCCAGAAATTGAGAATATCTAGCAAAATGCAACAGAGTTGCTCATGAGGGTGCAATAATCTCACCAGTCGATCTAAATTTTTTGGGTTTACAACTATTAATGTTCAACTCCGTAACCTTGAAATTTAGAACCCAATCCAGAGGACAAGGTAACTCCTGGATAAAGTATTTAGTGAAATGAGCCGCCGTGGAGGACTTTATGATAGAACAAACCCGCATTTGCGTTACATAGAGAGGAAAACTACGAAAACCTCTCACGGTAAGCCTGCAGGCAACGGGACTCTAACCCATGATCTGTCTAAAACTGAGGATATTTCACGTCAGCACTGTAGTCGGTGCTAGTCGGATGCAGAATTCTTATCGACCAGCCATTACTGGTGTTCGCATCCGGTTAACCTCATTGGAACGCAAACGCTCTGTCCTCCAAGCCATCATCAGCTTTTAAGAAAAATATTTTCAAATCATTTTCAATTCATTATAATATAATCGTTAAACTTACCCAACATTTTCTAAATATTTCCTGATATCTTCATCTGTGTGTATGCATACAAAAAGCCATTCATCCAGTCAAATAAAATCAGAGAACACAAGACATCGACTTCAATAAACTAGAAAAAAATCTAAAATATGTATTAGTTTCACCTGAAAAGAAATAGTTGATTAAAAACAAATTTAAAAAGTAAATATTGTGCAACAGTTTTTTAAAGAGTAAAAAGTAGACGTATAAGTACTGACGTCGTAAATATGATAGTCAACAACAATTATTCTACTTTAAATTTCGAGATTAAGAAATTCATTCAATTTAGTATTTTCTAAGCGTTATCTGTTGCAGTTGATAACACTGCACATTAAAAATAACATATTTGTAAAAAAAAATTCAAATTTCGTAGACAAATCGCAATTCCTTAATTCAATTTTGCTAAATGTTTATTTTTTTATAACCTTTAATAATCAGCTTAACTACTTATTGCGTGTTCTATTATTTTTATTTTTTGAACTCCAAACTCAGAAGACACTAAAAACATTCCATTATCCATATTTACTTAAAATATTACCTTCTGTTTTATGTATGGCACAAAACAGAATAAATTAAGTTAGCTACACATACAGAAGAGTTCTTTCATAGACTAATAATATAGGTAGACTGCTCTTCTATGATTGCCAATAGGCAACTAGGAAGAATCTTATGAACAAAATGGAAAATCCTTACTATGTTTGGACAGGGCTGGTTTTAACCATTTGTTGAACCCAGGCAATCGCAAAGGAGCGACAAATAAAAAAGGCAAAAAATTCATTTTTGATTTCAGTAAAAATACTTAATTTTTTCTTTATCTCCAATTTCGTGATTAATATTTTCTTTCATGATAAAGCAAGATAATCCTCGAGCAATAGTCTAATTTTGCAATCATTACGCATATTGTTAATTGAACTCAATACGACAGCAAAATAAAAAATTCAGTATTTTCTTTTAAGAAAAACAATTAATGTTGCAATACTTAATCCTAAATAAGTCGAAATGAAATTTAATAAAAGCTTACAAACTTATTTATCATTTAAAAATTTAATAAGTGTTTAATACCGCATCTATAAAAGAAAAGATTAGTGATTCAAATTTATTTTTAATGATCACATTGAGCACAAAACAATTTTGTTGATACTTTCTTTAAAAACAATAAAGATTAAGAATTTAAAAATATTTAAGTTGAATAAAACTTAAATTTTTAATAATTTCGTTCTTGAATAAATTACAAATATTTGTTCAAAATTATTTTGTAAATTTTAGTTTCATATTTTTTTTTTTTTATATAAACAGATAACGAATTTATATCCTAATACTTTTTGTTTTCTAATGCATGAAAATTAGTGTTAGCATTGTTTGATTTAGTTAAGTGTTTTAAAAATTAAAAATTTAATACAGATATAGATGAATGTAAACAGACAGTCAAACAAACTTTCCAGACATCAAATTTTGTTTTATATTTTATTAAAAAAATACGTAACTATTACCAAAAAAAAAAAATTATGGTTTTATATTAAAAATTTTTTCCAATCAAATTCAAAATTCGATTGAAAATAAAATTTATGAATTATTTCATATGAATTTATGAATTATTAAAATTTATAAATTATGAATTATTATGAAATTTATGAATTATTTATGAAACTCTTTGAATTTGCATATTTGTTTTTCAATTGCGTAAATTACATTTTGTTCTGCGTAAATAAATTTTCTTTTTCGTAATTAACAATTCGACATTTTTCTGAAAGAAAATTTCAGCATTTTAGCTTAAGTATACTTAACATCATGGGTAACAAGTCTACTTAACTCTTTCAAAACTCAATTAAAAACTATATAATTTCACTTGTTACTCAGGAAGTTTACTCAACTCTTTCAATTAGAACTATAAATGTTCAATTAGAACTCAATGTATAACTATATAAGTTGACTAGTTGCACAGGAGAAAATATAAAAAGGTAATAAAATATTTTATTTGTAAAAAATAGCTGGCAATCTTTTCTTTTTTTATGTTTTTCAGCTTTTTCATATTTTTTATGCTGCATAAAACTATGTTTTTTAGCATTTTCGCCCAGCCAATTGAAAACCAATAAAACATTCTTATAAATTATTCTTTAAGGAATCAGTTTTGATTAATTTAATGTGATCAGGGAGGAGGAGAGTTTTTAAGGGAAGTTAGTTACAAGAGGAGGGGGTGGGTTTTACGATTAGGGTAACAGTCTGATCCAATTTTATTAGTCTATGAGTAGTGATGAACTGATTTGAATGTTAAGCCAACAATCACATTTTCTAGAAGCTTTCTATTCAGAAAAAGAAAGAAATATTGCAAACGCATTTGAGAGGATAATTATAATATAAATATAATATAAATTATATACACTGTAAGAATATAATAATAACTCAATAATAATAGATTAAACATTATTAATTCCTGATTTGCATTGCTTTGATCTCAAGAAAATACTTTAAAAAATCCATACTATCAAGAGTCATAGTATCAAAAACCATGAACCCGAAATAATATCAAAATTTTTTTTTTACATTGGAACAAATTTATAGCAAATGTAACAAAATAAAAACAAATTAATATTTTTAAATAGAGGAATGAAAATTTAAAATCTATAGAAGAGGGGTGCCAACTTTACAGACTAGATATCAGTAATAAGAAGTATTTAAATAATACATGGCTTAGTGTGAACGACCAAAATTAGTGGTTGTAGACTTATACCTGTGAATGTTGAAAATCACATAATCGCTTTAGTAAATGTCCGACTATCCGGTATACATTGCCCGGTATATTTTACTCTGATGTTTCTCCTAATCTATGCTCAGCCGATATTTAAAACACACACAAAAGTGACTATGTGTTTGTTGACATTCATTGATGAAAGTAGAGATTCTCTTGATTTCGATCCTTCACGGTACATATATAATCTAAAAAAATTTCAAACTAATCTACTTAATTCTATATAGTCTATGTCTAATAATAATTAAAAAATAATAAAATATATGCTTATATATTTACTAATATTGTGCATAAATTTATTATTAAATAAAAAACACTGAAGTGTAACTTTATATATATATATATATATATATATATTATCATTAAGAAGTATCATTGCATTGCATTGCATTGAAGTTAACTGTAAAAATATGCTACCCATAAATTTACAACTTAAAAATCAATGCTTAGAGCTGAAAAAATATCACTCATATATATATCTATATATATATTTTCTTATTGAAATAATTACTAACAAAACATTACGATAAACGAACATAGGTTAAATATTAAACTACCAATTTTTTTTTCCTTTTCCGATTTTTTTTCAGGTTTGTGCTCTAAATTATGAAACGCTCTATTTAAAAATAATAAATTAATTTTAAAACAAGAGAATATTTTTCTCCATCAAATACTCTAAAACATTTATGTATTATACAATGTTATAAATACACAAATTACAAAAAGGGTTCAAGTAACCACAGTTTGGCTAACTAAACTGTGTTCATCTAAAAAATTGATTCAATTACTAAAATTTTTCCTATTAAAATGTCCTAAACTTAGTAAGACGCATGCAATATAGTAAATGAAATAAAATTTCTCCAAATCATCATATTTTAAAGCTAACTAATTCTTATATTTTAAAGCTGACTAATTTTTGTGATATGAAATTAAATTTAAAATTAAAAGAGAAAAAAACGTAATTGTTTATTTATTTAAAATATCTTTATCATTCATAATTGGAAAAGTTGTTTTTATCCATAATTATATCAGTTGGATTATGTTAATAAACGCTACATTTTATTCATCCAGACGTCTTTTTATGACAATAACAGAAGTGGTACTTCCGCACCAAGAAAATGACTCAGAAAAAAAAATTAAAAATTCTTGCGAAAAATCATGAAACTTCGATAACAATAATGAAGTCAATGGAGGTAAGAATTATCAACTTCCATCAACTACCATTTTATTGTGGAACAGAGAGTGATCGAGAGGTTTCACTGGAGTTATCTGAGTCAAACAATTCTGAAGCAATTCAGCTGAAGTGTGATAAGTGAATACCTGTTTAACTTTAATTCTTCACAAAATGAAAACTTTACTACTTTTAGAGAATCCCATGAATTAAAAATAAAAACTTATGACCAAAATTGTTTTTGCCCCAAATAGCACAACAAAGCATATTGTAATTGAAGAGTATTATAATATAGAGATTATTTATTTGAAATGGATAATCTAGTTTTTTTATACTAATTTTTTTTAACTTGCATTTAAGATTTTTTTAAGAAATTTTAATATATTTATTGTTTTTTACTTTTTTCCTAAAAAATTACAACAGTACAGAAAAGATTTAACCAGTATTTCAAATTATAGTACTATATAAAATACATGTAATCAAAAATGATAAATAAAAAGTTTCTGTAAGAAGCTATTTTCATTTGATCTGTTTCCAGAAAAAGTTTTGCTTTCCTGAAAACAGACAGTTTTCTTACCTTTTCTTTCTCTGAAAAACATTTATTAATATTGTTAAATATTCATACATAGTTTTAATCTTATGTGATAATATATGTGATAATGTGATATTTATTTATAGTTCTAATAAATACGAGTTTTATAATATTTCTAGTTACACACATTTTTTATGCTCGGTTTCGAATCAAAATACAATTTTTTGAACAAATAGGTTTTTATTAGTTGTGATTTAAAACAGTTGCAGCACTTCTTCAAATTCAGAACAGAAACTTTTCAATTTGGAAAAACAAATGTATTTAAATTTGAATTTGGAGAATATTCCATTTTATTCTTTAATCACAATCGTAGAAAGGAATTAATAGTGGTGTAATTATTTTAGATGAATTGATTACACGTGGGTTGTTTGGTTTAAAAACCAATTACCATAAAATCCATTAAAAACAAGCACTCAAATTGTTAATATTGAAACATTTTTGAAAATATTTCCTTCTGGGAGCATTTGTTTTTCCATGCATTAAAAATATCTTAAATCTAACAAATTAATAAAAGTAAATAGAAAGCTCTAGAATTTCAAAACTATTATTTCAGCTTATAGAATTCCTCTCTTTTTTCTATTCAAACTTACTATTACAAACAAACTTACTTCCATTCAAGCTTACAGAATTCCCCTCTGTTAAGTCACTTGAAACTTTCTTTTCTCGAACAAGTATTTTAATCAATACTAATTAAATATGCTTTTCTTTATAAGTAAAACTGGATAATGAAACAATTCTCTTAATTCCTATTATTTCTAGCTGTCCAAAATGAAAAATATTTTTTCTTTAAAATATCGGGTGTATAAATTTTTGTGAACAAGTCGGATTGATACTTTTAATTTTTAGGAGGTTATATTTTATAATTCAATTAAATCATAATATCTAAAAAAACGCCTAGAACAATGTTGAAAAATTACTTGAAACGAAAATATTCTATCCGACCGTCCATCTTCATTTTTCTAGGGAAAATGCGAATTTATTGTAGAGATATTAGACATGATTGAATTTATTCCAAAAGATCTTTTAAATATTTAAAATGCATAATTTTAGCGAGTCTTAAAATTTTGTTTTGCGGTTACTTATATAAAACTCATTCTATTAGAAAATATGATTCCAGTCATTAGAAGTTAATATTAAAAAAATGCATCAAGCATGATTTAAGTCAAAAATTAAAGAATATAAATGAAGATGAACGTCACTGGGGCCCCGGGTAAGTGAAGCCCGTATTTGCTAAACCCTACAATTTGATGGAAATCACGGATGGAACTGAAAATCACGAGGGGAGATTTATATCCGTGAAAGCTGGTTCTGGGATTGAGAGTTTTCAGGATCATTGTAGTCGTAAAAGTAAAAATGTATATGAATATCACAAACATTTATCTAGGTCCCTTAGAAATTTCAAAACGAAATTTACAATTCTTGATATTGATAAGTGTATTTAAATAGCTGGTTGTTCTGGAAATATTCAATTTGAAAATCTGATTGGAAAAGACACTTCTTCCCCTCAAAATTTTTCCCCATAAATGTTCTCTAACAAGTATTGTCCTATTCGCTATACTTTTCTTAGTATCGGTGATTGGACAGGAACCATTTCAGGCACTTAACTGTGTAATAACTCTAAGGAAGATTTTTCAAGTAAATGATTTGCCAAAACTTAGCAAATCTCAAAATTCACGAACCAATCGTCATTTCTGTTAAAAAAATGGATTTAAGCCGTTCTTCACTATTGATCTTCAATTTTCTCTTTCATATAAGTTTTTTGTTTTAAATTAGCTTTTAAAATTTAAAAATTTTTGAAACTTTAAAAGTCGAAAAA
Organism: Parasteatoda lunata; assembly: GCA_949128135.1. Taxonomy (NCBI): domain Eukaryota; kingdom Metazoa; phylum Arthropoda; class Arachnida; order Araneae; family Theridiidae; genus Parasteatoda; species Parasteatoda lunata. Next base: position 103,172,601 of record OX421980.1, read on the forward strand.
TAAATAAATTTGTAAAAATTACATCTAAAAAATTGGAAATATTTATTTTTAATTTTTATAAAAAAATAGTTTAACTTTTAAATGCGATTTTTTTCCCAAAAGAAATACACATGAATAAAAGCTATACAAAATATGAATTTAAAAATAGTCAGAAATAAGAATAAAGGGAATTCTTATTGTAGGGTTAAGCAAATCCCCTGGGGGAATATTTTAATTCAGTTAAAGAGAAAAAATATCAATTATCCAAATCAACCATGTTTAATTGTCCACCGTTTAACTAAAAAAATATCCTAGATAATAAAAAAAAACCACATCATGAATTAAAATCTTATCTAGATTTTTCTATTGTCTCTTTCATATTCCTCTTTTGATATAAAGTTTCTTTGCCTTCTGAGTTCAGTTCAAAATTACAAGGACTTATACACAATGCATTAAAATCTATATAAGTCGCTATGTGAGATTGCATGTCGTTAAAAGTATTGTGAATGCAATTCGCTGCGTGTGTAATTTGTTACAAGCTCGCATTTTCAATTTTCAATATATCATTCAAATTTCAGAATAGAACTTTGGTACTATTTTGTAAGACGCAAGCTTTACACCAAAAACTATATAAAAAATTCACAAAAACAAATAATCGAAAATTTTCAATCAGTTTGTAATTTATTTACCAAAATTATTTTTAATATCAAATTTCAAGATAGACTATAAAGTAATTATGCATTTTCAACAAAATTTCAAGCACTGCAAGATAACTCAGTAAAAATAATAAATTGTTAAATAGTACATAAAAAATAAAAACGAAAAGTAAGATAGGTAGGTATATAACGCACATGTAGAATTTAGTTATTAGAAACAAACAAAAATATAAAAGGCAATTATGGGCTAAAGGTAAATGAGGAAAAAATGATTATTCGAAATAAAAATTTTTAAAAAAAGGATATTTAATGAAATAATATGGAATAACAAGAAAATAAAAGCAGAAAAATAAATCGAAAGATTAAAGGAAAAGGAGTTAAAAAAAAACATGCAACGGGAGGAAAACATAAAATGTTAATGAAATATGCAAAAAGAAGTAAATATGCCGAAAATGTAAGAATGTATTTAAAAGGCTCACCCTCCCATTTTAAATTACGCATTAATATGAAAGTAACTCAAAAAGTTAAATTTCGTATTTTTGCAAGGAAAAAAAAAGTAAAAAAAACAACACTTATGTGCTCACATATACACTATGAGTGTGGTTGGTATATCTATTACAGTCCATGTACCAATGGAATGTCGCAGGTCATACATATGAAAGCACTGCTTAATGAAAGCACGATCGAGTAAACTGTGGTGTAGTGTTACACCCTATAAATCGAAGGGTTACTCAATAATGCACTCATGGAGTAGTGCATCCATAAATTTGCCTCCACGACATTCCATTGAATGAATGGATATTCCAACTTCACTCAGAGCATATATGTGGCGACTTCCAAAAATACAAAATTGTCCTTACTTTTTGATTTACTTTTGTTTACTTCCTTTTGCAAACCATGGATTTTAAATCCTATTACACGGGGGAAAAACAACAAAAAGGGGAATTCACATTGTATTTAATGTCTAAATATTTTTTTGAGTTCATTGCGAAGACCGAGGAAATCCATAACATCATTCATTGTTGGAAAAAATAGAATTTTTCAGGGGCACATTTTAAATTCGTGTTAGAAACCCTCCTTATTTTTTCTAGTCATTCAAAACAAGCTATTATTCTCAATCAAACATTCTTATTTTGATTGTCCCTTACACTATCACAAACTGAACCTCTTCCATCTGTTTCTATCATTTTTCATATCCACCGTTGCAGCATTTTACATTTTTCCTTTTTTAGAACTATTGAAATTTGTTTTTAATTATCAAAGACCCACTGCTTTATGCTAACCACTTTATCATTTCAATTCTTAAGACTTTTACTGCTAAGCAAATGAAGGAAGGCCAGAATTGACATTTGAAAGCTGATTATTAGCATACATCAAGTCGAACTTATTTAGCAAGTGTTAAGAATATATTTACCGTACGTATTAAAACTAAACATAACAATTAAGAAGTCTAGTTTTTCTTTCCAATCAATTTTAAGCAATCTTAAAGATTCCATCTTTGGTAAAAATTAACCTGATATTGCTTTTAAACAATAATCGGATGCAATTTCAGCATCTCAAATCTACAAAATATTTACCTTGTTGTCACAATTTGATTATCACACGGGCCCAGACTTCAAGAAAGCATACTTTAGTCAATCTTTTTACGTATAGGGGACACCATTCGAACACAGTCCATGGTGTCCCCTATACATAATACTGTTCCAAATAATTCGTAGTCGGAAACTAGATATCCATGCATGATACATCTACGGTAGTAGGAAACTACCGTATATGTATGATAGAAAAGGGAATAAATAAGCGAGAAATTTATCTCTACAATAAAAAAAATTAAATGTGAAAATATTATCCCCTGAATTTTCTTATTTTTCTTCAAATTTATGGAATTTCCTTACATTTTCCCCGTTTCGTTTTTTACTCTATTTTACCGGTGATTCAAAAAAACAATTTGGTGTGAAAGAGCAAAACTCTTCTAGATCAAGCTCTCTTACTACAACTTTCTTTTTCAATCAGAAAATCTCATTATATCCTGAAACATCGTAACAAAATATAAGTTTAAACTTTTATAGTAAAAAAAAACATAAATTTAAACAACAATCTATTAAAGGAATAATATCAATTTTTAAAATTCTAAGGAATTTAAACCTGCAGGCTGCGTTAGCGGCACTCTTTTGTAGTATATTGCACAAGAAGGCAAATATCCAATGCAATAATCGCGGTAAAAATGTCATTAATAACAGTACTTATTGAAAGAGTCGTTGTAGCTCAGGGGATAGGGAGTTCGCCTTCCAATGAGGTGTACCGGGTTCGAATCCCAGTGACGGCTGGGTAACACGAATTCCACACCCGGCTAACATCGACTACAGCGCTGACGTAAAATATCCTCTGTGGTAGACGGATCATGGGTTAGAAACCCCTTGCAGTCAGGCTATTCGTGGGAGTTTTTCATGGTTTTCCTCTCCATTAAACACAAATGCGTGTTAGTTCCATCAAAAAGTCTTCCACGCGGGCACATTTCACCCAATATTTGATCCAGGAGTTCCCTTGTGTTCCTGATTGGGTTCAAAGTTGCAAGGCTACTGAGTAGAACATTAGTAGTCTTAAACCAAAAATTTGGTCGGCTGTTCAACGACGGTTATAAAATAAAAAATTTGTTGAAAAAATTCGATGCTGAATTCTATCATTTACTGGTTTGAACTGAATAAAAATGGTGTTTACTATATTCACATTAACACACTCAGTAAGTGTGAGGTTGGAAAATATATTAGCAATGAATGATAAAATGATTTTCTGTTTAATAAATTTGCAAAAGATTTTCATAACAGCTTTTCAGTAATATTCATCAGCTGCAATAAGCAAACTTTTAAATGTTTACAGTATTTAATATATGATAATTTTATTATATATTTTATTGTGATTGATAGATGTTTATAAATTATTTGATGTTTTATTTCCTCAACAGAATGGATACATTCATTTATCAATAACCAATGGGAAATAAACAAGAATATTTTGAATATACGAAGGGAGTAATTCTCTCTCCATCTGCTGTACTTAATCGTTTCCAATTTTTTTAAAATTATATTTTCTTTATTTTCCAACTTATAAAATTGAAGTTTCTAAACATTTTAAGATATGCAAAATGATATGGAATGTTTGTCTTTAGTGTTACTTTAGCAAACATCAAACAATTTATTCTTGATGTTCTGTTTATTCAGCTATAGATTTTTGATTGAAAGTAAGTTGAGATGTTTTTGAAATATGACATAGTTACAAATTAATAACTCTTGTCTAGCAGATGTTTACGCCAAGTCCATTGAAAACAAAATTAGTATTAAAGCGTGTATATATATATATATATATATATATATATATATATATATATATATATATATATATCTGTGTGTGTGTGTTCAAATTTTTTTTTCTATTTCACCCTAGAAGTAATAAAAAAGAAAAAATCTGCAGAACCCTTGACTATTCTGCATTGTTTCTGCTGCCATGTTTACTAGGAAATAGCATTTGAAACAATTTACGAATATTTGCACATATATTTTGATTAAGTTAAAACAGAAGAACTTTTAAGCTTGTTTCGAGAAATAACGCTTGGTTTTTATCTACCATATAATTATAAACCGTGGAAAGAAATGTATAGTAAATGACTGTTAACTATTGAGAATTTATTCAAGCTAGATCTAGAATTCAAGCTACAGGGCTAGATTTTATCAAAGCAATTAAAAATTGCTTCATTTCATGCCAAAGGTATTCCAATAATTCAGCAACTGAACTAGTAAAAACAAAAGAATTGGTGGTGACATGACATTAGTCCAACTTTTACATTTTTCTGCAGTTATACGAGGTGATTATCATCTGCTAATTATTTATTTTGAAGTTTCTCGTGGGCCATTGTGCAGAAGTAGCAAAAACCTTTAAGATTATTTTAATGTAATTACCGATACGGAAATCCTCCCGTTCAACGGATAGAGGTAACTGATTTGGCCAACAAAAACGCAAGTACTATTTAGTACTGTTAAAGGATCTCAAAATTAAATAATTATCATTAAATGTAGAAGATTTCAGAACTGTTTTATTTTGCTTTTTTATTTGCAAAATCAATATTGTTTATCAAAACTGACTTTTTATACTTTAAACTTATTTATTTAAAAAATTTGGCAGATTTCTTTTTATTTAAAAAAAATTTAAAGTAATCGAGGCCAAATACAATTGCAATTTATACTTATGAAATATTTAACTGTCTTTAGTAAATTATATTTAAAAGAAAGACTCGCTACAAAGGCAGTGAGTAATTAATGATACGGATATGTGTGTACAAACATTAGATATAAATTTCTGCTCGTGTATCAATTAATAAACTGTTAACAGAAAAAAAATTCATTAACTAGAACAATTAGAAAGAATTTCAAGGTACATTATTTTCCCACTAAACATGGGAATAATTATCAATTATGAGGATGGGGCTGAAACTATTGAAAAGATGATAAATTAGAAAATATTGATCCAGCTATATCGAAATCGAAATTTGTCATTTTAACCTCTATTTCAATATTTCAAATATTTTACATTATGTAATTTTAATCAATGATTTTTTAGTACATATATGAAATTTAGACTTTTTTGTACCCTTTTAAATTATATTTTTTTCAACAGGACTAAGTAAAGATGAACATCAAAATAATGTTTAAGTTTACATAATAAACTATACTTCAGTATAACTTAATTTTAATTAGTGTAATTCGTTATCATTTAAACCTTTTAAACATATTTTGAGACCACTTTAATAAGAAGCAGTAACAAATTGAAAAATATAAAAATCAAAAATATTCTACTTCACTGTAAATCACAAAATATCTACTTTAGAAAAATAGATGAGCAACCATTCAAAATTTTAAACTTTGTTTCGTTGTTATTTTAATAATAATCTTAGGACAAAAATTACAGTAATGTTTTCTCTTTTCAAAAATTCAAATCAAACAAATTTTAAATAAAGTTCAGATATTTTTAAAATATCAAAACGGTCAGCAAACACTGCTATTATTTATTTTAGCTATCGTTGTTTTATTCAGTTGACGATTTTGACAACCTTTCTGAAAACGAATAGGTTAAAAAAAAAAACATGCATGAAAAATTTTCTTCATTAAGAAATGTTGCCTTTCAAGAAACATATAGTGTTCGACAAGAGATAAATGCAATCACTCGAAAAATCATTTTAATAATCAAGAAATTTAGTATAACTGTTTATCTTAAAACTGTTAACTGTTTATCTGAATCTCAACATAAATGTTTTTTTACTAATTAGGTGAACCAGTAAAAAAGGTGACAGGATATATTTTGTTTATTTTTTAAAAATGATAATAACATATAAAAGTCTTTGGTTTCTGAGATAGGGTGTTTAAAATGTTTACCTTTTTCGCATGCGCATAAAGCAAATTGATTAAGTGAATGGTAAGGGAGTGGACAATGGTAATTTAAAATACAAAATAGTACTATTTTTATCCCATCATTCTGAAGATTTTACAGAATATTGTGATCACAAATTTAAATTTGTCTAAGTAATTTAATAATAAAATCTTAATTTGTTTTGTAGTTAAATTGTTTTTTATTAAAAGAAATTACTTTTTATTTAGTTTTCTATATCATTTTATAAAAAAATTCTTGAAATAAATAGTAAGTTAAATACTTATCAGAATAAGTGTTTTCAGGATTTTTTTGAACGACAATTTTCTTATTGGTAATATTTTGAAGACATTTTTACTTTAATTTTGAGAATATATTTTTACTTTACATGTAACTCATTTTAATAACAATCAATAAATTTATAATGTCTAAGTTTTTAATAATCCACACGTTGCTTGATAGAACACTTGTCATTAATTATTATCTTAGGAATGACGTTATTGTCCTTTATAAGCTCTTCAAAATTCAACCTTTTAAAAAAAAAAATTATTAACGTTAAAGAAGCTATTCAGTTTCATGTTATTTAAAAGCTATTAAAAATCTGTTAAGATGCAAATTACGCTAAAACATTGACCAAGACAGTAGCTTTAAATTAAAAAAATTCTAATAATTAAAAAATGTAGTGAATGCAGGTCCAAGATAATTTTATTTAGAAGAATTAGCGTTTATTTTATATGGAGGATAATTTTAAAAAAATATGCATTGTATAGCAAATACAAATTTTTTTTTGACTCAAAATAAGCATGAGAATTACAAATTATTTTATCCCTCTTATTTTTGCATCAAACTTGTTTTATATCACTGTTTGATTTCAACAAATTGAATAGGTGTTAACGATGTTTGGTCTTGGAGCAGTAAAGGAGACTGCAGCTTTTAAACGCTACACTCAACATCAAAGAATTGTTTAATTATTGATAGGCAACATTTAATTAATCATTAGTGGGGGAAATATCATTTCAACTTTTAAAGATGGAAAGAGTTTAGTAACTGCTAAAATAAAATAAAAATTATTAAAGTTCGGCTAAATAAAACATTTTAAAATAACAGTGCACTGCTCTTATCTACATTTAATACTGTATTTTGGAAAGCAAAGAGCTCTGTTGATGAATGTTATACTATTAATTCTTTTAAAGAAAATAAAGCTCTTAATCTTTGATACTGCTTTGAGATTGGCTATTAGATAACGCACCGAATTAGTTATTGATAGATTGAATATTTTGAAAATAAATTATCATATAAACTACATTGTTTTACCAAAAGTATAAATTAATAGTACAAATAAAATAAATATAATTTTCCAGCCTACTCTTCCTCATACACATCACCTCTTATTGCATTTTCCGTTTCGAAAGTAATTAGGCAAATTTCAACTTTATTCAAAAAACTATTTTAATAATTGTAATTTGTTGAATAAAAAAAATGATTGAAAATAGGCATATCTTAATGTAATTAAAAATCCTATAATAGGTAACAGTTCCTTTAAACTATTTTAACGTTTGTAATCACGATTTTCATGTAGAATATCTTAAAATAAACTGCGATGTAACATTTGTTTAAGTTTAGGAAACAAAAATGAATTTAAATAAGATTGTTTTTTTTTATCTTCAGATTGTAATAAGTTTTTTTTTTTTTAAAAAAAAGGGGGAATTATAACATTTATCTAGTTTGACCTATCTTAATTAATACAATTATTATAATAAAGTAGATAAGAGATAAAGTGTTAAAATACAAATAAAACTGGTAAGATTTTAACTTTCAACCATTTCCTCAAATCTTAAATATCCTAAATCTCAAACAAAATCATCGAACTTTGAAGAGTCAGTCAGAGAAGTGAGTTACACATCATTCGATCCCGCCATCAGCAGAGAAAATACTTACCTCAAAATGAATTTTAAATAATTATTAAATTTGAGGATAAGTATATTTTGTAATACAAATATATAAGTGTTTTTATACCATTTTGAATAGAAAAATATTCAAGAATTATGTGTTTTTTTAAAAAAATATTTCTTTCTAACATCAGGCTTAGTAAAATCAAATGGTTAAAAAACGTATTGGCAATTTCTTTGATTTTGTATATTTATTACTTTAAAAAAAGCCCTCGTCCTCTACGCAATTTTACATATAGTCATAAAATTGAGAATTTTTTATACTTATCACGAAGTCAAGTTTTTCTAAATATCAGAAAAATTATATTACCGCCAATTTCATGGATTTGGTATTTTTATTTATCGCTCCAAAAAAGCAAAATATATTTAGTAGAATGGGCTATTTATTCACAGATAATTTCTACACATAGAAAAACATTTATGCATAATGCGCAATTTTTAAAATTAGATTTTTATTTTTTAATTTAATACAAAAATCATTTATAGACGGATGAAAAAACTTGGAACAACCATACGTGTTGATTTTTTCTCTGAACTTCAAAGAATTTGGATACAAGATTTTAAAACATTCTTATATACAAAATTTGACTTTTTTATATTCTACAAAAATGAGAGTTTAGATGTAAATTGTCAGTCATAAACAAATAACATTTTAGGAATTTATTTTATTATTTGAGTTTATGAAAATTATCTGAAATAAAGAAAAATTGAACTAAAAAAAATAAGATAAGTCTTCATTAAATCGATTGTGCTTATATATGTTGGATCCGCTTTGGGAAATCTATGTTGTTCAACTTAACTATCAATTGATAATTCATTCACTAATTTGATTACATTATTTAACAAACTTTCTTTAATTCCATTTATGAATACATACTTAATTTCTCTTATGTATTTCATATACCTGCAAAAAAAAAAGCATTTTCTTGATAAAATTTTATTTATTTAATTTTATTTCGATTCGTAATTAAATAGGGCCCTATACACTATACACCATGAAAATACCGAGCTATTGGTTTCCGTTTTGCTTAGGTGTTTCAGAAGTCAAATTCTTGGCCATAGATAGCGCCACTGGAAAACAATAACAATCACAACCCTCTGCCTTAACAGGCATACAAAAACAACAAGTAGTTAATTTCAGTAGTTGCTTTATTTTGAATGGTACTCCCGTCTTCTGGGTCATTAGTCAAGTCTATGTTGCTTAGGTTTTATCTAGTTGGTGACAAAGGCGTTGCCTTAAAGTGTTTGTTTTTTTGGATTTGAGTCCGTGTTTTCTCTCATAATTGGGAAAGGGAGTGGGTAATCAGTATCCATATTGTTAAAATTAACATTCCTGTTATCTCTATCATCTTCATTTGACGATAGAAACAAAAAAAGGATGAACTTGTTCCTTTCCAAATGAAATTATTTTTTGGGCAGTACTATTTGTGAAGACCTTGTGTAGATCTTCTATATTCTGAATTTTGTTACCGAATTTTTCTAAATTATATCTAAAGGTTTGATGATACCCATTTATAACAGAGAGTGTTTCGGTTATTTCTGATCCATAATCATGATAATGCGCGTTATATTTAAGTAAATTAAGCGTTTTTAAAATTAAATTCTCAAAACGGATGGCTATTTTGTCAATAGCTGATTCCCTAAGTAATTGACTATCATTATTATTATTCATTAGCAACATCTGATTCAACATCCGTAATGTCGCTCTCCATCGATTGAACTTTATCCACCCCCCCCCCCCTGTTTCTTATAGTTGAGAGTATGTGTTTGCGTTTTTTCTTTTCAGTTCCTATTTTATATGATAATTTAAAACACTAATGCTAGGAACGGTTGTTAAATTATAATTCGTACTTACATTAAGATCGGTATTATCGTCATTTCTTTCCGATACTTTCTGGCTATCCGAGAGTTGTAGGAAGATTGAAATTTGTTGGCTCTGAAAAAGGCCATTTTCGGCTGAAACGCTTTGAAACCTGAGAACTCATGTCTTATCTCAGGGCTGAACTACAAAGAAAACAAATGCTAACTCACAGTTTCGTTGTTAACTGTTGACCATAAACGAACAAAAGCGTAATAAAATTTCCTTAAAAAAAATCGGGTATATGTAAGATATAATTTTTTTTACAACATAACTACTTGACTTACAAGACAAAAATTGAGAGAAAATTGTGAATTCGTTCCTTGTTCGTTTTTTTAATGCAAACAGTTTTCATTGCATTTAAACTCCAAAAATACTGATTTTAACACTGTTGAAGCATAAAAAGGATTTTGTACAATAAATTTACACATAAAAAATTTCTTCAATGATATATTGGCTTCTTTTTGACAATATAATTAACCGACCAATTACTTGAAACTCTACCAAATTTGCAGAAGTTTAACAAAAAATGAGTGTTCGTCGCTGCAGCTTTTATACTGGTAAAATACTAAACAATAGGGGTAATACATATTTAAACTAAAAATGTTATTGTGCTCTATATATTTGTAGTTTTAAGTGGTAATTATTGCCAATGTTTTGCACAGAAAATTAATTACTATTATAATCATTGGTTAAATATTTAAAAGAAAGCAATGGGCATATTAACATTAAAAATATAGGATACTTGTTTCTTTTCTGGCAGTTTTTCTAGCTTGAAAATAGTTTAACAAATTAATATTGGAAACGAACGGTCAATTGGTAAAAATCAAACAGGGGAAGCACGTTTCAACAAGTAAAACGTTATATTTAGAAACTGATTTTCCTTAAGATACGTGACATTTTAAATTGACGAGTCCCGTATTTAAAAATATTTATAAAATATAATTTAAAACATTAATAATAAATTTGTAATATACCAATCGCAAAACTGGGAACAAATTGCTTTTTGTATTTAATTTTTTTTTTATACATTGCACTTAACCACTCTTTCGAAGTGAATTCCTTCTATGCAGAGTCAGTAGCGTGTGCATGGATATTTCAGTGACATAATTTTAAAAAAATATATTTCATTAACCAAAATTATTTTCCGAATAAATATTTCGAAAACTGAGTCTTAAAGTTTGCACTAAAAATAAAAAATCATAAAAATATCTTTTATAGAGAAGTAACTCTCTTTATTAAATTTTTAAAAATGTACTTTAAATATAAAACCGTGTGAGATTTTTTTTAAAGAAATTCAAGCCATGTGTAGTTATTAATTACTGCACATAAATTAAACATTTACCGGCATTTATTTAGTAATTAAGTTACAAAAATAACGGTGCATTATTAGTTTTTTTTTTTTTTTTGTAAAAAATATTTTATTTCTGAAAGCTCATGACTGACTAAAGACTTTTAAAAATTTAAAAACAATACAATAGTTTTATGAAAATACCATGTTTGAAGTACATTTTTTAAACATTACGAACATCATTTTTTATTTACACTGAACATATTTTTCCTCGCTAAGGCCATGAGATAGTCTGTCTCAATAATGCTAAAAACATTTTATAGATAAAGTAAACCAAAAACTTAGTTTTAGAATGTTAATTTATCCGTATAACTGAAACAATTTCAAAGCACAATAGAGAAACTATTAACACTTTGTTAATGTACAGATCCCTTAATACTTCCTGTTCATCACAAATTGAAATAAACTTTTAAAATTAAAAAATAATAAATGTTAGTACTTTTGAAATACACCAATTAAAACTATATCCCCTTAATTAATAATTTGGTAGTGATAAAAAAATACCTAAATTATCTCAATCCATTAATAGAATCGCAATGCAAATCCTGGTTCCATAGTAGATTTCGTTAAGATTCCTTATCCTGACCAACACGAAATATGCATGAATAAAATTTCCTCCTGGGTATATGGATCATCATTTTAAAGGTTCTCTCACACGAAGAGTGAAAGGTTTCTCTAAAAGAATCTTCATCGATGCTACTTGTATGTACAGCTAGTTATTTGTTCCATTTCCCTTAAAAATGCCCCATTTCAATTAAAAGAAATTGAATCTAAAACAAGATGGTCACCTAAATGTTGCAGATCAACAAGTCCATTGACCTTTTACAGAAAGTCATAAACACCAATTAAAAAATGAAATTATTTTTTAAAAAATAACAACGGTACATTAAAACTACTAATAAATATTAACTTACTCAACGTGATTATCACGACTTTTTTGTATAATAAAAATTATTTTTTATAATAATTTCCTGCACTTTCGATGTAAACAATAATTTTTTTAATGACTGATACAACATTGGCTGATAAACAGAAAGAAACGAAACATTTTCTGCCAATGTTTCGTACAAATAACATTGCATAAAAGTAGAAGAAATTTCTTTGCTATGACAGAAAAAAATTAAAAGCAAAAAAATATTGAAACATTTATAAATGATGACTTTATTAATTTGATTAGAGGTTGCTACATGAGCAATACCAAAAATGTGCTTTATTAGAAAAAAAAATCTTTCAAGTTAGTATATTTTTATTTATGGATAAACATAATGGCCGAGAAATTACTGAGTTCTTTAATCAACATTTTATTTTAACTGTTGATTTCTGTATTATTTTCACTTCTCTGACAAAAACCTTCTCTGACAATTTTAATTAAAATATTTGTACAAAATTCAGGTTTTTGTTGCATAGCATGAAAGCTTCGGAAATACAAATTTTCTAAAAAAAATAATAAATCATGTTTTTTTTTTAGTAAATTGTGGTTTCAGATGAAATGTTACAATGTGACAAGATTTTAATTGAAATCTAAAAGGAGTAATTCAACTATTATTTATTTACTCTAAGAACATCTGCCATTCATGTAAAGGGCATCGTGATAAAGCTTGCCATTCATTTACATACAATCATTTAAGCATGAATATAACTTAGTGAAACCACAATGAAAAAAAAAACTAAAATATTAGGTTTAAGCTAAGCAAAATCTTCAAACATTTTTAAAAAAAGTTTACACTTACGAATTCACATTTCAAGGACGTAAGTTCAGAAAGTGTGCGCAAAATCTTATTAATTTTCTGTGAATGGAACGAACATTTCAAACCGAAAGAATTTGCTTCGTTCTGCTTTTAAAAATACTCTTAATTTCATAATTTCTGGATTCCAGTAATTCGAACGATAAGTAAAACGAGAGGTATGGCTTCGCCCTGTTTCAGAAATAATTTTATTTATTTCATTGTAAATATTAAAAATAACAGGTTCAACTTTTAAAAAACGTCCTCTTAATATTATTTTATAGTACTGCTGATTAGAGTGAAACATTAAGTTGATGATCTGAACAGAAACAGTTGATGAATTGTCCATTTGATTTCAATGTTTTTTAAGGATTTCATTAATCAATTCGAATTTATTAGCATAAAGATATTAAAAAATTTGCAATAAATTGTTTAGTTCGGAGTACTTAATTCCGTTCATCGTTTAAAATTTAATTCTTGTACTGAAGGTTTTCACATTTCCGAACTTAAAACAATGTATCTTTCCCATTTTAAAATTAATATTGGGGAAAAATAGAGTAAAACACTGATGCAGAGATTTTTAAACTATAACACTTAACTTTTTTTCAGATCAAAGAGTTCAAGGCAATTAATTTATTTCACAATTAACCTATAATTAGGTGAAGAAAAATTTGAAAAGGTTTAAAAAAATACAAAATTTTAATATAACTGAATACTAAATTCTTGAAGTAATAGATGAAACTACTATAATTATGGAAAATTGTCAATATTTATAAATAAATAAAACAGTAAGTACAGTAAGTAATAAAACAGTAACTAATACACAAACCACTAAAATTAAGAAAGCATACAAAATATTAATTTGTTCAAGTTTTCAGTAGAATAATACAAAAAAATTTTTACATACAAATTAAAAGATCAATATATAAAATAATGATATATAAAATATCCCCACAGTTTGCTTTTTTTTATAATTTTTTCATTTTTTTATGTATATATATTTTTTTTTCAATTTTTTTTTTTACATTTTTTCATTATTTTTACTTTTTTTATATATATTTTTTTACATTTTTTTTATATATTTTTTTCTTTTTTTTCACATTTCTTTCATTTTTTTAAATTTTTTTATATATTTTTTTTAAACTTTTTTTTTCTTTTTTTTATATTTTTTTCTTTTTCTTTTTTTTTTCATTTTTTTTTCTTTTGTATTTTTTTAGCAAACCATGTGGTTGTTTACATTATACTTCAGTACAATAAATTACAATCTAGTAAGAATTACATAAATTAAAACTGAATTTGTGAATTTTTCATGGAGGTTGTATCGATAGCTTAAAATATGTAAACCTGCATTCAATACTATAAACGAACTTTTCATAAGATTTTTCTACAAACTATTGTAACAATGAGCATGTTTTAACTGAAGAAAAAATTTTAACACAAAAAACTCATTCTCAATAGAAAACAAAAAAAAATATTACAATTATGATTTGAAAACAGTCTTTCTTTAACAATAAAATAAAGTTTTCCTATTTAAAGAAAAAATAATTAAAACAGTCATAAAAAAAAATTTAAATTTCACATTTCAAAATATGAAAAAATAAAAATAATTTGGAAAAGCAAACCTAATGCGGAAACCATATTTTTGGTGTAATGGAACTCTTATTTGACAACTATGATAAATTTAAGTTGACGTAATTGACTACATTTGAAATTAAAGACATATGATGATAAAAAATAGTAAGATAACTGCAACATGATATATTACTGCAAATTAATAATTGATGCGAAATTCTGGAAAAATCAGTTGAATCCGTCAATATTTTACTCATAAATACACATTTAAAGTAATAAAAAATATATAATTTGGAATTTTAAAAAATTTATGTCCAACCATTTTGTAAGGAATTTTATTTATTTAAAACATTGAAACCTATTGTATGCTTATGATATATTTTCAAGTAATTTACTATAAAAATATGCAAAATGTGTAAGCCACATCTCCATAAAAATAGCAATTTCTTGACATTGATTATATTTACATAGCAAAGACTTCAAGAAAAATAGAGGGAAATACATTTTAAACTTAAAAGATTATATCTGAACTTAGACATTGATACTTGTTTATTAAGATTATCAAAATACTTATTTTTTTAGTCAACCCTATTTTACTTAGTTTGTTGCCTCTGTTTATAGGCATAAATGTCATTGAAATTAACATTCTTTGAATTAATAGTTCAACACTATTATGTGGCAGCGTTTTGCGGGTGTAGGGTCAAAGCAGTAGAGTAAACCAGAACACGCATATCTGTTGTTTCACCAAAATGTCTATCAAGCAGAGTAAATGTCAGCACCACCACTTGATAGAGCTCAAGTAATGTTGTTGCAAGATAGTTGCAACATCGAAAAATAATGTCGAGACCTCAAGCAATTAAGTCTAGAATAGAATTTCTGTGCATGAGTCGAACAAATGTCATTGAGAGATTTTTCTCACTATGTCACACTGGGAAATGTCACACTGTGCTTCACGGGGAGATGTCACACCATTTAGATCATGGCTCAAAAAGTCACTCTGGGAGTTCTTCCAAAGTGAGATAGTATCTGAATTGTCAGACTCAGTTTAAGTACCAATAATTATCATATTTCATCTGTTTCCAAATCGTTTTCGACAATCCTACCACTTGGCAAGCGATTCTCATAGTTCCATTTTATATTGCATCTTTCACTTAATGTATCTATTTCAGTCTTTATTATTGATCAAAAGAAGAATGAATTTTTGGTATATATTGTCTTATTGAATAACTAACTGTCCATATACTTGTTGGTATAGTGTAATATGAGTAGAACTGCGTAGCATTTTGCTAGAATGCCTATATCAAATATGAATGATTTAACAGTCCACTAAAAAGGGAATGCTCATGTTTATCAGTCCACTTTATTTCGTATCGTTAGCAACTTTCATGGGATTGCTCTGATCTTATGAGTAACAATTCTATTTCAGTCTTCATCATTGATAAGGAGGAGGAATTAATTCTTGATATTGTTTTTTTTCCCTCTAAAAATATATTGTTAAATTTTTTGCTCGCTCTCAGGCAGTATTTCTGGTTGTGTAGATTCTATTTTTTATCTATTTTGAGCATTTCTATCTTCCCAATAATTAAAATAAAAAATTTTCTTAGATGATTTTTAGTTGCATCATTTTTAAGGACAAGATATCTTTTGGATGAAGCTCAAAAGCTAATAAAATAAATCAAAACGTCGTGGGCAATTTTTTTTATTCACAGTACACCAAAGGATGGCACAATAACTTTCTCAAGTGGTTTACGTGCACAAAAACCATTTAGCAAATATCTTCTTTTTGTGGAATCAAATTCGCGTACTTCTTCATTCATAACTGAAATTTGGCTTCGACTAGTTTGTTTGGAGTGTCGAAAAGTATAGTTTTTTTTTATTTATTAATTTGTTTTAAAGAAATATTTTACTACTTAGCTTTTTCTATCTTCTGATCATCAATTATTTCATTTTTTTCCTTTAAATTTAAACTGGAAAAGTACTTTTTAGGTCATATTTTGTTAAAAAGTTGTATTTTACACTCATCAAAAATAAGTTGGTTTTCAAAAATGTTTTGATGTATTCTTTAGGTTAATTTTTGTAAAATTCATCTACCTTTTTGAACTTATCATTCGAGACTTGAATTTGTAGTTTATCCAAACAACTTTGTATTTTTTCAGAAAAATACTAGAAACTGTAACTGTTTGCTAATTGGCAGCAAAATTGTCTATAAAGTTCTCAAAAACCAGTTTTTTTATCATATCAGTTCAATTCTTCATCGGTTTTCAGGTAATTTGTAATCGGCATCATCGTAATCTTTTGGAATATAATTATATTTTTTTATAAACAGCAGGTAAATATTCTGGCTAATTTCCCTGGCATTTTGCAGTTATTTATTAATTTACTTTTTGAAGTGTTTTGAACTTGGATTATTTGATTGAACTTCTCTTTATATAAACATTGAACTTATCATTGGCGATTTGAGTGTTTTATCACCAATTTTAATAGCACAAGAGAAATCATTTGAGAGCTAATTATTCTATGCTTTATTCCTCAGATATTTAACATTGTTCTATTGTCAAACTAAATTTCGGCCTCTTCCGCTTCAAAATTGGGAATGATAACTTTGAAACTTAAAAATATTTTCGTTGTATCTTGTTTAACTAAACTTCTTTCAAATCGTAACGTGTCTTGACAATTAGAAGTTTTGTTATTTTTTTATTTTCAAGCTTCTTTTTGGTCTTGTATTTCAGAATTTCCTGTTCAGACATATTTGTCCTTGAGATCATCTCTTGCAAAAAGTTACTAAATTTCATGCTCTCTTCCTAAATTCTTGAGATAGATCGAAGTCACACTATCTATAATTTATTGCATTTTTGATTATCACTCATTGCTGGATTTTAGTTATCCTAATAATTCCTCGTCATACGGATCGTAGGTTGATATCTTCTGTACAAAGTTAGATTTTTATTTAATATCCATAACTTTATGATCCATCTAAACTGCTAATAATTTTAAAAGATGGCATATTTGCTAGGGGGTACAATTCAAACAATTCAATGGCATATTCAAACAATTTTGATTTTTGAAAAAGTTTATAGAAAAGAAAAAAATATAGATTGTGGCTTATAATAACAATCAGTAAGACTATTTTCAATTATAATCTTTAAAATACGATAATAATTTTTTATATATTATTTTCACTTCAGAAAATATTTCCATTCTCAAATATACAGTAAAAAAAAGTTAGCTTTTTAAAATAATATATCTGAGAAAATATGTTTAGTAATCAGACAGCCAATGTAACCATTTAAATGTTTTCTTAAATTTGAAGCATAAAGACGTGCTTTTAAACCTGACATTGTACAGAAACATATTGAAATCTAGAAAAAATGTGTTTTAAAGTTTGAATTTTTCAAAAACCTGCTTATGAAAATATAGTTTGTGGTAAAGTAATTAACATATTTTTGTGAAAAAAAAGTTTAATAATAGTAGAAAAAAAATCTTATTATATGTTAAAATTAATTAAGTTAACTTAAACATTTACAGACAATTATTTACTAATAAAACTCTTCAAATAACAGTAAACTTGACGAATATAACAGTACATGACTAGTTTGCAATTAAACAATCTGAAAAATAATTTGCTGATATAAAAAATCCTGTTTTCTGACGGAAAAGTTTTAGAGACAATAATAAAACGCCTTAACGGCTTTGTGCAAGTTTCATTTTCGTAACATATTTTTTAAACATTGTATGGTTTTATTTTATTTATATTGAATATATTCTGTCATTAAAATCATAAAAATGGTATGCATGAAAAATTGCAAATGATACGTTGATAAATAAAACTAAACTATTAAGATCAGTTTTAGAATATTTTTTTTTCATTTTTCTTTCACTCATTTTTTCTGCATTTACCAATAGACACACATATAACTGAAACAATTTGAACACATTTTAGATAAGCGATTTAAGTTAATATATAAACATTTTAAAACTGATATTTCTTATTCATAAAAATTTGAAATTATAAACAACTCCGTAAATTTAATTTTTAATAAATGAACTTATATAAATATGCTTGAAATTCATTGATCGAAAATGACACTTTGCTTCTTTTAATTGATATTTTTGTAGTGATAAAAAACACTGCAAGATATTTCGATCAGTTAATAGAATCTAAATACAAATCCCGGTTCCATAGCAGTATTTAATTAAATTCCTTATCTTAACCCACACAGAATATATGGAGACTATATGGATTATTATTTTACAGTTCCATAACTCTCACGTACTCTCAGTAAAAAGTTACTGATTTGAGTTTATAATAACTGACATAGACTATGTTAAGCATTATATGACTAGCAATTCACTGCACTTTTTGCATATTTGTATAGTTTGCAAAAATCATTAATCACAGTTGCGGCTGACAAACAGAAAGCGACAAAACATTTTCTGCCATACCTTGTACAAATTGCTTTGCATAGGTGAAGAAATTTTTTTTGCGACGACAGAAATTTTAAGTATTCAATAGGTAAACCTTTGGATACTAAGTATTGAATATATTCAATATTCAATAGGTAAAAGTGTAGTGGGGATTTATAATAAAGCGTAAAGTTAAAGGCTGGACTTTTAATTTGATTAAAGCACACAATACAATTACAATACAATTAAAAAATTAATTAAAAAATACAGTTAAAAAATTCTTCTAAAATTATTCAAAACATTTATCCCTTCCATATCTAATTAGGGCTAAAAAATCAATGTGTATTTTAATCATCGTATTGTTTTGGTTCTTAACCTTTGATTTATTTTTAAACATTAATTTGTTGACAGAAAGGATCAAAAATGTAACTTAAAAATTTTGATGCATTTAATGCATTTTTTTAATATAATTAAAACTTTTCACACTTAAAACTCGAAACAGTAAATAATTCTTTCCGTTAGAAAATTTCAATGGAAATAGTTCAAGAAAGTTTATTAAATTGGAAATAGTAAATATTTCTTTACTCTGAAAACTGGCATTTTTGTATCTCATGATAAAAGCTGGCATTCATTAACGTACATTTATTTAAGCTTGAGTATTGCCCCCCCCCCCAAAAAAAAACACTGTTTAGGTTAATTAAAATCAAATTTAAGTTCAGCTTAAGAAATTGAAGTAACTTAATTATTTTAATGGACTTTATTTTTAAATGGATTTGATAATTCTTTGACTGACTTCCAGCCGTTAGAACAATAGTTGCAGCGAGAGGTAGCTTCACCCTGTTTCATAAATAATTTTATTGATTTCATAGTAAATATTTAAAACGAGAAAACAACAGGTTCAACTTTGCAAAAACGTCCTTTAAATATCAACTTATAATGCTGCCAATTATAGTTAAATATTGAGTCGAAGATCCGAATAGAAATATTCATGAAACTTCCGTTTGATTCCATGTTTTTGAGGATTCTATTAATTGATTCGAATCTATTACTTTAAAGATATTGGTTTTCAAAAATTCCGAAATTAAAACATGATATCTCACTTAATACAATATTGCATAAAAAAGTATGAAACACTGATGCAAAGATTTAATTTCTTTTAATTTACCAAAATGATTCAGCTAAAAAAGTTTTAAAAAAATTATTATGTTTTAAAAATAGCCTATAATTAAACAAAAAAATGAAAGCTATGAAAAAATATAGAAACCTTAAATGGAACGAATGAAATTACTAAAATGAGAAAAAATTGTCTATATTTATTGATAAATAAAATAATGAGAATTATTTTTCAATAAATAGAACACTAAAAACAAAAATGCATACATAATATTAAATTGTTAACTTTTCTAGTTAAATAGAACAAAAAATTTTAAGCATACGAAATAAAACATACACACAAATATTATACAAAATATTATTACCACAGTTTGCTTTTTTGTAATTTTTGTTATATTTTCATTTTCTTTTTTTTTTCTTTTCTTTTTTTAAATATTTTTCTTTTATATATATTTTTTTTCAATTTTTTATTTTATTTTATATTTTTAACCTTCTATATTTTTTAATGTTTTTTTTTTTATTTTTTTTTTTTTATTTTTTTTTATTTTTTTTTTTTTTTAAGCAAACTGTTAGATTGCAATTGATAATACAAATGCTCAAAAGGTTACAATAAAGTAAGCATTGAATTTGCAAGTTTTTCATGGAGGCCTAAATTGATTGGATATGGGTTATATATATATATATATATATATATAATGCTGAATTGGATTTTTCAAGGAATTGGTTAATACATCACTTTAAAAAAAAATTGAGTGTATTTCAAGGGAAAAAAATTTAAACTGAAAAATAAGAGACATTCTTCCCAATAGCTAACAAAAATAAAGACGTTTGATAAATAATGTAATGGAAATACCAAAAATAATTAGAAAAAGATTGTTTCTTTTAATAATAAATAAAGCTTTTTAAACTTAAGAAAATTCCAATCAGCTTGTTTTCTATACTACACACTTAAAGAACAAAAACGAAAGAAAATCCATTCAGTCTGAAAATAAATTTTGTTTCAAAAAAAAAAAAAAAAAAAAAAAAAAAAAAAAAAATCACATTTAAGGAAATAAAAAAAAGCAAAAAATAATTTGGAATAAAAATTTTATACCCCATCTTTTTTTTTTGTTACGATGGGGGGAAATGGATTTTCGTAATGGCAAGAATTATAAATAAAATGAATGAACACAGTAAGTTAATGAAATAAATAAATATAAAAACTTTCAAAAACATAAGAAAATCCATTTAGTCCGAAAGTATTTTTTTTTTTAAATTCACATTTAAAGAAATAAAAGAAAACAATATTTTTGGAATAAAAACTTTAAACCCCAACTTTTTTTTTTGTTACGATGGGGGGAAATGGATTTTCTTTATGGCAAGAATTATAAATAAATGAAATAGCACTATAAATAAATGATTTAAATAAGTAAAAAAAAATTCAAAACCCTTAAGAAAATCCATTCAGTCCGATTTTTTTTTAAAATTCACAATTAAGGAAATAAAAAAAAATAATGATTTGGAATAAAAAACTTTATACCCCATCTTTTTTTTTTTTGTTACGATGGGGGGAAATGGATTTTCATAATGGCAAGAATCATCAATAAATGAATTAACACTGTAAGTAAATGAAATAAATAAATATAAAAACTTTCAAAACACTCAAGAAAATCCATTCAGTCCTTTTTTTTTCTAAATTCACATTTAAAGAAATATAAAAAAAATTAATAATTTGGAATAAAAAACTTTATACCCCATCTTTTTTATTTGTTACGATGGGGGGAAATGGATTTTCTTAATGACAAGAATTATAAATAAATAAGTACAATAAATAAATGAATTAAATAAGTATAAAAACATTAAAAATTTTAAAGAAAATCCATTCAGTCCGATTTTTTTTTTTTTAAATTCACATTTAAAGAAATAAAAAAAAAATAATAATTTGGAAAAAACAGCTTTAGACCCCATCTTTTTTATTTGTTACGATGGGGAGAAATGGATTTTCTTTTGCTTAAAGTGCTTGAAACTAAGAAACATTTAAGATATTAATATATTATTCATCAAAATTAGAACACTATAGATGATGTATGCATGTAAGTTAACAACAATGATCGATAAAACACTTTTAGAACAAGCCTCCAAGAAAACTGCAAGTTTAACAAAGTTCTTATTACCCTTACACAGAAAACACTTCAAGAAAAATTAGCAAATAATTGCAAGCTTTTAAAACAAAAAGGAACGTAATAAATACACTAAAACATCTTTCTTGAGTCAGTTTGTTTATTTTTAATCACCCCCATTTCCTTGTTACTGTTATTCAACGTTCTATACTGTTACTTAGCTTAAATAGAGAAGAAAATCTAAAGTTCTATGGTAGTCGGGTCAGCAGCTTTCACATCAAGTTCAGTAATAATTTTTTGTCAGAAGAAGTATCAGTAATAAATTTATTACTACTTGAAATATTTAAAGTATTTACTAAGCAATTGTCCATGTACTTGTTGGTATGGTTCAATCTATGAAGAAATGCGTTGCATTTCACTTGATGCAAACATCCAATTTAAAGGAAATACACCATTCACTCAAGAGGCATGTGATCTTTATTCTCATTAGTCCACTTTTTTGGTATACTGTGCAGTTTTCACACCAAGTTGATTCAGTGTCAATGATTTGTCATAGAAGGAATCCCATCTTGGTACTGCTATTCTTTGTCTAATTATTAAGCAACTGTCCATATGATTGTTGGTATGAGGAAATATATGCAGGAATTGCATGGAATTTCACAAGATGCAAGCATCAAATTTAAATGAAGAAATACTCCAGTCACTAAGCAGCATGTGATCTTTATTCTCATTAGTCCCCTTTTTTCGTATACTGTGCAGTTTTCACACCAAGTTGATTCAGTGTCAATGATTTGTCATAGGAGGAATCCCATCTTGGTACTGCTATTCTTTGCTGAATTATTAAGCAACTGTCCATATGATTGTTGGTATGAGGAAATACATGCAGGAATTGCATGGAATTTCACAAGATGCATGCATCAAATTTAAATGAGGAAATACTCCATTCACTCAACAGGCATGTGATCTTTATTCTCATTAGTCCACTTTTTTCCTTTACTTCGCAACTTTACACCAAATTGATTCAGTGTCAATGATTTGTCATAGGAGGAATCCCATTTTGGTACTGCTATTCTTTGTTGAATTACTAAGCAATTGTCCATGTGCTTGTTGGTATGGTGCAATCTATGAAGAAATGCGTTGCATTTCACTTGATGCATGCATCCAATTTAAAGGAAATACTCCATTCACTAAATAGGCTTGTTGCCCATTAGTCCACTTCTGTCATATACTTTGCAGCTTTGACAACAAGTTCAGTATTAATTATTTGTCGGAACAGGAATCAGTTTTTAATGCTAGAAATTATTAAAGTAGCAACTGTCCATGTGCTTGTTGGTATGGTTCAATCTATGCAGAAATGCGTGGCATTTCACTAGATGCAAACATCCAATTTAAAGGAAATACACCATTCACTCAAGAGTCATGTGATCTTTATTCTCATTAGTCCACTTTTTTGGTATACTGTGCAGTTTTCACACAAAGTTGATTCAGTGTCAATGATTTGTCATAGGAGGAATCCCATCTTGGTACTGCTATTCTTTGTCTAATTATTAAGCAACTGTCCATATGATTGTTGGTATGAGGAAATATATGCAGGAATTGCATGGAATTTCACAAGATGCATGCATCAAATTTAAATGAAGAAATACTCCAGTCACTAAGCAGCATGTGATCTTTATTCTCATTAGTCCCCTTTTTTCGTATACTGTGCAGTTTTCACACCAAGTTGATTCAGTGTCAATGATTTGTCAAAGGAGGAATCCCATCTTGGTACTGCTATTCTTTGTTGAATTATTAAGCAACTTTCCATATGATTGTTCGTTTGAGGAAACATATGCAGGCATTGCATGGAATTTCACAAGAAGCATGCATCAAATTTAAATGATGAAATACTCCATTCACTCAACAGGCATGTGATCTTTATTCTCATTAGTCCACTTTTTTCCTTTACTTCGCAACTTTACACCAAATTGATTCAGTGTCAATGATTTGTCATAGGAGGAATCCCATTTTGGTACTGCTATTCTTTGTTGAATTATTAAGCAATTGTCCATATGATTGTTGGTATGGTTCAATCTATGCAGAAATGCGTGGCATTTCACTAGATGCAAGCATCCAATTTAAAGGAAAAACACCATTCACTAAATACGCTTGTTTCCCATTAGTCCACTTTCGTCATATACTTCGCAGCTTTGACATCAAGTTCAGTATTAATTATTTGTCGGAAGAGGAATCAGTTTTTAATACTGGAAATCTTTAAAGTAGCAACTGTCCATGTGCTTGTTGGTATGGTTCAATCTATGCAGAAATGCGTGGCATTTCACTAGATGCATGCATCCAATTTAAAGGAAATACTCCATTCACTAAATAGGCTTGTTGCCCATTAGTCCACTTTCGTCATATACTTCGCAGCTTTGACATCAAGTTCAGTATTAATAATTTGTAGGAAGAGGAATTAGTTTTTAATACTAGAAATTATTAAAGTAGCAACTGTCCATGCGCTTGTTTGTATGGTTCAATCTATGCAGAAATGCGTGGCATTTCACTAGATGCAAGCATCCAATTTAAAGGAAATACACCATTCACTCAAGAGGCATGTGATCTTTATTCTCATTAGTCCACTTTTTTGGTATACTGTGCAGTTTTCCCACCAAGTTGATTCAGTGTCAATGATTTGTCGTAGGAGGAATCCCATCTTGGTACTGCTATTCTTTGTTGAATTATTAAGCAACTTTCCATATGATTGTTCGTTTGAGAAAATATATGCAGGAATTGCATGGAATTTCACAAGATGCATGCATCAAATTTAAATGAAGAAATACTCCAGTTACTAAGCAGCATGTGATCCTTATTCTCATTAGTCCACTTTTTTCGTATACTGTGCAGTTTTCACACCAAGTTGATTTAGTGTCAATGATTTGTCATAGGAGGAATCCCATCTTGGTACTGCTATTCTTTGCTGAATTATTAAGCAACTGTCCATATGATTGTTGGTATGAGGAAATACATGCAGGAATTTCACAAGATGCATGCATCAAATTTAAATGAGGAAATACTCCATTCACTCAACAGGCATGTGATCTTTATTCTCATTAGTCCACTTTTTTCCTTTACTTCGCAATTTTTACACCAAATTGATTCAGTGTCAATGATTTGTCATAGGAGGAATCCCATCTTGGTACTGCTATTCTTTGTTGAATTATTAAGCAATTGTTCATATGATTGTTGGTATGGTTCAATCTATGCAGAAATGCGTGGCATTTCACTAGATGCAAGCATCCAACTTAAAGGAAAAACACCATTCACTAAATAGTCTTGTTGTCCATTAGTCCACTTTCTTCATATACTTCGCAGCTATGACATCAAGTTCAGTATTAATTAATTGTCGGAAGAAGAATCCGTTTTTAATACTGGAAATCTTTAAAGTAGCAACTGGCCATGTGCTTGTTGGTATGATTCAATCTATGCAGAAATGCGTGGCATTTCACTTGATGCATGCATCCAATTTAAAGGAAATACTCCATTCACTAAATAGGCTTGTTGCCCATTAGTCCACTTTCTTCATATACTTCGCAGCTATGACATCAAGTTCAGTATTAATTAATTGTCGGAAGAAGAATCCGTTTTTAATACTGGAAATCTTTAAAGTAGCAACTGGCCATGTGCTTGTTGGTATGATTCAATCTATGCAGAAATGCGTGGCATTTCACTTGATGCATGCATCCAATTTAAAGGAAATACTCCATTCACTAAATAGGCTTGTTGCCCATTAGTCCACTTTCGTCATATACTTCGCAGCTTTGACATCAAGTTCAGTATTAATAATTTGTCGGAAGAGGAATTAGTTTTTAATACTAGAAATTATTAAAGTAGCAACTGTCCATGCGCTTGTTGGTATGGTTCAATCTATGCAGAAATGCGTGGCATTTCACTAGATGCAAGCATCCAATTTAAAGGAAATGCACCATTCACTCAAGAGGCATGTGATCTTTATTCTCATTAGTCCACTTTTTTGGTATACTGTGCAGTTTTCCCACCAAGTTGATTCAGTGTCAATGATTTGTCGTAGGAGGAATCCCATCTTGGTACTGCTATTCTTTGTTGAATTATTAAGCAACTGTCCATATGATTGTTGGTATGAGGAAATACATGCAGGAATTACATGGAATTTCAGAAGATGCATGCATCAAATTTAAATGAAGAAATACTCCAGTCACTAAGCAGCATGTGATCTTTATTCGCATTAGTCCACTTTTTTCGTATGCTATGCAGTTTTCACACCAAGTTGATTCAGTGTCAATGATTTGTCAAAGGAGGAATCCCATCTTGGTACTGCTATTCTTTGTTGAATTATTAAGCAACTTTCCATATGATTGTTCGTTTGAGGAAATATATGCAGGAATTGCATGGAATTTCACAAGATGCATGCATCAAATTTAAATGAAGAAATACTCCAGTCACTAAGCAGCATGTGATCTTTATTCGCATTAGTCCACTTTTTTCGTATGCTATGCAGTTTTCACACCAAGTTGATTCAGTGTCAATGATTTGTCAAAGGAGGAATCCCATCTTGGTACTGCTATTCTTTGCTGAATTATTAAGCAACTGTCCATATGATTGTTGGTATGAGGAAATACATGCAGGAATTTCACAAGATGCATGCATCAAATTTAAATGAGGAAATACTCCATTCACTCAACAGGCATGTGATCTTTATTCTCATTAGTCCACTTTTTTCCTTTACTTCGCAATTTTTACACCAAATTGATTCAGTGTCAATGATTTGTCATAGGAGGAATCCCATCTTGGTACTGCTATTCTTTGTTGAATTATTAAGCAATTGTCCATATGATTGTTGGTATGGTTCAATCTATGCAGAAATGCGTGGCATTTCACTAGATGCAAGCATCCAACTTAAAGGAAAAACACCATTCACTAAATAGTCTTGTTGTCCATTAGTCCACTTTCTTCATATACTTCGCAACTATGACATCAAGTTCAGTATTAATTAATTGTCGGAAGAAGAATCCGTTTTTAATACTGGAAATCTTTAAAGTAGCAACTGGCCATGTGCTTGTTGGTATGATTCAATCTATGCAGAAATGCGTGGCATTTCACTAGATGCATGCATCCAATATAAAGAAAATACTCCAGTCACTAAACAGGCATGGGATCCCGTTTCATAAGTCCACTTTTTTCGCATACTTCGCAGCTTCCACATCAAGTAATTTCAATATTGTTAGTCAGAGGAAAAATCAATTTTTGACGCATATTTTCTCTACGAATTGTTAAGCATCTGCTCATATTCTTGTTGCTATGGTGTAATGTATGTAGAACTGCGTGGAATTTTACAAAAGGGATAAATCTAATCTAAATGAAGACATAATCCAGTCACTAAACAGGCATGTGATCTTGTTTACTATTAGTCCACTTTTTTAATTTACTTCACAGTTTTTACACCAAGTTGATTCTTTTTTATTCTTGGGCACTACAGCCTATGACAGGCCAAGGCTGTCCCAATAAGTTTTTTCCAACTTGATATATTCTTTGCCAAGGCCTTCCAGTTAGTTATTTTTATTATCTTTTGGTCCCTCTTAACTGCGTCCAGTCATCTAGTCGGGGGGCGACCCCTTTTTCTTGTACATTCTGGTTTAAAAAAAATTTACTTTTTTGCGGGGTTTTGGTCCTCAGATCTATAAAAGTGTCCCAGCCATCGAATGCGATCGGCCTTAATAACATGAACTATGTCTGGTTGTTTGTACTTTTTATATAACTCATGATTGTAAATGGTGCGCCATTTATTATTCTCATAGACTGCACCAAATATTCTTCTGAATATCCCTCTTTCAAATATCAGCAATTTGCTCTCCTCTTTTTTATTAAGAGTCCAGCACTCACTACCATGTAGGATCACAGGCCGTAGGAGTGTTTTGTATATGTTAATTTTTGTCTTTGTTTAAGAAATTTACTTTTTACCTGGCTTTCTAAACCAAAGTAGCACTTGTTTGCCATTGCTTGACGGCTATTGATTTCAGTATTTATGTAATTTTTGCAGGTTACAGTAGTCCGAAGATATTAAAATTCATCAGCAGCTTCAAATTCATAATCATTCACATGAAAGGGCATTGCCTTAGTGAGCCCTCTGTTTATCTCCATGTATTTAGTTCTGTCAGCATTAATGTTTAGTAGTCCCATTTCACAAGCTGCTACTTCAATAGCTTCGAAGTTCTCCACTACTGATTGTCCACTACTGATCTTCCTATAATATCAAGATCATCATCATAAGCAAGAATTTGTGTAGATCTTTAAAAGACAATGCCTCTTACATTGGTTCCAGATGCTCTGATTACTTTTTCCATCATTTTACCATACAAGCTTCTGAAACTTCAAATAATCAGTTACTTCATTTTGTTTAATTTAACCTGTATTTACTAATAATTTCGCTGTCAAATTTTATTTGCGAGTTAGCTACTGGCCCATATGCTTGGACTAGGATTGCTTGACATTTGAGATGGAAGTTTCAATTTTTAGGGCAAATTCTGTGCGAATGTTGTATTTTTTTCATCAAAAGTAAGTTGGTCAACCTTTTTTTGAGATCGTAGTAAATCTCTGTAAGATTGTTCGACCACTATTGTTAGATCCTTGAAATTGGAGCTCGTCTCATCATTTTAGCTTTTTAAGAGCCAAAATGCATAAATTTGAACTGGTTACTGAAAAATGGTCTTTTAAATCTTAATGAACTGATCTTTAAGCTTCTTAGAAATGTGATTTTTGATCATTTCTATCAGGCCTCCTCGTAACCTTTAAACTTTTGTTGATATCACTCGTTTTTTTAAAAGAATCACAAGTCCAGATTTTCGTGCAATTTCTAAGAATTGAAAGGATTTCTCTTAAGTGTTCAAAAAAACTTGTTTATATAAGATACTTTCTAGTTGTTTATATTCTCGAACGTTGTTTACTTTCCCCTCCTTTATTTCTAAGTTTATTTTGTTGTCAAAGATTAAATATTTCCAGTTGATCTTATCTTTTAACTCACTGTTCAAGCTCAATCTCGTTCAGCGAGTTTACTCACACTATTCTTGGGATTCCAAAAGTTTGATCATAGTTTGAAGCAGTTTCAAAAAACAGAAAAAAAAAGTTTTTTTGAGTAAAAAAATCCTGCTTACTGACCCAATTCAGTCGTTAAAACTTTTAATCAATGGGGGTGATCATGAAATTCAAATGAAAGTTTCATCGTTCTAAAAATGTCTGTTTCAAGTATTTTCTGAAGAATCTTATAGTCTTGTTCAACTTTTGTAAACGTATACTTATAATGCACAAAATACAATAATAATATATACTCTTTTAACTGAAATAATTATAACTTCATTCAAATAAACACTTGTAAGGAAAATTAGCTTCTAAAAATAATGTCTTGGGGAAAACATATTTACAGATCAGAAAATTATTAATAACCAGTATAAAAAGTTTTCATACAATTTGAACCACAAATTAACATGTTTTTAAAACTTGATATATTTTTTTAAATTTTAAGCATATATTTAATAGTATTTATTCGTTAAGCTCAAAAAGCTAGGGTCTCATCTTAGGAATGAAAAAGTTACTTTGAAAAAATGCATTTTCTAGTGAAGTTTTCAAGTAAATTAAATAAAAATCATAATAAACTTGAAAATGTTTAAAATAATCAAAAAAAAAATTTTAAAATTTTAAAACAACTCATTGTTTAAACAAAACAATCAGTAATTTTTATTTGGGTAAAAAATTAAAGTTGGAATGGTTTAGAGCTACCTATATATATTATTAACATTTTATAAGAGAACAGTTTATTTTTTTTTATCTATAAACATAAACTAAATCTTTGTAATTTTTAAAAAAATACCATATGTTTAAAACTATTTAAAAAACAAAAATTTAAAAAAAAACATGTAGATAATAATAAATCTTTGCATAAGTGTTTGTACTTTTGTAACATTTTTAAATATTAAACCAACAATTAATAAAACTAGAGTTCTAAATATTGAGTGACAATACAAGTTCTCAAATTTTTTAAATAAAGTTTTGACACACATGTCAGCAATGCTTTGCCGTGTTTCTATAATCCACAGTCTTATTATGGTATTCAAAGAACGTTACGTAGTTACAGTTGAAACCTTATCTAACCCTAACAAAAAATAATTATTTTCTAATTATTTTTTATCTAAAAAGAATTTCTCAGGGTGAAGATTCATATAAAGCATCGGAATTAAAATAAAAATAAGAGTTTGCTTTTTAATATAAAAATCAGGTTTATAAGACTTTCAAAACTTTCAAAGCCTTGTAAAAATAATAACATTTTGTTAAAATTTTCCTCTTACCTCGATCGATACACAAGTTCACGAACGAGAAGCCAACAAAAAACTATGAATATCCAAAATTTCAACCCCTACAAATTGATACTTCGTTTTTCTTTTTTAAAATATGTTAAGATAGTATTTTTCTTTTTAAAAAAAGGGGGCGATGAATTTACACTCAAATCATGCATAAAATTAATGTAGTTAAATATACCAGACCTTATCACGAGTAATCTAAAAATTTGTTCAACACATGGACAATGTTGAGAGTTTCTTTAAATTAGCGTTCGTCATCTTATTAATCATGGAACAGATTGTGGTAGGGAAGAAGGTTTTTGTTAGCGATCGTTTAAATATTGTGGCAACCATCAGGTACTATGAGTATTGTGTGCTTTAAAAATAGGGGTTTTTGAGATGTTTTAGAAATATAAAATATTTTTAATCGAAAAAACAAAACTCAAATTTAAAAAAATTTGACATTGTAAACTGCGTATTGCCGTTCTATAACTTTTTCTTATAATTAACATGTTGCTAAGTTCAAAACACATATTGAATAAAATAAAACTCTTACTGATGGTGTATAATAAAATGTTTCCCGACAAAGATTTTGATCATAGATGATTGATATAACTGAGAATAGCCGTTTTTAAACAGACTGCTGCTGTAGATCAGAAACTGGCAGAAAATGTTTTCGCTTTTTGTTAAACCACCTTACACAGTCAAAAGAACTTTTTATTACTGCGCTTTATTAACGTTATCTTACTGGAAAAGATTTTTATTTCTATTTCTATCATTTTCAATTTAATAATAGAAATAAATCCCTTGTGTCAAACTTCATTAAAGTTTGATAACACCAAAGTTTATTTAATTTTTTTTTTGTAAAATAAAAAAAATCCTTGAAATATATGAATTCTCTAAAATAAATTGATTTTCCCACAAATCTGAAATACTAAGATGAATTTCAAGCATTTATAAAACAAGCAAGGGCTAAGAAATTCTTAATTTGTGTGTTACGCACACAAATAGCTACGAAGCTTGTTCAGTTTTAAGCATCAAATTAAGAAATAACATTTTGGGAACAGCAATCTAGATACAATTTTTTTTAAACAATGCATTTATAATTATTGATAACATGAACAAATTTGGCTACAGATTACATGGAATCGCTAACTTATTACTTATCTGGTAGTTCATAGTTGTAGAAATGTTTGATTTTTTTTCTCATAAGATTCAGTTGATTTAGGTTTAAGTAAATTCATCCGTTTTTTAATGAAATGATTTAATGATAGTTTTAATTAATAGAAAAGTAAAGGGGTTTCTTAGTTTCTTCCAGAGATTTATCTTTGACATGGCATATCCGTCAACATTTTTTTTCTTCATTTCTTCAAGTTTTGAGACAACTAATCATGTACTGATATATTAAAAAAATATTTTGCTTTATAAAACTATTTTTAAAAAATAGTAATTTTTTAATTCAAAAAGTGTCGTTAAAGAAAAAGTAAAAAGGAAAGTAACATTAAAACTAACTTTTTTTTTAAAAGAAAAGCTCAAAAATTGACAATTTTCCAAATAACCAGTAATATTTCTTTAGAAAAATCGCTCCAGGATTTCATAAAAATTTTTTTTTTTATATTCAGATTTTTTTGTTTGTCTAATAAGCCTATGCACGAAACACTTTTTTCTTCATTTTTTTTTTGTACTTCAATCAACAAGTACTAAAATTTACGTTGTAAATAATTTGTACAGTTTTTGAGTGAGAACACAGGTTTTTATAGCGATCACAGAAATATTTTAAAATTTTTACATAAATGGTATTATAAACAAATCCTTTAACAAGTATATATACTTCTCTGGCATTTATCGAGCGAAATATTGTGTTTAAAATTGAAATATCATAATAATGAAATCATTAATCATAAATTATGAAACTACCTTAAGTTACTTAATGTAAGGTAATGCGCTAATAATTTCACTGAACTATTTTTGAGACAAATTAACACTTCTAAGCAAATTCATTTCAAAATTATAAAAAAATGCCACCACTTTATCAACAGTGCCGTCATTGTATTAAGAGGACGTTACGTGGATACAGTTGAAACTCATTTTTACCTTTCAAAAAAAAAATATTTTCTAATTATTTTTATCTTAAAAGAATTACTCGGGTCGAAGCATTCCGTTCAGAAAAAGCAATGGAAGCAAAATAAATATTAAAAAAACGATTCTTAAAAAGAGCTATGCTTATTAAATGTAAAAAGCATGCTTACGAAACTTTGTTTCATAATTCAAAGTTTTGTAAAATAATCAAATTTAGTATAAAGTTTATATACCTCGATCGATACAAACGTTCGCAAACGGGAAGCCAACGGAAAATTATGAATATCTAAAACTTTCTATCTACTCACTACAAAGTGATACTTCGATTTTATTTTTAAAAAAACATGTTAAGATCCAATTTAAAAAAGCAGTGGAACCGTTGTAAATATTTTCTAATTATTTTTATCTTAAAAGAATTACTCGGGACGAAACACTCCTTTCAGAAAACAAACAGCGGAAACAAAATAAATAAAAAAAAAACAATTCTTAAAAAGAGTTATGCCTTTTTATTGTAAAAATCAGGTTTACAAAACCTTTAAAGTCTTGCAAAAATAATCAAATTTAATAAAAATTTTACATAACTCGATGGATACAAACGTTCACAAACGGGAAGCCGATGAAAAATTATGAATATCCGAAACTTTCCAACTACTCACTACATAGTGATGCTTCGTTTTTATTTTAAGAAAACATGTTAAAGATCGCAATTTAAAACGAACAGCGTAACCATTAAAATCCAATCTATTCCTTAAATAAATCTATTTACTTAAATAAAAATAATTCGGAAGAAAAATACATAATAGCAAAGATATAGAATTGCGATGCATAAAAACACTTAAACTCATACGTAAATTGAGTATGGTTAGATATGACATTCCTTATCACGAGCCATAGGAAAATTTCTTCAACACATGAAGACACATGACAGGCTAATAAGTTTTAAAAGTTTACACAAATATATTTAAAAATCATAGAACATTTTGTGGAAGGAAAGGAGGTTTTCCTTTAACGATCGTTTTCAAATTAAAGCAAATATTTAGCACTTTTGGTATTGTGTGTAAGAGAAAAAGCTAATATTATTTTAGATGTTCTATTTATAAAAATATTAATTTGGTTCAAAGGAATTTTAACATTTACAACAAAAACTAATAATAACTACTAATAAAGCTGCTAATTATTTTATAACTACTAATAATATGATTTTTAAGTTCAAAACACACTACTCTAATAACTTAAAGTAGCGAATGTTATCTAACAAAAGACTATTCATATGCAACTGAGAACATATTAGCTACTGTTGCTTAAAAACAACCTGTTGTTGTGAATTCGAAGCTAAAGAAATTTCATTGTGGCAGAAAATGTTTTTGTTTCTATTGTTAAACCTCGTATCAAAATTCAAAATATTTTACAAGAAATTTTTATCATGGAGCTTTTTAAACAGCATTTCTAAGTGAATTTGTTTCTGCAAATAAATGCGATATTTATATTGTGCGAAATTATTGTTTTCCATATCAAATAAAAATGAAATTAAATATTAGTTATGCTACTTTTTCTCTTCTCAAATATTTAATGTTTGCAAATGTCAACTGCACAGACGGATATAGCTGAGATAAAATGTTCTGAGCTGTAAAAATAATTATTTAATAAAAAAACTGTGTTAATTATTTCCTTTTAAAATCCCTAATTCTCAATTAAAATCTTCTGGAAATGACATTTTAAATTTATCGCGTTAATCAAGTTCGAGTTGCACACTCCGGGTTGCAGACTCTGCTCGAGTTGCAGACTCCGTTCGAGTTGCACTTACTATTTTTCAAACCAAATGAAAAGGAAATTAAGATTTATTGACGTCTATGATGTTTTCCTCATAGTTTCAAACATTTAATATGTGATCAATCTGAATTGTGGATGTCGTTGGGAGCATTAAAAATTATTTAATCAAATACCATGCTAAATAGAACTAATCAAATACCATGCTAATAGAAACTAGAATTATTCCAAAAGCCATAATTCTAGTTTCAAAATTCTTCTGGAAATCACATTTATCTTATTAATCACTATTTGGCACAATTAATAATACTCAAATTAATCTTGCTTCATTATTGAGTAAGTTTTATAAAAATATTTGAAGCAGTTAAATTTCCATATTTCTAACAATACAAGGAATCTAATCTAATGTATGAAGAAAAACATACTAAATTATAAGAGTTTAATTAGTTTCATTATTATATTACGAAATTCATGCCCTGAAAAAACGCTTGTGTGTGATGAACAGGAATAGCTATTGAAATTGTTCAATTTTATGCATAAGTTATGAAATGTTGTGATACATTTCATAACTTATGCATAAGATAATAACTTAAATTGCTTTTTAAAACATTTCATTTGCTACTTATTTTTAACATTATGAAATTAGGTTGCACAGAACATAGAGTTTTTAACTTATTTTTCTTTCTTTTAAAACAAATAGGAAAAAACTAATACTTCTTTCGAAGCTTAAGGTTGTTGAATTAATGCTTTTATTCACGAAATTTATTTAAATAATTTATATTTCAGTTTTTCCTCAAAATGCTTTAATTTTAGAAAATATATAAAAAACTAAAGAAAGGTTGCAGCAATTTTTTTTTTATAAATCATCGCCTTTACACTAACGACGTTTTTTTGTTCTAAAACGACTAATCATGTACTGCTTGTTTAAATGAATTCATACTTTCGTAATACAGTTTAAAACTACTCTGTTATCTTCGATCTAACGTAGAAAGTTAAAACTAAAAGTGTAAAGAACTACGAAGAACCATCAGAAACAAACATTTTCTAATAGACACAATGTAAGGTATTCGGAATCTCAATATTATTAGCTATTAATTTTTTTCCCTCACTTTTAAAAATTCATCTTAACTAATCATGCAAAAGTAATGTCAAATAACAATACAGTGTTTAGATAATAGTTATATTTCGTGGCTATAGAAAGTTGTATTTATTAATGCTAACTAAACAGTTATTTGTTTGATAAAAAGTTAGTTTTCATGATAAAAAAGCATTGTTGATATTAGAATAATTTTGTGCAACAGACTAAAACCAAAGCAATACTAATGAGAATTATCGTCTGTTTAATCTTCAACTTTGATCTAGTTCATAAATTAAGTTGCTATGGTAATTGTTTGTTTTGCTTTTTTTGAGCTTGTTCATTCTTTTTTGAGGAAAATAACAAAATTGCCTTTAATTTATGTATATTTATTTAACATTAATGCATTTATATTTATGACATTTTGTTTCGAATTTTCTTGAGGAAGCTAGTATTTTATATTTTTATAAACAAAACTGTAAAATAAATAATTTTGTTTGTTGTAAGTTGTTAGCGGTATAATCAAGAGCACCATTAATAACTAATTTTGATTTGAAGTGCAAAACGAAATAAATACAGTGCAAAGATGCACTAAGATCACAACTTTGACATTCCCAGTAATCGACTATAGGGACAATTTACTAATTATTTAAACTATTTTATCAAATATTTCTTAAACACTGATATTACTCAAAAAATGAACTAAGTTTCATACATAAAATGCCTAGTCATTTTAGATAGCAAACATACTTCCCCTCTTTAATATATATATAATATCCCCCCCCCTTAAAAAATATATATTTTGATTAGTCAAAATTACAAAACGGCACCGGCGGATTCTTCAAACATGCAACATATTTTTGAAATTTTACTCAGAAAATTAGTATTTATACTTGAACATTCATATTTTTATTTGAGAACAGAAATCTTGCTTTGATCAATAATCTAAAATCAAGTGACTATTTTTAGTACTTCAAAAAGAAACCAATATGACAAAAGAAATTACGCATAAGAAATGAAATTTTCTACACTTATATTTTTTTAAATCAGAATTTCAGATACAAATTTCTGAATTAGCAGAAAAATATTTTAAATATAGAAAGTGTTTCACGATGACTCTAAAATATGGAAATTGTTCCCTTTCACTTTTTGAGGAAATTCTCATATCTTGATTTAAAAAAAAAAATTTACTTTTTATGATGCATTAGAGGGAAATCAATACACATCTTAAAACTATTAACATAAAGAGAATGATTTAGGAATTTTATATTTGGGGGAAATATACTTAGAATCGGGTATAATAAACTTATACCGCAGAGCCGGAAGAAATACAAGTTAATAAATTCAAATGGTGTGGAAAAATAGGCCTGGCGCAACAATGAATGGGAAAGCAAACAAAACAAAATGAAATAAAACTAAGATACTTCGTGATCGAGAAACCCGCTTTAGCTTACAGTAAATAACTAATTATTAATAATGTTTTTGGGAGGGAGGGGGAGGAAACACCACCTAAGGCACAACTAGTTGATTGTGGTACCAATGTTAACTTGAAAACACGTTGTGAATTTTATGAGCATCAGAGAATAAATGAAATAAAGAGTTTGCCTTTCTCGAGCTATAAAAATAGTAATAGCAAAAGTTTATACTACCACATGAAACTGGTGTTGTCGTATGGCAACGCAAATTTTAAAGAAAAAGCAACATATTTCAATCATAGAAAATTTAGAAAATTTTTTTAATTTAAATCGAAATAACTATAAAAATTAGATAAATGATCTTAAGTGGAATGAAAAAATAAACTAGAACTTTTTCTGCAACAATTTAAAACATTTGTGTTTTCAAGAAGCTTCGTTTGACAAACTAAAGCCGTTAAAACTATTAGAAACTGTGGTCTTCATTTAATATAAATAGCAAAAAGCTTTTTGTAAAGCTTATGCTGCATTTTATATGATGACTAATAGTAAATAATAAACCAGTGGAAATTGCCAATATGTTATAGAAACGCATTTTTTTAATAAAGTTTCAAAACTTATATTAGTTTATTAATTAGCTGAAGACATTTATTTTTATTTAACAAAAAAAATAATAAAGTTGTTTTTTTCCTTTTTAACAACTATACTTTCACCACGATGTCTAAACGAAATTTGATATTTTTTACTAACACTACCAAGGTAACTAACACTTTTTTATTAAATACGACCTGGTCAAATCTGCAACCCTCATTATTTGTAATATTTGCTAACGAATTGACAATCATGAATACTGATTTCTGTAGAAACTATAAACAATGACACCTACAAAAGAATTAAGTTTCACATTTTAATAATATTTCCTAACAAGCTTTACAATCTTTTTCCACTTTTTTTTAAATAAAAAATCAACAGAATTAATATCGGGCTAGCAGCCAGAGAGTTTCTTAGTTTTCTTTTACATGTAACCAAATGTGGACTAATAATTAATAATTATCCCATAAACGTGAGTTTATATGAATATCTACCAGGAGTCCCTATCTTCTAAACTGAGTCCAAGACATCAAAAGATAAGGAGCTGACATCACTACAAATCCATTAAGTGAATAGATTGATAAGTTGAATGTATAATTTAATAGCAAACGGCGCAATGAAGCAGCTATAGAGTTAATCGCAAACTTTATTAAGTAATCAATGCAACAAAATCAAACAGTCTTAAAAACCAAGTATTGAACCAAAAAATAGGAGGGAACGATTACTATTCTACGTCTGAGCCCATAAAAGTGCAGCTTATTAAATTGTATGAAATTTTGTAATATAAAATAACAAATTTGTTTTCAGCTATTTATTAAGTTCTTATGAGCTTTTATGATGAAATATTTCATAAGGGCTTATGATTACATTCTGGAAAGAATGTATAATAAAATAAACAGTGCATTTTTAAAAGAAAACGTTTAAGCCGACACGTTTCATGCATTAGATTTTGTCTGGTCGGTATTAATTTTCGTTTAATAAATTTAATGTGTGAACACTAAATATTAAAAAAAAACTCCTTAAAAACGTGATCACACTTCCAACGCAATTTGTAAGATATCATTTTAACTTTCAGATCTTTCCAAAGCCTATCGAGGTAAAGGAATACTTTTGGATCACTTTGGTTCTTTGATGTGATTAGCTGACAATGACAAAGATTAAAATAAAGGGCGTTTTTTTCTGAGAAGGCTACTGTCTTTAGCGTCTAAGATAATATTAATAACAAGGCTTCTATCATTAGTCTTAATTAAGAATGGTATTTTGAATTCTTAGATAAAATTAAATCCTAAAATTTTTAATTTTCCCCCACTTACAGCTCGATGCATGTTTTTATTAAAATTAACTTTCCATTTTTTAAAAAAAAAATCTGCACTTCTCGGTGAAACGCTTTCAGAAATTCAAGCCATTCATATTTCGAGAATTTGACGAATTAAAAATTTGAATTATTTAAGAGTTCTCAATAGTAATCAGCGCCATAAAATTGAATGTATTTTTTTCTGACAGTATTGTGCATGCCAGATGAAAAATCTACCTAGTTATGTCAAAAAATATAAATGTTAACATTTCTAAAAATCTTTTTGGTTGCTCATCATTTGATTTTATTTCTCTTTCTAGTAAAATATATTATAGAAACAAAATTCAGTGACAAATATGAACGTGCAATCATAAATAATTAATGCAGTAGTTTATGATAAATTGAATTCCAATTATTACAAGTTTTTTGTTACATCATTCATTAATTCGTTTTATAGAAAGCAAAAAAAAAAATGCTGACAAGTTTTTAATTAAGCAAAGAGAACATTTTCTTTTGAAAACATTGTCAGCAAACAGTACAAATCAGAAACTTCTGTTTAGAAAAAAATTTCTTAACAATACGAATTATTTCTGCTGTTAGCCATAAACTTTCTTTCTTACTATTAGAGGTCATATTAGAAAATAAACTATCTCATAAGTTTGATTATATTTTAAAATCCTTCTTCGAAGATTTAATTTCTTTTTAATGTATAGTGGGGAAAAAATCTCTTTGAAATCTATCAATATTTTACCAAAAATCGTACCTAACCCGAATCCACTATATTTGTCAGGAGGAGGGGGAGTGGACATAAAATATTCTTTTTTTTTTCTTTTTTTTGATAATTTTTCTGACAACATTCATCCGCAACATTTACTACCAAATTAATGCACAATGCCGTTAACTTTAAAACTGAATAGTATTCACCGGTAGTGTCGTTTATATTTTTTAAATAAGCTTAACTGTACATAACCTACTTTTCGGGTAAGTTATCTAACTTGGATAAAATCTAACCACTGACAAGAAAGCTCTGTTAACCGAGGAATTAACTTTTGTTCAACTCGTTTGACAATGCAGACTATCTTCGTCACAGTTATAAATAATATAATCACACCTCAAGCAATTTACTTAACGAAAATGTCATCATGCCAATTGCAGCAGTAGTTAATAAGTTAAACTAAAGTTAAGTTTTGATATCTAAAGTTTTCTTTGAAAATATAATCATTCAAAAAATTTAATTATAAATAATATTCTGTTTCTAAATACTACTATGAAATATTTAATCACGTGTAAATAAAGCTATCAATAAAAATTCTAAAATATTTTTCTTTAATGTTATTAAATTATCCAGTAAAATAATCCGATTTCAATATTAACAAATATCTATATGTAAGGACGGCGTGTAACATTTCAAATATAAAAAACAAAATATAAATTATAAAACAGTTTTAAAACACTAGCCATTTTTTTACCTTGCTCAAGAATTAACATCGTCATACTCTGTAACAGAATTAATGCAGCAAAGATTTATTTATTTTGTTTTGGCGATAAGAAAAATCTAAACACGGGTTCTGCAGATAAATCTTAAAAATTTTTTTCTTGGGGCTGCAAATCAATTCAGTGATTTCTATAGTTGTAGTGTCACAAATCATATATGAGACAGTTCGAAAGTTTTAAAAGGAATATTTTCAAAATTTCTTCAGGAAGGCGGTATAGCCTTCTTGTACACTATTTTCATTTTAGTTTACAGGAAATCAATGTGATTTTACTTAAGATAAAATTTAATTCAGACTTTATCATCAAAAGATTCAAAAGCGACTACACAGTAGCAAACTCATATGGCATTACGTACCCAAGAGCTCGAAAAATAAAATTGAGTTAAAACCTAATTTTTATTCAAATAGCAAGATAGTTTTCAATCTTGAAGTTCCTATCTGTAGGGGAAAATTTAAAGAATTTGTAGATGAAAAATAACACACAATTGTGGGCCTCAAACTTTTCAACCTTCACGTTCTGGTTGTACACACAAAAAACTTTTCTTTTTTTTAAAAAAAAGTAACCCTTTTTAAACAATATGATGAATGGGTTTGTTAGTGTTATCTATTTATTTCAGCATAAGTAAAGAAGAACTGTCTGTTAAACCAAATTGTTTTCTCAAAAAATTGTTTCATCTATCATCGATAGCTTATTTTTGACACAACTTTGTTTTTTAAAATTTAAACATTTTATTCCACCGCCGAAATCTCAAGTTTCTTCCGTGCCTTTCTAATATTCTAATCTAGACTTTACTCTAAAGTTATATATTGTAAAATGCTACCTTTAGCAGAGGTGCCAACTTTCCTATTTAGCTATCAGAAATCAGAGCACCAAAATATAAACGGAATATAAATTAGAGCAGTTTTAAGGTATATATACAACCTAATTTGTACTAGGTATATAATATTAATAAAAATATGCACGGATTTACTATTAAACAAAAAAGTAACATTTAGATTTTTAAAAAAAACTCATTTTAAAATTATCCAACGTTGAAACTTTATAAGATGATAAAATTGAATGGAATGATTTTTCAAGGTCTTAATCAAAAACTAGCCTTCGTGGCTTTTTTGCCATCTGGCACTTGAACCTCAAAACATTTATGCTCACAGCATCAGTTTTAGCTAATATTCTAATATGCTCTTCCATAAAGAGAGAAGATTAGCTTGCTGGAAGGAAAAATACATAAAGTTTCTTTCCCTTTTTCATTTGTTTCTATAAAAACATTGTGTTTTTATTTGTAGAATTGTTTGAGGAGTAAGAAAAAACAAAATTTTATGACTCTTGGTAATGGAGAGGAAAAAAAAGTTATTTTAAACAGCTTATTACGGAAATTCTTAAAAAGTATAATTTTTATTATTTGAAAGTAAGTAATAATCTTGACAATGAAAGCGTAATGATTGAGGACAAATTGTAATTGTTGGCACCTCTGCTTTTATGGATATAGACTCAAAACAAAGCTACAAAGAACTGATACTCCATTTCTCCCTTTTCTGAGCTTGTTTCGAATAGAAAAAATAAGGCATCACACTCGTAGAGCGCCACAATCTCAGCATGTCCGCAACCAATGCACCACAACAAGGTTTTTACTATTAAATGGTAGAAGTGTGCTTTGTCTTTAAATAAATTCCCATCTTTAAAATTTTCAAGTTAAAAACTTTAGGAAAAAAACACTATTTTGGACTGTGCCAAAATCGCTCTACGAGTTGCGTCATGTCATTGTAAGAGCTTATTGTGAAACGTTGTTGTAAGATTACTTTTATTCCAATGAGGAATAGATGTTTAGTAGTACAATGTATAAAGCCACATTTTTATTTTTTAAAAAAATGAGGCCCTTTTTTTAAGCATTTTTATTGAATATAATTCAAAATGTTTCGTAAAATACTTAAACAAAAATCAAGAAAAATTTGAAATCTATAGAAGTTATTTTTTTTAAGTTTTTAACCTTTAACGGTCAGGAAGTATATGAAGTTTACTTCCTACCGTCTGTAATTATAATTAATCTTAGTTATGTAATTAATTGCAGTTAAATTTTTGAAACCATGACAACAATTAATGTGATAAAAATAATAAAGAGATTGTAGACTCCCTATAAGTAAAAGTGCCATTTAAATGGCGGTTCGTTAAGGGTTAAAAAAAAAAAAAATTTTTTCTTCTTTGTTTCACAATATGCCTTACGATTAGGGTTTCTAACACGTGGTTTGGAACCCCTTCCTTGTTAGCGCTTTCTACCTTCTCCTTGCCCCTTTTCAGCATCTCCAAAACATATGCCTGCAATACTCTAGTTTCATATATTTTTAAATGCAACCCAGAAGTAAATGAACGTTTAAAATTCTTTATAACCTTATTATAGGTGCAGGAAATGATCAAACTGATATAAATTACAGAATAAATGTAAAGCTGAAGATATAAATATCCGTTTCAAAAATGTAAGCGCCATTGCATCGTATCCATTTATTTCCAAATAATTAATTTAACTATTTCACTATTCTAGTACTTTATGGCACAAAAAAATTATTTTTTGCAATTAAGTATAATTACATAGATAAAGCGATGCGTATTGAATTAGTTCCACCATAATTCATTAACGATTTAGTTGCAATTTCCGAATAGCATTTAATATATATTAAATGAAATGTCCTAAAATCGTTTGAAAATTTAGTCTGAAAGGATCTGTGCGGAGAACTGTTCTTTTATTTGAAAAAGTTGAAAAATCCATAACATACATTAAGGAGCTTTACGAGTTGACGAAATGAAATAAAATTAAGAAAGGTATAACGCTGTTACTCAGAATTTCAACAATTTAGAATAGAAATTTCTCAAAATTATATATTTATAATTTAACATTTTCATTTTTTCATGTACATCTTTTTTGATAACGTAGTATTTAAATGGTTTTGTTACTTTTTATTAATCATTAGTATTTTGAAATTTAATTACAAAAATTTAACTTTTAATGAACAGACAATTTGAAAGTCCATCCCTGTCATTAGCTTTATACTCGGTTTCTCATTGATAAAATTGTAAAAAGTGAAGAAAAAATTAAAAAGTGAAGAATTAATGCCAAAACTTAATTTCTGATAACTGAAATTTTAGGGAGGCCTTTTGTCAAAAAATCATAGGCACTAATGCAGCTTAGAATAAATACTAGTACGCGATACTGATGAACTCAATTTATACCAAAACATGTTTCAGAACAAATCGGTGATGAACGTTTTTCAGCTTCCAATCGTCCGATTTATGTTTATTTATTTTTTTATTTTGTTTAGAAATATCTTATTTCGTACTTTATTATTTTTCCTTCATGATTTAAATTCGATATTTCACAATCAATATAAAACTAGTTTTTTTGGTTGAAAATTTGGCCTAAAATTCGATAGAGTTTACTTACTAATATTTTTTTTCTAATCGCATGTATTAATTATAAAGAAGTGCCACTTGAAATATGGATATTTGTTCATTTTCCTGGGACCATGAGTTGTTGCAACAGAACATATTTTTAAGTACAATTCGTCCTAATAGATGCATCTTATTTTTGTTTCAACGATTTTGTTTCATAAAATATGATTGCCGCATTTTTGAAAACATTTTGATTTTTGTTCGGAAAATATATGCAATCATTTAACCTTGAAAGAATAGGATTTTCCAAACATTTATCAAGCTTTAGATAAGTTTGGAAATGACGCATTTGTGGCTCCGAGACGAAGCATATTTAAAAATTTTCATTTTGTGTGGGTGCAATATTCATAACTTTTCCTCCCTGCAAAATTTAGTTTCAACCAGAGCTGAAGGAGTAACCTTTTTCCTCCTCATTCCCTGAAAAAT
Source organism: Parasteatoda lunata (assembly GCA_949128135.1). NCBI lineage: Eukaryota > Metazoa > Arthropoda > Arachnida > Araneae > Theridiidae > Parasteatoda > Parasteatoda lunata. The sequence continues at coordinate 103,216,639 of OX421980.1, forward strand.
TCCTTCCTTTTGAATGATGAGATGGAGTTACTGAATCTCGCAATTACTATCAAAAAAACTATTTAGACATTAAATACTACGTAAATTGCCCTAAGCGCGAGGGTAAATGCAATTTTAATTTAAAATTCATGGTTGGAAAAAATAAAACACAAGAATGTACAAGATTAAAAGATTGTGAGAGGTAGAGCTCAAAATTCAACGCTTGAAATCTAAAATGCATAACAGATTAAGAAGTTATTTCACTTTTAGTTAAAAAAAAGGAATTTTTATTCAAAATATAAAACTCTTTTACTAAATTGTCTACTTTTTACTTGTACAAAACTGTCACACAAATATAGTTTCACTACCATCACTCATTAATTTTCAATACATTTTTTAAGTTTGTGTTTTTTTTTATCGAAATACAAGCAAAAAATTATAAATATATTTTATTCAAAAAAATGAAAGAATTACATCATATTAATGGAATTTTCTCTTACAACTTTACTCTTACTCTTTACTTAGATTTACTCTTGAATCTTCCTTTACTTAAGTTGCGATTTCTGCAATTGGTCACTACCGTAGTTCATTAGCTTTTCAAAAATTTCATATTATTCCGATTGCATTGAGTTAACACCTACACGATTTCAGTTTCAAATTTTATATCGTTGAAGCGACTATTTGAGTTTCTCTAAAATCATCCAACAGAGCAGTAGTGTGAAAGTGGGAGGAGACCAAATCATACTTTGAGATTTCACTTGCTCGTCTTCATTCTTTTGAATTCTTTGAATCATTTTCTTCAGAATTCCTGAGAATTTCAGAATTCAGAACTTCTTCAGAATTTTGTTAGAATTCCTGACTTTCTTCACATATCAATTGCACTAAAAGAATGAAGTTTTTCAGCAGATTGGTCTGGTAATATATGATCTGGCCTCCATCTTGTTCTAGAAGATGACAAAAAAAAAGTTGTTTCCTGTATTATTATAATAGAATCCTCTAAATTCTTGATAGTAGGTTGGATACGAGCCGATAAAATGATCTATAGCACAAACTAACCCCTTTCAGAACCAGATATTATTCTTCAGTGTAGCTTTCTCCAGCAGATCTCTGGTGCAATATCCATGTCTTCATTAGTCCAGATAACCCTAACGTTATGGCATTCCACTCTGCTGAGGTGACAACACTAAATGGTGTGACGTGCTGCATGTTAAGATTTCTTATAATATTTAGCTTCTGAAGGTAGCAAATACTGCACTCCTAAATTTAACACACAGAGGAAAAATATTAAGCGAACTCAATATATACCGTTAATGGTATTAATCCTGTATAGTTTAAAGGAATATTGGCCAATAGGTGGATTCAGTATTAGCAGATTGAGACTGTTACCAAACGGTATCACGCCTGCTAATTACGGCTTTCGTACACAAATGGGCATCGCGTGAATAAATAACGATTCCTTTTATTTGTCTGCCTTAGAAGCGATTTTCTTGCTGACACACAGACCTGAAAGCTCAAGATTCGGTGGCGCCTTTTGACTGTAAATATCGATCGATACACTACAGTTTCTATCGTTTCCACCATAGCTTCAACATTGATATAAGGGGACGTTCTTAATTTATCTCTTTTGGATATCACTTTTATAAACATTTTCCTGTTGTGAGGTTTTCGGAGGATGTTCACACAGTTAATGCTCTTCATAGTTAAGAGAATATCGGAAGTAAGCTTTATTCATACAATGTTTGTATTGCTCGATGCAATTTTTTTATTCGCTTTTTTCCACAAACTTGACTTTTTTAATCAGATACACTTTACATGATTCCTGAATTTCCAATTGATGACGACACTTAACATAGAAACATCCTATAGCCTCCACACTTCTTTATTGAAGGCGCTGTCGAGATCGATTTAAGAATCAATCTAATAACGTAACTGCCTTCTATTGATGTCAGTTTTAAATTAATTCAACTTCACAGGAACGAAAATTCTCCTTTGAAAAAAGAGCAAACTCTATTCACAGGAAATTTTCTAACGCAGTCCATATTAATATCTAGTTATATACTTAAGAGTGTGTCATAGTAATATCTAGTAATGTAAATACTAGATAATAGTAATATTTAGTTCGTCACCAATAACTCACTGTGCAGTCCTAGTGCCACGTACGTAAAAGTACTATTGTAATCTAGTTTTCCGACGTAAATTGAATACTACTATTAACATTTCAAACCATAACAACCTAAGCACATTCTAAAAACGTTACGTCGAACAACTTACCACAACAATCCTGTATATGTTATCGAAGTTATCGAAGGCACTTTTCTCTTGCAATTTTAATTTCAGAGCATTTTCTTAAAAAGTTAAGTTTTGCCTATTTTATCACCTAGAATAACTTTTGCTCTTTTAGTCGGATGTTCAAAAACTAAGCTCCAAGAACGAGGTTCAACGAGGTGATTTCAAGAGGGCTAACAAGTTAGAGCTAATTATTAAGTTACAGAATCAAACACAAAAACACTATTTCTTTGAATAAACATACTTTTTTAATGAATTTAGATTTCTGACCCTCAAAATAGAGACAAGCATACGTCTTATGTCTGAAAATAAATATAAATAATTGCATTTTTCTGATTTTCAGTAAGATTTAACGGGAATAAAGGGCAAATTATAAATACTGTATTAATAACTGTTGTTCAAATATTTCTTGAATATTGAATTCTGCATTATAACTCGCGGATACACAAAGTTTTATATTCGCCTTTACTTAAATTTATTAATTGATGTAATTTGTTATAAGTTATGAGCCAATTTAATTTATGTTCTTGGTGCTTTTCCCAGACTTCGAAATTTGTTTGTAATTTTCTTTACGATCGACTTATTTTATTTTTAAAAATACTTCAACTGTAAAATTTTCAATACATTTTGTTGTTTAAAAATAACTCTTTCTTCTTTGCTTATTTTGTAATCTGGATAAATTTGCAACACATTTTAAATGTTAGTTTTTCTTGTTTTGAATTTCGTACAAAACCATGCTTTTGGTGTTATTTTATCAGTTTTCTTTTAATAAATTTTGCCGAGAGATAAATTATTTTATTTTGGTTCTCATAAATTCACTATTAATCAGTTTCTCCAGGCGTCGACTACCTTTGGAAATGAAATGAGTAGTTTTGTATTCATTTTATTAGGTTTCTCGCGAGTATTACGTGGTCAAATTAAAAATAGTACATATCTGTGGTCGTATTATCTAAAACTTTGGAGAGTCATTAATTAGTTTTTTCTTAACGCAGTAGATCAATTGACTGGTTGCGATGGATTGAAAGGGTTATGCCATCAAAAAAGTGTAAACTTATGCCTTACTTTTATTTTATCCACGTGAATAATTAAAGTAATACTTATAATTACTATTAGTTTTGATTAATTTAATTTAATTACTCTTCCAACATTTACAAAAAATACACTAGTAATTTCAAATTCTAATCATTCTTATTTTAATAAGTTCGTTATAAACAACGTGTCTCAGTTATTATTTCTCATATATTTATTCAGAGAAAGTGGATTTTTATGTCTGATTCTGATACTTAATTAGATATTTGAGGTAGTTCCTTTCAGCCAATATAATCGGCACTTTATTCGCGAAAACCTGATCATTAGAAAAAAAGTTATTCCAGGTGATATCTTTCATTTTGTGCACTGTAAAGGACCAGAAATATGTGGCAAGCGGACTTCACGGGAAATGGGCTTTGTCTTAATACGTAAGATACGGGACGTAATAGGGAATTGAAGGTACCCCATTTTGCTTGTTAAATGAATGGAGATGTATTGAAAATCATGAGTATAGGTAGTGCATAATAAGAAAAAATAAAGACAAAATAAATCACATATCTGGGATAACTTTTTCATATGAATAGTGAATTCCAAATGAAGAACTACAGTTAGTGTGTGGGTAAAGGATCTTTCGTCAACCTTCAACTATCAGAAGGTACCCCAAAATTGTCCATTATTTTAAATCTTTTTTCTCCCAACGCCCACCTGTGTTAACATTTGTCAATTCAGACATATACAGGGCGATTTTGTTGGCGATTTTGCTATATATAAATATATATATATAAATATATATATATAAATATATATATATATATGTAATATATGTATATATGTATATATATATATATATATATATATGTAATATATGTATATATGTATATATATATATATATATATATATATATGTAATATATGTATATATATATATATATATATATATATATATATATTTATATATATATATATATATAATATATGTATATATATATATGTATATATATATATATATATATATATATATATTTATATATATATATATATATAATATATGTATATATATATATATAATATATATATATAATATATATAATATATACATATATATAAAATATATATAATATATAATATATATATATATATATATATATATATATATATATATATATATATATATATATATATATATATATATATATATATATATATATATATATATATATATATATATATATATAGTCATTTCTCATGTTTAAATTCTGTTATTTTTAATACATAGTTATTACGGTTTGCGAATTTCAATTTAGAGTAAGTACTGTGTCACGTCCATTTGATGATAGTTTTCTCGGAAGTTATTTATTATACGAGAGTAAGGAATTATGATCACGTCCGTTTGATCTTGAGCCGCTGGAGTCAAAAAGAATCGACCAAGATGATCGAATACATGAATCAAGGCATATTGATCAGATTAGGCTGGGTTGACTGGACACATGAGCTACGATCATTTCGACATGATACATACATACGGGAATCATTCATAAAAGAATTTCTAAAAAATAGTCTGAAAATGTACTTATCCATTTCCGCCCTGTCCACAACGTCTTACAACCAGTCTTGCCGTTCTTGTCTGCAAGACAAAAAATTAAATGTAACAACAACAACAAAATCATTTTTACAGAAAAAAATAACAAAATCCAGTTTTTTAAAATAGGGTTTCCATTTGGTTTATTTAAAACTAGGGATTAATAACATTTCATGCTCCAAACATAAATAACTCAAACGTTGAAAGGTCTATATAAATAAATATAATAAAGTCGTTATATAATAAAGTCGTTGAAAGAAATAATTCAGAAAAGTCTTTCATAAAATTTTCAATAAACAATTCATATGCAATACAATAAATTACTAACAATACGCAGAATTATTCCGTGTCATATCAATCAATTTAGGTTTGACCCCCCCCCCACTTGATTTTAATAAAATTTGGTGGATTTGGACACACATCATGAAATAATTCAAATAATTGAACTTGAAAATTGGGAGCAATAAACTTGTGAAAAACAAAAAATTTTTGAAATTTTTTTTTCAGAAATATAAGTGGATGCTACTTTTTTCTAGGAATGTACTGATGGTAACTAAACTTTTGTCGGGTCCAGGTTACCGGTTATATTGAATCTTCTACCCAGCCAGTTTTAGGTAACCGACAAAGATTTTACCTGCTATGCAGCAGATTCCGTGTAATCGAAAAAATTTCGATTTATCATCAAACAAGTTCGGGTTACTCAGCCGGGTCTTAAAACATTTATGCAAAACAATATAAAAATCGTATAATTTTCTATTGATCCATTATTTTACAAAATATCGCTGTAAAAAAAGGTTATTTTGCACTTATATAAATAAAAAAGAATGTATTTAGATTAACTAAATTTTTAAAAAAAACATGAAACTAAATTTCATGATTTAAGAGGAAAATGTGTTTTAAAAAAGTGGTAGTTAGGTAGGTTCTTTATTTACTTAGCATTAGAGCTACACAATGGGCTATAAGAAACGGTCGGGGAAACATCCTTGAAAAGGATTCGAAGACCTACCATCGCATGTTTGATTCTCTGCCGAGAGGATAACTCCCCTGCTTTGGGCGCCCGACAACCTGCGAAGTCAAGCACTTTACGGTATAACAGTTAAACGAGGAACGACACCACACACCCTCAGTCCCTACGCAGTTCGATCAAAGTGGTCACCCTCCCGCTTACTAACCGCAGCAAGTGATGCTTAACTTCGGGGTTCTACTGAGAACAGTGTCTTTACAATCAGCACAGTGCGAAACTTAAAATCTAAATATTAAGCGAATTAGTAATAGTAATAAAAGGTTATAAAGTAAGAGAAAGAAGAAAAATATACAATACTGGAACATTCTTAAAATACTAAATACTTTTCATTATTTAACATTTATTTATTAACAATTTAACAAAAAGGGTGAAACAAATTATATTTTCACTTTTATTAAAAATCTATGTAAGAATATTTTTAATTTAAAAAGACCGCGCCGTGAAGGTCCAGGGGATAGCCTTCCAATGGGGTGAACCAAGTTAAGATTCCAGCGATGGCTAGTCGATACAAATTCCGCACCCGGATTGCACCAATCACAGTACTAATGTAAAATATCCTCAGTGGTAGACGGATCATACGTTAGAGTCCCCTTACCGTAAGGCTAACCATGGGATGTTTTCATAGTTTTTCTCTTCATGTAAGATAAATGCAGCATAGTTTATCAATAAATCCTACACGAAGGCAAACTTTCCCAATACCTGATCCAGGAGTTCCCTTGTCTTCTGGATTGGGTTCGAAATTACAATAATACGGAGTTGAACATTAGTAGTCGTAAACCCAAAAATTGGGTGAAACAAATAATCTGCTACATCCCTGTAGTCTGGAAACTGTTATAAAATCATTCTTGAAAAAATATTAATAAAGACAAAGTTCACACAGTCTAATTTAAATCACAAAACAACGTTTTTCCACGTGAAGTGAACAAAATTCAAATTCATGCTGTAATTTGTTTTTAATAGATTGCAAGGTAAAGAGCTCCATTTTAATCGTTTTATGTTTATTTAATTTTAATAACTCTGCACTAACAAATGTAAAATTGCAATAAAGTAATTTTTTTCCAACTATCGATCTTCATTTGTTGAAACTTTGAATTGCTCTTTTAAAAAAATCTTTTTTTTTTCTTTTGAAATATCAAAAGGTCAAATTTGCATCTTTGTGTATCATAATTCTAGGTGTGTCACCTAAAGAGTACAATTTTATTTTGGTATTAGTTTCAGGAAAAAAAAGTATATTTATAATATCATACACACAATAATCTAATTTTAGATCTAAACTAATGGAGAAAAATTTCAGTAAAACTTCGATCGCTTTTATCAATAATAAGTAAATGTTTATTTTAAATTTATAAAGCTTATATTGATTTTAATTAGCTAAAATTGAAAATTAAAAAGGTACTTAGGCATTATCCCGTCGACCTGTCAACGGGAATGCACAAGTCCTTTGGCGCCATCATAAAGAACCGCATTTTATAAACATTCTAAACACATTAAATTAAATTTCTCAAGTAACAAAAAATTAAGTGCAAAAATACGTTAGAAAAAAATATAATAAAAAGAATCAAAACAAAATAAAAACCTCTATTTTCCCCGCTAAAGAAAACTAACTAGCGTAGTCAAGGATTACACAGTAAATATGATAAAAATTTGCGTTTATTGGTACGGAAGCTACCTTTTGGTGATAATATCGGGTTAGGTGAAAATGGTTGACATGATAATCCCAGAGTACTCAGAGAAGAGAGAGTATTAAAAATTGATTTTAGTTTTAAATTATGACCGCAGCGATTAAAAATTAAAAACACTTCTGTTTAAAAAATAACATGTTCTGTCAAAAAAATAACATGCACATCTAAATCGTCATGACTTTCATTGGTATTTTAAGAATATTAATCTGCATATTCGTATAGTACATCTATAACTAACAAATTCATGTATTTATCATTTCTGAAAAATATACTGATCATAGTACTAGACTCAACATTTTAAACTTATTTCTGAATCGAGTTATCAATTGAACCTAATTACTTAAATGAAAATATTCATTAAATTCTTTTCAAATGTTTTATAATTATGTGAGACATTCAACAAATATTTACTGTAAAACTAAAAGGAAAAACAGTCCAAAAAGAGCCTAAAATTGACGGTAAGGAAAAATCAAGTTGGTACCTTGCGGTGGTACAGAAAATATATACATAACTTATTATCAAATAAAAAATAAAAAAATAAATAAAATAAAAAAAATTTAAAAATAAAAAACATTAACAGAAAAAGAATATTAGAAATAAATAACATAGTTAATTTAAAACTTTAAATTGGTATTGATGTAATGAAACAAATATACAAAATAGCTACAAAATAGCTGTTTATCAAGAAAAAAAAAAGAAAGAGGAAAATTCACAAACGCCGTTCTGAGTTTTCCGATGTGACGAAAAAAAAAAATTCACATGGAAAAATTAGCCGATCTTCAACTGAACATTTAAAATGAAAAATAAAACTAGCATTTTTCTCTAACATCTTCAACTCTTCGAATTAGCAGATTGCTATATTTGTGTAAACTAAGCGATGGAACATCTGTGTGTGTTCTTAATTTCTGAATTTTTTAGTAGATATTTATTGAAGAAGCTTTATATTCATAACAATGATTTAAAAAAATTGATTTTACATTAACGTTTTGATATAAGTAACCTAAAATAATATTTCAAATTTTACAAAATTAAAAATAAATTAATCGACAATAGGATTCTTTATGTATTTAAAAAGTCCAATTAGTTATTAAATCATGTAAATTTATAAAATCACAGTTTTGTATTCCGTCCATAACATTCTAAAACTATTTTTTGTTGCTGAATCAAATCACCTTTTTAAGGAGATTCCCTGATTTCTGTTGGCAAATCTTAATAACGTTTTGTTATAGAAAATAAAGTAATGCTAGCCAAGTTACTTCCATCAATTAACTGATAGAAACACAAAAAGATTACTTTCATAAATTAAGTTAATGTTTAACTTATATATTTCAGCAATAGTAATCAAAATAATAAAAATGTTTTGGTAAAGAACTTTAAATGAAATAATCCACAATATCGAAAAAACGATAAACAATAAATACATTTGAAAGATGGTCGGTATTAGCAGCCATTACAGATAGGATTACTCTCTCGTTTTTATCGAATTAAGAAAAACTTTTAAAGAATGTTATTTCATTTTATTACTTTCCTTTTTGTTATTGTCTAAATTTAGGTCAGAAAGTGGTCGAATTTTCGTTTGGAGGAATTTTGATTGGAACTTTTAGAAAAACAATAGTAACTTGTTGTAACCAAGGTCAAAGCACCATTTGAAATTTGAACACTCTAGCTAGACGAAAAGAAGTCGCGATTTTGTTTTGTAATAATTTTCGTTTGGCAATATAAGTGCTATGATATTTATTTATCGCTTTCAGGAAGCTATTAACACATGCACTGTCTTTTTTCGCACAAAGCTCAAGTTGAGATTTAAAGGCTCTGGCTAGTCGGAAGGCTGTCGAAATTTCTATTGACGATAAATGCTGCTTTTAGCTATCAGAAAAGTGATAGAAACTTTGTCATTCCGCAAACAGTTCCAGCTGAGCCGTGATGGCTCAAGGGATAGGGTTTTTTCCTTTAAAATAGGTGAACCGGGTCGATACGAATTCCGCGTCTGGCTTGCACCGACAACAGTGATGACATAAAATATCCCCAGTGATAGACGTATCATATATGGGTTAGAGTCTCCATGCCATTAGGCTAATCGTGGAAAATTTTCGAGGTTTTCCTCTCCATGTAAAGCAAATGCGGTTTATAGTTCCATCAGAAAGTCCTCCACGAAAGCAAAATTTCTCCCAATACTTGATCCAGAAGTTCCCTTGTCTTCTGGATTTGGTACAAAATTACCAAAATTAAATAATTGGTGGGAGGGGGTTAGTGATTTGCCTATTTTTGCAGATAAGGGGGGAGGGATATAAGTAATGCTTACGTTAAAATTGTCTTATTTCCAAAATTTTTCTTAAAACGCAAACAAAAAACTGCATGTGAAAAATTTCAAATTTGATATAAAAGTTAAATTTGGGGAGAGAAAAAAATATGAAAAAAGTTTGCTTCAAATGCATACCACAAAATTTTCAAAATTTAAATTTTGAACACAAAAGGAAAACACAAAAGAATGCAAAGGACAATACTATCAAAATTTCACACACTGAATTTAAATAAATTTCGTTTAAAGCAAAGTTCAATCTTGTATTTGAGTTTAATCCTAGACTTTGAATACTACAATGTAATAAAAGACAAGGTTAAAGCAAAAACCCTGGCAGCTAAAGAAGAAGGGCTGCGATATTCTTACGTACGCAGAGGTGCCAACTATAAACAATCACAGCTATCAGTAACCACAGCTATATAAATTTAACTAAAATAATACAAAATTGAATACACACTACAGTTAGGGTTTAAAAAATTCAGATCACAGTATACTTTCGTTATCTCAAAGTTGAATGGACGCTAAAAAAATTTCGGGATAACAAGGTCAGAACTAAATATGTTCTAAAAAGTAGACAAAATATTCTAAAATATGACCTTAAAACGTAGAGTCATTAAATATAATAATAACTATTAATAATTATATATGTAATGATAATTGACTAAAAGTAAAACAATGATAATTCATTTTTAAAAGTAAGACAAAAATAACTATGCATTATTATATAAACTATTATTGTGATTTTTCTGAAAAAGTTGTTATTCTAATTCGAAACAAAATTTGACATAACAAGGTATTAAAAAAAATACTCTTCGATATATGCATTCAAATTAACATTAGGTGGTAATATAATGCCAAGAAGAAAAATATTTTCGACATATCAAGGTTTTCGAGATAGCAAGTGTAGTATAAATTTAGGGTGCAATATACTTAATTCAATATAGAATATTGGTATATAATATTAATAAAATATATTTTCAGAACAGTTTGGGAAAAGAGATTTTTTAGCTAATTTTATTTCTTCTTTTTATGAAATCTTTTTTTTTATTTATTGTTTTTTGAATTGTTTAAGGAGTAAAAAAAAATTATCGTAAATTAGTTGCGTACAACAAAATTTCATAACTCTTGACAATTAAGGGGAAAAAACATATTTTAAACAGACTGAGGTTAGAATTTAGAATTCTTAATTAAAACAATAAAAAAGAAAAATATCGTTCAAATGATTAAATTCTCTATTTATTCACAACTCGAGAAGCATTTTAAGGGATCTCTCTGGTTCCATATCTCAAAAGAAATCACCAAATCAAAACATAATAAAACTAAAATGAAAAAAATAATTCTTAAACATTTATTAAACAGCAGCGGCCGCCATAGCAACCCATACAATTACGACGCAGCACTGTGGGCCAGAAGACCATGATCTTTGACCAAAAGTCAAAATTAAATTTTCAACTAAAATATGTGTAGGCAGTTTTAATATAGCCCAAATTAAGTATTCATAATCATTTCAAACATTATAATTTACCGTTTGGACCGACGAGAGTACAATGTAGTGAAAAATATGTTGAATTTTTTTTTAATGTAACTTTTAAATTTATAAATCAGAAATATATATAGGAATTACTTTACTGTTACATTTTTATCAGAGTAATTAATCTGAAATTATAGTACAATTTTTCAATTTGTTCGATTAGTTAATACTCTTGACAAACTTATAGTTTATATCTTATCATTTGACATTTTACAATGTTTAAATGACTTTCGAAACTTAGTTCCAAAAAGCTCCACGAGGTAATTAGCTAAACTTTTTTTTTTGTTGTCTTCTTTGATGCTTCTATTTTCGAAAAAACCTGCCCCATTTTGCCCGTATTGCAAAGGTGGACTAAATATATCGAGAAACGAAAATTATGTTTTTTTTTTCATGTCTTCGCTTTATTTTGTAATTAATTCACGTTATTTTGTAATATTACTTCGGGAATATAATTTGCTTTTCATTTTTAATATAAAATTGCGAAAATTATTATATTTTCATTGCAATATTTAATTATTTAAGCGTAATATTTTTTTTATTTTTGCTCGCCATATTTAAGACGCCATTTTTTTTTAATTGTTATTTTTGGTGTATTTCGAAATTTCAACTAGGAATTCAATTTACCTGCACATAAAAACTCCTAAATAAAAAACCCACATTTTGAACCAAATTTTATCGAAATACTAATTTTGGCCATGAAACCTTGGATGCCGGCCCACTGTGCGCAGGCGCACTGTTTGGTGTTATTCTTGAACAATAAGGATTAAATAACAGTTGGTTTATTTAATATTTTGAATAACCGTTGAAAAGTATTCAGAAAAACCTTTCATAATGTTTCAATAAACAATTCAAAACAGAATAATTCCACGTCAGATCAATCACTTTTAGATCGACCCCCTCACACTCGATTTTAATAAAATTTGGAAGATTTGAACACACATTAATATACAATGAACACATATTAACACGCATTTATTATTTTAAAGTGATTTAGCTAATTAACATGAAAATTGTGAACAATGAACTTGCAAATAAACTGAAGTTTTCAACAAAAAAAAAATAATAAAAAAGATGGCAAATTTTGCAAAAATATAAATGGATGAACCTTTTTTCTAGAGATGTACTGATGATCACTAAACTTTTTACCGGGTCCGGGTTGATGGTTATATTGAATCTTCTACCCAGTCAGTGCCAGGTAACTGATAAAGATTTTATCTGCTACCCCCGACTCCGGGTAACCGGTAAAATTTGGATTTATCACTCGGAAGTTCTGGTTACTCACAGCCGGGTATTAAAGCCTTTATGCAAAACAATATAAAAATCGTTCAATTTTTTTAACTTTTAGTTTCATAACATTTTTTTTTTCATAGTCGTTAACATTTTTTTTACTCTTTATTTCAAGCACATATTTTCTAATAAGTAAATTTGTCATCATACGCAGTTCACTTCCATAAAAAAATGACAAATGTTTTTAGTCCCTAACAAAATTATAACAATGAAAGTGCAACTAAAAACGTCAAAACTAGTTTGATTGCCTTCGGAAACTTAAAATTGTTTTTACAGATCATCTTTCCCTTTCTCTCACTTTCCTCTGACTTAACGGATTAAATGAAACCGGTTTTTTAAACTCGCATTTCTCAATAATAATTCGTCATACTTTGATAAAGTTTTTTTTTTTTCCTTGATGGATTATTGATTTCCTGCTTTTAAAGTTATTCTCTTTGTTCCTTTATTTTTGAAAATGATATGTAAGTTGGTGGCAGAACACTTTTTTTTCATAACTCAATTTTTCAGATTATACATGATTTCAATTAATTATAAAAAATTTAATTTGGAGTTAGGTAAGTAAAGTTAAATAAAATTAACTTACTTTTTTTAATTTAGTAGAATATATATATATATATATATATATATATATATATATATATATATATATATATATATATATATATATATATATATATATATATATATATATATATATATGTTACCAGCAAAGTATGAAATGTGAGAAGTATTACATACTTTCCCTAGGCATTGTATAAAATGCCTAGGCATTCTATAGAATGCCAAATGCTACTTAGGCAAAGTATGACATAATCGTCCTGATGAGGTTATTATGTAAATGATGTTTATGTTACTGTGAATGACTGAAATCGGTGGTTGTTGACTTTCACCGGTGAATGTTGACAATCACATAGTCGCTTTGGTGAATGTCCGAAATATTTATTACATCCGATTTGATATTAATTTATTCGTGGATATAATTACATTTATTCGATATTTTAATACTTACTGACGATAGATTAGAAGAAACATCAGTATTTGGAGTATCGGGCAAATATATACCGGGCAATGGCACTTGACCTTAAAAAAACATCAGTGTGGGATATACCGGGCAAATATATAGGGCAATGCTTCTTAACTAGACCTAGTGTTACTAGACCTTTGGTAAATGTCCGAAATATATACTAGGTCAAGTGCCACTGCCTGGTATACATTTGCCCGGTATACCCTACACTAATGCTTTTTTTAAGGTCATGTGCTATTGCCCGGTATACCCGACACTGATGTTTTTTTAAGGTTGTGCTACTGCCCGGTATACATTTGCCTGTTATACCCTACACTGGTGTTTTTTAAGGTCAAGTGCCATTGCCCGGTATATATTTGCCCGATACTCCAAACACTGATGTTTCTTCTAATCTATCGTCAGTAAGTATTAAAATATCGAACAAATGTAATCTATCGTCAGTAAGTATTAAAATATCGAATAAATGTAATTATATCCACGAATAAAATAATATCAAATCAGATGAAGTTTTGAATTTGTCATTTTTGAATGATATTTTGACGAATCGGAGATGTATTTTATACTTTGCCGGTAACATATATATATGTGTGTGTGTGTGTTTGCGTGTGCGTGTGTGTGAGTGAGTGTGGGGAAAGATCATTAGACAATGCCAACCTTTATCTATCAAAAGGTACCTCTTGATTGAATAAAGTTAGCATGTCTTATATACCAGTGAATTGGTGTTTAATAATCTTAGTGGTAGATACGCCGCAATACTCCTTCACCAGAATTTTATCAGGGATAGAATTCGATGAACGGATGCCACTAGTTGCTGCATTTGTGAGAGACTGGGAAAGCTAGATCAAAGTCACCGGGTTTTGAGCTTTAGCCATGAGAGCTGTATTTAAGTTCATGTTTGTGTGTGTTGTCACTCCTGTGTTGCTATTAGCAGTCGAGTGAGTGCAGGATCCCGTTGCGTATAAATGAGACTGAGGAGCAACAGCGCAAGGAGGACGATGTCATAAATAGCAAGGCAACTGTTCAATGTGGACCATCCATCGAAGATAGCAAAAAGGGGAGAAATGCTAAATTTAAGCATAACTCCAAGATTAATCAAGCGCGTAAAAGCTGAAGCACCTGAAACTATATATATATATATATATATATATATATATATATATATATATATATATATATATATATATATATATATATATATATATATATATATATATATATATATATATATATATATATATATATATATATAACGTAGTTTTTTCGAACTACAAAATGTTCGAATCCGCTGCTTTTGGAGCTCCTATTCGCTGCTTTTTAATCTTAAATTCTGGCAACACTGGTGGGTTGGCACCTTTCTAAATCAGACAACATTAAGCACTGTTATACGCAATCAAATTTCGCCAATTAACAATCTTACACTCCTTCTCCAGCAACTCTATTTTCGAATAATGTGATTCTATTATTTAACCTTGAACGTCTTCTTAAGTTTCGTTTTTATTATATTAAAAAAAAAAAAGGAGAGACTCAAAAAAAAAAAAAAATAATAACAATTAATAAAAAATCACAACGGAAAAAGTTGATCAGATAGCATCTTCATTAAACAAGATGTTTGATCGGTAATAATAATAAAAATTAAAAATACTTGTATTTTAAATCATTCAACCGCAGTTATATAAACATCGTAGCGTTTCTTAGGGGACATAGAAATTAATAGAATGGATTTATTTCCTATTTTAAATAGTATAACCATGGAACTAGAAATTTTAACTTGCAGAACCCTGAAGGATAGGGAAAGTGGGCATCTGAACAGGGTTTTATGAAGCTTCAACTGGTAATAATCAAAATAAATAATACCTAAAATTCAATTGTTTTTTTTTTAAATTTCGCTGTATTGATAAATCAAAACACTTTTTGTTTTATGAAAACGATCAAAAAGAAACGGAGCCCGGGAAAAAACTTTATAAATAAAAATTAGATAATTAGAATATAGGATATATTTAAAAAAAAAATTAGATGGTTTTTGGATCGATTTGGTATTTGAAGTTTTAAAATATTCTACCATAGCATTACTAGAAATAAAAATTGTCCTATAAAGGCAATAAGGCTATACGCAATAAGGCTATACACTCCATGGCCAAATTATTAGACGCACTATATGTTTCTATGAAAAATCTTAATTATCAGGTGAAACTATACAGGTATGTTGTTTTTATGTGACTGAAACCAGTTTGCACTTGCTGACGTTAGTGTATGAATTGGGTAAACTAGACGATATATAATATAAATTTGACAATATATTATATAAATATAGAATATTTATGATATCAGGTATTATATTGTATTTTATAATAACTTGACCAAATTATTAAATTCAGGAGATTTTTTATATACTTCCTATTTGTATTTATTTTTAAAGTATTACATTACAATGCTAACCAATTAATACACGAACGTAAACAAGTGCAAACCGCGTAAAAACGATAAAGCTGTATAGTATCACTTGATAATTAAGATTTCACATAGAATCTTGCAGTGCGTCTAATAATTTGGTAAGGGGCTGCAGATTAAAAACCTATATAACAATATTTTTAATTTAAAAAGGCAACAGTGATAATTAGTAAATTAATACGAATACTTACATGCAGTGCCCAGTTAACTCCATAGCAAATTCTATCTGGTGCCGAAGGTTGGTTTTACCAAGAGACATGGAAAGTTCCATCCGACGGCATGACAAGTTCCATCCAAACGCATGACAAGTTCCATTAGACGCCATGACAAGCTCCATCCGACGGCATGGCTAGTTACGTAAGGCGCCATGGCGAGTTCTTTAGGACGCTTCTGCAAGTTCTGTTAAGCCACACAGCTAGTTGCAGCCGAGGCGTTTCATTCCTACAAAAATATCAAGACGTTTTTTACTATTGAAACATAAAATATCAGTGATTTTTTAATGCTTCATTAAGCCTATACACTACCCTAAAATTAAAAAAATGACACTTTCAGTTTTTGATATATTTTTTTTAATTTCTCAAGAAATACTTAGAAAATTATTTTGAAACTTTAGAAGTGTTCATGAGATTTTTTTTATTTTATTGACTTTTTTTTTTGTAACTGTCGTTGAACAGCAGACTGAATTTTCAATTTACGGCTACCAATGTTCAACTCCATAGACTTGTAATTTTGAACCCAATCCAGAAGACAAGGGAACTCCTGGATCAAGTATCGGAAGAATATCGCGTTCGTGGAGGACTTTGTGATGGAACTAACCCACATTTGCGTTACACGGAGAGAAAAACCACGAAAACCTCCCGCGGTTAGCTAACAGCAAGTGGACTCACCCATGATCCGTCTACCTCTTAAGATATTTTACGTCAGCACTGTGGTCGGTGCAAGCCAGATGCGAAATTCGTATCGACCAGCTCTCCCTGGGATTCGAACCAGGTTCAAATCATTTAAAGGCAAAAGCTCTATCCATGGAGCCTTCACAGCTCATCAGGAACTATTGGCGGAATGACAAAGTTTTTATTATTTTTTCTGATACCTAAAAGCAGCATTTATCGTCAATCGAAATTTCGACAAACTTTCCGACTAGCCAGAGCATACAAATCTCAACTTGAGCTTTGTGCAACAAAAAAAAAGACAATACATGTGCTAAATAGCTTTCTGAAAGCGATAAATAAATATCACTAAAATTATATTGCCAAAAAAATTTATTACCAAACAAAATTTCCGACCACTTTTATTTAGCTAGAGTGTTCAAATTTCAATGTCTTCGTGGAAGAATTTTTGTCTTCGTGGAAGACTTTAGACGCATTTGAGTTACATGGAGAGGAAAACCACGAAAGTCTCCCATGATTAGCCTAACTGCAAGAGGACTAACCCATGATCCGTTTACCACTGAGGTTATTTTACGTCAGTACTGTGATTCATACTTTGCAATACATTTTAAATCTTTCAGAAATTTGACGGACTGGCAATACTTGACGAAAGAAAATAAGTATTTTTGAACGTCTTGAAGCAGAAAATCAAGCAAGTAACTTGTAGCGTATATATATTTCTTTGGTTCTTGTTTGTAATAACTGTATAACGTTTAGTAAATCTAGCTTAAATATTTAAGAAGATAAAAACATTTTTACCAAAAATTCCTTTTTTATGTTTTTTTTTTTTTTTTTTTTTTGTTGCTATAACTTTGAAAACTGCAAACAAAACTTTGAAGCGATTTAAAATTAATTACAAAAATACTGTTTTTAAGTTAGAAAAGAAATTGAAGAAAAGTGCGCAAGATATAGTTAAGTATTGAAAGTAGTTTTTTTTTAAACTGTGCGAGTGGAGAAAATTTAAAATTATTTTTTCATAATTTTGTATTGAATTATATTTGAAAACTAATGGAAAAATCTGATTTAACTCTCTTAAAGATGTAAAACGTTTCAAATGATTTTCTAAGCTTGTTTTGTACTTTTTAAAAGAAAGCTCTAAATGATCAGGGAGTTTCCACAAATTTTATTATGTAGTATTGGAAATTACACTACATCAGAATTACTGGACAACATGAACCAAATTTAATATGTGAAAAAACCCTTACTGTTAAAAATCAAGGCCCACGATCAAATAACTAATCTTGACATCGACAGGAAGACAGCCACCACTCTCATCAGACTTCAAAAAAACAACAACAAAACATCATAAAAACATGAAAATCTCTGCAGATGGACTAGAAAATATCAAAACTGTGGCAACTGTCTTAATGTTGAACTCACACCATAACATGTTTTTAACTGCCCTGCAGTCACTGCAGGACTTCCCCTCTTAAATTACCCTACAGAAGAAGATTCATTTAATGCCATAGAGGTAGCAAAGACTATTCAAGCACACCATGACATATGATTCAATAGAGCAGTGTTTCCCAAAGTGTAGTACGCGTACCCCCAGGGGTACGGGAACAGTTTAGCGGGAGTACGCATTCTTATGCGAAATATCTGGCAACAAACGAAAATTTCAAAAACTTTTATTTAAAAACAAAGCTAGCCATGCAAATTAACGATTACGTATTTTTCTATAGCCTATTTTTTGCAGAGTTAACGGTTAATAAATACTGGTGTCAACAGTCAGTTGTGATTTTTAACTTTTGTGCAATTTTTTATAGTAAAAAATACATTCATTTTTTTATTAGTGGTACACAGCGTTACGAAAAATTTAGAAAGGGTACACGAATGTCATAAGTTTGGGAAACACTGCAATAGAGGATACGACACCAACCAACCCTTACTGTTTTCAGATTTCCCTTAAAAAATACAAAAACTCTTTAGAAACTGGCTTGAAACATTTTACAATTGTAAGATATTTAAATCAGTTTTTTTCCATTAGTTACCAAGTATGATTCACCACTAAATTATGAAACAATAATTTTACATTTTTTCCACGCATGTGCAGTATAAAAGATCTGCTTTAAATACTTTGCACATTTTTAAGCAATTTATTTTCAAATTTTGGAACAATAATTTTGCAACTAATTTTAAGTCGCTCCAAATGTTTTGTTTAATTTTACTGAATATTTTCAAAGCTACAACAAAAAAATAAGATAAAAAAATTAGTTTTTTTAAAAAAATGTCCATATATTCATAAATATTTAAGTTAGATTTACCACATTTTATCCATGCATTTGCCAATGATAAACAAAGTAATCGATACAAGTTTATTGCCTGATTTTCTACCATAGAAGAGTTCGAAAATATTTGTTTTTTTCCCGTAATTTACTGCTGGTCTCTCAAGTCTCTGAAAGCTTTAAACTTTATTGCAAAGTAGAAAAAATCACATGACCTTCACAAAATAGTCCTTTAAGTATTTCAAGAGAAATTCAAACAAATATCAAAAACTAAAAGTGTCCCTTCAACTAATGTAGGGTAATTTTTTGAAATTTTGAATAGTTCTTTTAATAATAACGATTATTTTTGATATATTAAAATTTAAAAAAAGAACCTTTTAGTATCAGATGCACCTGTGGTTGTGTCAACTAAAAATGGTTAAAAACAATTTTATTTCGGTATCAGTTTCAGAAAGAAAAAAAGAATAGTTTATATTATATTATTTTCCAAATCTTACTATCTATAGAACATAATTACTTCAGCTCATATGAAAACATTTATTTTATTCAGGGAGTTATTTTCAAATGTTTTATAAGAATTTAACAAAACATTCACTGTAAAATTAAATGTATAAATTTAAAATAATAAAAAATAAAGTGAAACTGACGGTAATGAAAAATCAAATTGGTATTCTTGCAGTGCAAATAAGTACGTAATTTATTAAAAACACGCATACTACAATAGAAATAAATAACATACTTAATTTAAAACTTTAAATTGGTATTGAAGTAAAAATGCAAATAAACTAAATAACTATCAAGAAAGAAAAAAAGAAAAATTCACAAATGCCATTTTGAGTTTTCCGATGTGACTGAAAATAAACTCAATTCGATTTTCAACTGAACATTTGAAATGAAAACTAAAATTTTTCTCTTCGAATTACTTTTATGTAAACTATACGTTGTAACATCTGTGTGTTCTCGATTTATTTCAGGATTTTTCAGCTGATATTTAAGAGGCTTAATCTTTATAACAATAAAAAAAAATTATTTTTAAATTAACGCTTTGATATAAGATACTAAAATAACTTATATCAAGGCATTAATTAAATATTTCAAACATTTCGCAATTTGAAAATCTGAAAATAAATTAATCCCAAAATAGGGTTCTTTAAGTGATTAAAAATTTATATTAATTTTCAAATCAAGCAAATTTATAAAATCACAAACTCTAACCCATGATCCGTCTACCACTGAGGATATTTTACATCAGCACTCTGGTCGGTGCAAGCCGGGTGCAGAATTGTTATAAAAATCAGATTTTGACATTTTAATAGTAATTTAATAAAAATTAGATTTCAACACACGAAATCACATTCTATTCTAAAAAATGTATAACGCATGTTTAGATATTAAATCATAGTTCAGCTAAATTTTAAAAAATTAAATTTCTGCATTAAATTAAGTTTAGATATAAATCGATGTTTTAATTGGTTACGATATTTTTTAATTCGTTCTAGTTCTTTTTAATCGTTTTATAGTTTAATACGCAAAGCTGTCAGTCAAGCTGGATTTCACAAGTCGAAGACTGATTTTTCAATTTCTTTGTTTCAGAAAATTTATGGAAAATATTTCGGGTTTAGTTTCAAATTTGGAAGCAGTTCTTGAAGACTAAGGAGTGGTTTTCTGAGGATGCAACGATATTGAAAAAGCATTTCTTTGCGTAGCATACAATTTAACATGTTTTAAATGTGAGCGATAAGAAAAATTGAAAAAAAAAAAAAAACAGTTATTAAATGCTTTTTCTTTCTGGATTGACTCAGTTAAATGCCACAACATTTCAAATCATAGGTTGCAAAAACAGTCTCAATTTATGTTTTTTGTCGAATTGGTTTTCAAATCCTGCCTATGAACGTGTTTCAAGACATCACAAAATGCTTTTCCTTCTTCAGCATTCATGTTTATATTGAAATCGCAATCAAGCCATTAATTATACCTTAATAATAAAAAGAATATAAAAATACTTTAAATTATTATTATGTAAATACATTAAAAATGCCTGCTAGAGAAAATGAAAAAAAAAAAAAAAAAAAAGAAAAGAAATGGTTGCCATAGCAACTCAGCGAACAAATTCAAACTTGCATTTGAAAAAAATTTAAAAGTTAAGTGGAAATCAATTCTAGGTCATTTCCCCATAATATGCGTTAACAAATTTAAAATGTTCGGAAATATTTTGGAAAATAGAGAAAGTGGATCTCAAAGAAAAGTTCATTAACTATAAAATTCCCCTCGCTTCGCTATTTGGAAGTTATTTTAGGAAGAAATTTCCAAAATGTTCTTGGTTCCTCAAAAAATTCGCAAACTAGAGAAATTCGCTAAATGGAAGTCCGACTGATTTCATTAATTAATTCATTAATTCTAAATTGATTACTAGGAATTATTAGTTGGGCAAAAATTAGAACTAGCCCCTATTGCATTTTTATGATCCTGCATTTGAAACACAAAACAATTTTGCTCACAGCACTTAAGATTTGAGTTTATGAAATGCTTATGTACGTGTTTGACCATTTATATTTCCTGAAATTAGCTTATAATAATTTGATAACGCTATAATATTCAATAATTTAACTTCAACAGCAAGTTAATACAACAAGTTAACAAGTTAATATAAATTATAAAAAATCAATTCACTCACAATTATTAACTTAAACAGTTATAAAATAAAGGATAGGCATTATAAATAAATCTACCATAAATGTTTTAAAGAAAATGGAAACTTACTTGATAGATTGTTACTCTATTTGGAGTCTTATTAAAAATAACACGTATACGAAAAACAATATATTAACAATATTTACAATAGCAAACAATACTATATTTACAATATTTATCTAACTAACAATATATAAGAAGTATTTTTGCTACTTAAAATGCGTCATTACTCCGCTCGAAGAAAGACAATACTAGTTAGGTTTTCAAGGGTTGCTCTAATCTGTTCTTCCTAGTTGGCGGTTTAGAATACTCTTAAGTCGCCAATTCAAAATTCACTCATTAAAATGGTTTCAACTAAAGTTTTTAACTATAGATTTTCCTGATGTATATTTTTTAACGTTTTACTTAACATAAATCAGAACTAGATTCGAGAACGAAATACTTAATTTAATCGCATTAATGAAAAAAGTAATACATTTTATTATAACACATGATTTTATATAGATCACGATTTTCTAAATAGTTTCCTTTATTATAAATTTCTAAAACCTTGTTTTTGAATAAAATATAATAAATCTAATTTTTATTTGTTTTTCGAAAACATCATCAATTTTCTAACTAAAGAGCTCAAATATAATTTGAAGCCCCGTGCCATATGCTAGTTTAAGGGGGGACCCCACCCTGAGATGGTAAAATATTAACGTTTTTCTTGAATTTTTTTTAAGTAATAGAGACTCCTTGTTTTTTTTATGTTACTTAGCTAAAATTTAAGTCTATTTTAAAAAATTTTCTTTTACAAAATAATAAAAAATAAGTTGGTGGCAGTTCCGTGTGTGGCTGGTCATCAAAAAGTAGCACCTCACTGGCCTCATGGATTTAGAAGTCCTGAAACATAGGAAAACGATTTCGTTTAGATTTTCGGAAATATAGACATTATCGAAAAAGTACCATAGCGGTTTTTCGATATTCGCAAAGTTACCAAAATGGCGGCAACTTAAAAAAAAAGTTCAGTTTTTCATTAAAAAAAATATTCATTAAAATACTAATATAAAATCGAAATATAAAAATATCAAAATATCCTATGCTACTTTCTAAAAAATATTTTTTTACGTAATTAAAAATGAAGAACAGCTTATTTCGTCGTATAGATCATGAGAAAAACGTTAGGCCAGGTCAAAAAACAGCGTTTTGAGAAAAACGCGTTTAAAGTTTTGACTTATGGTAGGGGAAAGCGTTCAATTTCATACATACACAGTCAACAGAATGGATGAGACACAAAAAGAATGTCGCCCCTCCTAATCCGGCCGAACGGGCCTTTCTACCTGCTTAGCGAGGACTCTCTATTTTCCTGTATAACATCCAAACGAAGTCAGGTACCGAGAAATCGTTTTAGACAGACATTAGGAAAGGTACAAAGATTCGAAAAATGCAATAATATTTTTTCGAATTCTTGAAATATTCAGGGTGGGGCCCCCCTTAAATCGTTTGCCTATGCGTTGCATATGCAATTGTTTGCATATACTGTTTGAATTTGCCGTAATAAGTAGAATTAATCTTTATTTTATGACTAAAATGAATTTATCGTCTGCAGAACCAGATTAAGGGAGGGTTTAGTGGGGCTGCAGTCGTAGTCCCTGTATCATGAAAGGATCCGACATGAAAAATTATTGTTGAAAGAAAACTGTTACCAAAATACTCAATAATGGAAAATTCTAAAAAAAATATTTAAGTGTTTTCTTTGATCGAGATTTTTATGAACAAAAAATAAAAATTTTCTTAACATTATTTTACGACATGAAATGGTCAGGGGGGAAAATAAACAGTAATTGAAACAACTTTACAGATTATTATAAAATTTTAATTGCGTAAGAAAATCTCTTGATGAAAGGTCCAAAACAGTTTACTAGAAAGATTTTAACAGAATTTTCTTATAACAAAAAAAAAATCGTCTGCAAATTTGTTTGAAGAAAATTTATTTGATATATTCTCGAATACACGTGTAACTAAAATGTGTTTTGCGGAACCCCGAGATTCCGTGGAAAAGCCTCAGGTATTCTGAGAATTAAGATTTTTCCAACTACGTAGTTATAACTTATGAAATTAATTATCTATTTTCTGTTTTTATGAAATAAAAGAAGTACTTTATACAAAATTGTTAATGAAAACGAAAATACAAAAGCATTTGTACAAAATTGCATTAGCATTTCGCATCATTTCAATTTAAACTGAAATAAGTAAATTCAAAAGAAGTTTATTGTCTCTCTGGTAGCGAGTCTCAGGGTTTGTTTTGGACTTTCATTTCGACGAAAATGATAATTCAGCATATTCGCCGAGAATTATAGTGACAATAATTGTAAAATAAGGATTAAGAAATTGTAAAAAATTGACCTTCCACTTTATTTTTGTTACGGGGCAAAATGTACATCACATTTCACAAAATAAATCAATTCGATGCTTGAAGAAAAATTGTTATCGGATTTGACTATAGAAAACTGGATTTGTTATTTAATGCTGCATTTCTATTCTTAAAAAATTAAAAAAAGTACCATTATCTTATTAATAATATTAATAGGAGTTAATAATTAAGAGTTAATAAATCACGTAGACTATCGTTGCCATGCTTGGATACGATAGATGGAGGTGATAAATAACAAAAATATCAAAACAACGTTACTCTCCGGTTTAACGTTACATTAGAATCGTGTAACTTTTCATTAATTACTTTATTTTCATTATTTACTTTGTGTGAAAATGAAAGTTTTCATTAACTTAACTAATTTAAAATTTAATTAAATATTGATCAAAGTGAGATTAGTGCTTCGTTAATTTTGAAAATACAATTAAATTTTTTTACATAAATAAGGTCCTATTTTACCTATTAGCTCCAGGTCCTGTAACCCCTTGATCGTCAATAAAAATTTCGTTCAGTTTCCGACTACTAAAAAGCTCAAACGACAATGCAAATTTCAAATATTTCCATATTGCTATTTAGTATTCTTCAAATCAAATTTATCTCGAATCGAATTCAGAAACCATTTTTTTAAGTTTAAGCATTAGCATTAGGCACTTACTTAAATTAGCATGAAAGCTTGCTAAAGGGATAGATAGATATAAGCTCGCGTCCTTGCTGTTTCAAGTATTCAAGTATTGCATATTCAAGTATTAGAAAGTTCAAATTCAAACGATTGTTAAAACTGTACGAAATTATTAGAAAATTTAACGCAGACGATAAATAATACAATTAAACTACCTTTTTTTTAACGTCAAACGTAAAAAGCGATTACCATTGATCTAGTTACGCCACAGATGTTTTTTTTTTTTTGTTCTTCGGTGTGATGTTCTTTTTTCTGTTAGTACTGTTATGTTTAAAATTCGCGATCGCAACGAACTATAAAGGGCGTTGTTGTATGAGACGAATACCTGCAATTTCTATATGAACAGTCATTCAGTTACTTTAGAGACGTCTATAATGTAGCGTGTAGCATTGCAACGTTCCTTCTTTGTTGTGGCTTATTAAATTTAAAATAGAAAAATTTTTGATATTCTTTCTTATGCAAGCGAAAACAAAATGGTATCTCTTTTTTTTTAGAGAAGGAACATCCAAAGCACATCGGAAAAATATTTGTAAAAATATTTCTTAAACAGAAAAAAAAAATGTATATTCTTATAAGAGTTAAGACCTACTGCCCGAGAAATAGTTTTGCTAAATTTAATGATATAACATGAAAGGCTTATTTAAACTTTCCATAGTTTTAAGAGTCATATTACTTCAAAAATTAAAATGAACAAAAAGAGTACATAAGCTTCATAATTTTATAAA
Source organism: Parasteatoda lunata (assembly GCA_949128135.1). Classification (NCBI taxonomy): domain Eukaryota; kingdom Metazoa; phylum Arthropoda; class Arachnida; order Araneae; family Theridiidae; genus Parasteatoda; species Parasteatoda lunata. The sequence continues at coordinate 103,242,469 of OX421980.1, forward strand.
ATTCAATTTTGTAAAAAAAAAGTTTTTTAATAAAAATTTTTATAAAAAACATTTTAAGTTTCAATAAAAATCATTATTTAGAAAATGAAATACGTAAAATAAAGAATGCTTACGAAAAAAAAAAAATTCTTTTTTGACGCCATTTTTTAGTGCTACGAAAATTCGTTTTTGGGGTTTGCCAGAAACAAAACAAGATGCAATTTTATTTTTCATGAGCGAAATATTTCACCAAAAAAACGAAAACGTACCAATTCTCATGACATGAAACTTTATTATGGTAAACGTACGTTTTGGAAATGTAATTTCATTTGGAATCTTATTTATTAGAGTTCATATGGCGACGAAAGAAAATAGAGATTTTTTTGAATCTATGTTAAACTCTATATCGGCCCATTTTCCACCGAAATTTCGATTAACTACTTTGATTTTAAATAAAATGTTTTGAAATTTGAAAGTGTTTTGATTTTAAATAAAATGTTTTATTTTATGATTTGTCGCAAAAATTTTAGGTGTAGATTGGCGGCACTTAAAAATCGCCAAATCTGTAGTTGCGGTGGCGTTAATACGTAAGTACCGAAATTTTATTCCATACTTTTCTGAATCATATTACTTCAAACATAAACGTTTGCAAAACGTATATATACGTTTACCTTTTTTTATTATTTTTTTATTAAATAAGCCTTCTTTACTACTTACTAAACACCATTTATACCATTTAATTTTTCAAAACAATTATTTTAACTACAATTTTTATCAAAAAATTATAAAGTTAAAAAACATCAAATAAGGGATTCTTAGGATAAAAAATAAAAAAAAAAAAAAAAAAATTCCTCATATTGAAATAAAAAACTTCCATATTGTTTCTTTTTTCTTTCTTATAGTTCTTAATCAGACGTAAAAAACCATTCTGTAGAGAACTCTCATCAAATAAGAAGAAAAAAATTATTTACAAGAAAATTTTTTACTATAAAAATCATAACACTTACCTGATTTATAAATCTGGAGAATTCCAAAATGAAATGTTCTTCGTTTCAAAATTTTATTTTTCAATAATATATACATAGATTATCTCTTCATTACTTTTAGAGAACATACCACACAGCAAAATTTTATAATTGTAAGATTTCGATATGAATTTTAATATGTAGCTTTAAAACAGAATAGCTGAATTCTAGTTGAAATTATTCTTTTAAAACTAAAAAATACTTACCAAGAAAACGATAAAAATGTATTAATAATCAGCACAAATGATACTATTTTAAGTAATACGGATGATAATTTATTGTTGTTTTCTGAATTATGTAGATACAGAAATATATACTATTCTATAAAAAAAAAGAATATTATATAACTATTGCAGTTCTATACATTCACATTTATTCATTAGAATGAAGCAAGCAATGTTGATTTCACTTTAGTTTGAAATGAATTGAAGACAGAAGAAATGTATTTTACCGTAATACACACATCTGAACAGTATGCAATACCGAAGTCGGAAGTTATCAGTTACAAGTTTGTTGATCATAGAAGTTAAAAATTGATGAGGAATTTTTCTTCAAATGTTTTTCGTGTTTCTGAAAGATTTACCAATATTCTGGAGAGTTTTTTCAAGTTCTTCGGCCTTTTCCTTAGGGAAATTTTGCTTCGTATTTGCTGCTAAGAAAATGGCGTCTGATTCTGCCAATGATACTCGACCGTTGCGATCGCGAATAATTAAAAGTTGTTAAGTTTTTTAGCGTTGGTATTGGAAGTTTTTTTAAGTTGTGTTTTAATCTGTTCTAGTTCGTGTTTTAACACCCTTGACAACGTAGTTAATAATCTTGAGCATGTAAAAGATATAATTTACGAGTGATAGAGTCATACTTGAAACAAAAAGAAAACTATGCTGATAAATTTATATAAATTCGTATAAATTAAGAAACAAAACAAATTTCAATTAGAATATTATAAAATACTTAATTGAGTAAGTAGAAAAACGTGAGAAATTTTTGTAAATAATCGATGAAACAATCATAAGTTTCTGAGAAATTCTTTAGCTACTTTTTAAAAAAAAAAATTTTAATTAAATTAAAATTAGTTTTCTTATTTGACACACTTCCTTTTTAATTAAAATCTTTCATTAAGGCCTTTTCTCCTCTCAACACCTTTCCTGATTGAAATATTAAGCATTTACTGAACGAAGAAAAAAAAGGATTAATTTTTTTTCTCTCACTTCGTTAACGTTACTCTCTAGACGAGAGGAAAATGAAAAGTAGCAAGTTTCTAATTTATTAATTTTTTACAAAAACTTACAATATATATATATATATATATATATAACGTCTAGGGATGGAAAGCAAAAAGCAAATGCAAAGTGGCCAAAATAAATAGAAGAATGGAAAAGAAGTAAACAGTGGGAAAAAAGCACAAAAGGGAACAGCGTAGCCGACAGAGTCATAAAGAAATTCAATATAGGCAAGATAAAGATATACCAGACTAGCTGTGAAATTTAGAATAGGGGTACACGGTAAATGTAATAAGGAATTTGACACATCTATTACCGCACATTGTTGGGACCTTGGACATAAATTTAACTTGGATAACGCCAACCTTTTTTTCAACCTAACATCGGTTTATCTTGATGCTCTGGGATTATGTTTCATTTGAATCACATTACATTTTCTTTTGTACTTTATAACCATCGCTGAACAGCCGGCTTAATTTTTTTGGGTTTACGACTGCTAATGTTCAACTCCGTAGCATTGTAATTTTGACCCCTATTCAGAAGACAAGGGAACTCCATGGATCAAGTATTGGGTGAATTTGCCTTCGAAGAGGAAATTTTGATGAAACTAACACGCATTTGCGTTGCATGGAGAGGAAAACCATGAAAATTTCCCACGGTTAGCATGACGGGAAGGGGACTCTAACCCATGATTCATCTACCACTGAGGATTCAGCACCGTGATCAATGCAAGCCGAGTGCGAAATTCGAATCAACCAGCCATCGCCAGGATTCGAACCCGGTTCACCGCATTGGAAAGGGAAAGCGATCGCTCTATCCCCAAGCTACCTCCCCTCTATCATATTACATTTATACAAATGCTGATGACGTCAGCTCCGTGACTTCATTACAATCTACAAGTAAAAATTTCATGATCTCATTTGACTGTTTCGCTGCTATTATTGGCTACCACAACTTTTTTTTGTTTTTTACTTTCCGTCGTTTAATTTTTTTTTTCTTCATTCTTTCCGTTGACAACTTTGTCTACACTACTACTAACTATTAGTTTGTGTTTTCTTTTTCTTACATGTGATTTTTTTCACGAGTTATACTTGAGTTTTCTTATATTAGTTTTTAAGGTAAATAGAGTCTTCTGTTTACGTGTTTATTTTTTCTTTGGATGAATAATTTTAAATTTTCAAAAATAATTCATTCCTCATTTTAGTATGTATTGTTCAAGAAGAGTTTTATTATATCCTTTTTATTCAACTTTAGTTATGTGTCTGTAAATTTGTTACATGTAGAAAATTATTTATAAACTGTATTTTTAATAATACGAAAACAATTAAACGTTGCCTTTTCGTCTGACAGATTTATAGTTGATCACGTCATCTACTCAGGAAAAAGTTTGAAAACTTTATATGGTAATAAATTCAATTTAGCGATAACTACAAAAAGTAATGACTACTAGAAGTGTAGTAGAAAGTAATGACTACTAGTAAAGATCGAAACTTGCTTTGTTATTCAGCACAAAGACATTTAAGCACTCTAGCTAGATAATCGAAATGTTCGCTATATTCAAGATTATCCTTTTGAAGACAGGAAAACGAAAATATGTAGTGCGCAATAAATAAATAAAATAAAATAAATAAAATAAATTTAAACATACCACTCTGAATAACTTTTAATCTAATGATCGAATCTTCAAGTTCTAGGACCCAGTTTTACAACTGCAAGGAGGTGATCTCAAATATGCTAATCAATTAGTGCAACGATATTTTGAAACTCAAAGATATTAAAAGAATGCCGAAAACTTTTTTTCATCGCTAAAGTAAATAGATACATGTGTTTCAAAGATTTAGGAGCTTTTGGTAAACAAGTAACCTCATTATTGAGTGATTTCTTTTTTCCTTTTTCTTCTCCTTAACAATTCTGCACCTACCTGATAACTAGAATCGACTTCGGGAACAGAAAGTGAAATAAGTCTTCTTTTTTTAATTAAAGTCATGCTGTCATGCTTTTTGATAATTAAATGAAACATTTGTTTTTTGCTAGTTTGTGAGTTAGTTTACTTCTATAATAGGTTGGGGAAAATGCGAATGTTGAAAGTAAAAAAAAAGGTAATTTGTAATTTTCTCCCATATAAAACTAAAAAAAATTATTAAAATTTAATGAATGAATTAATATTTGAAAAAAAAACTGTATTAACATCAAGTGTCCACCACTACAAGTTGAAAAAATTTTATTTGAACTTGAGTGGATGAATAAATAGTATTTTGTTATCGAAGGAAAATTTGAACAAGATCTAGGGAGAGCATGAACTAAGAGTAGGAATTTAAAAACAAAAGGCGAGTGGTTTCAGACAACTATAAAAGTATAAATTGGGTGACGTGGATCACACGTACAGTTCTTTATTGAATTAATTTGACACAGCGAACATAAAATAATTAAATATTTAAATGTGCGGAATAATCTATTTCTTTTTGTTCAAACAAAAGTTAGAAATTATCACTAATGTTATTTTTAAAATATGTAAAAAACTGAATAGCTTATAGTAAAATTTAAAACAACGACAAACGACTTAACCTCTCTTTTTTTAATAAAAAAAAGGATTTGTATTTTATGCAAATAAAAATAAAGAATTATTTTATAAGAAATGTCTGACATAAAAATGCTTACATTTCTGAAATAGAAATTTTAAAAATCTCTTCAAGAACTTACGAATATAAGTTTTACTAAGAATTTGTGGTCTACAATAGTAGGTTTAAAATATGAGATTTGGAACTAAAATGCTTCTTGATTTATTTTTGTTTATAAATACTTGTATTTTTAGAGTTAATTTTATTTTAATAAATTTCATAATAATACATTATTTTCATAATAATACATAATAATACATTATTATTAAATTTTATTTTAATTTTAAGTTAGAGTCTGTTAATTTTAATAATTAATTGTAAAACATTAATGATAATCATAACAATAATTATTATTCTAATCATAATTTTTCTAGTAATAATTATTATTATTTTAATAATTATTATAATAGTAATTATTATTCTAATAATAATTATTATAATGATAATTATTATTTTAATTATTATAATAATTATTATAATAATTATTACAAAAATAATTATTATCATAATAATTATTATAAAAATTACTATAATAATTATTAATATAATAATAATAATTATATATATTATTATTACTAAATAGCTGCATTTATTATAAAAAGTAATTTTAAACATACATCACCGCATTCGTTTTAAAGTTTAATTGCTACTGAAAAAATCCGTCAATTTTAATCAATTCAAGGTCATTTCCCCCATAAAATGCGTTAACAAGTCTGAAATGTTCCGAAATATATTTGGAAAATAGGGAAAGTGGATCTCAAAGAAAAGTTCGTTCAATAGAAAATTCACTTCGCTACTTGGAAGTTATTTTACGAAGAAATTTCCAAACTTTCTTGCTTCCGCGAAAAAAAATCGCGAAATTCGCAAAATGGAAACTTGTTAAATAGAAGTCTGACTGTATTTTCATTCTTTTATAAAAGCAGAGGAATTTTGCGCCATTATTAAGTATATTTAAAGCACTCAAATCCAGGCCCAAGGTTGTTATTTACTGTAACAAAACTATTTACTGTAAGTAGGTTATTTTATAACATACCTCTGAACATTTTATACCACCAACCAATTATAAAAACATAAAAGAAATGAACTTTAATGAATGCAAATACTTGAAACAACATGCATTAGTCGAGACTGAGTTGTAAATAAAACATCTTAAATAAACGTCTTAAACACAAACATCGTTCAGTTTACAGTCAAAGTATTGTCTTTTACTAAATTTTGCACAATGGAAGTATTTCTCGATCACAATTTATGGTGAAACTAAAATAAAATGATGTTTCATTGAACTAAACTTAGGGGATGATGAGAACCAAATATTGGTTTACAGAGTTTTTCTCTACATTGCACATTTTACAGATACATTGCATTTATATAAATTCTATACACACTTTGTCTTTCTAAAATGCATTTCACTTTATTCCAAGCACAGGTAAAAATATTAAAAAAAGTAATAAATTTGCTACTTCATGATTAGGGTTCTAAGTTGCACCACATTATCGAAGTTTAAATCTGGGGCACAACTTAAACAGAAAACGTGGTTCAGTCTAATACCTTATTAGCAAAGTAGTAGAAAATTTGCATTACATATTTGGTGTCTCGTTTAATTAAATTTGCAAACATATTAAAATTTGCATACATAATTGCACTACATAGTTTGGTATTAAGGTTCAACAATGAACCTTAATATTATTAAAATGATCAATTTAAGACTGCTTTAATATCAGTTGAGCTACTTCTTAAATTTAGTGACGCAATACAAAGTTTCAATTTGAATAGAAAACGTGGTTTAATTTAATACTATTTAAGGTGGTAGCGGCTCTAAAAACATCAATAGTGTGGTTCAAAATTGAATCATAATTTGTATACATATATTGCACCATAATATCGTTCAAGTTTTTAAAAAAATTTTATAACTGCTTAAACTACATTATCGTATTTTATATATAAAACTTATAACTATATTATAAGTTTAATTAAGCATTGCTATAGTTGAATGGAAAGATGTTTTATATTAACACCTTACTGAGGTTGCAGCGAATCTGTTCTTAATTAGGGTTAAACGCTGAACCAGTAATTCTAAGAGAAAAGTAATAAGCAAGTAATACGATTTGGAGGTTAATAAACTAAGGTAAGAATAATTCTAAGGTAACAATAATAATAAGTTTATTTAAAAGATGCTATGATTGAACAGAAAGATAGTTAACATTATTGAGGTTGCAGACAAATCTGTACTTAATTGGAGTTTAATGTTGAGCCAGTAATTCTGAGAGTAAATTAATATGCAAAATACTACTCTTTGGGCGTTAGTAAACTAAGATAACGAAGCTACGATTTCCCTCCTCATGACGTCACGCTGTACACATATCTCGGAGATTGCAAGCATAGATATTACGAAAACATTGCATCATTCTCTCTGTAAAAATAAGTTCGATTTTTTCTTAATATTAGATTTCAAACTTAATACAATTAACACATTATTTTCTTTGAAAAACATAGTTTAAAAAAAATTTCTTGGCCAAATTATTAAATTAAATACCATTTTAAACTAATAAAACTATTTTACTAGTTGTCATAGATGACGCTATAAATACTTTATTTTAAAATTCTCAATTTTCACTTTTATTATTAAATTTTGATTTTTTAGCTTTTATTTTTATTATTATTTTACTATGAAAAAAGTTTAATGCATATATCGACACTTGTTCGATAACAATAATTTGTTAAGTTGGATTAAATTTAGAATCCTGATCTTAAAATATGCTATTAATGGCAATTTGTTTAAACTTAATCATTAGGAAACAACAATCTTAAACGAAAATTACTGTTACAAAATAATAATTTAATAATAATAATTAATAAATTTTGTGGTTAGGGCAATGATTGGTCATTCGAACCTTTAACTTCAGAACAGTTTTCGAGCAATCCGCAACCAGTCCTCTGCTATTCTAGAAATAACTTTTGTAAAAGAAAAGAAAAAAAAAGGCGTATCCCCGCCAAACCTTGCTTTTCTCTTTTAGATTACCCTTCTTCTAAGCATGAAGCAACGCCGATTGTACTCTTAACTTATTAACGCACACAATATCTTAGAGAATTTGTTGACAAATACAAAATATCTTGAGTAATTTTTATTCTTTCTAAATGTAAACCTTTTCAGCCGTGAAAACTAAGGAGATAGAAATTTCGCCTTCTAATGAGGTGAGCAGTGTTCAAATCTCAACAATGGAATATAATTATATTTATTGAATAAATGGAATAAATTGAATAAAATATTGATTGTTAAGAAAAGAGAAATATTTTATATTCGCTCTTTTTATAAATTGTAATAAAAATTAATCAAATTTTAATTAAATTAATAATTTAAGAATGATTAAAAGAAATAAATGAGAAATTTTAAAAGCTAGGAAATATGTAATGCCTATTGTGGAATCACAGGTCCAGATGTCACAAAGATCATTTAATTAGAGAATGAATTTTAATCGTTCATGAATGGCTATTAGTTCGCTTCTGAACAACGAGCTATTATCTGAACTGCGTCTTGAAATAAAAATTTTTTTTAATAAAAGCTTGTAACTATGATTCTAACTGTATCATTAATATTATAGAGTTTTAAACAAATAATTTCTAAAAGATCTTTATGTTAGAGTGAATCAATAGTAATATAAAGCTTAACAACTGTAATCTGAAAACATTGTCCCAACAGACACAGAATGTTAACGTACTCTGTTGTAATGTGTTGTAAAAAAATACTCATTTTGCAACAATGTTAGTGCTATTGTTACCGTAGTAACAATGCATGATGTGATAAGAGATATTTTTAATAATTAATAAGTGTCATTCGTTCTTGAACTCTTGAGAGAATTGGCTGAATTTCTCGCAAAAAGAATTCATTTTGATTTTAAAAAAATGTCTAAACTGTTTAGATATATTCGTAAAAAGCTGCAAGTAATGTTTAATTGATAATTTTGTAATTGTATAGTAATGTGTGTTGAAATAAAAATACTTGCATCTTCTTAACTTAAAGTTAAATCATATTAAAGATATACGTCATTCAAACAACAATATCTAGTAGTATATCTTTTTGCTGAAAAATATATATTTTTGTTATCACTTTTCAAAAGTTTTACCGTGGGTTTCAGAATTCTGAATGTACTTATTTTCAAAAATGCACATTGAGTACAACTAACAGCATACTTATTCACGCTTAAGTATATTTATTTCTGCAAAAAAACTAATTTTGTAATAAATTTTAGCTTTTTTTTTTTTTTTAAATTTTCTATTAGAAGTTTTATTAATAGTAGAGCTTTCATTTAATACAATCAAATCTATTACTACCCGAATGAAAAAAAATAATAATATTTAGTATATTGGTATTATTTCTGAGTTCAATTGGAAAATTCCTGATCGAAAACTACTTGTGATTTTGAAAGATTTAAAATTTATAAACATGGCAAAAAGAAAACATTTGTAAAATTGTGTAAGGCTCCAAGAAAAAAAGTGTAATCTTACAAATGTACTTAATAAATCATTAGTTAAATGCAAATTAGAAAAAAATGTTTTAGTATAAACAGGTTTCTTACAATATTTAAAAAATGTTGAAGTCAATATTACAGTAAAAAACTGCGTTTTTTATTTTTATTAGTTTTCACTTTACATTAAAAAATTGTAACTCTTTGAATTTTGCATCATTCATTTGCAAATATTAAGTGTAGTTATGGGTGAAAATTTATTAGAAAACATCTTATTTTCTTAAATTTACAACCACTTTTTTAAAATTTTTAAAGACTCTGTACAGACCCTGAGTGTAAATAACTAAATAAAAGGACAATTTGTTTTATTGTGAACTTACTGTTATATTTGAGCATGTAGTTTTTGTCATGCAACTGCGTTGAAATGGTAATTTAATCGTAATATATAGAAACAATGAGGAAAGAATTTTATTCAGTAGGAAAATTTATTATAATCAATGTCTGATTTTAGATCTGGACTAAAAATAATTTTGAAATAATACAAAAAGAAAATAACCAAAACACAAAAATTATGCAAAGAAAATTATTTTAAATAACACTCTGAATAATTATTTTTTTACTTTGAAACTCTTGTATGAATCTTTGTAAAATCGCACAAAACAAAATAACTAAGTATCACAAATGTATAATACAACTAACGAGATTTTATCAAACAATGTAATTAATAAGCAAAGAAATTATCAATTTAGTCAATACGTAATTGTTAAAAGTTATAAGAAAACAAGTAATATTAAAAAAATTTAATGTCTATTCCTACTTAGGTCAACAAAGAAAAGTTTATTTTATTTACGTTTTATTAAATAATTAAAATTTTTTCTCCCATATAAAACAAAATTAATTTAATTAAATTATTGAATTTATAATTGAAAAAACTAGATTAGCATCAAGTGTTATCCACTGTAAGTTCAAAAAATATATATTTGAACTTGAATGGATGACTAAAAAGTATTTAATTAACGATTGAAATTTTAAACAAGATATATAAATATATATAGGGAGAGTGTAAGTTAATAGTAGAAATTGAAAAAAAAGCCCCTTGTATTAGAGAACTATAAATTTGGTGATATGGACCTCATGTGCTACTATATAGTATATGTTTGTTGAATTTATCTGACACAGCGAACATAAAATAATTAAATGTGCAAAATGAACTTTTTTTTTCTTCAAATGCAGCTTAAGTTAGAAATGATCACTGATGTTATTTTTAAAATATGTGAAAAACTAAATCGCTTATATTAAAATTTAAAACAATGACTAACACTTAACCCATCATAAAATTCCATTCCGTTTTTCGCTCATCCCTATTTAATGAATGAATTAATATTTGAAATAACTGTATTAACATCAAGTATCATCCACTGCAAGTTTTAAAAAAAATGTGTATGATCTTGAGTGGATGAATAAAAAGTATTTTATCAACGATTGTAATTTTGAACAAGATATAGGGAGAGTGTGAACTAATAGTAGTAATTTAATAATATCGTCTTTTTCTTTTAGTTCAAACGGAAAGAGAGATGAAAGCAAGTTTAAGTTGAGGGACTGGGCCTAGTGCTTGCAGAGCAAAAAGCGGCTGAACAAAAGAGCACTGCTCAGGAGGAGATTCAAAAGATGAATAAGAATGGCGATGAAAATATTGACGAAATTGAATTGGCGAAATTGGCATTAAAAATGACAACTGCTCAATATGACATTAAAAAAGTGGATAAGAATAGGGATGTAGTCGTTGAACAAGTAAAAGTGGCAGAAAAATGGAAGTCAGAACAAAGAAACATACAGGAAATGGATAAGGAGGCAGATAAAAATGTTGAAAAGTTTCAACTCAAAAATTGGGATACAGACATTATGGAACAAATGGCACTTGACTTCCATCAGAATGGGTTCGTGAAGTATGACTTGAAAAATGAGTTATTTTCTTCCCCCTATTATATACGTATGATTGAAGAGTTCCAAAAATGGAAAAATGAGAAATGGATTTAATACCACCGTTTCTCGTAGATTCAAGTAGAATCATCGTTGAATTTTTATGAAACATTATAACGGTACTGACTGGAGAAAAAAAAATGAGCTAATGAAAAATTTGGTTCCTGAACAGGACATTTTGTTCATTGAACCGAATTGTAAAACTCCGAAAACTCTGCATAGACAATAATGTGGTGATTTTCATGAGAGAACTAACACACACAAACTTTCGTGCAATGTTCCCATAACCTGTGTTTTAAACCCGATTTGGACAAGACCTAATTTTGACAAAAAAACTAGTTCAGTCGCAGGACATATTGAGCTGGCGTGTAATTTCTCTACGGACAGCTTTTCAAAATGGCGTCTAAGCCATTGAACTATATAATGTATGTGGTACGTTAAATTCAGTGGAATAAATTAACTCAATTTCGTAGTTGAGATTTGGTTCTTGAACAGAACTTTTTCCTTCCAGATTTTAAACTTTCTGAGATCTCCACATGGACAATTCTAAAGGGTGGCTAACTAACACAAACTTTTTATAACGTGCGTAGTTAAGATTCCAATATTAAGATTCCATGTATAATTAGCACAATTATGGACATAACCTAATTTTAACGCATTCTCAATTGTGACACAATTCTGATTTTGACAGAATCCTACTATGACAGAACCCGTTAATGACAGAACTCAATTTTAAAAAAACCCAATCTTCACGAAATCCAATTTTGACTTTAAAAATGTAGCTCAAAGGCAGGACATTATGTTTGTTGTGCTGCATGTGATTATTCTGTACGTATAGTATTGTAAAGAATAAGAATTTCAAAATAGTTCATGATTAAAATTTCCATAAAATGTAATCTAGTAGAAAATAATTTATATCGCAATAAAATTTTTGCCTTTGAACGGGACATCTTATTCCTTGAGTCTCATTTTTCAATGTACTCATGTTTTGTTTATGTTATATAAAAATAACAGCAGAAAAATAGTTATCAACTTAAATTGTATTAGTGTCTCAAGTGCATTTCATTAATTGTTTTTTTAATAATAAACAGACTTATTATTATCATGCTATTTTTAATCTAAATGGATAGCACAAATGAATTCATTCTAGAATTTCATCAAATCGTTAAAAAAACATAAATGCAATCACTATGTATGTATACTATGCAACACTTGCGCAATTATTCTTGTGTAGCAGGCAACGAAACGGTATGGAAGGCTTATTGGAAAGCCTTAAAAATACCGTACCATCATACTGTTTGTTTTTATTGTTTTTATATTTTTACTACCCTCATAGAGCAGCAGACTGAATTTTTAGTTAATGGCTACCAGAGTTCAACTCCGTAGCATTGCAATTCTGAGAAAAATCCAAAAGACAAGGGAACTCCTGGATCAAGTATGGGGAGAAATTTGTCTTCATGGAAGACTTTTTAAGGAAGGGAATTAACCCGTATTGGCGTTACATCGAGAGAAAACCCCACGATTAGCCGGACCATAAGGGAACTCTAACCCATGATCCGTCTACCACTGAGGATATTTTACGTCAGCACTGTAGTCTGTCGTGCAAGCCGGATGCGGATTCGTATCTACCAGCCATCGCAGGGATTCGAACCCGGTTCACCTAGTTGGAAGGCGAACTTTCCATCCCTTGAGCCATCGAGGCTCCTTGTTTTACTGTTATTAAATTTGTTTTTTATCAAATATGGGGCCTCTTTATTTGAGGCACCCATTCACCAATGAATCATTTTGCAACATAGTGAATAGCGGCCGCGAGCATCTCTAAATAATAAAACTGAATAAAAAAATAAACCGGAACTGCACAACAAAAGATTGTTTGTACAAAACGGAATAACAACATTCGTGTATAAGAATTACCAATCTTGCAAAATTGGGACATAAAAAATTGTATTGTTACATCACTGGAAACATTAGATTTGGTTTTGGTACTTATTCGTTTGAGTATGGAAGATTTTGACACTTGTATTGTTACTGTTTTAAAAATGACTACGTTAAAATTTGCATGTTTTATTGTTATGTTTTAAAAAAGCCTAGTAAATTAATTGAAAAACGGTGCAATGTAAAAAGCGCTATAACAAAATTAATCAAAAGAATTATCTGGACGAGTGAACAGAAACTATTACATCACTTTCAGAACTACTCTAACTATTAAAAATAAAATAGGTTTTTAAAAAACACGATTGTGAATTTGAGGACCTCATTACTGACCTCGATTATCAGAAGACTAAGAGGAAAAAATTCTTCTACATCTAAAATTAAAAAGTAAAATTAAAGAAATAAATAAGGAAATAAATCATGTACCTGAATGAAGTCACAACACTTCATTTGAAACTTCAGAACATACCTTTTCGGCCCATAAATTACTACAATTAGAAATCCCCCCCCCTTTTTTTTGTTTCCAACTTTATGGATTTCTTCGATAGCGCGCGATATGTACAAATGATGATTTCCTCCCTAAAATTGAAAAATGTCAGTACCTAAAGTCCCATCTTTTCCCCTCCACATAATGTTTGCTGCTGGATTTGAATTAAATGATAAAAAATTACGAATCTTGCATTGAATTATTGAAACAGGGGGAGATTTCCGTATCGTAATCTGTGGCAGAATAATCGGCAAGTCTTGGTATAGCTCTTTCACCAGGAGTTGGCACTTGGCTCCGTCTTCATCACGTGGTACGCGACGATACTATTTCGCTATTTTTGGGAGAAGGTTGTGAGCAATCATGAACAAGGTGTCTATTGGCGATCGTTTGGCAAAAATATTTATTTCGCAAACTTTAGGTGCATCTTTTTAACAATAAAAATTTCATAAATTTGATGATATTTTGCATCATTTTTTTATGATATTTCTTTCTTTTGAGAGTTTGTCCTTTATGAGATATATTGCTGGTCGAACAGCAGTTTTTAAACTTAAAATATATTTCATTAACTAGAGTAACGAAAGGTATAATAGCAGACGATAAAGCGAAGTAAGTGACTGAATTTGTGTTTGGCGCAAAGTAAGGGTTGTATCAATTTCAAGCATGGAGATGTTTCTCTTCTTACTCCCGTGCTGAAATGAATTCGGCGCCGAAGAGGTTGAGCCAAGTGTCAGCTCCTGGTGAAAGAACTATAACTTCCGTGTGAAACTAAAAAAAAATATACCTTTAAAGTTGGAACCTTTTCGTGATAACTAATCTCATCGGAATTTTATAAGTTCTAAATTAACAAAAAAAAATTAATGATAATAATAATAAAATTAATAATAATTAATTAATAATAATGTTAAAAACTAAAAGATATGTGCTTGCTGACTCATTTGAAACCGCTGTCTGCTATTTGTTGATAGGAAGTGGCATTTTCTGGAAAATTGTTTACAATAAAAGGATGAAATTAAATGAAGATATCTATTTAGTTAATTCCTATTTTAGAAGGTTGCTATCTGGGTATAAATACACAAACAACCGAGAGTTGTGAGAATGTATGTTTAACTATGGCCCTTTTCTATTTAGAAAAAAAAAATTGATCTTAAAGTTATTTTGGGAAATAAAAGGGGGGAATATATCTTTCTGAAAAGATTATCAATTGATAGAAAATTTAGAGAATTCTTGACAGTTTGATGGAGAACGTTACGTATGTAAATTAATGTGCAAGGGAGTGAGACCCTCTCCAGAAATGGACTCTAATTATGAATTTGAGAAAAAGCGTTTTGATTTGGTAGAACATAAATTTCATAAAAATACTGAGGCTTCGGACGAGTACAAACAAATTGTTTCGGAAAAAATAAAATGTAACATTGTAGAAACTTGCGTTAATGAAAATTTAAATTCAGGATGTTTTATGGACTTGGATCGTAACTAAAAATGACAAAAGAGCAATTCACGGTCGCATTGTTTACGATTGTAGCAGTAAGGCAAATGAAAATAATATTTAAAAAAAACCTTGAATGTTTCGCTTGAATCGGGAATGAATCCAAGTTTATTGGATATAATTCTTAAATTTCGAGAGATTCAGGTCGCATTTTGCGGAGGTCTATTACATGATAGAAACTTCGGAAGAGGATAAAAATTATGTACAAATTCTATGGTTTTCGGATGAAACAGATAAGTTAAAAAGAATACTTCAGTTTAATGACCTACTCTTCGGATTATCTTATCCAATCAGTTGTCTTCATCGGCTATTAAAATATTAGGCGCTGATGGATTTAATTTAAGGAAATTAAAAACTAATTGTGTAGATCTAAATAAACTTGGCGTAAAAACCATAGAATTTTTGAGGAAAACACTGATTTTGGACAAAGAGCAGGTTTCGTGGTATTAAATTGGGATCCTACTGAGGATAAAATTAAATTAGATTTAAAAGATGTAAGGGATTCCTTAGAATCAGGAAGCACCAAAAAGCAAGTGCTGAGAATAATTCCTAAAATTTTTGATCCATTCGGATTCATTAGTTCATTTGTAGTTAAAACTAAAATAATTATGCAGAAAATTTGGAAGCGAGGTCTGAAATGGAAAGAAGACTTACCTGGTATTAAATAAAGAAACGGAAAAAAATGGCGTTCTAAAATTACTGATTGGAACGAAAAATATGTTCAACAGCGAATATTATTGATATTTCTCTTCACATATTTGTAGACGCAAGTCCTAAGGCTTAAAAAGCCGTGGCATACCTACGGTATACAACGATGGAAGAACATATTGAAGTTAAATTCATAATTTCTGAGTGCAAGGTTGCTCCTTTTAAAACTTTGGCTAGATTGGAATTAATGGCAGCTCTCGTCGGAGCCTGATTAGGAGAATATTTAAAAATGTTTTTCCTAATTTCACCCAACAAATATACCATTGGAGTGACTCTAAACTTGTTCTTCACTGGGTGCACGAAACTTTGTAAGCCATTTGTGTGGAATCGAGGGGCAAAAAGGCAGACATGCTTCAAGAGTGTTGAAACCATAGTAGAGGCGCGAAACATCCTGCTGATTAGAGGAGAATCTGCGGTTAAAATCGTGCCTTCTCTATGGTGGTTTGGAACAGTTTGGTTGTCCCATCAGGTCAACTTGCGGCCTGTAGTAAACATCCGGATGACAATTATAGTGATGGGGTGAACTCAAAACAAGACATCTGGCATTTCTCTTACAAAGTGTCAGCAAATATAGCAGCGATCTTACGAGACTGAGGTTTTCGCATAATGCCAGGTCAGATTCTTCAAATTTGAAAGGACTTTACATACCTGGATTTTTCAACAGAGTGAAATCCAACAACTTCTCTCTTAAAATACTTTCGAGTAAAAAATCACGAATATTCAATCTGAAATAAAAACTTAACGCTGATAACCTTTTTATTTTTACAGGGGCCGATATAACTTATATTATATTATTTTATAACCGTCTTTAAACAGCCGACCCATTTTTTTAAGTTTACGACTACTAATGTTCAACTCCGTAGCCTTATAATTTTGAACCCAATCCAGAAGACAAGGGATCAAGTATTGAGAGAACTCTTATCCTTTGTGCAGGACTTTTTAATGGAACTAACCTGCATTTACGTTACATGGAGAGGAAAAGCACGAAAACCTCCCACGGTTAGTCTGACGGCAATGGGACTCTAATCCACGTTCCATCTATCACTGAGGATATTTTACGTCAGCACTGTGGTCTGTGCGAGCCGGGTGCGGAATTCGAATTAACCAGCTATCGCTGGGATCGAACCCGGGTCATCTCATTGGGAGGCGAGCACTCTATCCCCTGAGCAACGAAAAAAATATTTTCATTATTGCATAATTAATGTTAAAAGAAATACTAAGCTGAAACATAATCAAATTTCGAAAGTTTAAACAAAATTAAAATAAATTTTATAAAACCTCAAAACATACAAATAAACAGTATTAAATTACTGATCCAAAGCTATTAACCATGCAATTTTATTGCCTTAAATTTTGAGGGGGTGGGGGGAAATCTGTAGAAATGAAAAGAAAGTTAATGAATGCTTTTTCTTTTAATCTAAGTAACTGAAACATTTATTATGAACAAATAACGAAAATCAAAAACATAAACCAAAATGGAAAAAAGGTTAAATCCAAAGAAGGAAGGTTAGAATTTCTGAATTGATATAGAGATAGCCAGAACTTATGTAGATTTTAGGTAGAGATGGTTTAGATTATTACTAATAGCTTGTCGATATAGCTTATAGCTTATTTACTAATAGCTTATTTATTTACTGTAAATAAGTATAACAAATCTAAAACAAACAGCTGAAGAACTTTTGACCTAATGATTAGATTTTCAGTGCTAACATACAATGTTAATAACTTGCGTTAACAATGTTAATAACTCACTTTATAACTTCTTTGCAGACATCTTTGTTTCTGAAGAACTATAATTATTCTCCTGATTCATTTTGTGCCGGTAATGAGCTTCCTAACCCGAATCAGCATACTTTATGAAATAAAATATTCTGTATTTTTTTTCGATTTATTTTTATAAGATTCTAAATAGAAACATTATTTAATGTGCGTAAACATCTTGTCTTAGCTATTAAAAAAAGCATCAAAAATAGACTTGTTTGAAATTATAACAATTTTAAGCAATATTAATTAAAAGCAATATTATTTGAATAATATTGCTTATAAGCGTATTTAATGTCGCAGTTGATTATTGTTAGAAATATAAAATAATTATAAAAAACTTTTATCAGACTCTAATACTTTCACTTCAGATAACTCAAAAAGAAAATTGATTTAACTATGTTAAAATGGTTAAGGAAGTGAAGGAGGAATTATGGAAAACTGATTTAATTATTCATAGTAGCAATTTAAAGTTTTCCACACATGAAAATCTTGCTCTAAGTTTCATAGAAAGAACAATTTGTCTATTCAGAAAAAAAATATTATTCCTTATTAAAAATTAAAGAAAGTTGATATTTAATAAAAATAATTAATTTCTGCTAGTTTCTGACTGTAAGCAATCTGAACAATCAATAAAATAAAATTCTCACGATATAATAAATTATCCAAAAGAGCTCAAAACGAATAGTCATGACCAATTACTGCTACTAGGTAAATAAAAAGTAGGAAAAGAATCAATAAATCACTACTGAGAAACACTACGAAATCATGCTCAGAACTGGAAAACATATATCGACACAATTAAAGAGCTTAATGGAAGAACCAGGTAAGTGACATTTTTAGGAGAAAATAATGAATGAGAAAAAGTAACAGAAAGAGGTTGCGTCAATATGAATAGTGGTTACTTAAAGGATTCATTTTAATCATCAATCAATTTTTTTAAACTTTAATTTTAATCTTCGCATCTCTCAACCACATAAGTTTTTAGTATGCTTACAAGATTTTCATTTCAAATATGGCACAGGTAAATAAAATAAAGCAAAGAATTTTATCCCGGCATCTAATAAAAATTGGTGATGAAATAGTTCGGATGCAATTTTTTTTTCTTTCTTTTTTTTTTTTTTTTTGTTTTAAGAAAATAACTTACCTCGTTTTTCAATTAATATAGCTAATATAGCTTTTGTTTAATAATACATCCTTATTGGTGGCTTTGCGTTATTGAAATAAAAACTCGTTTTGTGTAATTCATTTCATAAGAATTAAAAAAAATGCATTCAGCATTGCTTGGTGGGATGCTGTTCTTCATGGCTAAGTCATAGTTTTTAAATTTTACTTTTGTCAAGTAATTATCTTCGATACATGTCCCTTTCGAGGTAAAGAAAACACTTATTTCCAAGGTATCGGTAGTAAAGCTAATTAGCATTGGTGTTTTATACTCACCAATTATATAAAGTATAATATTTTTTACATATGTTAGCATATTTAGTACTAATTACTTAACCCTTCATAAAATAACCTTTGGATAAACGAATATTATAATTCAATGTAATTTTTTTTTCATTTAAAATGTTCTCGAGATATTTTAAAATACGCATACAGTTAAAGTACGTACAAGAGTCCAACCATATTTACGAGATTGCGGCTACCTCTTTTTTTTAGGGGATCAAAAATCAAAATCCATTAAAATATCGTCTGTCCTTATTAATTAGCAAATTTGAGCTCACCCTTCAACCGAGCCATTTAAGTTGAGTCTTAGAATATTAAGATCCGACTATTCGATCAAAAGTAATTCCGGGTGGTCGGTTTTATTATGCATGCGTATTTATTTTTATATGTATTTAAATATAAATGTATTTATAAAACTTAAAATGGACGAGCAGTTTTTTTTAAAATAATTACCGTGATCTCCACTGGCTATGCTCATGACTAACACAACAGAATTTTTTAGATTTTTAAAGGACCGTTTGCACTGAATGTGATTTTTTTCGGATGCGACTGAAATCCTCAACACTTACTAATCACGTTGCCGCTTGCGTGCGAAAGTGCATCCAGTGAGGATGGCGTTGTAAAGAATAGTAAGGATACTTTTAAGAATTTTAATTAAAGATAGGTAAATTAATTTTCCTGCTGGATGTGAATAATTAATCATTTAGTTTTAAAATCGTTATAGTTAAAAATGCACATTAATGACACATTTTTTTAAAACAAAATATAAGCCATGCAACCGTAAATTTGTTAAATTTTCCGATGATAATTAAAAATTAAAATCTTTTTCATGAAAATAATTATTCGTAGCATTTATTATGAATTCGATTGTATAGCGCATCTATCAATTTCCGATCTTTATTAATGCCTTTGTACGAATAATTATTCAAATTATTATTATTATTATTATTATTATATATATATATATATATATATATCCATCCGTATCGAAATCTCCCAATTCATTTCTTAATGTCCGCTTAAGACTATCTTGCTAATGAATTGACCACAATCATATGCTCTTCATTTAGTTTTGCTTTAACAAGGAATAAAGATAAAATAACGTATAATTTATGTAAATATTTAAACATTGCTGACTTTATGAATGTTTTTTTTTTTTAAAGATAATAATCATATTTTGCGTTACACGTAAAGGGAAACCACGAAAATATCATTCAGATTGCTTGACGCTAAAGAGTTCCAGCGAAATGCTCAATAATCGTAATGAATTTTTTTATGTAATAAATCATTTTTTTAGCGTCTTTGACAGACAGCCAATTATTTCGGTGATTATAACGAGATGCTCTTCATATTTTTTGTAATTTTAAACTCATCCCGAAAATCAAAGTAACTCGCAATTTAAATATCGGCGTAAAACAATGTTTATAAAATTTATAAAAAAATATTTTTTTTTAACCAAGATTAAGTTGAACTTAAAATAATCAAATTTTGCGTTACACGCAAAGGAAAACCACGAAAATGTTTTTCAGATTGCTTGGCGGTAATAGGATTTCAACTAAATGTTCATCCTTATCTCAATGAAATTATTTTTTATAAGCAACCATTTTTTATTATTAATCAAGCCTAGCCGTTGTGGCTCAGAAGATCAGGAGTCTCCTTGAGGTCAGGCTAACCATGGGAGATTTTCGTGGTTTTTCTTTCCATGTAACGCAAATGCTGATTAGTTCCATCAAGAAGTCCTCCACGTAGGCAAATTTCTCTCAATACCTGATCCAGGACTCTCCTTGTCTTCTGGATTGGATTTAAAATTGAATTTACGGAGTTGAACATCAGTAAGTGGGAGTAAACACAAAATTAGGTCGGCTGTTCGACGACGGTTATAAAATTATGAAACAGATAATGTATCAACTTGCTGAATATAAACGAAAAGCTCTTCCTTTTAACTCAACCAGTAAAACAAAAGAAGCCACAATTTAAGTATCGAAATACAATTATATACTTATGAAAGCCATAAAAATAACCTATTTTAAATAAAATTAAATTATCAAATTTTGCGTTACATGCTAAAGAAAACTACAAAAATGTTTTTCAGATTGATTCAGTTTTTCAGATTGATCGGTCAGATTTTTTATTCCAGCCAAATATTCATTGTCTAAAAGAAGTTATTTTTAAATAATCAAATTTATTCCCCCCATCCTTCATAGATGGTTTATTATCTTTGTGAATATAAGGAAACGTCCTTATTATTTTTAATTCAACCAAGAAATCAAAATTACTCATAAGTTACTTTGAGTACAATCATAATCATTAAAGTTATAAGAATAACTTATTTCAATTAAGACTAAATAAAAATAATCAAATTTTGCGCTACATGCAAGGAAAAACCACAAAAAAGTCTTTTAGATTACTGAACGGTAATAGGATTCTAGCTAAATGTTCATTATCGCAATGAAATTATTTTTTTAACCATTAAATTTTTAATCATCCTTGACAGACAAATTGTCATCTTAGTGGATGTTGTGAGACACTTTTCTTATATTTTTAACTTTTAACACGACCCAGAAATCAAAGTAACTTGCAATTTAAGTATCAGAGTAAAATCATGTTTATAAAAGCTTTTGTAGTAACCTATATATTATGTTAAATTAAATTAAAATTTAGACATATCAAATGCTGCGTTAAATGCAAAGAAAAACCACGAAAAAGTCTTTAAATTGCTGAACAATAATAGCATTACAGCTAAATGTTTATTATCGCAATGAATTACTTTTTTAACCATTAATTTTTTTATCATCCTTGACAGACAATTAGTCATCTTAGTGAATGTTGTGAGACACTTTTCTTATATTTATATATAAACTATATATATTATCCTATATATAATAGGATTTCTCCTCAATGTTTATTATAGCAATGAAATTATTTTTTAATAATCAATATTTCTTTTATCATCCTTGATATATAGCCTATCATCTTAGTAAATGTTGTGAAATGCTCTTCTTATTTTTGCACTTTTTTGTACACAACGCAGATATCAAAATAACTTGTAATTGAAATAGAGGAGTAAAATCACATTTTGAAAGACTTTTTGAATGAAAATAATTAGAATTTCCATTACGCACAAATGAAAACCAGGAAAACGCTTTTTACAAACTAATTGAACGCTAACAGATAATAATGAGACTGTATCTCAACAATTATTATCATTTTCCAATTTCTTGTGCTTTATATGAAATTTAATGTTTTGGGCAGCTCAGATTGCTCACTAAAATTTTCTTTATTTTATTTATTTAATTTAATTTATTTATTTTTTGTAAGTACATAAATTGTGTTTTTTATTTTTTTTATTTCAAGTATTTGAATTTCAGAATGATAAAAAGAATTAATTTTTAAGAACATATTAGTTTGTTTTTTTTTAATTTTAAAGTTTACAAATTATAAATCTTTCAAAAATTCGGAAAAAAAATGTGTTATAAAATTTGCGAATTTCCGATTTTTCTGCAAAGGGACAGAATGTTATGAATTAATATTATTCATTACAACTTATAAAAATCAAATAAAAAAAGGGAACAAATTACAATAAGGAAACACCACACCTCACTAGAGGGCGTGGATATAGAGTAAAACTAGTTACTAAACCAGTGCTGTCAATACTAGTCACAACTGATCTAGTATTTCGATTTTTGGTTTCGATTTGTCGAGCATGCGTAGCTAATTCGTGTGTAAGAGGGAAGGTATAGTTTACAAACATATCACTGGCGAGATTTTTGACTTCATATTGTTATGCCAAAAATCAATCTTATGTTAACCCCTGTACTTGTTTTCGATGTTAGTATACTTACCTCAGGAGTTCCTTTCATTCTGTTGGGGGTGGGGGTAAAGACCACAGGTGGTATGTTCGGTGAAACACCCCTAGAACCCTACCTAGAATGCCAGCTTACGGCCTAACTTTTGCCGCAAGGTGTGTGTTTACTGGGGT